>BSBN01001122.1:1205000-2643203 GCA_027924645.1 Cunninghamia lanceolata
AGTTGTTGATCAACGTTCATCAAATGATGTAAAATTTATCAAACAATTCCATCTTAATAAAGCTAAAAAATTTCCAAATGACTTAATCCTTATCATTTAGCATATAATATTTTTTTCAAACGCATAATTATTATTTTTTAAATCATTGAAAAATTTGCCAAGTAATTAATTTTACTTTTTTGAATATATCTATAATTTGCCACTTGACTTATTTTATTTTTCTATATATATCTATAATATGCCAACTAAATTATTTTATTTTTTTTAATATATCTATAATTCGATAGTCAACATTATTGACAAATATGAAAAATTCACCACTAAAATCAATGTCTTCCACACTAAGATTTACCAAGATTTTATATTTCTTTAGTGGGGTTTTCCTAAAGTGATCATTGATCTTAAGGAGAGCTATTAATAGTGACTATTTTCCCTATCTTAACAACATCCTTGAACAGATGGCTAGGATTCAAGTGGCTCTCAATCAAAAATACCCCATGATCTAGTGTGTCATCATCATGTGTAGCACCTAAACAATTGTTCCCAAAATCAATGAGTCATGAATAGGGAATGTAGTGGTGTCCCTTTTTCCATTTGTAGCATCTAATTTTTCCTTCCATTCTACTCTAGTCATGTCTACTCTAGGTGGATCATTTAGGGATGAATCCACCCCATCTTGACTACTAGATTTGGGAACGAAATCATGATTACCAAAAGTTCCTAGCAATTTGTGAGCAAGGATAAAGAAGGTGGCATCTCTGGTCGAATGTCTAGCCTTCTCTACAATGTATGTTAAATTTGAGTGGCTTGATTCCTATTGATGAGTCCCAATACCATGACCAACAATGAGGATTTTTTGTTCACATATGGTGGAAACGTCATTCCTACCTACTCTATTTGAACCTCCTAATAGTAAATTTTCATCATCCAAACAAATAAATTTGTTTTTACAAACCTTAAATCTAAAAGATTTCAAGAACAACAACATTTTTCCAATCTTAAATTATTTTTAAAACTTATATTATTACTAAAAACTATTAAATAAATTGATGAATTATACTAATATTTTATATTAAAAATATATAAAATTATTTTAGTAAAAAAAAAAAAAACCAAAAACATATTAAAAGTTTAAAGGCTTCCCTCCACATTCCATAAGGAGGAATTTATGGACTTCAATAGACAATTTTTAGCGTAAAATTTTCCATAATTGATAATTAAAGTTCCGCCACTCACAATAAGGAGAAGTTTTCTCAAAAACTATTAAGTTTTTGGAAAGTTTCCACAATTTATAATTAAAGTTCCACTACACATAATGAGGAAAACTCTTCACAAAAATTGCCTTAACAGTTTTGAAAAATTAAAAGTTCTTCCTAAACTTTAAAATATATATTTAATGTAATCCTCTTTACATAAATCAAATAGATCTAAGTATAATTAATTTATAAAATTTAGATTTAAATTTAAGGGTTTATAAATTGACAATAAATAGGATATTTAGTTTTGAGAATTAATATTAATGTTATACAAAATTTAATCACTGAGGTTCACCCCTGTGAGCATCACCTAGATGCAATGAGTGCTAAGTGGACCATTCATTAACATGAGAGATGGGTTCATGTGAACCATTACTCACGAAATATGGGTCATGTGTTTGACTCAAAAACTACGCAATTAAACCCCGAAATAAAATATCATAAGAATAATCTTGTTAAATGTTTTGATTTTTAAATAATGCCAACAAATTATGTGGATGAAATTTAAGTTTTTTTGAGATTGAATTCAAGTAATGTGGGAATGATCTATTTTACAAAAAATATTTTATAACTTATGAGATTAAATTAGAAAAATGTGAAGCAAAGAAGGATGGTGTCAGGAGCAGTTGAGTATCATAGGCTAGGGCACAACTGTTTGTGGCCCTAGTCATGCCTTTTCTCCATTGGTTTTCTTGTGTAGGGGGGGCATTTAGTGGGGAGTCTTCTTTCTAGTGTGGTGGGTCAGGGTCTGAGCTATCTAGGGGCAGTTTGAGGTTTGTGTCTTCTTTTTGGGGTACGGGGGTGCACGGTTCAAAGGGTTCAGTGTTGAGGAGTCGTTTAGGTGGCTCTTCTCTTCATTGTCTTTTGTTCTTGGTTTTATGGGATAGATATTTTTCTATCCTCTTTTTGGCTAGGGTTTGACTTTTTGTGCCTCTAGAACCATGGGGCATGTTGCATGTCTAATCAATGGATCTAAGGTTTCTTTCCAAGAGGATTTCAATAAAGAAGATCCCTCTTTGTCAATTTTTATTCAGGGTTTGAATGGTGAGCGGATAGCTCAATTGGAGGTCCTGGTGTTTCAAAAGTGAATGGGTGTCTTGAGAGGAGCCAAGAAAGGCCAATTTTGCTTATCTAGTTGGAATCTATGGAGGAAGATGTCTTACCTAGAAAATCATGCTTGACTTGTAAGTTTATGGGGATTCATGTTTCTTTTCCTTTTATAGAATCTTGGATTAGATGTACCTAGAACCTTGAAGGGGATATGGAGGTTATTCTAGTGGTGAATAACTACTTTTTGGTGGTGTTTTTGAATTTGATGGATCGTAATAAGACCTTTGAGGGGGGCATGTATTCTTATAATCAGGTTGGGATCTTTATTAAACCTTGGCATATCAGCTTTAATCCTTTAGAGGAGCTTCCTTACAGAATCCCTATATGGGTGTAGCTTCCTTTGTTCCTACTTGAATTTTGGAGGAATGATATTCTGCATATGATTGTGTTGTTAGGTAAGTCGGTGGGCCCTTCGCAATAGATGCTAGATAAAAAGGTAAATTCTTTTTCTCGCATTTATGTTGAAATAGATTTAAACAATCTTTTTCTAGATTCTTTAGAAATTTGGTTAGGATCATCTTCATGGACTTAGTAGTTGGATTATGAGGCTCCCTTGTTTCAGTGTTGGGTCTGCCATTAGTATGGTCATTTGAAAAAAAAGTTTCCTAGATTTAACCCTATAGGATCTCAAGCTAATAAACCTCATCAGCCTACTCCTAAGCTAGATAAGGGGAAAGCCCCAATTGTAGTTGAGGAAATAGATAAAGAGGGTTTTATCCCAGTAAAACCATGTAATAAAGGAAGAGGACAAAAGAGGACTCTCAAGGATAAACAAGTTGATGGGTTATATAACCAATTTCATGTCTTCGATGTAGGTGACCAACAAGGGTTGATTCTAGAAAAGATGCATGAGGGGTTAGCCCCCATGGGGATAGATCAAGAAGGTTGAATGGAAGGTGACATTTCTAGTACCAATTAGGTAGAGTTTGCAGGTGCTCAAATGGAAATAGATCAGGTTCTAGTGGTTTCTAGAAGTCTAGAGCTGGTTGGAGTAGTGGAGGTGGTGGTTGGTTTGATTTAGGTTCCCTAGACCTTCCTTCAGAGAAGGAAGTTGAAATTCTGGGGGCTAGCAGTAGAGCTCAACCATCCCTTAGGATAGAATAGCAAAAGAATCTCAAAAAGGGAACCTTGGAGAAGCCTCCCAAGTTGGGGCAGAAGAAGGATCAAGAAAAAGTGAAGATGATAGGTGAGACTTTGGTGGAATCAAGGTAAATTAAAACCATTGATTCCCATTTCTCTAATTCCCAAAGATGATCATGCTTTCTTGGAATACATGAGGATTGAATAGCATCCCTAGATAAAAGGTTGTTCATGATTTGATTTGAGTTCATTCACCTGATATAGTTTTCATTCAAGAGTCGAAGTTGTCAGTGGAAGGCATGTCCAACATTGCTTCTAGATTATGGGTTAGAGATCAATGTCAGTGTATTGGGGCCTAGGCAGCGCAGGTAGTGTTGCTTGCTTATGGAACCCATGCAAGGTTTCTCATATGTGGTGGATCTCTAGTAGATCCTCTATTTCAGTGCTTGCATCTAATTTTGAATTGAGAGAAGTTATTTTTTTCAACAACGTGTATGCTTCAGTTGATGTTTTAGGAAAATCTTCACTTTGGTCACATATTTTCTATGTTCATTCTTAGCCCCTTATTTGCCTTAGATTATGGCTCGAGATTTTAATGCTATTGTAAGTCTAGACAAGAAGAAGGGGGCTTGGATAGGTTAGAACCATCTTCCACATTGTGTAGGGATTATATTGTTCTATTGAACCTAGGAGACATAAAGATCTTCAATGGCTTGTTTACTTGGAGTAACAAAAGATGTGGAGAGAACTATATCTCTAAAAGGCTAGACAAGTTTTTGGTTTCCATGTTTTGGGTTGGAAGCAACTGGGTTACGAGTTTAGAGATCCTAGATTGGCGGGGATTAGACCATTGGCCTATTAAATTTTTTACCTCCTTGTTTGGTACTACTAAGAATCCTTCTCTAAAGTTTCAACTTATGTGGCTCAGTGATCCTTCTCTACAAGATTTTATGGTAGGATAGTGGAGTAAATGTAAGTTGGCTTATGGTACTGCTATGTATTCCTTTGTAAAGAGGTTGTAATAAGTAAAGTTCCAGTTTAAGAAGTGGAACAAGAAATATTTTGGTAACATTTTCTTGGCAAAGGAAGCTACCCAATCATGTTTGGGCACCATCACCCAGTAGATTAGAGACTTTGGCCTCACTATGGGGAATCTTAGGGATGAAATAGAAGCTATGAAGGAGCTTGTAGAATGGGAATTATGCAAAGAAATTTTTTGGAAGCAAAAGTGGTGCAGTCACGGTAGGAGGGTTCACAGAATGAACTATCTAGATTGTGCAACAAGAGTAAACACAACATAAACAACTTAAAGATATGAAACAAATACAGATTCACTCATTCAGTATATCATAGAATTCAAATACAGATTGGTCGGCAACATGCGGGCTTACAATGGGCTCACTGGCCTGATTACAGAATATCAAAATATGCACAAGATATAGCTTTGAAGTTCCCTTGCGAAAGAGCTAAACTATCAACTATCTCTATTATCATGAACTGCTTTCCTAAGGGTCTATTATGTCAATATATATCATCTCTGGTACAAAATATTCCTCAAAGTTAGCCAAGGAAGATCACAAACTCCAATGAAGAGTTGTAACGTGTGTACACAGATAGGTCAGACCTAATCATGAAGAATTCCTCCACAAATGAATGGAATGATGTGCGGATCATGGGGAAGGTCAGCCACAAACTAAACATCATTGAATGATGTGTCATCAAGCTCCATAAGTCGAGGAATCCTCTACAAGTCTTCTCCTTTAGCTGATTATCTGAGACTATTAGGATGCTCTGTTCTAAGAAAACAGTCGATCTTCTGATAGTGATAACTTTTTGGTAACTAATCCAAATGCTCTTGTGTATATGGAAAAATGGATTAAATCTAAACTAAATAAAACCAAAGAACCCAATAACATAAAGGAAACGAATCTAAGTAAAAGCCATAAATCACAAATCAAAGACAAATAAAAGCTCTTACCAAAACCTGTATTGTTTCCTTTTGGAGATATGTGGATTGCTCAATATAGTTGCAAAGCCATAGCTGCAACAAGCAAGTGTAGTGCTCAAGAGATCAATGTCAAATGATCGTAAGGTTGTGCCAAGATCAATGTTAAAAGATCGTAAAGTGGCTCAAGAAGATCTATGTCAAAAGATCGTAAAGGTGGCACCAAGATCAATGTTAAAAGATCGTAACGTGGCTCAAGAAGATCAATGTCAAAAGATCGTAAGAGTGCTCAATCGACGCGTTGTGTATGCTCGAAGCTCTGTTAAGTATGCCTGAGAATACGATCGAAGAGAGAGAGAATATGAAGGAGATGAGGGGGGTTTATATAGATTTCATCAAAGATCGATCAACGGTCCAGATAATTCAGAAGAATCAATGGAGGAGATAAGTTGAGGAATGTGCAACGAATGAGAAGAAGACATGTGTCTTGCTTTCTTTTGCATGAGAGGAGTTATCAAGAATAGAAGAATGAGTTAGCTGAAGAAATAAATCAATTAAAAGAATAAAGCAATCAGTTAAATGATTTAAAACAAGAAGAAGAGATTTGCATGAGAATAGAAGATATTTTGCTTTATTAAATATAGAAATATTTAATTGATGAGCAAGAAAGCTTGAGTTATTTTAGAGATAACTCAAATTAGAAGAAAAATTAATTTAAATAAATAATTGATTTATTTAAATTTAGAGAAGATATTTTGGAAGAAATAATTAAATAATTAGAATTATTTAATTTAGAAGATTTGAAAGCAAATTAAATAAATAAATTTATTTAATTGTTGTGCATGATTTTGGGAGAATGATTTTTGATTTAATTAAATAATGTAAATTATTTAATTGTAGATAAGAGGGAATTTGTTGAATTAATTAAATAATTGGATATATTTAATTAATGTAGATGTGAATTTTGGAAGGTGACAATGATTTAATTAAATAATTAAAAATTATTTAATTGTGGAAGAATATAGAGGAATTTGATTTAATTAATTAAATAATGAGGATTTATTTAATTAATGTCGCAATTTTGTGATTTAGAAGAATTTGGTGAAATTAATTAAATAATTAGATTATTTAATTAATGTGGGAAATGCAGGTGGTTAGACAGATAACAGAATGCCAGTAGCATGACAAGTTGGTCATTTTAGGGTGTCTACATTTTGCCCCTCTTTGATGCAATGCAGCATGTAGCATTGCGTCAAAGAAAACGATTGTTGAAGATGTAATACAATTTTTTGATGACCCAGTGTAGGTAGTTGCCCCAGTGTAGCTGGCGTAGGGTGCCCCCTCGAGAGGAAAGATGGGGAAGCGACAGAAGAACTATGTTGACACTTGAATAGAAGATTTGTTGGAGATAGGCGAGGTTGGGTTGATGATAGATAGAAGAAAGGAGATAGGAGAGAACATAAGAGAAAGACTGTTGATCGATCCTTGCTGGAAAACTATATAAAGCCATGGGTAAATGGATGGGTAAATAGATGAGCTTGTTGCAATGGTTTCACATTTGTTTATAAAGAGCAATCCTTAGTTTGATGTAGCATGTGGATAGTTTGCCACCAAGGTATAAAAGACCAAGGTGCTGTAATATCCGAGTGCGTGGACGTTGACTCTGCAAGCAAGCGGTTTGAAATTAGATCCATTAGACATAATATAACCTTGTTGGAACATGCGAATAAGCCATAGTCTTGAACATAAAATAAACTTCAATACATGTAAATGTAAGAAGAATTATTAATATGTAAGATGCTAGGTCCCAACACACACAAGATAAATAGAATGCCAAGAAAGATACTAAAGATCATTCCTCAAACACAGCACATGAAAAGCAATGACTATGCCCCAAATCCGTACTGCATCGCAACATACCAAGATTATAGATAAATCAAGGTAGTCTTGAATAGGTATTGGAAATAGGGAACAAAAGATAAACCATAACACAAATTGACTGACTTACAAAGTAAACATACAGCCAACATATTCTCTTGCCAAAGAGGTTTGCTTAGGATAGATTGGATAGGAAAGATAACAACCTTATCGTAGGAACTCTGTGTCCGTTAAAGGGGGCTATCTACCTAAAAAGACAATGTCTCACTTGCAGGAAATGCCACATGTTGCAGGAGACGCGTGTGTTGGTCTCAACAATGGAACACTTCGCAGAAGACAAGCTTGTGGATCTAGGGCTTGGTTAAGCGGTACTTAGCTGATGTTGGCAATCGGTATGCAGGACAGTAGATGACTCTGGAAAAAAGCTGCTTTGCTTCAGGTTTGTTAAGGACTTTTGCTTTGAAAGGATGCGCTAGCTTGCTGCTTGAGTTAGTCAAGTCGAGGCGAATGGATTTTGATAAACGGAAGACTAGAAGGATGGAATGCTAATGGATTGAGATGGGTGGAGAATGATGGATCGTGTGTGCCTGAGTACTGGATACATCCTTCATATTCCAGACTGCCTACATACCCTGTATCCACGGGATCAAGGCACACGACGATGGAAGATGAACGTGATAAATATGTAGTTCTGGATAGAGTGATGAATGGGTCAAGGTGAAAGGGGGAGATCTTATGTACCTGAGTACTGGAAACTTCCTTCGTATTCCAGACTGCCTACATACCCATATCCATGGGATCAAGGTATCTTAAGATTGGGAAGAGATGATATGTAGTTCTGGTTAGTGTGATGATGTAGAACAAGGAGCGGAGAAGAGGTGATCTTATGTACCTGAGTACTGGAAACGTGCTTCGTATTCCAGACTGCCTACATACCCATATCCATGGGATCAAGGTACCTTAAGATTGAGAAGAGATGATATGTAGTTCTGGTTAGTGTGATGATGTAGAACAAGGAGCGGAGAAGAGGTGATCTTATGTACCTGAGTACTGGAAACGTGCTTCATATTCCAGACTGCCTACATACCCATGTCCATGGGATCAAGGTACCGTAAGATTGAGAAGAGATAATATGTAGTTCTAGTTATTGTGATGATGTAGAACAAGTGTTGAGAAGATAACCACCTTATCGCAGGAGCGAAGTGTCCGTTAAAGGGTGTTACCTGTGGAAATGAGACAAGATTGAAGTATGTGCTGCGAACCACGAACAAGGAACCAATCCTAGATCGAAGCTAAGGAAAGAGTTGCCCCCATTCTGGTAGAGAAAACTGTAGGGGTGACTGCCGAAGAAGACACAGAAAGACTTGACCTAGGACAAGACAGTGTTAACTGTAGACACAGATCAAGACGTGGGATGACGATGAGGGACACTGACAAATTTCCAAGCTATACTAGGTAGGGAGATGGAAATGCAAACAAAGTCAATGGTTTTATTATGGATGGATGGATGAAGCAGGTTGCGAACTGGACAAGGAGTGGACAAGACTCGATAGACGATGGATGCTGACTCTACGCATAGCGCCTGTTTGCCAGGTTTTCACTATGGTACTTATCCAAGGCACCTGTTTGCCAGGTTTTCACCAGAGGATGAATTTTTTTGTATTTTTGTATTTTTTATTTTTTTGATTTTTTGATTTTTTTGATTTTTTGTGGGAATACTCTGAGGATCAGGCATAGAACTTCTTGAGATGGACACTGTTAAGTGGCTCATCTAGAGGAATGCCATCAGGTGTAGCTAAAGTATAAGCTCCCGATCCATATGCTGCTGTGACAATGAAGGGACCTAACCAGTTAGGCTCAAACTTGCCCTTCTTCTCTCGATCTGCTTGATTTCTCTGATTCTCCTTAAGTACAAGATCACCAACTTGAAACCGTCTTTCTTTGATCTTTTTGTTGTAATTACACCGGAGGCAATTTTGATAGACATGGAGATGATTAAGTGCGGCAAGGCGCCTCTCATCTAGTAGTTCAAGCTCAGCTAATCTGGAAGTGCGATACTCATCTCCGCCGATCAGGTCTTGCATGGATACTCTGAGGGATGGGATCTCGACCTCTATAGGTAGGATGGCTTCAGAGCCAAAGACCAAGGCATAGGGTGTGGCACCAGTTGGCGTTCTGATACTAGTGCGGTAGGCCCATAGGGCGGGATTGAGTTGTAAGTGCCAATCACGACCAGCTTCATTGACTGTTTTCTTGAGGATTTTGAGAATGGTCTTATTGGAAGCCTCAGCTTGGCCATTACTCTGCGGATAGTAGGGAGTTGAAAAGCGATGTTGGATATTGTATTGTATGCATAAGGCACGGACATCTTGGTTCTTGAATGGTCTCCCATTATCAGTGACAATAGCTTGGGGAATACCATACCGGCATATGAGGTAGTTTAGGATGAACTTGGCTATTTGCTTACCGGTGATATAGGTCATAGGAATGGCTTCCACCCACTTCGTGAAATACTCAGTGGCAGTAATGATAAACTTGTGGCCATTGGAGGAGGAAGGGTGGATTTGTCCTACGAGGTTGAGACCCCATTGAGAAAAAGGCCATGGGGTTGTCACAGGTTGTAACTCATGAGCAGGTGCGTGAATCAGATCTCCATGTTGCTGACATTGTAGACACTTCTTAGCAAACTGTGCAGCATCTTGCTCTATTGTAGGCCAGTAATAACCTGTTCTGAGTATCTTCTTAGCAAGATTAGGACCGGTAGAATGTGCGCCACAGACACCTTCGTGTATGTCTCGTAAGGTAGCTTCGGCTTCTTCCGCGTTAAGACATCGTAAGAGGATACCGTTGAGACTCCGGCGATATAGTGTATCACCCAGAATGATGTAACGAGAGGATCGACGGATAAAGGTTTTGCGTTGAGTGGATGATAGGTCAGGGGGAAAGGTATTGTGTTTGAGGTATTCATAGATATCTTCATACCATGGGGAATTGGGACCAACAAGTTCGCAGATGATTTCAGTAACAGGAACATCGACGGCTGGTATCAACAATTGCTCGATCAAGAATTCACACTTCTGTGTATTTGCAGGCATGTCAATCAGTGACCCTACAGAAGCCATAGAATCTGCAGCTTTGTTATGTTCTCTTGGAATTTGCTCAAATGTGATGGTAGAAAAATGTGGTTTGTAGGCATCCACTAGTTGCTTGTAGGGGACCAACTTTTCATCCTTTGTTTGGTATTCATCCGTGACTTGGCAGATGACTAGCTGTGAGTCTCCATATACTTGTAATTCTGTGATGTCCCATTGAACTGCTGTATTGAGACCTATGAGGAGTGCTTCATACTCGGCTATGTTGTTGGTGCAAGGGAATGCTAGCCGATATGACTTTGGAATGTAGTCATTCTGAGGTGTAACAAATAAGATGCCGGCTCCTGATCCATGCTGTGTGTAAGAACCGTCAAAGTACAACTTCCACATTATGGAGTTGGAGAGAGTGAAGAGATTCTCATCAGGAAGGTCTGCTACCATGGGATGTGTATCTTTCATAGGTGCTTCTGCTAGTTGATCCGCGAGGGCTTGTCCTTTGATTGCTTTACGATCTGTGTACTCAATGTCGAACTCACTAAGGATCATAACCCATTTAGCCAGTTTGCCTGTGAGAGCTGCTTTTGCTAATAGATATTTCAAGGGATCAATCTTGGCTATCAGATTTGTGTGTTGGTTCAGCATGTAATGTCGCAACTTTTGGGAGGCAAACACTACTGCTAGACAAGCCCTTTCCATGGGTGAATAATTGAGCTCATATCCCACCAAGGTTCTACTGATATAGTAAATTGCGTGCTCTCTGCCTGAGTCATCATTTTGTGCTAGCAGGGCCCCTAGGGCCGAATTTGTAGTGGAGATGTACAATATCAAAGGTTTGTCCGCAAGTGGTGGAACCAATACAGGAGGTGTAGCTAGATACTCCTTAAGTTGATCAAACGCTGCCTGACACTTGTTATCCCATCGAAATGAAACATCCTTTCGGAGCAAGTGTTGAAAGGGTTGACATTTATCTGCTAGCTGTGATATAAAACGCCTGATGGACTGTAACCTTCCTTGGAGGCTCCTTAATGCTTTAAGGTTCTTTGGTGGAGGCATCTCCACTATAGCCTTTACTTTTGCTGGATCTACTTCGATGCCCCTACGAGATACTATGTATCCCAATAGCTTCCCTGATGTGACACCGAAGACACACTTCTTAGGATTGAGTCTTGCTTGGTATTTTTCAAGCCTGTCGAAGATCTGTCCTAGGACCTGTATATGTTCTGCTCTAGAAGATTTAGCCAATATATCATCCACATAGTCTTCCATGATGTGATGAAATAGATCATGGAAGATCACTGTCATAGCTCGCTGATAGGTTGCTCCTGCATTCTTCAGACCAAACGGCATAACACACCAACAGTAATTGCCCCAAGGACATGTAAAGGTTGTTTTGTGTTGATCCTCCTCAGCGATCCTTATCTGATTGTAACCCGAGAATCCGTCCATGAGAGAAAGCATCTCGTGACCTGCTGTCAAGTCCACTATAATGTCAATGTTTGGTAGTGGAAAGTCATCTTTAGGACATGCCTTATTGAGATCTCTGAAATCATTACACATGCGGATGCGCCCATTAGGTTTAGATACAGGTACAATGTTTGAGACCCAATCTGAATAGTCAATAGGTCGTATGAATTTTGCGTCTAATAGCTTTTGTACTTCCACCTTCACCAAGAGAGCTATCTGTGGGTGCATCTTTCTCAACTTCTGTTTGACTGGTTTCACCTTGGGATCAACTGTGAGATAATGAACTACCAGCTTAGGGTCTAGCCCTGGCATATCTGCATAGGTCCATGCAAAGTTGATGGTTCGTTGCAAGAAGAAGTTGTTAAGATTTCTGTGCTCTATATCAGATAATGATGCCGCTAGGAATGTTGTCTTTGGATTTTGTTCTGTACCTAGGTTGATCTCTGTAGAATCTTCCACTAGGAGAGCAGATTTCTCTTGATACTTAGAAGGTAAGGGAAGGTCAAATCCTCCATCCTCAGGTGCCACAGTTGGGTTTTCACCTTTGGATACGTCCTTTATTTTTACTATTTTATGATCAGGAGGTGCCACAGTGTGGTTTTCACCTAGAGATCTTTCTTTATTTGCACTTTTGCGACTAGAGGATTTGGCATTCTCACCAAAGTAAGCCATGGGCTCTAGTTCCATTACAAAACCTGCCTTGTGATCGCCAAGAGGGATACCTTCTCGAAGTCCCATGAACTCAGCTAAAGCTTCGTCATTCTGAAATACATCTATAGCGGGGGCCCCTTGTTGGTCCCAATCGATAAGTTCAGGGTAGACAAGCGTGACATTCTGGGTGCTGGTGGTGGAAGTTAAGGATACGGAGGATAGTGTAAAAATGGAGGATTCTGCGAATAGATTGGTCATGTGGAGGGAAGAGTCATCGGTGATATCCTCTGTAGATGTCGAATCGGCGGGAAACTTGTCAGCTACCTCGTCGAGGATATACTCGATGTCCGAGGCACGTGGTACCTTCTTACCAAATCCTAATCCTTTCTTGTCTAGCTTCTTTGTTACCACAATGGGCTCCATAGTGCCTTGATTCTGTTTCCCAAGGCCACCTTTGCCTTTATAGCCCATGTTTTTCACTATCCTTAAGCCATTGCCATACTGCTTGACTGGTATCGTGACTGGTTCTTTCTCCTTGTAGAGCCAAGAAGAGATGTCCTCAATAGTTTCCTCTTCCAATAATCGTCCATGTTGGAATTGGGTTAGGAATGGTGGGGGAGGAATATCTGCTTTTTTGGTAACTTTAGCAATGGGTGGTTTGCCGTAAGATTTTGGAGATAAAGGCATCCGCCCTACACAACAAGATTCAGAGATATCATAAGTGCCAAAGCCTATATCCCGAAAGCGAGTTGTGATTTTGGGGAGGGGTGTAGGTTCACTTGTAGAGGCTTGTGTGAGAGTTTCAGGATCAACATAGAGAGGGGACTCAAGGGCTTTGTCATTTTTAGGCACTTGGTTGCAATTCTTATAGCTTCCTTGCAAGACACGGCAAAATTCAAAAGGATTAGGGTCTCCTGGGATGGTGATCTCCGTACCATTGTATGTGAACTTTAGGGACTGATGGTACGTGGAGGGAACAGCTTTCATTGCATGGATCCATGGGCGGCCAAGAATAATGTTGTAAGGAAGCTCAATATCAAGAACTTGACACCTGGTTTCAAGCATAACGGGGCCCAGCTGTATAGGCAAGTGAATAACACCTTCTGAACGGCATCCTGCATCATCATACCCCTTGATTGTAATACTATGATCAGTGTTGATGTGATCCTCAGAGTATCCCAATTGCTTTAGTAACTTTAAAGAACAGATGTTGAGACCAGCACCACCATCTATGAGTATACGTTTGATCTTGCGCTTATGGATGAGCACTTCAATATGGAGGGCATCGTTGTGACAAGGATCATGGGAGGGAAGGTCCTTCTCCGAGAAGACCACATTGTAAGGTGAAGCAATATTACCCACTATAGCTTGGAAATCTGCGACTGCTATGTTGTTAGGAACGGACGACTCTTGGAGGGCTTTTTCTAGCACCACTCTATGTGCAGGTGATGACCGTAGAAGGTCCAAAATAGAGATCTATGCTGGTGTTCTCCCTAGATGTTCGACAAGATTATAATCAGACTGAACTGGAAGCCTAGGTGTAGGTGCACGAATGGTGACATGACCTCGACGAGTAGTAACAGCACAATCTGTAGATTTGCCTTTGATGGTGAGGGTAGACACTCGACTCTCTTCAAAACGACCTACAATGGAATCGAAGGACGTGGAAGCGTGATTGATACCTTTACCTCTATCCTGAGGAGGAGGTGGACCATGATGAGGGAATGGTTCCTTGTACATATCGAGATCCTTGTTCGTGTGTTGCGCTGGTGATTCATTCTCAAAGGTGATTTGATGACCGTCGATGAGGTTTTGGATGAGGTGCTTAAGCTTCATGCAAGATGCAGTTTGATGACCTTTGCTCCTATGGAACTCACAATACTCATTGTCTCTGTAACGTGCAGTTTTGTAGATAGGTTCTCCATAAGGAGGAGCATCAGGTAAGGTTATGAGCCTTTTCTGCAAAGCTTGCTGTAAGACTGATTCGATGGGCACTCCCAAAGGAGTAAATTGACGTCGCGGAGGGTAATCTTGTTGGGGCCGCTCTTGTTGTCTTTGCTGATTGGTTGGGATAAGGCTGCCTTTGTTGCTGCTGTTGTTGAGGTGGAGCTTGACTTGGTTTGGAGAGTTGCAGTGGTGTTTGCAACGTTTGGACATGCTTAGTATCGACCACTCCATCATTGACCACGTTTTTGTTCTTGTTCCAATATTTGGGTTTATCATTCGACTGTTGATGCGAATTGCTATCTTTCGTCTCCTTAAAGATTTTGACCACACCTTTAGCAATGAGGGCCTTCTCAATGTTGATGCCCTTGTATGTGATTTCATCGAAGGTTGTAGCACTAAGGATTTGCAAATGGAAACCTAACTCTTGGTTTAGGTTCTGTACAAATATGCTAACAAGCTGTTTCTCCGGAATCTTGAAAGGGAATTTACTAGCCATTTGTCTCCATCGTTGAAGGAAAGAAATGAAAGTTTCACCACTTTTCTGTTTATTGTTGCATAGGTCCATCATGGAAATCTCATGCTCTGCGTTATAAGAAAAATGGGTGGCAAACTTTTCTGCTAGCTCGTTGAAAGACTTGATACCCGTAGGTAAGTGTGAGAACCATTCTATTGCTTGTCCTCCAAGACTGCGAGGAAAAAGACGCATAAGATATGTGTCGTTGTGAGAAACCTCGAAGCAAGCAAGATAGAATTCCCTAAGATGGTCTTTTGGGTCACCTTTTCCTTTGTACTTATCAAACTTTGGAATAGTGAAATTTTGAGGAAAAGGGATCATTGGTAATAACCGATCAAAAGGATAAGGGCACACTTCCTCCAAAGAGAAGGTCTTTTTGGTGTGGCCAAACGTAAGATCAGATAGCTGTTGTTGCACCTCCGCAATCTTTAGTTCCATAGTCGTGGGAGGGGTTGGTAACGTCTCCTGTTGTCCAAAAAGTGGTTGGTGTTGCCCATATGGAAGATTATAGTGTGAGCCATGCGTACTGGTATTGTAAGGGTCGTAAGATTGATTGGGATTGTATGGATTGTATGATTGGTTCAGATTGGGTTGGAATTGGGGGTTTTGATTAGGCAGAGGTGGAGGTGGCGCTAGGTAAGAATGTTGGCTCTGCGATGGTTGAAGAAACGTATTGGGGGGAGGAAAGCTAAAGTGCATTTGATTAGGTTGTGAAGGTGGCACATAGCTTTGGGAAACCTGATGTTGGGAATGTTGAGAGTGGCTAGGCAATGTATGAAAGAAGTTGAGCGTGGATGAACGTTGTGGAGGAGGAACATAGGTAGAAGTGTTTTGTGACGGTGGGGGTTGATTGAAGATGAGAGTAGAAGAATGTTGTGGTGGAGGAACATAGGTAGAAGTGATTTGCGACGGTTGGGGTTGCTTGAGGATGAGAGTAGAAGAATGTTGTGGTTGGGGCTGCGTGACTCCAATTGGTTGAGAGACATGCAGGTGTGATGATATAGGAGGTGGCATATGTTGAGACCCTTGTTGCATGGCTACATACGTGTTCCCCAGATTGTAATTGGGTGGGAAACCTACGCGTGATGGGGTAACCAAGATTCCGCTTGCGCTTGGGATGGACACTTTAGGAGGTGGTTGCACATTCGACCGAGCTAAGGTGGCTTGCTTAGCTAACTCTGCTTGATGTTGGAGAGTTTCTTGTTGGTTTTGATAGATCTCCATAGGAGTCAAAAGTGGTGATATGGGCCTCTCCCCTGTTGGATTTTGAAAAAGGGGATTCCTATACTGCGAACCTTGAGTAGGTAAGGGCGTAGTTGCCGTGGACATGGTTTGCACTGCTTGTATGGTTTCTTGGGTCTTGGTGCTCTCCTTGAGAGTGGACACATCAAAATCTGGAGGTAACTTGGCACCTTGCTTTGCAAGCAAGCGAAAGAAATGATCCTGGTTCTCACTAAGGATTTTATCAAAGGCAGCTATAGCTCTAGGATCTTGTATAAATTCATCAAGATCTTGCCCATCTTCTTGAGAGGATTGACCTATTTCAAAGTGTCGCTCTTCTTGAGATGGGGTTTGATCTACGATATAACCTTGTGGGACAAAATCCAGAGGCAAGCCTGTGGTATACTGCGGTGTATTTAGCAAAGGGGTTCTATCCTCATGAGGGTTGCTTGGTTCATCTATGTGCGGCATGTTTGGAGAGCCAATTGGTCTTGCCGCGGGTGTACTAGGAGTCACTTTGGGAGTAACGTTGAGACGACCTGATTGTGGTGTGCGAGGGGGTGACTTGTGTTTCTTAGGGACAACTTGCCTAGACTTCATGGTTTGCTGTAGCCTAGTGGTGACCATGGGAAATACTGAGGACACAATGTAATGCTGGGAATCTGTAAGATGCTTTGAAGAAACGGACAAACTCTGATGCACAAAGTACTGGACCAAAGGCGCTATACTGTTTGACCAGAGGCGCAGGACTGTGCTACCAAAAGCGTGCTACTGTGGGCCAGAGGCGACGGACTGAGCTGCCAATAGCGAGCTACTGCTATGCCAGAGGCGAGCTACAGTGACCAAAAGCGAGCTACTGTTATACCAAGGGCGCTGAAGTAGAGTTTTGCCAGAGGCGGGTTACTGCTGACCAAAGGCGATCTACTGTATTACCAAAGGTGAGCTGCTGTAGTACCAGGGGCGCTGAAGTAGTGACTGATGTTTTTCAAAGGCAAAGATGTTTTTGTTTCTGATTGGATTGGTTTGGCAAGAGAAAACACAGCAAACAATTGGTCAAAAAAGGCACAAGGACTGAC
Source organism: Cunninghamia lanceolata (assembly GCA_027924645.1). Taxonomy (NCBI): domain Eukaryota; kingdom Viridiplantae; phylum Streptophyta; class Pinopsida; order Cupressales; family Cupressaceae; genus Cunninghamia; species Cunninghamia lanceolata. The sequence goes on from BSBN01001122.1 coordinate 1,222,235, forward strand.
ACAACATATAGTGTATGTTCAAGGCTCCAAACAAGCCCAAAGTTACCACAGGTCTAATACAGTTGCAATCAATAACAAGCACTTTTTATCCCTAGAGACAAGGTTTCATTGCAGTAGATCAGCTCACAGCTTAATACTCCGTCGATAAAAATATCATTCCATAAAGGTGTCGGATATTTAGTATCTTTGCGAGAGACGATAGGTAGGGATATCTCACCCTCCCCTTGGAAAGCTCAAGTAGGTCACAAGAGCTTTATGTCCGAGGGAATACTATCTCTTCTCAAGGGAGCCAATGGTGAGTGTCTTAAGGGTTTAAATCGATTTCCCTTGCACTGATGATTACCGCAATGTTCGGAGGTAGGTCGGGTAGTCTCTATCTAAATTGGTTCTTAGTGACTTTGAGGGACCAACGCCTTACGAGCAATGCGACAAGCTACTAAAAGCTTTAACCAATCCTACTAAGAGTTTCAAACACTTCGCTCAATGTGAAAATCGTTTCCACAAAGGGCTAGTACACCTCTTTGCAGTTTGGCATCACAAGGTAAGGCTGACGTCGGTTAGGACTTGGCTTTCGCCTTATCCCTTTTATATAGTGGTTCAAAGGAAAACTCCGCTTAGGGTCGTCCCTTTTGGATGAAACGCAATCCAAAAGCAGGCCCTTCTAAAGGAAGTACAAAAAATGTAAAATCAAGCACGTCACACAAAGGTTCAATTGTCCCGTTATAAGAAAAATAAGGTGCAACTAAGCTATGCACACACACGATTGTAGTTGTAAATTGTCCCTTATGAAATGAAGTGTTTGGCATTCATGTCCATTGTCCTTTAGAAAATTGAGGGGTTTGTTCATACATGTCCATTGTCCCTTAAGAAAAGCAGTATGTTCCTAAGACTTAGATTGCAAGAAAAGATTTGTTCAATTATCCTTTTAAGCATGCAATGTGTTTCTAAGACTTAGTGAGATAGATCAAGAGGTCTTCAATGCTCATCCTGCATGAACATGTTAAAAACACCTATTTGCTCTGTATGAGTAATAAGAAGCTGCAACAAGTGATATTAGGTCCACACAAACTCAAAAGTTAGCAAGTGCTTGAAGTCAGAGATTGAGAATAGGCCAATGAGTGGTCTTAAAAAATAGATCTCAAAAAATCTTTGAAAAAATATTACCACTGTGTAGAGGACAGAAAAATACCAACTTTCAAAAAAAACATCACCTGAATCCGAGTCCGTTTGTGAAAGTTATGAAGCTTGAAAAGTCAAAAAACTGTGACGAGACAAAGACAGCAGTGAGAAAATCAATTTTCTAAAAAATCAGAGAATCTTGAGAAAAAACCAATTTCACCACGATGTAGATCACGAAATTCTAGCCTATTTCAAAAAAAAAAAGCACTGAAATACGTGTCCGTATGACCAAGATAATGAGGTTTGAAAATCGCCTATTCATTTAAAAAGCTCATTGAAGAGGGGTCTGTCTTAGCCCCCTGTGACTGGCTCCTGGTCACTGATGTGACCTGCTGCTGGGCTGAAGGTGCTTTATTATTTTTTTTTCAAAAAATAAAAAGAAAAAAGAAAAAAGATTCTCTTTACTTTGTTTTACTTTCTAAAAGAAATAAAAACTAAAAACACTTCATTTTTTATTTGTTTTTTTTGTTTTTTTTTTTGGTTTTTGTTTTTGCTTTTTTATTTTTGGATTTTTTTTGCTTTTTCTTTTTGCTTTTTTTTTTTTTTTTGAATTTTTTTTGAAAAAAGAAATTTTTTTTTTTTTTTTTTTTTTACCGTACCTCATAGTGATTGTATGGCCTCGGGTTGCGTACCGGAGGTGAAAAAATTTTACCTTCACCGAAATAGGTCAAATTTTATATTTTTCTTCGTCCCTCGACCCTTCCGAACACAACCGTGACCTCCGTTTTTGCCCAGCAAGCTTCCTTTAATTTTTTTTTTTTTTTTTTCGAATCTCTCCAAAAAAAGAGTTAAAAAACCTGTGAAATCAAACTAAAAATTCCACAAATTTGATATTAAATCAGGACCAATGGGTCCCACTGGGCGTGCCAGAATGTGTATATGGAAAAATAGATTAAATCTAAACTAAATAAAACCAAAGAACCCAATAACATAAAGGAAACGAATCTAAGTAAAAGCCATAAATCACAAATCAAAGACAAATAAAAGCTCTTACCAAAACCTGTATTGTTTCCTTTTGGAGATATGTGGATTGCTCAATATAGTTGCAAAGCCATAGCTGCAACAAGCAAGTGTAGTGCTCAAGAGATCAATGTCAAATGATCGTAAGGTTGTGCCAAGATCAATGTTAAAAGATCGTAAAGTGGCTCAAGAAGATCTATGTCAAAAGATCGTAAAGGTGGCGCCAAGATCAATGTTAAAAGATCGTAAAGTGGCTCAAGAAGATCAATGTCAAAAGATCGTAAGAGTGCTCAATCGACGCGTTGTGTATGCTCGAAGCTCTGTTAAGTATGCCTGAGAATACGATCGAAGAGAAAGAGAATATGAAGGAGATGAGGGGGGTTTATATAGATTTCATCAAAGATCGATCAACGGTCCAGATAATTCAGAAGAATCAATGGAGGAGATAAGTTGAGGAATGTGCAACGAATGAGAAGAAGACATGTGTCTTGCTTTCTTTTGCATGAGAGGAGTTATCAAGAATAGAAGAATGAGTTAACTGAAGAAATAAATCAATTAAAAGAATAAAGCAATCAGTTAAATGATTTAAAACAAGAAGAAGAGATTTGCATGAGAATAGAAGATATTTTGCTTTATTAAATATAGAAATATTTAATTGATGAGCAAGAAAGCTTGAGTTATTTTAGAGATAACTCAAATTAGAAGAAAAAGCAATTTAAATAAATAATTGATTTATTTAAATTTAGAGAAGATATTTTGGAAGAAATAATTAAATAATTAGAATTATTTAATTTAGAAGATTTGAAAGCAAATTAAATAAATAAATTTATTTAATTGTTGTGCATGATTTTGGGAGAATGATTTTTGATTTAATTAAATAATGTAAATTATTTAATTGTAGATAAGAGGGAATTTGTTGAATTAATTAAATAATTGGATATATTTAATTAATGTAGATGTGAATTTTGGAAGGTGACAATGATTTAATTAAATAATTAAAAATTATTTAATTGTGGAAGAATATAGAGGAATTTGATTTAATTAATTAAATAATGAGGATTTATTTAATTAATGTCGCAATTTTGTGATTTAGAAGAATTTGGTGAAATTAATTAAATAATTAGATTATTTAATTAATGTGGGAAATGCAGGTGATTAGACAGATAACAGAATGCCAGTAGCATGACAAGTTGGTCATTTTAGGGTGTCTACAGCTCTAAGATTTGGATATGATGTAGATGTATGAATCTAAATGCTAATTCTAGCTCCACAAGATGTGAAATGTAACTGTGGCAGAATGCAGGCCAAAATATAGAAACTGCTACTGAATGAACTACTTGAACTGAACTAGAAAATGAAAAGAAACAAACTAAACTACAACCAAATTTAAATGCAAATGTTTTTGGTTGATACAAGATTTCTCTTGAACCAGGGATGCTCTTGCATCTATCTATTCAATTCTTCATTCTCTATCAGTGTCATTCTATGTGATGTTTTATTAGGTAAACTAGCTCCTAGTATAAGATCCATGTGATGACTGATACTCCTTATAGGTGGCAATGTTTCAGGTACATTGTCTGATATGATATCTTCAAACTCTGTAAGCAACTCTGTTATCTGCTCCAATTGTGATTCTTTAGTCTCCTTCAATGTTTTAGGCTTCTTAGGAATCAAAGCGTAACACATATTCTCATGTCTCAAACCATCCAAACATTTTCTTCCGTCTACCAAACAGATTCTAGAATTCCCACATACTTCACTCTTAGGATCATCCTCCAAAGGAATCAAGGTAATTCTCTTCCCATTTGATGTTATAGTGTATGTATTCCTTCTCCCATCGTGTATAGCTTTTCTATCATACTGCTAAGGTCTACCCAACAAGATATGACATACATCCATAGGCATAATATCACACAAGACTTCATCATGATAAGATCCAATATGAAATTTTACCAAACATTGTTCACTCACTAGTACCTTATGATCATCCTGAATCCATGCTATCTGATAGGGCTTAGGGTGTTTCAATCTTTCCAAATTTAGCTTATCCACTATCTCCTCTAAAACTAGGTTATCTGAACTACCACTATCAATTACAACTTTGCAACACTTACCTCCTGATTTACATTTGGTTCTTAACAAACTCTTCCTATGCGATGGTTCCTCATTTGTTTCTTCTTGAAATAGTGCTATCCTCATCACACGTGATTCTCCTTTCTCCAATTTACCAACTGAACTGGGTGATCCAATAGGTTCTTCTTCCACATAAGTTGTTCTTCCACTGTTCTATGTTCTTTTACTTATATTCCCTTGATTACACTCAAATGCTCTATGTCCTTCACCTCCACACTTGAAATAGGTGCCTCTGAATGTTCTCTTATCAAATCCTCTTCCTTGTCTTTTGTGTCCATTCCAGTATGCACTAGGGTTTCTTCTCTGAAAATTTTCTTTGTCATCTCTCTGGTATGCATTATTATCTCTGTCCTCCTTCTTGAATGTGTTCTCCTATCTGTTCTTCTCTCCAAATGATATCTCACCTCTGAAAAATGTTCTACCTCTTTAAAATTTACCTCCTCTTCCCCTCTATCTCTGATCATGTCTCTTATTCATCTTTTCTTCAACTTTTAGGGCAAACTGATATGCTTCCTCCAAAGATGTCATCCTCACCAGACATAGTTCTTGAATGTTCAATCTTAGTCCATTGATGTATCTAGCCACTTTCTCCTTGCTTGCTTCACTATGTCTAGTCTTTATAATTATCTTCTAAAATTCTTCAATATACTCCACATATTTCTCCTTTTGTCTCAGGTTTTGTAATCTCTTCAATAGTTCCAACTCATAGTCAGCAGGTATAAACTAATTCTTCAATTTTGTCACCATTCTATCATACCTTGTAATCTTTTCTTTTCCTCTTCTGTTTCTATCCAATTGATCTTCCTTCTACTATATAGCAGCATGTCCTTTCAACTTTGTCTTTGCAAATTTTACCTTCTCTAGATCTTCAACTTCTTCATATTCAAAGTATTCTTCCATTTCATTTATCTAGTCAATCGATTCTTTAGGGTTCAAATTACTAGTGTAATTTGACACATCAACTCTAGGTCTCTTTCCAATCTTTGAAATAGCTCACAACATCTTGAATTGATCTTATTCTTCTTCTTCATCACCTCCTAGGGTTTCGCCGACTTGTTCAATAGATTGAAATATTTCTTCTTCATCATCACTTTCAACATTAGGTCTTGGTGTCAATCCTCTTCACCTATTTTCTTCAACAGAATCCAATTGAATTGTCATTATTTTCATCATTTCCATCATCCCATCCATTCTACCAACCATTGTTCCAACAGTAGGGATTCTCCTCGGCGGTATTCTTCCTATGATCAAGTGCAACTACCTCAAGTTTGGTGATCAGGCTACAAGGTGACAACTACCTCACAATCGGTGATCAGTTGTGACACAAGTAACTTGCCTCAAATTTAGAAATCTATTCATAGTAAGATCTTACGGAATTCCCTCGCTAACTTCACTCAATTCACTCCCAAAGATTCAAACTTTCGCTCTGATACCACTTGGTGTAGTCACGGTAGGAGGGTTCATAGAACAAAATGTCCAGACCTTGAAACAAGAATAAACATAATGGAAATAACTCAAAGATATGAAACAAATGTAGATTTAGTTATTTAGTATATCATAGAATTCAATACAGATCGGCCAGCAACATGCAGGCTTATAATGGGCTCACTGGCTTGATTACAGAATATCATAATATGCACAAGATATAGCTTAGAAGTTCCCTTACGAAAGAGATAAACTATCAACTATCTCTATTATCATGAATTGCTTTCCTAAGTGTCTATTACATCAATATATATCATCTGTGGTACAAAAGATTCCTCTACATCGGCCAAGGAAGATCACAAACTCCAATGACGAGCTGTAACGTGTGTACACGGATAGGTCAGACCTAATCATGAAGAACTCCTTCGCAAATGAATGGAATTATGTGTAGATCACAAGGAAGGTGGGCCATGAACCAAAGATCATTGAATGATGTGTCATCAGGCTCCATAAGTTGAGGAATGCTCTGCAAGTCTTCTCCTTTAGCTAATTGTCTGAGACTCTCAGGATGCTCTGTTTTAAGAAAACAATCGATCTTCTAATAGAGATAACTTGCCAATAACTAGTCCAAAAGCTCTGAGATTTGGATATGATGTAGATGTATGAATCTAAATGCTAAGTCTAGCTTCGCAAGATGTGAAATGTAACTATGGTAGAATGTGAACCAAAATACAAAAATTGCTACTGATTGAACTGGAAAATGAAAAGAAACAAACTGAACTGTAAACAAACTGAAATGCAAATATTTTTGGTTGATGCATCTATTGGATTTAGGATAGACAACTAAGAGGGGGGTGGTGAATCAGTTGTCCAAAACTTTCTTCCAATTAAACAATTAAATCCACTTTGTAATTCAACAGCATAATAATAAATCAATCATGGAAACGCAATGCATTAACTCAAGAGAAGAAACACATTAACACATGAGACACCAAGATTTTGACATGGAAAACCCAGTTAAGGGAAAAACCACAGGGTGACTAACCCAAGATTGTATTCTCTGTTAAAAGAATAGAAGTATAAAATGGCACTTGCCAATTAGGGCTCACTGCTCACAAGAGGCTCACTACCTACAAGAGACTCACTGTCTACAAGGTATAAAGAAAGTAACCAGGTGTTTGAATTATGAGAAGCATCCACATATGCTAAGGTTCAGTTCTAGTTAGGCTTAATACACTGATCTACTGCACTTCATTCTTCTTCTTCTTTAGTGCTGCTGTCCTATCACATACCGAACCTGTATTGCTGCTTCCACACTACTCTCTACTTTTCTTTGCACAACACAACACACCACACACACCTTCACATCTAAATCCATTTGATATATATGCCCGCACCAAGCATTTCGACATCTTTCTAGTTGGCATTTGGAATACTCAATATTTTCCCAAACTTTGGTCTGTCGGCTGAATCCTTGCTTGCTAAGTGATGCATATCAAAGAGATACTTATAGAAGTCATCAATCATGTCAACCAATCATGAATGATCCCTCAAGAAACTTGATCACCATCAATATCTTATCTGGATTAATGTCTGATGCTTTGCCAGTCAGTTCTTCCTCAATCTACTCTGCCAAACAAGAACCCAACACTTAGGTGCTCATATCTTTTCACTCTTTCTTCACCAGAGGCTCAATCTCTAGAATGTATCAGTCATGGTACTATTCTTGACTTCGCCAAGTTTGCACTTTGCTAAGATACTTCCTTTGAGAGATCCGGACTTGATTGTCAGACCTTGTTGCATGCTCTATTCCTGCTCACCAGACCAAAATACTCTTCAATCTGACTTTCGGTATAGTCATACCATATGCTGCGGATGTGTGGAATGGACTTCGTTGCCATCAATGACAACACTCATGAAGCCACACAGTGTCTCTTTCCAACAATCTCCTCCTTTGGCATTGATGGCAACACTTAGTGAAAAATGACTAAGTGTCACACTACACTCCCCCTTAGCTGATGCTCTGTTCTAATGTACACTTTTCCAGAGCTCCCCCTTAGCTAGATTCCACATTTTTCACTGCTCCTCACTCCCCCTTTGACATCAATGGCAAAGGGTAGTATCCGCACACCAAAATTTCCAAAAATCAACCTATACTTAGCCGCATAAGTATATATACATGTTATACTTACATATACTGAAGTATATCTGCAAAGGTGGTCTTCAACTGTACTACTTCTGTCACCCAACTCTGCTTCATCCTGTCCAAAATTGAAATGTGACCACTTATCAAAAATGTAAAATCTTCTGCTCTCTTTAGGTCTGCCAGATCACTGGTCTGGGCTATGGTCTGGGCATCAGTCAGGGCCTCATGCATTGCATCTAACTTAGGGATAATTATCCCTCTTAGTTCACTTAGCTTTCTTATTCTATTTTTCTTCTCCTTCTCAAGCTTCTTTATTTCATTTATTGTTGCAATAATCTGACATTCATGATTCATTATGGAAGAGGTGAGAGGATCAAAATTTTGAGATAAACTTGATAGTTTGCTCTCTTGTTCTTCCACCTTCTTGGTGATATCTGCCGTCACGGTGGACCAAGATAGACAAAATTTATATAGATCTCCACCATCTTTAAGAGCATTTTCTAAGCTCTTTATTCCAATATCCAAATTTCTCCTATCATTTGTTATAAGACCTTGTACCTCTAAGAATCTCTTACCAAAAAACTCTTTCTGGACTTTCTCTTCTACTGCTTTCTTCAAAGAATCAAAATGTGTGCTAACATAATTAACGAGAGATTTTAGATTACCAGATGGGGAGGCTGAAAGATCCTTCTGGAAGGATGGCATGATCCTCTCCAACAGACCAGATGCAATCTCTATCAGCTCACAGTCTTCCATATGTGACTTCAGAAGTTTTTCTTTTGCTTTGGCTTGAGCAAAAGATGCTACCTTCATTCTCTGGACTGGGGAGAGGGAATCAAAATTGAATGGTCCTTGAAACAACTCTAGTTCATCTAATTCCATCATTTCCTTGGTCAAGAAGTCTTTGACTACTTTTGCAGTGTCTCTTGCCAGAGACTTCTTTCCTCTTGTAGCCTCAGAGGTGTCAACAGAGACCTTCTCTGTTTGTTCTTCTTCTCTTCCCTTTTTCTCCTTTTCCTGACTTGCTTTGTCCTCTTTTCTTGCTTCTTCTTCAGTTTCAGAGTCTGCTGGGGGATCTGGAAGAGAGATGTTTACTTCTTTAGGGACTTCCTCTTCCGGAACAGAGGAATCTAGGTCCTTAGTCTTTTCCTCACCTGTCTCCTTTGACTCTTCTACAATTTTCTCAGTAGAGTCTTCCTTTGATGCACTTAATCATGGTTCATCACTTATGTCCTCTATAATAGGAATATTGAATCTTTTGTATGCATTTCAGAGGATGTCCTCAGTCTCTTTTGCCACTTGATTAGTCTCTTCGAGCATAAGCTTGTTCATTCTGGCTTTGCTCCAGAACTCATCTTTGCAATCCTTGAAGATCATATTCATTTGTTTAAGAGTGATGGAAGGATAGAGCTGAATAGTTATCTACTCTCGGATCTCCATATCCTTTTCCTTAGCATTATTCTTTCTCATTTCAGGTTCCTTCTCTAGGCTTTTAGGAATTAGAGATATGATTTTGATGAATGCTTTGTTATAAATGTTTAGATACCTGACTATGGCATCATGTAAGATCTCCTGATCAGCTTCATTATATTCATCATAAAATTCTATCATTGGTTGTAGATTCCCATCCACAGTGATTGATTTGATGATATCATCAATGCAGGGAGTGGGCCTTTTAATGAATTCTTCTGCCTCTTCTTCCTTGTTATGACTAGTAGAGGATTCACCGGATGTTTTCTTCTTCTTCTTCTTCTTCATTTTCTTGATCTCCTCATCTGATTCTGTCTCTTCATCATTCTTCTAGCTGGTGTAAGACCTTGTGGCCTTTGTCTTAGTTCTCTTCTCTCCCTTTCCGGATGTCCTAGCTTCCAGTTTTGAAGCTTTTTGACCCTTAGGGGTGGTTGGTGTAGAGCTTTTGGAGGATCTGGTCTAGGAGGGGGCTTGCACCAGAACACTTTCTTTTTCTACTTCTTGTTTTTCTTTCTCTGCCCTTTCTACCTTCTCTCTATTTGCATCAACTGCCTCCTTTGATATCCCATATTTCTTTGCAAATTCCTCTACTTTCTTCCTGACTTTTCTCTTTATTTCAGGTTGCCTTAATTCAACATGAACTTTTACACTTAGCTCTTGGAAGGTTCCAAACCTTTTTGCCTTAGGGTCCTTAGGCTGACTTAGAAGGTGTTGGACATGCAGTTCCAAAATTTTCTCATCCACCTCATACCACATAGGCATAATCCAAACTATCCTTGGCTCCACTACCTCCATTAGGCATTGATCAGTGTCTACCATAAAGCACACTGTATCCTTGTACTTCTCAACCAAAGATTGGGGGATTCTTTCTCTAGCCTGCATCATACTTTGAAAGTTCTTGAAGTATCCCCAGAGTGCTGCACTTTGGGCCTTGGCATCACCAAGCCCATACATGTAGTCTCTGATTTATATGGCCACAGGTCTGTCATTTTGCCATACCCAACCATTGGATTCAAGTAGCTCATTCATAAAGTAAAAGAATAAACACAGTATTAGCCCACCATACTTGAATGAGTTTTTCTTGTCCTTCTTGATCTTTTGTAGGTTTTCCAATAGTTAGCTCAAAAGAAGCTCGCAAAGATCATAATCTGCATTCTCTCTTAACATCTAATAAGCAGTATAAATTATAGTTCCAGATACAGAATTCTCCTTGCTGGAGTGATATATCTTATAGCCAATTATCATAGATGCAAACTTGATATTCGGATCAGTGATATCTTCTATAGTCATTGCTCTCTTGTAAAATTTTGATCCGGTAGCCTCACTTACAGCTTGGTTTTTGACTGATTTGAGAGTAGGCAACCCACCAAATGAGTGCAATCTGGTTACCGCCCTAATTGCATCCTTGGTTATCTTGAATGGCCTCATCAACCACATAAAGTTGTCAGGCATTCTGCTCAGAACATACTGGACCTAATCATCTTTAGCAAAACAAGGGAAATGAATGCAATATCCAAAATATTTATCTCGAATGGCCTTGTATTGGGGTTTAAGTTCAAGTGATTCATCTATCAATTCCTTGTGGTAGATATCCATCAGCTTGGATTCCCCAAATTCTTCAATGTTTGCATGTATGTAAACCTTAACATCTTCTACATGCAGAACCCCATGCAAAATACTAGAGAATGCGCCGAGGGGATTAACTTCTAGGGATTTGTACAGATGTTTGTTGAACTTAGGGCATGGCCTATCAATGATCTTAACAACATTCAGAGTAGCCATCTTTCAAAAGATTCAGAGAGTGATATTCAAGAGTGGAAATACCTTTTTACACTTCTAGGGTTCATGATGTGAGCCGAATAGGATTGCTAGATGAATCAACTTTTGCACTTGATCTTCGAGAGGTTTGAGGCAATTTAATTGCAGAGCTCCTTCTTCCCTCTTCTCAGATGCAAATGTGCAAATGATGAACAAAAGAACCCTTTTATTTCTGCGCAAACTCTAATTCCACATTGCAATACACTTAAGTTATTTTGGTTTCCTTGTTCTCTTTGTCCTGAGTGAGATCATTCTGGATCACTGAGATGTACTTAGAGTTATTCTTAGTGCATATTGCAAACTATATTCCTTTCTCCAATCATTCCATTTATCCACAGATCAAGATATTTTGATTTTGAATCATACCGGATCTAACTGTGAGAGTCATGTTTTTACCGAATCACTATCAAATTGGATCAATCTTGGATGATTAACCACTTCAAAACTCCTTGTGGATCTTTCATATTTCTTTCAAGAGTTAATTAGATATTTCTCTAAGAACCCTTTTAACCGCAACTTTCCATGTGCCAATCTTAGGCACCAATTGACTGGCTGGGGGAATTTAATTTCCTTTGTGACTCCCCCTAAGCCAGAGCTCATCTATTTAATTTCTAGAAGGAATATCAGTACCAGATTCTGGTGCGGATCCATCCCCAACATTTTATGTACTTCTCTTTAACCAAATCTTGTTCATCTCTCTTTGAACTTCATCCACATTAACTTTTCCCTTTCCTTTGTCTTGATTTTGATTATGATGCACCAGACCTCTTTTATCATGATTCTTACTTCTACAGAACTTGGTAATATGACCAGATCTATTGCAGTAGTAGCAAATGACATTTCTTTGCATATTTGGCTGATATCCTCTTGATCTGCATTGATTAGCCATATGTCCCATTCTATTGCATGCAAAGCATCTACCATTGAATGAATTGTTTATTTGCATATTTATACATTCATGCGATTTGTGACCATACCTTTTGCAGTTAAAACACTATCCATAGAAGAATGAATTAGTCTGATTCATTCTTCTTCTGCACTGATTTGCTTTATGACCAAAGTTATTGCAATTATGGCAGTATCCATTGAAGGATGGATATCTTTGAGCATTTGGTTGTCTTACTAGAGGTCTTCTAGGCATGTTCCTTGGATTTCCTGATCTAGAGTTCTTCTGACTAGATCCGGAGCTTTCACCTTTCTCATATCCCAAGCAATGCTTGTCATCTACCCTCTTTTGGCACTCAAGAACTTCAAGTTGAGCAGAGCTTATCTTGAATTTCTCTTTGTCTTCATTTGTTGTTTGAAGATCCCTTTTAAGAGTGTCTATCTGATTCTCAAGTTGTTCTTCATTATCTCTAGCTTCTTCAAGATCAGATTCAAGATGTTTGATTATTGTATCCATTTTGTGGCAGTCTTCTGACTTCTCCTTGAGAGATTGTTTTAGATTATCTTCAATTTTTCTCTTCTCTTCAATTTCTTGGGTGAACTTCATAACCCCTAATTCCATTTCATGTCTTACCATAATGACCTCTTTTGATAGCTTCTCACATAACTTGGTTTTCTCATTCAGATCTTTATTAGTATCATTGGCTTCACTTTGACTTGCTAATTGTTGAAGTAGTTCCTTTCTTTTCTTCACTGAGATACTTAGCTTTTCTTTGAGTTCATTTATGAAATCATCATCTTGTTTGAGTCTTTCCCTCAGGTTATTGACTTTAGAGTGAGATTGCTCAAGATCATTTAGGGCAGACTGAAGTTGTTCCCTCATACCATACATATCCATTGAGATTCTCAAATCTTCCTCAAGCTGTTAGGCTCTATCTAGAGGAAATTAGCTCTGATACCAATTGTTGGATTCGGGATAGACAATTGAGAGGGGGGGTGAATCAATTGTCCAAAACTTTCTTCTAATTAAACAGTTAAATCCACTTTGTAATTCAGCAGCATAATAATAAATCAATCATGGAAACACAATACATTAACTCAAGAGCAGAAACACATTAACACATGAGACACCAAGATTTTGATGTGGAAAACTCAGTTAAGGGAAAAACCACAGGGTAACTAACCCAAGATTGAATTCTCTATTAAAAGAATAGAAGTATAAAATGGCACTTGCTAATTAGGGCTCACTGTCCAAGCACACTACTCACAAGAGGCTCACTGCCTATAAGAGACTCACTGTCTACAAGGTATAAAGAAAGTAACCAGGTGTTTGAACTGTGAGAAGCATCCACATATGCTGAGGTTCAGTTCCAGTTAGGATTAATACACTGATCTACTGCACTTCATTCTTCTTCCTCTTTGGTGATGTTGTCTTGTCACATACCAAACCTGTATTGCTACTTCCACACTACTCTCTACTTTTCTTCACACAACACAACACACCATGCACACCTTCACATCAAAATCCATCTAGCATATATATCCGCACCAAGCATTTCAACATCTTTCTAGTCAGCATCTAGAATACTCAATATTTTCCCAAACTCTGGTCTATCAGTTGAATCCTTGCTTGCTAAGTGATGCGTATCAAAGAGATACTTATAGAAGTCATCAATCATGTCGGCCAATCATGAATGATCCCTCAAGAAACTTGATCACCATCAATATCTTATCCGAATAAAGGTCTAATGTTCTGTCGGTCAGTTCTTCCTTAGTCTACTCTGCCAAACAGGAACCCAACACTTAGGTGCTCATATCTTTTCACTCTTTCTTCACTGGAGGCTCAATCTCTAGAATGTATCAATCATGGTACTCTTCTTGACTTCCCCAAGTCTGCACTTTGTTGAGATACTTCCTCTGAGAGATCTGGACCTGATTGTCAGACCTTGCTGCATGCTCTGTTCTTACTCACTGGACCAAAATACTCTTCAATCTGACTTTCGGTATAGTCATACCATATGCTGCGGATGTGTGGAATGGACTTTGTCACCATCAATGACAACACTCATGAAGCCACATAATGTCTCTTGTTAACAACATCTCGGTTCTTCTCTTCTTTGTTTTTGGAGGATTCTCCCTTAGTAGTTGATGATGAAAATATTGTTCTGGATTGTATTCCATATTTGGTGTTTGATGAGATGAATGATGCTATTTTTAGTCTCATCTCCTTGGTTGAATTGGAGAAGATTGTGTTTCAGTATAATTGAGGGAAAGCCCCTAGGCCTGATGGTTTCCTAATAGAATTCTATTAGAAATTTTGGGAGATTATCAAATATGATCTTTTGGAGGTTGTTAAGTAGTTGCAAAGGAGCAAATAGATGATAGGAACCTTGAATACTACATTCCTTGCTCTTATTCCTAAGATAGAAGGAGATAACTCACTGAATCTCTTTAGGCACATTGCTCTGTGTAATGTTGTTTATAAGATCATCACTAAGTTGATTGTTGAAAGGCTCAAACTATGGCTCAACAGGTTGATTTATGAGGAGTGGGGAGGATTTATTATAGGTAGTCAAATTCTTGATTGTGTTGTTGTGGCAATTGAAGCTATTCACTCCATGGCATCTTCCAAGGAGAAAGCGAGTTCATTAAGCTGGCTATGGTCAAAGCTTGGGACCAAGTCAAATGGACTTTCCTCTATAAAATTCTTTTGGCATTTGGATTTGGGGTTGATTGGATTATAGTTGTGTTACTTCGACTTCTTTATTTGTTCTTATTAATAGTGAGCCTACAAATTTATTTGGTGCATTTAGGGGCCTTTGGCAAGGGGACCCACTATCTCCTTATTTTTTTATCCTTTTAGCTAAAGGATTGTGTAGACTCATAAAATATCATGTGGGATAGGGCTCGATCCAAGGATGGAGCTAGGGCAATAGCTTACCTCCTCACTCTCATTTACAATTTGTTGATGACATTGCTTTGATGGGTTTAGCTAGAGTCAATGAGGAGGTTAATTTAAGAAGTGTTTCAGATATTTATCTGGTAGCCTCGAGTTAGAGGATTAATGAGAACAAGTCCTCCATCTTCTTCTTTAATACTCCTCAGCTTATTTAGATTAGAATTGTACAAATTCTCATATTTCAAATTGGGACCCTTCCTCTTGTTTATCTTGGTATCCCCATTCATGTTGGTACCTTGTCCAAGAGATTCTGGCAAGATATTCTTGACAAGTTTCATAAGAGGGTTAGCCATTGGACTTGTAGATGGATTTCCTTTACTAGAAAAGTGACTTTATTGAAATCTCTAATACAAGCTCTCCCTATTTACATGTGCTTTGTTTAGGGTGCTCCCTCAAGCTTCATTAATGAATTTGTTGCTCTTTCTAGATAGTTCTTATGGGTTGGTAATTTAGAGTCTTCAAAGTGGAGTATGGTTAAGTGGGAATTCATTTGTCAGCTAAAACATGAAGGAGGTCTTGGATTTCATCAAGAAAGTCTTTATGGTTAGGCCTTAGTAGCCAAGTTGTATTAGAGGTGGTACACCTATCAGGATCAAGATTGGGCTAAGATCCTCAATTATAAGTACTTCCTGGGAGTGGAAAGTGTTGATGTTTTAAGGATTAGCCTCTCAAGTAATGGCTCCATGATCTGGGGCACCCTTAAAAGAGGTGCCAATTTAATTAAGTAGGGGTTGTTTTAGATTTGTAACAAGGGATCTGAGGCTCTATTCTGGTATGATTCTTAGGATGGTTGCCCACCTATCTTTTCTGTGTTTATACACTTACAACCCTTGTGCAACCTCTTTCTTGAAGCGGGGTGGTGTTGTTTTGAGCATTTCAAATCTGTTTAGCTTTTGGGTCAGGTGGAGGTGTGCAGATGAAAAGATTCTTCTAAGTGGCCACTAGGGGATTGTTGGAAGATCATGAAGAGTTAGCTAGGATTCTTGCTAGAAAAGTTTGTAGTTCTCTAAGGGAGCATGAAACTTTTTCATGGAGTCCTAATCTAAAATGTGTGTATTCAATTGCTTCAGGATATCAGGAGTTGGATGGGAAAAGGTTTGGGGAGATTCATTTCCCTTGGTGGAATTCTATGTGGAATAAGTTTGCATGGCCTAAATGCAACTTTTTCCTTTTTTTGCTTTCTCGTAATCAGTGCCTCACTTGGAATAATTTGCGAAAGAGGGGTTTTTCAGGGTCCTATTTGTTTCCTCTATAATAGTAGTGAGGAGACTGCTTCTCATTTGTTTTTCAATGTTCCTTGGCCAAACAGATTTGACATCTTGGTGGGGAGCTTGGAAGCAGGCTTATGTCCATGCTTCTTGTTTGGTGGATTTTTGGAGAAGTTTGGGAAGACCCCCATCTAAGGCCTCTTTTCTACAGGTGGCTTGGAATATAAGTCCCTCTTTCATCTTGTGGAAACTTTGGTTGGAAATGAATTGAAGAATTATTAAGGAGAGGAAGTTGGTGCTTCAACAAATGTGGCAGATGATTCTTAGTATTCTTCAGGAGACCTTAGCAACTAAGTGTGATCTTTCCACTAAGTTGGATAGTGGTGAGCTTGAGGTGGCTCAAAATTTGAGTTTAGTTGATAGAAAATTTTACCTTTCCTTTTCCAAGAAAAGCAGTCAATCCACGATTAAGATTCAAAGAGAAGGAAGGTGATCTCCCCCACCTCTAGGTGTCTTTGAGATTAATATTGATGCTTCTTCCAAGGGAACCTTGGTCATGTTGGGATTAGGGATTTAGGGAGAGATAACTTTAGTGTTGTCCTATTTTTCTTCTCTATTTATAGAGGCAACAGATGAACAATTTTATGGAAGCCCTAGCTATTCTTTGTGCTATGGAAAGAGGGTGTTCTCTTCATTGGTGAATGATTATATATGTTGCTAGATTACAAGGGTCATTTTCAGATAGGTTAACCTCCTTTTGTGCAAGTGTTATGGTTTCCAACAAATGATGGAAAACTACTTGCACAAACTTGTGAATGACCTATATAATTATGTTGTGAATAATTATTCCTTTTAAACTCCAAATTAAAATGTTCCTAAAATAAATACTTCTTTTACTCTTGTCATTCTTTTATTTTCCATACAAATTAATGGCACAAATGAAAAGAGACAAAAAAGTTAGAATTTGAACTTTAAATATTTAATTTGGGATCAATCACATGCCACTTCATATCTATCCTAAGGTACTTGAGATTGACCTACGTAAGGAAGTTCAAATGTCAAAGGGAGAATGAATGTATGAAAATAAGTATAAATATAAGTGTAGTAAATAACTAAATGATGAAGGTATTGAAATAACTAAATAGAATTGAGATAAAATTGAATGTGTAGAAATAGGTACAAATAAATATTTAGTTCTGAGCCAAACTTAACACAAAACATACCACTTATAAATATATAATTTTATTAAATTATTGCATTAAAAAAAATCAAAACTAAATAAAAATTGATACAAATATGCTAATTTCACTGTTAAACATATTTATTTAAATCACACTACCAAATAAATTTTTTTATAAACTTTGAAGTACATCTCATTTGGACCACAATAGATAATCTACTATTCTATTAAAATTTCTGATTATTACAATCCCTAAAAAAGGTGATATTCTAGAGAGGTTAAAGTAGCCAAATTTCACTCAGAAAACTCTAGTGACCATACTCCAAACACAATGTTTATCATTTTGATATGGTTATAATCATGTCCAAATTAGAATAAGAGATACATTCATTATAAAGCATAATGTGTACCGATTTGGAGCAAAGGCGCAAGAAGACATACAATGGCTTGCATGAAAATTTTAGACATAGGTTTATGCATAGATCAATCACATGTGCCTATATGCATAAGGGAAAAATGGAGTCTCTTCAGGAAAATCAAAAGATTGATCAAACGAAGACAATAGGGGAGGGGAGCCAAAACGTACGTAGGGGTCCTAATGTGCAATAGGACCAACGCACATTGGGGCCCACATGTATGCACCAATCCCCTAGAAGTTACAAAAAAACTCTTGCATAAAAAAGAACTTCAAGATCAAACACAAATAAGATATTAAATGCACATTTTATAGTATAATATTGTCAACAAAACATTAAAAATATAGCAGCCAAACATGTTATCCTATTTTCAACTTGTATTTGGCATATCAGTGTAGGGTAGGAACTTTAAACTTAAACAACATTAACATAGAACTTTGCACCCTTCCCCATAAACATTATAAAGAGAATTGTTGCACCAATCGAGGCATCACTTCCACATTACTCACAACTACACAACTATAGACCAATGCCACCTCAACACAAATCAAACCCATATGTCCCATCTTTGACCAAAGTGCTAACCCATTACAATGATTTTTCCCACCACAGAATAACCCAAACAACACACAAATGTATCGGCCTGTCTCATCAGACATGAGACCTACAACACGTATCAGTAGGAGTCTGTCCCATCTTGCCAAGTAGGGTGCGCACGTACTGGCTCCTTCCTCTAAAAACCCACCTGCATCAAAAAATTAAAGGTGTAAGGCTGCCATTATTCATAAGAATTTTATGGAAACAAATGCAAACAATACACCGAACCAATCAACTCAAGAATTAATGGCCCAAATCAATCAAATCTACAATTCATATCACCCAAAATTCAATTTTGAAATAGGACAGGGATTTAATTCACCACACTAAACAAGCATCAATAAAATTCAAATAATTCACAATTCAAATAGCTATGAAAACCTTGATGTATTCACTTATTCTACAGTGAGCGACATAAGAAATGGAAGAGTGACAAGCACAGATTCTAGTTCAACAGCTTCTATATTTTTCTAGGTATTCCTCTTAATTTTTTCCATTCGTAAGCTTTATATTGTTCTTCATTATAGTCATTAAATTCATAGGTTGGAATTTTTCTTTCCCTAGGGTTTATATTAACACACAAATGCCAACCTATCCACCAGCTTCCATATTGCAAATATTACAGTCATAGTTTAGCATTTCTATTTCCCTAGGGTTTATCTTGCAAATAGTACAGTCATAGTTTAGCATTTGTGTTTCATAGGTTCTGCATTATCATTCACTCTAGTTATCTTATTCTCATTAGTTCTGCATTATCATTCACTCTAGTTATCTTATTCTCATTAGTTATGTATTATCATCAACTCTAGTTATCTTATTCTCCTAGATTCTACATTATCATTCACTCTGGTTGTCTTATTTTCATAGGTTCTGCATTATCATTCACTCTGATTATTTTATTCTCATAGGTTCTGCATTATCATTCACTCTGGTTAACTTATTCTCATAGGTTCTACATTGTCATTCACTCTAGTTATCTTATTCTCATAGGTTCTACATTATCATTCACTTTGATTATCTTATTCTCATAGGTTCTGCATTATCATTCAGTTAGGTTTTCTTCAATCCCATTCATAAATTTGGGGGTTTCTCTTTTTATTAGGTTTTGTTTCATCTTTTTCATAAGGTTATGCTTCATCAATTTAGTCATTTGAAATATTACATCATTTACACTCTTAAATATTAATTAATTCCTATGAATAAATTTATGCCTTTGAATGAGTTCGTCATGCACAAAAGATGTAAAAGCTGTTAAACTCTTACTATTTTTCATTCGTAATCTTTATACTGTGTGACCCTACTATTTATATTGCAACTATTACAATCATAGTTAAACAATTGTGTTCCCCTATGGTTTATATTGCTAGTCATAGGTTAGCAGTTGTGTAATTTTGTGCTTGTCACTCTTTTCCTTATATCAATCACTATAGAATAAATGTACGTCTGTAAATTGTTAATAGTATTTTAGAATATTAATGCAACAAATAAAAAGAAAAAACACATACATAAACTAATTAATCTTATGCTCAAGCATTATTGTATTCATACATAAACATAACTATCATTGAATATGAAAATATTTTTGTCACAAGTAAATATATGTTGTTTTCCCTTATTGGTTTTGATTATACTTATTTTTTGCATATGGCTAAGGGTAATGCAGTGGTGACCCGTAGAGTAATGAAAAGAAACAAAAGAGCCACAACAAGGTTACCCTCCCATAAACAAGGTTGTTTTTTCCCCCAGACGAAGATCCTATTGCAGCAGTAAACAAGATTTCTACTCCTCGAGTACCGTATAATGAGCTTCCTACACCTTGAATACCACAGAAGGAAACAATGAAACAGCGGTTGTGGTCTTCAGAGGACATGAAAGGGGCACTATATGACATTGAGTAAAATGATATGTCAATAAGGGGAGCTTCCAAAAAGTGGAAAATCCCAACAGCCACACTCTCCAAATGACTTGGCTATCTAACAACATCCAAGAAAGGTCCGCCAATAGTCCTCACTGAAGAGGAAGAAAATATGATTGTGGAATGGTGCAAGGAAATGACTGAGGTTGGCCATGGTCTTCAGATAGTCAATCGTAAGGCAGAGGTTTCTCAAATATATCAAAATAGGCCAAACCCTTTCACCAATGGGTTCTCAGGGAAGTCTTGGTGGACAAGTTTTAAGAACAGACATCTTGAACTTGCATTGTGGACTACTGAAGGCCTAGACAAATATAGGGCACTCAACCTTAGGCCTGTTGTTGTAGTATCTTTCTATAATACATTGTTTGCAGCATATGAATCATCGCCATATGGTCCTCATCGCATTTCAAATTGTGATGAAACTAGCATCTAGGTAGGCAAAAGTGGGTCCATGAAGGTGCTACCCAGAAAAGGTAGCAAAAATGTGTCTTACATTATTCCAAAGAGTCATGAATGGACAACCATTCTATGTTGTGCCAATGTTACTGGCCAAAGCATTTCAGGTTTTTACTTGTTTAAAAGGAAACAAAACATAGATAACTACATTGTAGACTGTGAACCAGGTGCTTGCATGGCAACCCAACCCCATGTATGGATGACTAAAGACTTGTTCATAGATTGGTTGACCCACTTTAAGAACTCAATTCCAGGTAGTGTGTCACCCACCAATAGGCACTTGTTGATTTTTGACAAGCATGGAAGCCATGTAGCAGTTGAAACCATCCAAGAAGCAAGAGTGTTGGGTGTAGATTTACTAACATTGTCGTCACACACCTCACATAAGCTACAACTATTAGATGTGAGTGTATTTTCACTTTTTAAAGCTTAATTTAAATCAGAATGTGCAGCATTTATGGCAAGGTTTCCCAACATTGAAGTGAGGAGGATAGAACTTGCAATGTTAAGTAGCAAAGCACTCATAAGATCATTGACAATTGACAACATCAAGGCAGAATTTAAAAGGACTGGGATATGGCTACTCAATCCAGATGCACTCGTGGAAGACATGCATCCCAGTGACACATTTCAAGTCGATGAGTATGTTTCTACAGTGGAAAACATTCTTAGCCTTTCAGAAGTTGTTGTGTCAAGAGATGATGTAGCACAATTATAGTCTACTCTTCCAAATGAACAATTGTAGACTGCGACAGAATCACAGTAGTCCCCTGATAGTTGTCCTATTGATTTAGTTGCACAAGTGGTGGCTAATCAACAAACTCCTCCCATGGAGGACAACCCTGTTGACCAATTTAATGATAGCTTAGGTCTTCCATCAAAATGAATTGCACCATCTTGGTTGGTGGAGGGGGCAATGAATTAAGGCATTGATTTGCATGTATCAGAATAGTAGGGTACTTTTACTTTCCCATCACCACCATTTGCAATCAACCTATCTGAAGTTGTACATTACTCTGCTCCTTCTTGCTCTTTACATTTAGGAGGCAATCAAGATTTCACCGAGGACTCATAGGCAATGGAGGAGATCATTGTCTCACAGTTGGATTGGATAGAACAAACAAAAATAGTTTCGCACATCAGCAAATTCCTCAAGCTACTTGTGCACACTGTCCGTCAAAAAAATTGAAAGGTGGTGCAATTCAGTTGAGCAGACAATCTCAATTGTTGACAATAGATGACTGTACATGAAGTTGTTAATGGAGCAAGAGCAAAGGAAGAAAGAGGTTGAGCTAAAATTCCAAAAGAAACAAGAGAATGAGGAAAAAAAGATAGCAAATAAAGTGGCAAAGGAGTTGAAGGAGTAGGCCAAAATAGAGAGGGAGATACAACATAAAGAAAATGAGCAACAGAAAATACAATAGAAGAAGGATAGAGATGCCAAAAATGCACTAGAGATGCTTCAGAAGGAATAGGACCGAAAGGAAAAAGAGATTGAGATCGTGCAGAGGGCTTTACAAAGAGAAAGGTGGTTAAGGGCCCCTACTAATCCCTTGTCTCAAAGTAATGGAGTATTCTGTGATATTCTCAACATCAATATCCCTCAATTTTCCACAACAATGAATTATTCAACCATCTCCCAATATGACTTTAGGTAAACTCAATATTCAAATCACACTGCCACTCATGATGTACAAATGTCTACACCACCACCCCCAACACATGTCACTTGCACCGAGTTTTCTAGTCCATCTCCCAGTCATGTAAGAAACACTCCTCATCAACTAGAAGGGGACGAGAACTTGGCCAGTGGCACCCCAAGCAATCAACCACCATTTCTCTATCACAACAACTAGATGTATCCTTATTTGGATTTCATATGCACTTGATGTTTTGGATAGTTTTTAAGTTTTCATATCTACAATTGCACCCTTCTTGTTGATAGTTTGAAATTTATGATAACTACAGATGTAGCGTTATTGTTTTGATTTGCAATGTTTTCTGATCAGATTACAATGTGTATTTTATATATGCTTCTTGTTCTACCTATGTTCAATTGACAGTTTCGCATTATCATTCACTATGGTTATCTTATTCTCATAGGTTCAATATTATCATTCAATTAGGTTTTCATAGGTAATTTCATAAATTATCATTGTTTACTTCTCAAAAATGTATTTCCCTAGGGTTTATATTGCAAATATTATAGTCATAGGTTAGCATTTGTGTTTCCCTATGGTTTATATTACAAATATTAAAGTCAATTTTAATTTATGATAACTATAGATGCAATGTTATTATTTTGATTTGCAATGTTTTCTTATCAGATTACAATGTGTGTTGTATTTATGCTTCTTATTTCCATCTATGTTCAATTGACAGATTCTTGTTTTCAGTTTATATTTTTGGGGGTATTTGACATGTGGGAGGACAAGATTCATCAGTTGGAAAAAAATAGAATTTTGGCCATGCAATCGAAACGTAGGCAGTCAGATTACCAGTTGGTGTGTGGTACAACATGCAAAGTGGAAAGCCCTGCCACATCGCCACAAATCACTTTGCCACCATAACACTCCACTGCATCGCATTAATGTCTCACTGCCCCTTCCAATTTAGTCCTTTACTCCACATTTACTGCATGTCCCCTCTTCGTGCTTCCACGACATTGCACATAAACTTCGATAGGACCGCCATTCAATGCTCGCAGTGCCTCGCACAACTCGCTAACTTTAGAGCCTTTCAATCTACCATCTTCTCAAATTTTCCTAACATGTCCACCATAAGGTGCTTGATTCAAGTCTCTACAACTTTCATCCCGCCACCACAACATGCTACGCTCAGACTCCAGTGTCCCTTCTATCTTCTTTTTATTGTTACATATACATATATATATTCTTATGCATGTGGTATATACATATTCATATACATAGACTTATACATATGTAAGTATATGTATATGTATATGTATATACATATTCATATATATAGACTTATACATATGTAAGTATATGTATATGTATTTACATACACATAGACATACACATATACATATATGTATATTTGTACACATATATGTACATATATCTATTTTCTTGTTGCTCTTCAATTCAACCCTGCAACTATTGTATCCTTTTTAGGTGCCATTGATTAATTTTGGGGTTTTCTCTTTTTCATAGGTTTTGTTGTTGTGTTGTTTTTCTCATTGATGTCAAAGTGTCTTCATGGAAGAGTTGTTCATTGTGTTGGTAAATAGTGGTGATTATAAGGACTTAGAATAAGAGGATCAGATAGGAGATCTTGCAATATTGTTATGAAGTGTATTGAAGCTCAGTGTGTTCATGTTGATGTTGATGTATGTGGGAGTTCACAATGGCAGTATTGAATAGTGGTGTTATAGTTTTTGATGTTGCTTCATTGTATTGTCTTCAACTTAGATCAGGAGAATAATGCTTTCATGATTGTCTTGTTTTCACAAAGTTGACAAAGGATATATTCATCTTCATATATAATGATAGGAAGTGTTGCCATTACCAATAAGGAGGTCTTTATCACTCATGAGGTCTTTACCAATTAGGCCAATCATGAGGTCTTAAGTTCTATTGATTAACTGCTTGTTCAAGAGCATTGCTAATGAAGACATTGGTTTGCAGTCCAAGTTGAATGAAGGTTTTTTAGTAAATATGTATTTGTAAACATGTTTAGGGTTTAATAGAAAAACCCTAAGAAGAGCCTCAAATGGTTTTAAAACGCCTCCTATAAGCTTAAGTCTAAGCATCATTGCTTTTTGTCTTTTTCACTGTTGACCTTTCAGTGCAGGTTAAAGACAACTTAAGTTGAAACTTGAGGGTACCGGCCCCTTTACCTAGGGAGACTGGGAGTCCCAATTAACTCTTGTGGAGTGGACGCCCAAAAAGAAATTAAAGGTTATAATCAAATCATAAGGGAGCACAAAATATGGATCAAACGATCAGCATTTAAACACAATTTATACCCTAACGGTTCTTCAATGGCTAGAAATTTGATAGTCTCTATGTGTCATTATGCGAAGGTAGTTGGATAATCGTTGAGCTTTCTTCTTTTGTATGAACAATCAAAAACCTTGACAGTTTGATTGAAATTATGTCAGTTAGTTTGGTATTTTAGAGAGAAAAAGAAGTTAGTTGATGATTTGTCTGAGAGAAGTGGAAGAGATCTAATGAAAAGATGGTGATATATGTAGAGATTTAATAAAGAGTTTTAAAAATAATATATATATGTTTATGGAGTAAGTCTTTATAAGTATGTGTGTGAGTTCTATCTATAGAGAAATAATGTGAAGTATGTAGAGAGATCTTTGTATGCAAAAGGGTGTTGGTTGTGATGTGAATCAGAAAAGTGGAGAGACAGTTTTGAAGACTTGGATTTTTTTATTGATATTTGTGTGAATAGATAGACATGCAGTTGCAGAGGTTTGTACCATCTTCATAGATCAGAATGGAGTCTTCATTATATTTGCATTGATGGATCAGTGTGATATATGCTGTTCATTTCATTTGGTGCTATAGATGTAATCAAGAGTTTATTCTTATTGTAATATCTTTTTGTAATCTTGTCATGCAAAGGAAGACATAAGATGTGTTGTAATTTAGAGAAACAAAGTAACCCTATGTATTTGTAATTATCTTTATGTATGCAGAGAGTGGGTGCTCCTGCAAACCTTTTTCTAGTGAGGCTGTGTCAAGGAGTGGGTGCTCCTATTGATATTGGAGTTGGTGCTCCATAAGGAGTAGGTTCTCCATAAGGAGTAGGTGCTCCTAGATATTTTGTGTAGCTAGTGAGGCATTTTTTTGATTAAGCCAGTGAGCCATTTTTAGAGTGGTTTTTCATCCCTATGAGGGTTTTCCACTCATGAAATTTATTGTGTTATGGTTCATATTATTTGTCTTTGTATGTGTTTCCTAATGCTTTGTTCTTAATGTATTGATTCATACTAAATTCATCATCTTGTGCATATGTGTTTGATAGATCATTAAAGTCTCTCTCATTCTCTGTCATGTAAGTTAAAAGATGAAATTTTTTTAAGGTTTATAGACCATTGATTCACCCCCCCCGGCCCTCTCAATGGTCATGTACTCCAACAAGTGGTATCAGAACATAGGTTCCCTATAGAAGTCTAATAGGATTGGGTAGGTCCTAATAGTGGAGTACCATGGGAAAGTGTAAAAGAAATAGAGAAAAGAAAGATGCCAAGCAAAAGGTTGAACAACAAACCTCTATCAAGTCATGTGATGAGTTGTTGTATGAGCCATCACTTAAAATTGACACAAATTGTGATAAAGAAAATGACTTTCTTGTTGCGATCGATGACAAAGAAGGAGACCTCTTTATGGATGAATATGGACAAGAGTTTGATGAAAATGATTGTGAAGTTGATTTAGAAGGTGAACTCTCGTGTGCCTTAGATCATGTAACGCCCCGCCTTGAACACCTTAGAGAAATTCACCTTTAAGCTATATGAAACAAGAATTTTTTTTTTTTTTAATGTTTAAGATAACAAGTAACGTTAACATAACTAACTACAACATATTCTCTAAAGATTCAAGGCTACATTACTTAACAAATCAACTAACATAATTTAACATACATCAGTAACTGATCTGAATCCAAAGCACATTTAAATAACTTATTCATATTCTTCACCTGTCATCAAGTAATACAATCTACATGATTAAATACATAACTGAAATGCTTTCCTTACTCATAAGTACATCATTACATTGCCATTTACAGACTACATCAGAATCACATACATTATGAATGATCTATTACACAAATCTGGTACAAGATTATACACATACATCTTCATCAACTGGTACAAGTACAATTATCTATAAACTGAGATAAATCTTTTCTACACATGAACTTGACAAGGAATAACCAATGGATAAGGAAGCTCTTCCACCTGACCATGTGGAACCCTAAGGTCCACCGCCCGAGCTAGGAGTTAACATGAGGTCCCAAACAATAACAGTCAGGTAGACAAAAGACAAACAAGAACAAAGAATGACCAAACTCCAATACGACACATGGCAACAACACAACACAACTTCCAGAGGCAACACATAACGAATGGGGAGAGTATAACTAGGGAATGCTAGGCTATCGTAGGGAGGAGTGTCATCACATGGCTTGTCATGGATTGTCCTGGTAAGCCTTCCTAGGCCCCGACCCCCATCTAGGGTTGTCCTGGTAGCCTCTCTCGACTCCCGTCCCCCATACAACGCTCATGCGGAATCAACATACCTTTCATGAGGACAAGGTAGTTGATCTTGCCATTCCAGGCCTTCTCATCTCATCTCAAGCCTAAACAAGCACTTGAGCCATGAGTGAGGCATCCACTTATCTTGTTTAGTGTGCTTAACTACCCAACCCCCTAATTCATTATTTAGGTTATCACTGAGTTATCAAACTCCCGCATGGGTTGTCCTGGATGCCACTTTTGGGCTCCGGCCCCCATTGAGAGCCACTCCCCTACCTGCATCTAGAAGACACTACTAAACAAGCATAGCAAACATCATCATGACAACGATGATACATGAACCATGCAAGGCATTAACCATCTTCCATAACAGTTATTCTCATATCCACATGTAAATATAATAATGCAAGGCAATATCCCTCTTGCATTAAGAACAAAATCATAACACTAATTGTTATCCATCACTTATAACATTACAACACTTTACTCTATTTCAGATTCCAAGTCTCTCCATACAACAATTTCGACAAAACGGATACAAAATAGTCACAAGTGGCTAAATATCTCATCCAGAGATTATTACTTCACAAAACACATAATCAACTTTGACAATACCTCATTATATATCATACAAACTAAAACCACATGTTTGTTAAAACGTCACAACACTAAAACATTTATCCACATGTCGCATGAACTCAACTACGACATACTATGCCTCTGGAATTTTGACCACTAGCAATTTATCATATTACGACAACAAGAGTTCTTAAATTCATCCAGTTTAAATTTAATTTCCAGAGTTAAATCACTAAAACTCCTTCTTAGTACAATGTGAACGACTTTGTAAATTCAACATTAGATTTCATCATCTCTTTTAATCAAACTGATTGATTTAAATTAGTTGCAACAAACATATTAATACATTACAACTAATTTATCTAAATATACTACATTTTGTTTCAAAAGATAAGTTACTAAATAATTTACAACATTTTATTTGTAAAAGAATCACTTAGTACCATTATACTATTTAATTCCTACTTATCATTACACACTCTCATTATCAATATGATCTTTATCATCTATCTTTCAAACTTGCCCAATTAACTTAACTCTTTCAAGTAATAAAATGAATAAGAACGCTAAGTTAAGTATAACTAAACAACAATTACAACGAGGAAAAATCATCAATGATGAACATTATTGTTTTGTTTTCCTCAAGACTCTGCCTTCATATGGTCATTCCAGATATTCGGTCAACCTCAACCAGATAAGATGCTTGCATGTCTTCATCGTAACGAAGTCTCAGAAAAGATTTTACTAAGAGTAATTAATTCTGCCAAAAAGATTAGAATGGTCATTTCATAAGCGATCATCACTTGATCGTTGTAGTTATTACTTTTTGTTCCCGTGGCATTCTGATTCCTACGCAGATGCTTCTACTACAATCGTTTCGGCTGTTGTTATCTACTGAGCAACAATCATATGTCACAGAGGAGGTGTAAAATTGTTATTGACTATTTAACCACTGAAATGGATGATATTTTCTTAAATTATTGACTTCTGGCAGCGTCCCTCAAACTTACCAATTTGATATAATTGACAGCATCAAACATTAAATAGTTTTTCTCTCCATTGATGTGTTAGAAATAGCAATAATTCTCAGGAAAAGCTAAACTGGATCTGTTGAATAAACTATTTTGGTTTCTATTGGCTTTCTTTCTATACCCAACGCCTAAAGATTCTCCTTACAGTTGAGCCGATTTCCAAATATGGAAGGTAAGAATACAAATTTAAACTATAGTAGAAGTGCCTCCATTTCTGGTCTTATTGATTGATAGAAGTTTATACATTTAGTCATGTCTGTCCAATCATATAGTCGGGTTGGGCATTGGCGTGATATTTACCTTGTTGATATTTGTCAATGTTTATATGGGCTTTGTTTACTGTTGACCAATATTATCTAATAAGGTAAAGCTTTACACAAAAGCAATGAATCACCGCTGAACATCACTTAACAATGATTATTTATTATCAATGAATATTATTCCAATATATATGTGTGATATAATGATATGTCATAATTTCAAGAGAGGACAGCATTAAACATCTCATTGAGATACCTATTAAGTCTGCACTAGCTTGTGGACTGTTTTTGAAGTAAATGTTGAACTAGTATTGCAGATGTTTTTCTACCCTTTGAAGCCCATAAAAATCTTGTGTGCCCAGCAGAGAGCTATCGTCGCTATAAGTGGTTGCTTTGAGGTTATAAATAATGTGAATGCAGTTACAACATAAGGTAAATCCCACGTTTATGCCAAGGTAGCTAGTTTTCGGCTATTAGAAGACGTTGAACTTATCATACAAAGTGCGATTAGCTGAAGACGACAGCAATCTATAAACATTGAAATGATTGTGTGATTCAACAAATGAAACCTCCAACCAGATGGAATGCCGGGGTAAAACAGCGATAAAAGAGAATGGAATGATTGCAAAATAGACTAATTGCAAGAACAGCGATCCAAACTAGTAATTGAATAATTGCAGGATATATGCAAAAATGGATTTATTGCAAGTGCGGCGATAGACATTACCTATTTAAATCTGCAAGGGTTTTGTGAATTGCCTAAAACTGTCAATCTGAAACAGTAGGGTGATCCACTCCAATTTGAGCACCATCCCATCAGGCTTTTGATAGAAGAGATTCCTTTGGACGTGGCATCTCAGTTTATTGTGTGTCAATGGTCCAAGTCTCCATCGAAGGCAGAATATTGTTCTTGAAGGCCAAAAAGTCCTTGTAATCTGGCACAGAATGTTTAATGTAGATCAATCAATCATCATCCTTAAACTCTCTTCGGTCTAAGCACCGAGGTTGGATTCCTGTACCTTGACATGTAGTGCAGGTCAAAGAACCTTTTCCCTTCACAGTTTACACATTGGGATACCTTAGTCTCATCTCCTCCATAGTCAATAGTAACATCACCCGCTCCCAAGCAAATGCGACATGTTTGAGCACCAGTTCCTTTGCACGGAAAACATGGCTGGTCATTCTCTCGATTTGCCATATTATTGATTTGACTTTCATAGAACACTGGAATACCAATACCAACAGCAATGCTAAAAAGACCTATAGAGACAGCAACAATCGTATCCTGGTCTAATTCAATAGCTCGAACGACAGGGTACCCACAATTAAACCGCCGTTTGCCACCATTTCTCTGTGGCGCTAAAATTTTTGAAGAAGGGCAAAATTGTGAAGTAGATAATGCAGAGAACGAGAGCAAACTCGTCGAGGAAATGTGTTGGATGAAGCGCAAAATACTGGAGGAGAGAAAAGTTTGTTGTGACAATGCTACAGAATGAATAAAAATCTAATCTCTACACCCAGCGAATCTCCTATACTTAACTGTGTTATCATATCATGGAATGGTCGATGTGTTTCTTCGGGTTTTAATAGTGATTAAACAACAGCGGATTATATATATATATAACCGATCCGTTGCCCATATCTGTTCTCTTTCAACAAAACTAAGGTTTAATACCATTTAGATCTGGCAGTTATATATGTGCGCCCCCAAGACAAATGCAGAAACTACACTCAATACCATGGTGGAATCTGCTACAGGTAAATACGACTGAGGGAAGATGACAATGTCAAGAACTTCATTGTTATACAGAGGAAGGAAGACCAGTTGAGGCAACCTCATCTGAAGAAAACACTTTTCAGATAAGGGTTTGGAGAATGGTGGGAGGATTGTAAAGAAAATTCCATTTATTACAGACCTGAATGATTTACATCTAGATCCGTCCATAGAAAAATAAACATTTGTAGAAGTGACAGAAGGCTCAAGCAGAAAGCCATTTAACCAAAATAATTTCGTTTGCAATTAAAGAAGCAATCAACCAAACAGGTTCAGATTCAGAAATTAGGCATTCAGTGGAACTTGGCTTCGATATCGAATCGACAAGTCTGTTTCAATTGCTGAAGTTCCAAGCTTCTTTTCGCAGCCTTCTTCTCTCTTCTTCTACCTGCAATCCCCCCTCTTTGCCTCTACAAGCTTCCCTTTTATAAAACAGTCCCTTCCATCTTCCAAGGAACTCGGCACGCAATCCCGTGCATCTCCCTCCTCAAGATATATTTTTATTTAATTTAATGATCCCAAAAAGGTTACTTTTTTAAATATTAATACACAGTTCCAACAAAATTTAATTACTTTATAACCGACCAACCATATTGTTATTAATAAAGTTATAATATTATGTCAATCTATAATTTTACAACTAGATATTAATTTATTTTATTAATTAAGTTGTAAATCACAAATTACAACATAACTTACAACTATTTTATTTATTTAAATATTTATTGTAAATAATATTATATTAAATAATACAAAATTTCTTACAATCTTTATTTAACAACTATACTTCTAATAAAATAATAATTTATTTACAACAATAATTAATAACTACCGACATTATGCTCAATATTATCTTTTATAAATATTTTTAATTATCAACATTATAATTTCCGTAATATGATTCTATTTAATGCACAACGATACCTTACACACTTAGACACCTTCTGTCCTAGTTAGACTCCAAGGTACAATATTACTTGTCCGCAAATCATGATCAAATGACAGACAATGACCAAAAGGATAAACTGACCACCAGACAACACTAACTAGGGACCTCACGTTAACTCCAACAACCAATCCATTGGCGAAGGCACGCTCAGACCTGGTACATCACGTGGAGTCAGTGCCTAGTACCTGCATCCTGCAGCAACGCACGGTTAAACATAACAAGATATATATCCACATGCAGTCCTATAGTGAATGGAAATCGCAGTGGGGTAGGGTACTCGAGAGCGAGTAATACGACACTGTTCCATTCACGTTTATGAATAAGCAATTAACTATGTTGAACAAGGTATCTGATTACTAGTCAACAACATAAAATGATCAACTATCTTCCAATCCCATATAGTGAATAACATCAAAGCATCTATAACATCTAGTTCATTCATCAAATTATAAAGCATAAAATAACCTAATCCAACATCAACATCTGTTATCATAACAATTAGGTCCATAATGAATTAACAAAATAACCAGAGATCCATCATCTACAGTCTAAGATACTGTCATAAAGTCTAATACTACTAAGCAAACATCAATCTGATAGACGACAAGTTGAGGGGCACTACAGATCAAATCAAGCAACTTAGAAAGGAGAATTAGAGATTAGAAGACCAGCTTCAACAAGAAAAAGATTCCAAAGACAAGGTATGTTTAGATTTGGCAAAAGTTTCTTTAGAGCTTGAAGAGGCAATAAATTAGGTTGTTGACTTAAAGGTACATGTTGATGAGTCTAATAAACTGATTATTAGTCTAAAGATATAAATAGAAGAAGCTAAAAGGGTTGTTGATTTTACCAAATTTGATCTTGAAGTCAAGACTAGTGAATGTCTAAAATTAGAATCAGGAATAGTCTCTTTGAGAAAGGAATTGGAAGAAGCATCTTCTAAGTTGCACAAGAATCTGCTGTTTGAAAAGAGTACTGATTGTTTGAATGACATATTGAGCAAACAAAAGCATCACAAAGACACCGCAATGCTAGGTTATGAAGAAGGACAATGTTCTAAAGCCAGAAATGCACCTAAAAAGAAGATAGACTTGAGTTTTCATGTTGCTGCTCCTGAAGACAAGAAGAATATAGAAGATTGGGTCTTTAATAGAAGGAGAAGAAGAGGAGACATCAAGCAACACCGTTCAATGAGGTACAACTATTCTCAATTTCATGGTTATTGTTATTGTTGTTATGCTTATGGTCATAGAGCTTGAGATTGTAGAACTAACTCAAGAAATGGTATTGGATGGAATAAGAGTTCTTATAGTTTGATAAATCAGGACTATAACAATGTTTGTTATAACTATAACAAAACTAGTCACATAGAAAGAGAGTGTTGGATGTATGCAAGGAAAAAGGGATGTGATAAGAACTCCTTTGAATGGCTAAATAGAAGAAACAAAGTCATATGCTATAGATGTCATAATTTTTGACATATTGCTCGATTTTGTAAGAGTAATCTAATGAAACCAGTTAATCACCATAAGAAGACAGGTGTTAAGAAGATTTGGAGAAGGAAATAAGTGAAAGAGAAGAATGAACCTAATCTTGTGCATGCTGCACAAGAAACATTTATAACAGCTTAAAAGAAGCAGCAAAGATTCAGGGGGAGTGATCCAATATTTTATCTCTTAACCCCAAGGTTTTTGTTTGATAATCTTCATATACATCTAAAAGCTTGACAAGATGGTTGGTGTTTTTAGTATTACTCTTTGATATTGGTTTTGATTCAGACTTTGGTGGTAGTCCTTATGCAAAGATTGTATTACATGAGTCTTGAAAATGATCAATATGTTGTTCATATTCATTTTGTATTTCTTACGACAATATTATGCTTATGGTATGCAACCAAAGTTTGTAAGCATGATCTGGTGTAATGGGACATAGAGGTTTGTAGCTCTTCATTTATGACGGTTTCCTTATGATTTTTTGGAATGCATGAAAATATTGCTTTTGTGACAACAACATTTAATACCTTGTGTTGTTATTCAGTTAATTACAAGAGTATACAAAGTTGTTGTTTTGATGATTATTTGCATCTTAAAGAAACAGTGGAGTTGTGGAAGACATGACAGTGAGCATGTATTGACAAACACTTGTACTAGTATTTGATGAGTTTCTTGTGGTTCTTTGGCACTGTGAGTTCTTTATTCCTTTGGCATTAGGAAACTAGTGACTGACCAACATTTGAACAATAACTTGCACAGTGATTAGATCATTTTGAAGATAAGCAACCATTCACACTCACTTGTGACATGAAGTGACAATCCATTCCTGTCAGTTATTTGCTATAATAACATTTGCTTAGCATGGAGACAATGACTGAAGTGGTTTGTTGTCTGATGATCGTTGGACAGTGTTATTTTTTGGTGCATCCTTCATTCATGACAAATGATATGTTCATGTTCTTGATGCATCTAAAAAGTACATGGATCTGAGAAGTATTGATATCCATTGTTCATTCATCTACACATTTCTTATTCTTCATTTTACAGTGGTGTCCAAGTTGTTCAAAGGCCATGTTGATGCAACATGGCATGCAAAGTCTTTTTTCTTTGATCTCCAAGGTATGGTGAGGTATTCAATTATAGTGAAGTCTTTAATGGTATGAATGATGTCAATTTGTGACAGTCATTTTTATGATAATAGATCAGTGATCTTTATGAAGCTTTTAGTGTTAGACATCAATTTATGATTGGGACAGTCAAAGAAGTTACATTTGACAATGCATTGAAGTACAAGGTATTTACAGTGATATACATGCTTAGACAACCCTGCATGATGCATGCTTATACTTTACCATGAGAGTACAGTAAATACTAATTCATAGAGAGCAGTAAGGTTTAAGGGTATCAGGTATGTGAGCACATAATGAGAAAGATAGGCATTTCAAAAGTTTATCAAGGTTGACAATGAGTTGACAATCACATGATGAATAGAGATCATCAAACTCTCATGAAAGTGTACAAATTCTAAGTGTTATGCATATTGTACAAAGATCTACATGATAGTGTAGAAGATCAATATTTACAATCTAGTTGGTGATGGACAATAGGGTTTATATAGTGTAAAAATTACAGAGGCATGGACCTTATAGGCAAAATGTTATTGGAACTGTGTTTGAACTACTAAGTGCAGTGCTTTATATTGGTTCATGGTGCAGTCACTTCTTGAAAGCAACTAAGAACATAGTGTTTTTGCAAGACAGTATGCTTAAATAGTAAAACCACAGTGGTGTGCAGTAGATGATCTTCATTTCAGTAATGACATGCAATGTTTTTACTTTTTGACAGTGGACATTTCTTAGTGGCAACTTATAATCATAGCACACTTTATATGTTGTGAGAGTGTGGTTTCTCTTACAAGGTGGTGACAATTCACAATGTTTGGTTTATATGTCATTCTTCATTAAACAATGCTTTGTGTTGACTTTCACAGTATGACAGACTATTTTTTTTTATTTTCAAGATGTTGGCAATAATAATGGTCTTGGTAACAGAAATGTTGCATTATGTTTGGTCACAGTTCATAGTGATGTTGCTCTTGATACTACACTCTGACAATGATGTTCTCATTCACAGTGAAAGCCAATGTTGGTATTGTGATTGGATTGGCTCTAATATGTGACAATTCAATTTGTACCTCTTATAGTGTGACAGTACACACAAATGTCTCAGTCTGATAAGAATTCTTTGAATGTTGATAATGACTGTGTTTTGATAGTAATAAAAGACCAGTGATTGTTTAGAGGACAGGTTGGAACAACTAGTGCAAGATGAGCAATAATATGACAGTCTTACCATGTGTGCTCATATAACATTTATGTGGGTATGGCATTCATCAAAGTTTAAAAGGTTTGTTCTTTCTATCAAATGTTGTAATTACATGTGCTCTAATAGGCATGGATGCAAATTTTAGAAGAATAAACATGACACATGGGAAGTACAGTAAAAAGTTGAGAAAGAGTACAGTCAATAGTGTAGGTAAAAAGGTATGGTGCTTATGAACTATGACTGGAAAGGCTACTCCAAAGGGGGAGTTTGGGGATATGATGGTCTTCAATGTTAAAGTGAAGTTAGGGGGGGTAAGTTGTTTCTTTGTCCTTGATGTCAAAGGGGGAAAGAGAGGAGAGATTGAGTTTTTCCATCAATGACAAAGGGGGAGATTGTTGTCTTGTTTTTGTCATTGATGTCAAAGTGTCTTCATGGAAGAGTTGTTCATTGTGTTGGTAAATAGTGATGATTATCAGAACTTGGAATAAGAGGATCAGATCAGAGATCTTGCAATGTTGTTATGAAGTGTATTGAAGCTTAGTGTGTTCTTGTTGATGTTGATGTATATGGGAGTTCACAATGGTAGTATTAAATAGTGGTATTACAGTTTTGATGTTGCTTCATTGTATTGTCTTCAACTCAAATCAGGAGAATAATGCTTTCATGATTGTCTTGTTTTCACAAAGTTGACAAAGGATATATGCATCTTCATATATAATGATAGAAAGCATTGCCATTACCAATAAGGAGGTCTTTATCACTTAGGAGGTCTTTACCAATTAGGCCAATCAGGAGGTCTTAAGTTCTATTAATTGATTGCTTGTTCAAGAGCCTTGTTAATGATAACATCGGTTTACAATCCAAGTTGAATGAAGGTTTTTTAGTAAATATGTATTTCTAAACATGTTTAGGGTTTAATAGCAAAACCCTAAAAGGAGCCTCAAATGGTTTTAAAAAGGCTCCTATACGCTTAAGTCTAAGCATCATTGCTTTTTTTCTTTTTCACTATTCACCTTTTAGTGTAGGTTAAAGACAACTTAAGTTGAGACTTGAGGGTACCGGCCCCGTGGGGAGATTGGCCCCTTTACCTAGGGAGATTGAGAGTCTTGGTTAACTCTTGTGGAGTGGGTGCCCAAAAAGAAATCAAAGGTTATAATCAAATCATAAGGAAGCATGAAATATGGATCGAATGGTTAGCATTTAAACATAATTTGTACCCTAACGGTTCTTCATTGGTTGGAAATTTGTGTTAGTTGGATTGAAATTCTACCAATTGGTTTGGTAGTTCAGAGAGAAAAAGAAGTCAGTTGATGATCTGTCTAAGAGAAGTGGAATAGATCTAATGAAAAGATGGTGATATATGCAGAGATTTAATGAAGAGTTTAAAAAAATAATATATATATATATATATATATGTTTATGGAGTAAGTCTTTGTAAGTATATGTGTGAGTTCTATCTATAGAGAAACAATGTGAAGTCTACAGAGAGGTCTTTGTATACAAAAGGGTGTTGGTTGTGATGTGAATCAGAAAAGTGGAGAGACAGTTTTGAAGACATGGATTTTTTTATTGATATTTGTGTGAATAGATAGATATGCAGTTGCATAGGTTTGTACCATCTTCATAGATCAGAATGGAGTCTTCATTATATTTGCATTGATGGATCAGTGTGATATATGATGTTCATTTCATTTTGTGCTATAGATGTAATTAGGAGTTTATTCTTATTGTAATATCTTTTTGCAATCTTGTCATGCAAAGGAAGACATAAGATGTGTTGTACTTCAGAGAAATAGACTAACCCTCTATATTTGTAATTATCTTTCTGTATGAAGAGAGTGGTTGCTCTTGCAAACCTTTTTCCAGTGAGGCTATGTCAAGGAGTGGGTTCTCCTATTGATATTGGAGTTGGTGCTCCATAAGGAGTTGGTTCTCTTAGATATTTTGTGTAGCCTGTGAGGCATGTTTTTTATTAAGCCAGTGAGGCATTTTTAGAGTGGTTTTTCATCCCTATGAGGGTTTTCCACTCATGAAATTCATTGTGTTATGGTTCATATTATTTTTCTTTGTATGTGTGTCCTAATGCTTTGTTCTTAAGGTCTTGACTCATACTATTCATCATCTTGTGCATATGTGTTTGATAAATCATTTAAGTCTCTCTCATTCTCTGTGTTGTAAGTTAAAAGATGAAAAAAAATTTAAGGTTTGTAGACCACTGATTCACCCCCCCTTCTCGGTGGTCCTATACTCCAACATCTGCTTCATCTATTCAATAATGTAAATATGTATACACATATATACATATACATATATATATATATATATGAATATGTATATATATGTTTATACATATTTATTTTTCTGTTAATGTTTATTTAGACATATCAATAATGTTCGTTTGTCCAATGTAATCATAACAATGCAAGTAACCAATGTATGCATGTATTTATAAATTTGGCATTGTTTTTATTTTCATTATAGTAACAAATAATATTGTTGGTTGTTTTAGTGTCATAGATAAATCCAGGGTTGTAACATGGATGAATGGATTTAGTAATTGTTTAATTTAGTAATTAAAGACAATTGTACAGAAGAATTGGTAGGGGTAGTGAGAGATTAATGTGAGGTAGTTGAGTGAAAGGTGGCCAACTTATACTCCTTCTAAAACACTTTTAACTATCAACCATACAAATATTAAAATTAATGTGCAATGATGAACACATGAATAGAAGTCTTATCTATTTAGGATATACATGATGTCCATGGATCAAAACATCCACGGTAGATCACATATATCTTGAACAGATAGACATCTTTCAAGGTCTATTGCTATTTGATGAACAAACAATACTTATAGGAATGAATTGATGAAGCAAAACCTATAAAAATAAAAGTAGGAATCAATGGCACCTAAGAAAGCTAGAATAGTTGCATGACTTAATTGATGTAGCAGAACCTCTAAAAAAGAGAACATCCCCAAATTAATCAATGGCACCTAAAAAGATACAATAGTTAGACGATTGAATTGAAGAAGGTTAAGCTATGAAAAAGAGAACACCCCAGAATTAATCAATGACACCTAAGAAAGCTACAATAGTTGCATGAGTGAATTTATGTAGCTGAACCTATAAAAAAGATAACACCCCCAAATCAATCAATGACACCTACAAAGAAAACAATAGATGCATGACTTGATTGATGATAATGAACCTATGAAATAAACAACACCCCCAAATTAATCAATGGCACCTAAGAAAGCTAGAATAGTTGCATAAATTAATTGATGTAGCAGAACCTATAAAAAAGATAACACCCCCAAATCAATCAATGGCACCTAAGAAGCATACAATAGTTGCAGGACTTGATTGTTAATAATGAACCTATGCAAAAAACAACACCCCCAAATTAATTGGTGGCACCTAAGAAAGCTAGAATAGTTGCATGACTGAATTGATGTAGCAAAACCTATAAAAAAAGATAACACCCCCAAATCAATCAATGGCACCTAAAAAGCATACAATAGTTGTAGGACTTGATTGATGATAATGAACCTATGCAAAAGAGAACAACCCTAAATTAATCAATGGCACCTAAGAAAGATACAATACTTGCATGACTAAATTGATGTAGCAAAACCTATAAAAAAAGCTAACACCCCCAAATTAATCAATGACACCTAAAAATAATACAATAGTTAAAGGACTGAATTGATGAAGTAGAACCTATGTATAAGAGAACATCCCCAAACACATTCTAGCATCAATGTGAAGAAAATTCAAGAAGATGGTAGATAGAAAGGCTCTAAAGTTGCAATGAATGAATTGATGTAGATTGAAAGGCTCTAAAGTTAGCAAGATGTGTGAGGCATTGGGAGCATTGAATGTAGGTCGGCTCAAAGTTTATGCGGTATGTCATGGAAGTAGTATATGTATATGTATTTCTCTATGTATGTGTCTATACATACGCATATACATATGTATTTGTCTATGTATGTGTTTATGCATATGCATATACATATATATAAAGAAGCTGGAAAGGACACCAGAGTCTACGTGTAACATGTAGTGGTGGTAGGATTGAAGTTGCAGAGACCTTAAGCCAACACATTCTGGCATCAATGTGAAGAAAACACCTCAAGGGCTATTTGAATTGGGAATTATTTCAATCTGATTGATGCTTGTTTGGTGTGGTGAATTAAATACCTATCCTGTTTGGAATTTGAATTCTAGGTGATATGAATTTTAGTTTTGATTCATTTGGGCCATTAATTCTTGAGTTGATTGGTTTGGTGTATTGTTTGCATTTGTTTCCATAAAATTTTATATGAATAATGGTGGCCTTGCAGCTTGTATTTTTGGATGCAGGTGGGTTATTAGAGGAAGGAGCCAGTACGTGTACACCCGACTTGGCAAGATGGGAGAGACTCATGCTGATATGTGTTGTGGGTCTCATGTTTGATGAGACAGGCAGATGCATGTGTGAATTGTTTAGATTATGCTATGATGGGTAACATGGTTGTAATGGGTTAGCATTTCGGTCAAGCATCAGACACATGAGTTAGAACTGTGTTGACGTGGCACCTGTATTTGTGAATAATCTGTAAGTGAAAGTTGGATTGGTGTGACAGTTGGGTTTGAATGTTTATGTGGAAGGGTGCAAACTTTTATGATATGGCTATTTCATTTCCAAGTTGGATTTTATATTGTTTATTATTAATTTATTTATGTGAATAAGTTGTTGTATATGCTTAAAAATGACACGATTCGGTCTAAATAAATATTCTTAATATTTATTCCCTTCTAATTCTTCTATCAATAAATAAGTAAACAAATTTATTTATTTGATTCATATTCTTCTAAGTTAATTAAATATCAAAATATTTATTTATCCCTTCTAAAGTCAAAATTAAATAAAAACCTTTATTTAATTAAATTCTTCAAAACAATTAAATAATTCTTAATTATTTAATTAAATCAAATCATTCTTCCAAATTTAAATAAATCAATCAAATTTATTTAAATCCTCTCAATCTCCAAAAATAAAATATAATCAAATATTTTATTTATTCTTCCAAATCATGCACAACAATTAAATAAATTTATTTATTTAATTTTCTTTCTTATCTTCTAATTCTTCAAATATCTTCCAAATCTTCTAAAAATAAGTCTTCTTCTTCATGCACACAAAATTAAATTATTTATTATTTAATTTCTCTCAAATCATGTAAAAACAAATCACAAGTTGAGTTAACTGACTCAATCAACCTTGTTTTTATCAATATCTCTTAAATTAGAAAAAAGCTTTCTAATTTATGAAGTCATATCTTATCTTTAGAAAAGAAAGTAGTTAACTCAAATAAAACAGCTTTTGTGTGACACTTGTCTTCTTCTTATTCGTGCATGTTCCTCAAGGTTTCTCAACCGTTGATCTTCATTCTTTCAAGTCTATAAATTGAACCTTATTCCTCCATTTCATTCATCCAAGCTTTAAGTAAACTTACTCTGCAGGAATTACAGCTCACCTTTGGCACCCATTCCTTCATTGCTTGTGATCACACTCATTACTACATACTACTACCATTGTTGTGAAGCTCATCTTCATGGCGATACTATCATAGTCGTTCTCCATTGACAATCTTGGAATAGCAAGGAAGTGCACTCTCTAAGAGCCTTATTCATACATGCAAGATTGATTGAGATAGGCAACCAATGGAAGCTATGAAGCTTTGAGGTTTGTAAAGGTTTTTGAAGTTCTTTTGTTTGATTGATCTCTTTATTTCTGTATTTCATTGAGTTTTGGATATTTTGATATTGATTATTC
Organism: Cunninghamia lanceolata; assembly: GCA_027924645.1. Classification (NCBI taxonomy): domain Eukaryota; kingdom Viridiplantae; phylum Streptophyta; class Pinopsida; order Cupressales; family Cupressaceae; genus Cunninghamia; species Cunninghamia lanceolata. Next base: position 1,263,451 of record BSBN01001122.1, read on the forward strand.
ATGTTTACTCCAAGTTTTCCTTAACATGTTTACTCTGTCTCTTTGTCACCTTGTCAACCAAGGTCTTATCCAGTATTCTATCCATCGTGTCAGCCTACCGTAGTGTCTATCATTAGTATCATAGGGTCTACCCCGAACAACATTGCCTCTGCATCGTCATGTAGGCAAGGCCATTGTCAATGTGCCCCTGAAGCACTAGGTTATTCCCTTAGGTTCCGTCTCCCCAATAAGGATTGTAGAACCCCTTTTCACCAGATGCAAGTGCACGCAAGAAAAGCCCCTTTCTAAGCAAATAGTTTTGACGCAAGGCATCAACTTATCCAAACTAAAGTAAAAGCAAGAACAATCCAATCCAAATGATTCTATCAAATTATGGCAAGAAAGATACATCTAAATACAAGAGTGTTTTGTTTCAAATTACAGTTGTGTCTTTAAGTCTTCATTTTCATTATCATGTTTCCTATGCTACTCAAAGATGCCAAAAGCTAGAGATGCTATGATGGGGGCACGATTCTTTTCATTGTCTAATATTTGTGGGTTTATCTTTAGTAATGTGAAGCCTCGTCTAAGGACATGATCAACACAATGATCATCGAGGACATGGAAGGACTAACATGAAACAGGTATAATCCTTGTCTATTGATACGCAAGAAATACTCAGGTCATCTCAGTTCAATTATACCTTGATGCTTGTATTAACTTGCTAAATCAAAATCCATGTAAACAATACTTAGGTCATCTTGGTTCAATTATACCTAGATGCTTGTATTTTCTTACAACATTTTAAATGCCTGATGATGAAATAAGCACTTTAAAATACTTGCACCATCGAGATGTCAAAAGCAAACACCATTCGGATCCATTACACATCCATAAAAGCATCCAATATCCCATACAATGAGGATCCAAAAATGCAAAGTATCAATACAAATAAAAGCTTGTGAGTCCTTCTATCGAGTCATTCTTCTATCGATCAAAATTCTATCTCTCATCATATCTTTCATCCTCATCTAGTCAATCTGAGCAGTGATCCAAATGCAAGGTCCATCCTTAATCCATACCAATCTTGTCAAATGATCCAATCACAATTAGTGGTCTTGATCCTTGTCTGGTTGTAAACCAACTCAATCAATTATAATAAATCAATTGTCTTATACAGGATGTTGCATTGTCAAAATCAGACCAACACATGCATCTTACATGACATGTTTCATTTCCTGAAACTAGAGACTATCCTATTGTGTTGCTCTAGGGATCTATCATTCCTCGCCATGACAACACTATCGTATATCATTATTAGTATATCATTGGTTTACCACTTGACAGGGGCAATACCTTGTTTGTTCTTGTATCATTTGTGCATACTTGCTTACTTGCCTATGTGTGTTATCATTCTCTCTTGCATAGCGTATCATTCATCTTTTTCTTCAAACCTAACCTGTTTTGTTTTCCCTTCATCTTTGTGAGATTATCTGTCTCACGCCTTTTGCCTTCTTCTTGTCTAATCTCCTGAGGGGGCATCCTGTCGCTATAATTTGTACCAGGGACAAACTAGGGCATGTATCATTATTCAACAATCAATTTCTTTGAAGTAACGCCATAAACTACATTGCATCAAAGAGGGGCAAAATGTATACGCTTAAAAATGACACGATTCAATCTAAATAAATAGTCTTAATATCTATTCCCTTCTAATTCTTCTATCAATAAATAAATAAACAAATTTATTTATTCGATTCATATTCTTCTAAGTTAATTAAATATAAAAATATTTAATTATCCCTTCTAAAGTCAAAATTAAATAAAAACCTTTATTTAATTAAATTCTTCCAAACAATTAATAATTCTTAATTATTTAATTAAATCAAATCATTCTTCCAAATTTAAATAAATCAATCAAATTTATTTAAATCCTCTCAATCTCCAAAAATAAAATATAATCAAATATTTTATTTATTCTACCAAATCATTCACAACAATTAAATAAATTTATTTATTTAATTTACTTTCTTATCTTCTAATTCTTTAAATATCTTCCAAATCTTCTAAAAATAAGTCTTCTTCTTCATGCACACAAAATTAAATAATTTATTATTTAATTTATCTCAAATCATGCAAAAGCAAATCACAAGTTGAGTTAACTGACTCAATCAACCTTGTTTTTATCAATATCTCTTAAATTAGAAAAAAGCTTTCTAATTTATGAAGTCATATCTTATCTTTAGAAAAGAAAGTAGTTAACTCAAATAAAATAGCTTTTGTGTGACACTTGTCTTCTTCTTATTCACGCACGTTCCTCAAGGTTTCTCAACCGTTGATCTTCTTCTTCTTTCTATACCATTGATCTTCATTCTCTCAAGTCTATAAATTGAACCTTATTCCTCTATTTCATTCATCCAAGCTTTAAGTAAACTTACTCTACAGGAATTACAGTGCACCTTTGGCACCAATTCCTTCATTGCTTGTGATCACACTCGTTACTACATACTACTACCATTGTTGTGAAGCTCATCTTCATGGTGATACTATCATAGCCATTCTCCATTGACAATCTTGGAATAGCAAGGAAGTGCACTCTCTGAGGGCCTTATTCATACATGCAAGATCAATTGATATAGGAAACCAACAGAAGCTATGAAGCTTTGAGGTTTGCAAAGGTTTTTGAAGTTCTTTTGTTTGATTTATCTCTTTGTTTCTATATTTTGTTGAGTTTTGGGTATTTTGATATTGATATATTGATTATTCATGTTTACTCCAATTTTTCCTTAATAGTTGCAATTTTTTTTATTGGTCCACATGGCATTGACTGTGAACTGTTGAAAATTGGGTGCGCACATTCCCCCTATGTCAAATACAATTTAAAAACACTTACACTTGTTTGGCTGCTAGCCTTAGCTTGTTTTGTTGACAAATATATATGACTAAATGTGCATTTAATATCTAATTTTTGTTTGATCTCATAGTACTTTTTTATGGAAGAGTTTTTCCTTAACTTGTGGAGGACCAACATAGCACTGTGGTAAATGATTCAATGGCACCTAAGAAAGGTAGATTAGTTTGAGGACTGAATTGATGAAGCACAACCTATGCAAAGGAGAACACCCCCGAATTAATCTATGGAACCAATTGAAAATTTATGTAAGCCACCAAAAAAAGATACAATAGTTGCATGACTGTATTGATGAATCAAAACCTATGAAAAAGAAAACACACCCAAATTTATCTAAGGCACCTAAAAAACTATCTTGCATTACTAAATTAATGCAATTATTGCACCTAAGAAAGCAATATAAACCGTTTAACTATGACTATAGTGATTGCAATATAAAACATAGGGAAACACAAGTGCTAACCTATGAAGTTATAATGGATTAATGAAGAAAATTATGATGCATAGGCATCTAAAATTCCCAAACTAATTCAACAATTCACCTTTGGAGTTTTGAAACAAACAAACAATTGGTGTTCCTTCACAACTGTCCCCTTTTCCTAGTAGCCCTCAAAACCTTTTTTTTTCAACATATCTTTTAGAGAAGGCCTCAAACCTAGAAATCAAATACCTTTTTGAGTGACCATTATTCTCCTCCTTAACATATCAGGAAACCAACTATGGTTGTTTTAAAAAGTAACCCCCAAAATTTGATTGTCCTACAGTCCTAAAAGGGCAATTAGGTCACTTTTACAAAGCAACTACCATGTAAATTCTTCCTTAACCCCAAATCTCAATTCTAGGACCTTAATCAAGTTTTAAATGGATAAAATCAACAATTTTTATCAATGGGAACTCTTACAATTTCACCCAACCACAAAATCTCACTTTTAGCCTATTTTAGGCTTACATACAAGAGGGTTTATTGAAAGTATAACCTCCCAACCTTGTCACACCTTACCAATACCTAAAACACACCTTGGAGGGTCTACACATGCTTAAAACATCCACTAGAAGGATTCCCCAACTATATTTCTCCAAAACCTAACTCATAACCACCATTCTTTGCTTGAAATATGAAGGAAAACAACTAGGGCAGCATCACAAAACTCACCAACCAGCCTCCCCTACTTCTGTCAATCACATAAACAATAAAACCTACTTCTAACATGCCATTCCATGAGGTTTCATGAGGATACACCTAAGGAAGGTCTCTAAAATGCATTTTTCTTGCTCACTGTTTACCCTAGGTAGGGTTTGACAGTCCAAAAACTAGTCTTTAGCAAAACACTTATAACTTTTTTGTATCACAATGAAATTGAAAGAAATCAAAAGATGAAATGTAATAGACTCCCATATCTTTCATTTCCCACTAGTTTCAGGGCCTGACATGTCTGTACAAATCATACAAGTTTTCTGTAACAACAAATTTGACTATAAACACACAGAAAAATGGAGATTTCTTATTGCTTCTTCAACAAAAATCATCTCCCCCCTTTATATCAAGTTTTCCCAGAATATTAAAATTTTTCCCTACTAAATCAAACTAACACAACCAACAAAAACTAACTTTTGATTTGCGGGTATGTGCAGGATCATGATGGGCCAAACTATACCTCTAAGTGGCAATGAAAATACAAAAAATCAGACTTAATCAAGTTCATGTGAAAATTTGAATGGATTATCTACACAATTTGGAAAAGATGTAAGAACTAAATTTGTAGAGAATTGAACCTAGTTTATGAGCTACTATTTTTTTAAAAAAACTAAATTTACTTAGTGAAAAATGAATATTTCAATGAACAGCTATTGAATTTTAAAAATAAAATTAAAAAGTGGGTGTCTGTCCAGCCAACCTAACTATGAGAAAAAAATATATATATTTTTGAATATTTCAAAATAAGTAGAGGACTCATGCCCAGATGTGACGCATATTTGTTTGAAATTTTTTCCAATAAAATAATTAGTTATGATTTTTTACTGACTTTTTTAAAAAACTAAAAACTAATTGTCTAGCCAACCTAACTTGATCAAAAAAACCAGAATTCAATTTTTTTTTAAAACCTATTTCCAATGAAGCATAGAGTGTGATGCATCTTTCAGATCTAAAAAAGGTGAAACGATTTGAAATTTATGGATGTTTTTCAATCAATGTCTCCATCAGGATTTTAGACACACACTATATAGAAAATTATTAATAATTATTTAATAAAATGATAATCAAGAAAATCTTATATTTTTAGAAAGCTGACTATTTCCTCTATAAAATCTTTTCATTTTATCAATTTTACATTAAAAAAAAAGTCATCAGCACGAAGGGTGAAGTTCAAAGAAGAGAGTTAAACTAGTAAACATGTTAGAATTCAGGGAAAGTCAACTATGATAGTCCCGAGCCTAAATACAAGGCAAAACCGAATCAAAACGGATATCCATTACGAACAAAAATCTATTAATAATGGATATCCATTATTTAAATAATGGATATCCATTTTGTGGAGCAGGAAAATGATTTTCAAGGTTCTAGAAATGGATATCCATTTCTAGAACCTTAGAAAAGTTTGTTATTGATATATTTTTATAAAATAATTAATAAATCTATTAATAGAAAGGCCAAACTAATTATTTGGTGCAACTTATTATCAAAATAATAAACTCACTAATATAAGATGTATGAACTAGTGTCAATATTAGTTTTGAGATATTTTATTTACTTAAATTTGTCTTATTTTACTTTAGAACTATTTTATTTATTACATACATACATCAACACATAAATTTTAACTCTCTCTCTGCACATACCCATTAGGTAGGCTATTTTTCATATCGTGGTCATATCCTTTAGGTCCAATCACCCCCAAACTTCACAAATAGATATAGAGTATAATTCTAAGAATCTATCATAAAGACCCCTTCTCTACATAGGTGCAACTAATACCACTTTTCATCGTTTTCCACATTTAATACTTATTCTTTTCCATTTTATAAGTCCTATATGTGTCCAAGTTGTATTGTTTGTCAATTTTTTAGTCTAATTGTTAGTCCTAGCTCTCATGGTTATGAAAATGTTAGTATAGTTATATTTATCCTTAGGTAACATTAATTTACACATTGTTGCACAAACAACCACACTCAAAAATAACCTTACCTAATTAAGTTTAACCTTTAAGGTTCTTTCATTTGGTGAGCTATATCATACTATTGTTGTTGACTTTGCTTTCCACCTTCATCATCATAGTCCTAGTTATCCTATTTTGAGCCTACCATTTATCCTTAGCCATGTCTTCTACTTCTATTCATGTCAATTTTAATGACCTCCAAATTTTCCATAAATTCTTCTCCACCAAACCCTAGACCCTTACCCAAATCCTTACTTTCCTAAGAAAAGTCCTTCCCCAAACATCATTTGATCATGTGGCTCCTTCCATCACTAGACAGGTGCCCCTACTTTCTATTATTCATCCAATACAAACCCAATGTCATAGCTCACATTCCCACACCTACATTCATAGACTCCATTCCCCCTAATGACACCATCATTGATAATCATTTTAAGGAGTCTCGCTTGAATAATCATTAAACCATGGATTATCCCATATCCCCATCTTACATTTTTTGAGCACCTTTAAACCCTTAGAAGATGACATTTATCTATCCCCACCATTACCAATCACACTTTCTAGCAATCCCACATAAGACACCTTACCCATCACTTCACCTAGGTCATCACTAATCAAATCACCTAATTACTCCATTCAACCATACCCATACCACCCCTTTCTTAGTCCACAACTTGTATTAACAAATGATTCACCCCATGACATGCGATAGTTACCACAATGCCAATTCACTCTACCATCATTCTTCATATTATCTTATGAATCACAATCATTTCTCCCATTCCTTGAGACATCATACCATGACATACACCAATGAAAAGAATTAAAAAAACCATTTTTATAGTTTCAAAAAATGGATATCCATTTTGGGAATATTCCAGAAATGGATATCCGTTTCCTTCAACTATAAAAATGGTTTTTCAAACCACAAAATAGATATTTTTAACATGCCTATGAAAGTCAAAGTTAGCCAATTCACAATTTTGGCTAAGTAAAGATGCGATTTTTTTTCCATTGCCACTATTTGGCCTGTGATGATCCTGCACATGCCCTTGCATGACCATTGGTCTTCTAAATATGACACAAAATACAATATTGCAATGCAACTTTTTACCATATTTGCAAAATATGACCACACTTCCTAGAACCCACCCCAAAAATGGTCTAAAACATTTGAAATGGTCTATTATGACCTTATTGAATAATCTTAGACTCAAACTCCTAAAACCCATTACAAAAGATCTTATTTTCAAAACTTAACAAGCCTGGTGTCCCTGCACCACATTATAAAGCTTATGAATGGAAAATAATAAGAGTTTAACAAATCTCACATAGAAAACCTAACTATTTGATAATGTAGAACCTATGAGAATACGATAACTAGAGTGAATGATTGCAAATTCAATAAAAAGTAATAACTGAAAATGAGAAACTATCAATTGAACATAGGTGGAAACAAGAAGCATAAATACAACACAAATTGCAATCTAATCAGAAAACATTACAAATCATCTATAGTTATGATAAAGTTAAAAATAACAACAAATAAAAACCCTAGGGAAACACAAATGCTAAACTATGACTATAATATCTACAATTTAAAGCTAATGGAAACACAAATGGTAAACTATTACTGTAATATTCATAGTATAAACCCTAGGGAAACAAAAATGCAAACCTATGACTGTAATATTTGCAATATAAACCATAGGGAACCACATTTATGACAAATAAATAGTGATAACCTATGAAATAACATGTTAAAAAGATGAAGCAAAAACCTAATAAAAACTTAAAAAGAGAAACCCCCACATTTATGACTGGCATTGAAGAAAATGATAGTGAATGATAATTCAGAACCTATGATAATAAGATAACTAGAGTGAATGATATGTAGAAGCTATGAAACACAAATGCTAAAATATGACTGTAATATTTGTAATATGAACCCTAGGGAAACACAAATTCTAACCTATGACTGTAATATTTGCAATATATTGTTTATGGGATATAGACAATGAAAAAGATTTATGACAAATAAACATTGATAACCTATGAAATAACCTTTGAAAAAGATGAAAGAAAAACATAATTAAAAGAGAAAAACCTAACTAAAAAATAAACAACCCAATATTTATCTATGGCACCGAAACAAGCAACAATATTATTTGTTATTGTAATGAAAATTAAAACAACCCTAGATTTATCTATGTTTGAATGATAATGCAGAACCTATGAAACACAAATGCTAAAATATGAAAGTAATATTTGCAATATAAACCCTAGGGAAACACAAATGCTAAACTATGACTAATATTTGCAATATAAACCCTAGAGAAACATAAATGTTAAATTATGACTGTAATACTTGCAATATAAACCCTAGGGAAACACAAATGCTAAACTATGACAAGGCACATGAACTATAAAAACAAAATATAAACACAAAATATATATACCATACAAGTGATATAAACATGTATTCAATAAGGCATGATAAAGTAATTCAAATAGAATTAAGGAAAACATAACATAGAACATGTGTAAAGACTTGACATACCTAAAAATGGAGATTCGAATGGAGAGAGTACCCAATTATGTAGTATTTTTTTTTCTTGCATCAAACTCCTCAAAAATTTGAGTTTTTCACCACTTGCTTCCTTTTCAATGTTCAATTGAATAACACTGAAATAGAATTACTAACAACAATATAATTAACCAATGTATAATGTTAAATTCCTACAATTCAATCACAATTAACATTGCAACACTACAAAAATTGAAACTTGAATTGATATATATATATATATATATATATCAAAATTGATATGAAAACTATGTTATTTCCTTGTTAAGTTGGCAAACTAGCAAAAGGTGGTGGAATGTCCATGCAAAGGTAGTAGAATGTGAAAAATGTGTATGTTCTCTTCCCAACAACATCAAAAAGATTTCTTTTTGTCATAACATGCGCATAACCAGAATAAAATACAGCATGTGGGCCTAGATCATGGGTGTCCTACCCTTTTTACTGTGAATAGAAAGCCATAACATGCTCATGTTATAAAATGAGCATGTTATGGTTTGCTATACAAAACTCTATATTATTCATTTCTCGATCTCCTCCTTACCCATCTTTCCCTCAAGTTGTCAACTTCACTCTCTCATGTATTTCTCCTATATCTCTCCTCACCTCTCTATCTCTCACCTCTCTCTCCCCCTCACCTCTCTACCTCTCCCCTCTCTACATCTCTCAGTCACTCCTTTTCTACCTCTTCATCTGTCCTTAGCCATCTCGATCACTCACTTAACTCTAAACCCTATCAGAGATTAGACTACAAATTCCCTATTAGACATGTATGCAAAATGTGGAAGCATAGACAAGGCACATGAACTATAAACCTTAAACCTAAAATCCTAAACCCTATCCTTAAACCATCAACCCTCAACACTATACCTTAAACCCTATTCCCTTATCCCTAAAAGCTAAACCCTATCCCTAAAGCCTCAACCCTCAACCCATAAACCTTAAATCCTAAACCCTATCCATAAGCCCTAATCCCTCAACCTTAAACCCTAATCCCTCAACCTTTAAACCTTAAATCCTAAACCCTATCCCTAAACCTTCAACCCTTGACACTATACCTTAAACCCTATTCCCTTATCCCTAATCCCTAAACCCTCAACCCTCAACCCTTATAACTTAAATCCTAAACCCTATCCCTAAACTCTCAACCCTCGACACTATACCTTAAACCCTATTCCGTTATCCCTAAACCATAAACCCTATCCCTAAACCCTCAACCCTTAAACCTTAAATCCTAAATCTTGTCCCTAAACCCTCAACCCTTAACACTATACCTTAAACCCTATTACCTTATCCCTTAACCCTAAACCCTATCCCTAAAGCCTCAACCCTCAACTCTTAAACCTTAAATCCTAAACCCTATCATTAAACCATCAACCCTTGACACTATACCTTAAACCCTATTCCCTTAATCCTAAACCCTAATCCCTCAACCCTTATCCACCCCTCTTCTCCCCTATTTGCCTCACCCCATCTCTCCCCTATCTCTCAACCTTTAGCCATCTAGGTCTCTCAATTATCCCTAAAGCCTCAACCCTCAACCCTTAAACGTTAAATCCTAAACCCTATCCCTAAACCCTCAACCATCAACACTATTCCTTAAATCCTAATCCCTCAACTCTAAACCCTTAATACCTCAACCCTTAAACCCTCAACCCTTATCCACCCCTCTCCTCCCCTATCTGCCTCACCTCCATCTCTCCCTTATCTCTCTCGCCCCTCTCTCCTTAGGTTATAGGTCTCTCACTTGTATATTTCTCATGACTCTCTAAATATTTCCCTTCCTCTCCACCTCTCTCCCTCCTCCTTATCCATCTTTCCCTCAAGTTGTCAACTTCACTCTCTCATTTTATTATATCTCTCCCCTCACCTCTCTATCTCTCACCTTTGTCTCCCCCTCAGCTATCTACGTCTCCCTTCTCTAAATTTCTTAGTCACTCCTTGTCTACCTCTCCATCTGTCCTTATCCGTCTAGGTCTCTCACTTAACCCTAAACCTTATCCCTGAAGCCTCAACCCTCAACCCTTAAACCTTAAATCCTAAACCCTATCCATAAACCCTCAACCCTCGACACTACACCTTAAACACTAATCCCTTATCCCTAGACCCTAAACCCTATCCCTAAATCCTCAACCCTCAAACCTTAAACCTTAAATCCTAAACCTTATCTCTAAACCCTCAACTCTTAACACTATACCTTAAACATTAATACCTCAACCCTTAAACCCTAATACCTCAACCCTTAAACCCTCAACCCTTAAACCCTAAAACCTTGACCCTTGAAACCTAAACCCTTAAACCCTCAACCCTTATCCACCCCTCTCCTCCCCTATCTGCCTCACCCCCATCTCTCCCCTATCTCTCTCACCCCTCTCTCCCTAGGTTATAGGTCTCTCACTTGTATATCTCTCACAACTCTCTAGATATTTCCCTTCTCTCCACCTCTCTCACTCCTCCTTACCCATCTTTCCCTCAAGTTGTCAACTTCACTCTCTCATTTTATTATATCTCTTCCTCCACTTCTCTATCTCTCACCTTTGTCTCCCCCTCACCTCTCTACCTCTCCCCTCTCTATGTCTCTTAGTTACTCCTTGACTGCCTCTCCATATGTCCTTAGCCATCTAGGTCTCTCACTTAACCCTAAACCCTAAACCTTATCCCTAAAGCCTCAATCCTAAACCCTCAACCCTTAAACCTTAAATCCTAAACCCTATCCCTAAACCCTCTACCATTGACACTATACCTTAAAACCTAAACCCTTAATACCTCAACCTTTAGTCCCACAACCCTTAAACCCTAAACCCTTGACCCTTAAACCCTCAACCCTCATCCACCCCTCTCCTCCCCTATCTACCTCACCCCCATCTCTCCCCTATCTCTCTCACTCCTCTCTCCCTAGGTTATAGGTCTCTCACTTGTATATATCTCATAACTCTACATATTTCCCTTCCTCTCCACCTCTCTCCCTCCTCCTTACCCTTCTTTCCCTCAGGTTGTCAACTTCAATCTCTCATTTTATTATATCTCTCCCCCTACCTCTCTATCTCTCATCTTTGTTTCACCCTCATCTCTCTACCTCTCCCCTCTCTACATCTCTCAATCACTCCTTGTCTACCTCTCCATCTGTCCTTAGCCATCTAGGTCTCTCACTTAACCCTAAACCCTAAACCTTATCCCTAAAGCCTCAACCATTAAACCTTAAATCCTAAACCCTATCCCTAAACCCTCAACCCTCGGCACTATACCTTAAACCCTAATCCCTTAACCATGAACCCTAAACCCTATCCCTAAAGCCTCAACCCTCAACCCTTAAACCTTAAACCTTAAGCCCTAAACCCTATCCCTAAACCATCTACCCTCGACACTATACCTTAAACCCTAATCCATTACCCTTAGCCCTAAAGCCTCAACCCTCAATCCTTAAACCTTCAACCCTAAACCCTATCCCTAATCCCTCTACCCTTGACACTATGCCTTAAACCCCAATCACTCAACCCTTAAACCCTTAATCCCTCAAACCTTAAACCCTTAAACCCTAAACTCTCAACCCCTAGATACCCTTAAACCCTATACCCTATACACTTAACCTTGGACACTCAACCTTGAACATTATCCCTCAACCTTCAAACCTCTACCCTATACCCTATACCCTCAGCCTTATAACTATGCCCTAAACCCTCAAACCTCATCCATATGTCTTATACCATCAACCTTAAACCCCAAACCCTATATCTTAGACACTCAACCTTGAACATTATCCCTCAACTATACACTCTCAACCCTCTACCCTCTACCCTCAATCATATACTTAAGCCCCAATCCCTCAATCCTCTGTCGCAAGTATGTGCCTAATTAGTGTTGTCATTGATGTCAACATATCCTTGTTGTCATTGGTGTCAACTTTATCTTATTCTATTACTTGTTTAAAAGAATTGTATGTTGAGGATATTGAGAAAATTAGCCTCTTTGGAAGAAACAAGTGAGTTATAGAAAAGTGCAATATAGACAGTGAGTTGTATGTTGAAGGACAATCTGGTAAACTATTCTGCATTTATTTCTTCTTGAAGATCATGGTTTGTAGATTGGAAGAAGGTTAGAGGTATGATTAAGGATGCTACATTTTGTATTTGATCCCTCTGCATGAAGATCTAAGTGAGTTGTGTTCACCAGAGTGAAACCTACTTTTTCTGTAAGTTTAGTTGGGACAGGGAGAAAGTATTCTACTCTACATTCCTCTGCAATAAAGTATTTTGCTCTATGGTTCTAGAAGGAAGTCTGGGATGATGATAAGTGCCTACAGTTGCAATGGTTCATGTTTTGGTGGTCCGCAAGCTATCTTTCCTTTATGACAGTTGAAGACAGTAAAGTTCATGTGTTCTAGTGTGAATATTCTTATGGGTAAAGTGGTTAAAGGATTTGCGGTTGCTTGTGATGATTATAACATGCTTGTGGATGTCTCCTGATCATGTTCCTATCTAGACTTTGGTCCACATTAAGAAACTGAGATTGTGTTTGAAGATTGTTCCCAGATAATGTAGTGTGTAACCAGTCTTAGCCAACTTGGTTAATCCCAGTGATTGCAGAGATCTCTTGAAGATTGTGGAAGTATGTTGAAGCATGGAAGATCATGTTTGTTTCCCAACTAAGGCATGGCATGGTCTGCGTATAATTTTACTTCATCCCCTTTGCATAATGTTGTAATAGGCCAAGACCTATTTTGTAAATGTTTGTAATGCCAACCTTGGAGATTTTTCCAATGGTTGATGATTGTGATGCTAACCTTGATGATCATTCCAAGGTTGTTGTAGTGTATAAATACTTGTAGTTGAGTCATGAAAAGTTGTCCTTAAGAGGAAATGAAAAGATATTAAGAAAGGTCCAAAAGGAAGAGCAGAGAGGAGATAGAGGAAAGAAGAGGAAGAACAGAGTAGATGAAGAGCAGAGGAGAGGAATTATTGTACTTCAGTCACAAATATAGAAAGGTGTTGATCATGGTAGTGATTTTGGTAGTGAGTTGCTAGTAGGGTTTAATAGCCCTAAGGGTTTAACAGCCCCTATTGTAATCTTTCTAGGTTTAGGGTTGAGGTAGTGAGCTTGCTAGACCTAGTTATTCTTCATGGCAGTGAGCCAATATGTTTAAGCTCATGGAGTGACCAAGCTTGAACATCATTATTACAAGATTGCAATATAGTTGAGATCTAATCATCTCCATGGTTTTCCCCACCTTGGGGTTTTCCATGTAAAATTTGGTGTCTCTTGTGTTTGATGTTGTATATGTGATTAAGTTTTTGATTTCATGCACTCATTGTTAAATCATAATAATTGTGGATAAGTGATGAATGTTTAATTGCAGAAAGTGTTTAAGTTTTTGGGACAACTGATTCAGCCCCCCTCTCATTTGTTTGGCACATATCAACAATTGGTATCAGAGCAAGTTCCTCTGAAGAAAGTTTAACAACCTGAGGAAGATCCAAAATGTCTTACATGAAGGAAGTGTCTCATTTTTATGGAACGAATTATGTTCTCTGGAATGCTTGGATGAAAATCCATCTTCTTTGTCTTGGTTACAAAGTATGGAAAGCTACAGAAATAGAATACACCATACCTCAAAATGGTCCAGTGACTGAAGATGAAATTAAAGAAAATAAGATAGATGTCAAGGCAAAGGATGCTTTGCTAAGCTCATTAACTGACTCAATATTGACGAAAGTTGTGAATCTTGAAACTACAAATAAGGTATGGGAAAAGTTGAAAATTTTATATGAAGGAGACGATTCTGTGAAGGAAACCAAGTTACAAAGTTTGAAAGTGAAATATGAAAATTTGAAGTTGAATGATGATGAAAACATATCAGCCTTTATGCAAAGGGTTGGTGAACTTGTTACAGGGATAAAATCCATAGGTGAAACTCTCAACAAAAAGGAAGTTGTTATGAAAATTCTTAGATCTCTGCCCAAGTACTATTATCACAAGGTAGCCGCAATTGAAGAATTCATGCAAGTAAAAATGATTGACAAGGATCAGCTACTTAGTAAGCTTACTGCCTTTGAAATGAGAGAATTTGGTGATGCTCTACCGAAAGTTGAGATGGCCTTCAAAGCCAGTACTTGTGGAAGTACTTCCAGATCAGAAAAGTACAAAGTAGAATTTGATGATGAGTTTGGTGAAGTTAAAGCCAACTTTATGGATAGATTACAAAGAGGATCCGGTAAGTATAAAGGAAAATTACCTCTCAAATGTTTTTCCTATGGTAAAGTAGGTCATTTTGTTTCCAGATGTCCTAAAAGAATTGAAAGAAATAGAAGAAGATATGAGAACAGGCCTAGGACCCAAAAGAAGTGTTATTATGTTGAATATTTTGATGATGATGGAGTATCAGATAATGGTGAACTAGATAATTCTAGTTCATCTGGAAATGAATGCTTGTTTATTGCTATTAAGGAAGATCCCGTGTCTACTAATTCTACTAGCTATGTGAAGGACTAAAAACTAGTGGAAAGTGCTTTGGCTTCTCAGGTCATTAAGGACAAGGATGAATGGGTTATTGATAGTGGCTGCTCTCACCACATGACTAGTGACAAAAGTAAGTTTGTGAGTTTGGAAAGATAAGATGGTGGACTGGTTAAGTTTGGAGATGATACAACTGGTAAGATGTGGGAAAGGATCTATTTCTTTTGATGGCAAGCATAATACTAAAGATGTCTTGTATGTGAAAGGATTCAAGCACAATCTTTTGACTGTGGGTCAGATGTGTGACAAGGGCTATGATTTAAGCTTCAAGGACAATGGATGCAAGATTAGGGAAAGGTCTGGAACAGTCATTGCAACTGGTAAGAAGACCAGAGGTAATATCTATCACTTGAAAGGAATTGATAACTATTGCTTGTTGACTCATACTGATGAGAGTTGGTTATGGCATAGAAGGTTGTGTCACATAAATTTTGATAATATTATGAAGATAAGTACTGCACAGGTTCTTAGAGATTTGCCTAAGATTGTGAATCCTGCTAATCCTATTTGCAAGGAGTGTCAATTTGGGAAATAGACAAGAACAAGTTTCAAAAGCAAGAACCAATCAGTTGGAGGACTACTTGAGCTAGTGCATACAGATTTGTGTGGACCTACTAGAGTAAGAAGTTTGCAAGGAGATAGGTATTTCATGTTTCTTATTAATGATTATTCTAGAATGACTTGGGTCACCTTTTCGAAAGAGAAAGCTGAAGCTCTAGATAAATTCAAGGCATTTCTAGCAATGGTTGAAAATGAGATGGATTTGAAAATCAAATGCTTGAGGTCTAATAGAGGAGGGGAGTTCACATCAAATGAATTCAATTTCTTTTGTAAAGAACATAGAATAAAGAGACAACTATTTGTGCCTAGAACTCCACAACAAAATTGAGTTGTTGAAAGGAAAAATAGAACAGTTCAAGAATCTGCTAGAACCATGATGAAGGAAGCTCATCTTCTGGAAGCATATTGGAGAGAAGCAATTCACACTGCTATATATATCCTAAACAGAGTTCAAGTAAAAGTTAACAGTTCAAAGACTCCTTATGAATTGTGGCATGGTAGAGTTCCTACTATGAAATATTTCAAAGTTTTTGATAGCAAATGTTATATCAAAAGAGAAGAAGATTTAGGCAAGTTTGATGCTAGATGTGATGAAGGAATCTTCCTTCATTACTCCACCAAGAGCAAGGCCTATCGGTGCTATAATAAAAGGTTGAATAAGATCATTGAAAGTGCAAATGTTAAAGTTGATAAATGTAAGGAAAGGTCTTCAGAATCAAGTGAATATGAGTCAGATGATCCAGATGTTTCAAAAGTGGTGTAGCATGAAGAAAGCCCAAATGAAGAAGAACAAGCTCCGATAATTAAAACTCCAAGATAGGTAAGAATAAGTCATTCTGAAGATCAAATTATAGGAGATAAGAACATAGGGATTTTAACTAGAAGAAAAGATGCAAAGGAACAAGTAAATTTATGTTTGATTTCCAAGATTGAACCTAAAACTGTGGACGAGGCTTACAAACATGAGAATTGGATAAAGGCTATGGAAGAGGAATTGATGTAGATAGAGAAGAATCAAACTTGGGATCTAGTTCCTAGACCAGTAGACAAGAATGTAATTGGTACAAAGTGGGTCTTCAGAAACAAGATGAATGAGAATGGTGAAGTGGTAAGAAACAAAGCAAGTTTGGTATGCAAAGGATATGCTCAAGTTGAAGGAATAGACTTTGAAGAAACTTTTTCTCTAGTGGCAAGGATTGAAGCAATAAGGATATTTTTGGCTTTTGCAGCATACAAAGATTTCAAGGTTTATCAAATGGATGTGAAGTCTATTTTCTTAAATGGAAAGTTGGAAGAGGAAGTCTATATCGAACAACCACAAGGATTTCAATCATCACATCAGGGTGACATGGTATGCAGATTGAAGAAAGCTTTGTATGGATTAAAACAAGCTCCTAGGGCATGGCATGCATGGTTGGATAGGTATCTAGTATAGATAGGGTTTAGCAAAGGTACTACAAACACCAATCTCTACTTCAAGATCAATGATGAACAAACCCTAATTGCTGCAGTTTTTGTTGATGATATTATTTTTGGAGGCAATGAAGGTATATGCTTAGTTTTTGTTGGAGAAATACAAAGTGAATTTGAAATGTCTATGTTTGGAGAGATGAACTTCTTTTTAGGTCTGCAAATAAGTCAATCAAATAAAGGTATCTTCATTTCTCAATCTAAATATGTGAAAGAGTTGTTAAAGAAATTTGGGATGGAAGACACTAAACCAGTTTGCACACCTATGATAACTCACCCTTGGTAGACCAGAAAAAGTATAGATCGATTGGAGGATTACTTTATCTAACTCAAACTAGACCTAACATAATGCATGCAGTATGTCTTGTGGTAAGATGTCAGGAAGAACCCAAGGAATCACATGTGATGGTAGTCAAGAGAATTCTGAGATATTTAAAGGTATAATGGATTATGGTTTGTGGTACTCTAAGGACTGTGACTTTACTCTCGGTGCATATACTGATGTGGATTGGGCTAGAGATGTGGATGATAGAAAAAATATAAGTGGAGGTGCATTCTTCTTGGGAAAAAGATTAGTATCTTGGTTGAGCAAGAAACAGGATTCAATATCCCTGTCTACTGTAGAAGCAGAATACATTGCAGTAGGATGTAGTTGCACTCAAGTGTTATGGATGAAGCAGACTTTGAAGGACATCAGAATTGTGTATGAAGATCCCATTGCAATCTTTTGTGACAACACAAGTGCCATAAACATATCAAAGAATCCAGTGATGCATTTAAGGACAAAGCACATATCCATCAGGTATCATTTTTTTAGAGAAAAGGTGACAGAGAATGAAATCAAGTTGGAGTATGTTTCTACCAAGGATCAAATTGTAGACATTTTTAACAAGCCTCTACCTAAGGATACTTTTGAGTATCTTAGAGAAAAGTTAGGGGTTATCACCCCTCCTACTCTAAACTAAGATACATAATAGTGCATCAGTCCAAAGGTGCTCAGAGGTCTAGATTGATGCTTTTTAGGGCTACTTCTCAAGGAAAGTAGTCAGAGAGTTTAGAAGAGAGATTGGATTAGAGCAGAAGAGTGTAAGTATGTGCCCTTTGCCATTGATGTCAAAGGGGGAGAGAAGTCAGGTGAAAAACTTAGAGTGCAGATGTGTAAGAGAAATGGGGAGAATTTTAGAGAAAGAAAGAGTGTAGATGTGTAAAGAGAAAGGGGGAGAATCTTGTCTTGATGGTTGTAGTTTTTCACATCATATGTTGCCATCAATGACAAAGGGGGAGATTATTGAAGGTATGTGCCTAATCGGTGTTTTCATTGATGTCAACATATCCTTGTTGTCATTGGTGTCAACTATATCTTATTCTATTACTTGTTTAGAAGACTTGTATGTTGAGGATATTGAGAAAATTAGCCTCTCCGGAAGAAACAAGTGAGTTACAGAGAAGTGTAGTACATATAGTGAGTTGTATGCTAAAGAACAATCTAGTAAACTACTCTGCATTTATTTCTACTTGATGATCATGGTTTGCAAATTGGAAGTAGGTTAGAGGTATGACTAAGGATGCTACATTCTAGATATGAGCCCTCTGCATGAAGATCTGAATGAGTTGTGTTTACTAGAGTGAAACCTTCTTTTTTTGTAAGTTTAGTTGGGACAGGGAGAAAGTATTCTGCTCCGCATTCCTCCAAAATAAAGTATTTTGATCTGTAGTTCTAGAAGGAAGTCTGGGATGATGATAAGTGCCTACAGTTGCAATGGTTCATGGTTTTCTGGTCTGCAAGCTATCTTTCCTTTATGACAATTGAAGAGAGTAAAGTTCATGTGTTCTAGTGTGAATATTCTTATGGGTAAAGTGGTTAAAGGTTGTGCAGTTTCTCCTAATGATTATAACATGCTTGTGGATGTCTCTTGATCATGTTCCTATCTAGAATTTAGTCCGCATTAAGAAATTAAGATTGTGTTTGAAGATTGTTCCTAGATAATGTAGCTTGTAACCAGTCTTAGCTGACTTGGTTAATCCCAGTGATTGCGAAGATCTCTTGAAGATTGTGGAAGCATGTTGAAGCATGGAAGATCATGTTTGAGTCCCAACTAAGGCATGGCATGGTCCACGTATAATTTTACTTATTCCTCTTTGCATAATGTTGTAATAGGCCAAGACCTATTTTGTAAATGTTTGTAATGCCAACCTTGGAGATTCTTCCAATGGTTGATAATTGTGATGCTAACCTTGATGATCATTCCAAGGTTGTTATAGTGTATAAATTCTTGTAGTTGAGTCATGAAAAGTTTTCCTTGAGCAGAAATGAAAAGATATTAAGAAAGGTGCAAAAGGCAAAGAAGAGAAGAGGTAGAGGAAAGAAGAGGAAGAGCAGAGGAGAGGAATTATTGTACTTCAATCACAAATATAGAAAGGTCTTGATTATGGTAGTGAGTTTGGCAATGAGCCACTAGTAGGGTTTAACAACCCTCAAGGCTTAACAACCCTTATTGTAATCTTGTTAGGTTTAGGATTGAGGCAGTGAGCTTGCTTGACCTAGTTGTTCTTATTGGTAGTGAGCTAGTATGTTTAAGCCCATGGAGTGACAAAGCCTAAACATCATTATTTCAATATTGCAATATATATTGAGAGCTAATACTCTCCATGGTTTCTCCCCACCTTGGGGTTTGCCACGTAAAATCTAGTGTCTCTTGTGTTTGATGTTGTATATGTGATTAAGTTTCTAATTTCATTTACTCATTGTTAAATCAAAATAATTGTGGATAAGTGATGAATGTTTAATTGTAGAAAGTGTTTAAGTTTTTGGGACAACTAATTCACCCCCCATCTTAGTTGTCCGATGCATATCAACATCCTCAACCCTATACCTTAAACCTTGAAGCCTGATGAGACCATAAATTGTCTCATCTTTAGTCAAATAAAAGCATATATTTTCTCTTCATTAAATCAATTTTTGAAGTGGACTTGAGTATGGGTTTGAAGATTTTTAGCTAAATATCAAATAAACTTGTCTAAATGCAACAATCAATGTCATGCATGAGTTTATCTTGATATTACATGTTCACCTTGAGATCAGCAATTATTTTATCAACAAAGTGAAGAGAAAGTCTATTTTATGATAAGTTGTAGAGTTTCAAAGTTGCAGAGCTCCGGAGATGCACAGAGCTCCGGAGATGGACAGATCTTTGGAGATGCACATAGCTCCAGAGATGCACAGAGTGCCAGAAATGGACAGAGCTCTAGAGATGTATAGAGCTTTGAAGATGCACAAAGCACCAGAGATGCATAGAGTGCCAGAGATGCAGAAGTCAAAAAGAGCGCCGGAGATGCACAGAGCGCTGGAGATGCAAAAGTCAAAAAGGCAGTTTTAGTAAAACTGTGATATCTCTCTCATTTCTTAATGAAATTTAGAAATTCAAAATGATCCAAAAAGCCTAAAGAGAGAGAAACAAATCCATGAAGGTGTTTTGATAAGATTCATTAAAATGAATAAATGGTTAATGATATAAGTTGACTGTAACAGAGTGCCGGAGATGCAGAATAGAAAAAGTCAAGAAAACTAGTTTCAGTAAAACTGCAATATCTCTCTCATTTCTTAATGAAATTTAGAAATTAAAAATGATCTAGAAAGATGAAAGTTAGGGGAACAAAAACTAAAAATCATTTGAGGAGATATGATAAATTAAATGAGTAGTTTATGATAGAAGTTGACTATTCCACAAGCTCTGGAGATGTTCCAGAAATACTTTTTGAAGTTGCTATGAATTCTTCCAATCTACCAACACACACTCTGAGATTTTATGAAGGATAGATTGACTATAATTACTCCTAAATTAATGGATCTAATTATGAGTAATTATTCCATGCAAAGAATACATACTTAGTGTCTTTGCATGTATTTCTAAAAGACTGCATGTTTTGCCTTGTAATTAGCAATTGTATAATCAGTTAACTAAATGAATAAGTTTAGTTAACTAGATAAATAAGTTTAGTTAGCTGCATGAATAAGTTCTCTACTCTAGAGAGACTCTCAATTAGAATTTAATAACTATAGTTATATATAGAGAACTATGGCATAGAATAGGGGGAGAAAAAGTTGTAAAAGAATTATTTTGAAGGAAAGAAGAACTCTATTTTTTTTACAGCAGCATGTAATTTGGATCTTGAAGGTTTTTTAATAAAGTTGTTCTACCCATTTGCTAATTGCTGGAATTGATTAGTCTCTCTGGAGGAAGGAGCAAGGGCCCACTCCAACCGAAGGGCGGAGACTACATTTCTTAGTTTGTTTAGTTGCTTTGCTATTATGCAATTTGTTTATTCAGAATTCCTTTAGTTGTTCCTTTATTCCAGAATTAGATCAGTTGCTCAAGTCATTGCTTTCCTTAGATTAAATTATCTTTTTTAGTAGAGTTAAACGCGGTTTGTTTCATGCAATTGTTGTCAAATCCCTTCTGTAGGAAAGACTGCCATGCAAGTTATTCCTTCTCCCTTTTGCATACAACCATGGACACTGCCTTGGATTGATATTTATTAAAATTAAATGATGAGGACTGCAACGACCCTCGTCAAAGCCTACACCCACAAAACCTCATCCCTATACCCTATAACCTCACTCTTACACCCTAAACCCTAAATATTGTGCCTCAACCCTATACTTAAAACCCTAAACCCAATATCCTAAACCCTAATCCCCATGTCTTACACAC
The DNA here is from genome assembly GCA_027924645.1 of Cunninghamia lanceolata. Classification (NCBI taxonomy): domain Eukaryota; kingdom Viridiplantae; phylum Streptophyta; class Pinopsida; order Cupressales; family Cupressaceae; genus Cunninghamia; species Cunninghamia lanceolata. Next base: position 1,285,333 of record BSBN01001122.1, read on the forward strand.
TTAATCGTATACACTCAACAAGTTGAATAGTATCCCTAAACTATAACCCTCTACCCTCTACCCTCTACCCTCTACCTATTACTTAATCCCTAATCGCTCAACCCTCAACCCTATACCTTAAACCCTAAACTAAAAAACCTCAACCCTCAAGCCTAAAAACTATATGGGCTTAGGACCCTATATACCCTAAACCTAAAACCCTTACATACATACATACATGTACATACATACATACAAACATGCATACATATAAGCATGCATACATCTGCATACATACATACAACCATACATACATACATACAAGCATACATATATACATACATACATATAATAATACATATGTATACATATAGGCATATACATACATACATCAATACGTACATACAAGCATTCATATGTACATTCATACATACATACATACATATACAAATACAAATATATACACAAACATACATACATCGAACATACTTAAAAACCTTGAACATAAATCATTCCAAGTGAGACATAACGTGAGTGCGTTATAATGCGCTCACATTATGTCGAACTGGGCAAACATCGAGCAAACTTGCTTAAAAAAAAATGCAAAACATAATGTGAGCACATTATAACGTGCTCATGTTATATTTTTGTTTGGGAATCCCAAGCCTTAGGCATGGGATTTACTTTGGACTTCCAATCCAAAGGCTTGGAGTGCCTTCCCAACATCCAAAGACATGCTTTTGCATATTCTATAGGATTTTACATAATTTTGTTTGTGTTAACCCTCATATTTGCACGTGTTTCAAGGTTGAACAAATCAAACACCTGGGTAATGTTAGGCTTTCTCTTAGCTATTTAACAATGTAATTTTTTCACATTTTAACAATGTTAAGCCTTTCATCTTTAATTTATTTTGTTTGTGTGTCTATTTTTGGGAAAAAACCAGTGTTTGGTCTTTTTTTCATTATAAATTAACCGTTCATTTAAATTTCAAATAAATTACATTTTTATAAACTAGACTCCATTCTACACATATTAAAAAAATAATAATTTTCAATTAGTTTTCAAATTTTACAGTGGTAGCATGGCCAAAATTTTGTTTTTCAAGATGTGTCCACTTTAAAAATTAGTAAAAATCAAATATTCATTAAAAAATTATCAGAAAAATTGGGCATAAACTACATGTTGTTAGCTAACTTCTCACTAAAGCGATTTTAAAAATACCAAAAAAAAGTTAGCCTTTTGAAGGAGCCACAAAACACGCTATGTTATGTTTTTTAACAGAAACAACACCAATTTCTATGGCTCCCTTTTTTGAACCCCTTAATCTATACCATTTAAAAAAAATAGTAGTTTACAAAGTAGACTCAGAGCACTATGAACATTGTTTTTGTTGCATCTTAAAATTTTGAGTGTAACTATGCTCAATTTCTCATCCAGGGTCAGTATTTCCTAATTTTAGAAAAAAAGTGGCTACCTAAGACCCCTTTTTGGCCCCCCATCTTCTTGCACTTACCCAATACAAGCTCTTTATGAGAAATCATGCTATAAATCACCTATGGAAGACCAAGAGTCACTACTTATAAATCCACTTTATTTAGAAACCACATCCACATTAGAAGCCAACTATGGAAGACCAAGAGTCACAACTTAGAATTCCACATTAAATGCACTATGGGGATTTGAACCTGGGTCTCCACAATGAGAATCCAATGTTTTAACCAATTAAGCTGAATCCCTTGGACAATTAAATATAATATTAAAGAAAATACACTGCATATTATAATTTTTGGAAAGGTAATACTAAGGGCTACATACTTACAAAATGAAATTTCCAAATGACCTCATTTGATCCCCTAAGAAGTGAAGCAAAATAAGTTTTTTGTCAAAAATTTTATAGGAGCGGAGGAGACTCCATCAAGGGTTTAATTTAAGCCTAAGGGGGTCCTATATAAGGGATTTCATCTAAGGGGGTTTTATCCAACTCTGTTTAATCAAACCCCCTTAGATGGAATGTATCTAGGCTTAAATCATTAATTTTTCTTAAAAATATGTGATTTCAGGCAAAAATTAGGATGTCCCACAAGTGGGACACACTATTGTGGGATCACCCAAAGGAAAAATATGACATCAAGGGGAAAGGAAAGGGAAGGATCCTTGTAGTAGTTTTTTCTCCATGCTATCCACTTGGGTTCTTGATTTAGTTTCTTTACACCACATGACTTCATCTCAAGATGAGTTTGCATATTTGGAGCTTTGTTCTGTGCTAACTATTTTGATGGGTGATGACACTTTTGTTGAGATGTGTGAGAGAGGGTCTATTGATGTGAGGGATGGAATATTTTAGGATGTTCTCTGTGTTCCCCATTATTAAATAATTATCTATTAGTTTATTCAATCACTCACATAGGATCTGGCAAACAAGTTGAGTTCACTCTTGATTCACTAGTTATTAGTGAGATGCATAGTGGATCTAAAGTTACAATGGGGATATAAGATAATTTCATTCCTTATCCTCCTTTAACTATTTTTCTCACTCATTCCAACAAAATGAGTAAGTTATGGCATGAACAGTTTTCCCATCTTAACTACTACTACTTGTAGCAACTTAGCCAATAGACCATGGTTACAAAGTTTCATTTAGTTCACTTTTCTAATGGTGCTTGATAGGGCTACATCCTTAGTAATCATCTTGAAGAGAATCTTGAAAAAAGCTATGAATGGAGATATTCATAGATACTAGAGTTAGTTTATAGTGATTTAGCTAGTCCACTTTCACATCCCTCCTTTAGCTGGGTTAGAAATGTTTTAATATTTATCAATGACTTTTCTAGGTATAATTGGAGGTATTTTATTAGATAGAAGTATAAGGTCTTTGAGCACTGTTAGGACTTAAATTTTTTTATAGAGAAATATTTAGGGAAAGAGATCAAGTTTTTACACACTAACAATGGTGCTGAGTATGTCAACCATTCTTCTGAGCAATTAAGTACTTTAGAGGGGATTGATTTGTAGTGCATAGTTCCATGCAATCCTCAAAAGAATGGTGTGGTAGAATGAAAAAAACATGTCATTGAAGGACATGGTGAACTACATGGTACACTCTAGATCTCTTGCATCATAGTATTGGGTGGAGGCCATTAACTATGCTTGTTATATCCAAAAGTGTGTTCCTCATCAAGCCTTGAAGGGAGTCACTCCTTTCAAATATTGGAGTGGTTGAAAACCAACAATTAAGCACTTTAGATTTTTTGGTCTCACACATGGGGCCACATTCCTATAGAGAAATGTAAGCCACTAGATTTTTAAGCCAAGCCTTGCATATTTGTACGATATCTAGATGGTGTTAAGGGTTATTATTTGCTCTACCCTACTACACCTGAGCTATTCATTGAGAGAAGTGTTCATTTTAGGGAGGGCTTCAAATTTAACTCTTTCCACTTCTCTGCCTCCTCCTATATTTACATTGGAGTCATGTGGGATATATGATCTAGTTATTCTAAGGATTCAAATCCACCTAGGTAGATTACTAATGATGAGGAAATCTTCTTCTTCCTCCACTTCAAATGTTGAGAGTGATGATGAGGATTCACCTCCTTCCTCTCCTAGTCATCATTCAAAGATTGATGAATCTCCTCCTGATTCTCTAACTTCATGTCCACTTTGGGCTAGATGGAAATTGTAGGTTGTAGGAAATTGAGTTGAGGACCCATCAGACAACAAGAGGATGCATTCATGATTTTATGGGCTTCCACATGTTTTCATTGATATTGCCTCTAATCCATAGTCATTTTAGGAGGCATCTACAATTACTAAATGGGATATTTCTATACATGAGGAGTATATTTCCTTGATTAGAACCACATGTGGGAGCTTGTTCCCCTTCCTAAGGGAAGGAAACTTTTTTTATGCATGTGGATCTATTAGAAAAAATTCATAGTAGATGTGTTAGTGGATAAATATAAGGCATGATTGGTTACAAAGTATTTTCCTAGGTTCCTAATATTGATTACTTTGATACCTTTTCACCTATTGCAAAGATGAGTTCCAGTAGACTCACACTTGCTTCTGATTTAGCATATCGATGGGAGACTCACTAAATGGACATGAAGAGTGCATTTATTCATAGAGACTTTGAGGAGGATATATACATGGAGCAACCATAGGGTCTTCTATAAGACTCTTCTCTAGTTTATAGACTTAAGAAATCTATCTATGGTCTAAAATGGGCCCCTCAAGTTTAGTATGCTAAAATAGATTCTTTCCTTATCACACGTGGGATTTCTTGTTACTATTAAGATCCACATATCTACATTCTATAGCACTTGATGATTCACTCTTCTTTATAGTTATCTATGTTGATGACCTATTGAGAATGGGTAGTTCTTCTTCATCCATTATAATAGTGAAAATTTCCCTTTATGACAGGTCTTTGATGACTAACTTGGGCTTCTTTAGTATTGAGATATCATAGTCTTCTTTAGTGTTCAAGATTTCACAATCTAAATATGATATATATTTTCTCTCATTATATCACATGGCTAATTACAAGCTTAATATGACTCCCTTTCTTTCTAAAGTCAAATTGGAGGCTCAATGTTCTTCACCCTTGGTTGATGATACCTTATATTAAAAACATGTTGGGAGCCTTATTTATTTGACTCACACAAGGCTCAATATTTCATATACTATGGGCATGGTCTGTTAATTTATGCAAGAGCACCATGAGCTCCACAAGAAGGAAACCAGTGGATACTCAATTAGATTCAAGGGACTCATAGTTTTAGGATTCATTACACAACAAACATTGATATTGACTTGGTGTGATACATAAATTTATATCAGATAGGTGATTCTAAAGATCACAAGTCCAGTTTAATTATAGTTTCTCTCTTGGTTTAGGTCTTATTTGTTGGTCAAGCAAGATGTAGTATGTTATTGCTCTATCTTCTAGTGAGCATGAGTATTGGGGGATAGGAATGCTCCCATTGAGGCCATTTGGATTCAACATATTCTCACTTAGTTTGGTATCTAATTCATATGTCCATCAATCATATTTTATGACAACTAGAGTGCCATTTATTTTTCATAGAACTTGATCCATGTTCAATGGACCAAGCACATAGAGGTCAACATGCACCACATTCAAGATCTTATCCATAGGCATGTCATTAATCTTCACTATTTCCTAACTTTTGACTTCGTTGCCAATATTTTCACCAAACCCTTCATAGAAAGTAAGTGTCTTCATCTACAATCTTTGTTGGGAGTGCGAGAGGCTTCATCTTTGGGGGGCTTCTTGGTCCTTCCTTTCTCTTTTTTCTCTAGAGGAGTCCTTTATCTCTATTTAGGGGTTATTTTCTCTTCTCTTTGGGGGTATTCTCTCTTCTCTTTGGGGTTACTATTCTACTTGAGGGGATCTATTTTGTCATTCCTATATTTTCCATGTGGTTATTGTTGAAATTAGGGCAGACAATTGAGAGGCGGGGTGAATCAGTTGTCACAAAAAAATTTATCCTTTGCTTCAATTAAACTTCTTTACCACTTAATAACAGATGAATGATATCACCATGAAAGCATGAATCAACAACACATGAGTAGAAATAAAATCAACACACATAACACTAGGATTTTTACGTGGAAACCCAATTAAGGGAAAAACCACGGTGGGGGTTAACCCACAAGATTTATTCTCTATTAAAATAATAGAAAAATGGGAAGGCACATGCCTTTGAGTGCACTTCCCAGAGCTCACTATCTACAAAATGTTTATATGATTAACACAAAAAGATTGAATTGAGAAACAACATCTACTTCATGCCAAGGTTTAGTTCCTTTGAAGCTCACAATATTTCTGCTTTGCCTCCAAACACTTTTCTACTACCTCCTCATCTTTACTGCTCTTCCTCCTCTTCTCTTCCTCTTCTTTGCTCTATTTTTTTCTTAGGATATTATCATTTTCGCACAAGGATACATTTCCACAACTCAACCATACATATTTATATGCTTCATCGACCTTGGAATAAACATCAAGGTCGGCACTACAAACATCTGGCTTAATGCAAATCACTATATTGTCAGCCAAACATAGCTAGGACCTAAATATTCCCTGAACAACATGCCACACTTCATAGAACCTCTCTTAGATCATCTGCAACATGCACAAAGCATCTAGTCAGCCAAGACTAGAAAGAACAACAACATCTAAAGAGAAATCTTCAATCACGAGCTCAAACCTAAATGCAGATCACCAACACAATAGGCACACAATCCAAAAATCTGTAAGAATACCAACTACGATGACTGTCACACTAGAAAGATTGCTTGTGGACCTCCAAATCACAAACCACTTGAGTTGAGGATACACACTAACATCCCAAACATACCTCTAGATCCACATATCATAATATTCTAATGCGTATCAATCTTGACCAAATTCCTGTCACTCTGTCACCTCTAAACAACTATAAAACCCAGTTCTACTCAGATGGCCATAACTTCAAAAATTCTTCATGTGGATCCCTCAAATCTTAACTGGAGCATCTTCAGACAATCCTTTACAACACCCTTTGTTCTACAAACTCTAATCTTCATCTAACTAGAAATGCGAAGCAATCTACTTCACTGAACTGCACTGTCTTCATTGTCTCTTACAGAGAGATATGTAACTCACTTGTTTCTTTTAGAGAGGCTAATTTTCTCAATATCCTCAACACACAAGTCTTCTAGAGTAGGATACATTTCACACCAATGACAACAAGGATATGTTGGTATTGATGACAACACCGATTAGGCACACATTTGCAACAATCTCCCCCATTGTCATTGATGGCAATATATGATGTGAAAAATTGTTTCAACCATCAAGAAAAGAACTTCTCTCCCTTTCTCTTATCACATCTGTAACCACTTTCTTCACTGCTCCCCCTTTCACCAGCAACTACTTGCTTCCAATTTTTTCACATGACTTCTCTCCCCCTTTGACATCAATGGAAAATGACACATATTTGCAATCATCTCTTCCTCTTTTTGTTTCTTAATCCAGAATTAGCTTATTGACTACTCCCCCCTCAGTAGCAACTCCTTAACACAAATCCAGATTATAGATATGACTATGAACTTCACTGAATTGATGCACATTAGTGCACCTTAGTTCTAAACAGGAGGGGCAATAACCCCTAGCATCACTTTGAAATACTCAAAAGTATCCTTAGGTAGAGGCTTAGTGAAGATATCCACAATCTGATCCTTTGAAGAGACAAACTCCAATCTGACTACATTCTCATTTACCTGCTCTCTCAAAAGTGAAACTTGATGGATATATGCTTTGTCTTTGAATGCAATATTGAATTATTTGAAATGTTTATTTCACTTGAATTATCATAGAAGATTGTAATAGGCTCTTCAAACACAACTTTGATATCCTTCAACATTTTCTTCATCCACAAAACTTGAGTACAATTACTTGTTGTTGCTATGTACTCTACCTCTGCAATAGACAAAGATATTGCCTCCTGCTTTTTGTTCAACTAAGAAACCAATCTCTTTCCCCAAAAAAATGCACCTCCACTAGTACTCTTCATGTCATCCACATCTCCTACCCAATCAGCATCTGTATATGCATGAAGAGTGAAATCATCACCCTTAGGATACCATAAGCCATAGTTAGATGTTCCCTTCAGATATTTGAAAATTCTTTTGACTGCTACAACATGAGATTCTCTAGGATCAACTTGAAATCTAGCAACAAGGCCAACTGCATTCATAATATCAGGTCTGGTATGAGTCAAATAAAGCAATCCTCCAATAATTGATCTATAGCTTTTCTAATCTACCTTAGGGGAATCATCATCCTTACTCAACTTGCATCCAGTTACCATAGTCTAGTACTCACTGGTTTTGAATCCTCCATTCCAAACTTTTTCAACAAATCTTTCACATACTTAGACTGAGATATGAAGATGCCTTTTTCTAACTAAATGATTTGCAGACCCAAGAAAAAGTTCATTTCACCAAGCATGGACATCTCAAATTCACTTTGCATCTGATTAGCAAATTTTTTGCATATGCTCTCATTTCCACCAAAGATAATATCATCAACAAATACCTCAACAATCAAGATGTGTTCATGATCAATTTTAAAATAAGGATTACTGTGAGTAGTGCCTTTGCTAAAGGCTAACTTTAGCATATACTTATATAATCTTGTATACTAGGCTCTTGGGGCTTGTTTAAGTCCATACAATGCTTTCTTCAATCTGCAGACCTTATCTCCTTGATCAAACAACTAGAATCCTTCTAGTTGCTCAATGTAGACCTCTTCTTCCAACTCTCCATTTAGGAATGTTGACTTAACATCCATCTAGTAAACTTTGAAATCTTTGTAAGCAGAAAAGGCAAGAAATAATCTAACTGCTTCAATTCTTGCCACTGGAGCAAAAATTTCTTTAAAATCAATTCCCTCTACCTAAGAATATCCTTTGCACACCAATCTTTCTTTATTTCTCACAACTTTACCATCTTCATTCAATTTATTCTGGAAGACCCATTTAGTTCCAATTACATTTTTGTTTTCAGGTCTAGGAACAAGATCTCAAGTGGGATTCTTTTCAATTTGCATTAATTCTTCTTCCATTGCTTTTACCCAACTTTCATCATTACAAGCTTCATTTACTGATTTTGGTTCAATCTTTGAAATTAGACAATACTCTTCTTGTTCTTCAGCAATTCTTCTTCTAGTTTGAACACCTTTATTTTTATCTTCTATGATCTGATTTTCAGAATGATTCAACCTTACATACCTAGGAGTTTTGGGATTTTCTTCAACTTCTGATTCTTGAACTTGTTCCTCAACATTTGCATTAACTTCTTGAGTCAATTAATTCTCTAGAGTAAACTGAACTTGCTTTCCTTCATTTTCATTTTGATCATCTGATTCATATCCACAAAACCTTGAAGGTTTCTCCTTTCTTTCGTCAACCTTGACATTAGCACTTTCAACAATATTTTTCAATCTCTTGTTAAAGCACTAGTATGCCTTGCTTTAATTAGAATAACCTAGAAATATTCCTTCATCACATCTTGCATCATACTTTCTTAGATCTTCATCTCTTTTGATATAGCATTTACTACCAAATACTCTAAACATTTCATAGAAGAAGCATTACCAAAACACAATTCATAAGGTGTTTTACTAGAATTACCTTTGATCTTCACTTGGTTAAGAGTGTAGATAGCAATACTCATAGACTCTCTCCAATAGACATGTGGAACATTTGCCTCCATCATCATGGTTCTAGCATCCTCTTGAATAGTCTGGTTCTTCCTTTCCACAACTCCATTTTGCTGAGGAGTCCTAGAAGAAGACATCTATATTCTTATTCCATGCTTTTCACAAAATGTATTAAACTCACCAGAGGTAAACTCTCCTCCTTTGTTAGATCTTAGACACTCTTCACACCAATCTCATTCTCCACCCTAGCCTTAAACACTTTGACTTTGTCAAGAGCCTCTGATTTCTTTCTCAAGAAAGTGACCCACATCATCCTGGAGTGATCATCAATCAGCAACATAAAGTATCTGTCTCCTTGCAAACTCCTAACACTAGAAAGACCATGTACAAATCAGTGTGCACAAGTTCCAACAATCCACTTGAAGATTGTTCTTTACTCTTGAATGTAGCTCTATTCTGTTTGCCCAATTGACATTCCTTACACATGCTATTGGTAGGTTTCATAAGCTTTCGAAGATCTCTTACAACCTGAGTAGCACTTATCTTGACAATATTATCAAAGTTTACATGACACATTCTCCTATGCCATAGCCAACTCTGATCAATCTGAGCAATCAAACAACTTTTACCAGTACCACTTAAATGAAAGATGTTACCTTAGTCTATGTACCAGATGCAATCTCAGTTCCAGAGCTTTCCAAAATTCTACATTTTCCATCCTTGAATCAGAGATCATATCCCTTTTCAACCAACTATCCAACACTGAGAAGATTATGCTTCAACCCTTCTACAGACAAAACATTATCAGTGTTATTCTTACCATCAAGAGAGATGGATCCTTTGCCACAAATTCTTGCAGCTAAATTGTCTCCAAACTTCACAACTCCACCTTCATACCTTTCCATACTTACAAACTTATTCTTATCACCTGTCATATGATGAGAGCATCCACTGTCAATTACCCATTCATCATTTGCTTCAACTTGAGCATCCAAGGCTCTTTCCACATTCACACAGCTTGTAGATTCAGTAGGCATCGGATCTTCTTCATTGATAGCAATGAACACCCATTTATTTCCTGAGGTACTTACCTTATCAGATTCATCATTGGTGACTCCTTCTTCAGCAGTTTCTTGGACATAGTATCATTTCTTCTGAATCCTAGGTCTGTTAGGGTTTGGCTTTGAAACCCTCTCTGGACATCTTGAGGCAAAATGACCAATCTTATTGCAAGAAAAACATTTGAAAGGCAACTTTCCTTCATACTTACTGGATCCTCTTGGTAGTCTTTTGGCAAAAAGAGCTTCAAGTTCTTCAAGCTCTAATTCATCTTATTCAAGATCCTTTCTTGCCTTCTCATATCTGGTTAGTTTTCTTGAAGAACTTTCACCTGGATCAAATATTTGCTTTCCAAAAACACTGGCCTTAAATGCAGATTAAAATTTAGGAAGAGAATCACCAAAATCACTCATTTCAAATGCTGAGAGCTTGCTAACCAATTGATCCCTTATAATAGTTGTCATAGTCCTGATCTCCTCAATAGTAGCAACTTTGTGCTTGTATGAAGCAGGTAAGGATCTGAGCACTTTGCCAACAATCTCTGATTCTTCCAATGTTCCACCAGCACACTTGATACTGCACACAAGTTCATTCACTTTCTACATGTAGGAAGTGATGTTTTCATCTTCACTCATCCTCAAATTTTCGTATCTACCTTTCAAGCTCTGTAACTTAGCACAATTGACATATTCATCACCTTCATATAGAGTTTCCAACTTCTTCCAGATTTCATGAGCAGTTCTCAATTCCAGGACATTTGTCATTTCTATATCAGTCAGGGCACTTAGCAAAGCTTCTTTGGCTTGAATGTTATTTTCAGCATCTTTGAGTTGATCTGGAGTTGAAGGACCTTTCTCTGGAGGCTTATACTCATCTTTAGTTATCAACCAATAAGCATCACCCATGCATTGCAAATGATACTCCATGTGAGTTTTCCAAAGAGAGTAATTTGTTCCATCAAATCTCAAATTGTCCTTCTTGTAAGTCGGCATCCTAGATCTCCTCAAGTAGTCAAGCTTCTTTTAGAGGAACTAGCTCTAATACTAATTGTTGAAATTAGGGCAGACAACTGAGAGGGGGGATGAATCAGTTGTCACAAAAACTTTTATCTTTTGCTTCAATTAAACATTTTTACCACTTAATAATATATGAATGATATAACCATGAAAGCATGAATCAACAACACATGAGTAGAAACAAAATCAACACACATAACACCAGGATTTTTACGTGGAAACCCGGTTAAGGGAAAAACTACAGTGGGGGTTAACCCACAAGATTTATTCTCTGTTAAAAGAATAGAAAAATGGGAAGGTACTTGCCTTCGGGTGTACTGTCTAGAGCTCATTGCTCAAAGAGACTCACTGTCTACAAAATGTTTATATGATTAACACAGAAATATTGAACTGAGAAATAGTGCATCTACTTCATGCCAAGGTTCAATTCCCTTGAAGCTTACAATATTTTTGCTTTGCCTCCAAACACTTCTATGCTACCTCCTCATCTTTACTGCTCTTCCTCCTCTGCTCTTCCTCTTCTCTGCTCTGCCATTTTCCTTTCTTAGGATCTTATCATTTTTGCACAAGGATACATTTCCCCAACTCAACCATACATATTTATATGCTTCATCAACCTTGGAATAAACATCAAGGTCGGCACTACAAACATCTGACTTAATTTGAATCACTATACTATCGGCCAAACATAGCTAGGACCTAAATCTTCCTAAAACAACACACCATGCTTCATAGAACCTCTCTTAGATCATCTGCAACATGCACAAAGCATCCGGTCAGCCAAGACTAGAAAGAACAGCAACATCCAAAGATAAATTTTCAATCACAAGCTCAAACCTCAATGCGGATCACCAACACAATAGGCACACGATCCAGAGATCTCCACAAGCACAATGAAATCAACAAGAACAACCGCACCACCTCAAATCACTAGAATCACTTGCATCTTCATACCAGAATTTAAGAACACCAACTACCATGACTGTCACACTAGAAAGATTGCTTATGAACCTCCAAACCACGAACCACTTGAGTTGAGGATACACACTGACATCCCAAACATACCTCTAGATCGGTAAATCATAATATTTCAATGCGAATCAATCCAGACCAAATTCCTATCACTCTGTCACTTCTAAACAACTGCAAAAGGGTATATGCAGGATCATGATGGGCCAAACTATATCTCTAAGTGGCAATGAAAATACAAAAAATCAAACTTTATCAAGTTCATGTGAAAATTTGAATGGATTATCTACACAATTTGAAAAAGATGTAAGAACGAAATTTCTAGAGAATTGAATCTAGTTTATAGGCTACTATTTTTATTTTTAAACTAAATTTACTTAGTGAAAATTGAATATTTCAATGAACAACTATTAAATTTTTCAAAAAAAATAAAAAGTGGGTGTCTATCCAGCCAACCTAACTATGAGTAAAAATATATTTCTTTTTTTGGAACTTTCAAAATAAGTAGAGGACTCATGTCCGGATGTGATGCATATTTATTTGAAATTTTTTTCCAATAAAATAATTAGTTATGATTTTTTTACTGACTTTTTTTAAAAAATAAAAAGTAATTTTCCAGCCAACCTAACTCGATAAAAAAAATCAAAATTCAAATTTTTTTTTAACCTATAGCAACAAAAGCATAGAGTGTGACGCAGGTTTTGGATCTCAAAAAGGTGAAATGGTTTGAAAGTTATGGATGTTTTTCAATCAGTGTGTCCATCAGGATTTCAGAGACACGGTATATAGAAAATTATAATAATTATTTAATAAAATGATAACCAAACAAATCTTATATTTTTAGAAAGCTAACAATTTTTTCTATAAACCCTTTTTGTTTTATCAATTTTGCATAAAAAAAAAGTCGTCAGCATGAAGGATGAAGTTCGAAGAAGAGACTGAAACATGAAAACATGTTAGAATCCATGAAAAGTCAACAACCAAAATGGATATCCGTTTCCAAAATAGATATCCGTTTCCAAATGGATATCCGTTTCCTTGATCTATGAAAAATTTTGTACCATTCGTTTTAGATGAAGAGAAGCAACATATTTGAAACATCGAGGCAATAATACAAGAAGTTAAAGTTAGTTGGTCATTTATAGGTGTATCTATTGTTTCATATCACATTACACATAGAATTCTAATTAACAATCTAATTTCCTCATTTGGGGGAACATTTTTTATCCATTTCTAATGGAAATATTTAGTTAAAAATTGGTTGCTCCTTGTGAAAAGTATGGGTTCTTATCAAGCACACATAACCAAGAAGGTTGATATTCATTTTTCTTACATGTTTGTTGATCACATCTTATGAAACGGATGTTGCTTGGTGATAGTTCTAGGATTAGTGAACAATATTCTCAAGCTTATTGCAATTTTTACACTTGTGACCAAATTTGGTACCAAACCCTTTCACCTTTTCAATTAATCCTGATAGTGTCATCTCACTCCATGCAAATCAAACCAACATTAGGACCATGTGAATGAGATTAAGGATAGCCTTGAAATATGAATCTTTATACTGTTGACTATCCTTTTAGCATGACAATCCTTTAGGATCATTGTACCCAGGTGCAATCCTTCAATCTTCTTTTATTTATATTTCTTTCCTCTTCATACACAATATTCTCGTGCCTTGTAGTCATGACAATCCACAAATCACCTAACTGTCTTTAGTGAGACTATATCTTATTTTGACAGTGATAGTCATCGTCCATTCACAACTCTCCTCTTTAACATAGATACCCTTTGCACATGTTTTGACTTCATGACTTTCCTTTTGTATGTTGTATTATGGTATGAAAATACTATGGCCCCTTCTTCATCCTCTTGTATAATGAAATTGAAGGTCGACACTTACGGTTACTCTTCTTTATTACTTGGTGATAATGAATCCCTAAGCTCATTTTTTATTGTATTGAAGACAAATTTACCACTGTTGAGACAGTTAGATTTGATTCTTGATCATGAATATTGTGAATTACTTCAAATATTCATGGACAATTTCAATTGTGTTTCTTAAGACACCCATGCCTTGACTATCCCTTGATGTTGGTCATGATTGTGCTTGGATGGCACAATAGTTCATAGTTAGATTTTTGCCACTAAAGTTTTCCTTTGACAAAGTCATATTTGTAGTCCACCTTTTGATGATGTTCAAACAATATAAATACTTATTCTTAACGTAAGCAATACATTTCTCACAAATACCAATGCATTCTACTCATAAGGTTCATGGCACCATGCCTAAAGGTATGAAAGTCAGCAGTGTACTATTATGGCAGCCTATGGTTGGTTTGACAATCTATAATAGTGATAGCATCCATGCCTAATAGTCCTTATCATTATTGTCATAATATATTTTACATTTGAGGCCTTGTCTACAACATACAAAGTTTACCTTTCTCACCCATACCTTTAGTATATAAAGGACATTGATAGGGAATTTTTAATTTCCACTCAGTCAGTGCAATCTAGGAGAGGATAGATTGTCTAAAGTTGTAATCTATTTCCATTTACACTTGCCATAACTACAAATGCTTAGTGTTTATTCTCAACCCCAGTATATGAATAAAATGTGACCTCTTGTTCTAATAGGCCTATAGGGACAAAGAGGTGATAAAGCCTTTAATTTTAAACATGACATAGTTTTGATAACTTCCCATATTGGTAAGGTCCTAGATGACAATCCTTTAATGCACCTAATTGTAATAGTTGTTATGATAGTCCTTGGTATCTTTTCATTTCTTTCTTGAATACCTATTAGATCCTTCATAAATAAGAATTCTCATACATTACATTTAAACTTAAACTCCCTAAACATCCATCAATCCATCCATTAATATCAAAATGCCATGAATATCCTATGATCAACCATTCTAATTCCTAGGATAGTCATATATTACAATTTTGCTTCTCTATACTAAAATAGCCCAAGGAATATCTACCCTTGAATTTGTATTTTAACAATCTAATGTCTTTACGAATAACATTGAGCCTTCTTTTGGGACAACATTTTTGCCTTTAGAAGCTCCTCATTTGATGATAGCCTAAAATAGAATAAGTGGATAGTCATAACATTTTAGAATAATGGGAAAACCCTAAAGTGTGATAAAGTCTATACATTATCTATTCCCATCCATGTCACGAAGCAACTATTCAAATGCTAGGCCAACATGATTTAAACAATCATAAGGGCCAACAATCCACTCCAAATGCATGGGAAAAGGACAACTCTTGGATCCCATATTAATCATGTTCACATGGTTGCTAGCATCTTCAAGTGAGTCAATACAAAAATTGAAAGCCTCAAACTCATACACTTCAAAAAAATATACCTAATTATAAATTTGATATGCATGAATAAGGAAGTCCTCATGCAATACAAACTAAAATGTGTCATATTTAGACATGTCATCAAGTTGAACTACATCATGTTGAGACTCGTTTTTACTTAAGCATTACAAGTCATTTGCCTCTTTGCATGCTTCAAAGTTCCAAATAAAGGACTCAACTTTAGGTGTAGTAGAGTCCTCATCAATGACTGATTTACATGGCCTTCAACAAACTAAAATTATATATCATCTTTATGCTTATATGGAGGCTATATCATCTTTACAATTGTATGTCCAAGCTCTTTAGGAGTCTTCACAAATGTGTCCAAAGTAATATTACTCAAATCAAATAATGGCTTATATCCAGAGCTTTATTAAGTTGATACCTAGGTGGATTAGTGTGTAAGCATTCAAATTAGATGGTAATTCACAAGTTTATAGAATAATAAAATGAATCCCTAGTCTAGAATCCAAATGTACATAATAAAATAGATATTTGTTTTGTAGTAGCGATATGGACATTGCAGAGTGTCCGTTGCCAAAGAATTGGGATTTAGTTAAATTTGCTTGTTCATGCTTCTCACAGGATGTCACCTCCCCTACCCATCCAGCTCTACAGAAGAAGAGAGACAACAAATGATCAAGAGGGATCACCAATTGGCGATAAGTGATTGATTACTTATGTCATGTTGTATATTTTGAATATTAAATTCTATATTAATGTTCACGTTGTTTGATTGTATTAATAGGTGGAAATTCAAAAATCTCTATCGAGGAGGTCTAGTCGATGAGCAATAGAGGATGAGTCATTGACTGGTTCACCATCTTCATGGCCTAGCAAGAGCTATAGATTATTTGATAGCAATCCATAGGAGATTTGATTTTGGGACATTTTGTTACATATGCCTATTTGGCTTTGTAAACATACTTTTGTATGTTATCGATGTATATCGTTGTATATACCCATATGGTTTTATTTGTACATGCCTATATGGCTTGATATATACACTATACATTATTTTCATGACATTATGCATATATGTATATATAAGATCCTAATTTGGCACAAGTAGGGAGAATGCTTGCAAAGGTTATGGAATTTGGTTTTAAACATTCCAATTGTATTTGCTTCAAAGTTTCTAAAGCCTTTTCAAAAAATCCATTTTGTGCATATCTTGCAATCATTGCATTCCATGAGATAACATCTCTTTGAGGTGTCATGCCAAACTGTTCACATGCCTTGTCTATGCTTCCACACTTTGGATTTATACCCACCAATTGCATTTTCTTAACATTTCCTTTCAATCCTTATCAAAAATTTGGTTTTGTGCACATATTCCAATCATTGCATTCCTTCATTTACAACACATGATTAAATAAGAAGATGCATATTTACAACACTTAAGAATATGTAGTAGTGTTGCTCATGTCACCAATACTATGTTTACATCTTCACATACATGGCTTACAACATGTGACAATATGAAGTGATGAAGAAACTTGTTATTTTGATGTATTTCAACTCCAAACTTGTGCCTAGAAGTGAAGTCACTAATCCTTGATCAAACTAATCTAAAAGTGCACCTTGTTACTTAGGGCGCTAGATTATGATTGATCAACCTAAAATGTGCGCCTAAGGCTAGATATTGAATTGGAAGGATAAAATGCATCATCAAAGGAGTTTATAGTTATTGAAGGCATCAAATGATGACTTGGGCGCACATCTACCTCTCTACACCATCAAATGTGCACCTAGATTAGTGAGGCACCACTTCATATCTCTATGACTTTGGATATGCGCCTTGATAATGAATTGATCTTGCAAGTTGAGGTTGTCTCCACAAGTTGAAAGAATGTCCAAAGAATACAAGGTGCTAATTATTGAACAAACAACCTAAAATGAGTGCCTTACTATTTGAGGTGCTAGTTCATGCTTCTAGAACACCAAAAGTGTGCCTAGATGTTGAGGCGCTAGCTCTTGCTCAAGCAACCTTGAAAGTGCGCTTTGACAAGGAGGTTAAAATGTATTATCAAAGGATTAAGTTGAATCAAGGAATCATCATTGAAGACAAGTAAAACATGATTGTGAATGAGGCACACTTTTCATCATCTCCAACCTCACAATTGTGCCTTCCCTTGGAAGCTCATATTGTGCCTAAAGGAATGGTACTGAGATATCATCCATGTCAATGATTGAGAATGTGTCAACTAGAACAATATTTTTTGTTTTACTCATCGTGGGGTCGAAATGACTATTCCAACGTGTCAGTGTGGGTAGGTAAATGCCAGTGGAGGTCTCATTTTATGCACCAAGCATCCCAGTCATTCTAGGCAAGAGGCTACCAGCAAAGTCCCTTAAGATCCCTAAGACCAAAAATGCACCAAACTTTGACAGAGTAGTTCTCAGAATTTGTGATATTTGGGAATGTTCTATTTAGACCTACAGGTGTACATGGGGTCCATCAACACTAACCTCTCTCATTTTTGGTCAACTCCATTCCGCTTGACCGTGCCAAAATTAAACGCATTGTTTCAAAATGCTTCAATTTGATGCAGTGGAAAGGTGCTAGGTGTGACATTTTTCATTCCATAGCTTGTGGGGTCGAATGGACTATACTAATGCATTGGGGTGGATGGGTAAATGCCAGTGGAGGTCTTGTTTCGTGTGCCAAGCATCCCAGTCCTTCAAGGCAAGAGGCTACCGGCAAAGTCCCTTAAGATCCCTGAGACCAAAAATGCGCCAAACTTTGACGGAGTAGTTCTCAAAATTTGTGATAGTTGGGAATATTGTGTTTGGACCTACAAGTGCATGTGGGGTCTGTCGACAATAACCTCTCTCATTTTTGGTCAAATCCATTCCATTTGACCGTGCCAAAATCAAAAGCATTGTTGCAAAATGCTTCAATTTAATGCAGTGGAAAGGTGCTAGGTGTGACATTTTTCATTCCATAGCTCGTGGGGTCGAACAGACTATGCCAATGCATCAGGGTGGGTGGGTAAATGCTAGTGGAGGTCTCCTTTCATGCACCAAGCATCCCAGTCCTTCCGGGCAATAGGCTACCGGCAAAGTCCCTTAAGATCCCTAAGACCAAAAATGTGCCAAACTTTGATGGAGCAGTTCTTAGAATTTGTGATAGCTGGAAATGTTGTGTTTGGACCTACAGGTGTACGTGGGGTCCATCAACAATAACCTCTCTCATTTTTGGTCAACT
Organism: Cunninghamia lanceolata; assembly: GCA_027924645.1. NCBI lineage: Eukaryota > Viridiplantae > Streptophyta > Pinopsida > Cupressales > Cupressaceae > Cunninghamia > Cunninghamia lanceolata. The sequence goes on from BSBN01001122.1 coordinate 1,304,177, forward strand.
CCATTCCATTTGACCATGTCGAAATCAAATGCATTGTTGCAAAATGCTTCAATTTGATGCAGTGGAAAGGTGCTAGGTATGACATTTTTCATTCCATAGCTCATGGGGTCGAAGGGACTATGCCAACGCATTAGGGTGGGAGGGTAAATGCCAGTGGAGGTCTTGTTTTGTGCACCAAGCGTCCCAGTCCTTCCGAGCAAGAGGCTACCGACAAAGTCCCTTAAGATCCTTGAGACCAAAAATGCACCAAACTTTGATGGAGCAGTTCTCAGAATTCGTGATAACTGGGAATGTTATGTTTGGACCTACAGGTGCACATGGGGTCCATCAACAATAACCTCTCTCATTTTTGGTCAACTCCATTCTGTTTGACCGTGCCGAAATCTAATGCATTGTTGCAAAATGCTTCAATTTGATAAAGTGGAAAGGTGCTAGGTGTGACATTTTTCATTCCATAGCTCGTGGGGTCGAATGCACTATGCCAACACATCACAGTGGGTAGGTAAATGCCAGTGCAAGTCTCGTTTTGTGCGCCAACCGTCCCAGTCATTCTTAGCTATAAGCTACCAACAAAGTCAAAAGTTGCTAGGATTGAAATTTTGCATTCTATAGGTCCTGGGGCTAAATAGATTACGTCAACACATTGGAGTGGGCGAGTAAATGCTAGGGGAGGTCTCATTTTATGTGCCAAGGCTCCCAGTCCTTCTGAGCTATAAGCTACCGGCAAAGTGACTTTGTCGGTAGCTTATAGCTTGGAATGACTGCGATGCTTTACACACAAAACGAGACCTCCCCTAGCATTTACCTACCCACCCCGATGTGTTGGCATAATCTGTTCAGCCCCAGGACCTATGGAATGCAAAATTTCAATCCTAGCAACTTTTGACTTTGTCGATAGCCTCTTGCCCGAAATGACAAACGAGACCTCCACTAGCATTTACCCGCCCACCCTAACGCGTTGGCATAGTCTATTCAACCCCATGAGCTATGGAATGAAAAATGTCACACTTAGCACCTATCCATTGCATCAAATTGAAGCATTTTGTAACAATGCGTTTGATTTCAGCACAGTCAAACAGAATAGAGTTGACCAAAAATGAGAGAGGTTATTATTGACGGACTCCACGTGCACCTGTAGGTCCAAACACAACATTCCCAACTATCACAAATTCTACTCCGTCAAAGTTTGGCACATTTTTGGTCTCAGGGATCTTAAGGGACTTTGCTAGTAGCCTCTTGCCCAGAAGGACTGGGATGCTTGGCACATGAAATGAGACCTCCACTGGCATTTACCCACCCACCCTGATGCGTTGGCTTAGTCCATTTGACCCCACGAGCTATGGAATGAAAAATGTCACACCTAGCACCATTCCACTGCATCAAATTGAAGCATTTTGCAACAATGCGTTTGATTTCGGCATGGTCAAATGGAATGGAGTTGACCAAAAATGAGAGAGGTTATTGTCAATGGACCCCACATGCACCTATAGGTCCAAACACAACATTCCCAACTATCACAAAATCTGAGAACTACTCCGTCAAAGTTTGGCGCATTTTTGGTCTCAGGGATCTTAAGCGACTTTGTCGATAGCCTCTTGCCCGGAATGATTGGGATGCTTGGAGCATGAAACGAGACCTCCATTGGCATTTACCCACCCACCCCGATATATTGGCATAGTCCGTTCGACCCCAAGAGCTATGGAATGAAAAATGTCACACCTAGCACCTTTACACTGCATCAAATTGAAGCATTTTGCAACAATGCATTTGATTTTGGCATGGTCAAATGAAATGGAGTTGACCAAAAATGAGAGAGGCTATTGTCGATGGACCCCACATGCACCTATAGGCCCAAACACAACATTCCCAGTTGTCACAAATTCTGAGAACTACTCTGTCAAAGTTTGGTGCATTTTTGGTCTCAAGGATCTTAAGGGACTTTGCTGGTAGCCTCTTGCCCGGAACGACTGAGATGCTTGGAGCATGAAACGAGACCTCCACTAGCATTTACCCACCCACCCCGATGCGTTGGCATAGTCCATTTGACCCCACGAGCTATGGAATGAAAAATGTCACACCTAGCACCTTTCCACTGCATCAAATTGAAGCATTTTGCAACAATGCGTTTGATTTCGGCACGGTCAAACGGAATGGAATTGACCAAAAATGAGAGAGGTTATTGTCGACAGACCCCCATGTGCACCTATAGGTCCAAACACAACATTCCCAACTATCACGAATTCTGAGAACTACTCTGTCAAATTTTGGCGCATTTTTGGTCTTAGGGATCTTAAGGGACTTTGCTGGTAGCCTCTTGCCTGGAACGACTGGGACACTTGGCACACAAAATGAGACCTCTAATGGCATTTACCCACCCACCCCAACACGTTGGCCTAGTCCATTCGACCCCATGATGAGCAAAACAAAAAATATGGCACCTAGCAAGGTTTTTGCTCTTAGGATCTTAAGTGACTTTGCTCTTACGAAACAATGTATCGGCAAAGACCCTAGTTTTCATAAGGGGAGACATGTGATTTTAAGGGGTTTTTGGGAATGTGACTTTATCCTTCCACTCCTTATCCAATGACGATTTTATTCTCAGAGTTTGATGGCTTTTATGAGCATATACACGATGTTGTTTTATGATAGTCATAAAGGGTAATTTTGGACAGCCATGTGTATCTTTTTAACAATCATAAAGGGCAAGTTGTACATGGATTGTGACAGTCCCAAAACTCATATAAATCATCCATTTTGGTGTTTGACAACCTTAGAAATCCATTAGATCATTTATATAAACCCTAATGCAACTTATAAACCCTCTTTACATAGTAATTTAATGAATGACTGTCTTGTATGATTGTTTTGTGCATTTTAACAGCCCAATGAGGATTGTATGGTGTTGTGATCTTCATGATTTTAAATTGATACAGAGATAGGATCCAACTCAACATGATAGAGGCATCATTACAAATGGATTGAATTGCAATAGTTGGAGAGCCAACCTCCTATCAATGAGAGTTCAATGATAGTAAATAGAGAGCTACTTGACCATAAATAGGATTTACATACATACATATATATATGATCTCGTAGGCATCTAGGTTTCATGCACAAATTGCAATAGTTGTAGAGCCAACCTCCTATCAACGAGAGTTGAATAATACTAAATAGAGAGCTTCTCAGCCATAAATGGGATTTGCATACACACACACACCCAATTGAAATAGTATCCTTATTGGCCTTATTGGCACCTCTCCCCAAGATGTAAGTTTTTTATGTTTATATTGTGCCCCCAGTGTCCTTATTGGCCTTATTGGCACCTAAAACACAAGAAAGTAGATTCCACCAGCTTTCAATTACAATTGCTCTTAGGCCCTAACACATCCATACAGGGCTGTACTAAACAAAGAAATAGCAGGAAAATAGTAAAATCTGCAAAAATAGAGTTTCTTGACATTAATTTCATTCAAACTTGTCTTCAATTCATCTTCAAAATGTTTTCAATACATCTCCAATGCCTTTTCCATGAAGGTTTATGCATATTTATACATGATTTGAGGGAAACCAATAGTCTCCAACTGACTTTTGAGTACTTGACTGTTCATCTTCCATACTTTTGCATTTTTTTTACATTTTTCATATGACAACTTTGACATATTTACAAAATTTGACAAGATGAAGAATAAATACATGATGAAATGGTCTATCGTGACCTTATTAGATTTCAAGCTACTATGCTTGATTAGGGCATATAAAGAATTTTGTCATATTGATTCTATTGATTCTATTGATCTAAAACCATTCTCAATGCTAAACATATCATCAATGGACTAAAGAACTATCATCATAATGTATGGCATCATGGGAAGTATCATGACATGCACATAATGAATTTAAATTATATTGTATATCAAGGTGTATATATATTAAAATCTAGTCCATAATGGTAGACATATACAAAAATTTGGCAAATATGCCAACTCAAAACATTTTTTACAAAATGTGGCATATGCCATGTCTCAAAATCTATATACAATCTACATGCCAAATAGCTACATCAAATACTACAAGTCCACTTGACCCTCAATCTATGATGGATCCTCAATTTGTGATAGATCCTGAAAAAGTGTCCTCTTTGTACCAAAATGTCTAGTAATTGATGGAGGCGAAGTTTCTTGTGTTAACAAGTCAAAACATAAATTTGATTAATCTCTTCAATGGTAAATAAAAATAAGTTAAAGTTAGTAAATAGATTCTTATCCACTACAATTAAGAACTTTCATTTATTAACATACATCTAAATCACTACAATCAACTATAAGACCGCTAGATAAACTATCAATTATTTAGAAAAATTCAATTCAATTACCTTGACTCTATGTTGTTGTTCGAACAATCATTCTACAAATGATTTTCTCTTAAGATGATCAGGGGTCCTATTGAAGCATGATGGCAAAGGTGGCACATCACTCACATTCTCAAGAGACTACATAAAAGCAAAGTAACATTGAAATAAATTAATATATAATTATTAAACAAAATAGGAAATGCATACATTTAAAAAGGTTAGATGTGCTACACACAAACAATCAATTAAAGTGCAATTCAATCAAATTACCTCCACCCTTTGTTGGCATTGAGAAAGTCATTTTGCAAATGATAGTCCCTTGGGTTGATCAGGAGTTCGAGAAAAGACTATTGGCAAAGATGCCACATCATTCACATTTTTGATTGAATATAAAATAAAATTAACATCAAGGTATAAATTAATATATAATTACTCACAAAGAAATAAATGCATAAAAAAAAGTTGATGTGTAGAACAAATTATACCGGCAAGTCCAAGCCAAATTGGATGGCAGACAAAGTTCCATGATGAACTTCTGTCAAATCCTCCTCTGTCATCAACTGTTATCCCACTCAGATACATTAGTACTAATAAATTTGTTTATATATTCAAATGGAATAGACCATAAAATTTAACTTTAAATTTTACCTGCATAAAAGATTGCTCATGCATTTCTCTTTCTCTATGGTTCACTGATCCGATAGCTTCTACTCTTGTCCCTGACCCCTCAGCTTGAGTTCTGGACCCCATTGCCTCATCTCGTGAATGGAGATCGTATCCTGATGTGTACAATGGTGGCTCACTACTCTCCATAATAGGACCTAAGCATAAATGATTGCAAGAAATACAATGATGGGGCACACATACATGTGTGGACGATGATGGTCTAGTAGAAGCAGGTGATCCAATATCATCGCCTTCATTATGTGCTTGTGCAAACTGAGATGTATATTTAATCAAATGCTCGATCAAAGACTGTATGGCACTAAGGCCCTGTTATGTTGCATTTACAACAATGTCTAGGTGCTGCATTGGGGGTGGAGAAGGGATAGCAAGAGGGGGAATATAGGGACCTTGTACTTGTCTCACTGCCCCAAGTCTATCTTGAGGCATTCCCTTACCCACTCCTTGAAACTCTCTAAAATCAAAATAATTAACATGTTGACCCATGACGAACTCTGCATAGAGTTTACGAAGGAAATACAAAGGTACATCTAAATTGTTGTTAGGTGGTTTATCAAAAACCATCCACCAACGATCCCAAAAGTTCTGACTAATGCCCTCATGATTACACCATTTGATTGAAAACTTGGGCTTATGGACATCAACATGTAATCCGGTTTTAGGATTGACAAAGCATTGGGTTAACATAGTTTTTGTAATCCCTAATTCTTTGGCTTCATCATATGACAAACCCTTAGCATATTCGGTCTTCTTGGCTTCTCGCCATTGCCTAAATGATTCATGTTGGGTTGACAAGGTTTGAACATGATTAATGATTCCCTCTAAATTTGATGTCATTGTAGACAATCGAGGGTGGCGGCGATACATTTCTATGATCCTACTTATTTGATCAATATTTCTTTGAATATTCTCTTCTATTGTTGGAGGGGGAGGGTTTGGTGGTGGAGGGTTTGGGTTTTCATTTTGTGCATCCATTTTACCTAATTAAAATATAAAACATACCCACTTAGCATAAAAAACCAAAAAATTTGCTTGAATATACAAAACAGACAAAAAAAATGCAAAAGATCTTACCTTTTCGGATCGGATATCGATTCTTCACCTCTGATATCCGTTCTTTAGAGATGACACTACATTTTTGCAAGCCATGGGTTTGCAAAAACATGATCCTTTTTCTCTTTTTATGTTTTTTCAAAATGGATATCCATTTTGAAAACAGATATCCATTATCAAAATAGATATCTGTTATCAAAATGGATATCTGTTTTCTTTTTCTCAATTGTTTTCATTGTTTTTTTGTTTAGTATTTAGGCATTTTAGCTATAAAATACAATCCAAATTTTAAAAAGACAGCATCATATGAAAGGAGATATTTTGGACAAACTATCAAAATTTATATAGGATTATGATGATATATATATTTGATTTTTATATTTTTTACTTATACTAAGGTATCTCATAGTATTTCAAAGGCACTTTTGAATAGATAAACCATAAACCCTAAATAATTCCCCTAAGCCCTAAACCCTAACCCCTAAACCATAAACCTTAAATAATTCCCCAAATCCTAAACCCTAACCCCTAAACCATAAACCCTAAATAATTCCCCTAAGCCCTAAACCCTAAACCTGAGAAAGGGAATCCTAGTTTTCTTGTTTCCATTTCCTTCATCGATAAGGGAGAGGGAAAGATAGAGGGGAGAGATAGGATATAGGGGGAGAGAGGCAAGAGATAGAGAGATTGGGAGGGATGGCTAGGTACAGAGAGATAGAGACCTGAGACAGATAGGAAGAGATAGAGGAGACAAAGGGGAGAGATAGGGAGATTGAGAGTTAGAGAGATGTCTAGAGAGACAAGGAGATAGAGGAATGATAGGGGAGAGAGAGGCAAGAGATAGGGAGAGATAGATATAGGTAGAGAGAGAGAGAGGAGATAGATTGGGAGAGATAGAGGAGACAAAGAGAGAGATAGGGAGATAGAGAGTGAGTGAGATGTCTAGAGAGATAGGGATAGAGATTGAGACTTGTGGAGGGATGATAGAGAGAGGGAGATAACAGAGTGATAGGGAGATAGAGGTGGAGGGATATTAATTTTAATGACCTCCACATTTTCCATAAATTCTTCTCCACCAAACCCTAGACCATCACCCAAATCCTTACTTTCCTAATAAAACCCCTTCCCCAAACATCATTTGATCATGTGACTCCTTCCATCACTAGACAGGTGCCCAGGTACTTTCCATTATTCATCTAATACTGTAATCCCAATGTCATATCTCACATTCCCACACCTACATTCATAGACTCCATTCCCCCTATTGACACCATCGTTGATAATCATTATATAAGGACACTCCCTTGAATAATAATTAAACCATGGATTATCCTGTACCCCCATCTTACACTTTAGAAAATGACATTTAACTATCCCCACCATTACCAATCACACTTTCTAGTAATCCCACATAAGACACCTTACCCATCACTTCACCTAGGTCATCACCAATTAAATCACCTCATTACTCCATTCAACCATACCCATACCACCCATTTCTCACTCCATAACCTGTATTAACGTATGATTAAACCTAACCCCTAAACCCTAACCCCTAGCCCCTAACCCCTATTTCCTAACCCCTAAACCCCAAACTTGAGAAACCATAAACCCCTAAATCCTAAACACTAAACCCAAGAAACCCTAAACCTCTATCTCTCTATCTCCCTATCTCACTATCTCCCCATCACTATCATTCCTCTACCTCTCAACCTCTCTCCCTATGCTTTGGCCATGTTCCTCACTCTATATCTCCCTATTGGTCCTCTCTCTCCAAACACTAAACCCTAAACCTCTAAACCTTAACCCCTAAACCCTAAATAATGCCCCTAAACCTTAACCCCTAACCCCTAACCCCTAAACGTGAGCAACCCTAAACCCTATTTCCTACCTCTCCCTTATCTCCCTATCTCTATCATCCCTCTACCTCTCAATCCTTCTCCCTATTTCTCTAGACATCTTGCTCACTCTTTATCTCCCTATCTCTCCCCTTTGTCACCTCTATCTCTCCCTATCTGTCTCCTCTCTCTTTCTATCTAGCTATCTCCAAAACTGAGAAACCCTAAACCTAGGTACACCCTAAATCCAATCAACTCTAAACCTATATCTTCCTATCTCTCCCCTATCTCCCTATCTCTATCATCCCTCTACCTCTCTTGATCTCTCTCCCTATGTCCCTGGCCATGTGCCTCACTCTCTATCTCCTTATCTCTCTCCTTGGCCTCCTCTCTCTATCTCCCTATCATTCCTCTCTCTCTATAAACCCTAAATCCAAAACCCTAAACCTCTAAACCTAACCCCTAAGCCCTAAACAATTTAAATCCTAAACCCTAAATAATGCCCCTAAACCCTAACCCCTAACCCCTAAACCCTAAACCCAAGTAACCCTAAACCACTATCTCCCTATCTCTCCCCTATCTCCCTACCACCTTTATCCCTCTACCTCTCAGTCTCTCTCCCTATGTCTCTGGCCATGTCCTTCACTCTTTGTCTCCCTATCTCTCCCCTCAAACTCCTTTATATCTCCCTATCATTCCTCTCTCTCTATAAACCCTAAATCCAAAACCCTAAACCTCTAAACCTAACCCCTAAACAATAAATCCTAAACCCTAAATTATAATGCCCCTAAACCCTAACCCCTAACCCCTAAACATGAGAAACCCTAAACCCTAAACCTAAGTAACCATAAACCACTATCTCCCCATCTCTCCCATATCTCCCTATCACCTTTGTCCCTCTACTTCTCAATCTCTCTCGCTATGTCTCTTGCCATGTCCCTCACTCTTTATCTCCCTATCTCTCCCCTCGAACTCCTCTATATCTCCCTATTGGTCCTTTATCTCTCTCTAAACCCTAAACCCTAAACCTCTAAACCTTAACCCCTAACCCCAAAACCATAAACCCTAAACCCTAAATAATGCCCCTAAACCCAAGCAACCCTAAACCTCTAAACCCTAAATAATTCCCCTAACCAACCTCTAAACCACTTCGCTATATAGGTGCAACTAATACCACTTTTTCATTGTTTTCCACATTTAATTATATTCTTTTCTATTTTCCAAGTCCTACATGTGTCCAAGTTGTATTATTTGTCAAGTTTTTAGTCTAATTGTTAGTCCCAGCTCTCTTGGTTATTAAAATGTTATTATATTTAGATTTATCCTTTGGTAACATTAATTTACACATTGTTGCACAAACAACCACACTGAAACATAACCTTACCTAATTAAGGTTAACCTTTAAGGTTCTTTCATAAATGGCGAGCTTAACAGATCCAACTAGTTCAATGTTCTTATAGTCCATGCTTACCCTTCCAAGAGAGTTCATGCCATGTTAACTTTGCATTATGTCCTAACATATCACATGAAGGACATCATCATCACAAGGAATAACAATGTCATGAAGGATTAACAAAGGTGTAGCTTCACCACATAAAGTATCATTCATAATTTTATCACTAGAGGGTAAGGGTATATCATGTGTATCCTTCTCAAACCATGTATCATGAATCAAATCATATGAAGGATTGGGTAAAGCAATTTAGGGCATGAAATCCAAAACACCCTAAAACACATCCTCTGCTGCCCCACCATTCCTATCCCCAAAATATTGGAACATAGTCTAAAAGTGATTATTTCACTTGATGAACAAAATTAAATATTTTATTATTGATTATTTGAGTAATTCATTAGTGATGATTCTTAGTGTTTAACAAATCCTTATGGATCAATGTGTAAAGAAGCTACCAATGTTAATTTGCCCTCCTCCTTCACTAAAAATGGTCTTTAAGGAGGTTCATATATTGATGGGAGATCCAAGATTTAAGAGGTATATTTTCAAAAAGAGTAAAAAGCCTTTTTCCCAAACTTTTTTAGAAAATAGATATCCGTTTTGAGAACAGATATCCATTTTGAGAATGGATATCCGTTTTGTATTTCTAGAAACGGATATCCATTTTGGTTTGGTATCCAAAACAAAACAGATATCCATTTCAAAGTCAAAGTTTGCCAAGTCACGAATTTGGCTAAGTAAAAACACAATTTTTTTCCTATTGCCACTGTTTGGCCCACGATGATCCTGCACATACCCAAAACCCAATTCTACTCAGATGGCCATAACTTTACAAATTCTTCATGTGGGTCCCTCAAATCTTACCTAGAGCATCTTCAGACAATCCTTTACAACACCCTTTGGTCCATAGACTCTGATCTTCATCTCACTGGAAATGTGGAGCAATCTACTTCACTGAACTACACTGTCTTCACTGTCTCTTATAGAGAGATATGTAACTCGCTTGTTTCTTCTGGAGAGGCTAATTTTCTCAATATTCTCAACACAATTCTTCTAGAGATATGTTGACATCAATGACAACAAGGATATGTTGACATCAATGACAACACCGATTAGGCACATATTTGCAATAGCTATGACATGATAACCACATGTCATGTCCACATTTGTCATGTGGTCATGACATGAATTACCAAAAAAATTTCCCACCTGACTCTAAAAACCCCCTCGCACGCAACATGCACGCTCGATAAAACATGCACACAACATAGTTGTCTCAACAACTAACATGGTGTGCATCACCTGAAGGCAGGGAAGGGCAATCACTACAGGATAATGCGAGACACACTTCACCATCCCTACGAAACATAAGCCACTAAGGGTGTGTATGTCGCAAGAGGTGACACTGAGAGGGTTAGCTTCCATTTTGGATTCCAACCCTAGAGTCAACTAGAATGATGAGAGTCAATTTTGATATACATCAAAATCTAACCTTAGGTCCACTAAAGACCTAAGGTTCTAAACATTTAATAAATTGAATAACAATTTCTGACCTATACCATAATCTAACATTTATTGCAAAAAGGGATAAATTACTCAACCCAATAATAACAATTAACTAAAATAAATCTAGAATAATTTCAACAGCATAATGAGGCAAAATGGTACTAATTAGGGTAAATCCTATAGTGATTTCAGTAGCATAACACCATCTCATCAACTATAGGAGGTTGCAAAAAAATAAATTAAAATAAATTCCCTAACTTAACCCCTTTCAAAATTTAAATAAGTTAAATGCATATTTTGACTAGGAACACTTCCCAACAATTTTGAAATAAATTAATCTAACTATCGGTATAATGTAATTGCAAATATTCAAGTCTATTTACCCTCTCCCAACAATTTAAATCAATAAACAAAACAATGCCTCTAACACTATAGTCTTAAATCAAATATTTCAAAAGCCCCCAACTATAGTTTTTGTTTCAATAAATGAATAAAATTGTCAAAGGATTTATTTCTACATTCAACAGAAAACATAATCTATCACAACTTAAATGCACATTCCAAAATAAAATTAACTAAATAAAAGAATAAATTCCCACACACACACACAAAAAGACAAAAGAATCTTCCACTTACTAAGTGGGATTTGCACAACATAATCAAGTCTAATGGAGTTTATCCATACTCTAAACTAGGGCACCAAACCCTAGTCCAGCATTATAAAAACACCAAAATATCTCATTAGTTCTCATTCTAACACTGATTTTACACCAAAATACCTCATTCTAGTTCTCATTCTAACACTAATTTTATTTTATTGGTTCAAGTTCTCCAAGGAATGCCAAGAGGAAAGGTACCTTCCCAAGTGGAAGGTATCTTCCCCAAGAAGATTTCTCCAAAGTTTACTTGTCTTCTAACCCCATCTAATTTCTTATTGGGTTTCCATCTATAGTTTGCACTATATTTTCTTGTTTTCTAACATTTCTTTTGGTTTGTTCTCTAAGTTTAAAAAAAAATATAACTCGATTTCCTTCATGCATAGGTTGCTAGGTTTTACAAAAATAGTTTAAAGATTTCAATGTTCTTCATCTATGCTCTCTTTTTTCTTTTTTTAATAAAAATTTACACAAGGAGCTAAAATAAATATCAAAGCATTAAAATTTATTAATAAACACTGAAACATATATGTGTGTGTGTGTGTGTGTGTGTACATATATATATATATATAAGGTAGGCTGAATAAAATGAACAAGGGCCGAGTAACATCTTAAAATCGCAGAGAATGAATGTAACAGCAAAAGGGTAAGCGTTAGTTAGAGTCGAGCCCTGAGTTTAGCATTGGTGGCGAAGCCGCCAAGGTCGGCGTAACATAAATCAATGTGCATATATGGCGGGGTTCTTTTTTTTGTTTTATCAGAGTGTATACACAATATATATATGTAATGCCCCTCCATTCTCATCTTGGATGTGCAGATGGTCTGGCTAAGGAGCATGAAAATGAAGGTAAAATAATAGGAATATTCAGGGTATGTTAAACAGTTGATGTTGTACATTATATGATGTTGGTAGATGCTACATTCATGTTGATGACATTCTTGATTATGCTCATGTGTGGTTTCATATGACAGTTAGTATGTTTTATCGATAATCTTTGTTGCGACATTGATAATTTATATGCTTTGACATTGTTTTACATTCAAGTGATTATGATGTTGATCTTACTATGATTGTCATATGTTAAAATTGATTTTTATGTGACTGATTCTATATCATAGGATGTTATGCTGTGATGTTTTGTGTCAATCAATCTTATTATGTGTATCATGTGATTATCCAATGATGGTTCTTATTTAGTCATTCAATAACTGATTGCTATGTGTGTTGTGAATACGTGTTTAATGTTTTGGTGAAAGGGATAGTGTTGCATTACTCATGCGTGAGTACCCTGCTATGCTGTGATTCCCTTTCCACTGTGTATTTGACTATATGATTATATATATGTCTATTTGTTTGACTATTTGGTTGCTGCAGGTTGCAGGTATCAGGCATCAACTCCACCTGAATTGATAGGTTTGAGCATGCCTTAAAACTAATGGAAACTATTGAACGGAGATAACATATGCTCCCCTAGCTTAGCCATCAACCTTGAAGATGATGAGTATTCAGTTTTGCACCCATTTAGTGTTGTTGGTATGGGCATGATAGTCAGTCATTGTGGTCATGTTTTTCGATCGTGCATAGTGTCAGGTATTGTTTAGCATTTGGGTTATTTAGTTTGGCATTGTTTGATTGTTGCTTTGGTTAATTGTTGCATTAAAATAATATTATTAGTTATGAAAGCATTTTTGTTAAATAAATAAATATATATAAATTCCTTTATGAGAAATTGAGTTTATGGAATAAATTAAAAAAAATAATAATAAATGTAAATGCTAGCTAAAGATAAATAAATTAATTAATATAATTAAATGTTGTGTTAAGTGGCAATAAAAATAGATAATATTTATGAGTTGTCATACAAATCACACATAGTAAATACTAAATAAATAAGAATAAAAATGATTCTTGTCTAGTTGTAAAGGAAATAAATAAGAAAAAATATATATTGTCTGGTCTGGTTGTAAATGATAAAACAAATAGCAAATTGTAAGAAAGGGATTTAGGTAGAATTTATTGTCTTTAATGGGAGGAATCTTCTGGAAGATATGGGGGGCTTTTCTCTCTCATAATAATCTTCAGTAGATAGAACTTTTGGGGAGGAGATGGGAGAGACTGGTTTGTAGTTGTAGCAGTTGAACCCAGAATCGAATCTTCAGCCCAGTTAAGCAAGCAAAATCAGGTTCCTTTGGTTCTAATTTCTGTCTTAGTTTTCTGTTGAAGCAAATATTTGATTTATGATTTTTCTTGTCGATTGTAATTTGCTTGAGAGGTTAGAAGCCTTGTTATCAGATCCAATTGTGCATGTCTGTATCATTACATTTCTGGGAATCACCGATTGAAGTGATTGTCTATATCTCACTCATTTCAACTCTATTTTAGTAGTCTATTGCATTAACCATAACTTTATTTTTACAAACTGTGTTTCTCTAATTTTTTTATATATGGTGTACAGACTGGATATCTAAATCATATCCAAAAATCAACCATACCCAGTTTGTCATTTTAGAGATATGAATATATTGTGACTATCTACCTCTCACACATTTCGTCTATGTTTTAGTAGTCTATTGCTTTACCCATAACTTTATTTTTACGAACTGGGTTTCTCTACTTTTTTTATATATGGTGCGCGACCTGGATATCTAAATTGTATCTAAAAATCAGCTATACCCAATTTGTCATTTTTGAGATATGAATATTTTGACTACCTACCTCTCACCCATTTTATTTATCTTTTAGCAGTGTGTTGCATTAGCCATAACTTTATGTTTACGAATTGGGTTTTCTAATTTTTTATATATGGTGCACGGCCTAGATATCTAAATCATATCTGAAAATCTGCCTTACCTAGTTTGTCATTTTTGAGATATGAATATTTTGTGACTATCTACCTCTCACCTATTTCATCTCTGTTAAAACAATTAGTTGTGTCACTAATAACTCTATATTTTCGAACTAGGTTTCTGATGCAGGGACTTCCGGAGGTCATAACTTTTGACTCGGATGTGGGTTTGGGCTGAAATTTTATAGGTGGATGCATTATGAGGTAGCATGTGGATTTCCAATCCTCCCTATTTAGTTGGACCCCGTTTTGACACTTTTTTAGGGCTTGAAACTTTCATCTTGGCCCTCAAAATGGCAATTTAGTGTTTTTTTCTAGTTTTTTTAAAGTTGCTTTTGTTAATAACTCAAAACTCATGTTTCAAATTTAGGATATTAGTTGGTTTTTCATCCTACCTTAGTTTTAGGAAGTTCTTGAGAAAAAATTGGATTCACAAGATATGCATTTAAAATTACCTAAAATGGAAAAATCTGACAATTGTCGAATCTACCAAAAAAGGTAATTTTTTTATTTTTTTATTTTCATTGTAGTAGCAAAATTGGTGAATAGATGTTTTTTTTTAGTTTTCCAAATCTTTGGCTCTCACACATAATTAATGGCACAATTCTATTGAGTGTATGTTGTTGGCTACATCAATTTCTCTGAGATTTTTCAACAAATTTGTTTTGTGCATATCCTATGATCATTGCTTTCCATCCTATGACTATCTTTGAGGCATTTTACCAATCAGTCTGCGTGGCCTGTCTATGCTTTCACATTTTGCATTGTTGGTAGCTTCTACAGCCTTCTCAACAAATTCATTTTGTGCTGATCCTATCATATGCATGTGGTTAAAAGTGTGGTAGATTTGATGAAGATGTTAGATCTATAGGAATGTTTTGTTGTTACGTATTCCTTTCCTCTCAAGCTAACCTTAGAACAAGGTTCTTTCATTGTAGCTTTAGGTTTTGTATCTTATGATTCTAACTAGTGTAAGATATTTATAGCATTCTAATATTATAGGCTTTTAGCCTTGCTTATATAGTTATATTTAATAGTATTTACAATTGTCTAGATTATTAATGAAATCTACATCAGTGTAAATAGTGTAAATAATTGTTGTGTTTATTTTGTATGCCTTAGATTTATTTGTAGTTTGTTCGCAGTCATTTTAATTAAATGAAATTAACATAAGTCTTGGGAACTATTAGTTAAAATATTGTTACTCGTGGACACTTATATCTTATGATCCTAAAAGTAACTATTACTAGTGGTTGGAATATGATAGTTCTATATTGTTGAGGAGGATTCACTTTATGACTGTTAGATGATTGATCATAATTCAATTAATGTTACATTCTTCAAGACCCATAATTAGTGCATTATGCCATATGTTGAAATTGTGGTGTTGTATTTGAATTATTGATGAAGAATCTTAGTTTGGTCTATTAGGTGATGATGTGCATTTGAGAGTGAATGTGATGTGAGACCATAGTGTTTAGTGTGTCAAGTGTTTGTGTCATTTGGGAAAGTTGTTTCCAGAGGCCAAGAGGGGTAGTCGTGTATATGACTCCTGTGATTATGTAATCTTGATAATGGTTGAATATGTATTGGTTACATGTTGACTCCACTCTGTTTATGGATTCATGTGGTTATGATGATTGTACAAAATGGATAATGCCTTGCTCAGTGTACCTATTCATGTGGTTATGATGACTATGCAAGATAGATAATGCCTTGCTCAGTGTACCTATTCATGTGGTTATGATAACTATGCAAGATGGGTAATGCCTTGCTCTGTGTAATGTGAAATGATGTATATTTTATGTTGTAAATGCATCATTATGAGAATGTGGTAGTTCATGCTTGGGTTTTGTTTTGGGCTTTGAGAATCTAGATGCAGTGAAGGGGGAGTGGCTTTCAATGTGGGGTCGATGCCCAAAGTGGCTTGTCAAGGTAACCCATTGGAAGTTGTTAATCTAGTGATAACTTAATAATAAATTTAGAGGGTTGGGTAGTTTTCACACTAATCAAGATAATTGGATGCCTCACTCATGCATGTAGTGCTTGTTCAGGCTAAGGATGATATGAGAAGGCCGTGGTTGGTAGAATCAACTTCCTTGTCCTCACGAAAGGAATGTTAGTTCCACATGTGTCACCCTATGGGGTTGGCATCTAGTGAAAGACTGTTAGGGTAACCATAGATGGGGGTTGGCGCCTAGCGAGAGACTGTCAGGGTAACCCATGGATGGGGACTGACATCTAGCTAGAGACTATCAGGGCAACCCATGTTAAGACCATGCAATGACACTCATCCCTACTGCAATCTAGCATTCCCTAATTGTGTTTTCCCCTTTCATGTGTGATTGCCTCTAGAAGTGATGTTTAAGTTGCTTGTGATGTCTTTGTTGACCAATGTCATATTTGAGTCATGTGTAGTACTTGTACATGTTAGCCTATTATCTTCTTGGTTGTTTTCTTAGTGGGACCTTATTGTTATCTCCTAACACAGGGGGTGGACCTTAGGGTTCCACATGGTTGGGTGGATGTGCTTTTATCTCCATTGGTTCCCCTTGCTATTGTTCATGTGCGAGAAGGATGTACCTTATCTGGCAAATTTTAGATCTTGTTCTAGCTTGAGGAGATGGAGACTTATGATCATGTTCCAGTCTTGTATATTAGTTGAATCATGTATTGTTATCTTGATGTATGTACTCCAATGTAATCTGGATAGTGTTATTGTAAACAATGTAATGTTATACTCTCTTGTAAAGGAACTTGTTTATGTACTTGTGATCCTATGTGCAGGATCTTGATGCTTATTTATCTGATAATATAATATGGAATTGTATGTGTTTATTCATTTGATGCAATTAGACTTAGAATGAACTGTGGTTATTAGTTAATTCATAATGCTGGTTAGATCTTGTTTTAGTCTGTTAGTAATGCATCCCTGGAACCCTAGAGGATAAATCTTAATTTAAATGTTATGAAGAAATATATGATTGTTGTTATTTCTTTCGTTTTAAAAAAAAATCCTTTTTGTAAGTTTAGTTATGTTATCCTCTGGGTTCCTTGGCGAGGCGTTACAATATATATATGCCTAAGTGACAACTTTAAGGCAGGCTAAATGAAATGAACAAGAGCTGAGTAACATTTTAAAATCATAGAGAATGAATGTAACAGCAGAAGGGTAATCATTAGTTAGGGTCGAGCCCTGAGTTTAGCACTAGCGGCCAAGCCGCCAAGGTCGGCATAACATAAATCAATGTGCATATATGGGGGGACACCACCACCTCTTCACAGAGCCTTAAGGCTCTACAGAGGGGGGATGGGGTCCCCAAACCCCTACAGGGGTTTCTGCCCGTGCGAACCACTCCAACATTGCTACTCTATACTTTATAAAAACAAAACCTAACTTTCAATGATGCAGCAAACAATCCTTTGTGTATAAAGGAATGTATTCAATACACTTTATTAAATGTAGTTTGTTATATATATATATATATATATATAACAACCTTAAGGCAGGCCAAATGAAATGAACAAGGGCCGAGTAACATTTTAAAATTCAAGAGAATGAATGTAACAGTAGAAGGGTAAGCATTAGTTAGGGTCGAGCCCTAAGTTTAGCACTAGTGGCCAAGTCACCAAGGTCAGCGTAACATAAATCAATGTGCATATATGGGGGATGTGGGGGCACCACTACCCCTTCGCAGAGCCTTAAGGCTCTACGGAGGAGGGATGGGGTCCCCAAACTGTTGCAGACTGTACTATGAAGGAGGTCACGGTCATAGGGGTTTCTGCCCCTACGGACTGCTCCAACATTGCTACTCTTTACTTTATAAAAACAAAACCTAACATTGAATGATGCAACAAACAATCCTTTGTTTAAAAAGGAACGTATTCAATAAACTTTATTAAATGTAGTTTGTTATATATATATATATATATATATATATATATATATATATATATATATATATATATATATATATATATATATATATATATATATATATATATATATATATATATATAATTTCACTGGTAATCCCAAATAAAATAATCACTGTAAAAAAGCACAGTGACTTAAGAATTAAAATAGTAAGTGTAAATTACTCCAATTCTTATATATATATATATATATAGATACTAATACAACTAATACAAGTATATGAACAATTATTAAAAGAAAGTAACTATAGTCCAACACATGATTACATATATATATAATTTTTTTTAAAATACAAACCCAATAGATGTCTATTTGAACCAAACAAGGATTTATTTTTCTTTTAAAACAACCTTAGGAGCATTATTTATAACCAAGCTTATGAACACACTTTTATTCTCATGAGTTATTTTCTTTGCACAACAAATAGAAAATAAGGAGAGTGAGAGAGAGAACTATTTTCATTTCACATGAATAATGATAAATCTATAACTCTTTTATTTAACTTATTACAATGCTTAAAAAAGGTAAGATCACAACACTTATAATCTTAATACAATCCCTAAATAGGGAATAGGCATCTCAGTGCCTTCTCTTTTACAACAAAACTTAGAACCACTAAACTCAAGTTTTCTTCACAAAACCAAACTCCTCGAAAGCCACTATAAGCACCTACAAAACACACAAAGAGTTCACAATACCCATGGGAAGCTCTCCTCCCAACATAGGCCTAATAATAGGCCACCTCCAAGCTAGGAGGCCTTCCAATAACCAAGGAGCAAGCCACAAGAAGCCATACACCCACATCATGCACATTAACTCCTGACCAAGGCCAACTCACATAACTCACCCATTTTTAAAAATGGATTTGAAGGGTGAGAGAGTGGACTCACTTTACTCAAGGAGACCCATACTCTTAATACTCAAAATGCTCAATAATCACTTGGCCTCTTGCCATACTTCTCCTTTCACAAAACAAGGCACTCATGCCATAAAACCAAACTCCTCAAAACACCAAATAAAGGCCCATGGCCATAAAACTATACCCAAACAAAGAGGGGAAACCAAGGAGGTTCACATCCTCTCTCACCCAAAACTGAGGTGAGCTCTCTCACATGGAGAGCTCACCCAACAACCCTTTAACCCATAAATACAAAACTACAACAATATACATGAACAAAGACATCATAACATACATAGTTCCTAAGCAAACTAAGCAAGTAAAAAGGCTTGAAGCCTTGAGGAATACCTCTCAAGCTTCAAGGATGGAGGATGTTGGTGAAGAGCTTTCCACAAGTCCTCCCAACTCCTTCCAAGATCTCCAAGTCCTTCTCTCCCAACACAAGCATAAAAATTTCCCAAAAGAAAAGAACAAAAGAACCCTCATCTCATCAAAATGAGAGAGATAAATAGACAAGGCTCTCAAACCCTAATGGATGAGAAGGTGACACTTGTCACCCTCTCTTCCATCCACATAACCCTCCTCACAACCCCACAAGAATGTGGAGGTGACATTTGTCACCTCCCCATTCCACAAAGCTACACACTCTCCCACAAATGCTCTCACACGTGTGAGAGCATAGGGAGATGTGAGCACACAAGGTAAGCTTCTTATGAATGAGGAGGTGACACTTATCACCTTCTCATTCAACTAAGCTACACTCTTCCCCACAAGTGCTCTTATACATGTGTGAGAGCGTAGTGAAGAGGTCTCACACATGTGAGAAGCTTCAAGAAGCTTCTAAAGCATGTGAAGCAAGGGTAACCTTACCCAAGTGGGTGAGGTAAGGTTAAATGAGATGGTGACCTTCCAACCACCTCTCGCACTTCCCAAACTCGTCACTTGACTCAAGGGTCAAGTTTGGGTGACCATACAAGGTCTAAATCAAGTTTAAACATGTTAGGAATGGTCCTAAACCCTAGGGGTATGACTTAGGGTCAATATTTGACCATTAGAAACACTTAGAAACACATAAAATCACTTAAAAGGGGCTTCAAACATTTAGCACTAAATTTTTTGCAATCCCAGCATTACACTTTATACAACACATCAAAAGATAAATTAACAAGGGGGTAAACCTTACAAAATGCCATAAATCAAATACAACATAATCAACATTCTCAAACACATATGACCTTAGTCCTTCTTAGGACTAGGTTGGCTTAATAGGGGAATAACATATGGTTATTGTCTAACCTCTAATTTTTCATGGGCATGGAAACTAACCTGCACACTTCCACAAACCCATTAATAGCACATGGTAAAATAACTGAAGCAAAGTGAACAACATACATCACACACATGATCGCATAATCACATATAACAACAATAATAACCATATGCTAACACACACACACACACACACACACACATATATATATATATAAGTCTCTCAAGTCATTCTCTTTCACAAGTATAATCAGGATCTCATAATGCAAGATAATTCATCAATTTCACCATCAATAAGAATACTAATAATCATCAATGAAATCATAGCATCTAAACATCATATCATCGAATGAAATCTAACAAGAGGTCTAATCATCCAAAAAGCATAAACCATCCATCTAGGAAACATAAGATTAAGTAATGAAGGTCTAAGTATGGGATCAGTAGTCCCCGATATGCACATGTCCATAATACATCCATCACAAATGTATCATAAGAAAAAATATATGGTAAGGCAAAGGTAGGCCTCACATCCTCCCCCCTAAGACTATAGTTCCTCCTGGAAGTCAGCAAAGTGGTGAGGATAAAAAGTCCTCAAACTAGCAGCATCCTCCCATGTAGTCGATTCCTCATCATAGCTATCCCACTAAACTCTGACCTGGTCCAGTTCTCAGCCTCGAAGGCCCAGCGTTTGACGAGCCAAGATGTGAATTGGCTCCAAAGCCAGCTGCCTGTCTTACTCTACCTATAAGGCATCCCAGTCCAAAACATGAGTCATGTCAGATATATAATGTCTCAGTACAGAAATATGAAACACATCATGGATGTGCGATAGACTAGGTGGCAAGGCAAGATGGTAAGCTACGGGTCCTATCTGCTTCAAGATCTCAAAAGGTCAAACAAACCAAGGTGCAAGATTAGAGCCCTTTCCATAACAAATTGGACTCTTATGTGGCCGCACTCTCAATAACACCTTGTCACCCACTGCAAAGCTCTAATCCAATCTCTTGGCATTGGCATACTTCTTCTAGTGATCCTATGCCTCCTGTAATTTCTGCCTGAATAAAGTGACCTGCTGCTCCATATCCTATACCAACTCAAGTCCAATAGCCACTTTGTCCTTGATACAATCCCAACTCAAAGGAGTCCTGCAAGGCCTGCCATACAAGGCCTGATAGGGATACATACCTAATGAGTTGCAATGCCATTATTGTAGGCAAACTCAACCAGATACATGTAGTCCTCCCATCTAGACTGATGACCCATCACATACATGTGAAGCATGTCCTCTAACACCTGATTCACCCTCTCAGTCTACCCATCTGTCTCAGGGTGATATGTGGAACTAAAGTTGAGCTAAGTGCCCAATGCCTACTGCAATGCTCTCCAAAATGCTGATGTGAGAATTGAATCTCTGTCAAATATGATACAATGAGGTACCCCATGAAGTCTCACAATGTCATTCAAGAAGACCCTTGCCACTGCTAGTGCATTCTACGTCGTGCATATTAGAGAAAAGTGTGCTACCTTTTTCAACTTGTCAACTTTCACCATGATGGCATCATGGCGGCAAGCTGACAAAGGTAGACCAATAATGAAATCCATGTAAATGGTATCCCATTTCCACTCTGGTATCTCATGAGGGTAAAGTAGATCTACTAGATGCTGATGCTCGACCTTCACCCTCTAGCACTCAAGGCATTGAGCGAAAAAACTCTACAATATCACGCCTCATACCTGCCCAATGGTACAACTATCTCAAATCGGTATGCATCTTCTTCACCCTAGGATGTGTTGCATATGGTGCTCTATGAGCCTCTGATAAAACCAATGATCGAAGATCTCCTACAAGGGGTACATAGATGCGTTGTTGATGTTGTAGAAGACCATCTGCCTCAAGAGAATACCATGCAAACTTGCCCCTAAGGGCCCTCTGAGACTGTAACTCTTGTTGAACCTCTAGAAACCACTCATCCTTTGGTAGGTGCTACAAGATGTGCCCTCTAAGACTATAACTCCTGATGAACCTCTAGAAACCACTCATCCTCTAGTAGGTGCTGCAAGATGCACCCTCTCAAGTCTACACTCAAAGTCAAGGTTAGGATCTCGTGGTGCCTTTGACTTAAGGCATCGATAACCACGTTCTCCTTCCCTCTGATGTAATGTACATCAAATTCATACTCACAAAGGAACTCCATCCAATGTCATTGGCAAGCATTTAGATTCAGTTGCGTGAAGATGTATGGTAGACTACGATGGTTAGAGTGTAACTCAAAATGACACCCTAAGAGGAAGTGTTTCCATCAAACAAGAGCATGAACTACTACTACTAACTCCAAATCACATGTCGGGTAGTTTAGCTGATGGGTCTTGAGCTTTCGTGACTCATACACGATCGCTCAACCATCCTACATCAATAGTGCTCCTAAACCCTCTAAAGATGTATCTATGCAAACCATGAAGTCTACTGCCAGATCAGGTACTACTAAGATAAGAGTGCTAGTGAGATGCACCTTGAGGACCTCAAAGGCCCTCTCACACTACTCTGTCCACAAGAAACTCTTCCCTTTCTGCTGAAGGGAAGTGATGGGGTGTACTATCCTAGAAAAGCCCTCTACAAATCTGCGATAATATCTTGTTAGCCCCATGAAGCTCCTAACCTCTGTGACACGGGTAGGCATTGGCCAATCCCTGATAGATCTAATCTTCAATGGATCTATTGAGATACCATCGCCAGATGGAATGTGCCACAAATACTGAACCTCTAATCTAAAGAAGGCACACTTTGCCAAGTTGCCAAAAAGTTGTTGCTCTCTCAAACATTGTAGAACATGGCGTAAGTGATCCTTATGCTCCTCCTTAGTGCATGAGTAAATCAAAATGTCATCAAGGAATATAATCGTGAACCAATCAAGGAAGGTGTGAAACACCCCATTCATGAGACTCATGAATACTGCAGGGGTATTTGTCAAACTGAAGGGCACCATGGTGAACTCATAGTGACCATAACAAGTCTGAAATGTAGTCTTAGGGATATCCACCTCTCTGATGTGTAATTAATGGTATCTGGACTTCAAGTCAATCTTAGAGAACACCCTAGCTCCTTGCATCTGGTCAAACAAGTCATTTATCCTAGGCAAAGGTTAACAATTCTTCACCGTCACCTTATTCAGCTACCTATAATCCATACAAAATTGCAGAGACCCATCCTTCTTCTTCACGAAGATGATTGGTGCACCCCAAGGTGAGACACTAGGTCAGATGTGTCCCTTTGCTAGAAACTCCTCTAGCTAAAGCTTGAGCTCCATGAGCTCATGGGTGGTCATCTTGTAACATGCACGAGACACTGGCTCAGCACCTGGTACAAGGTCTATATGAAAATCAACCTCTCTGCGAGGTGGCATCCCTAGAAGCTCAGGAGGAAAGACATCCATGAACTACCTAAGGATGGGGTGATCATCAAGTGAAGCCTCTAACTCATCCTCTAATCTATCACTGAATGTTATCGCGAACAACTAATAACCCTTCCACATACATCACTTAAGTTGTTTAGTGGATATCATGTGAACTGCAGTGCACTTCTAAATGCCCACTATCTCTACTACTATGTCCTGATCATCAAGGCAATCTATCACCTTTTGGCAACAATCTAGCTTGGTCCTATGAGCCGCAAGCCAATCCATTCCTAACACCACACTGTAAGACCCTAAGGGCATGACCCTAAGGTCCACAACTATTGTGAAGGCACCAAGTGCTATCTCATAATCTCTAACCATTGAATCTATGGCCATCTTGGCCCCTATAGCTAACTCAACCTCCCACCTAACATCCTGCCTAGAGGCAACTAGCCTGCAATGCTCCACTAATGATAGAGAAATAAGGAGTCTGTGGCTCCTGAGTCAAACAAAATAGTAATGGGAACATCCCCAATAGTACCTGAAGTCTCTATCATGGAAGCCCAAAAGTTGGCTTGGTGGTGATCAATTGCTACAAAGACTCGGTGAGATCATCCCATGTCTCAAACTGTAGCCTCAAAACCACTAGCACGTTGTCCTCCAACTGTAAATCCCTGTGGGCTCTCTCTAGCCAAGTGCCCTATGCCACCGCAAACATAACAAGGTCCACGCATCTAAACCTGTGTTGGTTGAGTCCAATTGGACTGCTATTCTCTAGGTCATACTGTACTACCTGAGATCCTCTAAAGGTCTTTTGTGACCTAGTTGGTCCTACAGTTGGTCCCTGCTGATGCTGGTCACTCCGCAAACCCTGAGACTACCATCCTTGATTAGGACCATCCTATGCCCTCTGCTGTGGCCGTGACCTCTACTGATACTACTACTACTGCTATGGAGGTCTAGGAGGTAAATATGTGGATCTAAAACCGCCCCTATGAGGTGGCTGGGGTCTGCAAAAACCCTGGTCCTCCTAATGACTGCGGTCCTAAAACTGTGAGTGTGACCCATGGCCCCGTCCATGTACCTCCTCTACAATGAGCACCTTCTCGGCAGCCTCACTCATAGTCTGTGGGTCAACCATGTGAACTGGCCTTGCTATGTGAGGATTCAATCCTCTAATGAAATGACTCACAAGAAGCTTCTCATTTTGAAGATACTCGGCATAATGGGATACTTTCACAAACTTGCACTCATACTGTTCAACTGTGGAACCTTGCTATTGCAAATCATGGAACTCATCAATGCAGCATTACCTATAGTTCTCCGAGAGGTAGTGCACATTATAATGCACTAGAAAAGTGTCCCATGAAAGTGTGTCTAATGAAAGGCGATGTTTGTACTCCTCCGTGCACCACCATGTTGTTGTTGCATTGTGTAGAAGATACACTGCAACACGTGCTTTCGTGTTGCTCCCATAGGGATGCAACACAAAGCACTGCTTGATACTAATGAGCCAAGCCTCAACCTCAGCTCCCTCTAAAGTACCCACGAAAGTAGGTGGATTTAGCCTAAGCAAATACCGGATAGGGTCTCCATGGTCTCGGTGTCCTCGAACAGGTACATCCACCTCATCTCATTGTCCATAAACATAAGGGTCGAGAGGAATATGTTCCACCCCAATCCCCACCTCGCACTCCTCATGGCATGGCAGGCTCCTGCTGCACTCCCGATGAGCTGATGTGCCGTCCACAGCTATAGTATCTAGAATATCCACATGTGGCTCATTCACGACTGGTGGCAATCTCACTAATACTTCCTATAAAGCCTGAAGTATCTATGGCCCTATGTCGGGTGCCACTTGCGGATCCTAATTTTGGCCCTCAAGTGGTATTGGATTAGGTATACCCACTCCTCTAGACCCACTGGCACGAGAGTACCCTCTCCTCACTCTAGGTGGCATCTTACACAAGAATAATGCCTAAAATTAAACAAAATTGCAGAATAAATAATGTGCCCTCAATGCCTAGTGTTTAAACTTGGGCTCTGATACCAAATGTCATGCCCACATTCACCATGTGGTTATGACATGATAACCACATGTCATATCCACATTTGTCATGTGGTCATGACACGAATTACCAAAAAACTTTCCCACCTGACTCTAAAAACCCCCTCGCACGCAACATGCACGCTCAGTGACACATGCACACAACATAGTTGTCTCAACAACTAATGTGGTGTGCACCACCCAAAGGCGGGGAAGGTCAATCAATACGGGATGATGCGACACATACTTTGCCATCCCTACAAAATGTAAGCCACTAAGGGGTGTATGTTGCAAGAGGCGACAATGAGAGGGTTAGCTTCCATTTTGGATTCCAACCCTAGAGTAAACTAGAATGATGAGAGTTGATTTCGATACATCAAAATCTAACCTTAGGTCCACTAAAGACCTAAGGGTCTAAACATTTAAATAGTAAGATAACAATTTCTGACCTATACCATTATCTAATATTTATTGCAAAAAGAGATAAATTACTCAATCCAATAATAACAATTAACTCAAATAAATCTAGAATAATTTCAGAAGCATAACGGGGCAAAATGGGTAAATCCTATAGTGCTTTTGGCAGCATAACGCCACTTCATCAACTATAGGAGATTGCAAAAAAATAAATTAAAATAAATTCCCTAACTTAACCCCTTTCAAAATTTAAATAAGTTAAATGCATATTTTGACTAGGAACCCTTCCCAACAATTTTGAAATAAATTGATCTAACTATCATTATAGTGTAAATGCAAATATTCAAGTCTATTTAGCCTCACCCAACAATTTAAATCAATAAACAAAACAATGTCTCTAACACTATAGTCTTTAATTAAATATTTCAAAAGCCCCCAACTATAGTTTTTGTTTCAATAAATGAATAAAATTGTAAAATGATTTATTTCTACATTCAACAAAAGAAATAATCTATCATCACTTAAATGCACATTCCAAAATAAAATTAACTAAATAAAAGAATAAATTACCCCACACACACAAAAATACAAAAGAGTATTCCACTTACTAAGTGGGATTTGCACAACATAATCATGTCTAATGGAGTTTATCCATCCTCTGAACTAGGGCACCAAACCCTAGACCAACATTATAAAAACACCAAAATACCTTATTAGTTCTCATTCTAACACTGGTTTTATTTTATTGCTGCAGGTTCTCCAAGGAATGCCAAGAGGGAAGATGCCTTCCCAGTACCTTCCACTAAACTCATGTTTTCTTCACAAAACCAAACTCCTCCAAAGAAACCATAAGCACCTACAAAACACACAAAGAGTTCACAATACCCATGAGAAGCTCTCCTCCTAACCTAGGCCTAATAATAGGCCACCCCCAAGCTAGGAGGCCTTCCAATAACTAATGAGCAAGCCACAAGAAACAATACACTCACATCATGCACATCAACTCCCGACCAAGGCCAACTCACATAACTCACCCATTTTTAAAAATGGATTTGAAGGGTGAGAGAGTGGACTCACTCTGCTCAAGGAGACCCATACTCTTAATACTCAAAATGGTCAATAATTACTTGGCCTTTTGTCATACTTCTCCCTTCACAAAACAAGGCACTCATGCCATAAAACTAAACTCCTCAAAACTCCAAATAAAGGCCCTTAGCCATAAAACTATACCCAAACAAAGAGGGAAAACTGAGGAGGTTCACATCCTCTCTCACCCAAGACTAAGGTGAGCTCTCTCACATGGAGATCTCACCCAACAACCCTTTAACCCATAAACACAAAACTACAACAATATACATGAACAGAGACGTCATAACATACATAGTTCATAAGCAAAATAAGCAAGTAAAAAGGCTTGAAGCCTTGAGGAATACCTCTCAAGCTTCAAGTATGGAGGATGTTGTTGAAGAGCTTTCCACAAGTCCTCCCAACTCCTTCCAAGATCTCCAAGTCCTCTCCCAACACAAGCATAAAAAATTTCCTAAAATAAAAAAACAAAAGAACCCTCATCTCATCAAAATGAGAGATAAATAGACAAGGCTCTCAAACCCTAATGGATGAGAAGGTGACACTTGTCACCCTCTCTTCCATCCACATAACCCTCCTCACAACCCCACAAGAATGTGGAGGTGACACTTGTCACCTCCCCATTCCACAAAGCTACACACTCTCCTACAAATACTCTCACACATGTGTGAGAGCATAGGGAGATGTGAGCACACAAGAGAAGCTTCTTATGATTGAGGAGGTGACACTTGTCACCTTCTCATTCAACTAAGCTACACTCTTCCCCACAAGTGCTCTCACACATGTGTGAGAGCATAGGGAAGAGGTCTCACACATGTGAGAAGCTTCAAGAAGATTCTAAAGCATGTGAAACAAGGGTAACCTTACCCAAGTGGGTGAGGTAAGGTTAAGTGAGATGATGACCTTCCAACCATCTCTCACACTTCCCAAACTCGTCACTTGAATCAAGGGTCAAGTTTGGGTGACCATACAAGGTCCAAAACAAGTTTAAACATGTTAGGAATGGTCCTAGACCCTAGGGGTATGACCTAGGTTCAATATTTGACCATTAGCAACACTTAGAAACACATAAAATCAGTTAAAAAGGGCTTCAAACATTTAGCACTAAAATTTGTGCAAACCCAATATTACACTTTATACAACACATCAAAAGATGAATTAAAAAGGAGGTAAACCTTATAAAATGCCATAAATCAAATAGAACATAATCAACATTTGCAAACACATATGACCTTAGTCCTTCTTAGGACTAGGTCAGCTTAACAGGGGAATAACATATGGTTATTCTTCTAAACATGAATTGCAATAAGAATCCATGGTGTATGCTTATGACCTAAAGTGCTTGATTTTTCCACTTTTTTCAATGCAAATGACTAAAAGAAGAGATGTTGTAAGGATATTGATGAGGGGAAGTGAATAATAACTCTAATATTAGTTCAATAATGTAGCAATATCCTTCACAACACACCTATAATGCAAATCTAGATAGAGCCAAGGTAAAATCTAGTGAAAATGCAAGAATTTAAACCCTAATTCTAAAATTTAAATGCAAAAATGCACTATGATGAGACACTATAGTCCAAAATCATATTTGAAAGAGTGTTTAAAATATTACAACCTCCAATTTTCTATGGGCATGGAAAGTAACCTGCACACTTCCACAAACCCATTAATAACACATGGTAAAATAGACGAAATAAAGTGAACAACATACATCACACACATGATCGCATAATCGCACACACACACACACACACACACACACACACACACACACACACATATATATATATAATTCTCTCAAGTCATCCTCTTTCACAAGTATAATCAGGATCTCATAATGCAAGATAATTCATCAATTTCACCATCAATACACATACTAATAATCATCAATGAAATCATAGCATCTAAACATCATATCATCGAATGAAATCTAACAAGAGGTCTAATCATCTACAAAGCATAAACCATCCATCTAAACAACATAAGATAAAGTAATGAAGGTCTAAGAATGGGATCAATATGTTAGATTTAGGGTAGACAACTAAGAGGGGGGGTGAATCAGTTGTACAAAACTTTCTTCCAATTTAAACTCTTAACTCCACATTGTTATTTAGTAGCATAATAGTAAGTTAATCATGAAAGCACAATGCAACAAATCAAGAGCAAAAACACATCAACACATGAGACACCAAGATTTTGACATGGAAAACCTGGTTAAGGGAAAAACCACAGGGTGATTAACCCAAGATTGCATTCTCTGTTAGAAGAATAGAAAGAACAAATGACACATGCCAATTAGGGCTCACTGCCCGAGCACACTCCTCATAAGAGGCTCACTGCCTACAAGAGATACACTGTCTACAAAGAAATAAGAATCACATACATGAACTAGAGAATAGCATCTTCACCATGCTTGAATCAGTTCCATTTAAGCCCAATCCTTCTGCTCTGCCTTTCACTCTCCTCCTTACTACTCCACACTCATCTCAACCAAGACACCTTTGAAATGACTTTGCAATCCCTTATTTATACAAGACATCAACTTAGGAATGATTATCTAAGTCAGAAAACATCAACAAGAACATCCGCAGGATGTGTAACTCATCTAGTCGAACTGTCTCAGGAAGAACACCATCATCTGGAAGTTGTTCTTCAAATGTGAACACTAACTTCAATGCGGACCACTAAAATGAACTGGACACGATCCAAAGACCTCCACAAGCTTGCCTGAATCACCAAGAACATCCACACTTCATCTGCTTACTGGAATCCTTCTCTCCTTCATCCGTAACCTCAAGAACACAGTCTGTTATTACTGTCACAAAGGAATAGATGCTTACACACCTTCAAACCATGAACCAATCTATTTGATACTTCATAAGGACCTCCTCAACACTCCCTCAAATCTGCATAACAGAATAATGCACTTCCGGATCTCACCGGACCTATCTGTATCACTCTGTCACCACTGAACATCTGTCGGAACCAGTTTTACTTGAGCAGCCACAACTTCATTAGATCTTCATGTGGACCTATGAAATCTCTACTGGATCACCTTAAGACACATATCTACAAACCCTTTAATCTGCATCCTCTAATCCTCATCCGATCTTAGATTTTTACCTTATTGTCATCACTGTTCTTCATTGTTCCTGATTGAGACTAATTTTCTCAATATCCTCAGCACACAGCTCATCCAATCCTTATCATTAATGCAACAGGAGTATGTTGACATCAATGAAAACACCATTTAGGCCCATACCTGAAACAATCTCCCCCTTTGTCATTGATGGCAACATATGATGTGAAAAATTGTTTTGACCATCAAGACAAGAACTTCTCCTTACTGTCACAACTCCCCCTATCAGCAACAACCATTCACATGTCTTCTCTCCCTTTACTGCTCCCCCTTTGATCAACAACCACTTGTTTTTCACATGTCTTCTCTCCCCCTTTAACATCAATGGAAAAGGGCACATACTTGCAATTCCACCACTTCAAAATCATACCTATTGCTCCCCCTGAGTAGTAGCTTCCCATCATCAATCTGGACCACAAGATGTGACTGTGATATCCACCAGACTGATGCACATCAGTGCACCTTAGTTCATCACTGGAGGGGTAATAACCCCTAACTTCTCCCTGAGATACTCAAAAGAGTCCTTAGGTAGAGGTTTAGTAAAGATGTCTATAATCTGATCCTTGGAAGGCACAAACTCCAATCTAACTTCATTCTTGTTTAATTGCTCTCTCAAAAAGTGAAACTTGATGGAAATGTGTTTAGTCTTTGAATGCACCATCAGATTCTTAGATATATTAATTGCACTTGAATTATCATAGAAGATTGTGATAGGTTCCTCATACTCCACTTTGATATCTCTTAGCATTTCCTTCATCCACAAAACTTGAGTGCAACTACCTACTACTACAATATATTCTACTTCAGTTGTAGACAGAGATATTGCCTTTTGTTTCTTGCTTAGCCAAGAAACCAATCTCTTCCCCAAAAAGAATGCTCCACCACTAGTACTCTTCTGGTCATCCACATCTCCTGCCCAATCTGCATCTATATATGCATGAAGAGAGAAATCATGATCTCTAGGATACCACAAACCATACTCAACTGTCCCTTTTAAATATATAAAAATCCTCTTGATTGCCATGACATGAGATTCTCTAGGATCAGCCTGATATCTAGCAACAAGACCAACAACCTGCATAATGTCTGGTCTAGTTTGAGTGAGATACAATAGTCCTCCAATCATTGACCTATACTTTCTCTGATTAGCCTTAGGAGAATCATCATCTTTGCTCAATTTACATCTGGTTGCCATGGGAGTATTCAATGGTTTTGAATCTTCCATCCCAAATTTTTTCAACAATTCTTTCATATATTTGGTTTGAGAAATGAAGATTCCTTTCTTTGTTTGAGTGATTTGCAGACCCAAGAAGAAATTCATTTCACCAACCATGGACATCTCAAACTCACTTTTCATTTGATTTGCAAAGATTTTACACATACTATCTCTTCCTCCAAAAATGATATCAACAACAAACACTTCAACAATCAAGATGTTTTCATGATCAATTTTGAAATACAAATTATTGTTAGCAACACCTTTGTTGAAACCAATCTTCAAAAGATGTTTGTCCAATCTTTCATACCAATCTCTTGGGGCTTGCTTTAGTCCATACAGTGCCTTCTTCAACTTGCAGATGTTGGGAATTAAGGTGTCTCAACCTTGGTAATTCTCTGCATTTGTAATGTTTGTATTTATTATTCATTGCCTATGTTGTAAATAATTGGAAATTCCATTTTGTCATATTGTGGGATGTGGCACAATGATGTGTCAATCCTACATGGATTATGAGAACTTGGTTTTTTGTCCTCACATGAGGAGATAGGTATCCCACTTAGTGGTAGGAATATTCTTCCATGTGTCAGCATCTTCTATGTTGTGTAAGGAATATTTGACTGAAACGGTTGACAGATCTATGACATGTAAGAGTCGAGAATAGAAGTTTGTAAGACAGGTAATGACATGTGTCATGAAGCATCTTTGAATGAGGCATATTTGGGTGCCCCAAGGTGGAATATGATGTGTTGTAAGAGAATATGCTATTTATAGCATGTCTATGACAGATTCTCTTACAGCTATAAGTTGTAACCGCTATGACAGATTCTATGAAGGTCGTGTCATAAGAGCATCTGTCATAGCCCATTTTGGAAAGTGGCAACCTCTTTGGGATGGGAACTGTGGACAAGTGTTAGACACATTCTACAATGTTGACCAAGTGTCCCTAGGCATGGGTTTTTGTCCAAGATGCCATATTGGATGCCCATTCCAAGAAAGGTCCAAAATTGTCTTGTATGTTCTATTTAAATAGGTGCTTGGAGATGGAGTTTGCATCATAGGTTTACAGGTATTGTTATGCTGTTGGATTGACTCCAGACACAAGTGTTGAAGACCATTGAAGCTTGCATTGCAAGTGTATTGTAAACATTCTTTCAGATTTGTTAATACATTGTGCAAGTTTCTGAGTGTGGGGTTTTTCACCTGATAAGGGTTTTCCCCACCGTAAATCTCTGTCTCCTTCTTCTATCTTCTTTCTAGCTCTTGTGTCTTGCTACAATATCTCATGTTAATGGTTTAACATTTCTGTAATAGTTAGGATAAAGTTGAATTTGCATAGTCCTCTCCTCAACAGATTAGTGTAGGAAGCGTTTCTGCACACCTAGCTTCCTTTCAGTTGGTATCAGAGCTTGATCACCTTTAGTCCTAGTTGTTGGGTAGGGGTTTTTTGAGATAATCTTAGGTTGAGTGGGAGTCTGTGCAAAGCATTCTGTATCTTATTGCAGCAAGGAGATGGCAAGCACATCAGGAAGGTTTGAAGTAGAGAAGTTCAATGGCAGTAATTTTAAACTATGTAAGCTCAAGATGGAAGACATGTTAGTTGATCGAGACCTTTGGGAAAGTGTGAACGGAACTAAACCAACTGCAATGTCACAAGTTGACTGGGATCTCAAGGATCGGAAGGCTAAGGGTCTCATAAGACTTAGTCTTGCTGATTCTGTGTTGTTAAATGTCCATGAGGAGACTATTGCAAAACTCCTTTGGAAGAAGTTAGGGGATGTGTATCAAGCCAAATCCCTTGTAAATAAACTTTTTCTGAGAAAGAAGTTGTATTCTCTTCAAATGGAGGACAGAGGATCTATGGCTGAGCATATGAATTCCTTTAACATTCTGGTTGCACAATTGACATCTATCGGTGTAAAGATGGAGGAGGATCGGTGTATGACCTTGCTTTGTTCTTTGCCAGACTCATGGGATCATCTTGTCATGGCAATTAGAAGCACCACATCCACATTCAAAATGGAAGAGATGGTTTCTTCGCTGTTACCTGAAGAGATGTGGAGAAAGTCTTCTGAGGCAGCCAAAGAAGCCCTTGTAGTTCGTGGAAGACCCAAGGAGAAAGGGAAGAAGAAGGACAAGAAAGCTAAGAAGGGTAGATCCAAATCCCGTGGGAGATCCAAATCCCTTGGAAAGTCCAAGGCTCTTTGTTGGAATTGTGGAAAGACTGGGCATTTCTGAAAGGAATGCAAAGAGGAGAAGAAGAAAAAGAAGAAAGCTCCTGATTCAGATTCTGACAAATCACAAGATGATGGTCATGCCTTCATCATAGCCCTAGTAACCCATGCATCTGATGATGTGTGTCTAATCGACTCTAGTGCATCATTTCACATGACCTCGCATTGAGACTGGTTCACTAAGTATGAGGAGTTTGATGGTGGAAAGGTGTATCTGGGTGACAACTCTCATCTAAAGATCGTTGGTCATGGAAGAGTCTCTATCTGATTCCCTGATGGTCGAGTGAAGGGGATCTCTAGGGTTATGCACATCCCAGGCTTAGCACGGAACCTACTTTATGTAAGTAGTTTGAATGATGTAGGTGTGTAGGTTGTCTTTTCAAAAAAAGGATGCAAGATGACTAGAGGATCTATGATGCTTGCTAAGGGTACTCAGAGAGGTACTCTGTTTCAGCTGGAAGCATGCATTGCACAATGCAATAGTTCTTCTAACTCAAGGAAGAGGGCAGCAGTCACTTCATCCCCACTATCTGAATGAGTAGTGAAGAAATCTATTGTTTCTAGTCCTAATGGTTGTAATCGTGCATTGGAAGTTAAAATTCCTGCAGAAAAGACAATGTTATGGCATAAGAGATTTGGCCACATTGGTGAGAAGGGTTTGCGTACCCTAAAAAATAAGAACCTCATTGAGGGGTTAGATGATTGTAATCTTGAGTTTGACTTTTGTGAACATTGCATTTATGGAAAACAAAATCGTGTTTAGTTTTACTCGAGTTCTCATAAGTCTTCTAGTGTGTTGGAACTCATTCATTCTGATGTGTTTGGTCATGTTAATGTTTCTTCATTATCAAAATCTATATACTTTGTATCTTTTATAGATGATTACAGTAGAAGGACATGGATTTATTTTCTCAGAAGCAAATTTGAAGTCTATAGCAAGTTTAAGGAGTTTAAAGCCTTTGCTGAAAATCAAACTGGTAAAAAGATTAAATGTTTGAGAATTGACAATGGTGGTGAGTTCTATTCTATAGAATTCGATAAGTATTGCAAGGAACTTGGGTTTGAAAGACATAAGACAACTCCATACACACCGCAACAAAATGGAGTTGCAGAGAGGATGAACAGGACACTGATGGAGAAGGCTAGGAGTATGCTTAGTGGAGCTGGTCTAGAACAAAAGTTTTGGGCTGAAGCTATTGCCACTGCTTGCTATCTGGTAAATAGATCTCCTACATTAGCTCTTGTTGGAAAGACACCCATGGAGGTGTGGTCTGGTAGAAAGCCTTCAGTAAGGCATCTTTGTGTTTTTGGTTGTGAGGCATATGCACATGTGCCTAGGGAGAAGTGGTCAAAGTTGGAGAACAGAGCTGTTAAATGTATTTTCATCAGCTATGGTGTTGGTGTGAAAGGATACAAGCTTTGGGACCTCGTCGTTGAAAAAGTGTTGTATAGTAGAAGTGTCATCTTCAGAGAGCTTACACTTTCTTCCACTATTTTGCATCTAGAAGAAAAAGAAAAGAAAGAGGATGTTGTTCAGTTTCCTCTCACCCCTGAGAAGATTGAATAGAAAGGCAATGTTGGACCTGATGATGAGGAGAGCTCTAGCATCTCTGAAATCTCAGAAGAAGAAGTTGAACCTCAACATCAGCTCTTGAGGAGGTCTACACAGATAAGGAAGCAACTTGAAAGGATTGGTTTTACATTGCTTGATTCTAGTTGTGCTTATGCTTCTCTCACTAACAGTGATGAACCTAGAATTGTATTAGAGGCTTTGGATATGAAGGATGCAGGTTCTTGGAAGAAGGCCATGGAGGAAGAAATGGCTTCTTTGGAAAAGAATCAAACTTGGGACTTGATGCCTTTACCTCTTGGACGGAAACCCGTTGGATGCAAATGGGTGTTCAAGAAAAAGATTGGTGCAGATGGCAGTATTGAAAAGTATAAGGCCAGATTGGTTGTGAAGGGGTATTCACAAGTGGAGGGTATAGATTATGGTGAGATCTTCTCTCTCGTTGCAAATTTGACATACATTTGATTCCTGTTGTCTCTCGCAGCAGCTTATGATTTGGAGGTAGAACAAATGGATGTGAAGACAACTTTCCTTCACAGTGACTTGGGGTAGGAAATCTACATGTCACAGCCAGAGCATTACATGGTAAAAGGTAAAGAAAATTTGGTTTGCAAACTTAAGAAGTCTTTGTATGGTTTGAAGCAATCCCCTAGGAGATGGTACTTGAATTTTGATGCCTTTGTGTTGTCAATTAGATATGTGAGATCGAAATTGGATCATTGTTTTTATTATAAGTTTGATGGTGAATGTATTCTCATTGTTGCACTATATGTTGATGATATGTTGCTCATTGGGAAGGGTAAGAATATGATTTCTAATTTTAAATCTCAGTTATCAGCTCAATTTGAAATGAAAGATTTAGGGGCAGCCAGGTACATTCTAGCAATGGAAATCAGAAGAGACAGAACTAATAGAAAACTTTGGTTGAGTTAGAGTAAGTATGTTAAGACTGTGTTGGACAGATTTAGTATGGGAGATTGTAGACCATTGTGTGTTCCCGTGTCCTTGAGGACAAAGTTGTCTATTGAGGATTGTCCAAAATCTCCTAGTGAGGTGGAGGACATGAGCAGAGTACCTTATGCTAGTGTTGTTGGTAGTTTGATGTATGCTATGGTCTGCACAAGACCAAACATTGCCCAAGCAGTGGGAGTCCTTAGTCGATTTATGGCTAATCCTAGACGGGTTCATTGGGATGCAGTTAAGCGAGTGTTCAGATATCTGAGGGGTACTTCTGAGTATTCCATTTGTTATCATGGTAATGTTTTAGGACCTCTGTATTCTATTGATATTCATGGATTTGTGGATTCAGATTGGGCAGGTGACATTGACAGCAGGAGATCCACCAGTGCTTATTTTTTTACACTATTTGGTGGTGCTATTAGTTGGATGAGTAAGTGATAACCTGATGTTGCTTTGTCCACGATAGAAGCTGAGTATATGGCAGCAACTTATGCTTATAAGGAAGCCATTTGGCTTAAGAGATTGTGTTCTGATATTGGTGTTGATGCAGGTGAGATCATGATTAGTTGTGATAGCCAGAGTGCAATTTGCCTTCCAAAGAATCCAACTTTCCATGCTAGAACCAAGCACATTGATGTTCAGTTTCACTTCGTGAGGGACATGGTTGAGGATGGAAAGGTAAATTTAGAGAAGGTAGATACTTTGAAGAATGTTGCAGATGCATTGACGAAACCAGTGGGCACAGAGAAGTTTAGATGGTGTTCGGAGTCTATGGGCCTCTCGGCCTATAGCGGTTAAATCTTTTTTTTTTTTGGCTCTTACAAGGTGTTCGACAAGTGGGAGAATGTTGGGAATTAAGGTGTCTCAACCTTGGTAATTCTCTGCATTTGTAATGTTTGTATTTATTATTCATTGCCTATGTTGTAAATAATTAGAAATTCCACTTTGTCATATTGTGGGATGTGGCACGGTGATGTGTCAATCCTATATGGATTATGACAACTTGGTATTTTGTCCTCACATGAGGATATAGGCATCCCACTTAGTGGTAGGAATATTCTACTATGTGTCGGCATCTTCTATGTTGTGTAAGGAATATTTGACCAAAATGGTTATGATGGATTCCTATGATGGATCTATGACATGTAAGAGTCGAGAATAGAAGTTTGTAAGACAGGTAATGACATGTGTCATGAAGCATCTTTGAATGAGGCATATTTGGGGGCCCCAAGGTGGAATATGATGTGTTGTAAGTGAATATGCTATTTATAGCATGTATATGATAGATTCTCTTACAGCTATAAGTTGTAACCACTATGGCAGATTCTATGACGGTCGTAAGTGTCATAAGAGCATCTGTCATAGCCCATTTTGGAAAGTGGCAACTTATTTGGGATGGGAGCTATGGACAAGTGTCAAACACATTCTACAATGTTGACCAAGCGTCCCTAGGCATGGGTTTTGGTCCAAGATGCCATATTGGATGCCCATTCCAAGAAAGGTCCAAAATTGCCTTGTATGTTCTATTTAAACAAGTGCTTGGAGATGGAGTTTGAGATGGAGTTTGCTACTAGATTGACTCTAGACATGAGTGTCGAAGACCATTGAAGCTTGCATTGCAAGTGTATTGTAAATATTCTTTCAGATTTTTTAATACATTGTGCAGGTTTCTAAGTGTGGGGTTTTTCACCCGATAAGGGTTTTCCCCATCGTAAATCTCTGCTTTCTTCTTCTATCTTCTTTCTGGCTCTTGTGTTTTGCTACAATATCTCATGTTAATGGTTTAACATTGCTGTAATAGTTAGGATAAAGTTGAATTTTCATAGTCCTCTCCTCAATAGATTAGTGTAGGAAGTGTTTCCACACACCTAGCTTCCTTTCAGCAGACCATATCACCATGATCAGACAGTTGAAATCCATTCAGTTGCTTAATGTACACTTCTTCTTCTAAGTCACCATTCAGGAAGGAAAACTTGACATCCATTTGATACACTTTGAAATCTTTGAAGGCAGTAAATGCAAGGAATAATCTGACTGCTTCAATTCTTGCCACCGGAGCAAAAGTTTCTTCAAAATCAACTCCTATTTGAGAATACCCTTTGCAGACCAATCTAACTTTATTTCTGATTACTTCACCAACTTCATTCAGTTTGTTCCAGAAGACCCATTTGGTTCCAATCACATTCTTGTTTCTAGGTCTGGGAACAAGATCCCAAGTGTGATTTTTCTCAATTTGCATCAGCTCTTCCTCCATTGCTTTAGTCCAGTTTTCATCATTGCAATCTTCATTCACTGTGTTAGGTTCAATTTTTGAAATCAGAGAATACTCTTCTGAATCTTGAGCAATTCTCCTTCTTGTTTGTACTCCTTTGCTTTTATCACCTATGATTTGATCTTTAGAGTGGTTTAGTCTTACATACCTAGGAACTTTGGGAGTTTCTTGCACTTCTGATTCTTGATCAGGCTCATTGAAACTAATATCTTCTTCCTGGTTTACCAGATTAGTTTGAATCTAATTTACAGAGGAAGCTTGGGCTCCTTGAGTCAGAACACCATTCTGATCATCTTCATCATATTCATAAAACCTTGAGGGTTTCTCAATTCCCTCATCAACCTTCACATTTGTGCTTTCTATTGTCTTTCTTAGTCTCTTGTTATAACACCGATATGCTTTGCTTTGAGTAGAGTAGCCCAAGAATATTCCTTCATCACTTTTAGCATCAAACTTTCCTAGATCTTCATCTCTCTTAATGTAACATTTGCTACCAAAAACTCTGAAATACCTCATAGTAGGAGTGATGCCAAACCAAATTTCATAAGGAGTCTTACCGGTATTGCTTCTAATTTGAACTCGATTGAGAGTATAGACTGCAGTGCTAACAGCTTCTCTCCAATAGATCTGAGGAACATTTGCTTCCATCATCATGGTCCTAGATGCTTCCTGGATGGTCCGGTTCTTTCTTTCCACTACTCCATTCTGCTGTGGAGTCCTAGGAGTAGACAACTATCTCTTTATTCCATGTTTCTCAAAGAAATCTATGAAATCACCAGATGTGAATTCTCCACCTCTATCAGACCTCAAACATTCCAATTTTAATCCAGTTTCATTCTCTACCATAGCCTTGAATATTTTGAATTTCTCAAGAGCTTCTGATTTCTCTTTTAGAAACATTACCCACATCATTCAAGAATAGTCATCAATTGATAACATGAAGTATCTATCACCTTGCACACTCCTGATTCTTGCCGAACCACAAAGATCAATATGAACTAAGTCTAATAATCCAGTAGAAGATAGTTCCTTACTTTTGAAAGTGACTCTGCTTAGCTTACCCAACTGACATTCTTTGCACAAGCTATTAGTAGGTTTCACCAATTTAGAAAGATCTCTTACAGCCTGAGTATTGCTTCTCTTGATGATATTATCAAAATTCACATGACACATCCTCCTATGCCATAACCAGCTCTGACCAACTTGAACAAATAAGTAACTTTTACCGGTACCAACCAAATGGAAGATATTACCTTTAGTTTGAGTACCAGATGCAATCTCTGTTCCAGAACTTTCAAAGATCTTGCATTTTCCATTCTTGAATCAGAGATCATAGCCCTTGTCCACCAACTGACCAACACTGAGAAGAGTGTGCTTCAGTCCTTCAACATATAGTACATTACCAGTTTTGTTCCTTCCATCAAAAGAAATAGTTCCTCTTCCTCTAATTCTACTAGCAGAATTATAACCAAACTTTACCACTCCTCCTTCCTACCTTTCCAAATCTATGAATTTGTTTTTGTCACCTATCATATGGTGAGAGCATCCACTTTCAATGACCCATTCATCCTTTTCTTCAACTTGTGTAGCCAGAGCTCTTTCTACAACTTTATGACTGACAGATACAGAGGATATTGGTTCTTCTTCCTTGATGGCAATAAACACCCATTCACTTCCAAATTTGTTTCCTGTCTCTGATTCATCATCTGTTACTCCTTCATTATCATCTTCTTCATGAACATAGTAACAATTCTTTTGGAACTTTGATCTGTTATGATTTGGCCTTGAAAATCTTTCCGGACACCTTGAGGCAAAATGACCAATCTTATTGCAGTTAAAACACTTAAAAGATAATTTTCCTTCATACTTACTAGGTCCTCTTGGTAGCCTCTTTGCAATAAGGGCTTCAAGTTGAGCAATTTTTGCTTCTTCTTCTTCTAGGTCTTTTCTTGCTTTTTCATACCATGATAGTTTCCTTGATGAGTTCTCTCCCGGATCAAACCTTTGTTTACCTTTTACAGAGGCACTGGCTTTGAATACAGATTCAGTCTTGGGGGGATCATCTCCAAATTTTGATGAAGGGGGTAAATCACAAAACACACAATAATAGATATTGAACACAGTAAATAGAAATTTCTTTTATTGAACTAGGCACCTCATTACATTATAGAAGCTCAATTACAATCAGAGGATGAATCCTCTACTCGCTACAACACATTACAGCTTTCCCAACCTCAAGACTCTTGAATCTTCAGCCTTTTGTAACCCCAAATCAGCGAGGGCTTTTGTTTTCCCACCTATTCTTGACTCTACACTGGCCCCCCTTATCTCTCCCCTGTCCAGGGTTCCCAAAATAGTCATAATAGCACTTTTTGGTGGCCTCCAGCTAAATTTCAAATTTTGCAACTCCCTCTGAAAGTACGTCAACTTCCGGGAAGCATAACTTTTGATCCGGGTGTCTGATTGACAAACCGTTTTAAGCACCGGAAAGCTCACGATGTGAACTATCATGTCAAAAATTCATAAATGGATTTCTATCAAATTTTTAAGATGTTATGTGAAGTTTTAGTGCCTCATATCTCGTTTCAGAAATTTTCAGGGACTTTTCAGAAAACAAAAAACTTTAATATCTTTCAGCTCACAAATGATCTTTGCCTAATTCCTTTGCCAAAGGTCTTATATTTCCATTATGTAACTTTCTGCAAGTTTTTGCTTCATTACGTGTCCAAATGCAAACTTTCTAAAAATAGCAGGTACACTTTCCTAATTAGGTAGGTCGCTATTTTTAGCAGTTTTGGAAAAACTGAAAGTCCTACATTATTATTCTAGATATTATGGAACCAAAAACACTAATTATGGGAAGAAATGAGAACAACTACAATGATTTTGAATTAACTTCTTTTTGGGTGATGCAAGATTGCCCTTACACCACTGGATGCTCCTGCATCAAATTTGTTCATTTCAAATGCAGCCAATTGATCTCTTGTGATAGTTGTATGGGCTCTGAATTCTTCAATGGCAGGAGCCTTGATTTTGTAAGAGGCGGGTAGGGATCTGAGAATTTTGCCAACAATCTCATTTTCATCCAGGACTCCACCAACATTTCTAATTCCACAAACAAGCTCATTTACTCTTGGCATAAAAGATGTGATATTTTCATCTTCTCTCATCTTCAGATTTTCAAATTTTCCTTTCAGACTCTATAACCTTGCACATTTAACATATTTATCTCCTTCATGCAGAAGTTTCAGTTTTTGCCAAATCTCAAAAGCAGTTGGTAGGTCAATAACATTTGAAAGTTCTAAATCAGATAAAATGCTTAGAAGAGCCTCTACAGTCTGTAGATTATTTTCAGCATCTGTGATTTCATTTTGGGTTTTCAGACCACCCTGTGGAGGTGTATACTGTGTTGTAACCATGGTCCAGTACGCCATTCCCATACATTGCAAGTGACATTTCATGCGACCTTTCCAAAGATTAAAATTGGTTCCATCAAACTTTAGACTATCCTTCTTGTAAGACGACATCCTAGATCTCCTCAAGCGGTTAAGCTCCTTTTAGAGGAACTTGGCTCTGATACCAATTGTTTGATTTAGGGCAGACAACTAAGAGGGGGGGTGAATCAGTTGTACAAAACTTTCTTCCAATTTAAACACTTAACTCCACATTGTTATTTAGCAACATAATAGTAAGTTAATCATGAAAGCACAATGGAACAAATCAAGAGCAGAAACACATCAACACATGAGACACCAATATTTTGACGTGGAAAACCTAGTTAAGGGAAAAACCATGGGGTGATTAACCCAAGATTGTATTCTCTGTTAGAAGAATAGAAAGAACAAATGTCACATGCCAATTAGGGCTCACTGCCAGAGCACACTCCTCACAAGAGGCTTACTACCTACAAGAGACACACTGTCTACAAAGAAATAAGTATCACATACATGAAATAGAGAATAGCATCTTCACCATGCTTGAATCAATTCCATTTAAGCCCAATCCTTCTGCTCTACCTTTCACTCTCCTCCTTTCTACCCCAAACTCATCTCAACCAAGACACCTTTGAAATGACTTCACAATCCCTTATTTATACAAGACATCAACTTAGGAATGATCATCTAAGTCAGCAAACATCAACAAGAACATCCGTAGGATGTGTAACTCATCCGGTCAGCCTGTCTCAGGAAGAACACCATCATCCAGAAGTTGTTCTTCAGATGCAAACTCTAACTTCAATGTAGACCACTAAAATGAATTGGACACGATCCAAAGACCTCCACAAGATTGCCTAAATCACCAAGAACATCCACATTTCATCTGCTTACTGGAATCCTTCTCTCCTTCATCTAGAACCTCAAAAACATAGTTTGTCATTACTGTCACAAAGGAATAGATGCTT
Source organism: Cunninghamia lanceolata (assembly GCA_027924645.1). Taxonomy (NCBI): domain Eukaryota; kingdom Viridiplantae; phylum Streptophyta; class Pinopsida; order Cupressales; family Cupressaceae; genus Cunninghamia; species Cunninghamia lanceolata. Next base: position 1,347,409 of record BSBN01001122.1, read on the forward strand.
GCGGACCTTCAAACCATGAACCAATCTATTTGATACTTCATAAGGACCTCCTCAACACTCCCTCAAATCCACAAAATAGAATAATGCACTTCTGGATCTCACCGGACCTGTCTGTATCACTCTGTCACCACTGAACATCTATCGGAACTGGTTTTACTTGAATGACCACAACTTCATCAGATCTTCATGCGAACCTCTTAAATCTCTATTAGATCACCTTAAGACACATATCTACAAACCCTTTAATTCGTATCCTCTGATCCTCATCCTATCTTGGATTTTTACCTTATTGTCATCACTGTTCTTCACTATTCCTGATTGAGACTAATTTTCTCAATATCCTCAGCACACAGCTCATCTAATCCTTATCATTAATGCAACAGGAGTATGTTGACATCAATGACAACACCATTTAGGCCCATACTTGCAATAGAATAGTCCCCAATATCCAAATGTCCATAATAAATCCATCACAAAGCAAAAATATATGGTAAGGCAAAGGTAGGCCTCACATATTTGTTCATGGTTACCTCATCAAGATTCATTTTTTGAGACCCATCTTTTCACCTACCTAAGTTGCACTTAAGGGTGGTGTTAGTGTAGGTTTTTATTTTCCTTTAATCTAGGTTTTCCTTACAATTTTATTTAAAATTTCTTAGATTAATAAAGTAGATATTAGTGTGAGTGAGGTGAAGTGTTGACATCTTGCATGGGAATCATACTTTTAGGCATTTTTGGATACTTTTGGTGTACTCTCCCTATTGGTTGTATTTAACACCTCCTCCCTCTCATGTAGTATATATACTCACTTATATTTTGTCATTAGATGCAAAACAAATGAGGAAATCACCTCTCTTGCTGAGTTGTGCCTTCGTTCAACTTTCTTTACATTCCAAGATGTGGTCTATGAACAATCTAATGGAGTTGCCATGGATTCTCCTTTATCCCTGGTGGTAGAGAACCTTTATATGGAACATTTTTATAACTTAACATTGAATTCCTTCCCCCTCAAGCCCAAATCGTGGAAGCGCTATGTGGATGACACCAACATATGTTGGCCACATGGCCTCAAACAATTAGAAATCTTCCACTCCCATTTAAACAATTTGGTCCAATGCATTCAATTCAAAAAAGAGATTGAGTCAAATAATCAACTTCCCTTCCTAGATACCCTTATGATTAGGAAAAATGATGGTTCCCTTGGTTACCAAGTCTATAGGAAATCCACCCACATTGATCTTTACCTCCATGCTTCCTCTCATCACTATCCTGGCTAGAATACTAGTGTCCTAAAGACACTAGCAACCCAAGCTTATCGCATCTATGATAAGAAGCACATTGACCAAGAGCTCTCCCACCTTTCACAAGTTTTTAAACTTAATAGGTTTAGTAATAAATCCATCTCTAGAGCTTTTACCTTTGCCAAAAATTGTATTAACCCTCAGCCTAAGTCTGAGACCTCCAACTCTTCCTTTGTTACCACCCTCCCCTACATAGAAGGCCTATCTAATAAGATCTCCAAAATCTTACGTAAGAAAGGCCTTGTGTGCACCTTTAAACCCCTCTCCACAATCAGAAATCTCATCCCTTCAGCCAAAGATTCTAGACATGATATGCTCAATTCAGAAGTATATAAAATTGTTTGCTCTTGTGGGACCCCATACATAGGAGAAACTTGGAGTTCCATCAAAATGAGGATCCAGGAACATAGTACTGACATAAGGTATGATCGAATAATAAAGTTTGGCCTCACGCAACACTCCCACCAAACCAAACACCATAACTGTCTTGAGGACACCCAAGTTCTCATCAAGGAAGATAATTTCTTCAGGATAAAACTCCTCAAAGCCATCTTTATTTGAAACCACCCCTCCAATCTTAATCACGATGAAGGCTAGCACTTAAGCCTCACATGGTAACCCTTGTTGAACTACCTTTAGACACACCCTCATCCTACATGATTCGCCTCTTTCTTACTCTGCTCCCATCTCTGTCCACCCCTTTGACCTCTCCCTCCTTCCACTCCATTCCCCTCTTTTCTATTCTCATCCCTCATTTTCCTTATCCTTTTTTTTTGGCTTTTCATTTTCCTCTTCTATTTATGTGAATCTGTGTTTGGGTACATATGCATGTGAACGTTTATTTATATATTATTGTGTATATGTATTAGGTCTTGTGTGTTTGTTGGTATGTTTAGATATCCTTGGTTGTCTTGGTTTTTGTTCTTTTTTCTTTATATTGTTTGGTGTCATTTTTGGTTCTCTATTTTGCAGTGGTTTTGACGATTATAGTTATTGTTCTACCTGTGTTTTCTTCTTCATTTCTTTAATTTTTATCCTCTTGCCTTTAATTTCGTTTGTTTATTTTTCATTAATTTATTGTGTATATTATTATATACACTCTTTTTATTATTATATTATTGTGTTTTCTCATTATACATTAGGAACCTTCTTTTTATGTCTATGCACATTTCTGTTATTTTTATATTTATTGTGTATATTATTATAGTCACTATTCTCTTTTTATCTCATATTATTTTTTGTTCTTTTTATTCATTACGAACTTTTTTATGTCTATGCACTATTTAGGTAATATTGTCATATATCATATTTAACACTTATTGAATAATATTTTATTCAATATTATACATATCATATTTTTATTTATTTATTATTTCTATATTTAATCTTCACTTATATTTTTCTTTTTATACACATAATGATAAATACTTATTGTATATTATTTTACTTGATACATATTTGATTAGAACTGATGAATTTATATTTTCTTTTATATTAAATTTAATTATTTGCACCTTGCCTTTTACATATAATATAATTTATTCTCATTACATTTTTTACTTATTTACTATTTCTATTTTTTTTATTCTCTTTATTCATTAGGAACCTTTTTATGTCTATGCACTATTTATGTACTATTGTCTTGTATATATCATATTTAACACTTATTAAATAATATTCAATATTATACATATTGTATTTAATATTGTATTTATTATTTCTTTCTATATTTAATGTTCTCTTGTCTTTTTCTTTTTAGACACATAATGTAAAATACTTATTGTTTAATATATTACTTGATACAATTATTATTTTTATAATTTCCTTTTCTAGTAAATTTAACTATTTGTATCATGTCTTTTAATATAATATATTCACATTATTTTTACTTATTTACTATTTATATTATTAGTTCTTTGTTCCTAACCTACTATTTTAATGTCCTAACTAACCCTAATCTCCCGCTCCTCATCCTTTTTAAAGGGCAAGCCTGCAATCCAAATCATAAGATTCCTCTTCCTAATGATGGATCACTGAGCATGATCCAAAATGTTGAAGCAAAGAAATACACACAATTTAATCTAAAATAACTTCTACTATATTCTACTATGGACTGTGGAAAACTTATGCCTACTACTCATATTTTTTATTCATGTAACTATTTTTTTGGTGAGCTCTCTTAATGCTATTTTCTTCTTAAGCATTTACATTACTCTTGTGGAAACTAGCTCTATTATTCTATTTTTATTTATTAAATTATTTGTATTTATAGTTTTATAGTTTATATTGAAGGGGCAATAACTATTTTATTAAATGATTTGAAATGATACAATGCAGTGAATTTATACAAGGCTGATGTAGTTTGTAGTTCATATAACTATCGATATAGTTCACATAACTGTATAACAACTTTATAACTGCAACCTTGATAATGTAAATTACAATGTAATACGAATACTAACATTCCTCCCTTATTACATTGTTCCTGCAAAAGTACCAAGGGACCCCCCCTGAATGCTAACATACTAAACAAAGCTAATTACATAATATGAATACATATTTTAAAGAAGATCTTCTCCCAAAGAACAAATCCTGAACCAAGCGGGGCTCCATCATGCTGTCTCGTCTACCCTCAAAAAGGTGTAGCTCCAAGCTCTGTTCTTGGGCTATTTAGTCCCGAACTCTCAAATCATAGAGTCTTGAATTATTCGACAACAATCCCTAAGAGATACGACATATCTCTATCATTGTCTAGTGACCGTGAAAGGGTATAATTCATGGTCATATACTCTGAAGCTCGCTGGACAACAATCCATATTGAGCTCAACACCAAATCCCAAACCTGTCTCCAAAACAAAATCTTCACAAAACATACATTCTTCAAATCCGTCAACATCAACAAAGAAAAGCAAAACAACCAAAACCAAAAATGCTTCTCATGCAAAGCATCATCTCAAAGCGAGAAGCTAACTTGAGATGATGGAAAATCCTCCATCCTTCGATGTCACCTGCCTCCAATTTGATGCAGTTACACTCTATCCATTTGCATTAGACTCTTTAATAGCACAAGTATGCATGTCTCTTAAATTTCTATCATGGATAGCATGGATGGCATCAGGAATACAAACATAATGTGTGGCCATGTTGAAATGTTAAAAATAATCATGTGGATTTTGAACAATAATGGACCCATACACTAGTCAACCTTATAGTTCCAAGATATTATTAAACATTCATCAAATTAAGCCTTCAACAATTTTTACCTTATTACTCCAAATAAAATCATAGAATTTCAAATAGTTCTTAGCATAATATTAATGCTCTTAGATCATTGTGAGTTTTGAACTTGTAAAATAGTTATACATCTTTCACCAATTGATGTATTTGCTGGTTTCTCCTCCTGTACTCACTTTACGATACGCCCTTTTTATCTTGTATTTTATACAAAGCAAGTGCTTTCAAAATGCCTTCAGATCAAAACACCTCATTTTTATCTAAGAGTTTGAAACTACAATCAGAGGATAATAATATTCTTCATTGTGTTAGTTATACTCTGCCAACACTATTCTTATCTATTCTTCCTCTACGCAATCTCCTTCAAACTAAGCATAACTTCCCATAACTAATTTTGTCACATCTTCACTAAATGCAGTACAAATTATAGTTGGGAAGATTAAACAATGATTCATATAATTGCATGTGTATAATCAGATGAGTCCAAGTTGCACCCCAAATTAAATATCCATTAAAAAAATGACACAATCTTCACACCCATATTTGTTTTAAAAAACATCTTTTTGCCTTTCCACTGTACTCTCTTTCAGGCAAGAGATTTCCAATAGTCTGCCTCAACTTTTCTGTTAATCTCAAGTCCCTGGTGCGTCTCATATTCTCCACCACCATTTCATCTGTCGTTTCCACCTTCAAATGGATGTGAAAGTCCTATAGCTTACACATCTGGGAATCAAATATTTGTTGTACGAAACTGCAACTCTACATTTGGTTCTATGGTGGTAACCGCTTTAATGTCTGCAATATTTAATGCTTATACAAATCAACTATACTATTCTCCATGACCAAAAACTACTCTGATACCATATGAAGGGGCAATAATTATTTTATTGAATGATTTGAAATGATACAATGCAGTGAATTTATACAAGGCTGATGTAGTTTGCAGTTCATATAACTGTTGATACAGTTCACATAACTATATAAAAACTTTATAACTACAACCTTGACAATGTAAATAACAATGTAATATGAATGCTAACATATATTCCCTACACTAGTTTTTGTGTTATCATCTAGTTTGAAGATTTTAACAGTGGTATAGAATCTAGTGCTATTGGTGGTGATGGTAGATGTAGTAGTAGTAGTGGTGAGAAAGTGCCACAACAACATAACATTTGAAAGAGCGGTAAATGCAAGAAGTTGTGTCCACTTAAGGTGGAAGTTTTGGAGTTAGAAAAAAATTTGAAATCGGGTAACTAAAAACGAGATCCTATTTTAGAACAGAATCCCAAGCCTAAAATCTAAAATGGGATCCCGAACCTAGAACCCAAAAACAAGATTCTGTTTATAAATAGGATCCCATTTTTAAAAAGTATTAAATTTAAAAAAAAGGTTGCGACCCCATTTTTCCCAGCGACAGATGACAGGTGATAACAGGATCCCAAGTTGAAGAAGGATGATTTTCACCATCAAAAACATCAGGTAAGTGGATTTTTCCACTTCTACAATTTGGCAATGAATGTTTTCAAGTTTCCTTTTTTTTTGGTGTAAAATATAATGAAAATTGAATTTATAGAGTGTTATTTAGGGTTTCTGTTTATGAATTCAATAGCTCTATTTTGACATTTCAGTTGTAAAATACAATTGAAAATTTGAAAGACTATATCATATAGAAGGATAGAATTTGAACAAACTGTCAAAATTTTGTTTAAATTTGAGAATTGAATAGCTGTATTTAGACATTTTAGCTGTAGAATACAATTAAAATTTTGAAAACATTGTATCATATGAAAGGAGAGATTTTGAACAAACTATCAAAATTTGATTTCAATTTGAGTGTTGAATAGTTGTATTTAGACATTTTAGTTGTAAAATACAATTGAAATTTTGAAATGACTGTATCATATGAAAGGAGAGATTTTGAACAAACTATCAAAATTTATATAGCATTGGGATGATATATATATTTGGTTTTTATAAAATTTACTTATATCAATGTATGTCATTGTATTTTAAAGGCATTATTGAATAGGTAACTGTCATTTAAAAAAATTACAACAAACCATAATAAAGCCTTTATCACTTCGTTCATAATCAAACCTTTAGAGACAACCAACTAATCAAGAATTGAGAAGATTTTATAGTTTTTGCGATAGCCAACTAATTAAGAATGAAATCAAGCCAACAAATGTAACTTTAGAGACACTTGTAGCTGTCCTCACTAGCTAGGTTATGCCCCTAAGATGAACATCGTGATGTTAATTGTGATACGAGCCTAACCTCATTGGTAATGCTTCCCCTAATCTTAATGACATTGATGTAGGCCCCACTCATGATCCTTATGAAGATCTTGCCACCACTAACCTCTTTCATGATAGGTCACTATATCCTCACCATCTCCTTAGACCTATAATACCTTGAGCTTATCGATTGGGACCAACACAACCCTTTATGATTTGATGTTTTCCAAAATGATGAAGCCATCATGAAACTTATGAAGTGTCAAGACCACATCCCCATGGTAATCATAAGAAAGACTTTTCCACCATACTTAACACCTATGCTTATTTTGGAGAGAAAGAAGAACCCTTTAGTCCTAAGGCACCCTAATAGGCAGAATAGCAACATGATATAAGAAGAAACTTGTGATCGATTAAAATGATACAATAAAAATGGATACTTCCCAAGAGCTCCTCAATGAAAAACTTCACCTTCCATAAGATACCACTCAGATACAAGATGACTCCCCTCTCCTTGTTGAGGATGCTATAGACATCAACCTGTGAATAGAAGAGGACCCTAAACTCTCTAAGATAGCAACTCCACTGGACCTTGACATCAAAGAAGGCATAACCATCACCTGTAAAGATTACGTTGATTTCTTCATGTGGTCTTATGGTGATATGCCTTGAGACTCCATCTTTAGTCATGCATCATCTTGTGGTTCACCTCAATGCCAAACCTATTCAATGCAAAATGAACCCCCAAGTAGCCCTCTTGGTGAAAGAAGAATTGTATAAACTCTTGGATGTGGGGTTCATTCGGACTATTACTTATCCTAAATGGGTCTCTAATGTGGTCTTAGTTAGCAAGAAAACTAAGGGAATTCATGTTTGCACTAACTTTTGAGACATCAAAAAAGGATACCCTAAAGATATCTTTTCTCTACCAAACATTAATATGATCATGGATCTCATAGCCATATATATAAAATGTTATCATTAATTTGGATATAATATCCCTTGGAACATTTGAGTTAGACATGGAGACACCTAGATTATGGAGAGGTCTATGTAAGAAAACACCTCCTATAGACTCAACACAAACTTATCCCTCAACCCTCTAAATTGTGACTTACATCATTTGATTACCCTGGAACACACTATAGACAACTCTATACAAATTTGGCAAAAGATATTTTCTCCTAACAGAAACTTGTATATGTAGAAGTAGACTACTACATAGAGTTTTAAATTGTTCTTAAGGTTTGGGACAATCATAGTGTTAAGATAGTACAAATTTTAATACTATTTAGACTAATTAAATGGGCTTAGTCTCAAGCTAAATAACACACATAAGAGTTGGGACTAACAACTAAATAGAAAACAATAATTTTGCAAATATGTACAAATAGGAAACAAAATCAAGCTAGAACCATCAACTAATATCTTTTTCTAGCTAGATTGAATCCTTACAATCACAAGTTAATCAAAGCATCAAATTCTTCATTAAATTTAAATCACAAATCATCATAATATATTCATCTTCATACTCAGATTAGTCTTAGGCAACTAGTAGTCAATCCTAGATCTCCATTATCAAATTTGGTTGCCATAGGCAACTTCACCAAATTTAGGTTTTCAGATCATGTGGGATGCACAAGATATCCACCTCAAGGTAGTTTTCCAAGTCTAGTTATAGTCTCAAGCAGATGTTCATTATGATTCTACCTAGGTGGTATGATAGTCCACTAGTTGCTATGACATCATTCAATAGCATAGATGCATCTATTCTAATTCATTTCTTTTGTCCAAAATGGCTGTGACAATAAAAAAGAAGCTTATTGAACTCATAATCAATAGGAAACCCCCGGTCATAATAGGAGGTCTTGAATTTGGTACCAATGATTGTGAGGTCCTTGTAGAATATGATGAACCTTTTGAACAAGAGAACCTTGTAGACCATGATGCATATCTTGATAAACTTGAACATTATCATCATGTGAATGATTTTAGCCATCCTACAATTTCCTATCACCCTTCATCCTCTTATAGGGATATGCCACAAAACCTCTCCAAGTTGACCATGCCAAACCCAAAGTCACAATCCTAAGAGGTCCCCAATTTCCTCCCAATGATCATGAGAACCTTGTAGATCATGATGCATATTTTGAACAACAAGATGAAATACAAAGACTTCAACATATGTGGAAATCCATCCCAACACAAGAGAAAAAGATCCTATCCCAACAACAATTTCGAGCACAACAACAAGCCCTCATTCAACAACTCCTAGCCACCCACCAATCCCAAACCCAACAAACACAACCACAACATCAACAAATTCCACCTCAATCCTATGTGTCACCTCCATCATCATACCAACCTAGTCCATCCACATATCACATGTCAATTCTACATCAACCTATCCCACTTATTTCAATATCAACCAATATCCATATCAATCCATACCCAAAGATCATCCAACTACTTATTCCAACATTTCAACTCATCATCAAATCCATTTACAAGACTATCAAGTTCCTTCGCAACAAGAACGTGCAAGTCCAAGTTACCCTTTTCACCAAGATCAAGTGTCCTTATGTCATTATGTTACCTTTGACAAGGGGAACACCACTCTAGATTATGCATCTTATGGGTATCCTTCGTCATCATCCAATCGAATGCCTATTCAAGAGCCTACTAGTCCTATCCCAAAACCACCATGTAATCCCAATCGTAATTCATTGGTCCATCCACCTAATCCATCAATCCCTTCATTACCCTCACCACCATCTAATCCTCCAACTTCACATCCTAAATTTAAATCACCTCTCTTAAATGACCTCTATAGATGTATTATGAACTATATTACAAAGACAAACCTCTATGCCATCCCTCTCTATTAAGTTTGATCACTCCCAATCCTAATCCATTTCCTCTTATTATCCATCCACCTAATCCTAGACATTCACCCTTTGTTGATATATATTGATAGTAAAATAGAGTTTTAAATTGTTCTTAATGTTTGGGACAATCATCTAGTGTTAAGATCTAGTGCAAATTAAGACTAGTGAGACTTTAAATTAAATGGGCTTAGTCTAAAGCTAAATAACACACATAAGAGTCAAGTGACTAACAACTAAATAGAAAAAAACAATTGCAAATAGGAAATAGGAAACAAAATCAAGCTAGTTCACGATCAACTAATATCTTTTTTCTAGCTAGATCATCCCTACAATCACAAGTTAAACAAAGCATCCTAACCTTCTTACCTCATCATCTATCTTAAAAGTGGAAGATTTAATCATTACCACATGGTTATGTCTCTTTGATTATCTAGATAATGCAATTGAATCTCTAGAGGAGTCTTACATCTTAACAACAATTTCATTGTCCCTTTGTAGTTCATTGTCCCTCATGACAAGTCTATTATTGGTTTAAGGCTATCTTAAAGGTCCATATAACAATCTAGGAATTTAATAACAATTAATGTTCAATCCTTAATGGTCATGACAACATTATACAAGATACTAAAGTTCACATTCAATGATTTCCTCTTTCCTATCAAATGGTAAGGATTCACTCAAATTTTCACATACTCTTGAACACATATCCAATTTATGAATTCATGATTGATCCAATGCTCAAACCAATGCAAGAATGACTATTGTTTGTTGACCAATCTTATTAGTCATATTTAGTTAGATAAATTCATCCAAAACCATTACAAATTATTTGTAGCTTTGCCATAGGAAATGTTGGATCTCCTAGAATGAGTACTTAACATCAAACCAATAGCCAACTCCATAGAAAAATTAACAAAATTGAAACCTTGGACCTAACATATGATAGCAAACCTTGAGAACAAATTCATTATGGTAGTCTTAATATCCCTACTATTAAATTGATCTGTATAGTATTAAATTGATCTTTCTTGTCTCCCTCACTATAAGAATCAAAATTTAGCTCTCAAATGAAAATCCCTTGATTTCAATTTGAAAATTACATTTAGTTCACTATATAATAGCTCTCTTACATTTTGAAATTTGTACATGCATGTATGTATCTGTACGTTTAATTTAAATTTATTTCAAGTGTAATTTCTTGAAACATACATATAATTAATAATTATTGAACATGTACATTATATGTTTATTTATAATATATATATATATATATATATATATATATATATATATATTCTTGATTTAATTTTAAATTTGTACTCAAGTTTGTATGTTTATATTTATATATATATATATATATATATATATATATATATATATATATATATATTCTTGATTTAATTTTAAATTTGTACTCAAGTTTGTATGTTTATATGTATATATGCAGGTTCATATCTATTTCTATATATATATCATGAATCTGGATGATATTCACTTTGATGTTGAGGACTTCCTCAATGCACAAGATGATCCAGCCCCACCCCCACCTCCACCCCCACCTGGAACTGACCAGGCTCGCTTATGAGCCATAATTAATAAAAATGTGGATTCCATACAATAAAAATTGAATTCCAATCGCAATGAACAATTCATGCCACCTCTCATGGTATGTTTGGCATCTTTGATGCAAAACATTGTAGAATCTGTGAGGTCTATTGACTCAGACTTTGATAGATTCTGGAAATGGAGAGAGGAGAGGCACCAATTTTATGTTGATGGCCTCTCCTATAAGACTATTTTGGATCTTAAAATCACAAAAGATCATTTAGCGCAATATTTTAGACATCCCATTACAAATTAACCTATTCCTGCAAATAAGAAAAGAATATCAATCAGGTAGTGTAGGCATGAAGGAATGTCTACCAATTTTTGGGACAGATGGTAGATGGTGTTTGATTATCCACCTCATGCTAATTGTGAGGTTCCTTTATATTTTTTGAGAAAATTATATGTAGAGTTTGTTCTGAATAAAAAACCCAACTACTTTGATTTTAGATCATTCCAGGGTAATGGTGGTGGCATGCCACAACAGAGGTTGGGGGCACGGGTTGTTCCCCAAAAACCCATGCCTGTTCAACCTCTTATTGACCCTCCTGTTACTATCATTCCTTCACCCTTCCAACATCGTATAGTGGTATCCACACTAGGCACATTGAGTGCACTCTCAGGTAGCCTACATGAGCAGACTTCTATGATGGTAGCTTGGGTTAGAGATCATGGAGGAGTTGATGATGGAAGTGGTCCTAGTACCAATCCACATGTGTTGATGCCTCATACATGTATGAGTTGCAATCAGTTGTGTTGTGGACCTTATCAGGCAGTTGCACCCACTTCAACTACACATGCATCATCTGATAATGTGGGTGAATCATTTGTTGATTATCTATTTACTGAGGATCATCCCACTAGTCATTCGACACAGGTATATATAGGTTATGTACACATGGTGAATTTATAACAATTTTTTAAGCACGTGTTTTTAATCAACATATAAATCAATTAAATTGTAATATTTTAACAATCGAATTGCTTGGTGTAGATGATGGCAACAGGGACCATTGATTGAATTAATTTTTCATCGACACATGTTCATCTCGGGCACCCATTTGGGGTACATTTTGAATGATTTATATTTTAAATATTAATTTTATTTACTTTATTTTAATTTGTAATTCAGTCTTGAATGTGTGTACATTAAATATTTATGAACTGGTTTAGGGTTCTTCCACATTGAATCCTCCATCTCAGGGTGTCTCGAGCACTCCTCCATCATTGGGCATCTCACATAACACTTTTACAATATGTATATTGTTTTGAAAAACTATATATACTTAGATTTTTCTATTTTGATATCACTATATCTAAAAACATGCATGTACTATTTAATATATATTAAAAATATATGTCTATGCAGGTTGACACAACAATGAGGATGGGCATTGCAGTACACTTGGATAATCTAAGTTTATATCAGGAGTCGACTGCATTTTAGGTTGTTCAAAAATGTATAACATGTACACAAGTCAATTATATATATGTTTTAAAACCTAATTTGTATACACATGTGCTAACTTATAAATGACCTTGTAGGAGCTTGTTAGTGACACGTTTCACCAACACACAACACATGCAAAGCAGGAGGACAGAGGAGATGGGCAGCTTGATATGGTATAATTTAAAATTTAGATTATATTTAAAGTCAATTAAAATATACATTGTGAACTTAAAGTAAATTTATTGATAGATATATATGTTGACATGTGTTCAAAATTCTTTTTCTTTTATAGCTTGAGACATGTCTTGTAGCTAAGCCTATAGAGATAGGTCCTAGAATAGAGGATGCACAACAAGTTCCTCTTACGGTATAATAATTTAAATATGATAAATTATAAATTAAATTGAATTAAATCATTTTTAAAATTGTCTTACATCTAATTTCAACTTGAACTTTCTCTTGTATTAAGATTGATTCAGAGCATGTAGAGATAGGTCCAGGTGCACTAGAGCATGCCTCTCAACCTCACATAGTAATTAATTTTATGATAAATTATAAATTTAAAAATTGTCATTAAATCATTTTTAATCATCTTACATCTGATTTTATCTAAATCTTTCTCTTCTACAGAGTGATTCAGGTCATCTGAGTAGTTCGCATGGTGTGAAGAGGACTCTCGATTATAGAGATAGTATGTGATAGGTTATTAAACATGGGCTACATAATTTGACTATTTCATGGACTATGTTATATACTATTTGTCATGGACTTTATATATACATACATACATACATACATGTATGTACATGTACATACATGTATGTACATGTACATACATGTATGTACATGTATATATATATATATATATATATATATATATATATATATATATATATATATATATATATATTGTTGAACATGGACTTTATATTTTGAATGTATGGAACTTTGTATATTTTTTGAACATGGACCTGGAGTTTATACAACCTGACCTTCCTCTATTTTTTCTTGTGTGGGTTATTTGGATAGACAATTGAATACAAAAATAAGAAACCTTATTGATCATCATCTATGGCATCGTCTTGCTTAATATGACATACTTCTGTAACATTAGTCCATCTTCCATTGAAACAATCCTTTCTTGATCTCAAAGAATTTGAGCAAAGTAGGCATTGTTTTCTTCTTGTAGATATTGCTGTTTTATTTATAGTTTATAATTATGGATTTTGTAAGGTTATATATTTGTAATCTTCCCCTTGTGACTTTATATATTTAGGAAGTTGTAAATGAATAATTTATGTACATTTTAAGCAATGGTGAAATTAGCATGTTATTTTCAAAAATATTGTTTCCAAATTTTGAAAATTGAATCTTATTGTTGGGTTAATTTGTGTTCCAATGGACTATAGAATAGGTTTATAATCATTCCTAGCCAAAAGGTATGGTCTCTAAGTTTTAGTTTTAGTAGTATCCTTGCAAAAAATCCTTTCATTAGGTGGTAGGACCAATTGTGGGTTCCTCTGCATTAATAGTGGTTCTTTAACAATGCAGAGAGGTTGTAAAGGTAAAATTTAGATATGGAGGGTTAGTATGTAATGGTAGAAAACATATGCAAAAGTCTCATCTTTCTTTTTAGTTTAGGAGAAATTGTAGAATTATAGTGGTATCTTGGATTTTGTGTTAGATTCATGGGTTTTGTGGTGGCATCTACTCCCCTATGGTAGGATCCTCATGTTGACTTTTCTAGAACCCTTTGGGGGTCTAGTGGTTTCCTTTGTACTCTTTTGTTTGGTTGAAAAGTATTTCATTTTAACAAATTTATGAGTAGTTCTTTCCAAAACTTGTATATGCAAAAAAAACCACTTGAAAAAACATGTTTTGAAGGTCTTATTTGATTTGAATCCTAGGAGGATTAGAGGATGTCCAAACTTGTAATTTAGTGTGCTATGTTATAGAATTTGTAGAATATCCATAAAAAACTCTAGATTAGTATGCAAATACACATTCAAGATGAGCATAAGACTTTTGTAATATAATTGTATTGGATGAAAGAAGAATTGTATAGTGTTATGCATGCCACAATTTAATGGTATGAACTTCTCTATCTATACATTATATAGCACATGTATTTATACAAGTGATTGTCTAGCTAGGCCTTCAAGAATATGGTAACATATGTTATGCATATACGTGTGATTCACAAGTAGACATGAGTGCAAGAGGTTTCAAACCTTGAAGGTCAAAGTAATGGTGGTTAGAGTGGGTAAAAGACTAGATATATCAATGATCCGTGAAAACCTAAATAAAGATATAACTATAAAGTACAATAGAATAGAGCATATAAACCCTAACAAGATATCCAAATATGATAAACTAATTAGAAATTATTAATCTAAAAAACCCTAATGAAAGAGAAACCCTAAGGGGGAACCTTAAGTCATGTAAGCAATGTTGGGTTCACTAATAAATGTAAATAAATAAATGATTTACATAAATTATCTAGGCTAATTAATCTAATGCAAATAATTAAGCATTTTTAAACCAGATAAAATCTAGAGTCAGGTTGATAAATTGATAGTAATAATATGATAATTAAATGATGAATTAATTACTTAGTTCTAATATCAACAATAGAAGAATAATGTTGATGATGTGCAAAATTGATTCACCACTTGTTGATGCATATTTTGACACAATAATATATGAAACTAGTTGTTCCCTAGTTGAAAGGGAACTTCTTCCCCCAAGGTTCTTTATCAGAAAATTTGGTTTGTGTGAATAACAAAGTGGTAGATGTCGATTGTCCCATATGAGGGGCTCCAATGAAATCAAAGGAATGAAACACAAGGCATTGCTTGCAATTATTCTTGTTACTTAGCAAGAAAGATAAAGCAAACATGTACATGTTTAGTTTTAGACATTCATTAATAATTTCATACATGAATACATACAAGTCCTACCAAGGAATTTTAACAATTTCAAACATGGTAAAAATTTAACATCTTAGACTAGATACTAATCTAGAATACTAAGTTTAATCCCAATCTAATAGATTTTGTAAGAAAATTGCAAGATAAAGGTGAGAAGGAGAAGGGTGAGAATGATATTGTTTTATATTGTCCTTCAATTTGAATCTTTGAGTAAACAAATCTAATCAAAGCCACTCTTACTCAGCAACTGAAAGCAATTGAGGACCAATACTAATCAATTACATCATTCTAGATATATGATGTATATTATTAGACTTGATGAAGGTATATTAGGTGATATCCATGTAGTTTTGAGTCGCTCTCTTAGATGTAGTGACATATGTTAATTT
The DNA here is from genome assembly GCA_027924645.1 of Cunninghamia lanceolata. Lineage (NCBI taxonomy): Eukaryota > Viridiplantae > Streptophyta > Pinopsida > Cupressales > Cupressaceae > Cunninghamia > Cunninghamia lanceolata. The sequence goes on from BSBN01001122.1 coordinate 1,363,446, forward strand.
CATATCATTTCCAACATAGAGAGGACATATACATGCATGATTCACATCATGGACATATAATAGTTCATCTTCATTATTGAGCATGTCAAATAAAGAAGAAATTTTAAGGATAGAATAAAGATGATAGTGTAATGGTTGGATTAAGAGATATATGGTTATTGAAACATAGAAGTAACGTAATTGCACGGATGTACTGTGGTCCATTAACAACTTCAAATTGGCCATGTTAATTAACCTACAAAGATGCTAACTTTTTGGATGTCTTAAGGGGTCCTAATTTATGATGTCTTAAGGGGACATCTTAAGTTCTCAAAATTTGGTGAAGTTGGGCAAGGCAACCAAATTTAACAATATAATAAAATCAAATTTAAAGTAAATTCAAAGTAGAAAAACATGCACATTTAACAAATAAAATACATAGAATAATAATTTTGATATATAAAAGTGTAGAGTATAAAATTGTGTACATACACATGTATACAAATTTGTGTACAAAATGTGTAATAATGTAATTGTGTATGCACATATATGCCAACTCAAAATAATGTTTACAAAATGTGGTTATGCCATCTCAAGAAAATCTAAAACTTGTGGGGAATGTAGCAGGTCTTCACGCCACCTGATATAAAAATAATACAAGCAATTTATCAATAGATCATCAAAACATGTATTTTAATTTATATAAAACTATCTAGATATATACAATTTGTACCTGTATTTACAAGTGCCTCTCAAGTTTTTGTTTCAAAGTATGTGGTGAATTTGTGATTATGGCCTACGGATATAAAAGGACAATTTAAATCAATTTCAATAACGCACAAGAAATATCAAAACATGTATTTAATGTATTTAAAAGAATAATATGAATCTATTTAATTGTATTTACTTATTCCATTGTACCATCTCCATCCCCTCTTTTTTCCAACACATCGATGATTGTCTCATGGTCTTCCATAGAAATTATCCATAGCTCTTTATTTGTAGGTTTTCCATGATACCTCTCCAATTTTATATTTGTTGCCAACACCAAATGTGAGTAGTGTATAATCTTCTTATGTGTTTCATAATCTTCGAATGCAAGCAAACCATTCTTCCTTATTAGGTATTTCCGTAGCCAAGTGCCAACAACCACCACCGAACCTATTGGATAATGATAGCCATCATCAAAGAAATTCTTAAAATTTGCTTAAGGGGATCAAAGAATTTCTTAAAATTTGCTTAAGAGGATCAAAGACTTGTTATCAAAATTTGCTTAAGGGGATGTCTTAAGGGGATCACCAAACTTGTTGGATAAGGAAAGCCATCACCATCTTCTCGAGGTGCTGTTAACTTATGTTTAGTCTCCACACAACGAACCAACCAATATTCTATTTCCTCTTCATTCTTCTTTGGTGCAACAACAACATACACATGTCCTACAAACAAATTCTGAGTCAATAACTTGCACATGTCCATAAAATTTGACCAATCAACATACATGCATTCATATGTACACATATAAATAAATAAAAGAACTAAAAATTAGTAATGAAGTGAAATAAAATGAAATAATTTGAATTAAATTACCTTTTTGTACAAGGTATAAAATGCGGTCATAATCGCCTAATGCAAATAGTTGATCATTGTCTTCAATTGTTGTTTCACTTTGATCGTGTGCTTGTGCAAGTGTCAATGGTCTTTGCTTTCACTCTTCAACCCATTCTGTATTCTCACATGCTTCCCAATCTTCTGAAATACAAAACTAACAAAAACATGCAAGCTCCCTTGTCCAGATAGTCCATGTACTTGCATTCGAACTCCTAAATGAATACCATTTAGTAGATCCACTGATTGTCTGGCAATCAAGTCTATGTAGAATATTTTCTTCTTCAACCAACCAAAAGAATTGACTAACTGTAGAGTACTCACTTGATCCAAGTGTACATAATCTTGTATTGCACCAATCTACAATCCCACATGCATCTTTAAATTTTAATGCATCCTCAAATTTCAATTGTTGTCTAGCAAGATTTCTTTTAACACACGCACCAACTCCATCATGTTCTCTTTTACCATGTCCAGCTTCAAAAAAATTCCACATATGTTGGACATTATTCTCCTTGTGAACCCTCCTTAACCAACAGAATATTCGAGCATTCTTGAACTGCCCCGTACAATTATCTAACCATATAAGATGTTCAGTCATATGGATTCCTCTTTCTCTTAAATTTGTATAAAATATATTGAAACAATATTGAACAAACTCTGATGAGTGTAACCAATTGTCACTCAAATAGAAATGATACTCCCTCAAAACTTTTCTATCATTCTTTGTGTTATCATCTGCATGTCTATAAACAATATAACTAACATAGCAACCTGCACTGAATTGTAATATTGTGATTGAATTTCCTCTTGCGGAGCTAAAGTATAGTTTTCCACAAAATCAACCATTGATAGTATAGTACCAATTGGAAATGTGTTTCTACATTCACGAAATTGTCCATCAAGCCATCGAGCTTGTTGAGAGTGCTTGACATATTTTGGTACAATTTTACTCTTAAATTTTGATATGAATGCATGCACACTAACCTTTTCTGTAATTAAATCACGACGCTTTCCAAATTTTCCATCTTTTAAAGAATATTCAACATTCTTAAATCTTTTAACATCCACTAATTGTTGTCCAAAATCATTTTCAACACTTTCATGCATACAAACTCTTAATAACGAAAGATTTCCACAACTAGTGCATTGTCCAGAAATACATGAACTTAAATAAAATAATTTTTCATTAGATCTTTCATAGAACAAACTTGATATAAACTCTTTTATTGCTTTAGTTGGCATATTAATATCACATTCCTGTATAATTATTTTACTATGTAAAGTACAATGTATATATTGAAACACATCATAATAATAACAAAATTGAACATGTGCTTTACAACAAGATATTCATTGCTTATTAATCTTTACATACCATGGTTTACATTTTTCAAAAGATATTTGACTTATTTTAATATTACCATGTAACACTAATTCATCACAAAATTTTCTATAAAATTCAGTTTGCATTGTATCTAATAGGTGTTTTGGATGAAGATCACAAACTTTGGACCCCACTCTTAATTTTAAAACATCTCTAGCACTAGATGATACCCTAGTATTATCATGCCAATATTTTTCGATCAAAGATCTGATTTCAACATTCAGTTTCATGTCAAATCTTGGGAGTCGACCACTAAAACTCTAACATTGGTTAATTGGATCATTTTCTATACTTTCTCTTCTTTTTCTGCTCTTACCAATGTTTTAGGATGTATTTTTAGAATTCCACTAATATTGCTTACCATTCTTCTATTCAAAGTTGTTTTATTCACTACAGTAGTTGTTATAGCTCGTCTTGTTGCATTCTTATCTTTGGATCAACTATTACTTCCAATAGACTCAATGGCACTAGCAACAGTAGACATAGCATGTTTTAGTGATTGATTTTTTCTTCTTGGTTTAACAAAAATGCCTAACATTTTCATTACTTTTCTCATTTTCCACATTCTCATTAATTGCATCATTAGTTGACATTGAAATGATAGTTTTTTATGATAAAAAATTCCTTGTATAATCTATTGGCATGTGTTCTTATTTGTCTCCAAGAAATTTTACCAAGAAGGTTATCCAAAACATCTCTTTCAATTTTGAAAAAAAAAATCTCATTTTCAACATCACATCCTAGATTTTCATTTTCATTTTCAACTTCAAAATGATTTTCATTTTCAACAACAAAACGGTTTTTATTTTCATTTTCAACAAAAGGATTTTCGTTTTCATTTTCAACAGCAAAACGGTTTTCATTTTCATTTTTAACAAAAGGATTTTCGTTTTCATTTTCAACAATAAAACGGTTTTCATTTTCATTTTCAACAACAAAAACAGTTTTCATTTTTATTTTCAACAAAAGGATTTTCATTTTCAACAAAAAGATTTTTATTTTCATTTTCAACAACAATTTGTTTCAAATTTTGATCTCTACGAATATTATCAATTTCAACATTGTTATATCTAGCTTGTTTTAAATCTCCTATCAACACTATTTCTATTTCATTCAAAGGTGGATTTGAAGAAGTACCTAGATTTGTGCCTATTGAAACATTCTCCATAGCATTGACAGAGGGATTTGAAGACATACCAGGAGTAGTTTGTATAATCGTATTAGTTTCCACATTCACCTCTTACAAATTTGCATCATCTACATCCATGGTCTCCTCAATATTTTTATCTTCAATAGTTGTGGAATTGGATGCTTCAGCATTATTCATTGATTGAATCTTTATTCTTCTATCTCTTTGTCTTTTTGCCTCCTCTCTCTTTGCTTCAATTTCTTCAGGGGTTAATAGCTTCCTATCTTTCCTCTTATTATGACTTTGTGATCCCATGATTAAAAAATTTAAGAAGCATGTACAAATGAATGTCAAAAACTTGAAAGCCTTTCTTCTTTGTTTAAGTCCTTCAAACAAGTACCAATTCAACAAAATTTCACTCAAACAGTGTCTCAATGATAGCTTCTATCAAAATTCAAACAATATTCCAAGCTGATGGACCTGCAAAAGAAAAAAGATGGTAGAGAATGCTGCAAATGTCGCTGTCAGCCGTACTATAGAGCAAGTTGCAGGGCTGACAGTCATAATACAGTATTATTAAAAAAATAGACAAATAATAAATGGGATCTCGTTTTGTTTTGCATTGGTGGAGTAAGAAATGGGATCCTGTTATTTAAAATTTGAATTTTAAGCTCAGGTTTTGTAGGAAATGCTTTGGGGACCCGAACCTGACCTCTAAACTTGGTTTGACCTACAACTTAAAGTTTCTTGAAGGGCCTATCAATGTCACAAAAAAATAGTGACCTTGGGCATATATCTGAAGGTCTATTTTGGAGAATATTTTGACGAAATTAAAACCCATTATAGATGAGACAGTGTAGATTCCAAATATATAATTTTTTTACAATTGGATTAATTTTTCTATTTTTAAATCAATTTCTGATGAAATAGGTCCATAAACTTAAATTATCATGGTTTTTAGTATTTTAATAACTTTTTATTAAAATATTTTTTTGTAAAAAAAATTGTACGAAAACATACTTTAGACAATTCTTTTCAATTTTAAAAAAAAATTCAAAAAATGTTAAGTTTAGGTCATCTTATGCGTGACATACACGATGATTTTTTAGAAGACCAAAAATGGCCAATAAAAAATTAATAAAAAAAATATTCAATAAAAAATTACAAAAAAATATGGAAAACGTGCTTCAGTGAGTTACAAATCTTTTCCCAAAAGGAGTTTGAAAAATATGATTATTTAGGTCAAAATATGGATGATGTACACATACATGGTATAGTAAAAAAAAGTGACTTTTAAACAGTGGTTTTTAGAAATGCCTATTCAAAATCAATTTCTATCATCTGGGTATTCAAACAAATTACATATTTAAAAACTAGACTTCGAGTACTACATTTCATATTTAGTGACTTTTTCCAAGATTCCACATTTAAGTGCTTCAAATTTTTAGGTCAAATGTGACAAATTCTAAAAATCAGGGAAAACACTTCCACTTTTTGGCCAATAAGTGGACACAACTTCTTGCACACACCCAGAGGTGAATATAGATAGGTACTATAGACCAATAAGGGGGTGAGAAGTGTTAAAAGTCCATGAGAGTCACAGATGCAAATAATTTTGTGTATGGTATATCAATAAATCATGCAAATGTATGCCAAGTTGGCTCATAATAGCTAGTGAATGTAATGAAACAACTTGTACAATTTAGAAGAATATAATAGGAAATATATTCCAATTACTTAAAAATAATATGCAACTTCGAGGAGGATAGCTCCAATAGTCTTCAATAAGAACACAATACTCGATATGATGATAATAACTAACCTCTAACTCCTATATATACCATACGTATGCCTTGGATAACATCTAGGCTAACCTAACTACTTATATGTGACTATAATAATTATTATATAACTTAATTAAAAGTTAAGGTAGCCACAAGCTGACTACTCATAACCCTATTCACACTATAAGATTAAGGGTGTAGCATGCTTCCTCCCTTTACAAAAGTGTTGTTCTCAACACTCAATTTTAAATACTTTTGTAAAAAATATTTATCATCCCCTATGTCATCTTTAATCAACAAGTTGTTCTATTATGGGAGTGTCCTAGTCTTCATCTTCTTGTTGTATGTCTAGAAAATTAACTCAAGATCCAAGATGTGTCTTCCCTCTACATCTAGCTCTTGATGGTGATAAATGTGCTCTTCCATTTCTCTAACTTTTTGGTATGCCTTCAGGAATAGGTGAAGGATGGTAGATGGTACCCTAGCATTGATTGAATGGGTTGATCAGGATCTCCTTTAGGATATAATACTTTATAAATTATTCCAAGTAGTGATAATGCATGAAATATGTTATTGTCTTGATTTCTTCTCCTTCTTTTTCCTCTTCTCCTTCTCCTTCTCCTTCTCCTTCTCCTTCTCCTTCTTGCATATTCTTCATTTATAATAGATTCCAAGGTCTCGTATGAGTGCTAGCCATTGAATTATTTAGGTGAGGATCCATCTTCAAATTTGATTCAAAACCAAAAGCACAATTCCTCTTAGGAGACTCCTCTTCCTCCCTAGCCTTGCTATGTGACTCTGTGTGTTTGGGATCTCTAAACCCTTGGCCATAAACCATTTTATCCATCATCACCTTGAGATCTTCTATCTTCCTAATCATCTTTGAAAGATTTCATCCTTTATCTTGTTGGTTCCTTCCCTTATAATATTAATGGTTATGGTACCTTTCACTTCCACTAATGGATTATCTTTATCATGAGTCCTAGGAGTGAATGTATTATTTTTGCCTCTTATGCAAGACTATGTCATGATGCAACAAAATCATCTAATCTAAAAAATTTACTATAACTTACTAGGGCCTTGATCTCACTTTCCAAAAAAATCTCTAAGAAATTTGCTAATTTGTAGCCTTGGGAGTGAATTTGGTGGAAACTTTGATTTCACAATAACTTCTTCAAATTTAATCTGAAATCCTCCAAATTTGGTTTGTAGGTGTATCAATGTGACCTAGTTCAAAAATCAAGAAAAAAATCACTTGATTTTAGCAATATGAGTGAAAATATTGAAAAGCCTGATTTTGTAATAACTCCCTTAATTATGCTCTAATTGACCTAAGATTTGGATTGTAGTAGAATCAATATGTCTTTGAAAAACCCTTCAAAAATTTGCCAAAATGAGAGAGCTATGTGCATCCCAAAATGACATCCACAATCGAAAAAAATGCCTTGTTTCTTGTCTTCATAGTGATAAGATCATGCTCTAATACCAATTGTAATGAAAGAACTTGCACAATAGAAGAATATAATAAGAAATATACTACAAATACTTGATAATAATATGTCACTTCGAAGGGGATACCTCCAATAGTTTTCAATAAGAACATGATACTCAATATGATGATAATAACTAACCTCTACCTCCTATATATACCATACTTATACTTTGGCTAACACCCAGGTCGATCTAACTACCTATATATGACTACAATAATGATTATATTACTTAATTAAGAGTTAAGGTAGTCATAGGCCCACTACTCATAATCCTATGCACATTATAAGATTAAGGGTGTAGTAGGGGTGAATTTTATGTGGCACGAGGACAAACCCAAACACTCTAGGATTGACCCAAGATAAGGAGGTGCAAATCTCCAAATACAAAATGAATGTAAATATAAATACAATAGCATACACAACAAATAGATAGTAATAGGGAATATATAAAAATAAATACAAACATAAATAAGATAAAATCAAATATATAAAAATAAATACAAACATAAATAAGATAAAATCAAATGTGAAAATAAAGATTTATAAAAGGAAAAAAATAATAGCAACTTCACATTTGTCAATATGTAATTGTACTAAGAATTTAGTTTTGGCATGCTAGGCAAATTTCGTCACTAAAAATAAAAATAATTACACCATGAAGCACTTATGAAGTGGAGCTTGACATTTTTGAATAAGTCACAATAACGTGTTTTATTAGGTAATCTTAGTTTGGCAATTCAACAGAGATGCACTTAGATTTTTTCCCAAGACAGTAACTAGAACTGGCTCTTTATAGGATTAAAAGATTAGCATAGATCTTAAGCCTAAAGAAAGCGTAAGAGATGGGTTAGAATTTTTATCCAAACCTATTTAGTTGGCGGCTATAAAGACAATTGTCCTATAAATTACCGCCATTCATCTCAATGACATGGATAGATAATGATCAGGCGCACTGAAAATGCACGCCCACTAACAGCAATGGCTGCTTCCATTTCCACTCCATTTTGGTTGGTGATAAACATCTCAAAACACTATTTCAACCTTGCATTTATCATATTTGAACTATAAATATATTCCCCTCCTGCGCTTCAAAGTATCCCAACACAAGCAAGCAATCAATCTTGTTAAGTTTCTGAGTCTAATGCTTACTACTATTTACATATAGTTTTCTTAGATTGGTAGAAACAGTTTTTATTTAAAGCATTTGTGTGTAGGTGGTGATTGTCTTTGTGGTGCAGAAAAAGTATTGGTTGCAAAGATGGAGATGAAGAAAGGATGGGTGGTGATGGCGTTGGTGATGGTTGCAGTGATGATGATGATGATGATGAGCAGTGTAAATGGTGATCCAACATGCAGCCCAGCTGGAAGATTCTGGTGTAACACAGGGAGGTGCTGCAGTAAGTTCAACTGGTGTGGGAGCACCGCAAACTACTGTGCAAAGGACAACTGCATTGCTCAGTGCTGGCCTGGTGTCACTTCCCTCTTCTACACTCCATCTCTTCTCACAATAGATAACCGCACCCACCCTCTCCAGAATAATCCGTAGAGCTTTCCCAAAAAAAGAGAGCATGCTTAAATAATCCCTAGAGCAAGTATTAAAAAAATGGCATGCTTTAACAGTTACAGTATCTAGAATAATCCCTATCTAGCAAGGATAAAAAATGAAGCATGCTAGTTGTTTAGGGAACTTTTTAATCTTAAGTTTGGTATGATATACTACTTCCATGTCCAATGATATGGCTTTTTAATGCTGGTTTGTTTATTTAAATAATGTAAATTATAACAATTATATTATCAAATCAAGTAATTTTTTATCTAAATATAATCATGGTGAAATTTTCATGTACCCATGTCATTTCTTATTTAGTTTTGTGATTACTTTGGTGGAATGTCTTAAATATACAATATTGATAAGTGGCATACTATTGTGCTTTGTTTGGTTTATGGCGTGACTCCTATCTACTTTTATTTAACCATGTTTATACCTATTCTCATACATCTCTCATTTACTCATCATTATCGCACCTATTCTTTTTTATTTTTCTTTCACTTTTTAATGTCAAACAGTATATGTGGCTCTTCATTAGGGCTGTTCTTAAATATCATCCACTTCAACAGTCAAAGGTCAATTTTGACCACTAAAAATAGGACAAATATTTACCACTTTTTTATTGTGAATGAGGTGTAAAATTGCTATTGGCTGTTTGACTATTAAAGTGGATGATATTTAAGTAGAGTGCTTCATTAGCAGGACTGGAAATCCATTGTTATTATGTAGTGTTCTATTCAACTCCTAATATATCCAAAAATTATATCGAACCAAGTTATAGGTAAATTGGGTGCAATTGTTGGATTTAGGTGCCCACTTGATTAGATGTTTTCTGGTCAATGTAAAAGTTTTGAGATACTGTTGAAAAAAATAATAGTGCTTCCTAGAAAATACTTTTGTTATGAAGCCAAATCATACAAACCTTTCATCCGTCCAAATTCCACTATTTGTTTCTCTAAAATGCAACTGTTACAGCTCTCATATCTTAGGTACACAGTACAAATGTCTCAATAACTTCACTTTCCATTTTAAAAGTATGCACGGATTAGATTAGCTATTCTAAAGTATGCAGAAAACTCTTCCATTGTTGATGTCACTAATACCTCTTCTTGTAAGCATTACTCTAAAGTGAGATGAGACACGTCAGAGTCACAATGGCAAGGGTAATATTGGAATGTTGAATTGTTGTCTTACAGGCAATCCCAACTGAGATGAAGAACATGATCACAATGCTCAGTTTTTTTTAACTGGAAACATATACATTTTTGAGAAATGTATTTTAATATTTTAACTTACAAATACTACAAGATAATGATGGGTTGAAAAGTAGAATTGCAGAGTTGTTGAATAATAGTTGGAAATCGAACATTTCCATTTCATTGTCCAAGATACTCATATTGTCATTATACTCCACCTCTCCTCTGTTAAGGATTAAGATTGTTTAGAAAATGATAGAATGTTTCTACAATCTTATATAAGCTAAAACATTCCAAGAGTTGTTCTAGAAAAGAGCATTCTAAGATCTGTTCTAGAAAAAGAACATTCCTGGTTTAAGAGTTTTCTAGAAAGCTAGAAGCTTTCAAACTTCAAGCATTTTGTAGCTATATATATGTGATTGTAGAGAGCTGTTGGACACAACATCTAGACAGCTGCTAGACACAGCATCTGGATAGCTGCTAGACACAGCATTTTGGATGTGATGTAATGTATGCTAGATGAATATAATTTGCTGGGTTATTCGGTGTTATGTTTTGCCCTGTCTTTTTGGTGTTTTTTGGGCCTGTTCTTACATAGCATCAGAGCTAGGTCACGGGTTTGAATCCCTTTGGGTAACGTTGAGGGGGGATTGTTGAAAAAAAAAATTCAGCTAAAGTTTCAACCAGGTTCAGCTAGAATGTTTTCCAGGTTCAGCTAGAGGACCATCAAGAGGTTCAGCTAGAATGTTTCCCAGGTTCAGCTAGAGGACCATCAAGAGGTTCAGCTAGAGATTCAGCAAGAAATATATTGCTGGAGTGATTTGTTTGTAGGGTAAATATATTGTTGGAATGATTTGTTTGCAGGCTGGTATATTGCTAGAGTGTTTTTTGTTTGCAGGGCTATTATATTGTTGGAAATGCAAGTTGGAACAAGCTAGAAGTATTATTGGTAGTGCTCTCATGGCCAAAGTATTACATATAAATGATTCAATCTCATATCAACAAGCTAGAGGGAAGAAAGAATGGGAGCGAGCCGCTTGGTATGCTAGAGGTGAACATTAAGGGGGGATGGTAGTATAATGTTCCCCTCTCATTTATATTTTTTCTGTATTATTCTAGCCAATCTTAAGGGGGGATATTAAGGATTAAGATTGTCTAGAAAATGATAGAATGTTTCTACAATCTTCTATAAGCTAGAACATTCCAAGAGTTGTTCTAGAAAAGAATATTCTAAGATCTATTCTAGAAAAAGAACATTCTAAGTTTAAGAGTTTTCTAGAAAGCTAGAAGCTTCCAAGCTTCAAGGATTTTGTAGCTATATATATGTGATTGTAAAGAGTTGTTGGACACAACATCTGGATAGCTTCTAGACACAACATCTAGATAGCTGCTAGACATAGCATTTTGGATGTGATGTAATGTATGCTAGATGAATATAATTTGCTGGGTTATTCAGTGTTATGTTTTGCCTTGTCTTTTAGTGTTTTGGGCCTGTTCTTACATCCCCCACTGACATTTTGTCCCCAAGTCTGTTCTCCATCATCAGTGACTCATCACACTCCTTACATTTATTACCAAATTCTTCGTTTTGCATAAATATTTATATATTGTCTGTGTTATTAGGCCTATATTCTAGGATCTGTATTATTTTTATTCAAAATACAGAAGTTGTCTGTTGCTTTGAATGAATGAGGAGATTTTATGGGGATTTTATTCCCAGCTTGTGGCAATGCTAGGGTTTATTTCATCTAACAATTATTTTTTCCCTATTGATATATTTCTTTTCATGTTGGAGTGGGCGAGGTTATCCCAAACATTATACGAGGGGCAACGAAAATACTCTTTGCAACACTCATACAATTTGAAAAAGTGTTGCAGAGACACCATTTGTTATGGGGTACATAATGTTGTGCTTGACTATCACTTTCTTCTTTATTAAGGATGTCTGGAGAGTTTACGAGCTCTAGTCTTGCCTTGGACAATGTTCAAGGCCATTTTGACTTACTTAAATGGGTAAAGCTTGTTGAGTATGCAACTCTAAGGCCTTGAATGTTAGGTGCAATGGACTAAAATGTTTGTTCATCCACTTATAGTGGAGGATGCTTTTGATGGATGATGTGGAGTTCATTATCACTGGTTGTCATGATGGACATCGGCTTTGCTATGTTGTTGTGATTTTCTGTTCATATTTATTTTTGTGAAAGGGATGTTTTTTATGGGTTGTGTGGATTACATTGCCATTGCACTAAATCTTTTCAAGCATTGGTGCCAAGTGGTAATTTAACATGCTCATATATAATTAGTTAGGACTATTGGAGGGATAAATAATTTTTGAAAATAGATGATGAATATGAATATTTTGTAGATTATATCTAAAAGAGCCTTGTTACCAGGTTTGGGAGATGAATATAAATGGTTAGGAATGAATTTTTTTTATTTATGCCTATAAGATTCAAGGCAATTCGAAGTAGTTCTTTGCTTGATTTGTTCATATTTCTTTTGTGATTGTTTTCATGTAGACTGATATGTGTTTCCAAAGTCACATTTTGCTAGCTTTGTAAGAGGCAGTAGGAGCATATCTGGTGGGCCTATTTGAGGACACAAGCATGTGTGCCATCCATGCCAAGAGGGTCACCATTATGCCAAAGGACATCCAACTTCCTACGAGAATTCATGGTGAAAGAGCATAAGCTCCTTTAATCTAGCACAAATTTGTGGCACTGGGATTTTTTAATTCTATAGACTAGTTTATCTTGTATAGGTGTTGTGCTCTACACTAATCATATATTATGCATGAACTAAAATAGAGACTTGTACTTTGATAGAGACTCATTAATTTTAGACAACATTTAATAACATGTAATGTTGCATATTATGTGGTAAATTTATGAGCTAAAAAAGTAAAACAAGTCTCAATCCCTATTTTTAGCATTCTTTTATTTTGGGCTGACCAGGATTCAATTTCAATTCAATGCTTTCTGTGATTGTAACATTTTTCGGCTATTAAAATACATTTTCCTCCATTTAAAACAAATATCTTAAAAAAAATTTAAAAAAAAATCAAATCTATGCTAGTTGCTCTTGTTTTTAATGTTCCAACACAACTAGAATGATTTTATTGATTTTTTAATTTTTTTGGTAATGTTTTACACAATGACTTTTGCATACACCATTTAAAATTTTTGAAATTTTAAAATTTTTAAATAAAATTCATACCATATATATATATATATATATATATATATATATATATATATATATATATATATATATATATATATATATATATATATATATATATATATATATGTTGAGTTTGTGGGCTATATTTTTTAATGAATTTGAATGTTTCTAGATTTGACTATGTAGTGTTTATTTCCATCAACGTTTCTGATCACGCTCTATGATCCATCATTAGGATGTAGAGCTAAAGAAGAGAATGAAAATGTTAGGATGTAGAGTTAAAGAAGCAAATGAAAATGGTAAATTGTAGACAATAGCTCACTAAATAGAGGGAGGGATTGAGGTGCCCTGGAACCAAGAGACAAGGGTTAAAAAAGAAACAAATCATTAAAAAGTTCAAACACATAGTATAAAAAAGCATGATTAACATTAAATGAAAAAGAATATGATAAATAACATGGAACAAATTTTAACAACATAGATTAAAAGTAAATTTTAGAGAAACAAATAAAATAAAACAAAAAGTGAAATAATATTTGCAAGAAAATGCAAAACCTAAATTATCAAACAAAGAGTAAAAATACTAATTTAAAACACACACACACACACATGCATGAAGATGTATATCCTTATAATTATATATATGTACCTATGTGTGTATGAAAAAACAAAACCAAAACATAATAACCAAAGCAAGAATTAAAAAATAAAAACAAAAAATATAAATTATGTGTATATGTATACATACAAGCTAACCATATATGTATATGTGCATGTATATAAATACATGCAAACTATATGTGAACTAGAATGAACAAGTAAATATAGTAAACATAAATGTATGTATACATATACATGTATATGTATATATCTATGTATATATGTAGATGTGTACATATATCCATTATTCATGTATACATATATACATTTATATGCACAAATACATGTGTGTATATGTATATATAGGAGTACAAAACAAAAAAGAATAGGGGGAGCTAGAGAACTAGATGAGAAGGGCAATAAGTGCAAGAACAATTAAGCACACAACAACAAACATATAAAACTAAGAAAGAAAAAAGCTAAATTTGTGTGTGAGAATAAAATTATATGAGTGAATGTAATGAATGGTAAAAACTACCTATATACTAGGAGAAAGCAATTGGATCATAAAGCAAAGGAGGGAAAAGGAGAACTAGCAACTGACACTAAAAGGACAACAAAAGAGGAATGGAGAAGAGGGAAATGAGAAGGCTAAAAGGGTTGGGGAAGTAAGAAGTGAGTGATGGCTAGGGAGGGAGAAAAAGGGGGGGGGTTGGGAAGTGATAGGGAGAGGAAGGGAAGGAAGGAGAAGAAGGAGGCCAAGATCAAATAGAGAGGAGATACAAGATTAAGAGGGGGTCCAAGAGTGGTTTCTAAGGTGGGTAAGTAAGAGTTGTTGGAAAAGCTAAGAATCCAACCTTCATCACGATTGAGGTTGGAGGGGTGGTTGATAATTTATATGGTCTCTTTGAGTTTTCTCTTGAAGTAGTTATCCTCTTTGACCAAGATTTGAGTATTTTCTAAGTAGATGTAGTGTTTGGTCAAGGAGGAGTGCTCTGCAAGGGTAGATTTTAGGACTCGTTCATGCCTAATTTTAAGGCAGAGTTGTTATTTAATTCTCACCCAAAATCAAATGAGCATTATAAATACCATTCAATCATTAAAATTGTTGAAGGTTAATAAATTAATAATATATTAATGTCATGGCATAGCAAGTCAAAGTGTCAATAATTGACACTTGTCTCTTAAAGAGACCTATTCTAAAAACTTTAAGTTCCAACTTGGGTGTGTTAGAACTTCGACCTAGAATAGAACTTAAGCCATTGATCATCATACATCAAATGATGCAGAATATTTGTAAAAAATATATATTTCTATTAAGAGCTATTGTTTAATTCTCACCTAAAATCAAATGAGCATTACTTATCATTCAATCACTAAGATTGTTAAAGATTAATATATTAATATTTTAATGTTATGTCATAGCAAATCAAAGTAGCATTCGTTCATTAGCATTTATCTCTTAAGGAGACCTATTCCAAAAAAAATTAAGTTCAAATTTGACTATGTTAGAAATTTAGCCTTGAATAAAACTTAAGTTGTTGATCAACGTTCATCAAATGATGTAAAATTTATCAAACAATTCAATCTTTATAAAGCTAAAAATTTGCCAAATGACTTAATCATTATCATTTAGCATATAATATTTTTGTCAGACACATTATTATTTTTTAAATCATTCTATAATTTGCCACTTGAGTTATTTTATTTTTCTAAATATATCTATAATTTGCCAACTAAATTATTTTATTTTTTAATATATCTATAATTCGCTAGTCAAAACCAACATTATTGACAAATATGAAAAATTCACCACAAAAATTAATGTCTTCTAGGCTAAGATTTACCAAGATTTTATATTTCTTTAGTGGGGTTTTCCTAAAGTTATCATTGATCTTAAGGAGGGATATTAATGGTGACTATGTTCCCTATCTTAACAACATTCTTGAACAGATGGCTAGGATTCAAGTGGCTCTCAATCAAAATACCCCATGATCTAGTGTGTCATCATCATGTGTAGCGCCTAAAGAATTGTTCCCAAAATCAATGAGTCATGAATAGGGAATGTAGTGGTGTCGTTTTTTCCATTTGTGGCATCTAATTTTTCCTTCCATTCTACTCTAGTCATGTCTACTCTAGGTAGATCATTTAGGGATGAATCCACCCCATCTTGACTACCAGATTAGGGAATGAAATCATGATTACCAAAAGTTCCTAGCAATTTGTGAGCAAGGATAAAGAAGGTGGCATCTCTAATTGAATGTCTAGCCTTCTCTACAGTGTATTTTAAATTTGAGTGGCTTGATTCCTATCGATGAGTCCCAATACCATGACCAACAATGAGGATTTTTTGTTCACATATGGTGGAAGCGACATTCCTACCTACTCTATTGGAGCCTCCTAATAGTAAATTTTCATTATTCAAACAAATAAATTTATTTTTACAAACTTTAAATCTAAAAGATTTCAAGAGAAAGAACATTTTCCCAATTTTAAATTGTTTTTAAAATTTATATTATTACTAAAAACTATTAAATAAATTGATGAATTATACTAATATTTTATATTAAAAATAATTAAAATTATTTTAGTAAAAAAACAAATAAACATATTAAAACTTTAAAGGCTTCCCTCCACATTCTATAAGGAGGAATTTATGGACTTCAATAGACAATTTTTAGCCTAAAATTTTCCATAATTGATAATTAAAGTTCCACCACTCATAATAAGGAGAAGTTTTCTCAAAAACCGTCAAGTTTTGGAAAGTTTCCACAATTTATAATTAAAGTTCCACTACCCATAATGAGGAAAAGTCTTCTCAAAAATCACCTTAACAATTTTGAAAAATTAAAAGTTCTTCCTAAACTTTAAAATATATATTTAATGTAATCCTCTTTACATAAATCAAATAGATCTAAGTATAATTAATTTATAAAATTTAGATTTAAATTTAAGGGTTTATAGATTGAAAATAAATAGGATATTTAGTTTTGAAAAGTAATATTAATGTTATTCAAAATTTAATCATTGAGGTTTTTTTTTAAGAATATTCTTGTTAAATGTTTTGATTTTTAAATGCTGCTAAAAATTTATGTGGATGAAAACTAAATTTTTTTTAGATTGAATTCAAGTAATGTGGGAATGATCTATTTTACAAAAAAAATATTTTATAACTTATGAGATTAAATTGGAAAAATGTGAAGCAAGAAGGATGTGTTGGGAGAGTTGAGTATCACAGGCTAGAGCACCCCTGTTTGTGGCCCTAGTCATGCCTTTTCTCCATTGGTTTTCTTGTGTAGGTGGGTCGTTTAGTGGGGTGTCTTCTTTCCGATGTGGTGGGTCAGGGTCTAAGATATCTAGGGGTAGTTTAGGGTTTGTGTCTTCTTTTTGGGGTTCAGGGGTGCAGAGCTCAGAGGGGTCAGTGTTGAGGAGTCGTTCAAGTGGCTCTTCTCTTCGTTGTCTTTTGTTCTCTGGTTTTGTGGGATAGATATTTTGCTCTCCTCTTTTTGGCTAGGGTTTGGCTTTTTGTGCCTCTGGAGCCATAGGGCATGCTGCAGGTCTGATAGATGGATCTAAGGTTTCTTTCCAAGAGGCTCTCAATAGTGAAGATCCCTCTTCGTCAAATTGTGTTTAGGGTTTGAATGGGGAGCGGGTAGCTCAATTCAGAGGTCCTCATGTTTCAAAAGTGAGTGGGTGTCTTGAGAGGAGCCAAGAAAGGCCAATTTTGGTGATCTAGTTGGAATCCATGGAGGAAGATGTGTCTTACCTAGCAAATCATGCTTAACTTGTAAGTTTATGGGGATCCGTGTTTCTTTGACTTTTATTGAATCTTGGATTAGATACCTAGAACCTTGAAGGGGATATGGAGGTTATGTTGGCAGCGAATAACTACTTTCTGGTGGTGTTTTTGAATTTAACGGATCGTAATAAGGCCTTTGAGGGGGCATGCATTTTTATAATCAGGTTGGGATCTTTATTAAACCTTGGCATAACATCTTTAATCCTTTAGAGGAGCTTCTTTCCAAGATCTCTATATGGGTGTAGCTTCCCTGGTTCCCACTTGAATTTTGGAGGAATGATATTCTACATATGATTGTGTTGTTGTTAGGCAAGCCGATGGGCCCTTCGCAATAGATGCTGGATAGAAAGGTCAATTATTTTGCCCGCATTTGTGTTCAAATAGATTTAAACAATCTTTTTCCAAATTCTTTAGAAATTTGGTTTGGATCATCTTCATGGACTTAGTAGTTGGATTATGAGGCTCTCCTATTTCGGTGTTGGGTCTTCCATTAGTATGGTCATTTGCAAAAAAAAGTTTCCTAGATTTAACCCTGTAGGATCTCAGGCTAATAAACCTCCTCTGCCTACTCATAAGATAGATAAGGGGAAAGCCCCAATTATAGTAGAAGAAACAGATAAAGAGGGTTTTATCCTAGTAAAACCATGTAATAAAGGAAGAGGACAGAAGAGGACTCTCAAGGATAAACAAGTTGATGGGTTATAGAACTAATTTGATGCCTTCGATGTAGGTGACCAACAAGGGTTGATTCCAGAAAAGATGCATGAGGGGTTAGCCCCCATGGGGATAGATCAAGAAGGTTTAAGGGAAGGCAGAATTTGTGGTACCAATCAGGTAGAGTTTGCAGGTGTTCAAATGGAAACATATTAGCTTCTAGTGGTTTCTAGAAGTCTGGAATTGGTTGGAGTAGTGGAGGTGGTGATTGGTTCGATGCAGGTTCCCCAGACCTTCCTTCAGAGAAGGAAGTTCAAATTTTAGGTCTAGCAGTAGAGCTCAACCATCCCTTGGGATTGAATAGCAAAAGAATCTCAAAAAGGGAACCTTGGAGAAGCCTCCCAAGTTGGGGCAGAAGAAGGATCAAGAGAAAGTGAAGACGACAGGTGAGACTTTAGTGGAATCAGGTTCAATTAAAACCATTGATTCCCATTTCTCTAATTCCCAAAGATGATCGTGCTTTCTTGGAATACACGGGGGTTGAATAGCATCCCTAGACAAAAGGTTGTTCATGATTTGATTCAGGTTCATTCGCCTGATATGGTTTTCATTCAAGAGTCGAAGTTGTTAGTGGAAGGCATGTCCAACATTGCTTCTAGATTATGGGTTAGAGGTCAATGTTAGTGTATTGGGGCCTAGGCAGTGCAGGCAGTGTTGCTTTCTTATAGAACCCACGCAAGGTTTCTCCTATGTGGTGGATCTATAGTAGATCCTCTATTTCAGTGGTTGCATCTAGTTTTTAATTGAGAGAAATTATTTTCACCAATGTGTATGCTTCGGTTGATGTTTTAGGAAAATCTTCACTTTGGTCACATATTTTCTATGTTCATTCTTAGCCCCTTATTTGCCTTGGATTATGGCTGGAGATTTTAATGCTATTGTAAGTCTAGACAAGAAGAAGGGGGCTTGGATAGGCTAGAACCTTCTTCCACGTTGTTTAGGGATAATATTCTTGTCTTGAACCTAGTAGACATAAAGATCTCCAATGGCTTGTTTACTTGGAGTAATAGAAAATGTAGAGAGAACTGTATCTCTGAAAGGCTGGACAGGTTTTTGGTTTCTAGCTTTTGGGTTGGTAGCAACTGGGTTATGAATTTAGAGATCCTGGATTGGCAGGGATTGAACCATTGGCCTATTAAATTTTCTACCTCCTTGTTTGGTACTACTAAGAATCTTTCTTTTAAGTTTCAGCTTATGTGGCTCAAAGATCCTTCTCTGCAAGATTTTATGGTAGGATAGTGGAGTAAATGTAAGTTGGCTTATGGCACTGCTATGTATTCCTTTGTTAAGAGGTTGCAATATGTAAAGTTCCAGTTTAAGAAGTGGAACAAGAAATATTTTGATAACATTTTCTTGGCAAAGGTGGCTGCCCAATCTTGTTTGGGCACCATCACCTAGTAGATTAGAGACTTTGACCTCAATATGGGGAATATTAGGGATGAAACAGAAGCTATGAAAGAGCTTGCAGAATGGGAATTGTGCAAGGAAATTTTTTGGAAGAAAAAGTCACATATTGATTGGCTCCAAGAAGGTGATAGAAACACTTCATTTTTCCATAACTCTGTCAAAGACGGAAGGCATGAGAACATGATTACTTCATTGGTGTGCTCCCAAGGGGTTCAGTTATCCTTTAGTCGAGAGATTTTTGTAGAGGCATCTCGGTTCTTCTCTTCTTTGTTTTTGGAGGATTCTCCCTTAGCAGTTGATGATGAAAATATTGTTCTGGATTGTATTCCATATTTGGTGTCTGATGAGATGAATGAGGCTATTTTCAATCCCATCTTCTTGGTTGAATTGGAGAAGATTATGTTTTAGTGTAAGAGAGAGAAAGCCCTTGGGCCTGATGGTTTCCTGATAGAATTCTATCAGAAATTTTGGGAGATTATCAAATATGATCTTTTGGAGGTTGTTAAGGAGCTGTAAAGGAGAAAACAGATGATAGGAACCTTGAATGCTACATTCCTCACTCTTATTCCTAAGATAGAAGGAGCTAACTCACTAAATCTCTTTAGGCCCATTGCTCAGTGTAATGTTGTTTATAAGATCATCACTAAGTTGATTGCTAAAAGGCTCAAACTATGGCTCAATGGGTTGATTTCTAAGGAGCAAGGAGGATTTATTCTAGGTAGCCAAATTCTTGATTGTGTTGTTGTGGCGACTGAATCTATTCACTCCATGGCATCTTCCAAGGAGAAAGTAAGTTCATTAAGCTGGATAAGGCCAAAGCTTAGGACCAAGTCAAATGGAGTTTCCTCTATAAGGTTCTTTTGGCATTTGGATTTGGTGTTGATTGGGTTATGAGTTATGTTACTTCGACTTCTTTCTTTGTTCTTATTAACTATGAGCCTACAGAGTTGTTTGGTGCATCTAGGGGCCTTTGGCAAGGGGACCCACTATCTCCTTATTTATTTATCCTTTTGGTGCCTAAAGGATTGGGTAGAGTCATAAAATCTCATGTGGGAGAGGGCTTGATCCAAGGTTGGAGCTAGGGCAATAGCTTACCTCCTCACTCTCATTTATAATTTGTTGATGACACTGCTTTGATGGGTTTAGCTAGAGTCAATGAGGCGGTTAATTTAAGAAGTGTTTTGGATATTTATCTGGGAGCCTCGAGTCAGAGGATTAATGAGGACAAGTGATGCAGAGCGCACTACGAAGTGGCAAAACTATTCAAAAAAAATTAAACCCTTGAATTCACTGAACCACCGAACCTTTGAACCATTGAACTTCTCTACCGGTTGAACTAGTTTGAATCTTCGAACGGTCTTGAACCGTTGAACTCGTCGACCCTTTGTACCATTTTGAACCTTTGAATTGTTGAACTATTGAACCTGTTGAACCACACAAACTGTTCAACTATCTACGAGAGAACGCTTATCAGCAAGCTCTGATTTCATTACCCCGAAGTCTCAGTCACCCCAATATCGAGTTCGACATTTTTTTATTTTCAGCTGGAAACTAACCATCGGTCACCTCCAGGATAGTTATCCTAACGCCTCAACTCTCCCCAATGGGTTCAATACTTCTTCACTTACGTTCGTCAGCTAGACTATCTTTATTGGCCACTTCATAATATACTTCCCCGATATGCCGATACCTTTTCCTTTGGCAAAACTCTTCACTATCGGTGACCTTTAGAACTGACACTCCGATAGACTAAGGTCTCTCTGATATGTATCAGTACATTCCTTCGGCAACTCCATTGAACCTTATGAACTCTCGAACCAAATTGAACCTTATGAACCTCCGAACACACTATTGGTAGGACTTATACCGTAGGCCAACCCCAAGCCTATTTCACCGACAACCCGGTCACTCCAATATCCAACCTGGTCACTCCGATATCCAAAAGAGCATTTGATGCCTGGCTCAATATCGGTAAGACTTAACTTATCGAGAGGTGAGTTTTTCTATCGGCCGATACAAGTTCTCCACTTAGTCTTCCTTTATTGGTAAGACCACCCTCTGTCGGCGGAACTTTTCCTTTGTGTGCCGATACACTTGGTCACCCCAATCACTCTTTGAGTAGACTAAAACTATTGCTCCGAGGTTCAAATCTCCTGTTGATGACCACTATCTCGTCGATGATGCAGAGTGCACTGCGAAGCGGCAAAACTATTCAAAAAAAATTGAACCCTTGAATTCACTGAACCACCGAACCTTTGAACCGTTGAACTCGTCGACCCTTTGTACCATTTTGAACCTTCGAATTGTTGAACCACATGAACCATTCAACTATCGATGAGAGAACGCTTATAGGCAAGCTCTGATTTCATTACCCCAAAGTCTCAGTCACCCTGATATCGAGTTCAACATTTTTTTTATTTTCAGCCGGAAACTAACCATCGGTCACCTCTAGGATAGTTATCCCAACGCCTCAACTCTCCCTGATGGGTTCAATACTTCTTCACTTACGTTCGTCGGCTAGACTATCGTTATCGGCCACTTCATAATATACTTCCCCGATATGCTAATACCTTTTCCTTCGGCAAAAACTCTCCACTATCGGCGACCTTTAGAACTGACACTCTGATAGACTAAGGTCTCTCTGATACGTATCAATACATTCCTTCGGCAACTCCATTGAACCTTATGAACTCTCAAGCCAAATTGAACCTTATGAACCTCCGAGCACACTATCGGTAGGACTTATACCGTCGGCCAACCCCAAACCTATTTCACCGACAACCCGGTCACTCTGATATCCAAAAGAGCATTCGATGCTCGGCTCAATATCGGTAAGACTTAACTTATCAGGAGGTGAGTTTTTCTATCAACCAATGGGCCGATAATACGCCGATACAAGTTCTCCACTTAGTCTTCCTTTATCAATATGGCCACCCTCTGTCGGCAGAACTTTTCCTTTGTGTGCCAATACACTTGGTCACCCCGATCACTCTTCAGGTAGACTAAAACTATCGCTTCGAGGTTCAAATCTCCTGCCGATGACCACTGTCTCGCTGATGATGCCTTCACAAAACTGCAAGTCCTCAAATCGTCTAACTTCCAACCCAGACCCTAGCACATGGAGATGCTAGGTCTCCTACTGTACAGATTGTTCCATTTCAATCCCCTGCATTGCTAACCTAACACAAAACAAAAGAACAAAAACAAATATATATACACTGAAGCCATTCCACCGATCTCAACGAGAGTTGAACTAGTGGAATGCCTCAACAAGCCATTTTATGAGAAACCACAGGAAGGTAAAATCTACAACAAACAAATTACGAAAACTTTGAACACAAAAATAGGAAACACTAAACTGACGGAACAAAGTCTTATTCTTCTTCAGCACAGAATTGAACTTACACAACCAAATCCATAACCGAACACAAATGTTCGTCTGCTGCCAATTTATCCCAACACATTGGGAGATTAAATTGTTCGTGACAGTTGGGGAAGGCCAACCGCTTCATATCCCCAAAATGTTTTTATTACAACTGAACAAAACAAAAATTGAAAACGAACAACTAGTCAGTTTGACCTTATCCAAACAAAAACAAAAGATTTGTTAGGTGCCCCTGCACCATACTCTCGGGGCTTAAAAGAACTCAAGTCCCTTGAGGAACCAAGTTTGAAATATTAACCCCATGCTTGATGATGTCTTCCTCGCTCATCCAGGTAGCATCCTCATTAGGCAAACGACGCCATTTGACCAGATACTGCTTGTAGGTTTTATGTCTAGTCTTCTTCTGAACTTTGGTGTCCAAAATACATTCCAATTGTACTAGCTAACTCAATGGAAGATCAAAAATCCATTCTACATCCCTTGCTCCTGTCACATCTGAATCTGTAACATTGTCTCCCCTGAATGGAAACAGTTCTGACACATTGAAATGGGTGATATTGCTAAACCTAGAGGAAGTTCAATTTCGTATGCATTACGACCAAATTTGTGTACAATATTGCATGGACCTATCTTCTTCATAAGAAGTTTCGTGGGCTGCCCCTTCGGAAGTCTTTCCTTCTTCAAATATGCCATTACCAGATCCCCAACTTTGTATTGGACATCCCTTTTCTTCTGATTAGCTCTCTCTTTATATTTCCCTATGTTCTTCTGGATAGTTTCCCTTACAACATCATGGATATCCTTCATGCTGACTGCAAAATCTTATCCTTGTGCACTCTTTTTCTCCATGTTCTGGAGATCCCTGAGCTCTAAAATTCCCCTGGGATGAATCCCATATACAACTTCAAAAGGGCTCTTCCCTGTGCTCCTATTAACAGAATCGTTATATGCAAACTTTGCTTGTGGGATGATCATATCCCATGCTTCTCCATGTTGTTTAATCAAACACCTCAAAAGATTACCCAGTGATCTATTCACCACCTCAGTTTGTCCATCTGTTTGAAGGTGATAGGCTGACGTGAAAGATAATTGAGTGCCCAATTTCTTTGACAATGTGCGTCAAAAATGTCCCACAAACTTGGGATCTCTATCAGTGACAATATTCAATGGCAAACCATGAATTCAAACTATTTCTTTAAAGAACAAACCGGCAATGTGTGAAGCATCATTGGTACATTTGCATGGTACAAAATGAGCCATTTTACTGAATCTATCAACTACAACAAACACACTATCAAAACCTCTTTGAGTCCGAGGAAGACCCAAAACAAAATCCATACTTATACACTCCCATGGCCTTTGAGGAATTGGAAGTGGTTGATAGAGACCTGCATTGGATGAAGTCCCTTTGGCTCTCTGGCAAATGTGACAATTGTCTACAAATTTTCTGACATATGTTTGCATTTTAGGCTAGAAGTAAAAACTTCTAACTTGCTCCAATGTCTTGTCCAGTCCAAAATGACCTCCAAGACTACCGCAATGTTTCTCTTTTATGACGTTCTCCCTCATGGAACACCTAGGCACACACAACTGGTTGCCTTTAAACAGTAACCCCTGTTGTAGTAAAAATTTAGAAAAATCAGAATGATAGGAATCTGAAAATTGTGAACAAATTGCATATATCTCCTTGAAGTCCTCATCATTCTGGTACATATTCTTGAGAGAATCCACTCCCACACTTTGCAACTAGATTTTCTATATAGTGCACACTCTTCTACTCAGAGCATCTGCCACCTTATTGGCTTGTCCCTTCTTATGTTTGATGGAAAAAAGTATACGCCTAAAATTGTTCAACCCACTTCATATGCCTGTGATTTAGCTTCACGTGTGAATTCAGAAAACTCAAAGCATAGCTGTCAATATAAACAATGAATTCCTTGGGCAAGAGATAATGTCTCCATTTTTTCAATGCTTGAACCATTGCATACAATTCTAGATCATATGTGGAATACTTTCTTTTAGCATCATTCATCTTTTCACTAAAGAAAGCAACAGGTCCGCCTTCCTGACTCAAGACAACACCAATGGCAAGGTTACTGGCATCACATTCCACAGTAAACAACTTATTAAAATCAGGCAAAACCAAAATGGGTTTCTCTGCTATTTTCTGTTTGAGAATTTCAAAAGACTCATCAGCTGCTCTATTCCAAACAAACTTACATTTTTATTCTCCTTTTATGATATCCAGAATGGGTGCAAAAATATCACTGAATCCTCTTATGAATTTCCTATAAAAAAATTGCCAACCCATGAAAACTTCTTACATCACTTACTATTTTAGGTGCTGGCCAAGACAGAATAGCATTTACCTTCTCTGGATCCATTTTCAAACTACCCTGAGACATCACAAATCCCAGGTATGTGAGTTCCTCCTTCATGAAGATACTCTTCTCCATATTAATCATCAGTTTCTCCTCATGTAGCTTCTTCAACACCTGTTCCAAATGTTGCAAATGTTCTTCTTTTGTCCTGCTGAAAACCAGAATATCGTCAAGATAGACAACAACAAATTTACCAATAAAATCTTTCAATACTTCATTTATTAGACGCATGAAAGTACTGGGAGCATTGGACAGACCAAATGGCATCACCAACCACTCATAAAGACCTTCATTAGTCTTAAAGGTTGTTTTCCATTCATCCCCTTGTCTAATCCTGATCTGATGGTATTCACTCTTGAGATCAATTTTAGAAAAGTACCGAGCTCCTCCCAAACAATCCATGAGGTCCTCTATTCTGGGCATAGGAAACCTATATCTGATGGTGATCTTATTGATGGCCCTCGAATCAATGCACAACCTCCATTTGCCATCCTTCTTGGGAGCTAAAATTGTGGGTACAACACATGGACTAAGACTTTTCCTCACCAGGCCTTTATCAAACAGTTCTTGTACTTGTTTAGCAATCTCCTCATTCTGATTAGGTGTCATTTTATAAGCTGGTTTATTTGGTAATGTGGATCTTGGGATGAAGTCAATCTGATGACTTATGTCTTTCACAAGGGGTAGTACATTGGGCATATCCTCCACCATGATACCCTTATATTTGTCTAACAATTCCTGCACTTCCCGAGGGATTTTATCCTTACTGGATTTAGATAGATCAGAACTATCTTTCGGCTTCAAAACCAAAGCGTACCCTTGGATACCTTCCTCTTTTAGAGTATGGAGAAACTCTTTCCCACTCACTAACATGACACTTGATCCTACATTCTTGTCTACACCCTCTTCTGGTAAAGGATCCATTTTATACTGTCTACCGTTCTTAGTGATCACAAAGGAATTCGACTTACCATCATGCTGGGCTTGTACATCATACTGCCAAGGTCTACCTAACAGTAAATGGCATGCATCCATGGGAATTATATCACACAAAAGTTTATCCCCATATTCCCCTATCTAAAATTCTACCCAAGCTTGTTCATTGACCAAGACTTGTTGCCCTTTGTTCAGCCATGACACTTTGTATGGACTCACATGTGGTAATCTTCTTAAATTGAGTTTCTCTACCATTTCTACAGAAACTAAATTTTCAGTGGAGTCGAAGTCAACAATTACCTTACACATTTTGCCGGAGACTTTGCACAGAGTTCTAAACAATGTCTTCCTCTGCGGTGGTTCTTTGTTCTGTGGTACCTTCAGCATCGCCCTTCTCATCATGAGATTCTCTCCATCTTGTGTTGGAGCTGCGCTTCCCATAGGTGAGTTCACACTCTGACAATCTTCTTCTTGAATCAGCTAGCTCCTTCTCTCTCCTCCATGAGAGCTTGAGGCTTTCTCCGGACACTTGCCTGTTGTGTGCCCAATTTGGTTACAATTATAACATCTTCCCGTGAAGACATTAGGACCTCTGCCCGGTCCACCAAATCTGCCTCTCCCATTGGGTCTCCTGCCTCTGAAACCCCCTTTGGAACTAGATTCTCCACTGTGTTCTTGCTGACTGGACTCCCCTTGATTCTTCTAGAACTAATTTCTGCCACCAAAGCTATTTCTGCCCCTAAAATTTCTTCCACCTCTGCCTTTGTTCTACTATTCTCCCTTTCTTTTCTGCTTCTCTTTTACTCTCAGTGCCACTTGGAAACACTTGTCCACAGTTTCTAGTGTCAAGATGGTAATCTCATCTTGTATACTATACTTCAGGCCATTAATATACCTGGCAACTCTTCCTTTTCATCCTCAGCATGTCCACACCTTAGAGACAATTTATGAAATTCCTCTGTATAGGTGGATACATCCATATCCTTCTGCCTGAGGTTCTGCATTTTCCTGTATATCTGAACTTCATAATCTGCTGGTAAAAACTAAGCCTTGATCCTCTCTACCATCCGACTCCAGGATGAGATCATGCTCTTGTCACTCTTCACCCTTTCTCCCTGGGTGTAGTTCCACCACGTGAGTGCAGCACCCTTCAATTTCGTCTTTGCAAACTTGACTCTTCTATTCTCCGGTACCTCCTTGTACTCGAAATAATTATTCAGAGCCTTCATCCATTTGATGACTTCTTCTGTGTCCATCTTTCCACTAAACATCAGAATCTCTATTTTTACCTCGGACGACTCCTTACCAAGTGATTTTATGGCCTCCAAAAATTGTTTCTGGTCTGCAGTTATCTCTGCCTAATCTAGGGGTGTTTCCTCATCCCTTTCTTCATCTTCTCCATCAAACTCCTCGTCCAATCTCGGTCCTTTCCTCAATGTCTTCAATTCAGCCTGGAGTGCTTCCCTGACCCCAACTTTTATTTTCTCTTCCATCTCCCAAAATTTCTTGGCCACCTCAGTCATTCCCTTCGGAGGCATATTGCTAGCCTCTCCTTCGCTCTCGTCTGTTGACATACACAGATTTGTTCAAAACACATCACCACACAGACCGCCTAAAGCTCTGATACCAAAAATGATGCGGAGTGCACTGCGAAGCGGCAAAACTATTCAAAAAAAAATTGAACCCTTGAATTTGCTGAATCACCAAACCTTTGAACCATTGAACTTCTCTACCGGTTGAACTAATTTGAATCTTCGAACGGTCTTGAACCGTTGAAC
Source organism: Cunninghamia lanceolata (assembly GCA_027924645.1). NCBI lineage: Eukaryota > Viridiplantae > Streptophyta > Pinopsida > Cupressales > Cupressaceae > Cunninghamia > Cunninghamia lanceolata. Next base: position 1,391,751 of record BSBN01001122.1, read on the forward strand.
TCGTCAACCCTTTGTACCGTTTTGAACCTTCGAATTGTTGAACTGTTGAACCACACAAACTGTTCAACTATCGGTGAGAGAACGCTTATCGGCAAGCTCTGATTTCATTACCCTGAAGTATCAGTCACCCCGATATCGAGTTCGACATTTTTTTATTTTCGAACGGAAACTAACCATCGGTCACCTCCAGGATAGTTAATTTCTGATTACTACAATCCCTGAAAAAAACAATATTCTAGAGAGGTTAAAGTAGCCAAATTTCACTCAGAAAACTCTAGTGACCATACTCCAAACACAATGTTTAACATTTCGATATGGTTATAATCCTGTCCAAATTAGAATAAGAGATACATTCATCATAAAGCATAATGTGTACCAATTTGGAACAAAGGCGCAAGAAGACATCCAATGGCTTGCATGAAAATTTCAGATATAGGTTTATACATAGATCAATCACGTGCCTATATGCATAAGGGCAAAATGGAGTCTCTTGAGGAAAAACAAAAGATTGAGCAAACGAAGACAGTATATACACATAAAACCAGACCTTAGAACCTCCCCAACAACTATGGAAACATTCTTTAACATTGCACTCTATTCAATGGCTACAATGAATGGGGTCTCTTTGAAAATGGTACTTCGTCAGTGTGAATATGATCATGTTGCTGAATGACAAGCACTGAAGCGATGGTTTGAACGGTAGATGAGGCCAGCAGATCCCCAATTGGACCCAATTCAGCACACTCTGCTGTTCTATCAGCCAAATCTGCTACAAGAGGAGAAGGAAACCGCCCTCTGCCAACCAATATTAAATTGTATTCGTTGCTCTTCCCAATTGAAAGGACAGACTCTACTGTGTTGTTGATCTGCTGCTCGGTATACACGATAGAGCCCTTTAAATCCTCAGCATAACCTGGGGTTTTCTTGGAAGTAGATGGAACAGAGCCGTTCATGTCATTGACGATATTAGACAAAGCTTCCTCATCCATCAATCTTTCCTGCTCCCTGTTCATCTCTGCAGTAGAGAATTTGTAGGACTCTGAGTGCTTATCATGACCATGGGAAGGAAGTGGGGTTAAATTGAGTGCAATGTGATCGATTTCTCTGTCAGGCAGGAACCTTATGACTGTTAGTTTGATACCAGGATGCTCTGCCATTCTTCTGCCATAGACTAAAGCCTCGCGATCATCTGGGCCTCCAAAGAAAAGCACTGCAACATTATGGGAGACGCTGGAAGGTGCCAGCTGAGACTGACCCCCAAGACCCCTGTTCACTAGAATTCCAACAGAGCAAGGAGCATGCTTCAATACCTTCTGGTTGACTGTCCTAATTCCAGCATTCACAGACTCCAGGACTCCATCTATTCGTTGGTATTTGTGGAAGGGCAGAATAATCATGGCAGCCCTCTTTTCTTCTGCAATATTGCAGATATCTTCATGCATGTCTTGGAATGCAGATATTTCAGTCATGGGTCTTACTGCCACCTTGCTCAGCTGCTCAAATGCATGGAAGGCGATTACTATCTGGTCTTCATGTGACCTGTTTTTGTTCCAGAAAGGTCGGCCATTTTTCCTTGCCTTGTGAACCAGCATGATGGATGAGGATCTTTCAGAGAGCTCTACGAGATGCATGATATAGAGACGTAGGGCAGACTTTCTGATTCCTCTGGAGGCCTCCATTAAGTTTATGATGGCAGGGATGCTATTGGTACCATGGACACAAGCCAGAATCCTGAGCTCGTCCTTTGGCTTGTCTCTCTGTAGTTTCCGGTGCTTGTATGGAATTTGCCTCCTTGCCGGTTTGTATACGAACACTACAAGTGGGGTAGTAATGAATGTTGTGAACAAAGCCATCAGCACCAGGAGGGCAAACACCTCATCATTCAAAACCTAGAATCAAAAAAATAAGATGAGAATGGAATACAGAATAAATTGAATTTCATGGAATTTAAATCACATAACAAAATTCAACCGTCTGTGGATAAGAAACTTTGCCATTCTTTACATAAATAAATGGTCTGAATGAAATAGAGCAGTTTGGGGAATTGGAATTATACCTTTCTGTCCTTACCAATGTTGAGGACTATCAACTCTACCAGCCCTTTAGTGTTCATCAGGAATCCCAAAGTGACCGCTTCACGGAAGGGGACTCTGTGGGCTAAAGCAACAAAAAGAGTTCCCAAAACCTTCCCGGCACAAGCAGTCACTATCACAAAAACAAGGAGACCCCATGATTGAGCACCGTTAACAGTCGAAATATTTGTCTTCAAACCACTAGAAGCAAAATACAGTGGCAAAAGCAGGGCACCCACAAAATCTTCTATCTTTTCAATCAGCATGCCCGCAAAGGGGCCCTCTTTGGGAATTGTCAATCCAAAGACAAAAGCTCCAAAGATTGAATGGATACCGATTGCATCTGTTACAAACCCAGATGCCAGGACACCTGCAAGTGTTATGCAGATAAAAAGCTCACTCACCGGCTCATTGTCAGGTGACCGGCGGCCCATGAAAGCCATCATGGGTTTCACTGCAAGCATCATGAAAGCCACAAATGCTATACCACAGAGCAGAACATAAACTGCTATGACCGGACTTTTGCCTGACCCTGACAGAGCAACAGCAATGGCCAACAGAACCCAAGCGACCACATCGTTGACAGCCGCTGCCGACATGGCTATCTGACCCACATCTCTTGTAAGAAGTTTGAGCTCTGCAAGTATTCTGGCAAGCACAGGGAAGGCAGTGATAGACATTGCAACACCCATGAAGACAAGGAAGGCGCCATAATCCACACCTTTTGAAATGGTTGACCTCAGTAAAAAAGCAATCCCAATCCCAGCTACGAACGGTAAAGTGATTCCAGCAGCTGCAATTGCCAGAGCTTTTCTTCCTGTGCGCTTAATGGCACTGAAATCCAACTCCAGCCCAACTAAAAAGAGAAAGAATAAAAGCCCGCTATTGGCAACAGTTTCAAGCACAGGGGTACTATTCTTGGGGAAAATAGTTGTCATGTAAGACTCGCTGCGTCCCATAACAGATGGGCCCAGAACAATTCCACCCTGCAAGAAAAAACTAAATTTTCAGATCAAATAATATAACATAAAATATCATACAAAGTCCTCCTTTCAATTACATAAAAACACTGGAGGATATAAAAGCCATTTTCTAAATAATGAAGCTTAAACAGTCCCCAAATTATATGAGAATGTTTCAACATTTAATATTATATGAGAATGTTTCAAGATTTAATTGTGTGAAATTTCACAGTAAAATCCTAAAACATTCTGATATAACATTATGGACTGTAGAAATCTGACGTCTATTATTGAGTTCCCAAATTGTTTGTTATTTGAAATATTTGTACTATTGTTTAGGGTATGCTTTCATATGGTTGTTTATCTGTATCTGTTGTTTAAATTTTAACAGTACAGCAGATTCTATACAAATTCTACACTAAGTATAAAAAATAATTTAAAATCTGTTGGCATAATGGTGGAGCTGCTACAGTTGGAGGAATTAAAAACAAGCTGGAGAAAAAAAAAGAGCTGCACACATTTCCTTCCCTGCTCTTTTCTATTTTCTTCCAAATTTTACCTAGAAAATTTTCCTTTGTTAACAACTTTTTATTTTTTTAATTTTAAACAGGAAAATAAAAAATTTAACTCCAAAAAAAGTTCCTAAAACATTTCAACACTGGATGCTAAACAAAATAAGTTACAGCCACATGGGATCTTCTTAATTTTGGCTTTTTAAATAGGGGTGCCAAATTGGGTCATGGGTGTATGAACGGTGTGGATTAATTCCAAATTCCCCGTTGATATCCAGTTTCCATTAAGAGTTATTTGATTCTCCCTTTCCTATTTACCGTTCCAAGACAAAAATAGAATCATTTAAGAGCTGCGGACATCACAAAGATCATGAACTTCCCACTTCACTAGCGGGTATTTATGTTCCACGTTTTTGTTCTTAAATTCCGTTTACTCCTCTAAATTCGACAGAAAATTCAAAGCTTATAAATACCAATTAATTGTAGTTAAGCATAAAGAAAAAAAAAAGACTACTTACGATGATCTCTCCAACGACCCGAGGCTGTCGCAAGGGCTTTAGTAAAACAGCAAAAGTCCGAGTAACAAGAAGCACAATACAGATCTGCAGAATGAGCAGAGGGAAGCCAAAGTGAATTGGATTATCGCCTTGCCATGCTCCGTTGGACGAAGTCTTCATCAACTTGTAACATGAGCTACCAGCTTCCATTAAACTGCGCTCCATAGATTTTATTACTCCAGAGAGATAGCAGAATTATCTGCAAACAAATTGCCCATTTCAGTGCAGACTGCCCATTTGTAACGATTTACTGAATTTGCATGCCTTATATTGAAAAGTTTGCCAAGAAAATCAAATACTCCTACACCAAGAAAATCCGAAGGCACTTGTCTATCTGTTGGCTGAGAAAATCAAATACTGCTTGAAAGAAAAGGGCTCACGAGATTCAAACCACAGGCGTGTTTTGTATGAAGAAAGTCCACCTCCACCACTCAAATCTCAAAGATACGCTTTTCCATCACGCAGTAATCGATCTGCTATTTAAAGATAATGGGGGATTTTATACAGCCTGAGTTGCCCTGTTAGTGAAAAACTTGCCCTCTTTAAAGAGAGGTCACAAGTTCAAATCCTGCAGGGGTAGGGTATATATGCCTCATATTTGAAGCACAGTTAGGTGCCTCCTACATTCTAGAGTATGATGTAGTCCCATATGTTATAAGCCACCTGTAAAGTCAAAAACAGACAGCCGTGGACTATAAAAGGATCCATTTCCATTTCCATTTCCATTATAGGGTCTTGACTGCGATAATTTCCATTTCCATTGTAGGGTCTTGACTGCGATATTGTGGGGATTAAACTAGCAATATTAGGTTTTTCCTTTGGTTAATTCTCTACCAACTCTATACTAGCAGTTGCACAAAACAAACACTTGATAAATACACAACGCCTAAAAAAAAATAGACATACAAACCCTTGATAATACACATAGAAAACATATATTTGAAGAATCCGCAAAAACCCAAGCGAAATTCCAAGCGGGTTCACCCTGAAACATATTAAATTTAAGTTAATCAACAAATGCGGACCGAATTTTGAATATTCGAACCAAACTTTTCAGAGTTAAAACACATGCCCAATAATTTCAGGCTTCTTATTTTTTAATCTTACCTTGTTTTGTTGTTGTTTGAGAACAAATTCAAATCCACAGAAGAATGGTTTAGCAGGCAGAAGCAGATCGATTCCAATTCTTTCGAGATATCTACGCAAGCTGGGTTTAACTTGGGTGAATGTTTGTACAAAAAACTTACCAATTTACTTATCGGAGCGTTTTCTGTAAAAACAATTTAGAGCCTTCAATCTTAAAAAAAAAAAACCTGCCGAGCAAAAACAAAGTCAAACTGAATCATCCCACTGTGATCCCTGAAATAAAAGATCAAAGTTAGGGTCAAAATCGTAACCAAATTTTTTTTCTTATTTCCCTTGCAATCACTGTTACCCACCTACAAGCATCGATTCTTCCCACAGAGCACAACACAAAAAGATTCAGGGGAAAATTGATCAGGGTTTAAGATAGAGGACGCCAACCAGACGGCATAAGAAAAGCCGTGGAGCAAATCCAATAAACGTTCACAGAAGATAAATTCAACAAGGAAAATTGGGGCAACTTGAATACTTAGAATGGAGAACAGAAAAAAGACAATCTGCAAAGCTAGCTTTTAGCCTGATTGGGAGTTCGAAATGAGTTAGGGCATAACTCTACGAGTGTAAGTCCATGCTCAGCTTATTAAAATGAAAATTAAAACTTCAGGCAAATTTAAAACTTATTTTAGAAAACAGCCCTTTTGATAGTCGGTGTTGAATGTATGAAGTAATCTCAAATTTCAATGCTTTAAGTTCCAACATAAGCACCTACAATTTAAAATATAAACTAGCAATCACACTTTAGTGTGCAATAGGTACGCCGAAAATGGATGTGGAAAGGAGCTGTAGATAAAAGCAAACATTATTTTGCTTGTGGGAAACTAGTATACATAGTTTGTAAAATTGAGTCGGCAAGAGTAATAAATAAGGGGAGCATATTTGTAAGAGTAGTAAAGAGGATTTTTTTATTTGTTTGTAATATTAGTATTCTAAAAAGAGAGTATATAGAATATTTTCATTAATTTTTTGCATCTATTTTGAGTTGTTGAATCATGGTCATCATTTGAACATTGGCACCATGTAATGATGTGTGTTGTTGTTCTATAATGGTAAGTAAAGTTTGAGTAGATGATTTGGACCAACACATACCAAGCTACATTTTTTACATTGCAAAAGTACCATAACCTGATCTTTAATGTAGGGTTTTCCATTAGAATGCTTGACCATAACCTCAAGTCTACCACACAATGGAACACTTTTTGTCACATATATGTTTATGCATTTAAGCTTAGTTTTGTAATCCCATGATGGATAATGATTTTGTGTTTTAGGAAATGTCTCTTCAATTGTGATGGGTGGTAAAGGTAGAATTTGGAAATAATTATTCGTAGGAAGGTTATGCATGTAGCATGTTCTCTACTTGAAATTGAAATGTACTCTCTCTCTCTCTCTCTCTCTCTCTCTCTCTCTCTCTCTCTCTCTCTTAAGGGTAAACTAATGAAATGATTAATTCAATTAGAGGTTTTGATCTAATAATAGGTGGAAGCCCCTATAATAATTTAATAGGAAACAATAGTATCTCTCTAGAAATATGTTTCTCTCTCTCTCTCTCTCTCTACCTTTCTCCTTTCTATTTCTCTTTATCTCTCTTCATTTCTGTCTCCCTCCCGCCTTCTCTCTCACCCACCTCTCTCTCTCTCTCTCTCTCTCTCTCTCTCTCTCTCTCTCTCTCTCTCTCTCTCTCTCTGTTTTTCTCATGTTTCTCTCTTCCTATGTTTTCAAAATGACACTCTAAAAAGACTATTGGTGCATCAGAGAGATTCCCAAAAAATAAATTAGTACTCTTGCAAGGAGTTATGATGTTTGTATTCTTTTCTTCATCACTTGTAGCCAAATCAAAATATTATTTTCAAACACAAGCAAGTAAATAAAACTATTGATTATATAATTCTATTAATAATGTATATAAATAATAACAAATGCCAACCTATATACAATGACAATATTCTACTCCTATTAATTCAGAAATCCTAGTTAATTCATTAGTAGTCTCATTTCTTTGTATCCCTAGATATTAAAAATCATCTTTTTTTTGTGGTTTGGGACATTTCCTAATTTGCCCTGAATCTTGTTATTAGTTGTAAATAATTGCTTTGATTTAGTTTCTTTCAGTAAGACAAAGAATGGAATAGATTTTCCTTTCTTGTTAGTGGAAAGCTTTATTTCTTGGAAGTGTTTTTTCCATGATAATAAGTAGTTAGGAACTTAGGGGATCTCCTTGCCTTAAGCCTCTATAGCTATTTTCCATTTTGGATATTTATTGTGATGGAGAATGAGGAGGTCAAATCAATAATCTATTTGTTGAATCTAAACTTTCATAGAGTCTTTAGGAGGAAGTTCGAATCACACTTGTCAAATGCTTTAGATATGTCAAGCATTGTAGCAATTCCTAACTAATGTTGTTTTGGTTTAGCAAATTTCTTGGCTAAGATCATGTCCTTGATATTGCATGTATTGGTTGTTCATCCACTTACAATAACTTTATAAATTAGTGAATGTTCTAGCTCTTCCTATCTCCATTTTTTGTAGATTCAACATAATTGAGTGGTATACCCAAATGATGCAAAGAAACTTTTGCACCCCCGGTTCTAGAGAACAAAGAAATGATAGAGAACAAAGAAATGATAGAGAACAAAGAAAGGATATTGATTCTAGATACATAGGCTTCAAAACAAAAGGATGATATCCTATAATGAACAATTTTACATCTATGGAAGGCAATTTTTAAATGTTTGGTTACAAAGTCTCCTTCATGAATCTTAAAAGAATACAAATTTCTTTTTAAAAATAACTTATTTACAAGACACTTAGTTTGATATAATGCAATAATTTTTTCTCATAAACTCATAGCAATGTTTTGAGCTAAAACATTCATCAAGTCTAAATTAGAAAGACAACATAATAGTAGATCTATCTCTTCTATCCATCTTGTCCCATTCATCTTGATCTATTGTTGATGTCTCTTTCCCTATGTTTATCTCTCTTCTCTCTATGGCTATCTCTCTACCTCTATCTTTTGCTCTATCTCTTTCTCTCTTCCTCTCTCTATCTCTCTACCTCTAATTGAATAGCAAGGGTTGACCTAGATAACCTATGCAAGAGGAGGTCAACTAAAATACAACGGACATACTATATTTGTTTTCCACAAGATATTCTTATAATTGCAAGTAGAAAACATGGCTACATGCATAACCTTCCAATGAATAATTTCTCGTTGCATAATAAATTCTTCAACCTTTATTTGTTTGCCAATTCAATATATTCATTATAATTTCTTTTCATATACACAATAAAGAAGGGGAGAGAGAGAGAGAGGATTGCTTAGTATATATACTTTGAAATTATGCCTCAAAATAGTATAAAAATTTGAAGCCCTTATAAACATACTTATGCATGATGTTGAACTAAAATTTACTTATGTGTGTATATATACTTTGATACCAATACACAAATCACAAGGCTTGATATGGTTTTCCCATACACCCTTTTGCATACTATACACATATTCAAAGTAAAATTATGGTGGGCCTTACTCAAACTCTGTAAGCTTCCATTTCTAAACCACAAGGTGATATATGGAATTCCAGATCCAACCAATCCTTTAACATGGTGTGGTAAATGAAAATGTATATCTTTATTTTCTACACACAAACTTTTGGAAGAAATGCTTTCTTATAATCAAAATAATAATAGTATCCATAATTTTCAATAGTTGTTTTTGGTAGCCTCTTCAATTTGGGCAGGAACTTGGCTATGACAAATAAGGAATTTATAATCTATTGAAGTCTAGATTAGTACAAAATAAAGGTTTCATTATTTTATCAAGTTACACTTGAATACATTACATGCCTTACATAATCCACAATCTGTGGAAATTCATAGAAAATAGAGGAATGATTACTCTTCCAAATCATTTTTATATTATTTGTCACTTTCAAGTACTCAATATTAATAAGATTTGCCTTTCAATATTATGCTACACATCTTTATTGGCTTTCAAGTTCTTTAATATGCAATTTTGATATTGTAAAAAAATGATTTTGAGCACCTATTGATATATGTCTATGTAATAGGATAGCTGGGTCACTAGGCATTCTGATATAGATGCCCTTATTAATTTTTATTTATAAGATAAAATTTAAAATTATATTTATAGTAATTAAGGTTAATTGATGAGGCATAAAGTATATGAGATGATGCGCTCAACAAAACTTCATATGGATAGATGGCAAATTTAGATTCTTGATGTGCAATTGCATCATTACCTTTTGATGAGAGTTTCATAGTTAGGTCAATTTGCATTCGACAATCCCATGCAATAATATCTGGCCACATGCAATACTATCTATCACTTGTTGGAACACATTTTGTAAGGTTTTTCTTTGTACTAATGCTCTATATTTTTGTGACATAGGGAGTTTGCAGTGTTCGTACATAGGAAAGTGTTTGATAAAATGCCTCCAAGAAATGTCGTCTCATGGAATGTCATGATTGTATGCTATGGACAAAATAGATTTGGTTGATTTCATGTGCTTGAGAATAGGATGGTGATAAAGCACTTAGAAGGAATTTTTTGTCTATTTTCTCATCATTTGGGATTCTAATTTAAGCCCAAAACATGTCTTAAGGTGCATTGTTGTTTTCTGTCTATGTTCTACATTTCTAATGTCAAGTTTTATGTGTGTTATGACATGTTTGTTCTTTGATTATTCACAACTATCTTGGTGAACAAGTATATTAAATGATTGCTTTTAAGGCCCAATGTTGCATCACATGAAATAAAAAGTATTTTTTGATTTTGGACTATGTACTTTAGTTGAGTGTGAAGTGAAGTATCTAGAGAGATGTCATGATTACTTCGTGTCAAGACTCATAAGCGTTGCCCTTGTCAGAAATAGTTATTTTAACATTAGTTTTGTGATCAACTTACCTATCTCCAGAGGTGTGGCTTCTTGGTCTTTGGTTCAAAATTGTGGCATGTCAATGTAATGGGGTGAATGAATTGAGTTTGTTTTGGATGGGGAAAAAGTCTTGTGGATTTGGAACTTTGTAACTGTTTATGTAACATGATGGGTTGTGGAAAGTTAGATGTCTTATAGTCCCTCGCTCATGCATGTCATTTGTTTCAAATGTTGGATAGGGGTTGCTAGTGTAGAAAGGAGAGTGGCTTCCATGGTGGGGCTGATGCCCAAAGTGGCTGCCTAGATAACCCCATGGAAGTTGTAATCAAGTGATAACTTAAAATATATCTAGGTGGGTCGGGTAGTCTTTCACATAACAAGATAAGTATGTTGCCTCACCCATGCCTTGAGTGCTCTCATAGGCTAAGGATGGGATGAGAAGGCCTGGTTGGCAAGGTTGACCTCCTTGTCCACATGAGAGGATGTGTTAGCTCTGCATGTGTCACCCTATGTGGCCGGTGCCAGAAAAGGGTTGCCAGGATAACCATAGATGGGGGCTGGCTTCTAGTGAGAGATAGCCTGGATAACCCATGATTAAGACCATGCGATGACACTCTCCTCGCTGCAGCTTAGCTACTTCCCTCTTTATTTATTTTCCATTGTTGCCTCTGGACTGTTGCCTTGTCTTGTGCAGTCTTGTTAATATGGTCGGTTGTGTCATGTTGGTATTTGTTTGGGTATATTTGTTATTTTGTCCTTGGCTTAGTGGAATCCTTGTTGTTATCTCCTAGCTTGGAGGGGTGGACCTTAGGGTTCCACATGGTTGGGTGGCAGAGCTATCCATTTGTCTTCTTGGAGAATCGATTCGAGTCCAGTGCAGAAGTGTTCCAGTTCTAGATCTGCATTACACTTTCAGAGTTGTTGTATACTTTCATATGTATTCATTTGTAAACTGATGTGATTGATCATGTAATCTTGTATTTGAACCTTTGTAATTTATTCATCTCTGCAAATGAATGATGTAAATCCTCTTCTGATGTATTAAAATGTATATTATTTGGATTGTTATAGATTTATGTTTATCTGATGCAGTTATGTTCCCTAGAAGTGTCAGTCAATCATCTTGTGTAAATGTTGTAAATAGTGTGATCTTATCTAATAATTAATGCATTTTCTTGCTTCAAAAAAATAATATTTCTATATTTTGCTCTTGTTAGCCTAACTCTCTAGGGTTGCATGACGGGGCGTCACAGATGATATCAACATCAACATAGAAAAATGCATGGGATTACTACCTTGACATAATCTATTAGGGAACATCTTCATAAATAAAGGCTCTAACCATTGGAAACTCCATGATATTATTTTTTTCCTTAGCCTTCTCATAGTATTTGATGTCTAGACGATAACAACACAAACACACTAAAGCTACAATTTTATGAAGTGGGCTACTTAAATTTTCCTATAAAATATTTTTTTAAAAATCAAAATCTTTTACAATCAAATAGTTTCATAGATATTATGATATCTATTAATTTCAAAAAAATTACTTAATTTATAAAAAAGTAAATAATCTCATAAAACTTATAAGCCTTAGTTAATTACAAGTAGTCATATAATTAACTTTAAATATATTAGTAAATCTATTTTGTTATAATATTTAAATGTTTTAAGAGTTTATTCCAACTAAAATTTATAAACTAATAGCACAAAAAGTGTAAATATGAATGTAATTAGTTGTTTAGAAATTAACTTTATATTAGATAATAGATTAAGAAAATTGAAAAAGTTTAAAGAAACAAGTTGATTAAGAGTAAGTAGTTTTGGGATGGTACATGGAAAATGTTAATTTGGTGATATTTTAATGTTCTGCAAGTTTCTAAAGCGCAAGGAGTAGATATTTAGAAAATTAAGGAAAAAAAGTATTATTTAAAAGTTTAAAAAATTATTATAAATGAGAAATATCATGATATAATTTAATATTGTAATGGTGAATATAGTATATTCATGTCATTTAATTAGATAAAGAATTTATAAGTGGCATATTATTACTTATCCTATTATTTTAGTTCATTCTAATATTACTCATTTGATGAACCAATCATTCTCATGAATCCATTATGATTCTTAGATCTCCTATTTGCTACCTTGCTACATATTTTAAGGCATTGATTTGACAAGGCCCTATTTTTTGCAACATTGTTCAATCAATTTCTAACATCTTCAACAATATATTTCTTCATCAATATATCAAGTTAAGTATCAGATTTAATTTATATAAATTTTGTAAGTCTAATTAATACATTCATTATTTGAGTCATAGCTCCTTGTCCTAGGTTAAATTTGCTTATTATTGTGATTTAATTAATTTACCTAGAATATTCATATAAAAGGTATGTTTTTCTTCTTATATTTTTGGTGAACATCACATTCTTACATAGCCCTTTTTTAAGGTTTTGACCCTAGGGTTTATATTCCTTCTTAGAGTTTTAGATATATCCTATCTAATTACATATCTTATTTTTTAGATTTTAGGGTTCAGATTTATTCCTTTGTTGGTATTTCATTGCTATACCTTCCCTGAGATTTTTCTTTTCATTATGTGGTTTTGTTTTTATCCCACTCTACCCACCTTTATTTTAACCTCTAGGATTTTACTTGATTGCTGAATTTTCTAATTTTATATTAGATCTTCCATTCTTTTTCATATCATTTATTCTTTAGGGTTTTCTAAGTTGTTTGTATACAAGATTTTATCCACATCCATGTACTCTCTTAAGGAGAGGCCTTCATTTAAATCTTCAAATGGCCAAATCAACTAGTACTTTTGATGGAGATAATATGGGTATTATTGTTATTTAGTATAAGGAAAGCCTCCAAAAATCTTGGGTAGAAAATTCAATATAATATGTCATTGAAAAACCTCCAAAAATCTTGAAAAATTTGTGCATCCCTTGAAATGATCTCCAAAATTGAAAAAAAAGTTTGTTTCTTGCCTCACAGTACTAAGATCATGATCTAATACCACTTGTAATGAAACAACTTGCACAATAGAAGAATATAATAAAAAATAGCTACAAATACTCGGGGGATACCTCCAGTAGTCTTCAATAAGAACACGATACTCAATATGATGGTAATAACTAACCTCTATCACTTCGGGGGATACCTCTAGTAGTCTTCAATAAGAACACGATACTCAATATGATGGTAATATCTAACCTCTATCACTTCGGGGGATACAATAGTCTTCAATAAGAACACGATACTCAATATGATGGTAATAACTAACCTCTTCCTCATATATATACCATACTTATACTTTGGGTAACACCCAATTCGATGTAACTACCTATATATGACTATAATACTAATTATATTATTTGATTAAGAGTTAAAGGTAGTCACAAGCCCACTACTCATAATCCTATGCACATTATAAGATTAAGGGTGTAGTAGTGAAATGGTAGGTACAAATTTTTATTTTAAATTTTTAAACTTTAAGGATCAATTTTGTGTAACATTAGGTCAAACCCAAGCACTATAAGATTGACCCAAGATAAGGAGGTGTAAATCTCAAAATACAAAATAAATGTAAATATAAATACAATAACATGCACAACAAAAATAATAATAACAACTAATAATACAAATATAAATTAAATTAGATAAAATTAAATGTGAAAATAAAGATTGATACAAGATAAAAAGCAAGACCACAGATTTTTTCTCAAAAAAGACTGTAACTAGAACTGGCTCTTTATAGGATTAAAAGATTAGCAGAGATCTTAAGCCTAAAGAAAGCAGTTAAAGATGGGTTAGAATTTTTATCGAAATCTATTTAGTTGGCGGCTATAAAGACAACTGTCCTATAAATTACTGCCATTCATCTCAATGACATGGATAGATAATGATAGTCAATTCAAAGCAATGCAGACGCACTGAAAATGCATGCCCACTAACAGCAATGGCTGCTTCAATTTCCACTCCATTTTGGTTGGTGATAAACATCTCAAAACACTATTTCAAGCTTGCATTTATCATATTTGAGCTATAAATGGTTTCCCCTCCTGCGCTTCAAAGTATCCCAACACAAGCAGTCAATCAATCTTGTTAAGTTTCTAAGTCTAATGCTTAGTTCTATTTACATATAGTTTTCTTAGATTGATAGAAACAGTTTTTATCTAAACCATTTGTGTGTAGGTGGTGATTGTCTTTGTGGTGCAGAAAAAGTAAGCAAACATGGAGATGAAGAAAGGATGGGTGGTGATGGCGTTAGTGATGGTTGCAGTGATGATGTTGATGATGATGATGAGCAGTGTAAATGGTGATCCAACATGCAGCCCAGCTGGAAGATTCTGGTGTAACACAGGGAGGTGCTGCAGTAAGCACAACTGGTGTGGGAGCACCGCAGACTACTGTGCAAAGGACAACTGCATTGCTCAGTGCTGGCCTGGTGTCACTTCCCTCTTCTACACTCCATCTCTTCTCACAATAGATAACCGCACCCACCCTCTCCAGAATAATCCCTAGAGCTTCCCAAATAAAAAGAGCATGCTTAAATAATCCCTAGGGCAAGTATTAAAAAAAAGGCATGCTTTAACAGTTACGGTACCTAGAATAATCCCTAGGGCAAGTATTGAAAAAAAGGCATGCTTTAACAGTTACAGTATCTAGAATAATCCCTATAGCAAGGATTAAAAAATGAAGCATGCTAGTTGTTTAGAGAACTTTTAATCTTAAGTTTAGTTTGATACACTACTTCCATGTCCAATGATCTGGCTTTTTAGTCCTGGTTTGTTTATTCAAATAATATAAATTATAATAATTATATTGTCAAATCATGTAATTTTTTATCTAAATATAACTATGGTGAAATTTTTATGTACCCATGTCATTTCTCATTTAATTTTGTGATTAGTTTAGTGGAATGTCTTAAATATACAATATTGATAAGTGGCATACTATTGTGCTTTGTTTGGTTTATGGCTTGACTCCTATCCACTTTTATTTAACCATGTTTACACTTATTCCCATACATCTGTCATTTACTCATCATTATTGCACCTTCATATGCAAGATTACCATTTTCCCCCATTATTCATTTTTAATAGAGAAAGATTGATCTAGTTCAATTCCATAGTGCATGAGAATAAACCTAAAATTTAAATAATTAAATTTAAATTATAAGTTTCCCACCCCCTTCTATTAACCATTATGGGTTGACCCAATTGTTGAGAATAGGATAAATAGATATAGTGAAAGCATAAACATAAAGTGTATAAATCCACATAATAGATTAGATTAATATACCACTAACCATCAAATCTAATATATAATATGGAAAAACATATATAGCAATAGATTTAAAAATAAGAAATTTAACACATAACGCTAGATATATGTGGAAAAACTCTTTTAAAAAAATCACAACCTAAGAGACATCAATCTTGTATGGATTCCCCATGGTCTGGTAAGATTTGAAAAGACTTGGAATTGCATTCTCGACTATGGTTCTCATGGGCTACCTATCACTAGCAACTATTTGAGTCGCTCCTCTCCCAACTCTAGTTTTTCATTGGCAATGACCAGGTGAGATGGCATCTTCTAAATTAAATCTTTAGGTCTTCTTGCCTTTTGAGACTAGGAAGCTCCATCTAAAGAAGTTCTTGATTTCACTAAACTCAAAGAAACATTCATTGTTGTCCCTCTGCTCATAGAAAGTGCAATCTAGAAGGTTTCAAGTGTGGAATTTCTAGAAGATAATGCCTAGCTAAGAAGGAAAAGAATCTTGGCTTCAAATTTTCTTTTCAACCTCATGGATCTCCTATGGGATAAAGGGTTTATGGGGCAATTAGCAAAATCCTATATAAATTAAATTTACATACCCTCAAGGAAGCTCAATACATCATTGAATGGGTATGATTATAGTTTAGAGGAGGCAAAGATAGGTGGAGTTCTCCTTTGGAAATAGATGGATTCCCTTATGTCAAAGAAACCTTAGAGAAGGCCAAGGAAGGGTCTCTTAGAATCTAGAGGCATGAACAATGCGTCAGAAGTGAACAATAAGGAACTTGGGAACAATAAATAGGAGTAAATAAGTGAAATGATTTGCATGGCTAGGCATCTTCTCTAGAATGCAACATTATATGGTAACATAAACGCACCCAATTTAGCTAAAGATAAAGGAAAAAAAACTAAAGGGAGACTAGCTTTCAAAATCTCCAATGATAGAAATTACTTATCTAAAGTTATATACAATAGTTTTAGTTTCACTTGTTTTGGTGGTGTGGTCATCTGTGATTGCCCCTCTAGTTTCATCTTGCTCTAAAAAATGGTTTGTAGATTTGTTTCTTGATATTAATGCAACGAGTGTGATGCTCTTGGTCACATTTACTTATAAAAATACAATCCACTTCAGCTCTTCAATCTAACAACAATCTAGTATCATTAGAATACTTCACCTGTGTAACACTATGAAACATTTATAATTTTATCCCATACGTCTAATTTATAGAGAAAAGGGAAATAGGAAACTTGTAATGCCCGTGAGTGTATGCCATGATCCTTTCTACCAAACTTTTCAATGAGGCCTTACAGTATTTCCATCAAGGTATTTTGATTGTGTGCCTTGGGTACCTATTCCATGATTTGATATGTTCTATCACTATATGTGATGTTATAGATTACCATTGATGTATGTTATCGATGAGGCTTTGTATTGAAATATATTCTTGAACTATGTATTATGGGATGTGCATGCAATGATGTTATATGCCTGCAAGTTCATTTTATATTCTAATGCTACATCGTACTTATTGATGAGGGTCCTAGTGAATTACCATCAATGGGTGTGGATCATGTATTGTGGATTCACATATGTGGATTTTTATATTTTGGAATTTTTAGTGTTATAAAGTGTAATTATTTTCACTATACTTGTTATATGTGATTCAATTATGTTTATCTAGTTCAAAATTATGTTTATAATGATTATCAATTTTTACTCTTGTGTTTTAGGATCATGTAACTTTAGGATGATTTTCAATTGATGCAACTTATTGATTTTATTCCATTTATGTTATATCATGTTGGATGTTTTTATATACTTTGTTTATTTTGTATGTGTTACCTTTTTATTCACCCTTATTCAATTTTTCATAATCCTTCCCTGAGCAAACAGTCAATTTATCGTTTTCCTTTATTGGTCAATATGTTTACTCCTTAAGTTGGCTCTTTGTTATTAAAGATCATTCGCCTATCGTCTTATGTACAAAATAATTTGTATTCTTGAACCTTCGAACTTGAACCTTTTTCAGAATTCAATGGTTCATGGGTTCAAAGGTTCAACATTCAGTGATCCTAGAAAAGCCGCTTACCCTTGGTCTCTTGTGCAACACAATTTGTATCTTTGAACCTCCCGATTGAACCTCATATTGGAGTTCAAAGGTTCAATGGTTCATCATGAAATGTTCTGTAATAAGTGTACCTATGTGTTAAGTCTCTTTATTCCCTAAAACCTTCTTTGAGTCAAAATTTGTGGGAGATTTTAATGGAGAAAATCAACTGGAGGGAAATATATTCAAAACACCTTATGAAGTGGAAAGTTTTGACTTTTAGAGGTTAAGGGTAATGATTACACATCAAGGTCATATGCGGGGATTACTTACAATTAATGCATGTGTCAGAATTTATGTCTTATCAAGAAAATTTAGCACGAATTAATCGATTCAGTAATTATTCGACCAAGTTTTATGCCTTTTATCAAAGAAGGAACAGATCAATTTTAGTAGTAAAACATACAAGGTGATACAAAAGGGAAACAACACTAGAGGTAAAGGACTTTCTTGCCCAGTTTGACAGTGAATTCAGATATGTTAAAGGTGAGTTTTGACTTTTCTCATTGCTGTTGCCATTACTTTGTTGGAAAAAAAGAATCATTTTGAGTTTCTGATACGGTAAAAGTAGTTCAAGCATTTTCTGTTCTATTTATCCAAACTGTAGTCATGAAAGCTGCATGTCTGGGTTTCGAACATAGTTCTAGCCTTGTTTGTTCTCTACCCGAATATGGAGATACCTTTTTATCTCAGTATGACTAGAGGATTTTAAGGAAAGAGCTAAAAATCCTACGTCTACTCCTATGATGGAAAGGATTGTGGAAAGTGGTCTAAATGAAGCCGCAACTTTTCCTATGGTGGTGCAATGCCCTGAGTTAGTCCTTGAATGTATGAGCAAATATGACCCTCAAGGTAGATGTGTTACTGCCTATTAATAGACAAACCCTAATGACCGTAATGAAATTCCTGCCCAAGGAGCCATACTCAGATCTTGACATTACTTCCTCTTATAGTTATTTTTCATTGAAAAAGGTGAATTACAAGAGTGTAATTGCAAGGAATTGGTTGCTAAAGTTTCAAAAGGGAGGTTTGAGGCTGCCTAGATCACTAATGAGGGAACATATGATACCAGAAGTAAAAGATATCATAGTGTTTTTATACAAATTAAAGCGTAGTTCTCAAGCGTTCTATTGGGAAGATTGGATGTATTTCGTTATTCAAGTGATTCTTTAAGGAGAACAATATCTAGACTAGGTGGAAATCATAGCTGAATGCTTACATTAGGGTTTTATTTGTGTTTTATCAATTTTCACATTACCTGTTGTGAAGTATTTGCAATGACCTTTATGTTTTAAATGTGAAATCAATTTAATTTAATTGTCATTGTATAATGGCTGTAATGCCCCAAGATTACACTCAAGACATTAATAGATAAAAATTGAACTTTTTTTGCGATACAAATGTGGCATTAAGCAAGCTACACAACACTCCTATATGCCCAATGTGTCATAACATCATTTAATGACACACTTGGCACCCAAACCAATGCATGATACAAGGTGTCACAAGAAAAGGACTAAAAATCACCATGGGACAAAACACCATGGTTGACATGGAAAATGAGACATGGAAGAGAGTCAAGATTTTTTATTTCACTGAAAAATCCTTACAACATCCCTATAAGACCACCCCTTTGATATCTCTGAGTTACAGAAAGCACAAAGACAAAACTACCAAAGGTTTGGACTTCAAGGAAGGACTTGCAAAACTTCAGGCTTCCCCTTCGACCTTGCAACTCAGCTTTGCAAAAAAGACTCACCATTCAGGTTTCTTTCCTAAGTTGCAACTAGCACAAGCACTACCACCTCAGAATTTGGCATTGGGTTTGCACTTTCAACCTGTACACACTTGGATTTCATCCTTTGAGTTGTAATTTGCATCTTGCACCTATTCCGGCTTTAGGTTTTGAGATCCAATTATATTCTGCACTTGTCGAGGGCTTCAAAAACCATTTGTAGTTTACACACCTAAAAAGGGCAAAGGGACTCTAAATTCATGAACCTCTTGCACTTTGGACTCTAGAGACTTATTACAAATTGCATCATGCAACATGCAATGAGACTCTAAACTCCAAACTTTTTGTACTTTAAATTTTGAGATTCGATTGCAACTTGCAGTTCAAAATGGTAAACCCAATTTGCATGCAATTTAGACCGTGTTTCTAATTTGTGAAAGAAAATTACATAAAATAGATAAAGTAAGGAAAATAACAAGGTTTAGTTTCTTGCTTAACAAAGCATAACTTCATTGATTTTCATGTTGTTTAAAAATGGTTCATGTCAAACATTTAAGGGATTATGGGCTACAAATTAGCCACATGAGGACCTCCTAAAAAGCATGGTTCCCAAGGAACAAGGTAAAAGGTAATTCTTTCTCCCAAACACAAGGGGACCTATTCAAAAGAACAAGCATTTACAACCATAGAAAATATGACAAAATCTTTACAAAATACTATGCATGTTCAAGAACAATGTTGACACATGGCAAAAGAAAAGATAGGATCATTGCCACCTATACGGGTGGAACGCATTCCAACACTAAGGAAATCATAAACATAATTAGAACATTATATATAATTTAACCCAAACATGCTAAAGAATCAGGATTTCACTATAGGAAGCATGCTAACACCCTCACAAGATGCGGTGTGTAAATATACAAAATGATACCAATAAATCATTACAATTAAAGGGTCTCATCCCAAATGTGGATGGGTCATAACTTGCACATGAAATTACATCAAAGCATAACCATAATCTTATTAGAAATGTCTCAAAGATCCCATTTACAATGATTACAAGATTACTATAATTAATAAATACAATGCATAATATACTAGGAAGTCTAGCATGATCTCTGATGAGCATCTTCTAAGTTTGCATGTTCCCAGTGGTCATTTAGCACCACCAAACCATGTGGTACCCTCAAGACCACCCTAGTGTCCAAGGAGACAATCAACTTGGATACAAGAACACTCACACAATATAAGGAGCTATGGAAACACACTTGCCACTAAAATGCATACAACATTACAAGTGGAAACTCATGCCAAATCAAAGCATATTAGATAATATATGGTACACACGCTATTCAATGCATATATAAATTATCAAATGTCACATTGTATACAAAGTCCTACTAAAGGAAAAATACTTCTACCACAAAATGGGAAGCCTACCTCCTCATATGAGGACAAAAATACATCTAGTCACCTTCCATGTAGGATGACACGTCATTGTGCCAAATCCCACAAGGTGACAAAATAAGATTTTCATAAAAATTACAATAGTAGGAAAAAATAAATAAATACAACATTAGGAACTTGCAAAGGTTGAGACACCTTAATTTTGAACACATCAAAAATACCATCATCATGGATCTCACAATAAGGGTTTCTTGTTTTATATAAAGAAAATAGGGCATGTTGTGTGAGCAACAACAAATAGAAATTCTTCTAGGAAATGTTCTTGAGCATTTCAAAATAAAAGAACATGTTTTCAAACCCATAACTCAATGAAAATAGAAAATGCAAGAGAATCAATCCATGACTAGTAAAGAAAGTAGAAATCATAAAACAAAATTTATCTTTTACTAAACCATAATGTGTGTTAATGGGTTCTTTCCTTTCCTAGAATTTGCTAAAATGTGGGATCACAATCTAGTCACCAGGCTAGCATATAATGCTACCTTCAAGTGAACAAAGGTTCAATTAGAATAGGAAAGTATTTAAGTAGACATAATCATTGATCACATAGGCATTACTCTGCTATTAGTCAAGCATATATAGCTCTGATGGAGGCGTCTATAGTCCCACTCAAGGTAGAGCTCTATTACCAATTAGGCATTCATAGCCTTGGTAGAGGTTACCTAAAGCATCCAAGTAATTGAGTTCTTTCTAATTTATTTTCTTTTCTTTTCTCTTTTCATGATTTTTCTTTTCACTTCTCTTTTTATTTTGATAGTTTTTTTTTCATTTTTATCTTTTCAAATCTATCTCAATTCATAGGTAATGAAGCCTATTTTCTAGATTTGGGACCACATTGGAAATCAAGAAGGCATCACTTCAAGAGTATTTACCTAATATTTTGATTACAATAGCTCATCCTAGCAAGCCTAGAAATCATTAATGTGTAATCTCATGTTAGATTTAAGGAAAATATCTACAAGTTAAATATAATCCATCCAAACTTTAGCTACTCAAACACACATTCATACTACAAATTACTATTTTGAACATCAAATATGGGTTGAAAATATAATTTTATCACTTGAAATGTAGAGAGGTCAATAATATATCTAAACAACAAATGTACAATGACAAATGAATGTACAATGAGATCAACTACAAATCTAATGTACCAATAGAGAAAAGATAACAAATTTATGAATGCAAATGTAAAACTATGAACAATCAAACCAACATGCTCTATTGTTAATATTGTGATCCTCATGATGATGGTGCTCTCATAATCGCATAACGAAATTCCTTGAATGCTTGGATAATTGAATGCTTTGATGAATGATCAAGTGATTGAGAATTTCAAGAATCAAAACAACAAAGTAAGGTTACAATTCAGAAGTGTTCTAAAATAGCTTAGGATACACATGCTTATATAGGTTTTCAAGAAAATAATGAATAGTTGAGATTGAAACTAACTCAAATACGATCAACGGTTCAAAATTCATGAGACAATAAGCCAAGAGAGATTCAAGGAATGAGATCCATAAATTGGGGGATTTGAATGAGTTAACTAAAGAGTTTGACTTCAAAAATCAAAGAAATAGACATGAGATGACTAAGTTAACTCCCCAAAAAATAAGGATTTGATTTGAGAGTTTAAGGGTATAAGGGTATCTAGGGGTTGAGAGTTTAGGGTTTAAGGGTTTAAGGTTTGAGGGATTAAGGGTTTAAAGGTTGAGTGATTAGGGTTTAAGGCATAGTGTCAAGGGTAGAAGGATTAGGGATAGGTTTACGGTTGAGGCTTTAGGGCTGAGGGTTAAGGGATTAGGGTTTAAGGTAGAGTGTCGAGGGTAGATGGTTTAGGGATAGGGTTTAGGGTTAAGGGTTAAGGGATTAGGGTATAAGGTATAGTGTTGAGGGTTGACGGTTTAGGGATATGGTTTAGGATTTAAGGTTTAAGGGTTGAGAGTTGAGGCGTTAAAGATAAGGTTTAGGGTTTAGGGTTAAGTGAGAGACTTAGATGGCTTAGGATGGATGGAGAGGCAGACAAGGAGTGATTGAGAGACGTAGAACGGGGAGAGGTAGAGAGGTGAGGGGGAGACAAAGGTGAGAGATAGAGAAGTGAGAGGAGAGATATAATAAAATGATAGAGTGAAGTTGACAATTTGAGGGAAGAGATGGATAAGGAGGAGGGAGAGAGGTAGAGAGGAAGGGAAATATCTAGAGAGTCGTGAGAGATATACAAGTGAGAGACCTATAACCTAGGGAGAGAGGAATGAGAGAGATAGGGGAGAGATGGGGGTGTGGTAGATAGGGGAGGAGAGGGGTGGATAAGGGTTGAGGGTTTAAGGGTTTAGGGTTTAAGGGTCAAGGGTTTAGGGTTTAAGGGTTGAGGGTTTAAGGGTTGAGGCATTAAGGGTTGAGGGATTAGGGTTTAGGATTGAGGGATTAGGGTTTAAGGTATAGTGTTGAGGGTTGAGGGTTTAGGGATAGGGTTTAGGATTTAAGGTTTAAGGGTTGAGGGTTGAGGCTTTAGGGATAGGGTTTAGGGTTTAGGGATAAGGGATTAGGGTTTAGGGTTTAGGGATTAGAGTTTAGGGTTGAGGGATTAGGGTTTAAGGTATAGTGTTGAGGGTTGAGGGTTTAGGGATAGGGTTTAGGATTTAAGGTTTAAGGGTTGAGGATTTAGGGATAGGGTTTAGGGTTTAGGGATAAGGGATTAGGGTTTAGGGTTGAGGGATTAGGGTTTGAGGTATAGTGTTGAGGGTTGAGGGTTTACGTATAGGGATTAGGATTTAAGGTTTAAGGACCTTGAGGGTTGAGGCTTAAGAGATAGGGTTTAGGGTTTAGGGCTAACGGATTAGGGTTTAAGGTATAGTGTTGAGGGTTGAGGGTTTAGGCATAGGGTTTATGATTTAAGGTTTAAGGGTTGAGGGTTAAGGCTTTAGGGATGGGGTTTAGGGTTTAGGGATAAGGGATTAGGGTTTAGGGTTGAGGGATTAGGGTTTAAGGTATAGTGTGGAGGGTTGAGGGTTTAGGGATAGGGTTTAGGATTTAGGATTTAATTTTTAAGGGTTGAAGGTTGAGGCTTTAGGGATAGGGTTTAGGGTTTAGAGTTTAACGATAAGGTATTAGGGTTTAGGGTTGAGGGATTAGTGTTTGAGGTATAGTATTGAGGGTTGAGGGTTTAGGGATAGGATTTAGGGTTGAGGGATTAGGGTTTGAGGTATAGTGTTGAGGGTTTAGGGATAGGGTTTAGGATTTGAGGTTTAAGGGTTAAGGGTTGAGGATTTAGGGATAGGGTTTAGGGTTTAGGGTTGAGGGATTAAGGTTTGAGGTATAGTGTTAAGGTTTGATGGTTTAGGGGTAGGGTTTAGGGTTTGAGGTATAGTGTTGAGGGTTGAGGGTTTAGGGATAGGGTTTAGGATTTAAAGTTTAAGGGTTGAGGGTTAAGGCTTTAGGGATAGGGTTTAGGGTTTGGGAATAAGGGATTAGGGTTTAGAGTTGAGGGATTAGGGTTTAGGTTTGAGGGATTAAGGTTTAGGGTTGAGGGATTAGGGTTTGAGGTTGAGGGATTAGGGTTTTAGGTATAGTGTTGAGGGTTGAGGGTTTAGGGATAGGGTTTTTGATTTAAGGTTTAAGGGTTGAGGGTTGAGGCTTTAGGGATAGGGTTTAGGGTTTAGGGATAAGGGATTAGGGTTGAGGGTTGAGGGATTAGGGTTTAGGGTTGAGGGTTTAGGGTTTACGGTTGATGGATTAGGGTTTTGGGTTGAGGGATTAGGGTTTAGGGATAAGGGATTAGGGTTTAGGGTTTAGGGAGAGATAGAAGAAATAAATGAGAGAGTGAAGTTTACAACTTGAGGGAAAGATGGGTTAAGGAGGAGGCTGAGAAATGAATAATATAGAGTTTTGTATAGCAAGCTAAAACACACTCGTGTTATAACATGAGTGCATTTTTTCTTACTATTGAAATAGTAGAAAGGCCAAGATACTTGTGATCTAGGCCCACATGCTTTGTTTTCTTTTGGTTATGCATGTGTTGCAACAAAAAAAACTTTTTCATGTTGTTGGGTAGTGCACATGCACATTTTTCACATTCTACCAACTTTGCATGAACTTTCCACCACCTTTTTTTGGTTTGCCAACTTAAGAAAGAGGAAATAACATAGTTTTCACATCGAATTTGATATATATCAATTCAAGTTTCAATTTTTGTAGTGTTGCAATGTTAATTGTGATTGAATCATAGGAATTTAACATTATACATTGGTTAATTGTATTGTTGTTAGTAATTATATTTGAGTGTTATTCAATTAAATGTTGAAAAGGAAGCAAGTGGTGAAAAACTCAAATTGTTGAGGAGTTTGGTGCAAGAAGAAAAAACACTATATAATTGGGTACTCTCTCCATTCGAATCTCCATTTTTTAGGTATGTCAAGTATTTACACATGTTCTAAGTTCCATTTTCCTTAATTCTATTTGAATTACTTTATCATGCCTTATCATACATGTTTATATCAGTTGTATGGTTTATATATTTTGTGTTTATATCAGTTGTGTTTATATTTTGTGTTTATAGTTCATGTGCCTTGTCTATACTTCCACATTTTGCATACATGTCTAATAGGGAATTTGCAGTCCGAGCTCTAAATTTCTTCACAAACAGCTGTAAATTTTTATTGCTCTGAATTTATTCCCAAACAATTGTAAATAAACAGCACCCATCATGATCCATGGATCATAGTTCTTACTACGCAAAGAGCTTAGTCATCACACACAAATCTACCCATCATGCAAATTATTATGTAGAAATCTAGTACTATCAGTTCATGGTATACATAATAAAAGATATCTCAAAGCTAAACATTAATTAAAATAGACAAAATCACGATATCATTGTTAAGTCATGGTGTGTTTCCTTTAAACCTACATAGATAGCCTTAAGTTAAATCTCTAAATTTTATTACTTAAAAGAATTCATAAGGTGAGCTTACAATTTGTCATGGTGCCATGTATATTTTCTATCGGAGTCAATAAAATCCTTGGCAACATGAACTTACATCATCTTACACTTGGGCTCTTTGATAAGTACGTGCAATAATGAATAATTTACAAACCTTAACATACCATGATGTCAAATTATACAAGAATAATTCCTTACAACATATAAATATACAATCCCTTAAGAATAATGAAATACTATTATCTTGTCATAACAAGTTACAATACAAATGAATAGGTGCCAAGATCATACAAGTAAATCCCAATAGGCTTAATCCAATTTAGCTTGGGGAGCTAGAAGGTAGCTATAATTTAGTCACATTTTACTTGGGATTTCCCCCCAAACAATAATATATCAGCTGGAATATTGGCACCTAGTATCCCTAAAGGATGAGACCTCTTACACACAACATCAAGCAACGAAATCTTCTTTATACCTGTAGACCTGTAGCTGCTCATGAAAGATATCATTAATCCAAAACATGAATTTATCCAAATGATCAATAGGAACATAGTATCCTAGCTACAAAATTGAGTTCTATTATTCAAATTCAAAAAGTAAAAAAATGGGATTACAATACACTCCTCTCCAACATAAACTAGTCAAGACAACCATAGAACATCTAATAATGATCTGACAACTATTAAAAAAACATAGCTACCAACCAAAGAAATAGAAAAACCTTAAAAAATTCCATACAACTAAAACTAAGTTCTTACTTGTGAAGATATTTTCTTGTGGCACTAAAGATATACCTTCAAAGTGGCTTGGGAGTACAAAATTGAGAAGCCTTAACCACCATTTCATTAAAGGGTTGAAAGTAGCTAGATTTTCCACAAAATCACTTCTAATATATGCTTTAAGTCTCAATGCACTCATCATCCACAGGCCTTCCTTAGATAGCTTTGACAAACTTTAAGGCAGCTAGAGAGGAGCAATTAATCTACTACTTAGTTGAGTATGCACCTGCAATGTTGATATCTTATAGACATAAAATTAGCACCAATTTATAGGGACTCTTATGTAAAGTGCTTTAACCTTGAATTTTAGCAAGAGCCCTTTAAAAGTGAATTGAAAACTGTTCTTTGAGTAGCTAAGAACACTTCAACAATGGTAATGGGTTGAAAAATCCTCCACCATGTGATTGAAAACTCTTCTTTGACTGCAAGGAAAGTGTCACTTAGGAACTAATATTTGTCTCTTTATCATGCTACAGATAAATTCTCTGTCATGCCGAGGAAACGATCAAGGATTAAACCAACACATGAAGAGAAAGAAGCTAAGAATGCAAAGAAAGCAGCGGCTGTGAGGGAACTTTGTGAGAAGAGAAAATTGAACATGATTGTCAAAGACATGCCAATTGAAGAGGAACCTCAACCATCAACAAGATATATGGTATTGGTGGCACAAAAGGAACAAATACAAAACTTTATGCTATGAGAGATTTGAATACCACAATTGGAGACATGTCCTCTACTGCAAGTCAAGATGGAGGGACACCATCTACCACATCTCAAGTTGAGAGTACATCATCACTCACATGTGAGGAAGGTGGTATGCCACCATTCCCACATCAACCTCAAGGTATGTCATCTATTCCATCTCCGATCGAAGGTATGCCATCGAGCCCATCTCATCTAAATATTGATGAAATTCCTAATGTTGAGATGAATTTACCTTTCTTAACAACACCTAGAATTTTGCATAGAAAGCCAAAGTATTTGATTGATATTGATGAGAATATTTTGTAGCCAATGGAAGGTAAGATTCCAAAATGCACTTGTAGAAGATATACTCATAAGATTTGGAGAGTGTTCTTTGAAAAGTTAAAGGAGACCACAAGGTGTCAACTATTCGTTGAAATGATGTGAAGTATAAAGTATAGGTCCATCATGAAGATTCTTGGGTTGAGAACATTGGAGGCTTCAAGTGAAAAATCTGTTGTCAAGAATCTAATGAGTGCATATGAGAGTGTGGGTAACAGCTCACGCATAAAAGATAGTAATCTCACATGACATGTCATTACATCGACAATAGTAAGTAATCAAACAAGGAAAGTTTGTCTCATTAGAAAGATGAGTCAAGCATTGAGAATTAATAGAAAAACTTTATCAAGAGCCATTGGAAGGTGCCAAAGAATCGAGGACACCGATGCCAATGAATTATGGGCATTCTCGGGGAGACTACCATGAAAAGATAAACCAATTGTTGAAGCATTGAGATCACTAATTGAAGACTTTTGGAAGAATTACACAAGGGTATCTCTGAATCAAAGGGATGTGGTAAGAAGGAGAATCAGTAGTCAAAACCGTGAGCCACATCCAAAGCATTTTTTGGATATGACTCAAACATAATTTTTTGGTAAATTTCAAGAGATGTATCCTGAAATTAAAATTTATCAAAGATATTTTGAAATGCTAAAACCTTTCTATGTCAAAATAAATCACACATACACTACTTGTTGTTGTAGATTACATCTTGAATTTTCTAACCATTTTGATGTTTATCGGTCTATATGTTTAGATTTGCATACTAACAATATTTTGCAGGATTGTGGCATACATGCCCCACCAACATCTTCAGGAGACTTCATATCAACAATTTTATGTGAAAGAGAGGAAGGTCAAATATTCTACAGGAAATTGTGCTTGGATGGCACATGTCAGCATTGTGGTGGCTTGCAATGTATGCCAATATGTGAACAAATGGAAAGCACACATGCAATTGGAAACGAACTAGTAGAGTTCGGCAAGTATAAAACAGTGGCCTACAATACAAAAGATGGTAAAGAAGCAAAGAGGTGTGATTTGGTTATTCAAAAGATTCCAGTGTATCAGTTTATGTCTACATTTCATGACAGTATAGTGTATGAGTATACAAGGCATACCCATAGAGCTTGATGGTTGGACTTGTAATTTAAGTTATGCAAGGACACATTTCCACTTGGTAGCATTAATCCAGTCATCAACTTTGCAGAGAACTATAGTAAATAGCCATAGCATGAGGTGCAATCACAATATTACAACTCCACGCAGGTTTCTATATTTGTGCACATCGCATTCATTCATGCAAATGATAGTACAGAGGATAACAAAAAAGATCATAAGGGAGTATCATTTTTATATTAGTGATGATTGCACGCATTCTATAGAGTTTGTTTGGCTAGAAGGGGCATATCATTCAGTCAGCATATCATATGGTTGGATAACTGTGCATCACAAATTCAAGAACTTGTGGATGTTCTATTGGTTGAGCAGGAAGCATAATATTACAGGTGTTTAGCATATGTGGAACTTTTGTGAGGTTGAGCATGGAAAGGGGGAGCATGATGGTGCAGGAGCATGTATCAAAAGAGCCATAGCATGAGAAGAGTTAAAGTATAAAGACAATGCAAAGTTGACAGATGCAAAATCAATTGTTGAGTGGTGTAATGCTTTAATGGGTCTAGGTAATGAGTGTAAGTCTTTAGTTAATAGATTTTTTTGGTTGATGAGGATTGTTCTACACTAACAAGATCAAGTGAGCTACACTCTTTCAGAAGCTCAATTGCAGGTTCATGGAGTATCCATATGCGAAAGATGACATGCTTTTGTTCTTCATGTACAATTCAAGCCTGGAATGCGTACGAGTCAAAGGAGTGGGTTGATGAATGGTGGTTATCTTAGCCCACTTGACATATATCGGCCCCTGACGATACTGGAACTAACACAAATGGAATCATCAGTTGACTTTGACCACATATCAGATCTAGTTTAACCAGGTAATATATCTACTTGCATAGTTTTTGAAATTTCTAATGTTATCTTACTTTGTAGTTTTTTTGTAATGTTGACTAATTTCATCTAATTTGCTGCACATATCAATGTAGGGCATGTTTTGTTGGTGTTGGAAATAAGCCACACCTGGACTGATGATGGACCAGTCCAAGAGGGGCTAGTAGCTCAGTGGTAGAGCACTCTAGTAGTGAATGGAAGGTCTTAGGTTCGATTCCTAGCTGGTCCATGTCTTCACATGGTATCAGAGCTAGGCCCAAGCTAGGAGCCCCAAGCACACGAGAGGTGTGGCTTAAGGGGGGTGTTGGTGTTGGAAATAAGCCACACCTAGACTGACAATGGACTGGTCCAAGAGGGGCCAGTAGCTCAGTGGTAGAGCACTCCAGTAGTGAATGGAAGGTCCTAGGTTCACGTCATAGCTGGTCCATGTCTCAACATGTTTATGCAGTTATTACATATGAAGGCAATGAAGAGGGAATGGATTATTACTTGTGTCATTGTGTTGAGGCCAAAAAGAAATTGGAGGCCCCAGTTATAGATGGAGAAAATATCGAATACCCTACAGGCTTGGTGGTTGTTACTGGAACATGGCTTAGAAGGTACCCACATAAGAATGTTAATGTTTGTCTGTGTCAGGACTTTGGCACATGCCCAAAGATTCTTCATGACTTGAACCTTGTCGTGGCATCCAATGTTCATTTGATACAATATTGGGGTAGACCTTTGAACAAGACCTAGTGGAAGGTGTGTGAATCTGACCATGAGGCAATACTTGACACAATAAAGAGTAGAGCAGACCTGGATGGTTCGTTGGATTAATTTGTAAGTATGCACATTGATTTTGTAAAGTCATGTTATTGATATTAATCTATTGCAGTTGATACTTAGACCTTTCATTTCTGTATTTCAATTTTACATATGTTTTGGTTCTAGGTTTACATATGTTTGTCTTTTTTTGTTCATACATTTTTACACATATATAGTGAATATTGGGTAGATTATATGCATATTTATGGTTTCACCATTTGACCATCTAGAGACCTCAATTTGCAAACTTGACCTTTGCAGCCCTAGATCAGACTTGAGAGACCCTTCCTCAGCCATCATTTCACCTGAAACATGATCATGAAAAGGAATAACTCATGCCACCAAACTGACGGTTCCAACGCATCCAGATGGGTAGGTTTAGGATAGGCATGGTCCTATTTCACACCCAAACATGTTGAAATAGTCTGAGCTACATTATACCGACGATATCCCTTAAGAGACCAAAGTGCAAAAAGGCAGGAATCATTGACGAGATGTTACTCAGAAACCATGTCACTTAGAAACATTTTTTCTAAGGCTATGAGATCACATAGGGTCCCTCTACAATAACCTCTCTCAGTTTTTTATATCTCTGAGGTGTTTGCCCATGGTGAAAGTTTTTCTACTGCTCCAAAAATCGTAAGATGCATGTAGTGTAAAGTTGCAAAGGGGTGTAACTTTTGTTCTACTCCACATGCGGCCAAATGGACAGTTCCAACATGTCTAGATAGGTACATTTAGGGTAGGCATGGTCTTGTTTCCCACCCAAACATGCCGAAACAGTCTGAGCTACATTGTACCGATGATATCCCTTAAGAGTCCAAAGTACAAAAAGGTAACAATCTTTGACAAGATCTTACTCAGAAACTGTGTCACTTAGAAACATTCTGTCTAAAACTACGTGATCATGTAGAACCTCTCTATAATAACCTCTCCCAATTTTGATATCTCTAAGGCATCTGCCCATGGTGAAAGATTTGTTGCTGCTCCAAAAATTGTCAGAAGCATGTAGTGTAAAGTTGAAAAGGGGTGTAACTTTCGTCCTGCTCCTGATGCGACCAAACCGATAGTTCCAACGCATCTGGATGGGTATGTTTATGCTAGGCATGGTCTTATTTTGCACCCAAACATGCCGAAACAATATGAGCTACATTGTACTGGTGATATCCCTTAAGAGTCCAAAGTGCAAAAAGGCTGTAATCTTTGACGAGCTATTACTTGGAAACCATGTCACTTAGAAACATTCTGTCTAAGGCTATGAGATCATGTAGGGTCGCCCTACAATAATCTCTCATTTTTTGATATCTCTAAGGCATTTGCTTGTGGTGAAATATTTTTTGTTGATCCAAAAATCGTCAAAAGCATGTAGTGTAAAGTTGCAAATGGGTGTAACTTTTGTCCTGCTCCTGATGCGACCAAACTGATAGTTCCAACACATCTAGATGGGTACATTTAGGCTAGGCATGGTCCTTTTTTTACCCAAACATGCTAAAATAGTCTGAGCTACATTGTATCGATGATATCCCTTAAGAGTCCAAAGTACAAAAAGGCAGCAATCTTTGACAAGTTGTTACTCAGAAACCATGTCACTTAGAAACATTTTGTCTAGATCTACACAATCATGTAGAACCCCTCTACAATAATTTCTCTCAATTTTTTATATCTCTAAGGCATTTGCCCGTGGTGAAATATTTTCTACTGCTCCAAAAAGCATCAGAAGCATGTAGTGTAAAGTTGTAAAGGGGTGTAACTTTCATCCTATTCTTGATGCAACCAAACTGATAGGTCCAATGCATCCGAATGGGTATGTTTAGTCTAGGCATGGTCCTATTTTGCACCTAAACATGCTGAAACAACATTGTACCAACGATATCCCTTAAGACTCCAAAGTGCAAAAAGGAAGCAATCTTTGACGAGCTGTTACTCAGAAACTATGTCACTTAGAAACATTTTGTATGAGGCTTCGCAATCACATAGAACCCCTCTACAATAACCTCTCTTTGTTTTTGATATCTCTGATGAATTTTCCCATGGTGAAAGATTTTTTGTTGCTCCAAAAATCGTCAGAAGCATGTAGTGTAAAGTTGCAAGGTAGGCTACTTTTTGTTTTGTTCTTCGTGGAGCCAAACCGTCAGTGCCAACACGTCTAGTTGAGCACATATACGCTACACATGGTCACTGCCCTTCATTATAAAAGGGTCATAGTCTTTCCTATTCAAAGAGTCACAACTTTTCACCTTTGAAATGTCATCAGTATTCGTGAGAACATCAAGATAACACTTTCTGCAAATGTTATCCATCCATTATCATCCTTTTTATTTCTCATCCCAATAAATTGGGTTGCTTTCAACATATATGCATCAACCATTCATGTAGTACTTCACATACTAGTAAAAGACATTAGCCCTCTTAAGGGTCAAGCTCTTTCAACTTATCAAGAAAGCATTATTTCATTTGTTACATTCATATTGAGCAAATGAGCTTCATTAGACTAAGGTTGTTAGAATGAATTGATAGTAGGTTTCTTGAGGAATTCTTTAGTGGTTTCTCTACTCTGCTTGTTGATGACCTAAGATACAATTATTTCATAAATACATTTTCTTATAACAAATGATTTGTTTGCAATACATAGCAAATGCTAAACATAAATGGCCACACTAGTTGCATGATGCATTGTCAAGAAAATAGGTGACGTGGCAATTTTTAATTCAGATGATGAGTTCAACTTGAGGCAAATGTGTTGTGCATTGGCTAGAAGGCTATGCTCAATGAAAATTTAAGGGTTGCAATAGGTTTCATCAATGGTGTACTTGGTGAAGTCATTGTGATTATGTTTAAAAATAAGAGAATATGACCTAAACTACCCCTTTTTCTTGTTGTGAAATTCCATCATTACATTAGACATGCATGGGGACACAAATGACCCACAACATGACATGATAGAGCTTTATGGTGGTGACTTTGTATGAACAATAGTGAAAATGCACCAACTAGCACCCATAAAGGTCAATAAAGTGGCATGTATGCTTGATAGTATTATTTCACCATTCAATCTATCTAGTCTAATGAGGAGGATGTGGCTCCAAATTCTAGTAAACATGTCATAAATGGTCATTCAAGCCCTTTGAAAACCCTTACATATTCTAAGTAGAGATTATTCCACATATACCATGGAGAGTGATTGTGACATCATACAATATTGAGATAAGAAAGCCCCAATCTATTGTGCATGTAGGACTAAGCTTCCATCTCACTAGTTGTCTGTTACATGGGGAGAAATTACCATACTTGTTTGATGCCACTTCCACTATATTAAATTCACCACACACAACCCAAGTTTTTATGACTTTAAAGGACTCTTTTGTTAGGTGTCTTCAAAGGCCTCTTGTCAAAATCTTGAGAAGATTCTAATAGGTTTTTATGGGCATCCTCTAAGTAGGGAGAAGGTTTTCATACAGTGGCATGGGAGTTATATTGTCTTCCTCATGATTATGGTGGGCTTGGCCTTATTGACATTCAATGTCAAGGATTAGCTTTGTGTGCTAAGTGGATTATGAGATCCCTAGAAAGGATAGAATTTTAAAAAATCTTACTATGTAATACAATTGGACTTTAAATATTTGAAGTAAAGCATCTACAAATATCCATTGAAACATGGATTTATAATGCAATATGGATGCTATCAACAAAAAAGATTTGTATTAACCAAATATCCATATAGGCATACATCAATATCTGTAAATATAAGTATAACATATACAAAATAGCCATATAGGCTTACAAGAATGCCATATGTCAACTATATGCAATACAAAATATATGTCCACAAATTCCATGTAGGCATACAAGAAAGGAACCCAATAAAAAATCATCCCCTCTGTCTGGTGAATAAAATAGATCATGGGAAGTCTTTGATCTTCGAGGGGATGGAGATGCATATGACAGTGGTCTACTACGAACCCGAGGGATGCTCCTATTTAGTTATGCATGGAGTTGTAGTTGTTATAATAAAAAGTATAGACATTAATATATAGAAATTACATTATAAAAAATGAAACATTTAACAAAATAATCACTTACTGCTGCCAGATATTCTCTCTCCCCATTTGCTTCAGTACCAGGATCAGGCTATGATGTTGTGATGTCCTATAGAAACCATCCAGATAGAAATTAAAATTCAAATCAATAATCATTTGATTTTTCAATAATAAATAACTATAACAACGAATGTAATTTGAAATTTACTAATCTACCTCATACCCCCATCAAAGGCATGGGGCTATGAATCATGGAAGACACACCATGCTCCATTGCCCTATGAACTTTGGGAGGTGTCTCCGCAACCTGCATCATCTGAAAATAAAACAACATTATTCAATTACAAAAACTAGAATAATGATGCAAGTCATGGCTCCTAACATACACACACATTTACCTAAACATGGAAGTAGACACAATAAACCACACAAGTCACATGCATATATACAAATTAGACAAAGATTCATGTCTATTGTGGTGTATAAGGGTCAATAAAGGAGGGACCATAGTAGCATCAAATTTTAGGTTTAAGAAGATAGAGAGAAAGTGAAGGTGTTAGTTTAGGTTTAGGTTGGTGGTAGGGTGGGGTAGGGTTATGCTCAAATTTTTGTTTGTTTGGTAGTGATGGAGGTAGGACAATGCCTAAGCTAGAGGGTTTTAATATGTCAGGAAAAGATTGGTGATGGGAATGAGGCATAAGATAGGTAAAGGTGAAAGAGGGAATTGGTATGAGGTTGAGGTGGACTAGAAGGGGTTGACAAAAAATAATCTAAGAAGTGTCTTAAGGTAACAACTAGTTGGTATGGGCTATGATAAATGGTGAATACATTACCATCATGGAGAATTTAAGGCACTAGTGGATGACAGCTCAAGGACAACCCACATTGCAATGAGCCAAGGATGACCTAAGAGACTAGATAGTGGTATGAGGCGGGGATGATATGACATGAGACATCTAGGAATTTAGGTCCTACCTAGATTAGTAGGGCGAGGGAGCCAAAAGTAGGTATAGAAGTGTCATAGTGTATACACTAGGAGATATCTGAGGGGGATAAGAATCTCTTTGCAACCTATTGATGTATAAGTGTTCCTCTGTAACTACATTAATTCCACCTTGATGTATAAGTGTTCCACCTTGATTTAGCTATCATTTTATAGTCTACTTGTGCCTCAATCTATAAAGGATCATTATAATCATTAGTAGGCACATTGTCAAGCAAGATGGTGATGGCAAGTGTAGGAGTGGGTTGAACAATGAAATTATAAGGTTGAATGTCCAATGTGCCTTATCATCTTAAAGAATATAGAAGTATTAAAGCAAGAGTCCTCATTAGACATAGGTGGGTTAGATGTAGGATCAAAAGTAGGGATGGAAGAAATTGAGCCAATATAATTGACATAGTTTATAGGGGAATGAGTTAGTATAGATTTGAATATTTTGGTTAGGGGTGACTTATTGTCCCCATAATTAATACCTAAAACCTAGATGATATTGGAGTTAGTCATATGCTATATAAGATGTCATAGGCTCATGCCCCTCTTCGGTGTCATGTCCTAGGGTCTAATTGGTGGTAATTGGATGAGTTTATTAGAGAGAATTTGTCAAAGAATAGTGTGGAGGGGATCAACAAGATTTGGTAGACATGTATGGAAAATATGGTAGCATAGACAAGGCAGTGAACTATTTGAAAAGATGCCTCAAAGAAATGTGGTCTCATGGTGATGTCCTTGTCTATGCATTTGCTTGTCATGGCATTCCATGAGACCACATTTCTTTGAGAATTTTTTTCAAATAACTATATTGTAATTGAAATTTTGTCATCTATCAACATCTAGTTATTAGTTATGCAATGTCTAGTAATGCTTTGAGTTTGAAAGATGTGCAATGCAATGTAATCAACAATATGAATATAAACTACAAAAATCTAGTAAGTACAATTCATTAGTTAAACTGTTTATTTTATTACCTGAGTGAAGCTTTGAACTCCACCACCACTAGCAGGTGTTTCCATGAAATCTCCAAGATTAACCTATTTAACATCCAAAATTAGATATTAGAATACCATTCATATAACAATGCTATTCACATGTAATATTTATAATTGTTTACTAGTTACATACCTCGCTAGTAGATGTTGTAGTGTAATATGGAGGTGGAGAACCACTGAAAACTATATGAACACTAACCCTAAAATTTTATTAAAATCATCAAACTAAATTACTTAATCTTGCATTTCCAAAATGAAATTTAATAAATTAAAATCAATGAACTTTCTAACATTTACCTAAGTATCAAGGCTAAAACTCTCACTCAGGAGAGCATCTGTCATCACCATCTGCTCAGTTACAGATGTAGCCTATGCACTTGCGTCCTGACTATCCATGGGGTCATAACCACAAGCTAACCTGCAAGCCTGACAAGTATGGGGTGGAACCCTCCTCCTTGAACTCTCCCCTGGCTCACGTTGTGCTGCAGGACTGGCATACTAATGGACTGAAGTGTTTTGAGCTCAGTACTCTCCTTCACAATAGAAGGGATAGACATGTGCTCATGGGCTGGTTTGGTGAGTGCTCGTCTCACTAGCCATTATGGGTCAACATGTGCCCCTGGTCTATCCTGTGCTAACCCCCCACCTCTACCCTGGAAGTCCCACATATCAAAATAGTTTGGCATTTTATTTTTGGCAAACTCGTAGTAGAGTTTCCTCAAAAAGTATTGTAGGACCTCATTATTGTTGCATGGAGGATGGTCAAAAACCATCCACCACCTTTGCCCAAAATTTTCCCTTATTGCTTGGTTGTTGCACCAATGGATAGGGAACCTCTTGCATGTAAGGGGTAGAGGTTGATTTGTTCGTGGGTCTGTGAAAATGGAACACAAGTCTAATTTTGTAATTTGTTTATTTTTTACTTGTTCATAGGACAATTTGTCTACATAGTACTCTCTAAATTCTCTCCTCTTTTCTGACCAACTAGATATTTGCTTGCTAATTGAATCTACATTTGATAACATAGATTCAAGAGATTGAGCAAGCGTGGATCTATGTGAGGTTGAATTTGCAGGATCTTTCAACCTTGCAATTATGTCCTCAATTTATTTTTTATTGTTTTCAATTTGCCCAATTATATTTTCTTGTGTTCTAGGGGCATATTAAGGAATGAATGGAGGTGTTTGTTGTTGGGGTTGTTCTTCAATAGGTATTTGTTGTTTAGGTGATGGAGGATTTTGTGGATTTTCAAGAGGAGGAGGTGCATTATTAATTCTTGTAAATTAAATAAATTTACATCAAAAATCTACTTAAACCTACCTATTTAGCAACAAATTCAAACAAAAAAGAAAATACAACTTACTCCTTCAGCCTCCCCAATGTCGTGGTGACATTTTGATGATGAATTGGTGACAATTTGGTGATGAATTCAACCTCCAATAACATGAGTGCACTGTCAAGGGTTTGCAGGCCATGGGTGCTAGAAAATGAAATTAAAAAATGAGGAAAGACACAGGTTTTTTTAAAATAGCTAAGCATAACACGAGCGCGTTATAACGTGCTCAAGTTATGTCCTAGAAGTTTTTTTTAAAATGTGGCCACTTTTTGGCCCCCCAACTCCTTGTACCCACCTAATCACAAAATGATAAAAGATAAAACACTAAAGACATGGGATAAGATAAAGGATATAAAAATGGGAAAAATGATAATGATAAATGATAAAGATAAAAGAAGATAATCATGAAAAAAAATGATTTTATGCATACAGACAACATTCTTCAACATTCCTCAGCCACACCATGACCATCACACACATGTCATTAAAAGAAAGAAAACACAAATGACCCCAAAAAGTCTCCAAATAAAATAAGTTAAAAACATCACAATGTTGTTTGCCAATTTATTAAGCTAAAGATTTAGATAAAGATCAAAGCCTAATATAGGAAAGATATATCATGTTAAGGCATCATGATATTGATATTAGGATTTGGATTTTTTGTGAAAAATTTTGGCTTTGTAGACAAAGTTAAGAGATTAACTTAAGTTACAACCTGATCTATTTTTAAGTTCAAGGCTTCTTTCTTATTAGTTTGTTTGTGTTTGAAAGTTAGGATATTGGCTTTTAGAATGTTTTTAGATTTCCTTCAAGGATCCATATGTGTAACCATATACTAGAGACATGCTCGTAATAATGTAATACTAAAGAGATAATGATACACCAAATGGATGGAAGGAAAACATAGATGCCAAAGGTTCAAGACACAAGGTAGGAATGTCGCACATCAATCATTTATGTTATAAAAGGACTAAGCAAGAATTTCTTTGATATTTGACATTACAACAATAAGTTCCCCATTGACATGTGAAGGTGATCTTATGTTGATCTTCAAGAGCTACTTTGATTTGGTTGTAACTAGAATATCCATCCATTAAAGAGAGCATTTCATGGACAGCTATTAGGTCTCTGAAATCTATACTAACTCTGATGCCCCCATTGGGCTTGGTGACCAGAACCAAGTTTGAGACACACTTAGGATAATCAATGGTCCTAATGAACTCCACATCCAATAGTTTTTCAAGTTCCATTTTAACTAAGAGAGCTATTTGGCGACACATCTTATGAAGCTTTTGTTTTACTAGTTTTTGATGCAGGAGCATCCAGTGGTGTAAGGGCAATCTTGCATCACCCAAAAAAAATGTGTTTCAAGATTGTTGATGTTCTACCCATTTCTTCTCAAAATCTGTGGTTATGGTGCCATAATTGCCCGAATAAAAATGTAGAACTTTCAGTTTTCCCAAACTGCTAAAAATAGTAAACTGCGATTTTTAGAAAGTTTGCATTTGGGCATGAAATGAAGTCAAAATTTACAGGAAGTTACATAACGGAAATATAAGACCTTTGGCGAAGGAATCACATGAAGATCATTTGCGAGGAGAAAGATATTGAAGTTTCCATTTCCTGAAAAATGCCTAAAAATTATTCAAACTCAGGTTTGAGGCACTAAATGGCCCCGTACCGACCCGAAAATGGCTAGAACTAGCAAAGCTAGTTCTTAGCACGTAGAGCACTCCGTGAGCTTTTTGACACATAAAACGGTTCGTCAATCAGAGTCCCGGATCAAAAATTATAGCTCCTAGAAGTTGACCTATTTTTGGAGGGAGATGCAAAATTTGAAATTAGGTTGTTGGCCGCCAAAAAGTCTATTAATAACCATTTTTGGGAACCCTGGGCAGCAGGAGAGTTAAGGGGGCAAGTGTAGAATCAAGAATAGGCAAGAAAACAGAAACCCTAGTTGATTTGGGGGTTACAGAAG
Source organism: Cunninghamia lanceolata (assembly GCA_027924645.1). Classification (NCBI taxonomy): domain Eukaryota; kingdom Viridiplantae; phylum Streptophyta; class Pinopsida; order Cupressales; family Cupressaceae; genus Cunninghamia; species Cunninghamia lanceolata. The sequence continues at coordinate 1,431,395 of BSBN01001122.1, forward strand.
GCAGAAGATTCTAGAGCTTGGTGATGGTAGCTGTAGTGTGTTGCAGCCTGTAGAGGACTGATTCCTCTGATTGTAATTAAGCTTCTGTAATGTAATGAGTTGCCCAGATCAATAAAAGAAAGTTTTATTCTCTGTGTTCAATTTTTATTATTGTATGTTTTATGATTTACCCCCTTCATCAGTTTTACATTAGGCATAACTATTAAATGGTGCCCCACTAAGGTAGGATCAAGACCTGGCATATTAGATTAAGACCATACAAAATTGATCTTCCTTCCTTCAAAGAAATTTGTAAATTCCTATTTTTCTTGAGGTGTTAAAGATGCTACAAAGAAGGTAACCTTAGGATCCTCTTGGGTACCCAAATTAATTGCTTGAGCTTCTTCCTTGTCATAGGGCTCCATATGATAAATTGCACTTTTAGAATCTTCCTCAAAATAAGCCTTTGCATCTAATTCCATGGAAAAATCTGCTTCATGATCACCTAAGGGAATTCCATCCCTAAGACCCATAAATTATGCAATTGCTTCATCATTTTGAAAAAGATCTAAAGAGGGTGGTCCTTGTTGGTCCCAATCAATGAGTTGAGGATATACGAGGTCAACACAATGGGCTTGAGAAATGGATGGCATAGGTGTTATGGTACAAATGGACATGTCTTGGAAAATGTTCTTTAGATCAAAGGAAGAGTCTTCTTGAATGTCTACATTAAGATTTTTGTACAAAGGGGGAGGTTAAACTTCATCAAGAGTATATGTGGATTTTAGGGGTATAGTCATAGGAGGTCCATACCCTAACCCTCCATGATTACCTCTAGGAACTTGAATGATAGGCTTAATGATACCTTGATTCTAACGACCAAGACCAGCTTCTCCTTTATAACCCATGTTTTTAATGATATGAAGACCTTTTGGATAGTTCTCAAGGTTCAACTTAGGAGCTTTGATTTCTTATTTTTTATTTATATAACCATGATGACACATCCTCTTGAATGTCTTTTTTCTCCAACTTACTCCAATAGTGAAATTTAGGGAGCCATTGCTTGGCAATTATCGAACTCCTTTATTAACCAATACATTGATGCAGAAAGGGCATGCACACTACTCAAAGGACCAATAGATCCTATATCAAGCAACCTACTAGTTATATAACATGTTACATTTATATTGTCAAACCAGGGAATCATAACCTTCTTGGATGATGCCTATACTATGTGTACAGTTAAGGATTCCTGAGTATTATTCTAGAGGTTGTGTAAGGGAACTTGAATAAAGCAAGTACAATGCTCTAAGTAAACATGAATAATGGAAATAACTAAGTGTATCTATCACAATAGTAATCAAATGATCTATGCAAGCTCTCTAAGAGGATGACTAATAATTGGTTCAGTCGATGATCATCTTGACTCAATGGACTCAATAACATAAAATACCAAAGTCAAACTACTTCACATTACTCATAACAACATACATCAATTACACACACATATATAAACATACAATTTATAAACTAAATGTATGAACAAGGTGGAAAGACAGTACCTCAAGTGGTTGACTTGAGTGACTATGACCCTACAAGATCTTTCTAAATCTCTATTGAATCTTTTCAATCATAAATAGAACTCAAAACACATATTCCTTTATTAAATTCTAAAAGTAAATGATACAACAAAATATGATACTAAATCTCTGTCCAATCCTGTATGAAGCAAAATCTAATCTTAGCTAACCGAGATCAACACTGCCTATACAAATAAGGCTACTAAACAATAAATGCCATTACTGTCCATCATCCCACATCGTACGAGAAGGACTTTATTATAGAGCAACTAGAAATAGGAAACTAACTAACATGGAGGTGGCATAGATAGCATAGTCCTATTGCAAGTCTATCTCACAATAGTCATGAAGAATAATCAATGACTTAGAAATAGAACAAAAAACATGATCTTAATTCCTTCATCATCTAGGATTGCATCATTCATTGAAGGATAACCGTTATAGAGTCATGGATGACTCATCCTAGTTAATTCAGGATCTCCTTTGGTTGTAGCCTCCTATATCATCTCCTATGGATATCAACATCTCCTTTGGATGTGGGTTGTCCAGTGTCCTTAATGGTATGAAGCCATGCTCTTGCTACATGAGAAGTTAGTACACTACATAGTATTTATGCATCACTATTACTAGAATCAGCATAAAATACCAACATATTACATGAACAATCAATCATCAACACATCATTAATTAACAACATATTATATACCATCTCCATGCTTCAATGTATTAAGGATAACCATAGACATAATTAATATATATGTCTGGAAATGTCTTTGGGAAATAGGTAATTAAAGCAGTAAAAACAAGACAATTCATGGTCTCATCACACCCCTCAACTAATCATGTTGTTGGTCCTCTAGCAACCAAGGCCTTAGATTGTATTGTAGAGCAATCTCTTTATAGTATGTAGGTTCCTCTACCCCTCTTTCATGTTTGAGGTAGAAGCCTTTCTGTTCTGCCAATCTACTCCACCTAGGTTGTTCTATAGCCTGATTAGTCTTCTACCCCATCCAATGTGGAATAGGATAAAGTAGAAGAGGAGGATGGAAGACTAGTGGTAACCATGTTATTCCATGATCATTAGCTATTTGTATATACCTCTTTGTTCTATGAATTGTTGCTAACAGGCTAAATACTGAGTGAGGTTCCTTTCTCTATAGTGTTGGTGTCAATTCTTTCCATCTTCCCTATGAAAAAACCAAAGCTTCCTTACCAACCTTTTATGTCAATTCCCTAAATTTTTGATAGTCCATGGCTCTACACTCTAATAGTTTATTCTCTACCTCATGACACTCAATCAAATCCACCCATTCTTCTACTATCTTTAGGGGATTTGGAGATTCTGCCCTTAATTTGAGAGGAAGGGATTTCTCCCTTTCATGGTACTGCTGCATTAGTTCTCCCCTTTTGTGCTCATTATGGATAAATGAGGCCAATACCTTTAATTGCATGTCCCCAATTACAATCAAGGGATTCTAATGAGTGTCATAAGGAATGGCAAGCTTGTGCAAGTAAAATTCACATAATTGATTTTTCATTTCAGGGGTAGCTTTTTTATAAGCTGTCAAAAATAGATCAGGTGTAAGAAGGGAAATAGGGGAATCACTGTAAATTTGACTGAACTGGAAACTTAGATATTGCTCCTACAACAAGAGATCATACACTCTAGCAGGTGGCCCACATCTCATCAATTTAACAGTCATGTCTGCCATTCTATATGTTTTAAATTTTAACCTCTTTATTTCTACATTTTTCATCTCAATTTCCTTACTATGTTTCTCCTTCATTTCACCTTGTTCCTTTACTAATTTATTTATTTCATTCCACAATTGTAGGGTGACTGAAAGTAAGGTAACTAGAGTAGGTTCTACAGGGTACTCTTCTAGTTGCATAGGCTCTTGATTCCTCCTATTTATCTCAATGATGGCCAATTGGGCCAATTGTTGAAGTCCTAATCCCTATTTTTGGAAGACATGTAACTGCTCTTCTAACTTTTTAACCCTATCATTCAATCCAATTTATTTCTATTGATAATCCCTTAGTTTCTTCTCCAACTCTACAATTTTTTGCATTGTCAGTTGTAACTCATCTCTCTCACCGGGTAAGTGCAAGAAGATGGGGGGCCAAAAAGTGGCCAAAATAATTTCAAAAAAATTTAAGTCATAACACGAGTGCTTTATAATGTGCTCGCGTTATGACTGACTATAAATGAAACAAAAAGCAAGTGAATTTCATTTCACTCTCATTTTCTCCTCTGCCCGCAGCTTCCAAACCCTCAAAAACATGCTCACGTTCTGCAAAATGCCAATCAACACAAAAATCTTATCAATTCATCGCCAAAATGCCACCGCGACATCAAGCACACCAAAGGGGTGAGTTATCTTTATTTTTTTGTTTGAATTTCTTTCTAAATAGGTAGGTTTTGTTGATTTTTGATGTATATTTCGTTAATTGTCAAGAAATGTTAATGCACCTCCTCCTCCTCCTCCTCCTCAAAATCCACAAAATCCTGAGGAGGAAATACCTGCAGAACAACAACCTCCTCCATTCATTCCTTGACATACCCCTCGAACACAAGATAATATAATGGGGCAAATTGAAAACAACAAAAAATAAATTGAAGATATAATTGCAAGGTTGAAAGATCCTTCCACTTCAACCTTGCATAGGTCCATGCTTACAGAATCTCTTGAGTCTATGTTATCAAATGTAAATTCAATTAGCAAGCAAATAACTAGTTGGACCGATAAAAAGAGAGAGTTTAGAGATTACTATGCAGATAAATTGTCATACCAAGATGTCAAAAAATTACAAATTACAAAATTAGACTTATGTTCAATTTTCACAAACCCACAAACAAATCAACCTCCACCCATTACATGCAAGAGGTTCCCTATCCATTGGTGCAACAACCAAGCGATAAGGGACAATTTCGGGCAGAGGTGGTGGATGGTTTTTGACCATCCTCCATGCAATAATAATGAGGTCCCGCAATACTTTTTGAGGAAACTCTACTGCGAGTTTGTCCTCAATAAAGTGCCAAACTATTTTGATATGCGGGACTTCCAGGGTAGAGGTGGGGGCTCAGCACAAGATAGACCAGGGGCACGTCTTGACCCACAGCAGGTAGTGAGATGAGTAATCAGCAGACTAGCCCATGAGCATGTTTCTATCCCTTCCATTGTGAAGGAGAGTGTTGAGGTTGATACACTGAGGTCGACTAGTGCCTTGACCCAGAGCATCATAGAGCATGCTGATCCTGCAACACAGAGTGGGTTGGGAGATAGTGCGAGGAGTAGGGTCCCACCGCATACTTGCCAGGCTTGCGGGTCAGCCTGTGGTTATGACCCCATGGACAGTCAGGATGCAGGTGCACAAGCTACATTTGCAGCTGAGCAGATGGTGATGACAGATACCCTCCTGAGTGAGACTTTCGGCCTTGATACCCAGGTAAATATTAGCAAGTTTATTGAATTTAATTTATTAAATTTCATTTTTGAAATACAATATTAACTAATTTAAATTGATGATTTTAATGAAATTTCAGGGTCATAGTGTCGATGCAGTTTTCAGTGGTTCTCCACCTACATTTTTCACTAGATCATCTACTGTTGAGGTATGTAACTAGTAAACAATTATAAATATTACATGTGAATAGCATCGTTATATGAATGGTATTCTAATTTCTAATTTTGGATGTTGAATAGGTTAATACTATAGATTTCATGGCAACACTTGCCAATGGTGGTGGACTTCAAATCTTTACGGAGGTAATAAAATAAATAGTTTAATGAATGAATAGTACTTACTAAATTTTTGTATGTGATTTGTGTGTTTTATTGTGTGTACTTCCATGTTTAGATGAACGTGTGTGTATGTTAGGAGCCATGATTTGCATCACTATTATAGTTTTTGTAATTGAATAATGTTGTTTTATTTCCAGATGATGTCGGCTGCGGAGACACCTCCTCAATGTTCATAGGGCAATGGAGCAGGGTGTGGCCTCTGTGATTCATAGCTCCATGGCATTGACAGGGGTATGAGGTAGATTAGTAAATTTCAATTTACATTCATTGTTATAGTTGTCTATTTTTAAAAAATCAAAAGATTATTGATTTGAAGTTTAATTTCTATCTGGATGGTTTCTATAGGACATGACATCACCAGGGCCTATTCCTGCTAATGAGGCAAGCGAGGAGATAGATTATATGTTAGCGGTAAGTGATTATTTTGTTAAATGTTTCATTTTTTTATAACATGTAATTTCTATATATTAATGTCTATACTTTTTTTTGTAACAGGTAAAGGTGCAGGAAGAACTAAATAGGAGGAGTAGCCCTTGGGTTCGTAGTAGACCACCCACATGCATGTCTCCATCCCCTAGAAGATCAAAGGCTGCTTGTGATTTATTCTCTTCACCGGCCAGAGGGGAATGACTTTTTATTGTGTTCCTTTGTTGTATGCCTATATGGCATTTGTGGACATATATTTTGTATTGTACATAGTTGACATTGTATGCCTATATGGCATTCTTGTAAGCCTATATGGCTATTTTGTATATATGTTATACTTATATCGACAGATATTGATGTATGCCTATATGGATATTTGGTTAATACAAATCTTTTTTATTGATGGCGTCCATACTTGCATTATAAATCCACTTTTGAATGGATATTTGTAGATGGCTACTTCAAATATTTAAAGTTCAATTGTATTACATAGGCTGTTTGCATTTTCTTTGATAGGCTTGATAGGCCATGGATTACATGATGGTGTTTGATGGAAAAGTATGGTACTAGAAGACTCTAGTTCATTCTTAATAGGCTTGTGATTGATAATATCTTTGCATGATTGCACTTGATCTTGGATCATGGGCATGTTGTTAGGATTTTGATTGCATTGTGATGTTTGATGGATAGGCATGGTGTAAGATAGCTAACTAGTTCTACGAAAGTTTTTCCTTAAACAATTTTACTTGCTATCAATTCATCAACTACTTCAACAACACAAAGATATACATCAAAGATAACTACTTGAATGAATCAACCTTAGAGTTGGGTACTTGTCTAGTTATTTGACTCAATCAACTTGCAATGTCTTATTACATGGATAATGCTTTCAATAGCATGAAGTTACAACTTATTCAATGGAGATACAAAAGAAAGGCCTTGAAGCCTTGATGTTTACAATGGCGTCTACACTTGATCAACTCAATCAAACTCAATGATGTCAACTGAATGTCAACACCTCACAATATCACAAGGGAGCATCACCTTGCTTGTTGCATGGATGAACGTCATAGTTGCAAGACTCTTAGGGTTAGGCGCCAACTGAAGGTAGTAGAGACCAGAGTAGGCGTCATCCTAAGCTAGGCGCTTCCTTGAGGTGGTAGAGACATGGATGAATGTCTGGTGGGGTTTGATGACTCTATATTGACACTCAAATTCACTTAGGCGCAATATTAGTGTTCTTCTAACTAGGCGCCAGATAGGAGGATTCTCAGGGGTTTTGGCGCCTAGGTTACAACTTATCAATTTCTCAAAGAATCTTTGAAACACTTGACTTCCAAGGATTATCATCTTACCCTCTAATGGAGCGCCTTGTTCCAAAATTGGTCTTGGGGACTTGCATCTCTCTTAGGTGCATGTTTGGAGTAATGTCAACTGGTATCAGCACCTATTATCTCAATTCACACTTGACATCAAACTTTTGAAGCTCTTTTACCCTAGCGCCTTTATCTTCTATCAAGCGCCTAACATTCTGGAGGTGAATTCCACCTTAATCCAAGTCTTCAAGATACTTCCAAGTTTAGGCGCCAAAACATGGTTATGGAGGAGTAGAACCACGCCTTAGGAGGATGACTAAACCCTAGGCACCAATTTGAGGTTGCAAGAGCATAGGTATGCGCCAAGTAGAGTTTGATGCTCAAAGCATTAAAATTATTCAATGAAATCCTTTTCTGACTCTAGGTGCCATTTGGAGGCTAGAAAGAGGGAAGTTGACACCAACTGCATTAGGCGCATTTCTGAGGTGATGGAGACCAATAAGTGTGCCTTGTCCTCTGGCTCTATTCCTTGTTAACTTTACAACTTAGATTATCTGAACAACACTGAGAATGCTTCCCTTCTTCCTGATACAAGTTGAAAGATCCACTGGGCGCCATTTCAGGTGTCTAGAGAGATCATCAACCAAGGGCGCTAATAGAGCCTTTGGCAAATGGAAAGAGCGCCTTACTTAGATTTGATTTCTGGATGCCAGAATTGAGGAATTTTATGCCTTGGCTAGGAGTTTCTCATTTCAATCTTGATTATTCATCTAAGTGACTTTCCTTAGCTCCCAAGCCTTCAATCTATCCATTACCCCCTACTAGGCGCTCAAAATAGAGTGTTAACGCCTTATGAAGGTTAGGCACATTCTGAGGGTGGGGTAGGCAAGTGAGGGTGCCAAACCAGGCCTTGAGACTTCTCTCCTCATCAAAGGCTTTCAATCCTAGGCGCCGGATCCAAGGAGTTCCAACCAACACATGCGCCTAGTGCTGTGAGTTCACCCAAAGGATATCTTTAACTTGAAAACTTTCAATCTTCATCCATCTATGCTAGGCGCTCAATTGGAGGATCCCTAGAAACATGTATAGGTGCCTTGAGGTTCTTAGGCACTTAATTTGGAAGATCCTTGTGCTAGGCGCTTAGTAAGGAAAACTGGAGTGAAATGGGCGCCTAGGCTCCCAAGCTTCCATACTTAGTCAAATTTTAGGGTTCTGACCTTGTTCCTGCAAAACAAACAAATAGAGTTAGTCTGAAACCAATTCATTCCCTCATCATTTGGAATTAGCCTCTGGGAATGAGGAATAGGCTAATCCATTATACACTTGATGATCAAGCCGGGAAGGGGGACATGACACATGGTACTAGGCTAATCATTTTGGGTTTTACATGAGCCTCGGACAAGGTAATAGGCATAGGGTTTTTATCTTGCATAATGATTTTTTCAAACCAAGGGTCTATGATGGAAATGATTAAGGATGATAGAATGTTTGGATTTTAGACTTTGAGATGTTTATTGTTGTAAATGTTTATTGTTTGGACTCAAATTTTGTTAAATGGTTGTTTGAAAGAGGACACATCAAACACAACAATAAGATTGGTTTAAGTATGGATGCAAATGATATTTACTAGTTTACTAATGTGATGATGTTTACTAATGTGATGATGATTACTAATGTGATGATGATTTTGCATGTTTTCAATGGTTGGGATCTACAGGTCATGCATTTTTTTGGGATGCACACCTCATTGATTGTAGTGGGATGACTTGAATGCATATTGCCTATATCCATGGGATGACTTTGTTATTTTTCCTTGTCTATGCTCATTTGCGCATTGGTATGTTGCATTGGGATGAGAGGATGGATGTTGCTTTGATAGTGATGTGTATTCATCACCTAGTGATGGATGATCTTATATAGTGGTTGGGTGTAATGGTTATCTTCATGTGGTTGTAGATGTTGATCCTTGGTTTAGAGGTGTTTGGTAGTGTGTCTTGGTGGACTCTTGATTCTAGATTAGAGTATTAGCATGATACAAGTTCTCTTGAGACTAGGATGTCTGTATTGGTGCATGTGATCTTCTAGGAGGAGATGTTAGATCATGATATCATGTTTGGATACCTAATTTTGTAGTTGGAGTTTTGATAGTGGTCTTGTTGGTTCTCTTGGCATTGAGTACATTGGTCATGTGCTTGGGAGCTTCATGATAATGTGGTGTTGCATTTGGAGCTTAACATGGATTGATTGGTTGTAGGTTCTCATACATACTTCGAGACTTGGGTGAGGCTAGAGTTTTCTTGGGATTAGAGACACTTGTTGAGATGGTTACCCTTTAGAGGTTTTAGTAGGAAGACCAAGGAGACTTTCACTTGGATAAGGGCGTGAGTTAATTATGGACCTAGAGAAGATTCTTATTGGTTCTAGAGGGTTCATTTGAGGGGTGTCTCTAAACATGCTTTTTCTCAGGCGCTAAACTGGAGTTGTCTAGATGCACAAGTGCGCCTCCCTCAATGAAGTTCATTTTGTTAACTTAGTTCATCCTAGTGACTCAAGGGGTTGTTATATTCTTTAGGCGTAATCTTTCATAGACTAAAACATTCACTCCATGTTAAGGCGCTCAAAGGATGCTCTGGAGATGGAAAATGGCACCTTAACTCACTTATGTAAATTTTGGACTTTTAGGCAATTGCAAGATGTCTTGGAGGGCTCAATTCTTCAAGGCACCCATTTTGTTCACCACTTGTAGCATCACTTGTTCAAGGCGCATGTGTGATTTGGTCAAAAATAGGCACCTAGAGTGAATAGGCTTTCATCCTGACTTAATACACTACCTCCTTCTAACAATTTTTGGGGCAGTAGAAAACCTTTCACCATGGGCAAATGCCTCAGAGCTATAAAAAAATTGAGAGAGGTTATTGTAGAGGCACTCTAGATGATCGCGTTGCCTTAGACGGAATGTTTCTAAGTGACATGATTTTCGAGTAACATCTCGTCAAAGATTGCTGCCTTTTTGCACTTTGGACTCTTCAGGGATATCGTCGGTACAATCTAGCTCTGACTGTTTCGACATGTTTGGGTGAAAAATAGGACCATGCCTAATGTAAATGTACCCATTCAGACGCATTGGAATAGTCAGTTTGGTCATCAGGAGCAGGATGAATGTTACACCCCTTTGCAACTTTACACTGCCTCTTTCTGACGATTTTTGGGGCAGCAGAAAACCTTTCACCACGGGCAAATGCCTCAGAGCTATAAAAAACTGAGAGAGTTTATTGTAGAGGCACTCTACATGATCACGTTGCCTCAGACAGAATGTTTCTAAGTGACACGATTTTTGAGTAACATCTCGTCAAAGATTGCTGCCTTTTTGCACTTTGGACTCTTTAGGGATATCGTGGGTACAATGTAGCTCCGACTGTTTCGACATGTTTGGGTGAAAAACAGGACCATGCCTAGCATAAATGTACCCATTCAGATGCGTTGGAATAGTCAATTTGGTTGCATCAGGAGCAGGACGAAAGTTACACCCCTTTGCAACTTTACACTGCCTCCTTCTGATGATTTTTGGGGCAGCAAAAAACTTTTCACCACGGGCAAATGCCTCAGAGCTATAAAAAATTGAGAGAGGTTATTGTAGAGGCACTCTACGTGATCGCGTTGCCTCAGACAGAATGTTTCTAAGTGACACAGTTTTCAAGTAACATCTCGTCAAAGATTGCTGCCTTTTTGCACTTTGGACTCTTCAGGGATATCGTCGGTACAATGTAGCTTCGACTGTTTCGACATGTTTGGGTGAAAAATAGGACCATGCCTAGCGTAAATGTACCCATTCAGACATGTTGGAACAGTTAGTTTGGTCGCATCAGGAGTAGGACGAAAGTTACACCCCTTTTCAACTTTACACTGCCTCCTTCTGACAATTTTTGGGGCAGCAGAAAACCTTTCACCACGGGCAAATGCCTCAGAGCTATAAAAAACTGAGAGAGGTTATTGTAGAGGCACTCTACGTGATTGTGTTACCTCAGACAAAATGTTTCTAAGTGACACAGTTTTCAAGTAATATCTCGTCAAAGATTGCTGCCTTTTTGCACTTTGGACTCTTCAGGGATATCGTGGGTACAATGTAGCTCTGATTGTTTCGACATGTTTGGGTAAAAAATAGGACCATGCCTAGCGTAAATGTACCCATTTGGATGCATTGGAACAGTCAGTTTGGTTGCATCAGGAGCAAGACAAAAGTTATACCCCTTTGCAACTTTACACTGCCTCCTTTTGACGATTTTTGGTGCAGCAGAAAACCTTTCACCACGGGCAAATGCCTCAGAGCTATAAAAAAATGAGAGAGGTTATTGTAGAGGCACTCTACATGATAGCGTTGCCTTAGACGGAATGTTTCTAAGTGACACGGTTTTCGAGTAACATCTCGTCAAAGATTGCAGCCTTTTTGCACTTTGGACTCTTCAGGGATATCGTGGGTATAATGTAGCTCCGGCTGTTTCGACATGTTTGGGTGAAAAACAGGACCATGCCTAGCGTAAATGTACCCATTCAGACGCGTTGGAACAGTCAGTTTGGTTGCATCAGGAGCAGAACAAAAGTTACACCCCTTTTCAACTTTACACTGCCTCCTTCTGACGATTTTTGGGGCAGCAAAAAATCTTTCACCACGGGCAAATGCCTCAGAGATATAAAAAACTGAGAGAGGTTATTGTAGAGGCACTTTACATGATCGCGTTGCCTTAGACAGAATGTTTCTAAGTGACACGGTTTTTGAGTAATATCTCGTCAAAGATTGCTGCCTTTTTACACTTTGGACTCTTTAGGGATATCGTTGGTACAATGTAGCTCAGACTGTTTCGACATGTTTGGGTGAAAAATAAGACCATGCCTAGTGTAAATGTACCCATCCAGACATGTTGGAACAGTCAGTTTAGTCACATCACGAGCAGGACACCAAAAATGCAAAAGTTGCTTTGTGCAACTTGACAACATTGACACTTTTTTGCAACATGACTCAAAGACTCAAACTGACCCCAAATGACTCAAAGTGACTTAAAATCACCTTGATTTGGTGCCCAATGTACATTATAGAGGTCGAGGCGCTCCTTATCATTCAAACATCTTAGATGAGCGCATAGGAAAGGAAAAAGCTCTAAGTTTCATCATCATGAGTGCCTAATATCAAGAGACTTTAATGGCTCAAACCTTAGCATTGAGTCCTAAGGTGCATTTCATGTCTCCTTTCATCCAGTTTGGCGCCCTTATGTAGATTTTTTAACTTGATTTGGCACCCTATATGTGAAGGAAGATCTAAAGGCATGAAAGTGGATGTCATATTGCAAGAGTTTGGATCATCAAAATTGAAAGAAATAAGTCTATTAAGCTTGGGTGCCCTTGGTCTTCTTTTCATTCATTATGAGTGCCTTGGGAGAATGGTATATAGGTAATCATCATGATTGGGCACCCTGGATCCAGAGTGTTGGAGAGACCATCAAATGGTGTCTAGTAGGGTGAGTTATGAGTTTGGTCGCATCAGGAGCAGGACACCAAAAATGCATAACATGATGATGTAAAAATGTGTACATATGTGTAAAAATGCAGGAGGAAATAAAAAAAGACAAACCTTACAAATTAATGTGCATACTTACAACTCAATGTAACATAACTTTACAAAATCAATGTGAATACTTACAAATTAATCCAATGAGCCATCCAGGTCTGCTCTACTCTTTATTGTGTCAAGTATTGCTTCATGGTCAGACTCACGCACCTTCCACAATATTTTGTTCAAAGGTCTACCCCGATACTTTATCAAATGAACATTGGATGCCACGACAAGGTTCGAGTAATGAAGAATCTTCCGATGCATGTCAAAGTCCTGAAATAGCCAAATATTAACACTCTTATGTGGGTACCTTCTAAGCCATGTTCCAGTAATAACCACTGATCCTGTAGGGTATTCGATGTTTTCTCCATCTGTAACAGGGGCCTCCAATTTCTTTTTGGCCTCAACACAACGATATAAGTAATAATATGTTCCCTCTTCATTATCTTCATCTGCAATAACTACATATATGTGCCCTACATTGATATGTGTAGCAAATTAGATGAAATTAGTCAACATTACAAAAACACTACAAAGTAAGATGACATTACCTGGTTGAACTAGATGAAATTAGATGCATATACGTGCCCTATATTACCTGGTTGAACTAAATCTGATATGTGGTCAAAGTCAACTGAGGATTCCATCTGTGTTAGTTCTAGTGCCGTCGGGGGTCGATACGTGTCAAGTGGGCTAAGATAACTTAACTGTCATTTGTCAACCCACTCCTTTGACTTGCACTCATCCCAGACTTGAATTGTACAGGAAGAACAAAAGCATGACATATTTCGTGTATGGATACTCCATGAACCTGCAATTGAGCTTCTGAAAGAGTGCATCTCATTTGATCCTGTCAGTGTACAACAATCCTCATATGGTTCAATGTTAGTATCATCTATCAACCAAAAAAATTTACGAACTAAAGACTTACCTTCATTACCTGGACCCATGGAAGCATTACACCACTCAACAATTGATTTTGCATCTGTCAACTTTGCATTGTCTTTATACTTTAACTCTTCTCGTGCTATGGCTCTTTTGATACATGCTCCTGCACCATCATGCTCCCCCTTTCCATGCCCAGCCTCACAAAAGTTCCACATATGTTGAATACCTGTAAAATTATGCCTCCTACTCAGCCAATAGAAATTTCACGAGTTCTTGAATTGTGACGCACAATTATCTGACCATATGATATGCTGACTGAACGATATGCCCCTTCTAGCCAAATCATTGTAGAACACCTGAAAGAAGCCTTGCACGAACTTTGTAGAATGCGTACGATCATCACTAATATAGAAATTATACTCCCTTATGATCTTTCTGTCATCCTCTATACTATCATTCACATGAATGAATGCGATGTGCACAAATATAGAAACCTGTGTGGAGTTGTAATACTGTGATTGCACCTCACACTGTGGCTGTAGACTGTAGTTCTCTGCAAAGTCGATGACTGAAACAATGCTACCAACCGGAAATGTGTCCTTGCATAACTTGAATTGCAAGTCCAACCATCGAGCTCTATGGGCATGTCTTGCATACTCATACACTATGCTGTCATGAAATATAGGCATAAACTGATACACTGGAATCTTTTCAATAACTAATTCACACCTCTTTGCTTCTTTACCATCTTTTGTATTGTATGCCACTGTTTTATACTTGCTAAACTCTACTAGTTCGTTTCCAACTGCATGTGTTATTTCCATATGTTCACATATTGGCAAATGTTGCAAGCCACCACAACGATGACATGTGCCATCCAAGAATAATTTCTTGTAGAATATTTGACCTTCCTCTCTTTCACATAAAATTCTTGATATGAAGTCTCTTGAAGATGTTGGTGGGGCACATATGGCACAACCCTGCAAATCATTGTTAGTATGCATATCTAAACATATAGACCTATAAGCATCAAAATGGTTAGAAAATTCAATATGTAATCTACAACAACAAGTAGTGCGTGTGTGATTTATCTTAACATAGAAAGGTTTTAGCATTTCAAAATATCTTTGACAAATTTTAATTTGAGGATACTTCTCTAGAAATTTACCATAAAACTGTGTTTGAGTCTCATCCAAAAAATGCTTTGGATGTGGCTCGCGGTTCCGACTACCGATTCTCCTTCTTACCACATCCCTTTGATTCAGAGATACCCTTGTGTAATTCTTCCAAAAGTCTTCAATTAGTGATCTCAATGCTTCAACAATTGGTTTATCTTTTCGTGGTAGTCTCCCCAAGAATGCCCATAATTCATTGGCATTAGTGTCCTCAATTCTTTGGTGTCTTCCAATGACTCTTGATAAAGTTTTCCTATTAATTCTCAATTCTTGACTTGTCTTTGTAATGAGACGAGCTTTCCTCGTTTGACTACTTACTATAGTCGATGTAATCACACGCCGTGTTGCATTAGTATCTTTTGTGTGTGAGGTGTTACCCACACTCTCATACGCACTCATTAGATTCTTGACAATAGATTTTTCACTTGAAGCCTCTGATGTTCTCAACCCAAGAATCTTCATGATAGACCTATACTTTATACTTCGCATCATTTCAATGAATAGTTGACATCTTGCAATCTCATTTAACTTTTCAAAGAACAATCTCAAAATCTTATTAGCATATCTTCTACAAGTGTGTTTTGGAATCTTACCTTCCATTGGCTGCAAAATATTCTCATCAATATCAATCAAATACTTTGGCTTTCTATGCAAAATTCTAGGTGGTGTCAAGTTAGGTAAATTCATCTCAACATTAGGAATTTCATCAATATTTAAATGAGATGGGTTAGATGGCATACCTTCGATCAAAGATGGAATAGATGACATACCTTGAGGTTGAGGTGGGAATGATGGCGTACCTCCTTCATCACATGTGAGTGATGATGTACTCTCAACTTGAGATGTGGTAGATGGTGTCCCTACATGTTGACTTGCGGTAAAGGACGTGTCTCCAACTATGGTATTCAAATCTCTCGTACCACGAAGTTTTTGCATTTGTTCTCTTTGTGATGGTTGTGGTTCCTCTTCAATTGGTATGTCTTCATTTATCGTGTCCAATTTCCTCTTCTCATGAAGTTCCCTCATAGCCATTGCTTTCTTTGCATTCTTAGCTTCTATCTCTTCCTATGTTGGTTTAATTCTTGATCGTTTCCTCGGCATGACGGAGAATTTGTCTGTAGCATGATAAAGAGACCAATATTAGTTCCTAAGAAATGAATATATGATATTAGTGGGATTGTATTTTTTTTATGTTGTAAGGATTTATTCTTGTATAGTTTGACATCATGGTATGAACTAAGGTTTGTTTATTACACATAATTATTAAAGAGCCCAAGTGTAGAAAATATACATGACATCATGTGAGATTGTAGGTTGCTTTCTTGATTGGGAATGTGTCTATTTTAAACATGTATGATAAAGCATGATAAAGTAATTCAATCCGAAATAAGGAAAATGTAAAGAACATGCATGTAAAGACTTGATATACCTAAAAAATGAAGATTTGAATGGAGAGAGTACCTAATTATGTAGTGTTTTTATCTTCTTGCATCAAACTCCTCAACAATTTGAGTTTTTCACCACTTGTTTCCTTTTCAATGTTAAATTCCTAAAATTGAATCACAATTAACATTGCAACACTACAAAAATTGAAACTTGAATAGATATATATCAAACTTGGTGTGAAAACTATGTTATTTCCTCCTTCTCAAGTTGGCAAAGCAGAAAAGGTGGTGGAAAGATCATGCAAAGGTGGTACAATGTGTCAAATGTGCATGTGAACTTCCCAATAGTATGAAAGCACTTCTTTTTTGTCAGAGCACGCACAGAATCAGTAAGAAAAAAGAGCATGTGGGCCTGGATCACGGGGGTAACCACTTTTTTACTGTTTTAATAGATGCGCTCGCATTTTGTCCGGCTATAGATTCATCACATCCTTTGCATTGATCACATCTTTTTCCTACAAGGGATTGCCAAATGCTCCACCATATGATAGGCATAAGAATGAAGGGGCAAGCCCTCATAATCAAGTTCATGATAGAAAATGCCCTCAACCCTCAACGTCAAACCCTAATCCCTAAACCCTCAACTCTGATCCCTCGACCCTCAACCCTATCCCTAAACCCTCAACCCTCAATGTCAAATCCTAATCCCTCAACCCTCAACCCTATCCCTAAACCCTCAACCCTCAATGTCAAATCCTAATCCCTTAACCCTAATCCGTCATCCCTCAACTCTAATCCCTCATCCCTAAACCCTAAATGCTATCCCTAATCCTACACCCTCAACAGACTCGATACTATACCTTAAACTCTAATCCCTTATCCCTAAACCCTCCAACCCTATCCCTAATCCTTACAACCCTCAACCCTAATCCCTCAACCCTTAACTCTGATCCATCAACCCTCAACACTATACCTTAAACCCTAATCCCTTCAACCTCAACCCTATCCCTAAACCCTTGACCCTCGAACCTCAACCCTCAACCCTCGACGTCAAACCCTAATCCCTCAAACCTTAACTCTGATCCCTCATCTCTCAACCCTAACCCTAAACCCTCAACCCTCAACATCAAATCCTAATCCCTTAACCCTTCACTCTAATCCCTCAACCCTAAACCCTATCCCTAAACCCTCAACACTATACCTTAAACCCTAATCCCTCAGCCCTCAACCCTAAACCTTATCCCTAAACCCTAATCCCTCAACCCTCAACCCTAATCCGTCATCCCTCAACTCTAATCCCTCATCCCTAAACCCTAAATGCTATCCCTATTCCTACACCCTCAACAGAATCGATACTATACCTTAAACCCTAATCCCTTATCCCTAAACCCTCCAACCCTATCCCTAATCCCTAAATGCTATCCCTAATCCTACACCCTCAACAGACTCAATACTATACGTTAAACCCTAATCCCTATCCCTCAACCCTTAACCCTTAAAACTTAAACCCTATCCCTACACCCTCAACACTTGACACTATATCTTAAGCCTTAAACCCTCATCCCTAAAGCCTCAACCCTCAATCCTTAAACCTTCAACCCTAAACACTATCCCTAATCCCTCTACCCTCGACACTCTAACCCTAACCTCGACATTAAATGCTAATTTGTCAACCCTAAACCCTAATCCTAAACCCTCAACCCTCAACCCTCAACACTATACCTTAAACCCTAATCCCTCAACCCTCAACCCTAAACCTTATCCCTAAACCCTAATCCCTCAACCCTCAACCCTAATCCATCATCCCTCAACTCTAATCCCTCATCCCTAAACCCTAAATGCTATCCCTATTCCTAAACCCTCAACAGACTCGATACTATACCTTAAACTCTAATCCCTTATCCCTAAACCCTCCAACCCTATCCCTAATCCTTATACCCTCCACACTCTACTTTAACCCTAATTCCTCGACCCTCAACCCTATCCCTAAACCCTTGACCCTCGAACCTCAACCCTCAACCCTCAACATCAAACCCTAATCCCTCAACCCTTAACTCTGATCCCTCGACCTTCAACCCTAACCCTAAACCCTAAACCCTCAATGTCAAATTCTAATCCCTCAACCCTTCACTCTAATCCCTCAACCCAAAACCCTCAACACTATACCTTAAACCCTAATCCCTCAACCCTAACCCTAAACCTTGTCCCTAAACCCTAATCCCTCAACCCTCAACCCTAATCTGTCATCCGTCATCCCTCAACTCTAATCCCTCATTCCTAAACCCTAAACGCTATCCCTATTCCTAGACCCTCAAGAGGCTCGATACTATACCTTAAACCCTAATCCCTCTACCCTCGACACTCTTATTTAACCCTAATCCCTTGACCATTAACCCTATCCCTCAACCTCAACCCTCAACTCTCAACATTAAACCCTAATTCATCAACCCTAAACCCTAATCCCTCAAACCTAAACCCTATCCCTAAACCATCAACCCTCAACACTATACCTTGAACCCTAATCCCTCAACCCTCAACCCTAAACCTTATCCCTAAACCCTAATCTCTCAACCCTCAACCCTAATCCCTCATCCCTCAACTCTAATCCCTCATCGCTAAACCCTAAATGCTATCCCTATTCCTAAACCTTTAACAAACTTGATACTATACCTTAAACTCTAATCCCTTATCCCTAAACCCTCCAACCCTATCCCTAATCCTTATACCCTCCACACTCTACTTTAACCCTAATTCCTTGACCCTCAACCCTATCCCTAAACCCTTGACCCTCAAACCTCAACCCTCAACCCTCAACATCAAACCCTAATCCCTCAACCCTTAACTCTGATCCCTCGACCTTCAACCCTATCCCTAAACCCTCAACCCTCAACGTCAAATTCTAATCCCTCAACCCTAAAACCTATCCCTAAACCCTCAACACTATACCTTAAACCCTAATCCCTCAACCCTAACCCTAAACCTTGTCCCTAAACCCTAATGCCTCAACCCTCAACCCTAATCTATCATCTGTCATCCCTCAACTCTAATCCCTCATTCCTAAACCCTAAACACTATCCCTATTCCTAGACCCTCAACAAGCTCGATACTATACCTTAAACCCTAATCCTTCTACCCTCGACACTCTTATTTAACGCTAATCCCTTAACCATTAACCCTATCCCTCAACCTCAACCCTCAACCCTTAACCCTCAACTCTCAACATTAAACCCTAATTCATCAACCCTAAACCCTAATCCCTCAACCCTCAACCCTAATCCCTCATCCCTCAACTCTAATCCCTCATCCCTAAACCCTAAATGCTATCCCTATTCCTAAACCCTCAACAAACTTGATACTATACCTTAAACTCTAATCCCTTATCCCTAAACCCTCCAACCCTATCCCTAATCCTTACACCCTCCACACTCTACTTTAACCCTAATCCTTTCAACCTCAACCCTATCCCTAAACCCTTGACCCTCGAACCTCAACCCTCAACCCTCGACGTCAAACCTTATTCCCTCAACCCTTAACTCTGATCCCTCATCTCTCAACCCTAACCCTAAACCCTAAACCCTCAACGTCAAATCCTAATCCCTCAACCCTAAACCCTATTCCTAAACCCTCAACACTATACCTTAAACCCTAATCCCTCAGCCCTCAACCATAAACCTTATCCCTAAACCCTAATCCCTCAACCCTCAACCCTAATCCGTCATCCCTCAACTCTAATCCCTCATCCCCAAACCCTAAATTCTATCCCTATTCCTACACCCTCAACAGAATCGATACTATACCTTAAACCCTAATCCCGTATCCCTAAACCCTCCAACCCTATCCCTAATCTTTATACCCTCCACACTCTACTTTAACCCTAATTCCTCGATCCTCAACCCTATCCCTAAACCCTTGACCCTCGAACCTCAACCTTCAACCCTCAACGTCAAACCCTAATCCCTCAACCCTTAACTCTGATCCCTCGACCCTCAACACTATACCTTAAACCCTAATCCCTATCCCTCAACCCTTAACCCTTAAAACTTAAACCCTATCCCTACACCCTCAACACTTGACACTATATCTTAAGCCTTAAACCCTCATCCCTAAAGCCTCAACCCTCAATCCTTAAACCTTCAACCCTAAACCCTATCCCTAATCCCTCTACCCTGGACACTCTAACCCTAACCTTGACATTAAATGCTAATCCGTCAACCCTAAACCCTAATCCTAAACCCTTAACCCTCAACACTATACCTTAAACCCTAATCCCTCAACCCTTAACCCTAAACCTTATCCCTAAACCCTAATCCCTCAACCCTCAACCCTAATCCGTCATCCCTCAACTATAATCTCTCATCCCTAAACCCTAAATGCTATCCCTATTCCTAAACCCTCAACAGACTCGATACTATACCTTAAACCCTAATCCCTTATCCCTAAACCCTCCAACCCTATCCCTAATCCTTACACCCTCCACACTCTACTTTAACCCTAATCCCTTGACCCTAAACCCTATCGCTAAACCCTTGACCCTTGAACCTCAACCCTCAACCCTCAATGTCAAACCCTAATCCCTCAACCCTTAACTTTGATCCCTCGACCCTCAACCCTATCCCTAAACCCTAAACCATCAACCGTAATCTGTCATCCCTCATCCCTAAACCTTAAATGCTATCCCTATTCCTAGACCCTCAACGGGCTCGATACTATAACTTAAACGCTAATCCATTATCCCTAAACCCTCCAACTCTATCCCTTATCCCTTAACCCTCATGATTAATAGCCTTGAACGTAAAAAAATTTGAGTGGGACATAACGCGAGCGCGTTATAACGCGCTCGCGTTATTTCTTGCTTTGGGAATCCCAAGCCTTGGGCTTGGGATTTGCTTTGGATTTCCAACCCAAAGGCATGGAGTGCCTTATGAATAGTCACAGACATGTTTTTCTATATTCTTCAAAATTTCACATAATTTCGTTCATGCTAACCCTCAGATTTGCATGTGTTTCAAGGTCGAACAAATCGAACACATGGGTAATGTTAGGCTTTCTCTTAGCTATTTGACGATGTGATTTTTTTCACATTTTAACAATGTTAAGCCTTTCATCTTTAATTTCTTTTGTTTGTGTGTCTGTTTTTAGGCAAAAACCACTGTTTGGTCTTTTTTTCATTGTAAAATAACTATTCATTCAAATTTCAAAAAAATTACATATTTAGAAACTAGACTCCATTCTACAAATATTAAAAAAATAAAAAAATGATTTTCAATTAGTTTTCAAAATTTATAGGGGTAGCATGGCCAAAATTCTATTTTTTAGGATGTGTCCACTTTAAAAATTAGTAAAAAATCAAATATTCATCAAAAAATTATCAAAAAAATTAGGCATAAACTACATGCTATTAGCTAATTTCTCACTAAAGCGATTTTAAAAATACCAAAAATAAGTTGACCTTTTGAGGAGCCATAAAACATGCTATGTTATGTTTTTTTGACAGAAACAACACCAATGTCTGTGGCTCCCTCTTTTGAACCCCTTAATCTATGCCATTTTAAAAAAAAAATAGTAGTTTAGAAAGTAGACTCGGAGCACTACAAACATTGTTTTGGTTGCATCTCAAAATTTTGAGTGTAACTATGCTCAATTTCTCATCCAAGGCCAGTATTTCCTGATTTCAGAAAAAAAGTGGCCACTTAAGACCCCTTTTTGGCCCCCCATCTTCTTGCACTTACCCCACCCTCTACTGTGACTTTAAAGTCTAACAATAACTCTTCTTCCTGAGGTTCATCTTGAGGGGTTGATAAATCCAGTTCTTTAGTTTTAGGGGTAGGTTAATGACATTTTTTTAGCTGTCCATATATCTTCTTCCTCAAACTCAGTATCAGACTCTTAGATAAGTGTATAACCCAAATTGTTTTGTTCTCTGTCAACAAACATGTGCTCCCTCAGAGTCTGTTTCAAGATCAAAGTTACATTCCTCTTTTCAGGTTCCCCTGAGGGTTATTTTTCCTTCAGGCGACCTAATCACCTACATGATTGAAAAGGAGTTCCTTGTTTCTTCTTAGCTCTGGAAGAGGATGTTTTCCTTTTCTTGTTGACTTTTGAGGTAGAAGGGGTGTCATGGGTAGTTTCAGGCACTGCAGGAGGTGAGCTAGAAGCTTCAAGCCGCAATTTTTATTTTGGCCTCCTCTTCTGATGGCTAGGAGTTTGTGAGGATACATTTTCTAGAAATGGGGTTGAAATTGGTGAGGCTGCAAGTTTAGGAGAGATAGCAGGTTTTTTAATAGGCTCAGTAGAACTTGTGGTTGGCTGCTCCCTAACAGTTACATGGCAATGGGTAGGTGAAGTTTCTGGGTGAGAAGAGGTTGTAGGCGCTTCCTCTTCTTCCCTTGTTTTCAATTTTTTTACCTGTGCCTCTTCTTCTTTCTCTAGTTCAACACTCACTGGCCCCTCATCAACATGGTTAACTTCAATAAATCTTTCCCAAAAAAAATTAGGATAGTGTATAGACACTTCTTTTTACCAGCAGGATAATCAAACCATGGTGGGATAATGAGGACTGATAAATTTTCCTCCTATATTCAATAGACATCCTCTTTAACAAATTGAATAGAAAATTAGGGGCATTCACTATCCTTCCATGACGAAGATGGCTCAGAAGTTTAAAATGCACAATATAAAGTAAAGACTATCTTCCATCACAAGTAAGGTATTTAATAATCCAGGAAGCTACTGAGGCCAAAAACTAGGGTAAGGAAAGTCATTTGGTACCTTGAGATGTCGACTCCAACCTTTCTCCCAGTCGTATGAACTCAGCCCTTGAAGAAATGGTATCTTCTCTTATAGGAAATTCCTCCCCAGCTACTCGTAGCCCTATGACTTTAGCTATAGTAGCTACAGTTACATCAACCCGAACACCTTTAACTATAGCTTCCTCATTCTGGAATGTCTCTACAAATTGTTGGGTAATGTCCTCATTGTAATCTGTTATCCTAAGAAAATACTGGAACCATCCTTCTTGCTAAAAAATTGGCAAGCAATCCACATTAGCTAACAGTGCTATGTGAATAGTAGGCTCTCTTCTACTCAGTTCACCACCCATTATGATATCTCAAAAACACTCAATCCCCTATTTGCTATTTCTTTTCAATTCAATTCTTTTGCCAAATCTACTCACGAGAACTTGTTTACCTTTGCCACTACTACTCACCAAAACCTCATTACCAATTGCCTTTGCCAATTTGTTTGATCTGTTGAGCTCGTATGTTATGCGGTAGATGGTAATAATTAAGGAGTAAGGGATTTGGAAGTTTGGGTTGAAGTGAACAAGGGTGATATAAAGTTTGAATGTACATAAAATAATTCAGAATCCCCCGCCAACTTAAAATTTCATTTGTCCTCAAATGAGAAGACAAGCAATGGTATGGAGGAAGGGGTTTGAAGCATGTTGAATTGATAGAATATGGAAAATTAATTATATGCAAATAAAGAAAGTCATGAAATAAGTAACAATAAATGTTAATTAAAGTAATGAGAAAGATGAATAGCATTGAAGTGATATCAAAATTAGAATTGATGCATGTAAACATGATTGCATGGCAGATTGAGTTGATGGACTCAATGAATGGGTTGATGCAAATCACAATGATGTGATAGTGAGAAAGTGTGCTAAAAGAATGTAGTAGATGTGTGACACGTAGCAGGAAAGTACTTATCCATTAAAAATATGGCGGCATGTGAATGTCAAGAGAAAAATATGTTGCAGGCAGTATTGGCTACATGCACATAAGCAGAACATAAAATGATTAGGTCCCATCTGTAGTGGTTGCGGATGTAGCTTTCATAGGTCCCAAGGAAATGATAACCCATGGTTGGGAGCATAGCTAATACAGGTCCCATGGACAATAGATTACCTTTGTCTACAAGTCCCTTTAGTGAAGTGGTTGAATGCCAAAGGAAAATGCGAGTGTAGCATGGTAACTGAAATGATGGAGTCTAAAATTCTGATTGGAAGAGCACCTTGTTTTATTGATATTGTTATGTGATGTGTGTGTGGTGTGATGTTTTATTTATCTACAAAGTTGGTAGAACTCAAACCTACTATGTAACTTCAGTCAAGCTTGCAGCTTGATCAATTACTGGAACAGTATGGTCAGCTGATAATTGGCTAGAAACCTCACTAGAGGTAGAGCACTATGGAATTTCATTATCCATATATGCCTTTAATTGTTGGAGAAATGCAACTTTACTTAAAGGCTTTTTATACAATTTCAATCTATGCCCATTAACCATCAGTGAGAATCTTACTTGGTCAATTGTAATTAATTAGACTACACCATTTGGGAAAACTTCCTTCATCTCATAAGGGCCTAACCATCTAGTCTGCAATTTTAATGCAGGAGCATCCCTAGTTCAAGAGAAATCTTGCATCAACCAAAAATATTTTTATTTTAGTTTTTTCTGCAGTTAATTTATTTCTTTTCATTTTTCCCACTTCAGTTCAGGCAATTCAATCAGTAGCAGTTTCTGTATTTTAGTCTGCATTCTACCGCAGTTGCATTTTAGATCTTGTGGAGTTGGACTTAGTATCTACATTCATTCATGCACAACATATCCGAATCTCAGAGCATTTGGATCAGTTACTGAAAAGTTATCGCTATCAAAAGGTCAACTATTTTCTCATAACAGAGCATCCTGACAACCTCAGACAACCAGCTAAAGGAGAAGACTTGCGGAGTAGTCCTTGACTTGTGGAGCCTAATGACACATCATTCATTGATCTTTGATTCTTGGCTGACCTTCTCTGAGATCCACACATCATCCTATTCATTTGTCAAGGAATCCTACATGATTAGGTATGACCTATCCATGTACACACGTTACACCTCTTTATTGGAGTTTGTAACCTTCCTTGGCCGACATGGAGGAATCTTTGGTTTCAGAGATGATATATAATGATGTAATAGATCCCTAGGAAATCAATGATGATCATTAGCATAAGCTCATAATTTGGATTTTGTACGAAGGAGCTTCAAAGCTATATCTTGTGCATATTCTGATGTTCTATAATCAGGCTTGTGAGCCCAAATGGTAAGCCCACATATTGTCAGTAGATCTATATTTGAATTCTTTGATATACTAAATGACTGAATCTACATTTGTTTCATATCTTTGATTTGTTTCCATTGTGTTTACTCTTGTTGCATGGTCTAGATAGTTCATTTTGTGAACCCTCCTACCTTGACTACACCAAATTTGCCCTTATGATCTTTATACCTGGAGTCATAGAGAACTGCCCAATCACCCGCCTGAAAGTCCTTGGTTTTGATATACTGATCATGCCATTTGATTCTCTAGTTTTGGACTAATTCAGTATTATGAACTGCTTCCATTCTTAACTCCTCCAAGGCATTAAGTTGATTTAGTCTTTCCTGTTGAGCTACTAATAGGTCCATATCAAGTTGTACAATAGTTCTTAGTGTTTTATGTTCAACTCAATAGGAAAGACAACCTTCTTTCAATAAACTAGCTCATATGGTGTGTAGCCTGTTGTTGTTTTCTAGGGAATTCTATATGCCCAAACTACTTCAGAGAGCCTTGTTGCCCAATCTTGCTTATGCATTGCAACTGTCTTTGTCAATATTGCCTCAAGCTCTTTGTTGGTCACCTCAACTTGACCATTTGACTATGGATGATAATGAGTGGACTTTTTATGCCTGATTTCATACTCCTAAACAAGGCTAGCAATTAGTACAGATGTAAACCGGGGTCCTTGATTTGTGACTATCTCCCTTGGAACACCATACCTTGTAAATATTTCCTCATAGAGAAATGTAGCAACCTTGCTATCCCTGGCCATTGTCAGGGCTTTCACTTCTACCCATTTTGTAAGATAATCAGTGCAAACAAGTATATATTCCTTGTGGTTTGAAGGTGGAACTGTTAGTGTAGGAATATTAACACTATTACTTATTATTTAAATAAGTAATTATGTGTATATTCCCCACGTGGCTTTAAGCCACCTTAGGTGGTTAGGTGTCTACTTGAACAGTCCAATACAACTCTCCAAGCCACTTGTCGACACTCTGTCTTCTACCTCTAGTTGAGTGTTGAAGTCGACTCCTAAGTTGACTCAACCTCTCTACCCTATATGTACATCTACTTTGTTCATAATCAAATTACTCCAATTTGTAATTAGTAATGTGTTAGTCGATCTTGTTTCTAACATGGTATCAGAGCTACACTAATTAACTTGCTGGTTCATTTAGAGGCAAAAATCTCCTATTGGAAGGAAGTTTTTTGTAAAAAATGTAATTGTTTTTAGAAATTTGACATTTTGCAAGTTTTTGTTCATAATTTCTTGTTGAAAATGCATTTTTTTTTGCAAAATCAACATTTTGCAAGTTTTGAGGTGATTTTGGGCACATGTTTTTTTCAATCTAATGGTCAATTTTTGGCCTATTAGCTTATGTGTCATTGTTTTGGATTGATTTAAAGTTTTTTGTTGAAGATATCTTGTTTAGACCTTTGAAGGCATTTCGATCTGTAGTCTGTGTGTTTGCAAAGGTCAATTCAGGTTGATTTAGGGTGATTTGAGGTCGACATCCCACATTGAAGGCCAAATTGACTTGGCCCGTGCAAACAAGCAAGTAGGGCCTGGGCAAAGACTAGGTGCATTATGCAAAAGGAGGCTGATCTTGTGTAAAAAGGCCCGATCTGGGCATTTGGAGGCTACTCTACAGAGGGCGGCACTAAGAATATGCATTGTGGTGCACAGAAAGGCGATCGAGGAAGGTATGATTTGTCAGGTTCATTTGGTGTGTGGCATCTAGCAAAAGCCAATAGAGGGTCAAAATCCATGTTCTTGGAATTTGGCCTCTCAAACACCTACAAATCTCACCCCCTATATGCTTTGTTTGGGGCTTGATTCATTTCACCCCTATATGCTTTGTTTTAGGCTTGCATTCTTTGATTTGGCCAGCACATTCAACGCCCACAATATGACCTTATCTGGCACATGATCTCCAGGATTCCTCTATTCTCAAACAACCATGAATTTCTTCACTAATTAGGCTCTCAACCTCCATTGAAAGTTAGTTTTTTGTTGCTTGATTTATTTGTTTGAGTTGTCGTGTTTGGTATTGTAATGAATGCAGAGATTTGGAGGTTTTAGCATTGTTTTAAGATGGTGGATGAGTCGTTGGAGTTGGTGCTATCATCATCTCACCCAAACAAGGAGTTGCAATAATCCTATTAAGATCGTGAGGAGATGGATGTCACCAGAGATCTACAGATAGGTAGACGCTACTTAGAATCAATGCAATCAGAGGAGTCAGTCTTGGATCATGAATAGATTGTTCCCCTCTTCAAGCATTTGCCTCAGCTGGATAGTATTCAGAAAGTGAATCTTCCCTCCTCTAGCATTCATTCTAGCCTCTGCGCCCACGTTTGACCTATGTCGACTTCATTTTTGTCCCAATAGGCCTCTGACTCTGCCAAATCAGCCATCAACTTCACACTTGGGTGTTGATTGTGTTTTGGGAGGACGTCTTTATTTCCTACTTGATCTCTTCACAGTTAGCCAAGAGTTTGTGTTTAAATTGTATTTGAATGGTACAAATAGTAGTCTACATAGTCACCATAACTTTGCCAACAGTCAGACTGCTTCCCAGAGAAGCATCAGCATCACTGATAGGAGTCAAAGTTTGGTTATAATTATTTTGATGAGTCACATTGGTTTCAATATTTGTTGCACTTGTCATTTCTCTTATTGTATTCAAATAGGAGTCTCTTTCTCCTTTGTAACATAAGCACTATGAAAGTTATAACATCATAATAGTAACATTTAATGTTACATATATGATTAAAGCTTCTATGCTACAACCAAATGTAACCATGACATTTGAAGTTGACTGCCAAAACATGCTAACTCTTCGAAGTTAGTTAACAAAATGCCCACACAAACATTTTATGCTAGCATCATGCAACAATTAGTGGTAAAAAAAACCACCAAAATTGACATGTTAAGAAAATCATCCAAAGTTGAATTTTCTAAAAAAAAATTGCCTCGAAAGACCCCAATCTTGCATAGGTTTATGCAAAGAGGGGCTTGTTCTCATTTTGATGTAACTTTCACCCACGAAGGTGAAATTGGGCATATTTCTAGTCGATGAGAAGCTGGTTCAAATTTCGAAAAAGATGCATTGAGACAATTTGGGAATTGTGCCATTTTTCTCAAAAAAAATTCCCTTCTTTGTACAAGTTAAAAACTTGAAAAACAATTGTATCTTTTGATTGGCAACTCAAAATTGAGTACCGTTTTTTTAGAAAGTGAATATTTTTTCAAGAGTAATCTATTGGAAACAATTTTGCACTGTTGTTATAAAGTGTCATTTTCATTCCAATTAGCCTTCTTTAACGCACTATCATTATAAAGTACCAAATTTAGGGGGGGATAAAAATATTGAGTCATAGGGAAGTTTCTCAAACAACAAAATAATATTGGGATAAAAATATTGAATTATGGGGGGGTTCATAGAGTTGTGCCAAGAGCACTTCCACAGAGATATGTCAAGTACACTTCCACCACTACTCCATCTTTCTTCAACATTTTTCATGCATTGTATTGAGATGTGTCATGAACACTTCCACTATAAACATCACTATAAATTTATGTTACATGTGCATCCAGAATTTCAATTCTTAGAGTACTTCTAGAGATTCATCACGACAGAAGATTGATATCAGTTTCCTTACTTCTACAGATTTGAAGAGTTGCTTCATAGAAGGCTTCCACAGAATCTTCAAAGCAGGACTTCACATTGGACTTTAACTGTAGCCATATGGCATGCAATTGCATTCCACACATGGATCCTGTAAGTATTGCAGGACTATCACTTTTAGTTGAATTGTGTCAAGTGCACTTCCATCAAGTCGTGTCCAGAACACTTTATTTTTTTCTCTCTTTTGGAGGAAAGTTTTTTCCCACTGGGTTTTCTTTCTTTCTCCACCTTATGAGAGATGCATTTGTACATGGGTACCTGATCAGGCCTAGTTGCCAGGACACATCTTTAATGTGCCCACCTAAGTTGTGCTTAAGGGGGGTGTTACTGTAGGAATATTAACACTATTACTTATTATTTAAATAAGTAATTCTATGTATATTCCCCACATGGATTTAAGCCATCTTAGGTGGTTAGGTGTTTACTTGAAGAGCCCAATACAACTCTCCAAGCCACTTGTCAACACTCTTTCTTCCACCTCTAGTTGAGTGTTGAAGTAGACTCCTAAGTTGACTCAACCTCTCTACCCTATATGTACATCTACTTTATTCATAATCAAATTACTCCAATTTGTAATCAATAATGCGTTAATCGATCTTGTTTCTAACAAGATCAATAGGTCCAATAAAATGAATGCCCCACTTATCAAATGGTGTGACCACTAGTTGTGGGTGTAGAGGCATTTCATCATTTCTTGTAGGTTTTTCCATTCTTTGATAGTGGTCACATCTTCTTATATAGAGAGTTGTATCTTTATGCAATGTTGGCCAGTAATATCTAGTATTTAGGATTTTGACTGCTATCCTCTTGGTGGTAAAGTGTCCTCCACAGGGTTCATCCTGACATGCTCTGAGGATGTCATACAATTCATGTTCTCTAATACACCTTCTTATAATATGATCAAGTCATGTGTAGAAGAGATAACTAGATACCCATGAATAAGGACAACTGTGCTCTACAAGATGGCACCTCTCCCTGGGTGAGAGGTGTGGA
Source organism: Cunninghamia lanceolata (assembly GCA_027924645.1). NCBI lineage: Eukaryota > Viridiplantae > Streptophyta > Pinopsida > Cupressales > Cupressaceae > Cunninghamia > Cunninghamia lanceolata. The sequence goes on from BSBN01001122.1 coordinate 1,461,327, forward strand.
GGTGTTTTCCCTATAACAAGATAATTTCTATGTTTGCATTCTAGGGATTTTGTATAGTCAGTGCAAACAAGTGTTCATTTGGAAAAGAATCATCAATGAATGTATCTTCACTACAAGTAGGGAGCCTAGAGAGGAAATCAACAACATTGGCCTTCCCTAGCTTATCCATAATGGTGATATCAAACTATTGAAGGAGTAATAACCATATGACCAATATGCCACTTACCACTGGTTTATTCATAAGGTATCTTATTGTTGCATGATCAATGTGAATGAAAACATGATATCCAATGATATAATGCCTGAAGTTATTAATTGCATAAACAACAGCTAACATTTCTTTCTCGGTAACAATATAGTTAAGTTCAACACCTTGAATATTTTTGTTGATGTAATAAATGGCATACTCAACATTTCCTTCCTTCTGTCCTAACACACCTCCCACAGCAAAATTAGAATTATCGATATGTATATAGAAAGGTATTGCCCAATTAGATTCTCCTAGTACAGGTGTCTTTGTCAATGACTCTTTGAGATGGTCAAAGGATACCTGACAGTCATCTGTCCAATTAAATTATGCATCTTTAGAGAGTAAGACAAACAAAGGAGTAGCAATTTCACTGGAATCCTTTATAAATTTTCTATAATACCCTGCATGACCTAGAAAACTTCTAACATCTTTTTATTTTTGAGGAATAGGTAATGTTGAAATGATTTCAATTTTATGTGGACCTACTTGAATGCCTTCTTTGGACACAAAGTGACCAAGCACTACCCCTTCCTACATCATCATGAAACATTTTTCATGACTAAGGGATAGATTATGATCTTGACATCTCTTTAGTACTTTTTCAAGGTTCTTCAAGGCTTCCTCATAAGACTCCCCATAAGTGGTAAAATCATCCATATAAACTTCCATAGAGTCATGAGCAAGATCAGCAAAGATGCTTAAGACAGCTCTTTGAAATGTTGTAAGTGCATTGTAAAGTCTAAATGGATGGACAAAAAAGGCATATGTCCCCCATGGGCATGTGAATGTGGTCTTATCCTAGTCTTCAGGGGCTACCTTGATCTGGTTATATCCACTGAATCCATCAAGGAAAGAAAAGTACTTTTTTACCAGCCAGGGAGTCTAGAACTTCGTCAATGAAAGGAATAGGAAAATGATCTTTCCTAGTGGTTGTGTTTAATTCTCTATAGTCTACACAAACTCTCCACTTACGTCCTTTCTTTGGCACAATCACCAGTGGAGATACCCATTGCTATCTAATATTGGGTATATGAATCCTGCATCCAATAATTTTTGTAACTCATTCTTCACTACGTCTCTAACTATAGGGTTCATCCTTCTTTGATGCTACCTTACTGGTCTGCATCCTTCATTAATGTATATCCTATACATGCAAAGATTAGGGTCAATTCCTTTCATATCATGATAGTCCCATGCAAATGCTATTTTGTGGGCTTGCAACATTTTTATTAGCTCAGTCTTCTAGGTAAATTTTAATTCATTATTGATATTAAGTGTTCTACTAGGTGTAATGTCGATTAGTGCTGCCATAGGCATCACAGAAGTAATATCCAACCCTAATAAGTTGAGATTACAATTGTGAGGTAGTAGCTAATGAAACATTATGCTAGAGGAAGCATAGGTTGGAGTATCAATTGTAGGTAGAACATTATGAAGGGGGTAGGCCATACATATTAGACATGGGTCTTGTTGTATATCACTACCATAATTATTTTGTATGACATTCGAGAGCCCTTCATCCTTATCCTGAATAGCCATTACTGGGTCTCTTTCAATTGTCATTAATGTCTGAAGTGAATATTGGTCAGGATCCCCTAGGTCTGGCCAAATGGATTGCTCATCTCAACAAAAGGTTGAGCAGGTGGATAAAGGACTAATTTCTTTATTACATTCCCATTGGAAATTATCATATTTGCTGACTAACATCCTATAAAGGCATCTATTGTTGCCATCCAAGGTCTCCCTAGGATGAGTGGATATCCTCCTAGGCTAGCCTCGAGCTGCAAGACCATAAAGTATGCAGGGTACTCCCATGAATCCAATGTGATAACAATATCTTCAATAACCCCCTCTGGCTTGACTATGGACCTATCTGCCTGTTAGGGTTCAGGTAGATCAGAGTAATAAACATTAACAATTATATGCAAATTAAATGACCCAATTATAACAAGGAAGAGTAACACAAAAGAGATCAACACATAATTTTAATGTGGTTCACCCAATATAGGCTACATCCATAGAAACTCAACCATCCAATGATTTTATTATCTAGTGCAAAATAAATTACAATCTCATGAATGCATAGTCGTAACATACATCCCATCTTCTTATAACAAGATTTTGGAAGCTTCTAGAATTAGGGTTTTTATTAACAACCAACCCCAAACATGCAAAAAAAGGAGGGAAAAAAATTGGGGGCTGCACCCCTGAACCCCTACTTGGGGACCAGCCCAGCCCCAAACCCTGATAAGGATACATTATAAGTGTATAGTGTTTGCATGATCAGTCGCCACATACCAACAATCTCCCACTTGGAGACTAATCAGGCTCCACACCAAAAAATCTCCCACTTGGAGACTGATCATGGACAACACCACTGCGCTTGCAGCTCCCACTAGATTACAAGCCTGGCTAGTTTCTTATGTCCACCATTATCAGTCATGAAGGTCAACAGAAACTGATGAGGAAATCAGTTTCTCCCATGTAACTGCCTTTGTGAACATATCTATAGGATTGTCACTTGTGTGTATTTTCCCCAGCTTCAACTGTCCATTCTCTAAAACTGACCAGATGAAGTGGTATCTGAGCTGTATGCGCTTAGTTTTTGAATGCAGAGCTAAATTCTTAGCAAGATGAATGGCACTCTGCTATTAGTGTACAAAGGGCTATCTTCTTGTCGTTGTCCCTATCATCGATGAGGATTGCACTCTTATGCGAAGTTGTGACACTTTGCAATCCTTCGAAACATGGGGACAAACTCAGGCTGTGGGTGACCTATAATGAGTTTGAATCTCCAGATTGTGGGTTGGTTCCCTTAAAATATTCTATTTTGAAACTATGATTTTCTATTTTGTAAAAGGGTAAGAAGGAAACTATAAGGAAATGAAACTGTAAAATTTGGTGATTCACCTAATATGGATAGAAAATATGAAATCCGGTTCATAATACAACTCATAAATTTTACTCACACAATCCAATCTTGGCACAAATATCACAAAAGTATTTCTAAGGAAGGCTAGAAAAATAGGCTTTCTATGAAGGAAAAGGATTTCTCACAACATAAAAAGATTACTTTCATTAACACAACCTAAGACCTGTAATAACACTATGCTTAATACTGCAAACAAAAGTGAGACAATAATTTTAAAGGTTTAGTAATTAAACACAGTAAAACTTCATCAAATCACTTCAATCAATTAGCATTAAATGGAAAGGCAACTGCTTGATTCCAAAGAATAAAGGAAATATTGCAAGAGAGACAAAAATGGAACTTGTAACCTGTTGATCTCTATAAAACTGTAAAATGGTGGGCTACAAAACCTCTTTCTCTTTCAAAGTGTATAAGAGCAAAAAGGCAAGAACTAGCAAAAACAAGTTTTGCTTTACAATATATAGCTTTGCTCTCACTAGGAGGCATGCAAAAAATGAACTACAACTAGCTGCCTCTAAAAATAAGTCCTCCAAGGTGATCCACAAGAAAAGTCAAAAATCCCCTAAAATAAGGGCTCAAACTGCCACAAATCGAGCAAAAATAACTCCAATTTGGACCTCTCCATATGCTTGACCAAAAATATGACCAAGAACCCTAAAAATACTCCTCAAATCATGCAAGAGGCCCCTAGATGACCTAGTTAACTCAACTCATCAATTTGGATGATTTTGCTTTTGCAAAATTGATTGTGAGTAAATAATAAAGTAATTAAAATAATTACTCTATTATTGGTTACAACTTGTACTTATTTTTTTTTACAATTTGTGGAAAATAATAAAGTAATTTGAAGAATATTACTTTATTATTTATTTACATTTGATTTGTTTTGTAAAATCATGCATGAAAAGAAAATATGTCCTTATCTCTCCAATTACACTTGCCTAATTTAAATGATTTGAGCAAAAAATAGGACTTAGAGAAAAATATAATCTACTTATAGCTCCCTATGAGAAAAAATACCTAATTGCATGATTTGTGCCTCTAAAAATAATATATATCCTTATCTCTCCAAATACATTATTAAAATTCATAAAATACTTAGGCATCACATTACAAACCCTTATGACTCCCTTTTATGCCTTATGAATTATCAATGCACACACATCCTTATATCTTCCTTACAAAATAAAATCATCCTTACCTTCAAATGATTACAATGTTTTTGACTTTTGCAAAACCTAAGAAAGAACCATGAAATTACTTCCAGCCTCACGGGCCCCTGCAACATGATCATTAGGTTCCAAGACTCATAAAGTCTTTGACCTTGGCAGTGAAAAGGTTTTTTGGCAATGATTTTGACAAAAGTCAAAAATATGGAAAAATCCCATCAAACTATAGCAAAAAGGAAGGGTTTGAAACCCTAACTGTCATTTATTTGCTCCACCATTTTGCTTTGCACAGCTTGTTGCCATACTTATTTGAGGGTTTGGCTCCTTTTGTGCCATTCCGTGGCATTTATAAGTCTTCTTCTGGTTGTTTCTTGAGGATTCTTGAAGGCATGTTGAAAGGTAATATGTTTACAATGATTTTGATACATTTTTGTTGATTTTTTATGGATTTGTATTTCATAACCATATCTAGAAGCACATTAGCATTATTTGATCTCTTTTTGCATTTTGTATCTTCATACATCTCTGTTGTGGCTGCCATGATACTCTTCGACCTCTCTGCAAACAATCTCATGGCCTCTCTGCAAAATCAAGGTGAGCCTTTGACTACTCATTGTTGGTTTTATCTGCTCTTTTGAGGGTCGCGACTGGTCTTTTCTTTTCTCTGTGACTCAATCTTCATTTGTTACTTTCCCGCACTAAAATGTCATAAGAAAGACAAGGGTTTCAAAAATTGTAAGATGGATCCTCTGTAACTTTTAGAAATGATTTCCTCTTGTCATTGTTGTGGCTGAATATGCACTATCTTTCTCAGTTTTAAATTTTACCTCTGCATCTTCGTTCATCTAAACTATAAATGCAAAAATTTTGAGGTTTTCAAAACTTGTGATATGGGTTTCTTTATTTTCTCTGAAAAAGATAGCTTTGGTTCATCATTTTTGACAAACCTACTAGGGTTGTATGTTTTTGTATTGAGAAAACCTAAAGGTTTTAACAACTAATCTAGTTGTATATATGAGCTCTCTGTCCTATTTTGATTGGTCTTCTTATTTGGTATTGAGAAACTCTATGAAATTATGAAGCTTTTATCTCATATCATTTTAATAGGAAAAGATGAGGCTTTACTTCTTCTCGTAAACCCTCTCTAGGGTTTCCTTGTAGACTATGAAGGACTTCCTCTGAAAGTTCTACTCTGTCAAAACATTATTTACTATTGACTATTCCCTTACAACTGCTGCATACCCTCTTTGCATCTTTAATACACCTCATAGCTTTTTTATGACTATACATGTACATGGAAACTGTGATGAGCTTCATAAGGACTCTTTGATGCCTGCATTTGTCACCTTGGATTATCATGCTCATGGCTATTACTGCCCCTAATAAAAACCTTCCTGCATGGCACTTTATTCTCCAATGGCACATTACATGGTCATAGTAAGCAGACCTAATGGTCAAGCACTCAAAAGCAATTTTACACTTCATTCATAACAATAGTGGATAGGCTCTTTGCACATCATTCTTCGTATGATAGTATAAGGCCCTCAAAACCAAGACAGTGCTTTCTTTACTTGTTTTGTTTCTCAAAACTACCTGGAGCTGTATTTAGTGATTTAAACTATCTTTTTTCTACATACTAGCTCCCTTAATGCCTGCTATAGGTTTGTGATTTATCTTTATTGCCTAAACATAATTTTAATAGCAATTTTACATTCCATTAACAATAAAAAGTGATAAATATTTGTTCTCTTCTTTATTTGCCAAACCCAGCTTTTGGTTGTTGGAGTGAATGGAATGAGCCTTTTGGCTGTTCCTCTATAAGATTTGCGTCACAACTTTATCATGCACTGTCTATGTTAGAAATCTACCTCTTTTAACTTATTTGAAGATCTCTCTATCATATACATGGCATTCAAATGACATATGTACTTCTCACTGCCTCCTTATTTAAAGTTGGTGATAGTCGCCTTGTGTAAATACCATCCATTTCAATGGTCAAGCAGTCAACAACAAGTTTGCTTACCTTCATTCACAATAAACAATGGTAAATATTTGTTGTATTTTATCACTCCAAACTGAGCTTTTTGACCATTGCAGTGAATGATATTTAAGCAGCTCTTCCTTTCTCTACATATTTTTCTCTTCTATCATGGATGTTGCATGCAATGTTCTTATTACAATCATAAATGACTATCCCTAATGAGATGACTGTCACTATGATCTTACTGTCATAACTCACATTGGCATTCCTGTATAGTCCTTCTTGTAACAATTATGATTTGATCACAATGATCATAAGTACCTCAAATGAAACCTCTTATTTGTTCCTAAAACAAACTTGCTCCCTTGAATTGATTGTGCTCTACTGGGTAGAGGTTGCTCTTATGAATAGAGGTAATGGTGAAGAAGATGGTCTTTATGATCAAAACTTCAAGATTTGTCACTATCACATATAGTTGGACCTCCTTGATATTCACTATCCTTATTTGAAAATAAGATCCTTGTCTTCAAATTGCTCTTGATGCTTGGTTGATTTGTAATGGCTTCTCATGAATAGGACTGCCATTTATTTTAACTTGAATCTATCTACTGTATACTATAAAGAGACTTCCCACCTTTATGTTTGTTAAATTTGGCTACCTTTATTCATCTTAATAGCCATATGATTGCTTTCCTTTTCATTGTGACTACTATTTGGATATCACTGTACTTCTGCATGAGGATCTTCTTTATGTATATAGGATGAATTGATGTTGTTCTCTATTTGATTTATCACTGCATTTGTGAATATTATCCTCACATAGTGTTATCTATTCTCAAAAAAGATGAACCTTTTATCAAATTGAGGACCTTGTTCTCTATCCTTATGATTTCATGATTGCATTTGTAACTTCGGCATGAATGCTACTTAGTTATATGACTTGCTATCATATTGTCCTCTCTGGTGCATCTGAATCTTTATGGTGGCTTTTATATGAGTAATTGATATCTTCTTTTGATGCTATCTATACTTTGAGATGGCTCCTGTAGCCTATTATTTCTATCTAATATGTATTTGAGACTTGATTGGCATATGTGTCTTTTTGTCCTTGACTGTTCTTTCTGTACTATTCTTTGTGTATCCATTGATGGCATAAGACTATTATAAAAATCACACATCATTAATGATAAAGAAAGTAGAACAGTACCTTACTTCTTGCATATCATTTGGAATTTTGATCACTGATGAGCTATTGGATATAGCATAACATGTAATGGTATCACTTGAGCATGCTGGACTCAACCCTTGTGGGAGCCACATTTTCTCCACATGCTTTAGATGTCTTCAAATCAGCAACATTACCTTTCCTATGCCTGCACAGTGAACAAACAAGTTAGCATAAAAAATATACCTGATGATATTGATTGGTCCTCTTTGATATTCTAGATTGTAGCACATGTCTAATCTGATCTTTCATATGAAATGCATAATGTGATGAGTTGATATATCTACTTGATAAAAGCATATGATAACTTTAAACATCTGGAGCTCTAACAGGATTGTCCCCAATTTTTTGCAGGTTCAACTGATGATAGGAGCTGAAAATGAAGATTGAAGACCAACATCAACAAAACAACCTTCTTGCTCAGGCAATGATGGATGTTTACTTTTATCATGTGTTCACATTATTTCTTTTTATCATTCAGATATATAGCTTGCATGTCTACATTGCTCAGTCTAGTTACTCCCACGGCTTGTGTGGGAATATTTGAACACTTCTTTTAAACATAATCAATTAATTTATCCTATGCACTTGATGTATGTGTATTGCTTTTTCAATCAATGCATAGAATAAAGTAACAGATATTGAATGTATGTTCAAAACATGACATGAAATAACAATTTAAATAAATATCTTTCTTTCTTTCTTTCAAATCTGACCAACTGAATAATCAATCTAACTTATAACTCTTGAAAGATAACTCCATGTTAAAACAACTATATCTCTTGAATGATTGATAACTTGGCAACCTTATTCTCTTGTCATGATGACTCATCAGTCTTGATTAGACTGATGGGTTATCCTGTCAACTGAAGTCCATTTCTGTTCTGTCAAGATATCAACTATTCATTAAATGCATAACTTCAAAGTCTCCTTTTATTCTTCCTAAAACAACTGCACTTAGGTATAACTAAATTTAGTAACAGTCCCAATTCCTCCAGAAAATGTTGTAACCAAATCATCTCCTTGCTAGCTTTCATAGCAGCAACATACTCAGCTTCAGTGGTTAAAAGCGCAACAACCTTTTGCAGCCTTGAAATCTAATTGGTTGTAGTACCTCCTACAGTAAAAACATACCCTGTAGTACTCCTCCTGCTATCAATATCACTCGCCAAATCAGAGTCAACATATCCTTTTAGAGCAGAATTTGTTCCTCCAAAACATAGTTTATTTGAAGTAGTACCTCTCAAATATTAGAGGATCCATTTTACCGCATTCCAATGTTCCATTCCTAGATTGCTCATATACCTACTCACAACTCCCACTGCATGTGTAATATATGGCCTTGTGCATACCATTACATACATTAAGCTGCCAACTACTGATGCATATGGTATCTTAGACATTTAATCTTCCTCCTCTTGTGTCTTTGGACACATCTCCTTAGTCAACTTAAAATGACTAGGCAAAGGTGTACTAACTGCTTTTGCATTCTGCATGTTAAACCTTTTCAACACCTTCTCTACATAATCATTTTGAGACAAAAATAATTTTTGCTTGTCCTGTCCCATGTGATCCTCATATCAAAGATTTTTTTACTGCACCCAAATCCTTCATAGCAAATGAATTTGCTAATTTCTGCTTAAGTTCATTAATATGCTGCATGTTAGACCCAGCAACAAGCATGTCATCAACATAAAGCAAAAGGATAATATAGCTGACATTACCCAATTTCTTAAAATAAACACAATAATCAAAATGACATCTTTTGTAACCTTGTTCATCCATAAAACTATCAAATTTCAAATACCATTGCCGAGGTGCTTTCTTCAAGCCATACAAACTCTTCTTTAATCTACACACAAATTCCTCCTTACCCTTAACCTTGTATCCTTGTGGTTGCTGCATGTATATTTCCTCTTCCAAATCCCCATGGAGAAATGTTGTTTTCACATCTAGCTGTTCAAGAAGCAAGTCTTCCACAGCCACAAGACCAGCCACAAGACTTAGAATAGTTCTAATAGAAGTCATCTTTACAACTGAAGAAAATATTTCATCAAAATCTATACCTTTGTTCTGTGCAATACCTTTTACCACGAGTCTGGCCTTGTATCTTTTCTTGCCTCCATCTTCTTCCTTCAACCTATAAACCCATTTATTTGCCAATACTTTTTTACCTACATGCAATTGGACTAAGTCCCAAGTTTGATTCTGCAACAAGGAATCCATTTCCTCTTTCATGCCTAGCTCCCACTACTTTTTGGTATCTACCTGCATTGCTTCTTCATAACCTTCAAGTTCACCAGAATTAGTTAACAATATAGAATATAATGATGGAGAAAATCTTTCTGGAGGTCTAGTTATCCTTGTAGAACATATAAGACTTGTAGGAGTCTGTGGGATAACTTGTTGTTGTTAAGCATCAAGTACCACTGACATTTTATTTTCTGGAATCTCATCCAGCACCACATATTCCTTTTAGGCATGTTCATGCTTCTTTTCCTGCAGTTGATCCTTATACATGACCTTCTCATTGAATATAACATCTCTTCTCCTAATGATTTTATGATTTTTCATAATCCCATAACCGATAACCAAATTCATCTACTCCATATACAATGAAGGTGCATTTTTTAGACTTAGCTTCAAGCTTGGTTCTATTTTCAATATCAACATGGACAAAAACTTCACAACCAAAGCTTTTTAGAAATGAATAGTTTACCTTTTTACCCATCCATGCCTCCTCTGGAATGTCGCCATCCAAAGGATTTGAAGGTCCCCTGTTTATTCAATAAATAGTGGTATGTACAACATCTGCCCAAAAGTGTAAGGGTAGTCTAGCATGCAATCTCATGCTCCTTGCACACTCCATAATGGTCCTATTCATCCTCCCAGACACACCATTTTCTTGTGGAGTTCTAAGAACCATTTTTTGCCTATGGATTCCATTATATGAACAGTAATTTTTAAATTCTCTGCTGTAATACTTGCCTCCATTATCAGATCTGAGACACTTCAACTTTTTCTCTATCTCATTCTCAACCAAATCTTTCCACTTTTGAAAAGTTTCAAATACTTCTGATTTTTATTTTAAGAAATACACCCATGTTTTCCTAGTTGCATCATCAATAAAAGTAACATAATAGCAAGAGCCACCAAGAGAAGATACCTGGGCTGGTCCCCATACATCTGAATGTACAAGCTCTAATTTCTCACTTTTCTTCTCTTTCCCAACTTTGAAAAATCAGACTCTTTTCTATTTTCCATAAACACAATTTTCGTAGAACTCCAAGTCAATCTTCTTTAGACCTGGTAGCAACTTTCTGGAGTGAAGGATCTTCATCCCTTTCTCACTCATGTGCCCAAGTCTATGGTTCCACATTTCTATTTATGTCCCTATAGCAAGTTCTATAACTGTCTTAGTAGCAACTATTTCTGTAGCAGCTAAGGTAGAATAAGTATTACCAGTACACATACAATGTGCCTACATTTTCACCTTTAGTTACTACTAATGCACCTTTAGTGACCTTCCACACTTTGTCTGAAAAGGTAACTATGCAGCCTTCACTACCCAGTTGTCCTGCTGAAATTAAATTCCTTCTCAAATTTGGAACATGCGTTACCTCCTATAGCAACCATTCATTTCCATTCTACAACTTAATTTTTATCTTTCATTTTCCAACAATCTGTCAGGTTTCATCATCACCCAAATATACCTGTCCAAAATCACCTTGAACATAATCTATAAGATAGGGATAACTTTAAGGAACCCCCCCTAAAAAAACTTATAAAATCCTCGTGAATCCTAGCTAAGTTCTATAATTTTCCTAGCGAATCTTTCTTTTTTTTCGAAAAAAAAATTAATTTTCCTGGCGAATCTATGCACATTTTAGAAATTGCTAAAAAATCCTAGCGAATCCTAATGAATAATTAGTAAAAAAATAATTACAATGGTGAATCCTAGTGAATAATCACTAAAGAAATTAATTAGAATGGTGAATCTTTCCTTTAAAAATTTGCATAGTTGATCGGTGCAGTCCCCCTATATATATATATATAGTAATGTTGAAGCAGGGGCCTCGGGATGGTAGCCACTAGCAAGATCAAGGGACAACACCCCTTGTAGAGGTCAAGGATCGGGTCTAACCATAAAAATTTAAATATTTAAAATACTAACTTAATTGATTAATTATAAATAAACTCTATATATAACCCATCTCTCGAAGGCAATTTAAAATGATAAACTAATTCTAGAATAATAATAAAAAAATTCATTACACTAACCCGTAAGGGAATAAAATATAAGTCCCTTCATATTTGAAAATAATAAATATTTAAAACTGCATGGAATAATAAAATAAAAAATCCAAATATAAAGAATAAGAATAAATAATTATTTATTTATAAATCTTAGTCAAATACTATCATATTACATCAGGCCTGGAATTTGATGGTCTATTTGGCCGTTTTTGCCATTTTAGACCGTATTTTACAACTATAAAATTTATTGAACCATATATCTTGACTTGCTAAATTTTTATATAACCGTACATATGACTCTTTAAATTATTAGTAAACTGTAAAATTTTCTAATAAGCAAATATAATATAATATTCTTAGTTATATAATATATATATATATACAAATAATGTATCTTGAATATATATTAAATTAGAATGTTTATTTCAATAAATTTTAAAAATTATAAACAAATCTTTATATTGTTTTTTATTTTTAAAAATCAATTTAGAAAATAATCTTTGCTTTCATATAGAATAATTTATTTCTAATTTTTAATTTAGAAAAAAACTACAAAGAAAAAGTTTTTTTACATTATAAAAATATAAATAATGTTTTCTATTACAATGTTTATCAACTTTTCAATAAATTTTAAAAATTACAACAAATCTTTATCTTGTTTTTTTATTTTTAAAAATTAGAAAAAATCTTTGCTTTCTCCATAATATCTAATTTCCAATTCAGAAAAAAATAAAGCACAAATTTTTTTATTTTTAATTCATTGTTTATTATAGAAAAAAACTACAAAGAAAAAGTTTTTTTACATTATAAAAATATAAATAATGTTTTCTATTACAATGTTTATCAACTTATCAATAAATTTTAAAAATTACAACAAATCTTTATCTTGTTTTTTTATTTTTAAAAATTAGAAAAAATCTTTGCTTTCTCCATAATATCTAATTTCTAATTTAGAAAAAAATAAAGCACAATTTTTTTTATTTTTAATTCATTGTTTATTATATATAGAATAAGGATAACTTTACAAATTCCAATTACAAATACACATATTAAGAAATTACAAATACACATATTAAGAAAAGCTATAAATTGTGTTTGCAATTAAGAGTTGAATTACAACTATTTAAAGGGATAACAAAAATTGCTGCTACTTCTTCCATTTTTTTTCAATTTGCCAAGTTCTCTCAGACTCTAAGAGCAGTTGTTAAGGTATGTCTAGAAACTTATTGCCTCTGGTTTTTACATATTTTGGCTCTGGTTTTTAAGTATTTTGGATCTTATTAAAAACATTACTTTGATTTGTTTTAATTATAAGTGAGTTTTATTAACAATATTTCAGAACTAATGCTGGAATTAGATTTAGAACTGTAAATTCATGCCAAACCTGAGGAATGGGGCGGACTGCGAACAAGTTATATTCGGTTCTTGTTTATAATTTTTTTCTCCCATTTTAATTGTGCAGAGAATGAGATTTAAAATAGCAATAAAGCTAATTTTTTTCTCCCATTTTAAAGCTAAAATAAAGCTAAACTTATGGTAGTTAAATATTGCTGGAATTTTTAGAAAGCATTTAGCCCGGTAAAATGAGAATTTAATAGTCAATTTTGAGAAAGGTCAGTTTTTGGCGTGAAAGATTCAAGGAAATGGGTAATTAATTTGTGAAAGCCCCCTCGTATTCCACAGACCTGCTTAACAATGGTCATTTTTTTTAACCTGCATTTTTTACAATAAAAAAATTGACTCAAAACATTTTTTGACAATTGATTTTTTTTTTTAAATGTCAATTGAAAGGTAGTTAAATAATAAAACCATCATAAAAATTTTATATGATAGGCAGGGGTGACCGTCAAATTCTAGGCTTGTATTACATGCACTAATAAAATATAAAAAATGAATAAAGCACAATTAAAAGTTTAAAACAATAATAAAGCAAATACTCCATTAAAACTCAAGTTAGCTACATTTTAGGAGTTAAATATGCAACTTCTATCATATCTAAAACTTGCTAAAACAATTGTACAAATACTTTTCTTTCTACCTAATCCTTTCATTTTTTCCTAGTTGTTTTGTTGAGGATGATTTTTAAATGCTTTCATTTTTCTATAGAATGATTTTTTAAATGTGAATATGAGAAACCCATTTCTCACCTCCTCCATTTTGATGGGCTTCTCTGTTTCTTTGGTTTATCTCTATTATTGATTTTATTTATTTGCAAACTATTAACATTATTTTTAAATGATTTATTTATTTGCACTAATGTTGGCATTATTTCATGTTGAAGGTAATATTTGAGGGGGGAGATTTAAAAGTTTCATATTATTTGCATGGCCATGCTTGATTCCAGATGGAGGAGAAAAAAAAAAATTTAGAAAAAAATTATTTGTACTAGATCTACATAAATTATTTGAATACAAATGGTTTTATTGGCAATAAAGATTGTCTTACCATATAGGATTTTATATATTTGTCATACAATTTATGTTTATAGATTTTGCAGGATTATATCCAAAGAATATATATATATATATATATATATATATATATATATATATATATATATATATATATATATATATATATATATTTTAAAAGTATTTTTTAAAAAAATTAAAGAGAAGCATTTTAATTTTTTTAAAGAATGTAAAATAAAGAATACATGTTTTTGCATTTTCTCTTAAAAATTTTAAGAGATAAAAAAAATAGATGTTTCTCTTTTAAAAAAGTTAAAACATATATTTTTTAAATATGATGATAAGAGGGATTAGGGCTAACAGACCATAACCAAAATGTTACAATTTTTTTTAATTTATTTAATTTTGTTCTGTATTTTTTTCTTTATTTTCATAAAACTAAGAATTTTTTTTATCATAAATTTAATTTCAATCTAAAACTGGTAATGAAATGTGTAAATGCAGTTCTGTGCATAAATAACAATATGTTTATCAAACTAAACTAAATACTAAATCAAATTAAAAAAGATTAAATTTGCACCTTATATTTTATCAGAACTATGCCTGGAATTGAACTTAGGTATCTGCGATCACTAACATTGTAAACAGGCTCAATGAATCTGCTAGTGTAATTGGATTTTTCTTTCCACTGATAAGATGGCTCCGTGCCTCGTACCTTAGCTTAGGGTTTATTATGACTTTCATTTTAGTTAGGTGGGAAAGAAATTTTGGGCCTCACCAAGCCTTTTAAAAGGCATGTGCTTATGGCCCCTGGAATTAAATGAGAGCCGTGAGATCAAATTCATAATCAATGGTAATAAACAAAATCCATATTGAAAGTGAAAATAACCCTAAAACTACATAATAATTTATTAGCAAAGGCGAATATTGTCCCAAAATTAATGGCAGGAATATAATATTACTAGCGAATATGATTAAGATGTATAATTATATTATAAACTATTGGCGAATCATATTTAATAACACATCGTTTACATGGTGAAATAATTCAACTTATTAGTTTAAAATAATAATTCTTTGGCAAATTAATTAATACTAATTTATTTTTTGTAAAAATGGGGCGATTTAGTCCCCTTTATAGGCTAAACTATTCACCATTTTTGGAGGCCTCTATTTCAACTATTCGCTAATTGACGAAGATTCGCCACTAAAAAATATGTGCTATAAAATATTTCCTATGGGGTGTGGCATGAAATGAAGCCCCTGAATCTATTACCCAAGAATCATTAGCATTATTTAAAAATAGAATTAAAGCATCCTGTAATTTATTACTTACAACATTAGCTTCCTTACTGTCATCATGTTGTCCATCTCCTTGTTTGCCCTTTCCAAACCAACAATCCTTCTTCAAGTGTCTTGGCTTTCCACAGTGCCAGTAATCCATTCTTCCTCTGGATTTAGATCTGCCTTTCTTCAACTTCCCTTGTGACTTCCCATAATTTGTTGGGCTTTTTCCTCTCTCCTTTGTTCTTCCCCTGTTCTCTACTTACCTGATGTTGAACTCTCACTTGTGCTTTTCCATCGCATTTCTTCGCTAAGGATAACACCAACAACATTATCAAATTTCAAAGTATTTGAACTAGAGACAAAGTTACTTACAACCATTACCAAGCTATTCCAGCTTTCTGGCAAAGAACATAAGCCCTCACCTCTTCATCAAATTTCACTTTTATAGAAGTTAATTAACTGGTAATCTATTAAACTCATTTAAATGATCTATCATAGATCCACCTTCAATCATTTTTAGATTAAACAAATGCTTCGTGAGAAATACCTTATTAGAGGCTGAGGGTTTTTCATACAATTTAGCTAAATCTTTCATTAGTTCATCTATTGTCTTCTCTTCTATTATATTGAACACCACAGATGGTGCCAAGCACAACCGAATGGTTCCCAGTGCCTTTCTGTCCAAAAATTCCCAATCCTTATCAATCATTGCTACTAGTTTATTGGGTTTTCCTTCCAGTGGCCTCCATAAATCCTTCTGATAGAGATAATCCTCCATATGCATCTTCCATAACTGATAGTTCTGCCCATTGAATTTTATCTACCTGTAATTTACCCTCATCTGCCATTGCTCCCACTTAACTATGAGACTGCCACTCAACCGTGAGACCTTCCTGTAGACATCTTTTAATTGCCCCATGAAATCAAAATTAGGTTCAGATGGAATTAGTGGTAGGTGCACTCTCAATCTCTCTAGAAATGGAGGGTTTTTTACAATGGTTTCTTCTTGCAGAGAGATTTGCTCATCTAAGACTTTTGCTAGTTATTCAGATAGTTGTTAGTGATGGAGGGTTGTTCCTAATTAGGAAGTTATGCGATGAGTGGTGTTGATGGTCTAGCAAGCATCTTTCTTGAGTACAGGTGCACATCATTAACTTCAACCATATACATTGGGTATTGGATGGCTTCATTAGTATAGGCCTGGTGAATAGGCTTGTTGTTAGGGTTAGGTATAGGTTGTACCTGTAATTGAGTACCTCTAGGCTAGACAGGAGTAGGTGAGGCCATATTTGGCATAAGGGCAGGTTCTTGAGGCAGGGCTTGTTGTGGTTACGGGTAGTTCACATTTGGATTTTTCTAAGGATGGTTTCCACGCCACTGTTGTGGCCATGGGTTTTGATTGGCCTACCATTGTGGATTATAATTTCAGGATTGGGATGGATTATGTGGCCATACCCCCTACTGTTGGGTCCAAGTAGGTGGCATGGTTGCCCATTGATGTTGTGGCCAATTATACCAAGGTTCATTGTTCCAATTATGAGGATTTGAAATAGGTGGTGCAAATGACATGGAGTTGGTCAAGGGGTCCTGAGGCATACCTTGTCTTTGCTGCCATGGCCTTCATTGTGCAATGTAGAACACTTGACCTTCATCTTATATGGCTCTGAAATCTACTTTCTCATTCTTACCCTCAAAGATACTAGGGTATATGCACCAATATGAGGGACCAAAAAGTTGCCAAATGACTTTTTGGGTGACTTTTTGTTCCCATGCACATCAAAACATGAGCGCATTATCGCATTCATGTTATTTGTTTTCTTTAAAGGGAAAAAAATTGTCATTTCCCTCATTACCTGTGGCCAAAAGAGTTAGTTTGTAGAAAAACAAACATCATAGCGTGAGCATGTTCAAGGAAGGTAAAACCAAGCAAGTGCAAGAGAGAAATCAACGTTTTCATGATGCCACCTCGCCAAACCTACTCCACAAGATGTCATGAAGCAAATGTCGAGGGTCTATTAGCCAAAGAAGGTAGGGTTTGATTTTTTTTGTGAGTTTGAAAGGAATTTTGAGTTTTCCACTGTTTGATTAGTTTTTTATATTGCATTTATAGTTAATGAGGTAGGATAAACACAAATCCAGCTGAGGAGGGTTAAAACAACCCCCAAAATCCTCTAAACCCTCTAAACTCACCTTCACGTCTTCACAATGTAAGATATACTCAAGAAAATTACTTAGCGCAAATAGAAGAAAACCAGAGACATCTTCAAACTCTTATTGAAATGTTAAAAAATCCAAGTGGAAGCACCGATCGTAGGAGAGTGCTTACAAAGTAATTAGAGGATATTGTTTCCCACACCGAATTGGTGACAAAACAAATCACCGAATTTCAAGACTATAGGGAGAGGTGTCAGCAATACTATGCCAACAATTTGTCTTATGAATGAGTGAAGAAAGAAAAAATTACAAAATCTAAATTATGTGCACACTTTATTAATCCTAAAACTAGTGAAAGATTAGTAGAATCTTGCAAATGGTTCCCTATTCATTAGTGTGTTAATCAAGATATATCCCAAAACTTTTGGGATAGATGGTACATGGTCTTCAATGAGTGACCATGCAACAGTAATGAGGTGCCACAATATTTCTTGAGGAAACTCCATTGTGAGTTTGTCCACATGAAGAGTCCCAATTATTTTGACATTTGAGACTTCCAGGGCAGAGGTGGTGGATCTACCCAAGATAGAGACAGGGCTCAGTGAGACCAAAACCATGTATGTAGACCCCTATTAAGGCCAGAACATGTGTCACTCCCTTTGACTTTGAAGGAGAGTGTTGAGGTGGAGACATTACATTCATTGACTACTCTCATGCAGTCCTTGCACAGCATGTCGATGATCTTATCCAGGCCGATGAGGGTGTGAGTAGTAAGCATCATTTGTCCCCACATTTGTGCAGTTCATGTGGGAACCTATGCGATTATGGGATGTAGGACTCACAGCAAGACTCTTGGTAGGATATTGCGATGTAGGGGCAACATCTAATGATGGACACATCCATATTAGATGATATTGTTCTCACTAATGATGTCTTACAGTGTACATTTAGTATTGACTCTCAGGTAATTTTTTACAAGTTTCATCTTGATTTAATATATTCTTATTCAAAAATTGTAATTAATTTTATATGACTATCTATATTATAAGTCAAAAATAATGTATGTAATTGTCTGTGCAATGAAATTCCAGGGTCAGAGTCTTCATCTTGCCTCCTTTAGCCATCCATTGGCGAGTTATGAGAGGAGGTCAAGTCATCAGGTATGTAATTTATCAGATGATCGTAATTATTGTACATATATCAATGGTAATATTATTTTGTGACAATTTGATGATTTCAACAGGGAGCTTCACCAGCACCTCCATGGTTTCCTTGGTCTCCTAGACACAAAGCCACTTATACAGAGGTAAATTTAACCATTTCTAACTTTTATGCATTTAAATAATGTTATGTATTTATTTTGGTCAAATAATCTTGAACTCTATTTTCAGATGCTGAATATGGAGACTCCTCCTCATCTTTGTGAGTTGGCACAGGTAGGCATTGTTACAGCCATGATGTCTTCAAATCCCTTGACAGAGGTATTAATGTGCATATTGTTTGATTGTATTAACAAGTGGCGCTGCACAAATCTCTGTTGAGGAGGTCTACTTGATGGGAGAGAGAGGATGAGTCACTAATTAACTCTCCATCCTCACAGCTAAGCAAGGGCCGCCGATTATTTGATCAAAGTCCATAGGAAACTAGTTTTTGGGATATTTTTTGTATGCCTAGATGGCTTTGTATACATACTTTTGTATGTTACTGATGTATATTTTTGTATATGCATGTCTGGCTTTATTTGGACATGCCTATATGGCTTTGTATATAGAATAGATGTTATGTTCATGACATTATGTACATGATAGTTTTTATTAAATATTTAATACGATGATCAATTATTGTTACAGGAATTTGGTTTTACACGTGCCAATTGCATTTGCTTGAAAGTTTATGAATCATTTTCAAATAATCCATTTTGTGCATATCTTGCAATTATTGCATTCTATGAGACTGTATATTTCTTTGAGGCATCATTTCAAATAGTTCACGCGCCTTGTCTATGCTTCCACACTTTCCATACATGTCTACAAGGGTAGCTACAAATGCAATACATGTGACAAAATTCCTATATCCTTTATGCTTTGAAGGTTATCCACACCATGTTCCCTAGATCCCATTTTGGCATAGGCAAGGAGGATATTGGATAAGGTTGTGCAATTAGGTTTTAAACGTGCCAATTGTATTTGGTTGAAAAAAAAATTTATGCATTTACTTGAGAGTTTTTAAAGCCTTATGAAAAATCCATTTCATGCATATCTTGCAATCATTGCATTCCATGAGACAACATTTCTTTGAGGCATCATGTCAAATAGTTCACGTTCATTGTATATGCTTCCACACTTTACATACATGTCTTACAGGGTAGTTACAACTACAACATTTGATAAAATTGCTATAGCCTTTATGCTTTAATAGATGTCTATATCGTGTTCCAAACATACAATTTCTAAGGTTTTGGAATTTGGCTTTACACTTGCCAATTGCATTTTCTTGAAAGTTTCTAAACCCTTATCAAAAAATCCATTTTGTTCATATCTTGCAATCATTGCATTCCATGAGGTGACATTTCTTTGAGGTATTGTGCCAAACAGTTCATGTGCCTTGTTTGTGCTTCCACACTTTGCATACATGTCTCTGAGGGCAGTTACAACTACAACATCTAACAAAATTCCCATATATTTTATCCTTTGATGGATGTCCATTTTGGCATAGGCAAGGAGGATACTAGCTAAGGTTGCAGAATTTTTCTTTACACCTGTCAATCGTATTTTCTTGAAAGTTTATAAAGCCTTATCAAAAAAATCCTTTTTTTGCATATCTTGCAATCATTGCATTCCATGAAATGGCATTTCATTTCAAGGCATCATGTCAAACAATTCATGTACCTTGTCTATGCTTCCACACTTTGCATACATGTCTCGCAAGGTAGTTGCAACTACAACTTTTGACAAAATTGATATATCATTTATACTTTGATGGATGTCTATACTGTGTTCCAAAGATACAATTTCTAAGGTTTTGGAATTTGGCTTTACACTTGCCAATTGCATTTGCTTGAAAGTTTCTAAAGCCTTATCAAAAAATCCATTTTGTTCATATCTTGCAATCATTGCATTCCATGAGGCGACATTTCTTTGGGGCATCATGCCAAACAGTTCACGTGCATTGTCTATGCTTCCACACTTTGCATACATGTCTTCCAAGGCAGTTGCAACTACAACATCTAACAAAATTCCCATATCTTTTATCCTTTGATGGATGTCCATTTTGGCATAGGCAAGGAGGATAGTGGTTAAGGTTGTGGAATTTTTCTTTACACCTACCAATCGTATTTTCTTGAAAGTTTATAAAGCCTTATCAAAAAAATCCTTTTTTTGCATATCTTACAATCATTGCATTCCAAGAAATGGCATTTCATTTCAAGGTATCATGTCAAACAATTAACCTACCTTGTCTATGCTTCCACACTTTGCATACATGTCTCACAAGGTAGTTGCAACTACAACTTTTGAGAAAATTTCTATATCCTTTATGCTTTTATGGATGTCTATATCGTGTTCCAAAAATACCATTTCTAAGGTTTTAGAATTTGGATTTACACCCACCAATTGTATTTGCTTGAAAGTTTCTAAAGCCTTATCAAAAAATCCATTTTGTTCATATCTTGCAATCATTGCATTCCATGAGGCAATATTTCTTTCGGGCATCATGCCAAACAATTCATGTGCCTTGTCTATGCTTCCACACTTTGCATGCATGTCTTCCAAGGCAGTTGCAACTACAACATCTAACAAAATTCCCATATCTTTTATCGTTTGATGGATGTCCATTTTGGCATAGGCAAGGAGGATACTGGCTAAGGTTGTGGAATTTGGCTTTACACCCGCCAATCATATTTTCTTGATAGTTTATAAAGCCTTAACAAAAAAATCCATTTTTGCATATCTTGTAATCATTCCATTCCATGAAATGGCATTTCATTTCAAGGCGTCATGTCAAATAGTTCATGTACCTTATCTATGCTTCGACACTTTGCATACATGTCTATAAGGGTAGTTGCATTTTGGTAGAGATAGGGAGGATGCTGGCAAAGGTTGTGAAATTTGGTTTTACATGTGCCAATTGCATTTGCTTGAAAGTTTCTAAAGTCTTTTCAACAAATCCATTTTTTGCATATCTTGCAATCATTGAATTCCATGAGAGGACATCTCTTTGCGGTGTTGTATCAAATAGTCCATGTGCCTTGTCTATGCTTCCACACTTTGCATACATGTCTACAAGGGCAGCTACAATTACAACATGTGACAAAATTCCTATATCCTTTATGCTTTGATGGTTGTCCATACATTGTTCCAAAGATCCTATTTTGGTATAGATAAGGAGGATGCTAGCAAAGGTTGTGGAATTTGTCTTACACGTGCCAATTGCATTTGCTTGAAAGTTTCTAAAGTCTTTTCAACAAATCCATTTTTTGCATATCTTGCAATCATTGCATCCCATGAGAGGAAATCTCTTTGTGATGTTCTATCAAATAGTCCATGTGCCTTGTCTATGCTTCCACACTTTGCATACATCTCTACAAGGGCAGCTACAATTACAACATGTGACAAAATTCCTATATCCTTCATGCTTTGATGGTTGTCCATACATTATTCCAAAGATCCTATTTTGGTACAGATAGGGAGGATGTTGGCAAAGGTTGTGGAATTTGGATTTACACATGCCAATTGCATTTTCTTGAAAGTTTCATGATAAATCTGAGTGGATACTTGAAGGAATCAGGACAACACACATCTTTTCAATTAGGAGCATTGCTAGGACAGCAATGGGTTTGATCTTCATGTTCATTTGTAGGCTTTGACATTTGTTATCTACTGATTGACCTTCATGCATGTACATTTTCAGAGCTCTAATGAGTTTCTTCTCCCTTTGTGTTTGTAGAGATTGGAATCAGCTAAAAGGAACCATGGGAGATCCTGTAAATATAAGATTTGATTGCCATAGTGAAAACTTATAAATCTTAAGTACCATGATTTACCTAGGGTCACCTCAAGTAGACATTTTATCCAATCCCAACTTCTAAAGGCAATTATGAATCCTAGATTACTGCCTTAACAATGATGAACAATTAGAATAGTGGACACATTGATATTGGAGCCTCACCAAACCTTAAAGAATAGTTTCATACAAAGATCAAAGACAACCCTAGGTTGGCTATCATGTATCAAAGGCATTATTGACTTGCTAGAGGATACTTATACCCTAGTGTTACAAATGCAAAGTCTACAAGTAGGGAGTGTAGAAGAGAGAAAGAAGAGGACTGTCATAATGAAGAGACAGTTGTGTTGGTAATCAGAGAGTAGAAATCCTAAATTAAGAAGGGAAGACAATCCCATCAAGTCAAGCATGTCATTCCCACATAAAGATAACCCTAGAAAGGCCAATAGACTAGTTCTATGACATAGTACACTTATGGACAAGCATGCAATCATGAATTATTATTAAAGTTAAGAATGTGACAGTCATCAGCAAGAAGGCAATCACTTAGCTTTGGGACTGTTATCACAAGATTAAAGTCTTCTCCCAAACATAGTCACTTGTTCATCAAGAAATGGATATTCATGATAATCATAACTCACTCACATATTATGTAAGGTAACCGCCATAGGATAGTGTGGAATGTAATGGGGAGCCAAATCACATGTCAATTTAGTCCTAGGTACAAAAAATTGTCCTTATTAGAAACGATTATTGTTTTGTATCTTAGACCAAGGGTATGTACAAAGGAATGCTACAAGTTTACATTAGTAATGCATTCAAGTGACTTCATTGACATACTGGGATAGTCAAATGACACGCTGCCATGTTACTACGACAGTCTAATATGAGGGTGAGATTGTTATATGATGAGAAAAGCTTTCATTTGGGGGATCTAGCAATTAAAAAACTAGTCATATGATTGCTAGGATGGTCATCAAGGTCCTAAGAGTATTTACTATTCATCATACCATTATTCACATTTTAGCACTATCAACACATATTAGGATAGTGTTGTCCCAGCAAAATAGAGAAGGTTGTTATAAAGATCTTAGAATACTCATCTTATAAATGTACAGTTATATGCAAATGGTAGCAGTCGTATGTCAAGCTTAGAATGGTCATATCAACATAAGGACCACTTGATTGAATCCTCGGGGCAATGAGAACACCATATATAATTCTGTCATTCGTTATGGTTTCAATTATCTGGCAAAATGTCCAACCCAAAACACTTCTAAGGCTTCATTAAATGGTCTAATATCTACAAAAAGATTTGCATGAGCAATGGTGGTAGAAAATAAGGAACCAGTACAGTTAGAGTTCAAATCTTCCAACGACACATAGTACGATGTGTCTCTAGAATTAAAGAATGCACAGTTGACTGTGCATTACCATGAATCTCCAAAAGAAGAGGACCATGAGCTAGCTGTGGAACAATTTAAAAGCGTACAAGATTTGAGGTCAAAGTTTTGATTCTCATCGAAGCAGCTTCAAGATCACTATTGTGGGAAAGTGAAGGAAGGCATGAGCATTTGCACTTCCTATTCCAGCGATGAGGAAATAAAGTTTTTTAACGTCATTGTGCAATAGGTCTATTATATTTCTTAATCAGTTAGTGTTAGTTTTTTCAAAAATAATTTTGAATGTCAATGCCAGGAGTGGAGCTACTTCACATGGCTTTGTGTGTTAGGTATTAGTTTCAGTTCTTTAAAAAAAATTGTTGCATTTTCTTTGTCTTTACTTTGTAGGAGATGATTTAAGCACTCTCATTATGTAAGTTCAGTTATCTTGATCCTTTTAGATCTTAATGAAGCTTTTAGTTTTTATTCAATTTGGTGTTTGTTTGGTGGACAATATGCATTAAGATCAATCTATTTTCAACTTGGTGTTTGTTTGGTGGGCAATATGCATAAAGATAGTTGGTCTTAATGCTAGTGCACTCAGCATGCCCACATATTTGTGATTGTTTTTCCTAGGGTATCCTCTTGTTGAAACTATTTCGTTGTCACTTTTCCTTTTAAACTTTCCCCCTTTATTTCGTATTCCACCCCTATGCAATACATCCAGTCATTTTCTCCCTTTGTAAATGGTTCTAAATCTAGTTGGCTTATGTTTAGAAATTCTTCCTAAAATTAATCTCTTAGATTTTGGACTCCTTAATTTTTGCCAAGAGTATGTTATGATTGTTCTGAATCAATTTTTCGTAATGTCAAAGGCTAGACTTTGCCTTATGTCAATTTAAATTATGGCTAGGATATTTCTGTCACCTTCTTTGAGTATGTCCAAGGTAATTTCTTTCTTCTTTAATCAGTTGCATTCTTGAGGTCATTGGGGTTGCCTAGCCTCTGATGAATTTTTTGAATTCAAGTTTATTGATTCTCTTGTACTAAGAATGGATTGGGGCATGTCCCATGGAGGGGGATATTTTTCCCTCATTTTTGTGTATGGGTTCCATAGGGCAAGGAATATCATTTTGTTAAGCTTCAGACAGAGGGAAGTATAATGCTCACCTGAAAAACTGAAGTAGCATTCTTCTTGGCCAAAGATCACGAGCAACCCTTGGAGAGGGGTTTGGAGAGGGGATTTAGAAGAAATGGATGATAGTGTTAGCAATTTATTTTATTAGGTACCATTTTACTCTAAATTAGCTCCCAATCTTGATTTTAGAGCCCAGATAATTTTTCTTTATCACCAAATAGGCAAGTTTTGAAAATCAGCCTTCCCTCTACTTCAATCTTGATGTCAACCTTAGAATGGTCATATCAACCTAAGGACTACTTGATTGATAGGATGGTCATATCATGTTCTCATTTGCCAATGTGTCAGGGTGGGCAGGTAAATTCTAGGGGAGGTCTTATTTTGTGTGCCAAGTGTCCCAGTCATTCTAGGCAACAAGCTACCGATAAAGTCCCTTAAGATCCCTAAGACCAAAAAACTGCCAAACTTTGACGGAGCAGTTCTCAGAATTCATGGCTGCTAGGTATGTTTTATTTGGACCTATAGGTGCATGCAGGTTCCATCCACAATAACATCTCTCAGTTTTGGTCAACTCTATTCTATTTGACCGTGCTGAAATCAAATGCATTCTTGTAAAATGTTTTAGTTTCATGCAGTGGAAAGGTGCTAGGAGTGACATTTTGCATTCCATAGCTCATGGGGCCAAACAAACTTTGCCAACACATCAAGGTGGGTGGGTAAATTATAGAGGAGGTCTCATTTCATGTGCCAAGGGTCCCAATTGTTCGGGGAAGCAAGCTACTAGCAAAATCACTTAAGATCCTAAGAGCAAAAATTGCCAAACTTTGACAAAGTAGTTCTTAGAATTCATGGTAGCTAGGAATGTTTCATTTAGACCTATAGGTGCACATGGTATCCATCCACAATAACCTCTCTCAATTTTGGTCATCTCAAATCTGTTTGACCGTGATGAAATCAAATGCATTCTTGCAAAATGCATCAGTTTCATGCAGCACAACCTTGCTAGGTGCCATATTTTTTGTTTTGCTCATCGTGGGGCTGAACTGACTGGACCAACACATTGGGGTGGGTGGGTAAATGTTAGGGTAGGTCTCGCTTCGTGATCCAAGCATCCCAGTCATTCTAGACTGTAAGCTACCAACAAAGTAGAAAGTTGCTAAGACTAAACTTTTGCATTCCACATGTTGTGGGGTCAAACTGAATACACCAACATGTCCAAGTGGGTGGGTAAATGCTAGGGGAGGTCTTATTTCATGTGCCAAGTGTCTCAGTCATTCCGGGCTATAAGCTACTGGCAAACTCGAAAGGTGCTAGGAGTGACATTTTACATTCCATAGCTCGTGGGGCTGAACAGACTTTACCAATGTGTCAAGGTGGGTAGGTAAATGCCAAGGGAGGTATCATTTCATGTGCCAAGCATCCCAGTTGTTCCATGCAGTAGGCTACCGGCAAAGTCCCTTAAGATCCCTAAGACCAAAAAACTACCAAACTTTGACGGAGCAGTTCTTGGAATTCATGGTAGATGGGAATGTTCTATTTAGACCTACAAGTGCACCTGGGATCCATCCACATTAACCTCTCTCAATTTTGGTCAACTCCAATCCATTTGACCGTGCCGAAATCAAATGCATTCTTGCAAAATGCTTCAATTTAATGCAGTGGAAAGGTGCTAGGAGTGACATTTTGCATTCCATAGCTTGTGGGACTAAAAAACTTCACCAATGTGTAGGGGTGGGTGGTTAAATGCCAAGGGAGGTCTTATTTTGTGTGCCAAGGGTCCCAATCGTTTGGGGCAGCAAGCTATCGACAAAGTCACTTAAGATCCTAAGAGCAAAAACTGCCAAACTTTGATGGAGTAGTTCTCAGAATTTGTCACAGCTAGAAACATTCCATTTGGACCTACATGTGCACATGGGGTCCATCCACAATAACCTCTCTTAGTTTTGGTCATCTCAAATCCATTTGACCATGCCGAAATCAAATGCATTCTTGCAAAATGCTTCAGTTTCATGTAGCACAACCTTGCCAAGTGCCATATTTTTTTGTTCTACTCATCGTGGGGCTGAGCCAACTATGCTAACACATTGGGGTGGGTGGGTAAATGTTAGGGGAGGTCTTGTTTCTTGTGCCAAGCGTCCCAATCATTTCATGTTGTAAGCTACCGACAAAGTAGAAAGTTGCTAAGACTGAAATTTTGCATTCCACAGGTTGTAGGGTCAAACCGATTGTGCCAACACATCTAGGTGAGTGGGTAAACTCTAGGGAAGGTCTCATTTCATGCACCAAGTGTCTCAGTCATTCCAAGATGCAAGCTACCAATAAAGTCGACAGGTGCTAGGAGTGAGATTTTACATTCCACATCTCATGGGGCCAAACTAACTATGCCAACGCATCAGGGTGGGTGGGTAATATTGGCAAGAGACACTACTTAGCATGATAGGTGTTGTCATTAATGGCAACTAAGACCATTCCACTCATCCATATAACATAATTTGTTCATACCAGAAGTTAGAATCAGAATTTATCTAAGTTCGGGTAATCAGGAATAGAGCAAGCGACAGGGTCTAGTATCTTGGTCTGGATCTCTCCAGTGGAAAGTCATAATTTGTTACGGATCTGATGTAGTCATAAGCAATGTCAAGGCAATCTAAATCTAGAATTTTGGCCTCTGATGATAAAGGATTCCAAAGTTATTAGCTTCTGAGTATCAGGTTAACAGTTTGATAGAGCATACAGAAGAAGAACAAGCTGACCTTGTAAATGATCTTGGTTCCAGATGTATGGAAGTTGTTGATTGGGTAATTAGTGATGACCAGTGATAGTGGTTGACTAGATTGATAATCTGTGAGTGCAAGTTTTGGTCCATGTCTCAAGTTATGCATGGATCTAGTCAACAGAGTAGAGTATTTAATAAAGTTCCAAGTGTTCTTGAAGCCAACTGGAAAGTGATTAAAGATCAGGATGCATATATATATAGCCGATAGATTTGGATGATTTTGTGTAAGTGTTACAACTATGAAGGAAGAGCGAAGAAGTAGAGATCTAAGGTTTGGATAATGATAGAGTAGTAAGCAGGGGAGACTAAAGATGAAATGTGTAAGATCAGTGTTTTGTGCTCAACCAGAATTGAATTCTTGCATTAGTAGATGCTTCTCATCAGTTCAAAAATCCTTTTTATTCTCTTGTAATAATTTGTAGGCAGTGAGCCTCTATTTGAGTAGTGAGCTCTGGGCAGTCAACCTGAATGCATGTGCATTCCCATTTTTAAAATACTTTTAACAGGGTATTAATTTTTGTGGGTTAATCCCCACCGTGGTTTTTCCCTTAACTGGGTTTCCACACTAAAAATCTTAGTGTCAATTGTGTTATTGTGTTGTTGCTCTTACATTTGTGATTGTGGTTTTCATGATTAAGTTTTTGATTTATTGTTAAGTGGTAAAAGGAAGAATTAATTGCAGGAAGTATTAAATTTTTGAGACAGCTGATTCACCCACATCTCAGTTATCTTCCCTATTTTCAATAATTGGTATCAGAGCAATGTTCCTTAAAAGAAGCCTAACAGCTTAAGGAAAGATCTTGGAAGGAGTTTTCAATGGGTTCACTCAAAGATCAACTTGAGTTGGCTCTAAAAGATGAACTCAAGGATGCTGATGATACCATTTGAATGTTAAAAGATAAATTAAAGAAGTCTATGGGAAGGAAAAAGGACCTACTTCTGCAGTTATCTAGTTTAAATGAAGAAAATGGCATGAATGAAGCCTTGGAAGAAAAGACAAAGGAGTGTGAAAAGTTGTCAAAAGAAGTTGTTCTAAAAGTTGAGATGGAATCTAGGGCAATGAGGCTAACCAAAGAAATTGAACAAAGGAAGAAGACTAAAGAAGACTTGAATCAAACTCTAAAAGAAAGAACTAATGAATGCTACAGTTTGGATATTATAGCTAGCCATCTAAAGTCTGATCTACAAGAAAGCAAAGACAATGAAAGTAATCTTGAAAGGAAAATTGTCATTCTCAGACATGACCTAGAAGTTGCAAATGAATACAAGGAGAAGTTCAAGATAAATTCAGCTAAACTTGAAGCAATACTTGAGGGTCAGAAAAAGACTGATGACAAGCATGGTCTTGGATATGAGAAAGGTGAAAGATTTGGATCTGAACAAAGAAACTTTCAACCAAGGAATGGGAGAAACATGCCTAGAAGACCTCCGGTAAGACAACCTAATGCTCAAAGGTATCCATCTTTCAATGGAAATTACTTCAAGTGCAATAAATTTGGTCATAAAGCCACTCAATGCAGAAGTAGACTAAATCAAAATAATCCATCCTTCTCTAGACAATGCTTCAATTGTAAGAGGTATGGTCATAAATCCAATGAATACAAAAGTATGATAATGAATAAATCATCAAATAGAGGAAATGTGAATTCCTTCAATGGTAAATGCTTTGCATGCAATAGATTTAGACATATGGCCAATCAGTGCAGATTAAAAGGAAATCAATCAAATGGGCAAAAAAATGTTGTGTGCTTCAATTGTAACCGATCCAGTCATTTTGCAAGATTCTATAGAAGCAAGAATAATGGAAGAGGAGGTCAAGCAAACAGAAAACTAGATGAGCAGAGGCAAGACAAAGGAAAGGAAAAAATTGATGTGAATGAGATCCAGAATGAAATGAGCAAGACATGGGCTAAGAAAAGTATTTTGAACAATAATAGTGGGTCCGCACCAGAATCTGGTGCTGACAATTCCTCTGGGAATTAAAATAGGAGCTTTGGCTCAGGGGGAGTTGCATTGAACATCAAATTCCCCCAATCAATAAGTGGGTGCCTGGATATGGCACAATGAGAGAAGATATTTTGAAGTGTTTCAGAACTTTTGAAAGGATTTCCAAAAAGAAAATCGTTGATATAGAAATTTGTGGAGTAATTTATGAAGAACTATTCAAGAAACAGAGTAACTAGATGAAGTTAGGGCAACACATTTATTACAATGCCAAATTAGGTTTTGTGAAGGATAAAAGGTCACTTGATCATGCATTTGAACCACTTTGCATTTGAAGGAAACAAGTAGAAGAGCATCTAAGCTGTAAATCCAGAGATTGAAGAATAGAGAGCAAATTCAACTGGTAATTAATCAGCCCTAACCCTGCGGGAGAAAAAGGTACTTCTCTGTAAAGCTTTAAATCTAAATCTATTGAGATGGCTACACCACTAGTTGTTGATGTAACTGAAAGGCCCCGACCAATATTTAAGAAGCATCCATATAAGTCAGTTGAAGTTGAACTGTTAGGTGCATTTCTGGCATTCCATATGGTGTATGGCATGTTGAGGATATTAGGGCATACATCCACTATAGCATTGATGAATTTGGAAATATGAAACTCTTAGATTTATTTAAGAACTACCTAGGAGATGATAGCTATAAATTGAAACCGGAATATAAAGCCCTAGAAAGCAGACATTTTTTGCAAGTCATTAACTTTTCAACATTTGATGAGGTTGAATGGGTTCGATATATCTTGAGCCGAATACATTATGAGTTCATATGGCTATTGAAACTATTCAAGATTACAAAGGATGTTATCAAGATAGTAACTGGGTTAAATTTAACTAGTGGATTACCAATGCTGAAAGCTGTGAAAAACTAGATAGTGACTGATGCTACTGGTGCCAAGTTTGAAAAAAGAGCAATGTCCATCAATGATATTATAGAACCAGATGTTAAATTTGCCTCCATGGTGATTGGGTACAAGATTTACCACTCTAGCAGAGAGAATTCAGTCTCTGGAACTGCAATATATGCAGCATATCAGATGTTGAAGGAGAATGTTGATTATGACCTATGTGGGTTGCTTTAAAGTCAGATGATTGAGAATCTGAACAAAATAAAGAAAGATAAGAAAAATACCTTCAAATATGGTTCTCTGGTTATCTGTCTATTCTTTTATTTCATGAATGAAGTGCTTGGAGTTCCAGGTGTGCATTGGACAACTGACAGACCAGTAGCATGGCAAATAAGACATCACCTACTCAGCCTTGGTGATGCCCAAGCTCAAAAGATAGCTATTTGGGGTTACTTCAAGAACTTCCAAAGTTTGATGCATGCAAGAGAAAGAATCCCTAAGTCAGTTGTAGAAAAGTATGAAAATGAGATATGTTTCATGGTTGACACTGATCAATGTCTAATGGAGGCTATAGAACCAAGAATAGTATAGATAATGCTAATGGGTTATGAGATGGATGAGAGAGTTCTTGACATGTATGCTCAGCATCGTCTAAGCAAACCTAAAGACATCTCTGTGGAAAGGTTTGGAACATACAATGAACTAAGTATAAAGTTGCATGTGGAACTTAGACAGCTGGAAACAAAAAGAAAAGTGCAAAAGCAAGTGGAGATGTATGCAGAAAGCATTGGAATTACAAAAGAAGCAATGAAAAAGAATAGAGAAAGGATTGAAAAGATGAAGAAAAGCACTGAGTAGACTTCAGAGGAAAAAGATGAATGTGAGCCAGCAGCTGCTCTGAAAGCCCCACCTAGCTCTGAAAGAAAAATAAGAAGCTTTGCAACTATCTCAGAACAATCCAAGTCTATTCCCATTAAGACACCAGAAGCCACACCATCTGGTGAAGAAGGGAAGAGGAAGAAAACCAAGGCCACAAGAACCTACAAGAGCATAAAAGATGATGAGGAGACAGAAACAGATGAAGTTAAAGAGATGAAGTCAAAGAAAGCTAAGACTTCAAAGGCCTTTGAGAATCAACCCTCTGGAAGTAAAAAGACAAGTAAAAGGCAAGAGACTAGTAAGGTTGCTATGACAGTTGATGAAATTGTAAAAACTATTACTGTTCATGGAAATCTAAGGCCTATCAAAGTTTATTATGATAATTTTGATCAAGTAAATAAGAAAATTTTGGAAGATGCCACCATCATATACTTGGAAAAATTTAATAGAGATCTACTAGAAATTTTACAAGAACTTCCTAAAAGTTTAAGGAAAACTCTAGAGATGAGGAAGGAAACATCCAAGGCTAAAGATCTAGAACTCAAAGAATATATCCTCTCCACTCTATGTCCAATAGTGACCAGAAGGGAAGCAGATAAAATCCTCAAGGAGTTAAGGAGAAATTCAGAAGCAAGCTCTGGATGAACAAGCTAATGCTTGGTGAAACTAAGGAAGTTGCAAAGGAAATAGAGGAAATTATGAGGAAGGCCCTAGATAAAAATAAATACTATATTGTTTCAGAGGAACAAATCAAGGAAGACAATCCTTTAGCTCTGGAACAAGAAGCTCTAGAAGAAGAGATTGGAAAGGCAAATGATAACCAAGGTGATACTCTAGATCCTCCGAAGAAAACCTATGAGGAGACAAGTGATGGGATTGATTCATCAATTCTGAATGTTGAAATAGTAAACATCAGTGAACAACAAACTGAAGTTGATGACCCCTCTATTTTAGAAGAGGATCAAATAAGAAAAGAAGATACATAGATGGTAGGCAAATCTGATGATGCAGGAGATTCTCTAACTCCACCTGATCAATTTGGAAAAGAAGATAATATTGCTACCACACAAAGCCCTCCGAAACACATAGCAAGTAGTGAAGACATAGGTAAGAGTCCCTCTGTAGATAACGCAAAGAAAAGTAAAGCATAGAAAGAGAAAGGAGAAGAAAAGAAAGATAAAACAGAAGAAGATGGTGCAAATATTGATGCATCTATGGATGCTGAGAAATCTCAGGAACAAAAGGGTGGTCCAAAAATTGTTGCAAGAGACATTGCAGATGTAGTGAAAAGTCTTCTGGATAAAGAGATGCTTGAGTTTGATGATCCTGAACTACTACAAGGACCAATTAATCTAGATGCTCTCTCTCCAGTACAAGTGATGAAGATTGCATCCTTCACTCAAGCCAAGGCTAGGGAGAAGATGTTAAAATCTCACATGGAGGACAGTGAACTATTAGGACTTGCAACTGAAGTCTTAGAGAGGATATTTCCAACCTACCAAAAGAGTCCATCGGATTCCCCCTCTAGTCACTTGAAGAATTTTGTGAATGTTGTAAGTACACATTTTGAGTCTTTTGAAAAGTCTGCTGAGGCAAAAGTTTAGAAAGATTTTTTGGATAAGAAATTTAGTGAAGTAAAGAGCTTGATAGGAAATGATAGAATGGAACTTGGTATTAGCATAAAGAGTATTTAGAATGCTCTAAATGATGGAAGTGGTATGTACAAATTCTGTCTATCATGGCCCAAAGTCATTAAGGATATTGAGAAAAAGATAAAGGAGCAAGAACAGAAACTGTCAAATTTATCTCAAAATTTTGATCCTCTAACAGTTTCGCCTTTAAGCTAGGAATGTCAAGTAATCAGCTTGACAGATGAGATAAAAAGGCTTGTTAAAGAGAAGGGAAATATTATGAAGAGAATGTGTGAGCTCTACGGATGGATCGCCCCCAAGTTAGAAGCCATGTATAATGCCTTATCAGAAGCTTAGACTACACTTCAAACAAGTAATCCTCTGGATCTGACAAAGGTAGAAGCATATGCATTTTTGCTGAGTGGACACATTTCAATTTTAGATGGAATGAAGGGAACTTGGGCCTTTGAACTTGTGCAATTGAAAAATAGTTTTGCAGACATTCTCAAGTTCATATGAATAGAACTTAATGATTAGTTGTACATATGCGGCATTATACATAGAATTTTTAGGAAAATTTTGTCTTGTGGACCCCACCCTTTTCCATTGATGTCAAAGGGGGAGTAAAGAGCCAGGAAAAATGAGGAGTCCAGCAAAGAGGAAGCTTTTGAAATAGTGGAAAGCACAAGTGTATAGAGTAAGGGAGAGCTACATTTGGCACTTCGTCATTTTTCACTAAGTGTTGCTATCAATGCCAAAGGGGGAGATTGTTGGCAAGAGACACTGTTTCACATGATAGGTGTTGTCATTAATGGCAACTAAGACCATTCCATTCATCCACATAACATAATTTGTTCATACTGGAAGTCAGAATCATAATTTATCTAAGTCTGAGTAGTCAGGAACGGAGCAGGCAACAAGGTCCGGTATCTTGGTCCGGATCTCTCCGGTGAAAAGTCATAATTTTCTGCTGATCTAATGTAGTCATAATCATTGTCAAGACAATCTAAATCTAGAATTTTGGCCTCCAATGATAAAGGATTCAAAATTTATTAGCTTCTGAGTATCGGGTTAATAGTTTGACAGAGAAAACAAAAGAACAGGTTGACCTTGTAAATGATCTTGGTTCCAAATGTATGGAAGTTATTGATTGGGCAATTAGTGATGACCAGTGATAGTGGCCGACCAGATTGATGATCTGTGAGTGCAAGTTTTGGTCCGCATCTCAAGTTATGCATGGATCTAGATGACAAAGCAGAGTATTTAATAAAGTTCCTAGTGTTCTTGAAGCTGACTAGAAAGTGATTGAAGATCAGGATGCAGATATATATAGCCCATAGATTTGGATGATTTTGTGTAAGTGTTGCGACTATGAAGGAAGAGCGAAGAAGCAGAGATCCAAGGTTCAGATAATGACAGAGCAGTAAGCAGGGGAGAGTACAGATGAAATGTGTAAGATTAGTGTCTTGTGCTTAACTGGAACTAAATTCTTGCATTAGTAGATGCTTCTCATTAGTTCAAAAATCCTTATTATTCTCTTGTAATCATTTGTAGGCAGTGAGCCTCTATTTGAGCAGTGAGCTCTAGGCAGTGAGCCTGAATGCATGTGCATTCCCATTTGTAAAATACTTTTCACAGGGTATTATTTTTTGTGGGTTAATCCCCACCATGGTTTTTCCCTTAACCAGGTTTCCATGCTAAAAACTTAGTGTCAAGTGTGTTATTGTGTTGCTGCTCTTACATTTGTGATTGTGGTTTTCATGATTAAGTTATTGATTTATTGTTAAGTCGTAAAAGGAAGAATTAATTACAGGAAGTATTAAATTTTTTAGGCAACTGATTCAGCCCCCCTCTTAGTTGTCTACCCTATTTTCAATAGGTAAATGCTAGGGAAGGTCTCGATTTATGTGCCAAGGGTGCCAATCGTTCCAGGTTGCAGGCTACCGACAAAGTCACTTTACCAGTAGCTTACAGCCCAAAATAACTGGGATGCTTGGCACATGAAATGAGACCTCCCCTAACATTTACCCACCCACCCCGACGTGTGGACGTAGTTGGTTCAGCCCCACAATGAGTATATCAAAAAATATGGCACCTGGCAAGGTTGTGCTACATGAAATTGAAGCATTTTGCAAGAATGTATTTGATTTCAACACAATCAAATGGATTTGAGTTGACAAAAATTGAGAGAGGTTATTGTGGAAGGACCCCATGTACCCCTGTAGGTCCAAATGAAACATTCCCAGCTACCATTAATTCTGAGAACTACTGCGTCAAAGTTTAGCATTTTTTTGGTCTTAGGGATCTTAAGGGACTTTACTAGTAGCCTATTGCCCTGAATGACTGGGACCCTTGGCACATGAAATGAGACCTCCCCTAGCATTTATCTACCCACTCAATGTGTTGGTGAAGTCTGTTCAGCCTCACAAGCTATGGAATGCAAAATGTCACTCCTAGCACCTTTCGAGTTTGCCAGTAGCTTGCAGGCCAGAATGACTGACATAATTGGCGCACGAAACAAGACCTCCCCTAGGATTTACCTACCCACCTAGACATGCTGGCATAGTTGGTTTGACCCCACGACCTATGGAATGCAAAATTTTAGGCTAAGCAACTTTCTACTTTGTTAGCAGCTTACAACCTGGAATGACTGGGATGCTTGCCACATGAAATGAGACCTCCCCTAACATTTACCCACCCACCCCAAAATGTTGGTGTAGTTGGTTTAGCCCCACGATGAGAAAAATAAAAAATATGGCACCTAGCAAGGTTGTGCTGCATGAAACTGAAGTATTTTGCAATAATGCATTTGATTTTAGTACGGTCAAATAGACCAGAGTTGACCAAAACTGAGAGAGGTTATTGTGGACTAACCCCACGTGTGTCTGTAGGTCCAAACGGAATGTTCACAACTACCATGAATTCTAAGAACTGCTCAATCAAAGTTTGGCAATGTTTTGGTCTTAGGGATCTTAAGGGACTTTGTCGGTAGCCTGCTGCCCGAAACAACTGGGACACTTGGCACACAAGATGAGACCTCCCTTGGCATTTACCCTCCCACCTCAACACATTGGCAAAGTTTGTTCAGCCCCACAAGTTATGGGATGCAAAATGTCACTCCTAGCACCTTTCCACTGCATGAATCTGAAGCATTTTGCAAGAATGCATTTGATTTCAGCACGATCAAACAGTTTGGAGTTGACCAAAACCAAGAGAAGTTATTGTGGATGGACTAGACGTGCACCTATAGGTCTAAACAAAATGTTCCCAACTGCCACGAATTCTAAGAACTACTCCGTCATAGTTTGACACTTTTTTGGTCTTAGGGATCTTAAGGGACTTTACCGGTAACCTACTACCCTGAATGACTAGGATGCTTGGCACACAAAACAAGACCTCCCCTAGCATTTACTCACCCACCCCAATGCATTGGCAAAGTTCGTTCGGCCCCACAAGCCATGGAATGCAAAATGTCACTCCTAACACCTTTCAAGTTTGCTGGTACCTTGTAGCCCAGAATGACTGAGACACTTGGCGCATGAAAAGAGACCTCCTTTGGCATATACCCACCCACCCAAACATTTTGGCGTAGTCGGTTTGACCCAACGAGCTATGGAATGCAAATTTCACTCCTAGCACCTTTTGAGTTTGTTGGTAGCTTGCAGCCCAGAACTACTGAGACACTTGGTGCATGAAATGAGACCTCCCCTGGCATTTACCCACCCACCCAGACATGTTGGTGCAGTCGGTTCAACCCCACAAGCTATGGAATGTAAAATGCCACTCCTAGAACCTTTCCACTGCATGAAACTGAAGCATTTTGTAAGAATGCATTTGATTTCAACATGGTCAAATGGTTTGGAGTTGACCAAAACTAAGAGAGGTTATTATGGATGGACCCCACATGCACCTGTAGGTCCAAATAGAATGTTCCCATCTACCACAAATTTTGAGAACTGCTCTATCATATTTTGGTAGTTTTTTGGTCTTAAGGATCTTAAGGGACTTTGTCGGTAGCCTGTTGCCCCGAATGACTGAGACTCTTGGCACATGAAATAAAACCTCCCCTGGCATTTACCCACCCACCCTGATGCATTGGCAAAGTCCATTCAGACCCATGAGCTTTGGAATGCAAAATATCACTCCTAGCACCTTTTGACTTTGCTAGTAGCTTACAGCCTAGAACAACTAAGACACTTGGTGCACGAAACAAGACCTCCCCTAGCATTCACCCACCCACCTGGATGTGTTGGCACAATCGGTTTGACCCCATGAGCTATGGAATGCAAAATGTCACTCCTAGCACCTTTCCACTGCATGAAACTGAAGCATTTTGCAAGAATGCATTTGATTTCAGTACGGTCAAATAGATTGGAATTGACCAAAACTGAGAGAGGTTATTGTGGATGGACCCCACATGCACCTGTAGGTCCAAACAAAACTTTCCTAGGTGCCACAAATTCTGAGAACTACTCCGCAATAGTTTGGTGGTTTTTTGGTCTTAGGGATCTTAAGGGACTTTATTGGTAGCCTGCTGCCCTGAATGACTAGGGTGCTTGGCACACAAAACAAGACTTCCCCTAGCATTTACCCACTGACCCTGATGCATTGGTGAAGTCCATTCAGCTCCATGAGCTATGAAATGCAAAATGTCACTCTTAGCACCTTTCCATTGCATGAAACTGAAGCATTTTGGAACAATGTGTTCCTTGCCACCATATGCAAACGAAATTAATTTAGAAAAAATCAAGGTAGGTGTTTGTAGATGGACCTAACATCCACCTATACATGCAAAGAAGATGTTCCTAGGTGTCATAGTTTGATGGAACGGTTGATCCAAAGTTTTTCACCTATTTTTTCTTACGGCTCTTGAGAGATTATCTGCGTTTGATATACCCAAGAATGACCATGAGGCTTTGCCACCAAAAATACATGCCCCCTAGCATTTACCCACCCACCTAGATGCATTGGCGCCATCTGTTTGGCCCCAAGAGATACCAAATGTAAAAATTCAGTCATAATACCTTTCTAATAGATTTAAATTCAGTACTATAAAGGTGTTCTCACTTGATCCAATGTCTTGTAGGGAATGAATTGAGGTTGCCCTTATTGCTACTATCAATTGTTTGCCATTAAAACTCATTAAGACTCATTATGAAATAGTAACATCATTAAAATAAATTAAAACTCATAGTAACATCATTAAAACTCATTATGAAATAGAAAGTAAAGGGCAACTTCATAAGGATTATGCCTACCTCCTTCATACTAAAATCCTACATGCAAATGCAATTGCACTATTTATTTGAAATGAGTAGCTAAAATATACAAGGTGAAATGAGGATACCAAAGAAAAATAACATACCTTTTTGTCATTCCACTAATTCAATCCAATGAACCATCAGGGTCTACTCTACTCTTTATTGTGTCAAGTATTGCCTCATGATCAAACTCATGAACCTTCCACAAGGTCATGTTCAATGGTCTACCCCCTTATTTGATCAAATAAACGTTTGATACCACAACAAGGTTAGAATAATGAAGAATATTCCTATGTGTGTCAAAGTCCTCGAACAACCACACATCAGACTTCTTCACTGGGTACCTTCTAAGCCATGTTCCTATAACAACCACTGATCCTATAGGGTACTCAATGTTTTCTCCGTCTATAACAGGGGCATCTAATTTCTTTTTTCCTCAACACAATGACACAAATAATAATCCATTCCTTCTTCATTGTCTTCAGCTCCAATAACTACATAAACATGCCCTGCATTGATACGTGCATTCAGTTTGATGAATATAGTCAACAATACAAGAAAAAAAAATAAGATGGCATATTGAATTTTATTAAATTTGAATGCTAATAATACCTGGTTGAACTAGATTTGAAACATGGTCAAAATTAGTTGATGATTCAATCTCTGTGATTTGTAGTGCTATCGGTGATCGATACATGCCAATCAGGCTTAGGCCTCTTGTACACCAATCATTGACCCACTCCTTTGACTCATAATCATACCAAGCTTCATATGTACATGAAGAATAAAAGCATGACATCCACCACGTATGAATACTCCATGAACCTACATTAGAGCTTCTAAAAGAGTGTATCTCACACGATGCTGTCAATGTACAACAGTCCTCATATTTTGCAAAGTTAGTATCATCAAGCAACCAAAAATATCTACAAATTGTAGACTTACCTTCATTACCTAGACCCATTGTAGTGTTGCACTATTCGACAATAGATCTCGCATATGTCAACTTTGCATTGTCTTTGTACTTCAACTCTTCTCGTGCCAATGCTCTTTTGATATATGCTCCTGCACCATCATGCTCCCTCTTTCCATGCTTAGCCTCACAAAAATTACAAATATGTTGAACACCATTCATTGTATGCATCCTGCTCAACCAATATAACATCCACAAGTTCTTTAATTGTGATGCATAATTATCTGACCATATGATATGCTGACAAAATGATATGCTCCTACTAGCTAAATCACAATAGAACATCTGAAAGCAACCTTGCATGAACTCCATAGAGTCTGTGCCATCATCACTAATATAAAAATGATATTCCCTCAAGATCTTCCTATCATCCTTTGTACTATCTTCTGCATGAATGAATGTTATTTAGACAAATATAGCAACTTGCGTAGAGTTGTAATACTATGATTGCACCTCATTATGTGGCTGTAGTGTGTAGTTCTCTACAAAGTCAACAACTAAAATGATGGTACCAAGTGGAAATGTGTCCTTACATAACTTGAATTGCAAGTCCAATCATCGAGCTCATGGGTATGCCTTGCATACTCGTACACTATACTGTCACGAAATGTAGACATAAACTAATACATTAGAATCTTTTGAATAGCCAAATCACACCTCTTTGCTTCTTTACCATCTTTTGTATTATAGGCCACTATTTTATACTTTATGAACTCTACTAGTTTGTTTCCAACTGCATGTGTGTTTTCCATATGTTCACATATTGGCATATGTTGCAAGCCACCGCAATGCTGACATGTGCCATCCAAGGATAATTTCCTAAAGAATATTTGACCTTCCTCTCTTTCACATAAAATTATTGATCTGAAATCTCTTGAAGATGTTGGTGGGGCATGTATGCCACAATCCTGCAAAACACTGTTAGTATAGAAATCTAAACATCAAAATGGTTAGAAAATTTAATATGTAGTCTACAATAACAATTAGTGTGTGTGTGATTTATTTTGACATAGAAAGGTTTTAGCATTTCAAAATATCTTTGACAAATTTTAATTTGATGATACATCTCTTGAAATTTCTTTAAAAATTATGTTTGAGTCACATCCAAAAAATGCTTTGGATGTGGCTCATGGTTTCGACAACCAATTCTCCTTATCACAACATCTCTTGCATTAGGAGATACCCTTGTGTTATTTTTCAAAAATTCTTTGATGAGGGATTTCAAGTCTTCAACAACAACTTTGTCTTTTCATGGGAGTCTCCCAGAGAATGCCCACAATTCATTGGTGTTTGGGTCCTCAACTCTTTCACATCTTCCAACAGCTCTCATTAGAGTTTTTCTACTTATTTTCAATGCTTGACTTGTCTTTCTAATGAGGCGAGCTTTCTTTATTTGTTGGCTTACTATTCTCGATGTAATCACATGTCATCTGACATTACTATCCTTGGTGCATGAGGTGGAACCCACACTCTCATATGTGCTCATTAGATTCTTTACAATTGATTTTCTCTTGAGGCATCTAATGTTTTAGGCCAAGAATCTTCATAATGGGCCTAAATTTTAGATTTCTCATCAATTCAATAAATAGTTGACATCTTCTGGTTTCATTTAAATTCTCAAAGAATGATTTCTATATCTTATTCACATATGTTTGGCAAGTGTGCTTGGGAATCTTATCCTGCATGAGCTTCAACACATTCTCATCGATATCAATTAGAAACTTTGGCTTCCTATGCAAAATTCTAGGAGGTGTTTTCATTGGTAAAGCTCACTCAACATTAGAAATTTCTTTAATATTTACTTGAGATGGGAAAGATGACGTACCTTCAATTGGAGATGAAAACGATGAAAAGGCTTGAAGTTGAGATGGAGAAGATGGTGTACCTTCAACTTGATGTGTGAATGATGGTGTGCCACCAACTTGAGAAGAAAATAAAGATCTACCTTCAACTTCACCTATGAAAGATGGAGTGCCTCCAATTAGAGAAGATAATGATGGTGTTCCTTTAACTTGACTTGTGGATGATGGAGTGCCTCTAACTTGGAGATGCAGTTTCCTCATTGAACAGAGGTTTGCATTCATTCCCTTTGTGCCACCAATTCCATCTCTCTCTCTCTTAGCTTCATTAGATGTGTCATGTTCCTCTTCAATTGGCAATGGTGGAATATCTAGAAATGTATGGTCAACAATTTTCTACTTTCATGAATTTGCCTCATTCTTTCTCTTTTCCTCTCATTCTCAGCTTAAGGCTCTTCTGGTGTTAGAGTCTTTGCTCATTTCCTCGGCATGATGATGATTTCTATAAGCATGATGAATAAGACAATGATAATTAGAACTTTGAGGGGGCTTTTTCAACAAAAGCCAAAGTTGGAGAATGAAGCAACAAGTCTTGACAATTCCCAATAATGAAAATGGTAGACAATTCTTTTTTAATAGAGGAGTTTGGGCAGATTGTAATAGTAGACTTGCTCTTCCTTTATCAACCATTATTGGAGCCTATCCTTGCATAATTTGGTATGTACACATGTGTTGATTCATAACAATAGATCCTTATATATGTAATTTGGTTCATAATTGCAAATCATGATTCATAACAACAAATTCATGACAACTAATTCATAACATCATATTCATGTAACAGTTGATTCATAATAGTAGAGCCTATCCTTTATCAACTGTCATAATAGTAGAATAACGAGGTGCATAAATTTAGGGCAGAGTTTTGTTTCATAATGACCTACTTGTAAATAATTTATTGATTGTAGGTTAGCTTATTGAAAATAATTTAGAGTTTTGTTTCATGATGACCTATTTGTAAATGTTTTGATAAAAATCATGGTGGAAAAAGTTGTAGCAGAAGTTCTCATGACCAAACATGAAAAAGGAGGATCTTTTGTGAGTTTTAGCACTATCCTATCAACCATGACTATCATGAAGTTGTTTATAATGCCTTCTCTAAATATCTTTGATATTTTTCCATAGGTATCAATAAGGTGAAGGTAGATCATTAGTGAAAAGTTTCCAAGATAAATTATAACAAGTAATACATAACCATCACCCTAAGATGCAAAGGTATTGTCCCATGATGAAAAGATAACTACCACTATCATAAAAATTATTAGAGGTATTTAGGATTATCATGATATACTTGACTGAAGATCATCATTTCATGTATAACAAGTTGTCCTAAACTATATTTTGAGTATATCCCATATGTGAATTATCATATACAATGATAGACAAATTGCTTATGGAGGTGATGTTGAGGGAAAAGACTATCAAATTGCGCTCTGACTATTACAAACAACCATATAGACTATCACATCATAAACATAGAATACTATCATGAAACTCTAGATCACTATTAATTTCAAATATACAAAATATACAATAGGCTCTCACTACCCTATTCACATGAAAGATTACTACATCAAATGCAAAGGTATTGGTGTTAGGAATTGCATGCAAAAGATATCAATTAAATGCAAATAAAGATTAAACAGAGGAATGAAAATACATAGAAATAATAACAATGAGAGACAAGTTTTAATGTGGTTCACCCAAACTCGGGCTACATCCACCAACAAAGAATCCAATATTATTATCTAGTAAATCAAACCGATTACAACCAGCAATTCTTGCAACTCAATACCGCTACAAAATGTTACAATACATCTCAAGGGAAACCTTAACCCTTAGCCACTTTTATCAAGCCTTATGTCAATTACAAAAATAGGGTTTTTTTATGTTGGCCAATAGAAAAATAACTCCCGATGCCTTAATAAAATAATAAAAAATCATTGGAGGTTAGGGAGCGTACCAGGGGCGCTGCCCCTTGACCCCGTCTTGGGGGTGCTGCCCCATGACCCCATTAAATAATTTGGGGGGAAACCACACCGAAAAAAGTGGGGTAAATTTAACCTCCAAGTTTGATTAGGCTGCATATAACAACAATTGGCACTTTGGGAGAAGACAATCATAGTCTGTAAGTTGAACAAATGCACACTATCAATAACAATCATGTTGAGTTCTCCTCATTTCATATTGTTTGTTATGTATTATGAAAAGATAATCCTAGAAATAAATCCCTGATAGATTGTATCAAATCCTAAGAACATTACCAATTATATGCAAAACACCTAGTGACCTAAGAACACCTAGAAACAAACTACTTGCTAGTCTATCATGCCTAGGTTTATGGATAGTTATTTTTCTACTAATTTTGGATGATTATAAGGATATCAATGCATGGTCACCTATATGGTATGGTGCTCCTTAGGATTACAAGGTAAGTGATGACAATGATGAAAAGGACTGATTATATATAGATTAGAATTGTCAATCACCTTAAATGGACTATCAACACAACTAGGACTATCATGACAGTCAATAGGAGCATCAAACCCTATGAAGATAATTTGATATCTTGTCAAGGTGTAAAGGATGGGTTTTCTAGGAATCATAAATGTATAGGACAGTCATTGTAACCTTAGAAATATCACATGACATTGTTTGAACAATAGTCTAAAATAAGAATGATCAAACCCTAGGACTTTCATAAGTAAATTGGTGCATTACAATGGAAATCACAAGTTCATTGAAGGATAAATGCTGAGATAGGTTATTAAAGAAGAATATAATGATGATAAGATGAGAAGGAAGAAGATCTAATGAATATCTAAGGAAGAAGTTCTCATGACAACAAATAGAATGTTTCTATTGCAAATGTGTTTATTAAAAATAGATACTCTAAAAGAAACTCTTGAGGATACAAATTGGTTATGTCATGTGGTTAGTATGGTCAATTGACCTTTAAGGAATTGAACTTGTTACATACTAAGATTTGTGGATTGTTCAAGATTTTGTTGAAGAGTTTGATCATAACTTGATAAGATAGTGATAGAAGCCTATAACCATGCATTGAGAGTTGGACATTGTGTTATGGCATGGAGATTTATTACAACCAAGTGTTTCTATGGTAGAAATTGCAAGATGCTTGGTGAAGAACTCACTATTGCATCATGAGCTAAGTGAGTTGCTAGAGCATGTATGGTAGTGCAAGAGCACATGTGGCAGTGTTGGAGTGCATGTAGTGAAAATTAGAACATGTATATGTTCTAGAGAATGTTTTGAGGTATCACAAGTGATAAGAAGTGATTCAGAGTTTGTCTTTGTTATTGCAAGCCATGGTTTGATTTTGGTTGCAATGTAGGAAAACATACATAGACAAGTCATGTGTTTT
Source organism: Cunninghamia lanceolata (assembly GCA_027924645.1). Lineage (NCBI taxonomy): Eukaryota > Viridiplantae > Streptophyta > Pinopsida > Cupressales > Cupressaceae > Cunninghamia > Cunninghamia lanceolata. Next base: position 1,506,123 of record BSBN01001122.1, read on the forward strand.
GGTCAACAACTTTTGACTAAGTATGAAGACAAGTATGTCAAACAAGCTAAGTATCCAGTGTACCCTTGTAAGCATTGAAAGTGTTGAATTATCACAATCAATCAATACAAATCAGTCAATTGGTAGTAAAGAAGACATTGAGTATGATGGCACACCTAGTCCTAATGATGAGCATGAGTTGAATGGCCAAGAGGATGATAGTGACAACTCATTACTATATGAGAACCAAATATATATCAGATTTGCAGCTTCAATAGCATTATATTTTAAATGTTAATACAACTGGTTACATTAGAGAGAATGATGGTAATACTTTGTTATAGGGAGGTATCGATGACATAGTTCAAATTCAAGCTACAACAAATTCTATTAATGATTCAAGATACAACAAAATCATGTACATATCATATTTCAATTATTCTAATTCTATTAATACACATAATGATGACTTTTTTAACTTAGATAGTTCCACATTTAGTGATTGTGAGTGTTCTAAAGAACATAAAGTGAACTAAATTGGACATAAAAAAACATACCTTAGAATTCAATATTCCAGTTGACCAATCCTCCAAAATTTGGTTTCAAAATCCTCAAATTGATCTTTTTCACAAGTTAGATTATGAATTATATATTTAACTCTAAAATAGGATTAGTGAAATTTATGAAAAAACAAACATATATCATCAAATTCAATCTATATCAATGGTAATTAGCTTTGAAACAATATGAAACATGAAACTTTTAGTTGAAATAATCAAATTTTGTCCAAAAACATGCAAAACTAGCTCTTGTACATTGAAAAAAGAAAATAGGTGGTGGATTGATCAAACAATGATTGTTAATATGTCAAACACCATGAAAAAGTGTTTTCTTGTCTGATAGCACACATGAAAAGTAGGGAATAACAGACATGTGGGGTCTGAATCACGGATCCCATATGGTTTTTTTCCCTTTTTTTTCTTCCCATAATGCAAGTGTGTTTTGGGAAGCATGAAATCTTTAAGCTTTCATGTATTCAAACGAGTAAATTTAGTATTTTCTCTATATGTATAAGTATATATTTATAAGTATATATCTATAAGTATGTATCTATAAGTATATATCTATGCAAACCTTTATGTATAAGTATATATTTGTCTCTCTATCTCCCTCTCTCTCTAAACCCCTAAACCCTAAATAATGCCCCTAAACCTTTATCTCCCTATCTCTCACTCTCTAAACTCCTAACCCCTAAACCCTAAACCCTAAACCCGATCAACCCTAAACCCGTATCTCCTTGTCTCTATCATCCCTCTACCTCTCAATCTCTCTACCTATGTCTCTAGCCATGTCCCTCACCCTCTATCTCCCTATCTCTCCCCTTCAGTCTCCTCTATATCTTCCTATCAGTCCTCTCTCTGTAAACCATAGCATTAACCTCTAAACCTTAACCTCTAACCTCTAAACCATAAACCCTAAACCCTAAAATTGAGCAACCCTAAACCCCAAACCCCTAAACCATAAACCCTAGAAGAAACCCTAAACCTCTATCTCCCTATCTCTCCCAATCTATGTCGGTCCCCTCTCTCTATCTCTCTCTAAACCCCTAAACCCTATCCCCTAAACCCTAAACCTGACCAACCCTAAACTCCTAACCCCTAAATCCTAAACCCTAAACATGAGCAACCCTAAACCCCTAAACCCTAAGTCATTACACTAAACCCTAAACTTGAGCAACCCTAAACTCATAAACCTCAAATAATGCCCCTGACTCCTAAACCCTTAACTCAAGAAACCAGGCTAAACCCCTAAACCATACATAATTGCCCTTTAACCCTAACCCCTAAACCCTAAAATTGAGTAACCCTAATCTCATAAACCCTAAATAATGCCCCTAAAGGTCTAAGCAATCCTAAACTCATAAACCTAAAATAATGCCCCTAAACCTGAGCATCTCTCTCTCTCTCTCTCTCTCTCTCTCTCTCTCTCTCTCTCTCTCTCTCTCTCTCTCTCTCTCTCTCTCTCTCTCTCTCTCTCTCTCTCTCTCTCTCTCTCTCTCTCTCTCTCTCTCTCTCTCTCTCTCTCTCTCTCTCTCTCTCTCTCTCTCTCTCTCTCTCTCTCTCTCTCTCTCTCTCTCTCTCTCTCTCTCTCTCTCTCTCTCTCTCTCTCTCTCTCTCTCTCTCTCTCTCTCTCTCTCTCTCTCTCTCTCTCTCTCTCTCTCTCTCTCTCTCTCTCTCTCTCTCTCTCTCTCTCTCTCTCTCTCTCTCTCTCTCTCTCTCTCTCTCTCTCTCTCTCTCTCTCTCTCTCTCTCTCTCTCTCTCTCTCTCTCTCTCTCTCTCTCTCTCTCTCTCTCTCTCAACCCCTAAACCATAAATAATTACCCTAACCATAAACCATATACCCGGGCAACCCTAAACCCTAAATAATTCTCCTAAACCCTAACCCCTAAACAATAAACCTGAGCAACTCTCTACCTGAGGAAAGTAGAGAAAGAGGACCATATGAGGTAGAGAAGGGAGGGAAGTACAGAGTGAGAGAGAGCATAGGAGGTAGAGAGGGGAGGGAATAAGAGAGTGAGAGCAAAGGTAGGAGGTAGATAGGGGAGGGAAGAAGAAAGTGAGAGAGGGCAGGAGTTAGAGATGAGAGGGAAGTAGAGACTAAGAGAGGGTAGGAGGTAGAAAGGGGAGGGAAGTAAAGAGTGAGAGAGAGTGTAGGATGTACAGAGGGGAGGGAAGAAGAGAGTGTGAGCAAACGTAGCAGGTAGAGAGAGGAGGGAAAAAGAGAGTGAGAGAGAGGGTATGAGGTAGAGAGAGGAGGGAAGTAGAGAGTGGGAGAGAGGGTAGGAGGTAAAGAGGTAGAGAGGGGAGGGATAAAGAGAGTGAGAGAGGGTAGGAGGTAGAGAGGAGAGGGAAGTAGAGAGTGGGAGAGGACCATAGGAGGTAGAGAGGGGAGGGAAGAAGAGAGTGAGAGAGAGGGTATGAGGTAGAGAGGGGAGGGAAGTAGAGAGTGGGAGAGAGGGGAGGAGGTAGAGAGGGGATGGAAGGAGAGAGTGAGAGAGAGCAGGAGGTAGAGAGGGGAGGGAAGAAGAGAGTGAGAAAGGATAGGAGGTAGAGGGGAGGGAAGTAGAGAGTGAGAGAGGGTAGGAGGTAGAGAGGGGAGGGAAGAAGCTCGAGTGAGAGAGAGGGTAGGCAAGAAGAGACTGAGAGAGGGTAGGAGGTAGAGAGGGAAGACAAGTAGAGAGTGATAGAGAGGGTAGGAGGTAGAGAGGGGAGGGAAGAAAAGAGTGAGAGAGAAGGTATGAGGTAGAGAGGGGAGGGAAGTAGAGACTTAGAGAGAGGGTAGGAAGTAGAGAGGGGAGGGACGTAGAGAGTGAGAGAGAGCGTAGTAGGTACAGAGGGGAGGGAAGAAGAATCTGAGAAAAGGTAGGAGGTAGAGAGAGGAGGGAAGTAGAAAGTGGGAGAGAGAGTAGGACGTATAGAGGGGAGGGAAGTAGAGAGTGAGAGAGGGTAGGAGGTAGAGAGGGGAGGGAAGAAGAGAGTGAGAGCAAAGGTAGGAGGTAGAGAGGGGAGGGAAGAAGAGAGTGAGAGAGAGGGTAGGAGGTAGAGAGGGGAGGGAAGTAGAGAGTGGGAGAGAGGGTAGGAGGTAGAGAGGGGAGGGAAGTAGAGAGTGAGAGAAGGTAGGAGGTAGATACAGGAGAGAAGAAGAGAGTGAGAAAGCGTAGGAGGTAGAGAGTGAGAGAGGGTAGGAGGTAGAGAGGGGACAGAAGTAGAGAGTGAGAGAGACGGTAGGAGGTAGAGAGGGGAGGGAAGAAGAGAGTGAGAGACAAGGAAGGAGGTAGAGAGTGGAGGGAAGTAGAGAGAGAGGAGGGAAGTAGAGATGAGAAAGAGAGTTGGAGGGGAGGGAGAGAGGAGGGGAGGAAATTATAGTGTTTTAGTTCAATAGAACGCGAGCGCATTATAACACCCTTGTGTTATGCTTAGGCTTGGTAATTACCAAGCCTAAGGATTCAATTTGCCTTGGTCTTCTAACCCAAAGGCTTGGACTATGTTTAGGATGTCTAAGGACATGTTTTTCTAGAATCTAACAAAATTCACATAACTTGGAGCATGCTCCCCATCGAGATTGCACTTTTTTCAATGAAAACTCAAAAAAAAATACCATCATAATCTTAAGCTCTCTATTATCTATCTAACCATATAATTTTTTTCACATTTTGAATATGTTAAGGGTTTCATCTTTAATTTCTTTTGTTAGTGTGTCCATTTTTTGTCAAAAACCAGCGTTTGGTATTTTTGACTTTTTTTCTAAACCGTTCATCAAAATTTTAAATAAGTTACATTTTTAGAAACTAGACTCCATTCTACACGTATTCAAAAAAAAAAAATTGATTAGTTTTCAAAAATTTTGGGGGGAGCATGCTCAATTTTTAGTTTTTCAAGTTGTGTCCACTTTGAAAAATAGTAAAAAATCAATTATTCATGAAAAAAATATTAGAAAAAATAGGGATAAACTACATGGTGTTAGATAACTTCTCATTGCAGTGATTTTTGAAATACTAAAAAAAAGTTAACCTTTTAGGGGGAGCATACCAGACGCTATGTTATTTTTTTTGAGAAAAATAGGACCAATTTGTGTGCTCCTCCTTTTTAAACCCTTAATCTCAACCATTTTTGAAAAAAAAATAGTAGTTTAGAAACTAGATTCGGAGCACTACAACTCTTGTTTTTGTTGTATCTTCAAATTTTGAGTGTAGCTTTTGAATTTCGTAAACCTCGCATCAACTTTTGCTTTCTGCTGAGTTTGCGTTAACTTTCAAATGTGGCTAAGTCCGCGCATATTTTGACTTTTGGCTAACCAAAACCAATGGGTGCAATTTTTCAAGTTTGGGGAGATAAAAAGTAGGAAACCCATTTTTATCTTTTATGCATAGTAATAACTCCTCCATGTTCATTTATCTCTCCCACAATCTAGGAAATCACCTCAAGTTAGTCTCTTTCTCTTGCATGCAAAATGAAGACGAGAATATTGGCAATTAAAAAGTTACTTCTATTTTGAAAGAGCAAGTTACTCTCCTTAGGCTATGCTACATTGATGGACAATTAGAAATGATAGCAAAATATGCACAAGTCATTATGAACTATCTTCAACAGCCACAAAATACCCTCAAAGAGCCGATCAACAAAAGCTGTAAATTGGTAGTTATTATAACTACCAAGAAGCATAAAGTGAATCTTTATTGTGAGGCATAGGCATTAAAAACATTCAGAGAGATGCAACTGGCAGATGTAAATCTGAGCTCCATGACCTTTGCCAACTCTAGCCTGCACCAAAATAAGAGCTTTTGAAAAGGGCATCGACATCAATAAAAGCATGATTGGAAGTGGATTTCTATTATATATCATAGTTGTAGTTGTAGCCGCCCTGAAAGACATATATGCATAATGTGCAAGCATAAGACAAATGAAAGAAATGCTCAAAATGGTCGTGTTGAAAAGGCCAAATGAAACTTGCAGGTGTTGAAGCCAAACTCCACGACTTTGCAAGCATCCTCCATGCATTGGAAAGAGATGTAGACATCTATCAAAGCATATTCTAAAGTGGATTCTATCATCTTTTGGTATTTTAGATGCCCTCGAAAGACATATAATTAAAGTCTGGAAACATAGATAGTGCACATGAACTTTTTGACTGCATGCCTTGGAGGAATGCGGTCTCGTAGGATGTAATGAGTGCAGATTTGTACAAAATGAATCTGTTGTAAAGGATTTAGAAACTTTTAGGTAGATGAATTTAACATATGGCCCACCAAAACCCCAAAAACTCCACCATTCACTCATCTTACTATGCAATGGTTGAAATGCTCGGGCATATATATGCATGTATGAGGTGGAGGCACAAATAAAACAACGAACTGTTTTGACATAATACCTCAAAGATTCCAGAATGTGCATATAATGGTTTTGTTGAAAATGTTTTCAAAACTCTCAAGCAAATTCAAATGAAGAATATGTATAAAACGGATTTGCAGTGAGGGTATTAGAAATGTAGAAGCATAGTGAAAGCTCCTAAACTGTTTGAAAGACTTCCTCAAAGAAATGTGGCCTATGGACGAATAAGAGCTACAAAGCAGAGTATGGGCATCTTCCAAAGCCAAAACACCAGGTATTTTAATCAAATTGATAGACATGTATGCTAAACATGGTCTGAATACATATGCAAGGTATGCAAACCATTTGGTAGAATGGTTCAAAGAAAGAAATTGCATCGAATAGAATGCCATGATCATAGCGTATACACAAAATGGTTTTCTTGATGAAGCATTAAGTCTATTCAAAGAATGCCTAACTAAAATATGGCCTCATAGATTATAAAGACCCCATGATATGATTCCCCTAAATGATATGCGTGCAAAATTGGAGTGGGTTCCTTGAAAAAGGCCACATAAATTTATGAGCTGAATGGCAATTGGCAAGTGTACGGTTGAATTCCACAACTTTCACCTAGTTCTCTACCTTCTTGAGCATACATGGAGATCTTTATAACAATGTATGGGCATACATAAATAATAATGAGAAGAGGGTTTTGGTGTCAAATATTATAGTTAAAAATGCTTTGGTTAGCATGTATTATCTCTCAGCAGTGTGGATATTATATAGTGTTTGCTTGATTAGAAGACATCAAAAGATATGGTTTCATAGAACTCCATGATTAGAACACTATCATAGACATGTATGATAGAAGTGGGATTCATAGACAAGTATATGAACTGTCTACTAAAATGCCCTTAAAGAGATATATCTCATGTGACAAATATTTTAGGTAAGCACAAAATGGATTTAAGAAGTTTTTAGAAGTTTTCAAGCATTACATTTCCAAATTGTTTTTGAGAGTACAGATATGAATAATTGAGGTTATTTAGAGGAATCCTTGGGGGATTATATATAGTATGTAGAAGTGCACCAGCCCTTTTAATTATCCCTCTCTATATATGTGGTGAATTGAGATGATGAGTGGATGGCAATGGCATTCTATGACCATAATCGGAGCATGAAAATGTGTAGCCTTTATTAGGATGTCGTCATGGATTATTTTCCTTCTCCTCTTGACTTACCACCCTTGAAGGGAAGAGGATCCAGAGGTGGACTTGGAAAGACACCCACGTAATGATAAACCATTTTGCAAGACTTGCTTTCAAAATTATGGCAAATCCATTTGGGGGTCTCCAACATTTGTACAAGTTTATTCTAGTAAACTAAATGTTGTATATTATGTGCTTAATTTCAAAAAAGGGGGAATTGGATGATTATCACAAATGTAAAATAAATAGTTGTGATGAAGCCAAGGTTGATGTGGCAGGGAACAGGACACTTTTGGCCTGAAGGAGGATATAACTAGAGAGATGTTTTGTGATCCAAATAAACCCATTGTGCTAGAAAGGATGAACTTTCATAATCCTATTGCTAAGATTGCAATTGAACCTAAATAAAAAGATGATGCAAACAAAATGCCTCTGGGTCTTATCAAACTTGCTAAGGAAGATCTTTCTTTCTACTTCTCAAGAGATGATGAGGGAACCAAACCATTATAGAAAGAATTGGGGAGTTGCATCTAGAAATCATTGTTGATCAAGAAAATTGAAGGTTGAGAATCTCTACATGTTCAATAGGACAAGCAAATTTATCAAGTTGCAAGGCATACAATGTGCATTTGCAACAAGAGTTTGTACATGAACTTTTCCTACTCAACCTGGGGATACCACAAGAATGACATGGTATCAAAGGGGATTCAAATGTATTGGATCTTATTCAGTCAAGAGTTCCCTAATATGGATGCCATTAGTGTTTCTAAAAATTTATATATAAACAAGAGTTCCACAATAATGAACTAAACTGAAAACACATAAGATGACACATGAGTCTAAAATTTAGGTATATAGAGAAGCCGTTAACATTGAGTGAGGTTTGATCATCAAAATGGAGTAGAATATGATGGAGAGTAACTATGCCAAATCCACAACTTGAAAGTTGCGAGTCCTAATTACCTTTTTGTGAAACTGACTTGAGTCACTCTTTGTACTTAAAAGTTAGGAAAATGAACTTTATTTCTAGAAAAGTGATGTAAAATGTAATAAAAAAAAAATAAGGTTCATTATATTTTTGTATTTCAAAAAGGTAGTTACTAGGTAGTTACAAAGTGGTTACTAGGTAGTTATGGGAAAAAGCCTATAAAATACAAAGCCATTTCAAATGTAAATGGGGGGGACTTTTTCAAGAGACTTTTTGAGGGGCACTCATTGAGAATATTTCCAAAGACCTTGGTCTAACACTTTGTACATGAAAGCTTTTGAAATTGTATAATTTTACAAATATAATGAAGAGTGCTTTGGTTCGTGTGTTCCGATGGTATTTCTGAGTTATTATTACTAATTTCTCATATGTTAGATTGGTAATACTTTTGTGTCACTGTATAAATCCAAGGTCATCCCATTGAAACATTTTAACTATGCAATTGATGTAAAGAAATGCAGTCTTATCTTGGTATCTTGATTCGAATGTTGTTGATGTAATCTATCTCATAGTGTGTGGGATTGGTATATCATTCTTTCATCATCATTATAATATCATAAACATTATTGTCTAATCCATCATATAGATTCAGGAATGTAGTTTCTAACTCTTATGATGAAACCCCTCTTTAACCTGTTAACAAGTTTATGAAATCTTGGTTGGTATTCGTATGTCTACTACTAGGGTTTATGTAAATTCACATTCCTTTAGTTTTCTTTTTTCTCCTTTTTGTACTTTAAGGTTAAAAGTACACAAAAACCCACCCCTATCATATGAGGGAGCTACCCTTCTCAACGCAGAGGAAAGTTTTTAGTCCAATAACAACTTCTCCAACTGTTGGGACAATTTAGTCACCACTCTAAGGGCAACGGGTCATTTTCAAAGGTTATTTCGTGGTGACAAAATATGTTTACGAACAATGTGCAGAGTGTCTAGCTGTGTTGCCAGATGGCTTATGATATCCTCTTTTCATGTTGGATAGAAGGTTGCTGAGCTCAACTCTGGAAACTCTAGTGGATGATTTACCTGAAGTCAAGGTTCTAAAAATCTCTATTTTTCTTTAGAGTAGAGCGTGATAGTTTCTGTAGATTTGACAAATTTCATCAAATCCAGTTGAGAAATATCTCCTGCTTATATTAGATTGAGTGCATTCATACATTCTTCACTCACACCTCTTAAGAAGACAAGCTTGAGTGATTCTGGAGAAAGTCTATTCTGCCTTGACTTCTTGAGGAAAAACTAAAATCTCTCTACATAATCTTCCAAGGGCTCATCTTCTTTCTGTGACATTCTGAAGATGTCATCCCCCTTCATTTATCTACCATGACAATAATCTTGAAATTTCTACAGAAAATTTTCCTTCATGGTGGCCCAAGTAGTTACAGAGTTCTCGCCCAAACCCATAAACCATCTTAATTCAATATCTATGAGAGTATCTAGGAAGAGCTTGAACCTATATGCATCTATAGTGTAATCATAACTACTACAGAGTACATAAAACTCAAAGAAAAATGTATCAGGGTCTTCAGTGATCAGCCCATGAAAGTTTGGTAAAGTAGAAGGAAGAATATTTTTCAAGGTGTCATCCCTCTCCTAGTTTGAAATAGGAAAGGCAAAGGTAACTAGCTCAACTAGTATTTCTACTTCTTCGTCTACCATGGTATCTTGGCTCCAATCTACAATATCTTCAAAATCCTCAGTGTTCTCCAAACCAAGGGTTGATTCAAAATGTTCCTCTTCTTCTTATGTTGAGCTAGTTAGAAGAAACCTCCCTCTATGGTCTCTTAGCTGCCGCATACAATAATGTATGAGCTAATGGCTGTGTTCATGCACCGTGTTAGTCAATATTTTTGAGATGAATTGAATATCTAAGTGATCCTAAATGCTAAAGAATACTATTTCTTGATAAAGCAAATACAAACATAAAAAAATGTCAAAAACTCAGAAATTTTAAACCTTAGCACCATCCCTGGCAACGACACCAAAAATGTCAAACTCCATTATTAACCAATAGCTTGATGCAGAAAGGGAATGCACACTACTCAATGGACCAACAGATCCTATATCAAGCAACCTACTAGTTATATAATGTGCTACATTTACATTATCAAACCAGGGAATTGTAATCTTCTTGGATGATGTTTGTACTATGTGTACAGTTAAGGATTCCTGAGTATTATTCTAGAGATTGTGTAAGGAAACTTGAATAAAGAAAGTACAGTACTCTAAGTAAACAAGAATAATAGAAATAACTAAGTGTATCTATCACAGCAGTAACCAAACGATCTATGCAAGCTCTCTAAGAGAATGACTAATAATTGGTTCATTCGGTGGTCACCTTGACTCAATGGACTCAATAACATAAGATACCAAAGTCAAACTACTTCACATTACTCATAGCTGTAGACACTAAAAATAACCTTTCATAGATTACTTGCATCAACATTAATTGAATAATCTAATTATTTAATTAAATTCATTTATTTCCTCTATTTTCCCTAATTTCCAACATTAATTGAATAAATTATATTTATTTAATTAATTTCATTAATTGCCTCTATATTCTTCCAAAATTAAATAATTTTAATTATTTAATTAAATCATTATCCTCTTTCAAATATTCAAATCCACATTAATTAAATAAATCAATTATTTAAATAATTCATCAAATTTCCTCTTATCCGCCATAAATAATTTTTATTATTTAATTGATCAAATTATTCTTCCAAATTTAAATAAATTATCCATTTATTTAAGTTGACTCAATCATTATAAATAAATAAAATTAATATTTTATTTATATTCTTCCATCATGCAAAATAAATTAAATCAATTTATTTGTTTAATTTATTTAAATCATCATATCTTATCTTTTCTTCAAATCATGCACAATCAATTAAATAATTTTATTTATTCAATTCTCAATTATCTTCCAATTCCTCTAAAAATATCATTTTCTTCTATGTGCACAATCAGTCTTATTTTTAGAACTTCAAAAAAGTAAATCTAAAGTTGAGTTAATTGGCTTTAATCTTATTATTTTTATCATCAACTCATAAATTAGAAAAAAACATTTTAATTTATGAAATCAAATCCTATCTTTAGCCAAAAAGTAGTTAATTCAATTAAATAATTTTTCTTCATAACACATGTCGTGTGCACAATCATCATGAGTTATTTGATTTATCTTGACCATCCATTTCATTGATTTATTTCAACCATTGATCAATCGTTCCTTGAAACCTATATATACCCCCTTCACTCCTTAAAAAATCCTCTTCGATCATTCAACTTTTGAGCACTCTTTGATCATTCAGCTTTTGAGCACTCTTCAATCATTCAGTTTTTTAGCACTCTTCATTCATACAGCATTTTTGAGAACATATTGCATCGTTGAGCACATTCTTGTTGGTATTAAGACAGACAACTAAGAGGGGGGGTGAATCAGTTGTCACAAAACTTTCTTTTCTTTAAACAATTAAATCCTTTTCATAATTCTACAGCATAATAATGATTCAATCATGGAAGCACAATGCAATAACTCAAGAGCAGAAAACACATTAGCACATATGACACCAAGATTTTAATGTGGAAAACTGAGTTAAGGGAAAAACCACGAGGTGACTAACCCAAGATTGCATTTTCTGTTAAAATAATAAGAAGAACAAAATGGCACTTGCTAATTAGGGCTCACTGCCTAAGCACACTGCACATAAAAGGCCCACTACCCACAAGAGACACATTGTCTACAGAATAATATAAATATTACATACTTGAACTAGAGATTAGCATCTTCACCATGCTTGAGTCAGTTCTATTTAAGCTCAACACTTCTGCTCTACTTTTCGCTCTTCTCCTCTCTACCACTTTCTCATCTTCACCAGGATACTTTGAAATGACTTCACAAGTCTTATTTATACAAGACATCAACTTTGGGATAATCATCAAAGTCAACACAATACATATGTTATTTATTACAGAGCAAAAACACAAATACAATTTGATTTGTTACAAGATCTTCATGTGTATCAACATACTATCAGCCACACATATCTAGGACTTCAATCCTCTTTCAGGAACATGCCATGCTTCGCAAAACATCTTCAAGATCATCTGCAAGATGTGTAAAACATCCGGTCGACCATGATTAGGAAGAACATCATCACCCGGAAGTAAATCTTCACTTGTGAGCTCAGTCTTTAATGCGGACCACCAACATGAACTAGACACAATCTGGAGACCCCCACAAGCTTGCCTAAATCACCAAGAATATCCACTCCACTTCTGCTTATTGAAATCATTCACATCTTCATCTGGAACCTCAAGAACACAGTCTGTCACCACTGTCACATTAGAATAAATGCTTACAGACCTCTAGACCACGAACCAATTGTGTTGTCAATTCACATTAGCTTCCAAAACATTCCACCAAATCTGTAGAACAAGATATTGCATTTCCAGATCTCACCGGACCTATTTGTGTCACTCTGTCACCTCTAAACAGCTGCCAAAACTAGTTTTACTAATATGGCTATAACTTCTCCAAATCTTCATGTGGACCTCTCAAATCTTGACTGGATCAACTTTAGACACATGTCTACAAACCCTTTGATGAGCATTCTCTAATCTTCATCTTAGCTTAGATTTTCACTTCATAAAGCTTCATTGTCTTCACTGTTCTTCTCTATTTCTGATAAGACTAATTTTCTCAATATCCTCAGCACATAGCTCATCAAGTCCTTGACATCAATGCAACAAGATTATGTTGACATCAATGACAACACCGGTTAGGCCCATACTTGCAACAATCTCCCCCTTTGTCATTGATGGCAACATATGATGTGAAAAACTATTTTAACCATCAAGACAAGAACTTCTCCTCACTAACTGACATAGCTCCCCCTATCAACAACAATCATTCATATGTCTTCTCTTTATTTACTGCTCCCCCTGAGTAGCAGCTTCCTGTCATCAATCCGGACCACAAGATATGACTGTGAGATTCACTGGACTAATGCACATCAGTGCACCTTAATTCAGAACCAGAGGGGTAATAACCCCTAACTTCTCCCTGAGATACTCAAAAGAGTCCTTAGGTAGAGGTTTAGTAAGAATGTTTGCATTTTGATCCTTTGAGGACACAAACTCCAATCTGACTTCATTCTTGTTCACCTGCTCTCTCAAAAAGTGAAATTTGATGGATATATGTTGTCTTTGAATGCAACACCAGATTTTTGTTGTATTTATTGTACTTGAGTTATCACAGAAAATTGTGATAGGTTCCTCATACTCCACTCTGATGTCTCTTAGCATTTGCTTCATCCACAATACTTGAGTGCAACTACCTACTACAACAATATATTCTGCTTCTGCAGTGGATAGAGATTTTGCCTCTTGTTTCTTGCTCAGCCAAGAAACCAATCTTTTCACCAAAAAGAATGCACCACCACTGGTACTCTTCCGATCATCCACATCTCCTGCCCAATCCGCATCTGTATATGCATGAAGAGAGAAATCATGATCTCTAGGGTACCATAAACCATACTCAACTATTCCCTTTAGATATCTGAGAATTCTCTTGATTGCCATGACATGAGATTCTCTAGGATCGGCTTGGAATTTGGCAACAAGACCAACAACATTCATAATGTCGGGTCTAGTTTGAGTAAGATATAGTAGTCCTCCAATCATTGACCTGTACTTGTTTTTATCAGCCTTAGGAGATTCATCATCTTTTCTCAATTTACATTCAGTTGCCATGGGAGTATTCATTGGTTTTGAATCTTCCATCCCAAATTTCTTCAACAATTCTTTCACATATTTGATCTATGATATGAAGATTCCTTTCTTTGTTTGAGTTATTTGCAGACCCAAGAAGAAATTTATTTCCCCAAACATAGACATCTCAAATTCACTTTTCATTTGATTTGCAAAAGTCTTGCACATACTATCTCTTCCTCCAAAAATGATATCATCAACAAATACTTCAATAATCAAGATACTCTCATTATCAATCTTGAAGTACAAGTTATTGTCAGCAGTACCTTTGTTGAAACCAATCTTCAAAAGATGTTTATCCAATCTTTCATACCAGGCCCTTGGGGCTTGTTTGAGTCCATATAGTGGTTTCTTCAACTTGCAGACCATATCACCATGATCAGACAATTGAAATCCATCTGGTTGCTCAATGTATACTTCTTCCAAGTCACCATTCAGGAAAGCAGACTTGACATCCATCTGATATACTTTGAAATCTTTGAAGGTAGAAAAAGTAAGAAATAATTTGACTGCTTCAATTCTTGCCATCGAAGCAAAAGTTTCTTCAAAATCAACTCCTTCTACTTGAGAATAACCCTTGCAGACCAATCTAGCTTTGTTTCTGATTACTTCACCATCTTCATTCAGTTTATTCTGGAAAATGCCTTTGGTCCCAATCACATTTTTGTTTCTAGGCCTGGGAACAAGATCCCAAGTGTGATTTTTCTCAATCTGCATCAACCCCTCCTCCATTGCTTTGGCCCAACTTTCATCATTGCATGCTTTATTTACTATTTTTGGTTCAATCTTTGAAATCAGACAATACTTTTCTGAATCGTGAGCAATCTTTCTTCTTGTTTGAACACCTTTGCTTTTATCACCTATAATCTGGTCTTTAGAATGATTCAGTCTTACATACCTGGGAGTTTTAGGACTTTCTTGCACTTCTATTTCTTGGACAGGTTCATTCAATTTTATCTCTTCTTCCTATATTTCAAGATTCTCCGGATCAATCTGGATCTAAATTTTAGAAGGGGCTTGAACTTCTTGGACCAAAACATCATTCTGATCATCTTCTTCATATTCATAAAACTTTGAGGGTTTTTCAATGCCTTCATCAACCTTCACATTTGTACTCTCTACAATCTTTCTCAATCTCTTGTTATAACATCGGTATGCTTTGCTTTGAGTAGAATAACCCAAGAATATTCCTTCATCACTTTTAGCATCAAATTTTCGAAGGTCTTCATCTCTTTTAATGTAACATTTGCTACCAAAGACTCTAAAATACTTCACAGTGGGAGTGATGCCAAACTAGAGTTCATAAGGGGTCTTACCAGTATTGCTTCTGATTTGTACTCGATTAAGAGTATAGACAGCAGTGTTTACAACTTCTCTCCAGTAGATCTGAGGAACATTTGCTTCTATCATCATGGTTCTAGATGCTTCCTGGATGTTCCGGTTCTTTCTCTCCACTACTCCATTCTGATGTGGAGTCCTTGGAGCAGATAACTATCTTTTTATCCCATGTTTCTCATAGAATTCTATGGACTCTCTGGATGTGAATTCTCCACCTCTATCAGACCTAAGACATTTTATGTTTAACCCAGTTTCATTCTCTACCATAGCTTTGAATATTTTGAATTTCTCAAGAGACTCAGATTTGTCTTTCAGGAAAGTCACCCACATCTTCTGAGAATGGTCATCAATTAGTAACATGAAATATCTATCACCTTGCAAACTCTTGATTCTTTCTTGTCCACATAGATTAGTATGTACTAATTCCAACAATCTGGTAGAAGATTGTTCCTTACTTTTGAATGTGACACTGCTCTGCTTACCCAATTGACATTCTTTGCACAAACTATTAGTAGGTTTCACCAGTCTTGGAAGATATCTTACAGCCTGAGTGTTGCTTATCTTGATGATATTATCAAAATTTATATGACACATTCTCGTATGCCACAACCAACTCTGATCAATTTGAACAAATAAACAACTTTTGCCAGTACCAACCAAGTGGAAGATGTTACCTTTTGTTTGAGTACCAGATGCAACCTCTATTCTAGAACTTTCAAAGATCTTACATTTTCCATTTTTGAATCAGAGATCATAGCCTTTGTCCACCAACTGCCTAACACTGAAAAGATTGTGCTTCAGACCTTCAACATACAGTACATCACTAGTTTTTTTCTTTCCATCAAAAGAAATAGTTCCTCTACCTCTGATTCTGCTAGCAGAATTATCACCAAATTTTACAACTCCTCCTTCATATTTTTCCAGATCTATGAATTTATTTTTGTCACCATTCATATGGTGGGAGCATCTACTATCAATGACCCAATCATCATTTTCTTCAACTTGGGCAGCCAGAGCTCTTTCTGTCATTTTATGATTGACAAATTCAGTGGGCATTGGATCTTCTTCCTTGATTGCAATAAACACCCAGTCATTTCCAGATTTGTTTCCAGTCTCTGATTCATCATCTGTTACTCCTTCATCATTATCATCTTCATGAACATAGTAACATTTCTTTTAGAATCTTGATCTATTTGGATTTGTCATTGAAAATCTTTCTGGACACCTTCAAGCAAGATGACCAATCTTGTTACAGTTGAAACATTTGAAGGGCAATTTTCCTTCATACTTACCAGATCCTCTTGGCAGTTGTTTTGCAATAAGGGCTTCAAGTTGAGCAGCTTTTACTTCGTCTTCTTTGAGATCTTTTCTTTCCTTTTCATACCATGATAATTTCTTTGAGGAGTTCTCTCCTAAATCATACCTTTGTTTGCCTTTTACAGAGGCACTAGCTTTGAATACAGATTTAGTCTTGGGGGGTGCATCTCCAAACTCAACCAATTCAAATGCAGCTAATTTTCCAACCAATTGATCTCTTGTGATATTTGATAAAGATCCAAATTCTTCAATAGCAGCAATCTTGTGTTTGTAAGCAGGAGGTAGGGAACTAAAAACTTTGGCAACAATCTCATCTTCATCCAAGGTTCCACCAGCACACCTAATGCCACAAATAAGCTCATTTACTTTTGGCATAAATGTAGTGATATTCTAATCTTCATTCATCTTCAAGTTTTCAAATTTTCCTTTTAGACTTGTAGCTTGGCACATTTAACATATTTGTCTCATTCATGCAGAAGTTCTAGTTTTTCCCAAATCTCATATGTAGTTTTTAAATCTATAACATTTGTTAGCTCTGAATCAGATAAGGCACTTAGTAAGGATTCTTTAGCTCAAAGATTATCTTCAGCATCTCTGATTTCATCTACAATTGTCAAATCATTCTTTGGAGGAACATACTTCTTTGAAGTTATGGTCCAATATTGCATTCCAATACATTGCAAGTGACATTCCATGCGGCTTTTCCAAAGAGTGTAATTAGTTCCATCAAGCCTCAGACTATCTTTCTTGTAGGAAGACATCCTGGATCTCCTCAAATGATTTAGCACTTTTAGAGGAACTTAGCTCTTATACCAATTGTTGGTATTAAGATAGACAACTGAGAGGGGGGTGAATCAGTTGTCACAAAACTTTCTTTTCTTTAAACAATTAAATCCTTTTCATAATTCTACAACATAATAATGATTCAATCATGGAAGCACAATGCAATAACTCAAGAGTAGAAAACACATTAGCACATATGACACCAAGATTTTAACGTGCAAAACCCAGTTAAGGGAAAAACCACATGGTGACTAACCCAAGATTGTATTCTCTATTAAAATAATAAGAAGAACAAAATGGCACTTTCCAATTAGGGCTCACTGCCTGAGCACACTGCTCACAAGAGGCTCGCTGCCTACAGGAGACACACTGCCTATAGAATAATATAAATATTACATACTTGAACTGGAGATTAGCATCTTCACCATGCTTGAGTCAGTTCCATTTAAGCTCAACACTCCTGCTCTACTTTTCGCTCTTCTCCTCTCTACCACTTTTGCATCTTCACCAAGATACTTTGAAATGACTTCACAAGTCTCATTTATACAAGACATCGACTTTGGGATAATCATCAAAGTTAGCACAATGCATACTTTATTTTATTACAGAGCAAATACACAGATACAATTTGATTTGTTACAAGATCTTTATGTGTATCACCATTATGTCAGCCACACATATCTGGGACTTCAATCTTCTTTGAGGAACATGCCATGCTTCACAGAACATCTTCAAGATCATCTGTAAGATGTGTAAAACATCTAGTCGGCCATGATTAGGAAGAACATCATCACCCGGAAGTATATCTTCAATTGCGAGCTCAATCTTTAATACAAACTGCCAACATGAATTGGACACAATCTAGAGACCCCCACAAGCTTGCCTGAATCACCAAGAATATCCACACCACTTCTACTTACTGAAATCATTCGCATCTTCAACTGGAACCTCAAGAACATAGTCTGTCATCACTGTCACATTAGAATAAATGCTTGCGGACCTCCAGACCATGAACCAATTGAGTTGTCAATTCACATTGGCTTCCTAAACATTCCACCAAATCCACAGAACAAAATATTACATTTCTGGATCTCACTGGACCTATTTGTGTCACTCTATCACCTCTGAACAGCTGCCAAAACCAGTTTTACTCATATGCCTATAACTTCTCCAAATCTTCATGTGGACCTCTCAAATCTTGACTGGATCAACTTTAGACACATGTCTACAAACCCTTTGATGCACATTCTTTGATCTTCATCTTAGCTAGAATTTTCACTTCATAGAGCTTCATTGTCTTCACTGTTCTTCTCTATTTCTGATAGGACTAATTTTCTTAATATCCTTAGCACACGGCTCATCCAATCCTTGACATCAATGCATCCGGAGTATGTTGACATCAATGACAACACCAGTTAAGCCCATACTTGCAACAATTCTATCTTTGAGCAAACTATCGACATTTGCTTGTTGCCACCATGGTTTTGCAATGCATAGAACAATCCACATCTAACAAAGAGAACAATACAATCTAGGTGAAAGCTTTCTTGTTTTAATTCAATTATTCATCAATATTGGTATTTGCTTAGATCGATATCTTTATGTTATAGGATTGAGTTGTTATTTTATTGATTTTGATATTATTCACAATCTCAATTTTTACCTATACACATTCTGGCATGCCTAATGGGACCGACTAACCTTGCTTTGTTAGAAAAACTAGATATTTTTGAAGCTAAGTATGGAAAAGTGCAATCATAACATAGATCTAAAGATCCTTGTTCACTAGTTTGAAAGAATAGGCATTGAGCATTCAAACAGTGTAACCTTAGCTCAAAATATTTCTAGGTTCTGTCGGCAGCATCAAAATCCTATTTGGGTATCTCTTATTTTTTGCATAAAACACATGGATTTTAAGAAAATAGATTGCAAATCTGCATCCCTATTTTTAGCCTATGCTTGTTATTTTTTTGTTTTTTCAGAGCAGTTTCATGAAATCGAGCATATATATGTAACCTTAGCTCAAAATATTTTTGGGTTTTGTTGGAAGCACCGAAATCCTATTTAGGTATCTTTTATTTTTTATGGAAAGCACACGGATTTCGAGAAAAATAGATCACAAATTTGCATCCTTATTTTTAGCCTATGCTTGTTTTTTTTGTTTTTTAATAGCAGTTTCACAAAATTGGGCCTACTTTTTGCATACAGTGTCAGATTTTCGTGAAACCAGTGGTGTTAGAAATCTGGTTCTCCCAAATTTTCTATGGTGAAATAATTTTCAGGTAATTTTATCAAATTTTTTAACTACAGTTAGTCAAAGTCAACATTTCTTTGCAAAATTTCAAATGGTCATAACTTGTGCAAAATTTATCCAATCTTTGCAAAAAAAAATTTGAAACTATATAGAAAATCATAAGGAATCTGATCATAGCATCCAATTTGTTGTATCTCATTATAATTATCATAAATTTTCCAAATTTCTCTTTGGTTTTCTAAGGTTTCTACCTTATTGTTAGGGTTTTGACTTGATTTCTGACATCTTATAAATTTCTTTGGAACTAATATCAACTTGTTGCAACATCTTATCACTCAAATAGAGAAGATAGGTTTTCCTAACATATCTTTGTAGGATGAACATTGAAGATTTGCAATCCTTCTCACTAAGTCTTAGAAACAATTGATTTTCTTAAGGGATAATTGACATCTATCTTTTGCAATCTAAGTCTTAGGAACAACTGCTATCTTAAGGGACAATGGACATGAATCATCTTTATCAATCTAAGTCTTAGGAACAACTGCTATCTTAAGGGACAATGGACATGAATGATCTTTTTGTAATCTAAGTCGTAGGAACAACTGCTATCTTAAGGGACAATGGACATGAATGATCTTTTTGCAATCTAAGTCTTAGGAACAACTACTATCTTAAGGGACAATGGACATGAATGATCTTTTTGTAATCTAAGTCTTAGGAACAACTACTATCTTAAGGGACAATTGACATCTATCATTTGCAAACTTGTGTGGTTAAGTAGTTGCACCTAGTTATTTTTCTTACTAAATAGGATAAATGAACAACAGTCTTCTGTACTTGTAAGGTGATAAGTATATGCTCTCCCCTTGTAACTTCTTGGGTGATCAAAAACTAGACTCATCTATCCTTTATTTTCAGTTTATCCTTTAGAAGGGTCTGCTTTTGGATTGTGCTTCATCCAAAAGGGATGACCCTAAGTGAAGTTTTCCTTTGAATTGCTATATAAATTGGTTGAGACAAAAGCCAAGTCCTAACTAGCATTAGCCTTACCTTACGGTGCCAACTCGAAAGGAATTGTACGTAACACTCTTGTGAAAGAAATTTTGCACTTGTGTAGGGTATACTGCATTCTTAGTAAAGTTGGTTAAAGCTTTTAGTAGCTTGCCGCATGCTCGCAAGGCATTGGTCTCCCAAAGCAACTAAGAACCATCTAGCTAGTGACTACCTAATTCACCTCCAAATGTTGCGGTAATTTTCAGTGCAAGGGGAATCGTTACAAGCCCTCAAGATTACTCACCATTGTCTCCCTTGAGATTAGACAATAATCCATGGCATAGAATAAGCTTCACATAGCTTTTCATGGGAAAGGGTGAGATATCCTTAATTATCCTCTCTTGCAAAGACACAAATGTATGCAGCCACTTTTTAGTGTGATGACATTTGAGTCAATGGAGATTTCAAGTTGTGATTTGATGTACCACAATGAATCCATGTCCTTAGGTATAAATTGTGCTTGATTTTTTTTGCAATTGTCTTATACCAGTGAAAACTTGGGCTTTTTTGTGAGCCTCGAACATACACTATTTGTCATGTCAATCCTTGACCACTCTATTTACTGTGTGTTTTCTCTTGTCAAAGCAACCATATCCAAATTAAATCCAAATCTATCAAAATTGGCTTGTAAAACAATATTGTCACAACAAAATGCACTTTTGCAACTGCTTTACGCACTTTTGCACCACAGTTTTGCACTTTCACACCATAGTCCCGCGCTTTTAATATACCAATCCCTCACTTTTGGTACCATAGTACCATGCTTTTGGTACCACAGTCTTGAGATTTTGGCGCACAGTTACACACTTTTGAGCCACAGTTACACACTTCTGGTTTCATATCTACTATCATTATCTAAATCACAGAGAGCCTCAATATTTTGATCAGTTTGAACCCCAGCCAATGTCCTTTAGCATTTTCAGACCTGTCTTGACCATTATCCATTCAAACTCAATCAACATCGTAGATTAAACTTAGACTTTTTGAGCCATTGATCCTCTTAAGATTACTATCATTAAACTCCATTTCACCAAACAGGCCTAAATCCTTACCCACGCTTTATCTTAGAGCTGAGTAATTTGGTCTCCACCATAAATCCTAGATCATATCAATCCCCTAATTCATCTTTTCATTTGATAGTGATCACATATCTTAGGTCTTTGGAGAAGAGCTAGTATCCGTTATTGGTTTTTATGAGCTTAGAGAATAAACTTCTCTTGAGTTAGTTTACGCCATTAACACTATTTTCCTTCATTGGGATCAATAGTCTACCCACGTGAATGGTAATCTTTATCCAATCAACAATCAATCTAGATTTTATAATCATCCATAAGCAACACACTTCAAATCCACCAACATGGTGATCTCAACTAAATCAAACTAGTCTAAAATCAATCAATCCCCCATTTCATATCATCAAAAATCCTCCTCAAAATGGTCCTAATCATCAACAAACTTAGGTCAACTCCAAAACCCAAAATCACAATTTGAGGAGTCCCTCCTTCTAGCTCCAATAATGATCATGAGAACCTTGTAGATTATGATGCATATCTTGAGGAACAAGCTGAAATACAAAGAATTAAACATATGTATCAACCCATTCCACCAATAGAAAACATGAACCTAGAGCAAAATCCTCATGATATCCAAAAAATGTTGGCTGAAATTAGGTGGTTATATAGAAAGGAACAAGTTACTACCCCACAACAACACCTACAATCCCAACTACAACACCAACAATTACAACCCCAACAACATCAATACATTCAACCCCAACAACCACATCAACACATCCAACATCAACACATTCAACCCCAACAACAACATGAACACTTTCCACACCAATACTCTCAAAATATAAACACCACATATCTTCCTCCACCTCAACCACCACAAAATCAAAATGTGTACCTCATTCACCCACAACAATATCAAAATCCTAATCCCCCTCAACAAGATCATCGAAATGTCCCATTTCATTATCCCCAACTTGAGACTCAAAACATCATCCATAATAATACTTAAGAGGGTAATACCTCTTTGATAAATTCATCTCACTTTGACATGCGCATGTATTCTCGTGATTTCCTTAAAAAAGAATATACTATTGATCCAAACCCCTTTCAAGAAGAGTGAAAATTTCAAGAAGGTCAATCCTCTCAAGAAGGGTCTCAAGAAATAGATGAAATCATGCAAGATCCTAAAACCATGGTAGCTATTGATAAACTCATAAGTTCTAATCTAGATCACGATTTTCATTTGCTTGCTCAAAAAGAAGCCAAATTACCTAGAGATTTCGATACATCTACTCTTAAGGAGAAAAATCCCATCCATGAGACTATTAATGTTATGAGTAGACCTCAAGTAAACCCCATCCAAACAATGTCTACCATATCTACACCATTCCTCGAAGCATCTTCACAAGAGGGTATACCTGATCAAAATCCCATGGGAGAAAAACCACTTGAACCTCTCCTTACTCCCATGGAGATTTATAAAGCTCAACAAGATTCACCCCAAGCTCATCCAACTCCTTATTCCAACATTTCAACTCATCATCAAACCCATTTAGGAGACTATCAAGTTCCTTCACAACACGAACATGCAAGTTTTCCTTTGCACCAAAATCAAATGTCCTTAAGTCCTTATGGTGCCATTGATAAGGAGAACACCACTCTAGCTTATGCATCCTATAAGTCTCCCACATCATTAACCACCCAAATTCCAATCCATGAGCCTACTAGTCCTATCTCCACACCACCATGTGATCCTACTCCTAGTCCATTGATCCACCAACCTTCTAATCCATCAAGCCCTGGATTTCCTTCATCACCATGTTCCTTCAAACCTCCACCAAAGGATCCCTTGGAGATAATCGTACAACAATTGGTCCAAGGAAATTTGATTGACCTACCACCAATAAAACCCTTTGGAGAAATCCACTTTAAACCCCATTTGTATAATGAAAACTATTATTGTGCATACCATAGGGTTAGGGGCCATACGACACTCAATTATGCCACACTAAATATAGATTAATCAAAAACCTCATAAATTGTGGTAAGATTAATCCCAATCCTAATCCTAATCCATCCAAGCACATTACCCCTCCATCCAATCTAAATCCCAATCCATCCAATCCCATTATCCCTCCATCCAATCAAAATCCTAAGCCTAAGCCTACAACACCATCCACCATTATTATCCATCCATTATATTGTTTATCCACCTATACTCTTATGAAGGATGTGATCCAATGGATATTAGTAAGGAATCAACCATCTCTGTGTCATCAAACACTTATCCAAGAGCCTATCAAGCTTATTCAAGAGCCTTCAAACAACATCTCTAGTCCTCCAAATATATCATATAATCTACAACTTGTCAATCCTACTGAAGATTCATCCACCATGAGTCCAAGTTTAGATCCATTCTACCTCCATGTTGTTGACCATCAAGAGCCTATCAAGCCTATCCAAGCATCTCCCACTTCTACCTCCATTCAATAAAAACAAGAGCTATGTCAAGAGTATAATCTAAAGCATGTGGAAATGTCAAACCTTTATCCAAATCAAGGTCAAAGCAACTCCATCCAACCCATCCATAACCTTTATACTTTCTATGATCAAGATATTGTCCAAGATCATGAACCTATCCATGAGCAACTTGATCCTATCCATGATCTGACAAATATCCACGAACAAGTTATCCACACTACTCCTATACATTATCCATCTAGCCCTAGCCATGATCCAACAAAATCCAATTCCCTTGATGAGACATTTGATCTCCAAGAAAGCATTGACAATCAAACGAGTAACTTGGATCCTATCCCTTCACCTCCTACTAAGCATAATGTTAGTCAAGATCCAAGCATCTCAAGTCATCCATTGCATGATCCCACATTGTCTCTTGTGGATCATCCATTATCTCATGTTGATCCTCCACCATCCACCATAGATCCCATTCCAAATCCATTATCCTATCCCCTTGGTCTTACCACCTTCATCCATGAATGTTCTTCCTTAGGAGAACAACCACCACTATCCACCACTTCACTTTCTCCATCAAATAATGGACTTGCATCATGTTTCCAAAACAAACATCCCATTGTATATCGTATGTTTCAAAACATGAACTATCAAGGCAAAGGTTTAGGCCTTCATGAACAAGGTATCTTAGAGCCCATCCATGTTGCAATCCATCCTCAAGCACATGGCCTTAGTTTTTCATCCCAAGAAAACCAATCCAAAGATGTTGGTATCACCTCCATGCCTCCATCAGCTACTTCTTCCACTCCATATCCTGGTGCACCTCATCACACCTCTCACTCATATGTCGTCATTCCTCCTCCATCATCATACCATTCACAAAAGCATGTGACCATACATCTCCCACCATCCACTCCTTCCAACTCCTAATCTTCATATCCTTACATCCCCTATTCCCTTCATCCATCAATACACTCATTCCTCCATCCACACATCTCGTCCCCTTATATCTCCTATCATTCCTAATCATGAACAACAAATGCACACATCGGCCCCATATGAAGCTATTACTAATCCCATGAGATTCAAAAATAAAAATTTAGATGCTTCCACATATATAGCAAAATATCCTCAAAAGCCTCAAGAATATCATGCCATAGGACATCAATACACAAATGCAAAGCCAAATCCATCTCAAAAGCTACATACACCCACACACCTCAAAGCAAAAACTAAAATGGTGTGGGTACCTAAGCAACAAGAAATTACCCAAAAGGAAGCATCCATATCTCAATATATGCCCAAATTCCAAAAATCTCATTCCCCATTACCAAATCCATCTCAAAAGTTGCATACACCCACACACCTCAAAGAAAAATGAAAATGGTGTGGGTCCCCAAGCAATAAGATATTACCCCAAAAGAAGCATCCATATCTCAATCTATCCCCCAATTCCAAAATTCCCGCTCCCCATTAAAAAATCTTGCAAATCCTATGTCCATTTGGGTTCCTAAATCCCTAAATCGCTGATTTCCAAATCCCCTATCCTGATTCCCATTACTCCCCACTCCTCATCCTAGTCAAATGCTTCAAAATCTATCACAGTGTATGCAACCATCGGTCTTGGTTCCCCACCATTCCATGCCATTTCCACATACTTCGATCCCCCATCTTATATCCATTATCCTCCATATTTCCCCCATCATACCTCTATGGTTAATTCTTTTACTCCATCACCCATTTATCCTTCCATCTCCATCCATCATCCATATCATAATCCACCATCCATTCCATTTCCATATTCCCACATCTACCATCATCCATGCGTGTAATGCTACCTGATATAGTCCATGTGCAAACACGCATTAAAGTGCTAACATACTACCTTGCTATTGGAAACATACACTTGAGTCCTCATCCTCCATCCCATCCAAAAGAGTAAAAAAAAATTAGATCAAAATAGTAAAGAGCAATCCCTTCATCCAATGGTGAAAACTTGGCAAACAGGTGCCTTGGATAAGTACCATGATGAAAAATTGACAAACAAGTGTCATGTGTAGATTGATTGTCTATGTACCTTACACTTGGGGGCATGTTGTCTCATCTACCCATCCTATCATATCTTCCTTATCTATTATATCTGCATAATTATCCCCTTAATCCAATTCATCCTTCTTTCCTCCTTTTGATCTTGATAAAGATAGAGGCAAAAATGTTGAAACATGCTTTGAAAATCTCTTGATATACCTCATCATTTCCAACCGATCTAATTAATCCTATTGTCATAAGCTTTGTCATATAAAATCATAAGCATTATACCTAGAATGGGGCATGTTATTCCTATGCAACATAGTCTTTGGTAATCACATCTTGAATTCTTCCATCCATCTTACACTACCTCATCCATCCCATTTACTATCTCCTATCCTTTTATCCATTCATCCAATCTCATCTCCATCCTTGCATCTAGACCTAGTTTTTCCTTGTCATCGGTATCTAGTACTAAGGCTATCCAAATGCAATCCCATGTCAACCAAAACATTTCAAAATCAAAAAAATGAAAAATTCAAAAAAATCAAAACATTCCCAAAAATAATCATAAATCATCATTCTTCATCCCAATCCATCAAATACTTCCCTCCTTCTTGTCTTCCATATTATCACAATCCATCCATCCACCTAGACTTGACTAACTCAAGCAGAAAACAAAATTTACATCCTTTGAAAGCTAAAGTACTTATCAAACCCAAAACAAAAAGACTACTCATGAAGCCATATATTGTCCTACATACCACTTGCCACATCTGTTACAACAATCCATCTATCCTAGATCAAATCAGTAGCCTTTAATAGATATATAGTTCCTACAATAAGGCTTTATCTACCCAATCTACCCTGAGCAACATGTTTGGAAAGAGAATATGTTGGTTGTGTGTTTGTTTTATCAATTAGTCTTTTTTTCTTTTTGGTTTATCTTTTGTTCCTTTCTGTAGTTCCTACCCTTGTGTGACTCTATGTGCCCTATTATTTTGGATGAATAGATTTAACAATACATTAATCTTGATTGTTAAATGATGTAAATTCAAGATAAATATGTGGCTTACTAGATATCACATCCTCATTGGTCTATTAATGTTGCTTCAGCTATGATTGCATTGTGGGATTTGATGTTTCGATTTGAGTGTGTAAAATATATGTATACAAGTGCTTGACCAATGGATGGATGTGGAGGAGATAGGGAACCACTTGGCCACCTCACCTTACCTAGTCCTTTAGTCGAGAGTTTGACCTTGTGTTCTTGTGGTATGTCAGTCGCTTATCTCATATGATTTTAGTCATTAATAGAAGACTAGTACCTATGTTCATCCTTTTACCTTTATCTAAAATCATTGTGAGTTTTGAATCCATGTGTTGTGTGTGACCCCGTTGAGTGTTGTGTCTTGTGCTTGCGTATAGTTGTTTTGAGTCTCTTTCACTTCATGGTTTTGATGATAGGCCATTGTAGGAGTGTTTGCCTATATCCTTCATGATTTACATGTGAGGTTGAATTAGCTTCGATCATTGAGTGATGTCCCTTGCATTTTAGTGATGATGTTATGACTTGTTGAAATTCCTCATGAGTTATAAGA
This sequence comes from Cunninghamia lanceolata, assembly GCA_027924645.1. Taxonomy (NCBI): domain Eukaryota; kingdom Viridiplantae; phylum Streptophyta; class Pinopsida; order Cupressales; family Cupressaceae; genus Cunninghamia; species Cunninghamia lanceolata. The sequence continues at coordinate 1,533,811 of BSBN01001122.1, forward strand.
TAGTTTGGATTTACGTTATGGTTAGAATAGTTTAATCTAATGTTGAGTTAATTGTTGTTTCAAAATGCTTGTCCTCCATTTAACTTGGATATACTCTTACGTTAGCATGCTAGGTTTGACTTTGTTAGTCGACCCTTCTTGCCAAACAATTTCTCTTTTATGACAATTATCTATTCTTTGGTGCTTTTAAAATACTTTGACTTATCTTAGTACGTGCAATTTAATTGGAAACCAAATATGCTTTATATATAAATATATAATCATAATCCTACTTTAACTTGGGCAATTTGTTTTTCTAAAATCTCCATTGTTCATGTATTTCAGCCAGGGCCTAAATTTGACAGTCAATCTTACCTGTCAAGCAATTTCTTTCATGACAGTTACCTCCTCAATAATGCCTTTAAAATACTATAACATATCTTAGTATAAGCAAACTATATTTAAACCAGATGTAGATTATGTCATCATAATCCTATGTGATTTGGGTTATCTTTTCTAAAAATCCTTCTTTCATAGGATGCGGTCTATTATTTAGCCAATAGGCTTTTATATGTGAGCACTTAGTGTTCGGAGTCATGGCTTAAGTTGGATGGTTGACCCTGCCTGTCAAGCAAATTTTGTATGACAATTGTCCATTCAAAGGTGCCCTTAGAGTATTATGACATACCTTAATATTAGCAATATTATATATAAACCAAATGAATATAATTAATATTCTATTTAGATTTTGACAGTTCGTCCAAAATCTCTCCTTTCTTGTGATATAATCTTTTAAAAATGTTGAATGTATTTTTCAACAAGAATGCCTAAATTCGGCCATATGCCATCAAATTTGAGCCTGTCCTGTCTCGGAGTTGGCTCATGTTGTTTTTACACCAAACAAAAAAAAAACCATTTTTATTCCTTGGCCTTTTTCAATTAGGTATTCCTTGAACCTCTAATGGGAGTAAGTGTGAGTTAATATTTTGATGGAATTTTATTTACTGGGGGGGCATTCATTTCTTTGGGAGATCGGTGGTTTTGATTTTTTTTGTTTTAATAAAATATTAGGGTAGAGAGAGTGGGGGCGGATGCAAAAACAAGGGTTTAGGGTTGGGTAAAACAAAGAAAGGGAAAGAAAAAGAAAAATAAAGGAGGGGAGAGAACAGAAAAATGAGGAAGGAGGCTACTGTTGGGGGGAACAGAGAGCGCAGATGGGGTCTTGTATAGCATGAGAAGAGAGAAGTGTTGCTGGAGTGGATATCTCTGAGGATGGAAAGGTTTAGTTTCTTTTTCATTTATGCCTTAAAGATATTAATTTCTACAACTGTCGTTTACATTCATCAGGTAGGAAACAAACTTAAACCAAAACTTAGCTTTTATTTTGTTAAGCCCAAACAGTCTTGCACATAGCAAACTAACAAAGGTGCCATACCTAGAAGTGGCGCAAAAAAGCATTAGAAGGTATTACCAATAGAAAAAAAAAGAGTAATGGATGTCTACACCCTATTCCAATGGCCACATTTTAGCATAGACAGTGAGGATGTCATTTTTAACTGCAAACGTGGTAATCCATGAGACCGCTCTTCTTTTATGATGCAGAGGCATCCACACTAAAACCTTGACATACAGCATGGATGTCTGCAACCCTTCATCATCATCATCATATTTCCCTTTACACTATCAGCATCATCATATTTACTCTGCCGACCGATATCCTCCTGATGACAAGCCTTCGACTCTTCGCCTGTCAGCAGCATCACCATATCCGACTATCGGCAGCATCATCACATTCGGCAAGCGCGAACATCCTCCTGACGTTCACTGTTCATCTTACCGACAACCTCTATCTTCAGCGTCGTGATGTTCAACATCATGTACATCAGCAGGATATAGAACATCCGGTTCCTCCCATATATCCTGATGATGATACTCTACTTCACGCACCTTTCCTTTGATGCTTACGTCACCCCGATATCCTGATGACGATTATCCTGATGACGATGACATCATATGCAGCTCCTCAATATCCTACTGCCCCGATATCCTGATGACGTATATCCTGATGACGATGACGTCATATGCAACTCCTCAATATCCTGTTGTTGGCCAAACTTAACTTTTTCGGCCCGCGATCAACCTGATCTTCTACCTTATGCCGATACGCTCCTCCTCGGCAACTCCTGATGATGATCACCCCAACGCACATTCACCTTATGCAATCTACTGCATCATACTCAACTCCCTTTACTCGGATGACGCCCGAAGCGACTGCAGGATATACGCAGAAATATCCTGATGATGCCGTTTTGACGAACTTCCAACCTTAGCGAATTTTCAATTCGCCGGACCTCCTGGGATGACTCGATCCACTTTCAGGGTGATCTTCCAAACTCTAACTATCAGCACGACCTAGCACATACCCATGCTAGGGTCTTCAACACCTCTCGATCGTGATCCTGCAAACCTGCATGCAAACGAACACGAAATGCAAACTAAATCCTACCCTACTGTACATGGCCATTCCACCGATTCGACGAATCAACCGGTGGAATGGATCAGCAAATCCATGAAGCCACCAAAACAGCAAATCGATCACACAGTGGAGATCAGACAGAAAATGAACACAAACAGGATCTTTATTGATTTCAACAGATGCAATTACAATGATCAGTCTCTCTCTCTGTCTCACTCTGTGCAACCTAGCTCAATGCAATACTCTCTCTAAAACCAACCGATCCTCATGCATATATAGGATCTCTGGCGAGTACTACTGACCCGATTCCAAGTGGCTGGGAGATCTCTCCAGGCAGCTGGGAGATCCAACCAGACCTACAGCATGACAACTGTCCTAACAAACTAGCTAAAAATAGCAAAGCATGGTCAACATGACCTTATTACATGCATTGGTCTTATCAGACCTTCTTGAAAACATTAACAAGACTCAAAACAAACTAACTGCCTCATGGAGGCCAGCTGTCAGGTAGGTGCTCCTGCACCATACTCCCCAACAGAAAAGAACTCATGTCCCATGAGTTTAGGATGTGGAAGTCCTCCACCTTTACACTTTGCCTTTGCAGTGTCTTGACCTGTTCCAGCTTTGTCCTCTGCTGGCTCTGGGTTGCTCCAAGACTTCTGAACTGTAACTTGCCTTCTTGCAAGTAAATCCTCATGCCTGTCAATGTAGGCCTTTCTCTCACATACCCTGTGTTTGTCAGGTTGTCTGACCAAAACCTCTGTCTGAACTGCCTCTTGAACTTCTGAAATGTTCAACTCTATCTTTCTTTCAATCTTTATAGGACAACCAATAGTCCCAACTATGACAACATCCTGGTCATTCCTCTCAACTAGTTGCTGTTTGCAAACCTGTTTCTGAACCTGCTGCTGACCTCTGTCAGTCACAACTAAAACTTTCTTCAACCTGTTGTCTTTAACAACTCCTTTCCCTGCAGTGTCCTCAACTGCCTTTATGCCTACTCCTATAGGCATCTGCACAAATTCCTTCTTTCCCATTAAAATGATTTTGGCTGCCCCCTGTGCTGCAGCTGCTTCCTGTAAGGGCATCAACATAATAGTCTTCCCATCTTTCTTGATGGTGTAGGTATTAGCATACCCATCATACAGTACCCTTCTATCAAATTGCCATGGTCTACCCAACAGTAGGTGACAACATTCCATGGGCAAAATGTCACACAAAACTCTATCATGATATGCTCCAATCTGAAAATCCACATATGCCTGTTCATAGACAAAAAGTGATTGACTATCACTCACCTAAGATGCCTTGTAAGGGTGTTGATGTGGAATCCTTTCCAAATTTAGTTTATCCACCATTTCCTGAGATACCATGTTGTCTGTTGAACCAGTATCAATGACAACCTTACACACTTTACCTTTGCTCTTGCATGTGGTTTTGAAAAGAGCTCTTCTTTGCATCATATCCTTTGATGCCTGCAAACTAATTCTCCTTAGCATCAATGCTTCTCCATCCTCAGGATATGCATAATTGTCAGGCTCCCTATCTTTTTGATAAGTGTTTGAACTCTGCACACTTTGCTCTACTTTCTCTTCTTGCACAAGTTGTACTCTCTTGTCATTTGTTCTATCATTTCTGGATGATGAACCTTTGCTTTCTGGACATTTGAAAGATGGATGACCAAACTCACCACAGGTGTAACATTTTCCTGAAAATGTAGTAGAACCTCTACCACCTCCAAATCTGCCTCTATTACCTTTCCATCCACCTCTGAAATCAGACTGTCCCTGTCCTTTACCAGTGTCTTCTTGACCCTCATTGGTTTGCCTTATTGTAGGGGCTGCTCCTCTTCCCCTCATATTGTTTCCTCTTCCTCTCATGGACTTATCTTGTCCTCTATTCATCTTTTCTTCAATCCTGATTGCCATTTGATAACAATCCTCCACATTCTTAGGGTTAGCTAAAACTAACTCATCCTGTATGTTCAATCTCAAACCAGCCAAGTACCTAGCCACCTTTTCTACCTCATTCTCATGATGACCAGATCTCATACTCAATTTATAAAAATCCTCAGTATATGCCTTCACATCCATTTCCTTCTGCCTTAAAAATTGCAGCTTCTTAAACATCTAAATTTCATAATCCCTTGGCAAGAATTTACCTTTGATCCTTGCTACCATCTTATCCCATGAAGTGATCTTTGACTTCCCTTGTTTCCTTCTCTCGGATTGTACATAATCCCACCAAACTAAAGCATGACCTCCTAACTTGGTCTTTGCAATCTTTACCTTCTGATCCTTAGCAACATCTTCACATTCAAAGTGATTATCAAGTGCAGCAATCCAATCCAGCAACTCATCTTCATTCAAACTTCCATTATACTTGGAAACATCAACCTTTACCTTAGGTTTATCACTCTGTACTGCCTTTAACAGTTTTGCTAATCTCTGGTCTTTAGCATCCAGATCTTCAGCTACCTCTTCATACTCTTCAACAGCATCTTCATCTTCTTCAGACTCACTGTCTTCCATTTCCCTCTTTTTTTCTTTTCCAAGGCTACAAGCCTGGCTTGAAGTGCTTCAGCAAGCTCCTTCATCTTCCTCATCTCTCTGGCATGTTTTTCCTTCATCTCCTGCAATTCCCTTGCAGTACTACTACCTTTCGGAGGTATTTTGTCAACCTCTCACTCTTCTACCTCTATCCTTTCGGTGACAGAATCAACACACAACAGCCCAGACCTTTTGCTGAGCTCTGATACCACTATGATGCAGAGGCATCCACACTAAAACCTTGACATACAGCATGGATGTCCGCAACCCTTCATCATCATCATCATATTTCCCTTTACACTGTCAGCATCATCATATTTACTCTGTCGACCGATATCCTCCTGATGACAAGCCTTCGACTCTTCGCCTGTCAGCAGCATCACCATATCCGACTATCGGCAGCATCATCACATTCGGCAAGCGCGAACATCCTCCTGACGTTCACTGTTCATCTTACCGACAACCTCTATCTTCAGCGTCGTGATGTTCAACATCATGTACATCAGCAGGATATAGAACATCCGGTTCCTCCCATATATCCTGATGATGATACTCTACTTCACGCACCTTTCCTTTGATGCTTACGTCACCCTGATATCCTGATGACGATGACGTCATATGTAGCTCCTCAATATCCTGCTGCCCCGATATCCTGATGACGTATATCCTGATGACGATGACATCATATGCAACTCCTCAATATCCTGCTGTTGGCCAAACTTAACTTTTTCGGCCCGCGATCAACCTGATCTTCTACCTTATGCCAATACGCTCCTCCTCGGCAACTCCTGATGATGATCACCCCGACGCACATTCACCTTATGCAATCTACTGCATCATACTCAACTCCCTTTACTCGGATGACGCCCGAAGTGACTGCAGGATATACGTAGAAATATCTTGATGATGCCGTTTTGACGAACTTCCAACCTTAGCGAATTTTCAATTCGCCGGACCTCCTGGGATGACTCGATCCACTTTCAGGGTGATCTTCCAAACTCTAACTATCAGCACGACCTAGCACATACCCATGCTAGGGTCTTCAACACCTCTCAATCGCGATCCTACAAACCTGCATGCAAACGAACACGAAATGCAAACTAAATCCTACCCTATTGTACATGGCCATTCCACCGATTCGACGAATCAACCGGTGGAATGGATCAGCAAATCCATGAAGCCACCAAAACAGCAAATCGATCACACAGTGGAGATTAGATAGAAAATGAACACAAACATGATCTTTATTGATTTCAACAGATGCAATTACAATGATCAGTCTCTCTCTCTATCTCACTCTGTGCAACCTAGCTCGATGCAATACTCTCTCTAAAACCAACCGATCCTCATGCATATATAGGATCTCTGGTGAGTACTACTGACCCGATTCCAAGCGGCTGGGAGATCTCTCCAGGCGGCTGGGAGATCCAACCGGACCTACAGCATGACAACTGTCCTAACAAACTAGCTAAAAATAGCAAAGCATGGTCAACATGACCTTATTACATGCATTGGTCTTATCAGACCTTCTTGAAAACATTAACAAGACTCAAAACAAACTAACTGCCTCATGGAGGCCAGCTGTCAGGTAGGTGCTCCTGCACCATATTAGGTAGACTGAGATATATTCCTTGAGCCTTGTCTGTTCTTCAATTTTCTTTTGGCATGCTTGTCTACCAAAGCACTTGCAACTTTAACTTTTGACAAGAGATTCACTATACACATTGTTACCTTGCATGTCTTTTCGTATGTTGCTTCGTTTAGCATCACCAATAATCTCCATATGAAAACTACCCCAGTCTTTAATGATAGAAATGATTCACATGTCTCTCTAGCGCCCTCTTGCAGCAGTCTTAGAGAGGTTTTGTTGTAGTGTAGCAATCAGGAAATTTGAAATCTTTTGACCACTCAAGTAGTGGACGTATGGGGCATGTTTAGCAAACCCTCTCTGCAAATTCCTATTTCACTCTAATGGTAGAGTGATATTCATATCTTTTTCCATCTTAGAAGCATTAAGTAAATGTCTTGAGTCTAGAAGATACCCTGCTGCCTTCTTCATCCAAGCCAATCGCTCCAACTAGGATAGAATATTCCAGATCAACTCCCTTTTCTTTCTTTCTTATTATCTTTTTTTTGTTTTCTTGGAGGCCCTTCTGGTAGTTGGCCCTATGCAAAAATTTAATTCTTGTATTTTTTTTCCTTTTGAAATCATAAACTTTGTTAGGTTATACTCTTTTTTAAACCTTCTAGTCATGAGAAGGCAATCCTCCAGTTTGGGAGACAATATGAGTCACAACTGATTTAATATTATTGTTGTAATATGTTTATTAGTGTTCTAATTTAAAAAAATGTGTTTTGTGCTTTAAAGTATACTTTTGAGATTTAGCTCTCCTCACTCTTAAAAAAAATGTATAGATTAACATGACCCATTATATTTATATAATTTTTCTATCTTCTTCATAACATATACTTTTACTCAATGTGTAGTTCTTATATCTTGTTTTCTGTGATGTCTCCTCTTAATGAAAATGGCGTCTTAGATTGCATTAACAAGTGAATTAATATATGTGTGTGTGTTCTTCTCTCTCCTCAATTGCATAAGGATGGAATGAATAGTGCTTTGAAAGAAAGGGGTTATGTATGGAATTTGTTTAATTTGATGTTCCTCAAATTTTCTTTCTTTTTCTTCTCCAGCTTGTTTGGGCCATGAATGCCCTTATGGTTAATTTTACATTGGAACTGTGTTTCGCGCATATGTTGCTTCTTGGGTGCCATTAGACCTATTGATTCTCCCCTTCGAGATGTGTAGAGTGTGCGTGTGAATTGTGCCATGCTTTATGTGGATGGTCTCAATGTCCTTCTTGAGACCTTTGTTATGTGTGAGTTTGGCCTTGTTTGAAGTGGTTTCATGATCTCCTCTCTTTGTAGCTTGAGGGATTGCCTAGGGCACACTGGAAATCCATTGCGTTCGATGATGGCAATAAGGTTGGAAGGAGGGCAGCATCCTCCATTGGTCTCATGTAGACGAGCTCTCTTGGAAGCTTGGCGAGATCTTGCATGTATCCTTGATGTACTCTTGTTGTTCTTTGTGCCCTTGGAGCACCTCCAAGGGTATTTAGATTATGTTGCATCACTTTTAATCTTGTAATTTAATCATTGAAGCATGATCCTCACATGTTTGGGAAGAGGCCTTCACCTTGTAATATTGTAAAGAATTATCTTGATTTAGTGATTGATATTTAATTGGTAGGAGTATTTAATGTGGTAAACGATCTTTTTTTTAACTTATATTTAAATATGTATGTTGAAATCCATGTATTTTTATTATGGTGCTATGTTATGTGTTTAGTGATAGATTCAAAGCATTTTGGCTAGATTTTCTCATAACACTCTTGTATGACAGTATGATCTATTTGTTTATCATCTCCTTTGAATGGTTTATCTTAACCTTAGGTGAAAGAATGTTTCTTTTTACTTCTTTCCGTATGGTTACTTTTTTGATGTGTCATGTTCGTTTTCCTTGGTTTGGTTCACCTGACAAGGTGTCATGGATATCGTATCCCACACCTTGTATGCCTTCCACGCCATTGTGCGACAGGGCTTTAGGGACAGGTGGAAAAAATTTTGGTGGTTCATGTCATGACCACATGGCAAATGTGGGCATGACACTTTCTAATACCTAATCAAGACTGCCTTGATTTTCTATATCTTGGTATGTTCCGATGCAATATGGAATGGGGGCATAGTCATTAGTTTTTGTATGATATGTTTGAGGGATGTTCTTATCATCCTACTACATATCTTGTTTGTGTTGGAATTAGCATCTTACATATCAATATCTTTTGCATCTATGGTTCTATAAAGGCCTTATGTGTATTAAGACTATTCTACCCTAAGACTATTTTCCTTTCACATATCCAACAAGGTTCTATTATGTCTAGTAGATATAAGTTCAAACCGTTTGTTTGCAGAGTCAACATCCTATGCAATGGATACATTGTCACCTTGGTCTTCTATACCCTTGTGCATAACATCCACACGCTATATCAAAATAAGGATTGCTCTTTATAAATATGTGTGTAACTGTTGCAACATCACCCCATCTCATCACACTACTAGAACTACATATCATCATCATCTCAATCTTAAGGTACCTGGATCCCGTGGATACAGGTATGTAGGCAGTCTAGATTACGAAGGAAGTATCTAGTACTCAAGTACATAAGATATCATCATGTCTCTGTTCTATGATATCAATTCTTCTTTTTCCATTTATCTTCCATCTTTCATCTAACTTTTCATCTTCATCTCTTCTTTCATTTCGAGAGCACACCTATGTTCTTTGAACCCAAATTTCCTCTCGAGGGGGCATCCTCATCATCATCATCATCCATCTTATCCAATCTAGGTAATCAATCTATCCAAATTATCCAATCACATCTTTGGTCTTAATCATAATCTTTTTGTAAATCAATCAATTAATCAATCAACCAATCCATCAATCATATCAATTGTCTTATACAAATTGTCACACTCTCAAAACTAGACCCAGCCTCTTATACGAGGTGTTTCATTTTTGAAACCAGACACTATCTGTATCAATCATCATCAATTAATCATTGTTTTACAACTTGATAGGGGCAATGCCTTATTTTTTTTTTTGAATAATAATAATAATAATAATAATAATCATTCATCTTATTCATCAACTTACCATTATCTTTCCTTTTCATCCTTGCTTTTGAGTAACTAGGGCATCACTATCTCTAATCCAATCAATATTCGTCTAAATCCATCTTCTTCTATCAAATCAAACACTATGTTTTAAACTTCTTTGAATGATGTTACTTTGCAACACCATATCAAAGAGGGGCAAAATGTAGACACCTAAAAATGACCCTTTGTAGATCGCTTGCATCAACATTAATTGAATAATCTAATTATTTAATTAAATTCATCTATTTCATCTATTTTCCCTAATTTCCAACATTAATTGAATAAATTCTATTTATTTAATTAATTTCATTAATTGCCTCTATATTCTTCCAAAATTAAATAATTTTAATTATTTAATTAAATCATTATCCTCTTTCAAATATTCAAATCCACATTAATTAAATAAATCAATTATTTAATTAATTCATCAAATTTCCTCTTATCTGCAATTAAATAATGAAAATTATTTAATTGATCAAATTTTCTTCCAAATTTATTTAAGTTGACTCAATCCCTAAAAATAAATAAAATCAATATTTTATTTATATTCTTCCATCATGCAAAATAAATTAAATCATTTTATTTGTTTAATTTATTTAAATCATCATATCTTTTCTTTTCTTTAAATCATGCACAATCAATTAAATAAATTTATTTATTTAATTCTCAATTATCTTCCAATTTCTCTAAAAATATCATTTTCTTCTATTTGCACAATCAATCTTATTTTTAGAACTTCAAAAAAGTAAATCTAAAGTTGAGTTAATTGGATTTAATCTTATTATTTTTATCATCAACTCATAAATTAGAAAAAAAAATATTCAACTTTTGAGCACTATTCATTCATACAACATTTTTGAGAACACATCGCATCGTTGAGCACATTCTATCTTTGAGCACACTATTGGCATCCACATGTTGCCACCATGGGTACGCAATGCATAAAGCAATCCACATCTAACAAAGAGAACAATACAATCTAGGTGAAAGACTTCTTGTTTTAATTCGATTATTCATCGATATTGGTTTTGCTTAGATTGATCTCTTTATGTTATAGGATTGAGTTGTTATTTCATTGCTTCTGATATTATTCACAATGTCAATTTTTACCTATAGGGTAAGTACAAAAAGTTGGGGGGCCAAAAAGTGGCCAAATTATTTTCAAACAAATTTAATGCATAACGCGAGCACGTTATAACGCGCTCACGTTATGGTTTGGTAATGACGAGCCTAAGGCTCATCAAAACCAAACCATAACGCGCTTGCGTTATAACGTGAATGCATTATGACTTATTATAAATGAATAAATAAAGCTTGTCATCTCATTTCATTTCTTTATTCTCTTCTATACCAGCGGCCTACAAACCCTAGCAAACGCGCTCGTATTTTAGAAAAGTCAATTCAACACCAAAATCTTACTGATTCATTGCTAAAATACCGCCACGACGTCGAGCATGCCAAAGGAGTGAGCTTTATTTATTTTTTTTCTTAAATTTATTTCTAAATAGGTAGGTTTGAGTTGATTTTTTATGTAAATTTTATTAATTGTCAGGAAATGCTAATGCACCTCCTCCTCCTCCTCAAAATCCACAAAATCCTGAGGAGGAAATACCTGTGGAACAACAACATCCTCCATCCATTCCTCGACATGCCCCTAGAACACAAGAAAATCTAATGGGGCAAATTGAAAATAATAAAAAAGAAATTAAAGATATAATTGCAAGGTTGAAAGATCCTTCCACTTCAACCTTGCATAGGTCCATGCTTGCTGAATCTCTTGAATCTAAGTTATCAAATGTAGATTCAATTGGCAAACAAATATCTAGTTGGACAGATAAGAGGAGAGAGTTTAGATACTATTATGCAGACAAGCTGTCATACCAAGATGTGAAAAAATTACAAATTATAAAATTAGACTTGTGTTCAATTTTCATAAACCCACAAACAAATCAACCTCCACCCATTACATGCAAGAGGTTCCCTATCCATTGGTGCAACAACCAAGCAATAAGGGACAATTTTGGGCAGAGGTGGTGGATGGTTTTTGACCATCCTCCATGTAATAATAATGAGGTCCCACAATACTTTTTGAGGAAACTCTACTACGAGTTTGTCCTCAATAAAGTGACAAACTATTTTGATATGCGGGACTTCCAGGGTAGAGGTGGGGGGTCAGCACAAGATAGACCAGGGGTACGTGTTGACCCACAGCAGGCAGTGAGACAAGTAATCAGCAGACCAGCCCATGAGAATGTTTCTATCCCTTCCATTATGAAGGAGAGTGTTGAGGTTGATACACTTTAGTCCATTAGTGCCTTGACCCAGAGCATCATAGAGCATGCAAGTCCTATAGCACAAAGTGGGTTAGGAGATAGTGTGAGGAGTAGGGTCCCACCCCATGCTTGTCAGACTTGCAGGTCAGCCTGTGGTTATAACCCCATGGATAGTCAAGATGCAAGTGCACAGGCTACATCTACAGCTGAGCAGATGGTGATGACAAATACCCTCCTGAGTGAGACTTTTGGCCTTGATACTTAGGTAAATATTAGCAAGTTTATTGAATTTAATTTATTAAATTTTATTTTTTGAAATGCAAGATTAACTAATTTAGTTTGATGACTTTAATGAAATTTTAGGGTCATAGTGTTGATGCAGTTTTCAGTGGTTCTCCACCTGCATATTACACTAGATCATCTACTATCAGGGTATGTAACTAGTAAACAATTATAAATATTATATGTGAATAGTATCGTTATATGAATGGTATTCTAATATCTAATTTTGGATGTTGAATAGGTTAATATTGGAGATTTCACGTCAACACCTGCCAGCAGTGGTGGACTTCAAAGCTTCACGGAGGTAATAAAATAAATAGTTTAATGAATGAATTGTACTTACTAGATTTTTGTATGTGACTTGTGTGCTTTATTATGTGTACTTCCATGTTTAGATGAACATGTGTGTATGTTAGGAGCCATGATTTGCATCACTATTATAGTTTTCGTAATTGAATAATGTTGTTTTATTTCCAGATGATGCAGGCTGCAGAGACACCTCCTGATGTTCATAAGGTAATGGAGCATAGTGTGACCTCTGAAATTCATAGCTCCATGCCATTGACAGGGATATGAGGCAAATTAGTAAATTTCAATTTACATTCATTGTTATAGTTGTTTATTTTTGAAAAACCAAAAGATTATTGATTTGAAGTTTAATTTCTATCTGGATGGTTTCTATACGACATGACATCACCATGGCCTATCCCTGTTACTAAGGCAAGTGAGGAGACAGATTATATGGTAGCAGTAAGTGATTATTTTGTTAAATGTTTCATTTTTTATAACATGTAATTTCTATATATTAATGTCTATACTTTTTATTGTAACAGCTAAAAATCTAGGAAGAACTAAATAGGAGGAGCAGCCTTTGAGTTCGTAGTAGACCACCCACATACGCATCTCCATCCCCTAGAAGATCAAAGGCTTCCCGTGATCTATTCTCTTCACCAGCCAGAGAGGAATGACTTTTTATTGTGTTCCTTTGTTATATGCCTATATGGCATTTGTGGACATATTTTGTTTTGCATATAGTTGACATTGTATGCCTATATGGAATTCTTGTAAGCTTATATGGCATTCTTGTAAGCCTATATGGCTATTTTATATATATATATATTATACTTATATCGACAGATATTGATGTATGCCTATATGGATATTTGGTTAATACAAATATTTTTTATTGATGGCATCCATATTTGCATTATAAATCCACATTTGAATGGATATTTGTAGATGGCTACTTTAAATATTTAAAGTCCAATTGTATTACATAGGATGTTTGTTGATCCAATAAGCTAGCTATTGTTATTCAAGTATCACCTAAACCTCATTTTGGAACTAAAAAATAAAATTTGTATTTAAAAAAAATTGAATCATCATGTTGAACAGAAAATATTAATATTCTTTATGATTTGCTCAATTGAAAATATTCAAATAAGTATGTTGATCCATATTCTTTATGAGTTGGTCAACTAAAAATATTTCTTAATTTCTTGTTATTATACCATATTGGGATGCAAAGAGTATGTTTTTTGTTTTGAATAAGATAGTCAAAATCATATGCTTAGGAGCACCTAATGACCATTGTGGTTATTAAATGTAATTCCTCTTGCATATAAGGCGAGGTTATGAGATTACATTGAGTCTTACCTAATTTTAGTATGCAACATAACATTGGGGCTATAGGCTTCCATAAGTCATACCTCGGGGATTTTTAGTTTTAGGCGCAAAGTTGCTTTAAGACCTTAGGCGCATTTCTCTACTTACACAATCTCAAAACTCTACCTAGAACTCAAGGTGCCTTTCATCATCCAAACAACCTCAAAATTGTGCTTTGATATTGAAAGGATGTTTCAAAGTATAAAGGAGGGTGCCTTAAGAGAGGCAATTCATCTTGATTATCAAAGTTGATCAAACACATCAAACTAAGCATCATACCTCTAGGCACATTTTTGCCTCTCTCTAAACTATCCATTTTGGCACCTTGATGTAAAGTGAAGTCTAAACTTAGTGAAGATTGCACCTAGAAAGATATCACCTTGGATATGCGCCTAGATTCATCCTAGATCATCCATTTGTGCCTAAGGGTCAATATAACATATATAACTTAGGAAAACTTTGAAAATCGTTAAAAGAAGCCTAGGCACCTTTTCTTGTCTCCACCATCCATTTTGGGCGCCTAGAGGAAAATGAACTTCAAATCACTTCCAACTGTAGCGCCTAGTGTTAGAACCTTCAAAATGACTAAATCTTACCAAAGGAAGTCTAGGCGCCTATTGTCATTTGGATCATCATGAATGAGCACCTAAGTGGAAGGAGAATAAGCATCTTGTATGGAGGCGCACTTTTGTGTCTAAATAACCTCATTTTGGCACCTTGAAGGAAGATGTTCTAAATCCTAAGATCTAGTGCCTAAGTGTAAAATGGTCTCCTATAGGTTTGAACAAGTGATTGAAGCCATCAAATTGCCAAGAAATGAGCTAAGTATAGTAAGGCACCTTTTCTTGTCTAAACTATCCATTTTGGTGCCTAGGAGGAAGGAGATTCAACATCATGAATCAAGGTGCCCTTTGCCATCAAAACAACCTCACATTGGTGCCTTGGAGGAAATCAACTTAAAACTACAAGTCTTGGAGTTTTTTCATGTTTTGATGATGTCTTTTGAGAACAATTATAATTATTGAAGGATGAGGTGGGTAAAAAGTCTTCATCTAGCTCGAACTGTTTCGGCATGTTTAGATGCAAAACAAGACCATGCCTAGCCTAAATGTACCCATCTAGACGCATTGGAACTGTCAGTTTGGCCACAAAAGGAGAAGAACAAAAGTTACACCCCTTTGAAACTTTACACTGCCTCCTTCTAACGATTTTTGGGGCAGCAAAAAACCTTTCACCATGGGCAAACGCCTTAGAGATATAAAAAATTGAGAGAGGTTATTGTAGAGACACTCTACATGATTGCGTTGCCTCAGATAGAATGTTTCTAAGTGACACAATTTTTGAGTAACATCTCATTAAAGATTGTTGCCTTTTTGCACTTTAGACTCTTCAGGGATATCATCAGTACAATGTAGCTCAGACTGTTTCGACATGTTTGGGTGAAAAATAGGACCATGCCTAGTGTAAATGTACCCATTTGGACACATTAGAATAGTCAGTTTGGTCGCATCAGGAGCAGGATGAAAGTTACACCCCTTTGCAACTTTACATTGCCTCCTAACAATTTTTGGGGCATCAGAAAACTTTTCACCACGGGCAAATGCCTCAGAGATATAAAAAACTGAGAGAGGTTATTGTAGAGGCACTCTACATGATCATGTTGCCTTAGACATAATGTTTCTAAGTGACACATTTTTTGAGTAACATCTCGTCAAAGATTGCTGCCTTTTTGCACTTTGGACTCTTCAGGGATATCGTCGATACAATGTAGCTCAGATTGTTTCAACATGTTTGGGTGAAAAACAAGACCATGCCTAGTGTAAATGTACCCATCCAGATGCATTGGAATAGTCACTTTGGTCACATCAGGAGCAGGATGAAAGTTACACCCCTTTGTAACTTTACAATGCCTCCTTCTAATAATTTTTGGGGCAGCAAAAAATCTTTCACCATAGGCAAATGCCTTAGAGATATAAAAAACTAAGAGAGGTTATTGTAGAGGCACTCTACATGATCATGTTGCCTCAGACAGAATATTTCTAAGTGACACATTTTTTGAGTAACATCTCGTCAAAGATTGCTGCCTTTTTGCACTTTGGACTCTTCAGGGATATCGTCGGTACAATGTAGCTCGGACTGTTTCGACATGTTTGGGTGAAAAATAGGACCATGCCTAGTGTAAATGTACCCATTCAGATGTGTTGGAATAGTTAGTTTGGTCGCATTAGGAGCAGGATGAAAGTTACACCCCTTTTCAACTTTACACTGCCTCCTAACGATTTTTGGGGCAACAGAAAACCTTTCACCACGGGCAAATGCCTCAGAGATATAAAAAATTGAGAGAGATTATTGTAGAGGCACTCTACGTGATTGTGTTTCCTCAGACAGAATGTTTCTAAGTGACACAGTTTTGAGTAACATCTCGTCAAAGATTGCTACCTTTTTGCACTTTGGACTCTTCAAGGATATCGTCGGTACAATGTAGCTCAGACTGTTTCGACATGTTTGGGTGAAAAATAAAACCATACCTAGCCTAAATGTACCCATCCAAACACATTAGAACTGTCATTTTGGTTGCATCAGGAGAAGGACACCAAAAATGCAAAAGTTGCTTTGTGTAACTTGACAACATTGACATTTTTTTGCAATAGGACTTAAAGACTCAAACTGACCCCAGATGACTCAAAGTGACTTAAAAATAAATGAAAATGGTCTTAGAAGACCTTATTACATACAATTGACTCAATCAAAACAAAATTTTATTTTTTGACTCCTCTTGGAGGCATGACAACCTAGGTGCCCCTGCACCATTAGTGCAACTGAAGTTGATAGAGTTTTCCTATTAAGAAAAAGTGCTTCCCTTAGCTTCAAGAAATATAAATATTCTATACTGACAAGGTGAAACACGTGAAGGTGGAAGCTCATGTGGCCTCACCTAAGACCTAAGACCTAAGACACATGCATTTTTTGGCCATTCCACTGATTTGATTCACTTTTGATCAGTGGAATGGGTTGTAGTAGGTCTTATCTAGTATGCTATGATAATTTTTTGGTAGGAAAACTAAGGAGAAGAAGTTTTCTTTGAGGAAACCTAACAAAACCATGTGTTAGGTGATGTTTAGAGACATAGAGAAGGAACTATAGAGGCATTTTTGGGAACAACAGATTGTAGGAGGACAAAACCCACAAAATTCATAGTTTTGGCATGAATACTAAGTGCTCAAGTCACTGGTTGAGTTTTGTGTGTGAATTTAAAGGGGGGTCTCTTTGTATTTTAGGCCTAATTGGGGCTCTAGGTTATTGAGAGGAGTTATAGGTTAGGGTATATCGTCCAAAACAACCTATACCCAATTTTGGATATGTGATAGAGAGTCCAAATGGGTATCTATTGATTGTTCAAGTTCTATGTTTGAAGATCTATATCAAAAGTTATTAGGACTATTCTCCTTTTTTAGGGCTACAAGCCATTTCTCAGGTTTGTGAAGTAAGTGTTAATCTTGAGTTTGGTCTGCCTTTGGCAATGATTGGAATGGGTCCCATAGCATCTGAAATCACCTTTTACATGAAGAATTCAGAGTCTCTAACTATTGTTCCCACTTTTGTATAATGATCATGAAATTTGGGCTTTAGAGCATAAGGAAACCTTGTCTAGTTTGCCATCCTCCAACTATCCCATTGCCTCTACATCACAATTAGAGACACCTATTATCTAGTTAGAAACCAAGACACCTAGAGACACCTATATTTTATACATTACCTAGATTTTTTACATTTTTCTCAGAATCAACTTCATCCATCACTTAGGTCTAACCCCATGAAGCATAACATGATGATGTAAAAATGTGTATATGTGTAAAAGTGCAGCAGGAAATAAAAAAAGACAAACCTTACAAATTAATGTGCATACTTACAACTCAATGTAACATAACTTTACAAAATCAATGTGAATACTTACAAATTAATCTAATGAACCATCCGGGTCTACTCTTCTCTTTATTGTGTCAAGTATTGCTTCATGGTTAGACTCATGCACCTTCCACAAGATTTTGTTCAGAGGTCTACCCCGATACTGTATCAAATGAACATTAGATGCCACAACAAGGTTTGAGTAATGAAGAATCTTTCAATGCGTGTCAAAGTCCTGAAACAGCCAAACATTAACACTCTTATGTGGGTACCTTCTAAGCCATGTTCTAGTAATAACCACTGAGCCTGTAGGGTATTCGATGTTTTCTCCATTTGTAACTGGGGCCTCCAATTTATTTTTGGCCTCAACACAACGACATAAGTAATAAGTTGTTCCCTCTTCATTATCTTCATCTGCAATAACTGCATATACGTGCCCTACATTGATATGTGTAGCAAATTAGATGAAATTAGTCAACATTACAAAAACACTACAAAGTAAGATGACATTAGGAATTTCAAAAACTATGCAAATAGATATATTACTTGGTTGAACTAGATCTTATATGTGGTCAGAGTGAACTAATAATTCCATCTGTGTTAGTTCTAATGTCATCGGGGATTGATACGTGTCAAGTGGGCTAAGATAACTTAACTGCCATTCGTCAACCCATTCCTTTGACTCGCACTCATCCCAAGCTTGAATTGTATAGGAAGAACAAAAGCATGACATCTTTCTCATATGGATACTCCATGAACCTGCAATTGAGCTTCTGAAATAGTGCATCTCACTTGATCCTGTCAGTGTAGAACAGTCCTTATATGGTGCAATGTTAGTATCATCTATCAACCAAAAAAATCTACAAACTGAAGACTTACTTTCATTACCTAGACCCATGGAAGCATTACACCACTCGACAATTGATTTTGCATATGTCAACTTTGCAGTGTCTTTATATTTTAACTCTTCTCATGCTATGGCTCTTTTGATACATGCCCCTGCACCATCATGTTCCCCTTTTCCATGTCCAAACTCACAAAAGTTCCACATATGCTAAATACTTGTAAAATTATGCCTCCTACTCGACCAATAGAAATTCTGCAAGTTCTTGAATTGTGACACACAGTTATCCGACCATATGATATGTTGACTGAACGATATGCCTATTCTAGCCAAATCATTGTAGAACACCTGAAAGTAACCTTGCATGAACTCTGTAGAATGCATACGATCATCACTAATATAGAAATTATACTCCCTTATGATATTTTTGTCATCCTCTGTACTATCATTTGTATGAATGAATGCGATGTGCACAAATATAGAAACTTGTGTGGAGTTGTAATATTGTGATTGCACCTCACGCTGTGGCTATAGATTGTAGTTCTCTATAAAGTCAATGATTAAAACAATGCTACCAACTGGAAATGTGTCCTTGCATAACTTGAATTGCAAGTCCAACCATCGAGCTCTATGGGCATGTCTTGCATACTCATACACTATGTTGTCACAAAATATAGGCATAAATTGATACACTGGAATCTTTTCAATAACCAATTCACATCTCTTTATTTCTTTACCATCTTTTGTATTGTATGTCATTGTTTTATACTTGCCAAACTCTACTAGTTCATTTCCAAACGCATGTGTTCTTTCCATATGTTCACATATTGGCAAATGTTGCAAGCCACCGCAACGATGACATGTGCCATACAAGCATAATTTCATGTAGAATATTTTACCTTCCTCTCTTTCACATAAAATTCTTGATATGTAGTCTCTTGAAGATGTTGGTGGGGCACGTAGGGCACAACCCTGCAAAACATTGTTAGTATGCATATATAAACATATAGACCTATAAACATCAAAATGGTTAGAAAATTCAATATGTAATCTACAAGTAGTGCATGTGTGATTTTTCTTGACATAGAAAGGTTTTAGCATTTCAAAATATCTTTGACAAATTTTAATTTGAGGATACTTCTCTAGAAATTTACCATAAAACTGTGTTTGAGTCTCATCCAAAAAAGGCTTTGGATGTGGCTCACGGTTCTGACTACCGATTCTCCTTCTTACCACATCCCTTTGATTTGAAGATACCCTTGTGTAATTCTTCCAAAAGTATTCAATTAGTGATCTCAATGCTTCAACAATTGGTTTATCTTTTCATGGTAGTATCCCCAAGAATGCCCATAATTCATTGGCATTAGTGTCCTCAATTCTTTGGCATCTTCCAACGGCTCTTGATAAAGTTTTCCTATTAATTCTCAATTCTTGACTTATCTTTCTAATGAGACGAGCTTTCCTCGTTTGACTACTTACTATAGTCGATGTAATCACATGCCATGTTGCATTACTATCTTTTGTGCATGAGGTGTTACCCATACTCTCATACGCACTCATTAAATTCTTGACAATAGATTTTTCACTTGAAGCCTTTGATGTTCTCAACCCAAGAATCTTCATGATGGACCTATACTTTATACTTCGCATCATTTCAAGGAATAGTTGACATCTTGCAGTCTCATTTAACTTTTCAAAGAACAATCTCCAAATCTTATGAGCATATCTTCTACAAGTGTGTTTTGGAATCTTAGCTTCCATTGGCTACAAAATATTCTCATCAATATCAATCAAATACTTTGGCTTTCTATGAAAAATTCTAGGTGGTGTTAAGTTAGATAAATTCATCTCAACATTAGGAATTTCATCAATATTTAAATGAGATGGGCTATATGGCATACCTTCAATCAAAGATGGAATAGATGACATACCTTGAGGTTGAGGTGGGAATGATGGCGTACCTCCTTCATCACATGTGAGTGATGATGTACTCTCAACTTGAGATGTGGTAGATGGTGTCCCTACATGTTGACTTGCGGTAGAGGACACGTCTCCAACTATAGTATTCAAATCTCTCGTAGCACAAACTTTTTGCATTCATTCTCTTTGTGCCGCCAATACCATATCTCTTTGTGATGGTTGTGGTTCCTCTTCGATTGGCATGTCTTCATTTATCATGTCCAATTTCCTCTTCTCACGAAGCTCCCTCATAGCCACTGCTTTCTTTGCATTCTTAGCTTCTATCTCTTCTTGTGTTGGTTTAATTCTTGATCATTTCCTCAGCACGATAGAGAATTTGTCTACAGCATGATAAAGAGACCAATATTAGTTCCTAAGAAATGAATCCATACAAATAACTAAAATATATGTCATTCAACCCTTCATAGTAAATGTGCATACAATCATCATGTAAAAGAGTAAATGTCACTCAACCAAAATAGGTACAAAGCATACAAAGCAAATTATTGCAGCCATGAAAAGAGTACATGGGACTTCATGATTGAAAAGGTTGATGTAGACCCAATTTGACATGTTTGTTGTTACTAGGGCTACTAGGATTTGGAATTGAGAAGGTGTTTTGTTGGTACAGGGATACTAGGATTTGGGTGGCTTGTGAAGGAATAGACAACAATTGTTGTGTCATGTGCATGTACAAATCATCATGAATAGGTGCATAAGGAATGTCCTAGCCCAAGATATGTGCATACAAATCATCATGTCATGTGCATACTTGTATGATCTTGGCACCTATTCATTTGTATTTTAACTTGTTAGTATGACAAGATAATAGTGGGATTGTATTTTTATTATGTTGTAAGGATTTACTCTTGTATAGTTTGACATCATGGTATGTTAAGGTCTATTTATTACACATAATTATTAAAGAGCCCATGTGTAGAAAATATACATGGCATCATGTGAGATTGTAGGTTACTTTCTTGATTGGGAATGTGTCTATTTTAAACATGTATGATAAAGCATGATAAAGTAATTCAAATAGAATTAAGGAAAATGTAAAGAACATGCATGTAAAGACTTGACATACCTAAAAAATGAAGATTCGAATGGAGAGAGTACCCAATTATGTAGTGTTTTTTTCTTCTTGCATCAAACTCCTCAACAATTTGAGTTTTTCACCACTTGCTTCCTTTTCAATGTTAAATTGAATAACACTCAAATATAATTACTAACAACAATACTATTAACTAATCTATAATGTTAAATTCCTAAAATTGAATCACAAGTAACATTGCAACACTACAAAAATTGAAACTTGAATAGATATATATATCAAACTTGATGTGAAAACTATGTTATTTCCTCCTTCTCAAGTTGGCAAAGCAGAAAAGATGGTGGAAATATCATGAAAAGGTGGTAGAATGTGTAAAATGTGCATGTGAACTTCCCAACAGCATGAAAGCACTTCTTTTTTATCGGAGCACGTGCATAATCAGCATGAAAATAGAGCATGTGGGCCTAGAACATGGGGGTCAACACTTTTTTACCATTTCTATAGCAGGACAAAACGTGAGTGCATTATAACGCGCTCGCGTTTTGTCCTGCTATAGATTGATCCATAAATATTTATGTCTATCTCACCTTCGATAGCACCTTTACAATATCTCACCTCTAGTTCCATTAGCTCATGTTCTATATCTCACTTACCTCTCCCCCTCACCTCTCTACCTCTTCCCTCTCTATGTCTCTCAGTCGCTCCTTGTCTACCTCAACCCTAAACCTTATCCCTAAACCCTAATCCCTCAACCCTCAACTCTAATCCCTCATCCCTAAACCCTAAACACTATCCCTATTCCTAAACCCTCAATGGGCTTGATACTATACCTTAAACCCTAATCCCTTATCCCTAAACCCTCCAACCCTATCCCTAATCCTTATACCCTCGACACTCTACTTTAACCCTAATCCCTCAACCCTTAAACCTCAATGTACTCAACCCTCAATGTCAAACCCTAATCCCTCAACCCTTAACTCTGATCCCTCAACCCTCACCTTATCCCTAAACCCTAAACCCTAAAGCCTCGACCCTCAACCCTCAATGTCAAATCCTAATCCCTCAACCCTTAACTCTAATCCCCCAACCCTAAACCCTATCCCTAAACCCTAAACACTATCCCTATTCCTAAACCCTCAACGAGCTTGATACTATAGCTTAAACCCTAATCCCTTATCCCTAAACCCTCCAACCCTATCCCCAATCCTTATACCCTTAACACTCTACTTTAACCCTAATCCCTCAACCCTATCCCTAAACCCTCGACCCTCGAACCTCAACCCTTAACATCAAACCCTAATCCCTCAAACCTTAACTCTGATCCCTCGACCCTCAACCCTATCCTTAAACCCTAAAGCCTCAACCCTCAACCCTCAACGTCAAATCCTAATCCCTCAACCCTTAACTCTAATCCCTCAACCCTAAACCCTATCCCTAAACCCTAAACACTATCCCTATTCCTAAACCCTCAATAGGCTCAATACTATACCTTAAACCCTAATCCCTTATCCCTAAACCTTCCAACCCTATCCCTAATCCTTATACCCTCGACACTCTACTTTAACCCTAATCCCTCAACCCTCAACCCTATCCCTAAACCCTTGACCCTCGAACCTCAACCCTCAACCCTCAATGTCAAACCCTAATCCCTCAACCCTTAACTCTAATCCCTCAACCCTCAACCCTATCCCTAAACCCTAAACCTTAAAGCCTCAACCCTCAACGTCAAATCCTAATCCCTCAACCCTTCACTCTAATCCCTCAGCCCTAAACCCTATCCCTAAACCCTCAACACTATACCTTAAACCCTAATCCCTCAACCATCAACCCTAAACCTTATCCCTAAACCCTAAACCCTCAACCCTCAACCCTAATCTGTCATCCCTCAACTCTAATCACTTATCCCTAAACCCTAAATGCTATCCCTATTCCTAAACCCTCAACAGGCTCAATACTATACCTTAAACCCTAATCCTTTATCCCTAAACCCTCCAACCCTATCCCTAATCCTTATACCCTCAACATTAAACCCTAATCCCTCAACCCTTAACTCTGATCCCTTGACCCTTAACCCTTAAAACTTGAACCCTAAAACCTATCCCTACATGCTCGACACTCGACACTATATCTTAAACCCTAATCCCTTAACCCTCATCCCTAAATCCTTAAACCTTCAACCCTAAACCCTATCCCTAATCCCTCTACCCTTGACCATCAACCCTCAACTCTCAACATTAAACCCTAATTCATCAACCCTAAACCCTAATCCCTCAAACCTAAACCCTATCCCTAAACCATCAACCCTCAACAATATACCTTAAACCCTAATCCCTATCCCTCAACCCTTAACCCTTAAAACTTAAACCCTATCCCTGCACCCTCAACACTTGACACTATATCTTAAGCC
Source organism: Cunninghamia lanceolata (assembly GCA_027924645.1). Lineage (NCBI taxonomy): Eukaryota > Viridiplantae > Streptophyta > Pinopsida > Cupressales > Cupressaceae > Cunninghamia > Cunninghamia lanceolata. The sequence continues at coordinate 1,557,921 of BSBN01001122.1, forward strand.
TTAAACCCTCATCCCTAAAGCCTCAACCCTCAATCCTTAAACCTTCAACCCTAAACCCTATCCCTAATCCCTCTACCCTCGACACTCTAACCCTAACCTTGACATTAAACGCTAATCTGTCAACCCTAAACCCTATCCCTAAACCCTCAACCCTCAACACTATACCTTAAACCCTAATCCATCAACCCTAAAACCTAATCCCTCAACCCTCAACCCAAAACCCTATCCCTAATCCCTCTACCCTCAACTGTCAACCCCCAACCCTGAACTCTCAAAATTAAACCCTAATTCATCAACCCTAATCCCTCAAACCTAAACCCTATCCCTAAACCATCAACCCTCAACACTATACCTTAAACCCTAATCCCTATCCCTCAACCCTTAACCCTTAAAACTTAAACCCTATCCCTGCACCCTCAACACTTGACACTATATCTTAAGCCTTAAACCCTCATCCCTAAAGCCTCAACCCTCAATCCTTAAACCTTCAACCCTAAACCCTATCCCTAATACCTCTACCCTCGACACCCTAACCCTAACCTTGACATTAAACGCTAATCTGTCAACCCTAAACCCTAATCCATCAACCCTAAACCCTCAACCCTCAACACTATACCTTGAACCCTAATCCATCAAACCTAAAACCTAATCCCTCATCCCTCAACCCTAATCCCTCATCCCTAAACCCTAAATGCTATCCCTATTCCTAAACCCTCAACCCTTGACACTATACCTTAAACCCTAATCCCTTATCCCTAAATCCTAAACCCTATCCCTCAACCCTTAACCCTTAAAAATTAAACCCTAAAACCTATCTATAAACCCTCGACGCTCAACATTATATTTTAAACCCTAATCCCTTAACCCTCAACCCTAAAGCCTCAACCCTCAATCGTTAAACCTTCAATCCTAAACCCTATCCCTAATCCCTCTACCCTCAACACTCTACTTTAACCCTAATCCTATGACCATCAACCCTATCTGTAAGCCCTCAACCCTCAACTCTCAACATTAAACCCTAATCCATCAACCCTAAACCCTAAACCCTATCCCTAAACCCTCAACCCTAAACACTATACCTTAAACCATAATCCCTCAACCCTAAACCCTAATCCCTCAACCCTAAACCCTAAACCCTAAACCCTATCCCTAAACCCAACAAAAATGCTTTGCCTTATTTTAGGTTGTTAAACCCATCATTTTTGACATTCTTCTCTTAAAGATATCTGAGTTGCGAGAATATGTCAGAAAAATGGCTATGAACTTTTTTAATGTTAGTAATGTTATATGGCATGTTTTTTTGGCCCATCTAGGGTTCATTATGCCAATAGGTGTACACACTATGAGAAAAGTTTTGCGTATGGTACATCCACAATGAGTAATTAACAGTTGAAATCAGAAGGATTATCATTATGAGAAAAGCTTTGCATTGGGGTACATCTATGTTTCTTGCTATCCACCCCACACTTAGGGGAGGTATATTGTTATGAAATAGTCAAATAATCTCCCATTGTTTACTAGCTCTATCCATAAGAACTACTAAAAAAATTTTGCTTAGTAATTGTAGAGGACATTCACCTATTTTCGGCAACTCCTGCATTCCCAAACCATTACAAAAACTAAGTTATTTTAACCCAATAAATAGTTGATTGCATTGATTTAATACTCTACTATATTAAAGCTTAGCATTCACACAAATGCAAATGTTCATATTATAGAAGACTGCATTATATTAGACTATTAGAGATCCCTCAGAAAAATGTAATAACAAAACAGCTTTGCCTTATGTTAGCTTACAATTAAACCCATTCTTTTTGACACTCTTCTCTTAATAAAGTAAGAGTAATAAGAATAGAAGGCAGAGAATTTGATCTTACTAGTATGCATGGTCGATTTACATTCTGTGACTTCATTTTCATTGAATAGAAAGGTAAATATCTGATTTGAAAGGTGGGGTGGAGTTCACTGTCATGTGCTTTTCTAGATGATAGGGTCCATAATGTCTAGGGTTCTTCAAAGAAAGGCTTGTAACATAATTAAGTTTTTGTTATACTAATCCTCTAGGTAAAGCTACAATTCAAATGCCTACTTTGAAAGTTGAAATAAATTAAATTAGACTTACAATTTTGATTTTCTTCCATTGCTTCAACAACATCATTGTTTTCTTCATCAGAAACCAAATCAAGATCAACAACTTGATGCCCATTGGTTGACTTGAATTGCATCCTCTGTTAGAAGAAGGGCATTTTTTATCTGTATCAATGTTGGTATTCATAAGTTGAAGAGCATTGATATTTTTCACACACCCTATTCTTTGAAATATCTTAACCTTAATATATGACTTGGATATGTACTTGAACACAATGAAATCTCCAATCTCCAGCCCATGATGATTCACAAAATTTTCCCAACCCTTCTTAAATTCTAGTTTATTTATGGTACCCCTTAATTGTACATCCAACTCCTACCCACCTGGGCCTTGAAGAATGAGGCATGCCCATTAAACCAACTCATTCGACAACTTGTTGACCATCAGTTGACTTAAACTGCATACTCTGTTAGAAGAAGGGCATCTTTTATCTATATCAATGTTGGTATTCATAAGCTAAAGAGCATTGATGTTTTTCACACACCCTATTCTTTGAAATATCTTAACCTTAAAATATGACTTGGATATGTACTTGAACACAACGAAATCTCCAATCTCCAGCCCATGATGATTCACAAAATTTTCCCAACCCTGCCTAAATTCCACTTTATTTATATGGTACCCCTTAATTGTACATCCCACTCCTGCCCACCTGGGCCTTGAAGAAGAAGGCACAACCATTAAACCAACTCATTCAACAACTTGTTGCCCATTGGTTGACTTGAATTGCATACTTTGTTAGAAGAAAGGCATCTTTTATCTATATCAATGTTGGTATTCATAAGCTGAAGAGCATTGATATTTTTCACACACCCTGTTCTTTGAAATATCTTAACCTTAAAATTTGACTTGGATATGTACTTGAACACAATGAAATCTCTAATCTCCAGCCCATGATGATTCACAAAAATTTCCCAACCCTACCTAAATTCCACTTTATTTACGGTACCCCTTAATTTTACATCCCACTCCTACCCACCTGGGCCTTGAAGAAGGAGGCATGCCCATTAAACCAACTCATTCGACAACTCGCTGCCCATTGGTTCACTTGAACTGCATACTCTGTTAGAAGAAGGGCATCTTTTATCTGTATCAATGTTGGTATTCATAAGCCGAAGAGCATTGATGTTTTTCACACACCATGTTCTTTGAATTATCTTAACCTTAAATTATGACTTGATTATGTACTTGAACACAACAAAATCTCTAATCTCCAGCCCATGATGATTCACAAAATTTTCCCACCCTTCCTAAATTCCAGTTTATTTATGGTACCCCTTAATCGTACATCTCTAAACCCTAAACCCTAATCCCTTAACCCTAAACCCTAAACCCTAATCCCTTAACCCTAAACCCTAATCCCTAGTCCCTAAACCATAAACCCTAATCCCTAATTATAATTTATGGTACCCTAATCCCTAAACCCTACACCCTAATCCCTTATCCCTAAACCATAAACCCTATCCCTAAATCCTCAACCCTCAACACTTAAACCTTAAATCCTAAACCCTATCTCTAAACCCTCAACCCTCAAAACTATACCTTAAACCCTAATCCCTCAACCCTAAACTTTCAACCCTAAACCCTATCCCTAATCCCTCTACCCTCAACACTCTACCTTAACCCTAATCCCTCGACCCTTAACCCTAACGCTATCCCTAAATCCTCAACCCTAAACCCTAATCCCTCAAGGTCTGAAACTCTAATCCCTTATCCCTAAACTCTAAATCCCATCCCTAAACCCTCAACCCTCAACCTTAAATCTTAATCACTCAATCCTTATCCACCCCTCTCCTCCCCTATCTGGCTCACTCCCATCTCTACCCTCCTCTACCCTCGACACTATACATACATACATATAGGCATACAGAGATACATACATACATATAGGCATACATACATACATACATGATTAATAACCTTGAACATAAAAAAATTCAAGGGGAACGTAACGCGAGCGCATTATTTCAAACATGACAAATAGCACAAACTTTTGCAGAAAAAGAAAAATGCAAATAAAAAAATAACGCGAGCGTGTTATGTTTTGCTTTGGGAATCCCAAGCCTTGGGCTAGGGATTTGCTTTGGATTTCCAACCCAAAGGCTTGGAGTGCCTTTTCAACATCCACAGACATGTTTTTCCATAATCTTCAAGATTTCACATAATTTCGTTCGTGCTAACCCTCATATTTGCACGTTTTTCAAGGTCGAACAAATCGAACACTTGGGTAATGTTAGGCTTTCTCTTAGCTATTTGACGATGTGATTTTTTTCACATTTTAACAATGTTAAGCCTTTTATCTTTAATTTCTTTTGTTTGTGTGTCCGTTTTTGGGCAAAAACCACCATTTGGTCTTTTTTTCATTGTAAATTAACTATTCATTAAAATTTCAAAAAAATGACATATTTAGAAACTAGACTCCATTCTACACATATTAAAAAAATAAAAAAATGATTTTCAATTAGTTTTCAAAATTTATAGGGGTAGCACAGCCAAAATATTGCTTTTTAGGATGTGTCCACTTTCAAAATTAGTGAAAAATCAAATATTCATCAAAAAATTATCAGAAAAATCAGGCATAAACTACATGCTATTAGCTAATTTCTCACTAAAGCGATTTTAAAAATACCAAAAAAAAGTTGACCTTTTGAGGGAGCCACAAAACATGCTATGTTACGTTTTTTTGACATAAACAACACCAATTTTTGTGGCTCCCTCTTTTGAACCCCTTAATCTATGTCATTTTAAAAAAAAAATAGTAGTTTAGAAAGTAGACTCGAAGCACTATGAACATTGTTTTGGTTGCATCTCCAAATTTTGAGTGTAACTATGCTCAATTTCTCATCCAAGGCCAACATTTCCTGATTTTAGAAAAAAAGTGGCCACTTAAGACCCCTTTTTGGCCCCCCATCTTCTTGCACTTAGCCTATACACAATAACAACATACATCAATTACACACACACACACACACACACACACACACACATATATAAACATACAATTTATAAAATGAATGTATGAACAAAGTGGAAAGACACAATACCTCAAGTGGTCGGCTTGAGTGACTGTGACCCCACAAGATCTTTCTAAATCTCTACTGAATCTTTTCAATCATAAATAGAACTCAAAACACATATTCCTTTATTGAATGCTAAAAGTAACTAATACAACAAAATCTGATACTAAATCTCTATCCAATTCTGTATGAAGTAAAATCTAATCTTAGCTAACTGAGATCAACATTGTATATATGAATAAGGCTACTAAAAAATAAATTCCATTATTGTCCATCATCCCACATCGTAGGAGAAGGACTTTATTACAGAGCAACTAGAAATAGGAAACTAACTAACATGGAGGCGACATAGATAGCACAGTCCTATTGCAACTCTATCTCACAATAGTCATGAAGAAAGATCAATGACTTGTATATAGAATAGAAAACATGATCTGGATTCCTTCATCATCTAGGATTGCATCATTTGTTGAAGGATAACCATTATAGAGTCATGGATGATTCATCCTAGTTAATTTGGGATCTTCTTCCTTTGGCTACAGGTTCCTATATCATCTCCTATGGATATCAACATCTCCTTCGGCTACAGGTTGATCAGTGATCCTCATGGTATGAAGCCATGCTTTAGTTACATGAGAAGTTAGTACACCACATAGTATTTATGCATCACTATTACTAGAATCAACATAAAATACCAACATAGTACATGAGCAATCAATCATCCACACATCATTAATTAACAACATATTATATACCATCTTCATGCTTCAGTGTCTTAAGGATAACCATAGACATAATTAATATATATGTTTGGAAATGTCTTTGGGAAATAGGTAATTAAATCAGTAAAAACAAGACAATTCATGGTCTCATCAACAATGACCTTCAATAGACTATCCTTAGGTTTACCATAATACTTAGGTGTGAGAGGAAGTTGACTTACACAAAAGGAACGTTGCATTTTATATTCTCCACAATCATTGTCATAGATTTGAACCTTGATCTTGGGTGGTGATGGATTCAAATTGAATGATGATAAGGCTAATGTGGATGGGTCCACATAAGATGATGATGGAGAGGCTTCTTGGTTAATAGGAATATGATGATTTTCTTCATATTTTTCAGCTAAATTTTGAGAATATTGAAAGGGTTGAGGATCTCCATAGATGGTAACTTCTTTGCCATCATGGGGGAATTTTATGCATTGGTGGAAAGTTAATGGGACAGCTTACATGGCACGGATCCATGGGGCGACCAAGAAGGATGTTGTAGGGTAGATCAAGGTCCAAAAATTGACACACAGTTGTTATCAACATAAGGCCCACTTGAATAGGTAATTCAGTAGTTCCATTGGATTCTCTCTTAGCATCATCATAACCCTTTGTGGTTATTTTCTTTAAAGAATCTATCACTCCATCAAAATAACCCAACTTTTTCATCAAACTTAAGGTACAAATGTTTAAACCATCTCCCCCATCAATCATGACTCTTTTGACTGTATGCTTATGAATAAGAACTTCCAAGTACAAAGCCTCAGTATGTTTGGGGCTAAGAGGTGGAAGGTCTTTTTTAGAAAAGACAAGTTGATGTGTAGAGGCAATATTACCGACCATGGCTTGGAACTCAATGGCATCTATGTTGGAAGACACATTTGATTCTTGGAGAATTTTATCAAGGATTGCACTATGGGTTGGAGATTTTTTTAGAAGTTCAAGGATAGAGATTTGAGCTAGGTTTTTGTTCAAATGATATTCAAGGTTAATTTGATGAAGGTCTAGATGAAGTAGGAGGTCCCTAAATAGTGACCCTACTTTGCTGGGTGATTGCATGACAATCAATTATTGGATTTTTTATGGTCAATGTAGAGACATGATTGTTTGCTTGTCTTAAATGGGCTACTGCATAATTATGGCCTACTTTGGTATAGTTGGAATCTCTAGAAGAATTACTTTGGTTATTCGCATGTCCTTTTCCATGGTTAGGCATAGGATCATTACAAATTCTCAAGTCTGCATTAGCACGGTATGAGAATTATTTTCAATTGTTACATCCCCGTGATCAATGAGGTCTTGGATTATGTGTTTGAGCCTCATACAACTAGAAGTTTTGTGAACCTTGGTCCTATGAAAGTCAGAAAATTCATTGTCATTATACCAAGGCAGTTTTACTTGGGGTTCAACATTTCAAGATTTGAGTAAATCAATTAATTTAGATTTTACCAACTTTTGTAAGGCCACCTCAATAGGTTCCCCTAGGGGTGTGAACTCCCTTTTCAAAGGAAAAAGTGATCTATAATGACGTTCATTACCTTGGTTGGTTGACAATGTTGTATGTAATGAAGATGGGGCCATTTGAATAGCCCTTGCATCAACCACTCCATCATGGACGACATTCCTATTTTTAATCCACCATTTAGATTGATCATTATTGTTATTATTAGAGGATTTTCCTTTATCTTCCTTATAGATTTAGACAAGACCTTTCACTATCAATGCTCTTTCAATGGTCATACCCCTCTCTATGAGGTCAGAAAAGGTATTAGGACCTTGAACTTGAACATGGAAGCTCAATTCTTTATTTAGATTTTGATTAAAGATGTTGACCAATTATTTTTCGGGAATTGACCAAGGAATTTTACTTGGCAAATTCCTCCACCTTTGTAAAAATGAAGAAAAAGATTCACCATTCTTTTGCTTGGTATTATACAAATCAATCATTGAAGTTTCATGTTATAGGAGAAATGTTGGATAAATTTCTTAGCCAATTCTAGAAAACTTTTGATCCCTTGAGGCAAGTGAGAAAACCACTCTATTGCTTGGCCCCCTAGACTTCTAGGAAATAGGCGCATGAGATAAGTGTAATTATAGGATACTTCCATACAATCTAAATAGAATTCTCTCACATGTTCTCTAGGATCACCTTTACCCTTATATGTATTGAATTTGGGGATGTCAAAGTTCTTAGAGAACGAAATCATGTTAAGGGATATATCAAATGGGTAGGGACAAATGTCCTCTAAAGTATAACTCTTCTTAGTACTTCTCATTTGAAGGTCCACCATTTGTTTTTGTAATTCTTGAAATTGTTGCTTTAGTATCATAACTTCATCCATTTGGGGAATAAGATTAGAATTGGATTTTGATACAAAGGATTATTATAAGACATTAAGTTTAGCCCTTGGGGAATAGAGGATAAGGTTTGAACTAGGATTTGAGGGATATTAGGATTAGAATTTGGATTTTGATACAAAGGGTTATTATAAGACATTAAATTTGGATTTTGGGGAATAGAGGATGAGGTTTGAACTTGGATTGGAGAGATATAAGTGGATGTACTGAAAAAAGGATTGTGGGTGCCATAGTGTGTTGAAGTCAAAGGTGAGGTAGTTGGAATGATGTTTGAGATAGGAATATGAGTTGGTTGAGGCATGGACAATCCATGAATGGTGGGTGAGGTTGGTAAAAACATGGAATTAGAAGGTTGAGGTATAGGCACAAATTTCATTCTTGATATACCTCTAGAAAAGGTAGGAGTTAAGAGGTCCATGGAAGGATATATTTGGCTAATGACGGGATCCCCTCCCCCAAGTGGCCTTAATTCTTCTATAGAGGGAATTCTAGCCCCTTGTTTGAGCAACATTTCCATATAGTATTCATGGTGTCTAGCCATCAATATTTCAATGAGTTTAGAGCCCCTTGGATCAGCTAAAAAATCTTCTATTTCATTAGAAGTAGGTAGTTCATCTAAGTCGTCCACAAGGACATCTTCCAAGGGTGATTACACAGATGGCATATCATATTCTTCGGGATTAGTGTTTGTATTTGAAAAATAAGGGGTTCCCGAGACATTGATGGATATTCAAGTTTGGATATGTGTCAAAAATCAAAGTTGGGACCCTTAGGCTTAATCTAAACCAAGGAAGTCAAAGGTATGCTAGATCTCCACTGATATAAGATATGATAATGATATGATATTTTTGCTCAAGATATGATAATGTTCACTTGTACTAGACTTTTGAGTCCAAACAAACTAATATGCAATAGATATGATACCGATATGATAATTTGCTCAAGATATGATATGATATGATGGAGAGATATAGTGCTCTTTGATATGTTCCTAATATAGATAAGTTGATAGATTCAAGTTGATTTTGATATTAACCAAGATTTTGATAAGTTCAACAATTGGATATATGATAAAGATAAGGGCAACAATCTATAACTTGTTAGAATGTGTCCTATGCAAATCCCTGGAGTTCTATAGATAATTGCTTTGCTTTTAAGGTTGAGAAAAGTTGATTTAGGGAAAATTGAATTGGTTATGGCTGATTAGAGAATGTTTGAATTAGTTAAAGTTGATTAGGTTTAGGATATTTTTGGCAAAGTAATTATGTCACAAACTAGCAAATAAACCCACCCCAAAATAAAGACTTTAAAAGGTTTTGAACAAGTTTTTGATTGAAACTAGTTTAAGTTTTTGACTAAAGACCTAGTTTTGACTTCTATTCTTGTAATGAAATACATATACAAAAAGCAAACAATCAAAAGCAGACACTTACAAACACTTGTTATAAACTAATTGTGATACTTATCTTAAACACAAAAGACACAACAACCACCCTAGAGAGAGAAAAGGGTAGATAGGCTAGATGGCTTGGCTAGGATAGAACAAGTGCACTAATGAAAGCGTCCTCTATATATCTCTAGGGTACATTGAGGCCAAAATTGTAGATGAATAAGGATACCGTCACAATAACCGAGAGGAGAGGGTAACCCACCCTCCTCTATCACTTCCCCAAGGTATAAAGTTCTTGGGGGCTTAGTTATAATGATGATATACCAGATCCAAGAGAGGTGTCTTTTGATTCACCTCCCACTATTTATACTTCGCCGAAACACTGGAGTTAAGGTCATCCCTAGAGTGATCACTTCTCCAAGCAGGCCTTCCTAAGAGGTTACAAAGGGAAAATAAACATCATTTTTTATCCTCAAAATGGTGTAGCCACGCAAGAGGAGATCAAAGACGTGATTATTTACCAAAACACGTTCATTTTAACTGTTTAAGATTGTGAAGGTTACTTTTATCAAACACGGCAAATAATGGTTCGTTTTAAAACCCAAAAGAAAATGTGAAGTAAATGTGTAGAGGAAGGTGTAGGATAGTGTTTTTGATCCTCAAGATCATGCTAAGCACGCAAGAGGAGAGCATACACACTGATCTTAAATGGCCAATAGCTCATGCAACAAACACTTGTTCATTTTAAAACCCAAAATTAATTATGAGACAAACAACCTGGTAAACGAAAGAGAGAAAGTTGGAGTGAATGCACCTTGTGTTTTCTCCTTAGTTTCCCGCAAATAGATTCGATTTTTTGATGTAGAGTGATTGAGGCAAAAAAAATCTTTTCCTGCACACAGAAATACAACAAAGCAAAACAAAAAATACAAATATTCTAGCAAGATAATAAAGCTTAAATATTGTTAAATGAGTTAAATTGCAAAAAAAGGTCTATGTTGTGAAAAAAAGGAACTATTTAAGTTAAAAGTTAAAACTAAGCGAAAAAAATTTAACTATAAGAAATTAAGTTAAATGTAAAACGAGAGTAAAAATTAAATTAAAGATTAAAAACTAGATTAAAATTTAAAGACTAAATTAAAATCTAAAACAAATAGCTAAAATAATACTTGATGAAAAGTCAATTTAACAGTAATAAAGAAATTAAAATCTAACTTCTGAAACTAATTATTAAAGTAAAAACTAAAGTTAGATCTTTAAAAAAAACTTAAAATATAAGAGGATATTAAAAACTAACGTGAGATCTAAATTAAACAAAACTTAAAATCTAATTAATGTTTAAGCTTTTACCTTTCAAAGAATGCGTTAGAAATGTTGAAGTTTGTATGAGATAAAATCTGCCTTTAGAAATCTGCGTTGGAAGTTAGAATTTGGAGATATCAGTGAGGGACGTGGAGCAGATATGAGGAACTCTGCCGCCCTCAGAGAAATAATCTAGATTCCTCGTATACCCGAAATAGAAACGCCTCTGCTGAAAGCACAAGTAATTCCAATCAATAAGATCTAGAAAAACAATAAATATAAATACAAATGCCGAAAACAAATGTAAATATTAATGGATCTTGGGTCATGGTATAGTGTTGTGAATGATGGTGGGCACCAAAATGTATCAATAAAAATGTAGAGAGATCAATCGTTATCTAAACGAATGTACAATGAGATCAATTACAAATAAAAAAAAAAAATAGTTTATGTTTTTTATTACAACAGGCGGCAAAAACAAGGGGCCGAACCCTTAACAGAGATTACATAAGAAAAAACACAGGCTCAGGAAACAAAAAGAGCTTGGAACCAAAACCCAAGAAACACCAGCTTACAAACGGCAAAAAGTAAGCAACAGCAAAAAATCAGCAAACAGACAGCAGAAGGCACACTAGGACATAGAGTCTTCCCAATGTTTAGCAAGAACTTCAAAAACTTTGTCCAGCAACTGAGTTCTGTCATTGTCAACTCCTTGGGAGAAGAGTTGAATATCCTGCAAAAGGGTTAAGTTGATCATGGAAGACCTGCACAGCATGCGAGTAATGAACCTATAAAGAGTAGACAATTTGCACTGCAGAGCCACCATCTTTTCCTTTAACTAAGTCACTTTAGCAAAAAGAGAGTTGCTGTCCCTGCCCTCATTCACATTGCCATCCTCAGCAGTAGCCCTGACATCATCATCTTCTTCAAGGACAGACTGACTGTTCGCTTCCACCTCTTTAGCACCGGCAGGATTTTGCTCATTTATGTTCCCCTCTCCTTCGCCAGTATCATACTGGGCCTCCACAGGGCTCTGATGGTCAAACTCCTCTTTATCACTACCAGTACCAATCACATTCTCGGGGCTGTCCCTATAATCATTCTGTAGAGAGTCATGGCCATCAAACTGCTCCCCAGAAACAGGATTTTCCATGCAAATTTCCTTCAAATCATCACTATCGGCCTCCTCACCGTGAGAAGAAGCCTCAGAGTTACTTTCCAAGTAGTCTATAAGTTTAACCTTGGGGGCTGGCTTCCCAGCAATTCTGGTAGAGTGTCTGACACCAAGGGATATGCTTTTCCCTTTGCCCTTTCTTGCTTTTTAGCAGGATTCTTAGCAGACATGTTTTTACCTTTAGGGGTCTCATGACTATCTTTGAGGGAGCTAAGAATAGCCACTTCCTCAGCCAGCTCAGAGAGACGATGAAGCCGCTTCCTAGACTTAACAAAGTCCTTCATCTTAGAGGTAGAGGTAAACCTAGGAGTGGAGGTATTAGTTTCCACAGAGGCCGAAGTCGGGTCATCATGACTATTTTTCACAGGAGTGTGAAGGGAATCACATTTGATAGAAGCCAACGGAGTATTGGGGGAGGGTTCCACAGCCGAGTGATGGAGAGTGGCAGGGGGCATCAGGGCCAAATGAAACTGGTAAAGTCTGTGTATGAGGCCTTGGTGAAGGGGCACAGGCTTCTCCAAAGGCCTAAAGGTTAAATTCTTATGAACCATTTTAATCGAGTGTTCTAAAGAAGAAAGCAGGTAGTACGGGAAACAAATAGCCAAGTTTCTGCGAAAATGATTGAGCAGGGGAAGATGGTAGTAATAGAACCTGGCATAACGGCCTTCCAAGGTGAAGTACTTCATGATTAAAAAGCACATGTCCGCCCATGGCTGAGGAAGCTTCGCCCTTTTGAACCCTCCCTGGTAGGGTACCAGCTCTTCGCCGTCACCCAAGAAAAGCTTTTGGTTCTGTGCGTCGAAAACCCTCGACTTTCTCGGCAACTTAATGCCTTTAAGGGATAAGCCCGTCGCCTCAGCTATACTTTTCTCCGAGATCTCAAAGTTGACACTACCAATGGTGACCCGTCTGTCAACCCACGAAGAAGCACACTGGATGGATAACGACTCATCATGCCCGTTAAGGCATTCTAGGAACGGAATTATGCCCCCTCCTTGCAGTAATGCCAGACAATGGCATTATCTTTGAATTCATTGCAGGTGTTAGGTTCAGTACGAATTCTTTCTCCACCCATAATGATAGCCCATGCCGCAATACCCAGCAGGAGAAGACAAATAAATTGCAGAATACCCTTTTGAGGAATCCACCAAGCGGTATTCATGTGAACAAAAACCAGCGGACGCCAATCATGATACTTTAAGTTCCAAAACACAACCCAAGTAATGAGTATTAATTTCACATGAAGGGAGTATAGACGCCGCTGCCAATTCGCACGGGGATCGTACATAAGCCTAGACAGGGTGGAAAAACACGCCACCTCATCACTCGACACTTGAGTAGACGTCATGTAATAATTGAAGTCTTTTCCTTATGAATAAGCATTCCAATGTGACCGGGAATGCTGCTAATTTGGCGCCAAACCCGCCAGAATTGAAATTCCTGACCAAAGTTGGCAAGACCATCAGCAACCGAGTTGCCTTCCCTATAAGTATGGGAGAAAGAGACATTCGGGATGCCATGGAGAATGGTTTGTATATCAGATATAATGTCACTCAGCTTCCACCCACAAGTAGAGAGACCTGTAACCGCATCCAGAATGATTTTAGAATCACCTTGTATGTGGAGATGGCTAATCCCCAAAGAGATCGGCACTTTGAGACCCCAGAGGAGGGCCATTGCCTCAGCAATGTTGTTAGAATGCTTTCCAAGTCCTCCGGCATAAGCCGCAACAAGATCACCATGTTCATTCCTTATTATACCTCCTCCGCTGGCGCAACCATCAACTTTAGCAGCACCATCAAAATTAAGTTTCAACCACCCCGGCTCAGGCGGGGACCAAATAGTACTAAGTCTTTTCTGAAGTTTCGTATCATCAAAAGCCAGGATTTGGTTCAGCAAACCCCAGTTAGAAGCCACCCAAGATTCCTGTTTGGTCAAAGGTTGATCTATAGGTTTAATGTTAGCATTAGAAATATTTTCAACAATAGCCTTAAATAAAGAGATCCAAACCTGCATCGGAGACCTATGAGTGTCTCGAAAAATCCTGTTGTTTCTTTCTTTCCACAGGGCCCACCCAAGTGAAGGAAGGGTCTACTTCCACAATTCCCGCAACCAAGGGTGTTTAAGGGGAACATTCCAACTAGCGATACAATCACGAATCTCTCTGTTAAAAACCCATTGTATACCAAATTTTTCCATAATTCTGCTCCAAACTACATGGGCATAATCACAATGAATGAGGAGATGTGCCACAGTTTCTTCTTGATTGTAGGAAAGAACACATCTGTTGACAAGGTGCAACCCTCTACGTTGGAGGTTATCCTGGGTCAAAATTTTATTATGGGTGGCAGTCCACCAAAAGAAGTTAATTTTAGGAAGACTTTTACAATTCCAGACTTTCTCCCATATCTCATCTTTGTTGACATCCTCCACCAGTAGAAGGTAAGCAGATTTCACCGAGAACCTCCCTTTTTTGTCAGCATACCATAGGAGTTCATCCTTCCAAGGGAATAAAGGAAGTCTGATATCCATCAGTAATTGTTGAACCATATTCAGTTTCTGATGAAACTCAAGGTTATTCATGGTGCATTGTAACAGATTCTTCCACCTTTTAAGCCCATGGTTTTGGGTAAGGTAATTACCAACTTTAGAGCCAAAAAATTGCTTGGCCAAGGCAACAATATCTTTATTATCAATTTGGGCTGAGAGAGCCTAATTAGTTAACCAGGGGTCTTCTCAGAAGTTGATGAGAGAACCGTCCCCTAATTTCCATCTCATACCTTTTCTAATGATGCTCCTAGTTTTAAGCATTTTATTCCAAATGGCAGAACCTGGCGGAATACCTTCTTATAGAAGTACCGAGTAACTATCAAAATCTTTGAGATATTTAGCCTTCATTATATCTCCCCAATCTTTATTTTTGTTGATGAAGTTCCACATTACCTTGGATAGCAGAGCTTTATTCATGCTTTGGACAGTCCTGATGTTAAGACCCCCATGAGATTTAGGACAGCAGACCTACTCCCACTTGACCAAAGAAATCCTTTTCTTTTCCTCCATTCCAGTCCATAAAAAAGTCCTTTGTATCTGTTCTAGTTTTTCAACTAGGTATCTAGGCATCTTAAAAAGAGATAGGAAGTACGTGGGAATGCCTTAAAGGGAAGCTTGTAAAAGTTGAAGTTTCCCAGCATTGCTAAGAAATTTGCCTTTCCAGCCCATGAGCTTTCTCTGAGTTCTTTCAATAATGCTGTGCCAAAAGGCAAGAGTGACATCTTTAACAGTGAGGGGTAGGCCCAAATAAACAAAAGGGAGATTAGCAGCAGCACAACCAAGAATCTTAACAATTTTTCTTTGAAGATCATCAGGAGTATTGAAGAAAAAAACATTACTCTTCTGAAAATTTATATGTTGCCTAGAAGCCTTAGCATACTCATTCAGTAACTTTTTCCAAGCAGAAGCCTCCACCACGGAAGAAATGCCAAATAGAATAGTATCATCCACAAACTGTTGAATCGTCAAAGGAGTAAGGGAGGTGGCAGGTTTAATCCCAGTGATAACTTTAGAAGAGACTTTGTTTATAAATGATCTACCCAGCGCTTCACCAATCATAATAAAAAGGTAGGGAGAGAGAGGGTCTCCCTATCAAATCCCCCTAGAAGGGGAGAAAAACCCTCTTGGGATACCATTCACAAGAACTGAATATTTAGCAGTAGTAACAACTTCCTTGACAAGACAGAGGAATTTATCATTAAAACCAAATTTGTAAAGAATTTTGAATAGAAACTACCAAGAAACCCGGTCATAAGCTTTAGAGATGTCAAGTTTGAGAGCCATGCTAGGTATCCAACTTTTTTCCATGGAATGAATAGTCTCATGAGTAGCAAGAATAGCATCCAAAATCTGCCTGCCAGGGACAAAACCTTTTTGCATAGGAGAAATGATCTTATCCAGATAAGGTTGCAATCTGAAAACCAATAACTTAGTGCATATTTTATAAAAGGTGTTACAGAGGCTTATAGGCCGGAAATCCTTGAACATATCAAGGTTGGGTTTTTTAGGAATCAAGGCAATATAGGTGTTATTAAATTGTCTAAGGAGCTTACCAGTCCTAAAAAAGTCTTTAACAGTAGCAGTGACATCAAACCCAATGATTTCCCAGAATTCTTGAAAAAACACCGGAGGAAAACCATCGGGACCAAGAGCTTTATATGGGCCCATGGAAAAGACAACAGCCCTTACTTCTTCCTCAGTAACAGTTTTCAAAATGTCAGCATTATCTTCCATAGTCAAAACAGAAGGTATCTCTTCTAACAGCTGAGAAACAGACAGCGAATTGTCAGCAATTGGCCCAAACTCTAACAACAGGTTGTGAAAGAACCTAACAGCATTATCTCCAATCTCCTCATTTTCAGTAATAAGACTACCATCTTCCAATTTAATAGAAGATAAAGTGTTGGATTTTCTATGTTTAAGGGTGGATTTATGAAAGAAGGCCATGTTCCGATCCCCTTCTTTGAGCCATTGAATGCGGGACTTTTGTTTCCAAAAAATTTCTTCCTTGTACATGATATCCTTCCAATCCTTAATGAGGTTATCTTCGGAGGTAGCCAAAGACTCAGACCTATCCCCCTGGGCAATCCTAAGTTGTATGTCCTCAAGATTATCAGAGATGAACTTCTTCTTGGAAAAAATATTACCAAAGTTGTACTTGTTCCAGCCATAAACCTGATGTCTGATGTGGAGGAGTTTCTTGTGAAGACGGAACAGAGGAGTACCTACCACCTTGATCTGCCACCAGCCAGATAGGAGATTTCTGAAGTCAGGGTGCTTGATCCACATTGCTTCAAATCTAAAAGGAAAAGGTCCTTTTCTTCTATCATCGGCCCACTCCAAAACAATGGGGTTATGATCTAAAACCGTTCTAGGGAGCGCTCTCAGAGAGAGTGAAGTTGAGGGGCCAATTATTAGAGGTTAAAACCTTATCCAATCTGACTTGAATTAGATGTTCCTCATTCCTTCTATTGGTCCATGTGAATTGCTGATTAGTTAAATCAATGTCCACAAGTCCACAGGTGTTGATGAAGTCTGCCAAATCCATCATACTATCTGAGTAATCCACAATACCTCCAGATTTCTCAGAAGGGTATAAAGGGGTATTAAAATCCCCAGCCAACATCCAATGTGAGGCTATATGTGAAACAAGTTTTTTGGAAAGATCCTCCCGGAGGTTCTTCCTCAAAACATAGGTATTAGGGGCATACACATTGATGGGGCACCAATTGAAAGAAGGCAAAGAGAAATCAATAGCTAAACAATTCTTATTAAGGTGAACAAGCAAACCTTTAATCTTTGAAGCATTCCACATAGTGACAATGCCACCAGAGGCTCCAATCGCCGGGCTTACGAAGTAGGAAGCTTTGGGCCAGATATTGTTAACAACAGTCTTGAAATTATCCTCTGTCATTTTGACTTCTTGGAGCAGCAAAATGTCTACTTTGTAATCCAAAATACAATTTCTAACCTCGAACTGTTTTGAGGGGTTATTGAGTCCCCTCATATTCCAAGAGAAAATCTTCATGTAAAAATCTTCCTGGAGTGAGTCTCCAGAGTTTTCTGTCGTCCATTGGCAATCTCCCGCACTGCCTCTCTTTGTCTGGTTTCCCTCAGGGAGGGCCTGCCCTTTGCTGGATCTATACCAACATCAGCTATCTTTTTAGGTTTCCTACCTCTTTTCTTCTGAGATGTCCATTCCTCCTGGTCGCTTAACGAAGCACTCGTGCTTGCTCCATGTGAACTCACTAAGAATGAAGCTTTCTGCCCAGGGGATGAAATCCCTTTTAAAGAATTCTGGCCCAACTTAACAGGGGAAAGATGATCCAGGCTCTGAGAAGGGGGGGCATATTTTCTTTGACAGAAAATATCCTATCAATCAGAGCAGGGGCTTCTTGAGCAGCTATAGAGTCTTTTTGGATCTGAAATACATTATCCACTTCTTGCATCAAGGGGATCTTGTCCTTCACCGGACTAACCTCCTTCTGTATCAATTCCTCTTCCAACTTAGCAGCTGAAATATCTGGGTGTTGGGTCTCTTTTACCATTTCCAAGATCTCTCCTTCTTCTAATAAAGGGGCTCTCTCAGAATCCACTGTCCTAAAGGTGGGTGTGGGTTTGGGCATCCCAACTTGAGGAATAAGATCCTTATCCACCACTGTCTCATTATCTGTAGGTTTGATTGAGCATCCATCTATCAACTTGTTTTTACCTTTATCCCTAACTTCCACAGCTCTCCTACAATGGGAAATAAGGTGCCGCTTCCTCTTGCAGAACTGACAGAAAAGGGTCGAGTTCTCATAAGAAATGGGCTGGGTCCATATTCCAAACTTGGATGTAATCTCAATGGAGGAGGGTAGAGTTTTATTAATTTCCACATTCACACAGAATCTCGCGTAAACAAAACGAGACTTGGTACTGGTAGGATTGTCTAAGGTGACAAAATTCCCAAAGGAATTACCGATAGATTTGAAAATAGACTCGTCCCAAAACTCAAGGGGGAAACCAGGTAATCTTACCCAAACAGGGCGCAGCAGTTGAGATCTAGGTGTCAACAATAATTTTTATCACAAAAGTCAATAAACAAACACCACTAAATGTCACTATTAATATTTACAAACAAGTCTTATCCTTGATCAAATAGTTATCCCTCAATCCTTAAAGTAAATCTTAATCAAAAAAACTAGATGGAAACTAAGAACAAGAAAAAGATAAATATGAAACACTAAACTAAAAATAAACTAGTTTAGAATAGAAAACTAACCGATTCTTAAAACAAAACAATTGACTCAAACAAAGTACAAAGCAAATCAAAACAACAAACTAACAAAGAAAACTAACACCATGTGCAAAAAATTCCCTAAACTACTTGAACAACTCAACTTCGAAGGATTAGGATAGAGGATTTCAAAACTACCCCGGTTTGCTTTCTCAATAAATTCAAGAGAAATAACTTTCTAATTAGTCCTAAGTCTTACAAGTACATCCATATACTCTGAAAAGTAAGATTTAAGCAATGTAGGTTCATATTCGAGATGATGGTCACACAAGATTAGCATTTGAGGAAACTCATCATCATCATGATTAATCAACTTACCAACTTTCATATCTAAATCACTATAATCAAAATGAAAATCATTACAAAACACATGTAAGGAGAAAGAAACAACCTAATTTGGGATGTCATTTACTGAAAGCATAAACTTGTTATTTAATGGTATGTCATCTTCAGTAGATTGTACCCCAAAAAATCCTTCACACTCCCAATGTACATGTATAATCATCATTAAATAATGTGTTAAAGTGACTATTATCAAATATTTCAAGAATATGTGCACAATATCCAAAAGATTCACACGTCTCATTATCAATATTTAAGTATTGTAACTCTAATTTGAAGAATTGGTGTGCACTTCTTCAATTTGTTCTGTGTACCAAGATTTCATCTTCAAATATGTATACTTTATCAACATGTTTAGTTATTTTCTTAAAATTAATTATGTGTTTACTTGTAAATGTGTAAGGACTATCATAATCTCTAAGTACAACATTTTTACTTTTCCCTCTCAAAGGAACATGTTTGTGATTAGTTTTTCCCACTTTTGCAACCTCCCATGCTAACAAGAAATCTATATAATTAATCTAATCATGCTAACTAGTAGGGTAAATTCTACATCAATTAGGTAAATCAAGGTCTATTAGGTTGATTGAGTGCCCTCAGATTGGCCTGTCCTTTCTTAACTTCAAAAAATTTGTTGTACCCATATGAAAATTTTCACTTATATGTGATTTTTCCTATGCATCCTTCCCCAAGAACACTATCAACCAAGGTCTTAAATGATCATTCGCCCATGTCAAGTTTCAAACTAACCCCGCAAGTTCACAGAGCAATCACGTGCACAAGACTATGTGTCCAAAGCGAGGAGTGTTCATCAAGAGGCAATCAAACGCACTATCTTAAGGCTCTCCCCTCCAACAAACTCATGTTTTTGAGAGTGACAAAAAGAAGCTCCAGAAAGCACCATGTCAAAGTGAAGGATCACGTTTCAAGGAAAAAGAACTAAGACAAGTATGAAGTGTGCCTTGTCCAAGGAGCATATGCTCGTACCAAAACGCATTAGGTACATCAGGTCTAAATGCTCAACAAGTACATTTGAGTGAAAAGATCAAGCACATATCCAAAGCCCCAAAGCACTTCACGATGGAAGGAATGTCACAAGTTAGCCATGTATCAAGGCGAAGATGAATTTGAGGTACACCTAAGTCAAGAAGTCGGCATGAAACCAAGACTCAAGCTAAAGGTGCTCTAAGGAAAGCAAGGTCCACCTAGATGTTGGTGCATGTGCCTAGTAAAGGGTGTGTCCTCTCTCACTAAAATGTGTCTTATTTCACAAGAATGCACCAAATCCAATCAAGTTTCAAAGTTCAAAAAAATTGCAAAGGAAAAAGCACACATAGACTATGGTGCGTGTGCCTAGTCTATGGTGTGCTTTGTAGAAAGCAAAGACCACTCTTCAAATTTTGAAGTTACAAAAGGAGGTGCACCAAGGAGTGGCGGAACGCACTTCCACCAAGCATGCCACACCAAAAGACAAGTTTGAATGCTAAGAAAAAGTGAAGGTCACTTTAAAGCACATCATTTGAGAGGAAAAACACACTTTGGGCTAAGGAAATGCACCTAGAACAAACTTTGTTGCCCCTTGTAAAATTCATTCAAGAGGAAAGCACATCATTCAAAAGGAAAGTACTCCCTATAAAAAGGCCACGCACCATCAGAGAGGCACGTCTGCCTCCCAAACAGCACTCCAAAATGGAGTTCCCAGACACATTTCAAAGAGGAGAAAAGCATGCTCTAAATGAAGAAAGCATGCTTTAAAAAGTGCATCCAACATCAAGAGAGCACGCTTGGCACGTCAAATCTTAAGGGAGGCACTCCAACATGAACTAAGGAATTGGCATTTAAAACCAAGGCACGTTCAACCTCAAGAACACGCGCTCAAAACAAGGCATGCCCGCCTTCAAAGGAAGGTGCACAAAAAAGAGGGCAAGGGTGATGAGTTTGGTGTGCCACATTAGAAGTGTGTGCACCATCCTAGAGGCGTGCACACCTTAATTCAGTGTTTCTTAATATCAAAAACAAAAAAAAAGCACACCAAAAATAGAGAAGGTCGACCTCTCTTTGCATGAGTCGCATCTTTTCAAGATTGTCATGCCTTTTCAAGGCTATTTAAAGACAAATACACTTCAGTTTGATATAACTCCTCATTTGCATGTTCAAAGCAAAGAAAAAAACACTATTATAATTAGAAAAAATTAGATTGGAGGCATGTCAAAGGGCAGCGTTGCATTTTGAAGAGGTTTTTGTTCATTCATGTGGAGTCTAGGGGTAGAATAAATATATTGAAGGTAGATTTGATTGTTGGGAAGCATATAGAGAGTGAATTGAAGGATATTTTGCAAGAGGAGCCATCATTTTGTATAGGTCCAACATCATAGAAGGGAAAAAATCCAATTTTTCACCAATTGAGGAAGCAAACATCATACTGCAGTAGAAGACCGTTCATTTGGATTCCATCATCATTCTAGAAGAGGCAAAGATTTGATGAATTCAAGAAAAATCTCAATTCTCAGACTTAGTCATTTTTTCAGTATTTTCAAAAGGAATTATTTTGAGCATGAGAGATTTCCAAAGCATATCTATTTTGAGAACTGATTGTGCATTCCAAAGTTGTATTTATTTTTAGATTTTTTTGAAAATCATGCAATTGTGGAACTTATTGTAATAACATGCAATTTCAGTTAACTGAATTGCATGAGACGTTTCTTTAGTATTTTTATTATGCAAATAAGCTTGCATGTATACATACAACTCTAGATCTAGGTTGAAGAGGGTGCTACCACAATAATGGGTTACACTTTCTGGGAAATCCTGATTTTTGTTGAAATCACATATTTTTAGAAAATATAATGATTTAAGCCTTGAAAGGTTCCATTTACAGGATTTTAATTGAAGAGGGTTTGTTCAAACCCCCTTGGATAGAACCCCACTAGTTTTAAACCATACCTATAATGGAGTCTTCTCTACACCTATCAAAATGCTGATAAAAAATGACTTTTGATTTACCTTTTGGGGGATCAACTGAATTCATTTAAAATTTATGTTTTGTAAGTATGTAGTCCTTATTATAAGCTTCCCAAAAAGTATAATTTTAAATATATTTAATTTGATTATTATATTTATTTTTTATTTCTTGTGAATGTAGGTTTTTCAATGAACATCAAGGTCTTTGTTTCACACATATGAAAAATAAGAAAATAGAGAAAAAAAATTCTAAAAAATACATGTCCTCTACATATTGATGTTCTTATTCCAACAAATAAAAATTGAATTCTGATACATACAAAAAAAGTTATGTTAGACAGAATACGCTTATGTCTAAATTATAATTGGTTTGACTTCAAAACTTAATTAAATCAAAAATATTCAAAAAAACATTATAAAACCAAATGCATCCTCTAGATATCGGTGTTATTAATCTAAATTCAAAAGAATCGTAATTTTATCCTTTGTAGAAAAAAAGTTATGTACGATACAATACATATCACTTTAAAAAAATGTTGCTTACTATTAAAAACTAGTTATCAAAAGAGACGCAAAAAAAATTACAATTTAACTCCAATTTTTAAAAAAATATATATATTTAGAATCTACAGATAAAATCTCACAAATCACTAGTTTGCATCATCTTCAAATTCCTAACGGTCTAGCAGTAATAGTTGTCAGAAAGTGAAGATTTAGTTCAAAATGTTGATTTCAATGTCAAGTTTGGCCAAAAAGTGTGATCCATTATTGTGAGATGACCCAAGAGTATTAGTTCAACTCTTCTTTCCATTTCATGCATTTTGCTTTGTAGTAGTATAAATGAGTGCTTTTGCACAAGCACAAGAGATAGATCTAGATTTTAGAATTTAGAGATTACAGAGATTTTAGGATCCAACTTCATTGTTATTTAGCTTTTTTCGAAGCTTTTTAGCAATTAGTTTTTTAGTATTCAATGTTCAAGTATTCAGAATTCAATGTTGTATTTGATCAATGAATAAAAGTAATGACAATTATCATGCCTCTATTTGATTAAATTGTTGTTCTCATACAGTCACCTGATCGTGTTCTTGTTGTTCATTTAATGGATGTCATTATGCTTGATTTTCTTCCGAGTATCCATTAAAATTTGTCATTTGTGCTGAAGATTAAGTTAATTCAACAAATCTGCAAACTTTGTGTTGCAGTTGAAATTGAAGGAATAAGTCATATAATGGCATCCTCTTATAGTTGACTTAGTCAAGGCATTCGTAAATCTTTTCAATACAATCGTGTACTTGCCCTTCTCGGCCTCTAAATTTAGCTGAGTAGTGCAAGCATGTAGCCTAGGTCCTATTTCTAGTTAAAACACAAAAATTTTGCTTCTTTATCGAATGTGCATCTCTACCTTTCTGTGCATTACAAAATCAAAAAGATCACGATTTTCCTTTTCATTCAGCAAAAGTATGAAAAACCCCTAAAAATTTTGCTCGTATTGTATAGTTTTAGTTAAGTTTTATTTTATAGGGAGCTTCCCCTACAAATTCAAAGAGTGGTTCTACTGCACATCTGTCCATTTTGCTTTCACACCAAAAGGTGCAAAATAAAATGCTAACAGTTTTTGGCAACTCTCCTAGGGAACGACATAAGACCTCCATCTTATCCATTGCAAAAAGATCTAGAGTTCACATATTTTTCTAGTTTCAAAGAAGACTTCCTATGGTGGATCGAGAGGCTAATCACATCAATAATCACCCACCTTGGCCATGGGGAAATCAAATCGGTCCATTGGCTTTGGTGGAAAGCCATGAACTTCCTGAAGGCTCAAGGAAAATTTTTCCAAAGTTTCATGGCGGTGGAAAGCAACATCCTAATGAACATATTTCAGCCTTCACCACTGCTTGTGGGATTCTCAGCATTACACATGAAGATGTTGTAATCCACTTATGTGTGGAGAGCTTGCGAGGCACCACAACTGAATGGCTTAATCACCTTTTTGTTAGTTCAATCATGAGTTAGGAGTCCATGAGCGAGAAATTTCTTACTGGTTTCAAGCCTGCAGAAGATAGTCATGTTTTGTTTTCTCATCTCTCAAACATCAAGAAAGAAAAAAATGAGCCCATGTGAGAGTTCGTGGCTAGGTTCAACCGTCTAGTTGGCAAAGTTGTGAACACCCTGAATCCTTCATCAGAAATCATTCTTAATTGTTTCACAAATACACAATCCTCAAAAGCTTCTTTCTATCTCAAGCAAAGACACGCTATAGAACTACAAGAATCTCAGGACTATGTTGTTGAATTAGAGGATCATATGATCACTTCAAGAAAGATCTAGAGAGATTCAATCAAGCCATTACTACCCTTGAAGGTTGTACCACTTCTGCAAGTTCCATCTCCTTCAAATATACAAGATTCTTTCATTAACTATGTCAATGATCAACTTGCTTCACCTGGGCATCAAGTAGCACATGTGTGTCAAGAGGCAGATGTGTCTCCCACAATACAAATCTATTGCTTGTTCCATGCAACAAACCAACATGATGGAGAAAATTGCCCTAAGATGAGAAGATTCATGCAAATATTAAACGCTTCAAGTGAAAATCAAGGATTATCGAAAAATCATGAATGTCTTATAGATGAATCTGATGGTGGCTCTATGATGGGATTTACCCAATGTAAATCAAATATACCAAGGAATGATTTTCATAATCATCTTTCAAGTGAGTCCATGTGTCTGCATAGTCAAAATCTAGAAATGGAACAAGAATCTGAAACTGAAATTTTAGTTGTTGTGCACCAATACTTTGAAGTTGAAGAAGGATTATTAATAGAAGAGGAACCTAATGTAATGAAGTGTTGCATATTTTCTCTAAGGATGAAGAAGTGTGACAAACCTCTTAGGAGTAGAATTGTGAAGAAGAAATCAAATGTTTTGAAGAGAGCAATGATGAATCCAACTTGTTCTTATCTTCTCAACAAGTGTGTGGTGAGATATGTCATGTGTGAAATCAATCAAGCATAAGAAGAAGAAACATAAAGTTTAGAAGAATCTGTGTTTGATCTTGCATGCATGTTAGAAGAGGAGAAGTGTATGATCATCGAAGATGGGATATTGTTAAAGATTTGCATTCATGTCCTAAAGGATACATTTATTGAAGGTGATTGCTCTATCGAAGTTGATGAGACTCAAAATGATGGGTGGCAAAGTGAACTACTAGATGAAGATGTTATTCACCAAGTGTACTTTGATGATGACTAGGTGCTTGATGACTTAGACCTTAACAATCTATCTCATTCCAATTCTAAGGATTGGATAGATGAAGACATAGTTGAAGAGGATCATCAAGAAGTACTTGAATCATTAGATAAACTATTTTTGACAGTTGTGGATCCTGTAAGTCAAGAATGAGTAATGGAAATTTTATATAAACAATTCCAACCTTTTCTAAAGGATGATACATTGACTAAGTTCAAGGTTGTGTATGTTGAAGACATGGATGAAGAACGTCAAGTTCTATATGTGGTGGTTACCATTCCCACAAGAATACTTTGGCCACAGGACCATGCTTCATACCTACAAAAGGAGGTTTTGTACCTTCGCCTGTTGCTGAGGTTTTTTTCTATGGAAGAAGATGATCAACCAGGGATCATGCATATTAATCAGTTCATCATGAACTTCTCATGGCATGATCACGTCTACCCACCTAAATCATGGATCTTTGAGAAGGTGTTGCAGAGAAAGAAATACTATGTGTTGCCGAGACAAATTTCCCAGCTCAGGAGGAGAGGTTCTTATTTTTCTGAACCTATTGATGGTTTTGTGTAAAATTTTCTATTTTCATCGTCCTCACTCAAAAAAAGAGTGTTTTGTGTGTTCCATATTGTTCGTAGTGTGTTTCCCCTTTTTGTGACGTGTTTCTTATATCGTGTTGTGTTTCCTTGTTATGTATCATTTAAATGTCATGTCTCGTTAGGTAGCCCAAAGTTCCACTTTTAGGTGATTTAGGAGATAACCTGACTCTATTGCCCAACTGATAAGACACTAGTCCATACTAAAAACTAGAGATTCTGAGGTCCTCCTATGCTGCAAGTATACACCATGGTCCCCAGACAGAGCCAATTGTTGTACCCATATAAAAAATTTCAATTATGTACTTTTTCTTATGCATCCTTCCTTGAAAACACTATCAACCAAGGTCTTAAATGATCATTTTCCCATGTCAAGTTTCAAACTAACCTCATAGGTTCATGGAGCAATCACGCACACAAGATGATGTGTCCAAAGTGAGGAGTGCTTGTCAAGAGGCAATTAAACACACTATCTTAGTCCCCTCCAACAAACTCATGTTTTTGAGAGCGGCGAAGAGAAGCTCCAGGAAGCACCATGTCAAAGTGAAGGATTGCATTTCAAGGAAAAAGAGCTGAGACAAGTATGAAATGTGCCTTGTCCCAGGAGCATCCACCCATATCAAAACCTATCAGGTACATTAGGTCTAAATGATCAACAAGTACATTTGAGTGAAAAGTTCGAGCACATATCCAAAGCCCCAAAGCACTTCACAATGGAAGGAATGTCACAAGTTAGCCATGTATCAAGGTGAAGATGAATTCGAGGTACGCCTAAGTCAAGAAGTCAGCGTGAAACCAAGAATCAAGCTAAAGGCACTCCAAGCAAAATAAGGCATGCCTAGATGTTGGCGCACATACGTAGTAGAGGGTGTGTCCTCTCTCATTAAAATACCCCTTATTTCACAAGGACACGCTAGATCTAATCAAGTTTCAAAGTTCAAAAAAAATTGCAAAGGAAAAAGTGCACCTAGACTATGGCGTGTGTGCCTAGTCTATGGTGCGCTTTATAGAAAACAAAGACCACTCTTCAAATTTTGAAGTTACAAAAGGAGACACACCAAGGAGTGGTAGAACACACTTCCACTAAGTGTGTCGCTCCAAGAGACAAGTTTGAATGCTAAGAAAAAGTGAAGGGTGCTTTAAAGTGCATCATTTGAGAGGAAAAGCACACTTTTGGCTAAGGAAACATGCCTAGAACAAACTTTGGCACCCCTTGTAAAATTTATTCAAGAGGAAAGCACATCATTCAAAAAGAAAGCACTCCCTATAAAAGCACGCATGCCATCATAGAGGTGCATCCACCTCCCAAACAACGCTCCAAATAGGAGTTCTTGGGCGCATTTCAAAGAGGAGTAAAGCATGCTCTAAATGAAAAAAGCACACTCCAAAAAGGTCATCCAGCATCAAGAGAGCGCACTTGGTGTGTCAAATCTTAAGGGAGGCACTCCAACATGCACCTAAGGAATTGGTGTTTAAAACCAAGGCACGTTCAACACCAAGGTGCGCTCAACCTCAGGCACACGTGCTCAAAACAAGGTGTGTCTGCCTTCAAAGGTGCACAACAAAGAGGGAAAGGGTGATGAGTTTGGCATGCCACATTAGAGGCATGAACGCCATCCTAGAGGTGTGTTTGCCTATAGGCGCATGCACCTTAATTTAGTGTTTCTTAATATCAAAAACAAAACAAAAACACACGCCAAAAATAGAGGAGGTCGACCTCTCTTTGCATGAGCCACATCTTTTCAAGATTGGCATTTCTTTTCAAGATTAGCATGTCTTTTCAAGATTGGCATGTCTTTTCAAGGCTATTTAAAGACAAATACACCTTAGTTTGATCTCACTCCTCATTTGCATGTTCAAAGCAAAGAAAAAAACACTCTTATAATTAGAAAAAAGCAGATTAGAGACATATCAAAGGGCAGCGCTGCATTTTGAAGAGGTGTTTATTCATTCTTGTGGAGTCTAAGGGTAGAATAAACAGATTGAAGGTAGATTTGATCATTGGGAAGCATATAAAGAGTGAATTGAAAGCTATTTTTTTAAGAGGAGCCATCATTTTGTGTAGGTCCAACATCATAGAAGGCAGAAAATCCAATTTCTCATGAATTGAGGAAGCAAACATCATACTGCAGTGGAAAACCATTCATTTGGATTCCCTCATCATTCTAAAAGAGGCTAAGATTGATGAATTTGAGCAAAATCTCAATTCTTAGACTTAGCCATTTTTTTCAATGTTTTCAGAAGGAGTTAATTTGAGCATGAGAGATTTCCAAAGCAGATCTATTTTGAGAATTGATCATGCATTCCAAAGTTATATTTATTTTTAGATTTTTTTTGGAAATCATGCAATTGTGGAACTTATTGTAATAACATGCAATTCCAGTTAACTGAATTGCATGAGACATTTTTTTAGTACTTTTATTATGCAAATAAGCTTGCATGTATACATGCAACTCTAGATCTAGGTTGAAGAGTATTAGTTCAACTCTTCTTTCCCTTTCATGCATTTTGCTTTGTAGTAGTATAAATAAGTGCTTTTGCACAAGCACATGAGATAGATCTAGATTTTAGAATTTAGAGATTACAAAAATTTTAAAATTCAACTTCATTGTTATTTAGCTTTTTTTGAATCTTTTTAGCAATTAGCTTTTTTAATATTCAATGTTTAAGTATTCAAAATTCAGTGTTGTATTCAATCGGTGAATAAAAGCAATGACAATTCTCATACCTCTATTTGCTTAAATTGTTATTCTCATACATTCACTTGATCATGCTCTCGTTGTTCATTTAATGCATGTGATTATGTTTGATTTTCTTCTGAGTATCCATTAAAATTTTTTATTTGTGCTGAAGATTAAGTTGATTCAACAAATCTACAAACTTTGTGTCACAGTTGAAATTGAAGGATTAAGTCGTATCATGGCATCGTCTTATAGTTGACTTAGTCAAGGCATTCATAAATATTTTTAATCCAATCATGTACTTGCCCTTCTTGGCCTCTGAATTTAGTTGAGTAGTGCAAGCATGTGTTAGTGTTAGCCAGCAGAAGATATCAATTAAATGCAAATAAAGATTAAACAGAGGAATGGAAATACACAGAAATAATAACAGTGAGAGACAAGTTTTAACGTGGTTCACCCAAACTTGGGCTACATCCACCAAACAGAGATTCCAATATTATTATCCAATAAATCAAAACTGATTACAATCAGCAATCCCTGCAACTCAATACCGCTACAAATGCTTCAATACAATACCCAAACCCTAACCCTTGGCCGCTTTTTATTAAGCTTTTTGTCAGTTACAAAAATAGGGTTTTCTTATGTCGGTCAATGAAAAAATAACTCCCGGTGCTTTATAAAATAAAAAAAAACCGTGTGAGGTTTTGGGGGCGTTGCCCCCGAGCCCCCACGGGGGTGCTGCCCCTCAACCCTGCCCTATATCACGACAAGGAACACGCCAGGGGCACTGCCCTTGGACCCCGCAAGGGCGCCACCCCTTGACCCCGTCTTGGGGGCGCTGCCCCCAAACCCCCGCAAGGGGTGCTGCCCCTTGACCCCGTAGGGATTGGGGGGGAAACCGCGCTGATAAAAGAGGGGTAAATATAACCTCCGAGTCTGATTAGGCTCCATATAACAATAGCATGTATCCTAAGTCCTTGTTCTAGTTAAACACAAAAAAATTTCTTCTCTGTCGAATGTGCATCTTTACCTTTCCGTGCATTGCAAAATCAAAAAGATCACAAATTTCCTTTTCATTCAGCACAAGTATGAAAAACCCCTAAAAAGTTTGTTCATATTGAATAGTTTTAGTTAAGTTTTATTTTATAAGGAGCTTCCCCTACAAATTCAAAGAATGGTTCTACTGCACATCTGTCCATTTTGTTTTCACATCGAAAGGTGCAAAATTAAGCACTAACAAAATTAAATCCATTGTGCTTTTGGTTTCATAGGTTGGAGTGCATGGCAGAGAACAAGAGTGATCCTCATAAAGGCCATGTTCATTGATTTGTATGTTTTCATGGTTTTCACTTTCAAAAGGCTACACACTTCATCTTTCTCAGGCATATCTGAATCAACAATCTCCAATTCTTCAATATTAGATTCCTCATTATCATGATTAATAAAATCAACATGTAACATGTTGTCATTGGTGTCCAAAATATCCTAGGATTTGACCTCTTGTTCATTAAACAAATCTACTTCTCAAAATTTTAATAAACTTGGGATCTCAAATATGACATTGTAAAAATTAGGAAAATAGAAATTAGCAACTCTATCAGCATTGTCAATCTAGAAATTAATAGTAAAATTAGTCACATCCCCATGAATGTGGATGCAAAGACTGAGAGGCTTGGACAATCCCCAACAACAGAAAAAGGTGGATATTGTTGATGTCAAAGAGAAGGTTATGGGTAAGGAGAATACAGTGAGAAGACCTAGCATTCGTAGGTTGACTAGGCTGGTAGGGGGAAGCCCCTAGTTTTAAAAATTGTTGATTATTCCTCTGCTTCTGATCATGATGACCCTAAGAGTGAGATGGAAATTAAGGAAGTTAAGACTACTCTGGTGCAGGAACAAGAAGGTGCAAACCACTTTGACTCTATGAACAATTCATTTTATGATACTAAACAGGATGATATTGAGATCTTGGAGACTCCCGACAAGGAGGTGGAGAGTGTCAGAGAGGATGATTCTAACAGAAAGCTTATGCAGGAGCTTGATGAGGTTAAGTCTTGGCTTTCAGCTATGGAAAGTAAATTCAAGGTACTGGCGACTGGTTGCTTGCAAGTCATCCACAGGGCAGCCACAACTTTTTCTATTATGTAGGAAGATCATATTGTTGGTAAGGATGCGAAGAACGTGAACATGGAAGAGCTGATCAAGTTTCTTAAAGATGATTGGAAAGATCTGTTGATTTAGTTTTTACTTATGTTCTGTTCTCTGGACTTGGTTTCCTTTTGATACTATTATGACCTTTTGGTGCTAGTCAGATGTTTCTATGTTGTTCATGGCCTTGGGCCTATTTTGCTTCCCTTTGGGTTTTTTGTTATCGGGATCTGCACCCATGTTTGTAGCTTATTAATATCAAAAACATCACTTAATTCATTATCCAAGAAACCTAGTTCATCTTAGAATCCTTGTTCTATGTATTGACCATTGTTGTCCTCAAAATATGAATAAGAAAGGATTTCTCTTATCTCATGATTTGACTATAATTACTGATTGAGAAAGAAAGTTTCATCTATTTTGGTAATCTAATCAACATTGTCATTGTTGATATAAGTTTGGTTGTCTCTATTAAGTTCACAAATTTCATCACATGAGAAGGGGTAATAATATTCATCTTCATATTAACATCATACTTAGCTTTTCATTTTTACTACGTCACTAACAATACCTAGTGATATAAACCTTGGGGAGATCTGATTTCCTTTCAAGAGATTGTATTAACTTTCAGGATAGGTAAAGTGTATTTTTGTTTTACCTAAGTTGGTGAGTGTGTCAAACCACCCACCAATAGATTCAAGCTAGAAGGAGGGCCTTAAATCAAAGCGTTGAAAGACTTAGGTATATCATTGAATTGCACATTTAAGATGAGCTAAACTTGGGGTGTTTAAGTTCTAATGGGAAACCCTGTGTGTATACCTAGGGGTTTCCACAAGATTCCTAGGGATGCCTACAACTAGATTTACTTATTCTACCCCATAGAAGACAAAATGCTAGATATCATGTGAGATATGTAAAGTCTTGATTACTCACTATCAAATCTATCATGAAGGTGTTTCTTGTTACTTGTTTATCAACACATTATGAGATGCAACATTACATTGGTACACAACTCTTCCACTAAATTCTATACATCCTTGGACTAAATTAGAGATCTCTTTTTGAGACAATTTGGACAAAACATATATCCACAAGAAGATCTTTTACAATTTTTGTTAGAAATAACCAAGATCAATTAGGAAAACTAGAATACTTCCACAAAGCAAGATTGCACATATAAGCCAAATTGATATTAACAAAAGCTAAGTAAAAGATGTACATAATGCCTTATTATATAGGTATGAATGAGGCAATCCACCTTGCATGTGGATTGACAAGTGCCCCATGATGTGGCACATGCATGTAGACAAGTACTATCCTATAGGTGTCAACCTTTGGATCACTTGGAATGTGTGAACCAACAACCTTGTGTGAAAAGTGTTGGATGACTATAAAGTGCCTTTTGAGGTTATATGGAAAGTCTTCCAACCTCAAAAGGTATGCACATGAGGTTTACCAAACAACTAGGTAACCTCGAAGTGTCTAAAAGGTTACACATTCAGTTAGACAAGATGTTGTCTAACCTCATCAACGTAAGTACACTTAAGCTATAGTGAATAGATAAATTATTCACTCTAACACCCTCCCTTAAGTGATACTTGGGGAGATTACAAAAGTGCAATAGATACCTAAATATGGGTCCCAAATACTTGGCCATGTTAGGTACCCATGTACAAAGAAATCTCTCATAAAGCAGAGAAAGAAAGAAAACCCAGTGGGAAAAGCTTTCCTCCAAAAGAGAGATATATACAAGAAGCGGGTAGGAGGACTCAACATGACCCCCCAAGGACTACTTCTACAAACACACATGAAGTGTTTCCCCCAAAAGGGAGAATTAGAGAGACTAGAAATCCCCCATAAGATGACTAATCTTGTAGTGCTGACTGAAGCTCAAAGACGAATGCTAAAAGTGATGCCTGAAAGTCAAACAACATGCCTTCCCTATGGAATAAGAACTATAAATAGGTGCATGAGATCTTCCCAAGTGAGAAGAACAAAGTGGGTCTTCGAATGCTGCATATAATTTGGAGACTGCAATGAAATCTCTTGAAGCTATAGTGAAACCACAGGTGGGATCAGAATGGGATCAAGGGATTGAGTAATAATATCCTGCTACAAATCTAAAGAAGCCTCATGTGAAGCAACAGGTGAAGGAGGAGTGGGTAACTCAGTTGGTTGAAGAACTGTGAGGTTTGATTGACCAAGTTGATCCTCCAATGATGTATCCACACTAAAAGCTGGAGTGTGAACTGTAGAGTCTTTGTCAAAGTGTGAAAATGTATAGACACAGGAAAAGTTGTCAACTTTCCCAACTACAACAAGTTCTCTAGTGTGCAAGTCTCTTATCATAACTGATTCTAAATTGAATTCAACTATTTTTCCTTATCCACGGTTGGTGATTTGGTAGATGGAAAGTAGATTCTATGATAATTCTGGAACAAAGAGAACATCTTTAATACAACCTGCTCCTATTTTAACATTGTCTTTCCCACAAACTGTCATGTAAGAATTGTTTGCAATCAATATCTTTGTTGTAGTTGTGCAGTGTAGTGATGAAAATAGAAGTGGACAAGATGCCATATGATGTGATGCACCAGAATCAAGAACCCATCACTGAGATTCAGAGCCTGCAGAGACACATAGTGCTTTGCCTTTTGATGGTTCTGATGTTGATGGAGAAGAAGAAAGACAAGCCTTGAGTTGTGAATTTCCAAGTTCTTTTTAAAACATGTAGGTTCTCTTGTACTCATCTTATCTCTTTTTAAAACATGTAGGTTCCTCATGCCCATTTCTCTTACAATAAGAGCAAAGAGGCCTTTCTTTACCTTGTCCTTTTAATGAAGACTCAGATGGAGGATGTGATTTTGTTCCTTTGCCTTTATCTTGATCTCTAGTTTTTTTTTGGTGTTTGATTTGAAGACAAAGATGCAACAAGTGCATGTGTTAATGAAGACTTCAAAACACCCATTTGGATTAACTTATCTTGTTCCCTTGTTAGATTACTACAAAGTCAACAAGAGAGGCATAGTGAAGTTTGTACCAAGACCACTTTTGGTAGTATAAAATGTTGAAACAAAAAATAAGAACTGATGACCAAGCTTAGATAAAATATTGAGGATCAAAATTTCTTCATTTGTTTTGGTGACACCACATTGTTGGAGTTGAAATCTGATTGAATTTAAATTAGTGAAAAAATCATGTATAGTAGTGAAGTCTTACGGATTAAGACTAATTATCTCATTCTCAAGTTGATGTCCATGCATAACATCCTATTTCCTGAACAAACCCTTTAATTATGTCCATACATCATTAGGTGTTGTTGCAGAATTAAGATGAAATAGAAGATCTTGAGATATTGCCATACATAGTGTTCCATAAGCTTCATCCATGCAATTATACTACTTTTGTTTTCTTGATGCAGATGTGGGTTCAATTTCCAAACCCAATGTGACTCTATATAATCCTAATTGTTTGAGTTTTATCTCCATTTTCTACTTCCATACATGGAATTTGAATGGTGTTAGAATTATATCCATGTTACAAATTCGAACACTTGACAACCCCCCTAAAATTATACTAATTTTCAAGAACCCCCCAAAAAGAATGCAAGAAAGAAATTACAAGTTGGGCAAGTTTGGAAGCCAAATCATCCGTTTATAACACATGGATGTTTTTACAAATTTTTGAAACAATGGCTATCCAAATCTAATGTTTACCTGCACTAGTGAATTCCTTGCGAAATTATGAGCAATTTGAAAAAAATGCAAAATTTCGATGTCTTGTGAAAAAGTTATGCCTCATCGAAATTTTCTACTTACAATAGCTTCAGGAGTTTAAAAATAAAATTAAAAAAAGGCAATTTTTTTTATTTTGACTTTCCCGAAGTGAAGTGGATGGAAAGACCTTTTCGTTGACTATAATTTTATGAAAATTTGCTATTGTGGGTGAAAGTTATCACAAAATTTTTAAAAATGCCTAGTTTAGGCACTTGTGAAGAGCTCTGGCAGTTTGCTTGGTGAAAAAAGTTATCTCAAATAACCTTGTTTAACCACTAGTGGTTACAGATGTTGTTAAGGTTACATGAAATATTATCAGTTATAGTTGGTGTAATAAAAAAGTTACAAATATGTACTAACCATTACGGTTACGTTAATGTTTAATGACAAATGCTAACAACATATACTAAGGAAATAATAGTTAACATTAAATGTTAATGTTAATTGTTAACCAATCAATAAATTGAAACCATTAGAAACAAGAGTTGCACAGCAACAGCAGTCCCTGCCAAATGCTGCCAGCATATATTTGATTTAAAAAAATTGTATTTTAAGACAGTTTTAAATGGAGGAAAATGTATTTTGTTATAAATAAGGTGCAGGTTAGCATTCAGATAATGTACCATATACCTATTCAACAAATATTTAAGGATTGCAATGGATAATAAACATATACTTCTAATATATGCCAGTTTGATTAGAAAAAATACCTTCTTGAACAGCCTTAGTACACTGAAAGAATTCCCCCGTCACTGTTTTACGTTAGATATACATACACTAAACATGATTTTCTTAAAAACATCTGATTGGATCTGTCTCATAAAGATTTCCTAAAGTTTGTTGCTTCAAAAACTGTAGCGATGAACATAATTAAATAAATGTTTCAGTTGAATTATACATTTTTCTCTAGTTTTTCTCTGATTTAATCAAAAAGAATTGTTGGAATTGAAAGAAAAAATGAAGAAATGTACGAAGGGATGATAAGGGAGGAAAGTTGCAGCTTACTGGAAGAGCCAATGTGTCCTGGTCATGGGGTAATTGGAAGATTTTTTCAATGACTAAGTGGCCTTGAAATCTAGCAGCATTCTAGTTGTAATTGAGACTTCTTTGGTGACAAGATGCAGTCTTAAAGGTCACGATAAGATAAAAATGCTGCAACATGTTTTCTTTTGCAACCAAAATAATTCCGCAACTGATATCCTAATTTCCAAAATGTTGTAATTGAATCTTTGATGGACCTGTTGGCAAGAGACACTATATGGATTCATGGTTGTTGTCATTGAT
Source organism: Cunninghamia lanceolata (assembly GCA_027924645.1). Classification (NCBI taxonomy): domain Eukaryota; kingdom Viridiplantae; phylum Streptophyta; class Pinopsida; order Cupressales; family Cupressaceae; genus Cunninghamia; species Cunninghamia lanceolata. The sequence continues at coordinate 1,593,947 of BSBN01001122.1, forward strand.
GGCAACAAAGGTCATCCCACATATCCGCAAGACATGATATGTCTCTACCGGAAGTCAGAATAAAGAATGTTGTGGTCCGGTGAAGAAGAACAGAGCATGTGGCAAGGTCCGACAGATTGGTCCGGACCTCTCAGAGGAAGTATCTTGGTACAGTGCGGATTTGGGGAAGTCAAGAGGACTACCTTGAGTGGTATATTCCAAGGATTTAGCCTCCGGTGATGGACAAGGAAAAAGATATGAATGGTTGAGTACCGGATTCCTGAGAGACAGTGAAAACAGAGGAAGAACTGACTGGCAGAGTATCAGACTACTTTCCGGATGGGTTACTGCTGATGACAGAGGTTGTGAAGGCATGAATCATGTTTGGCCGACATGATTAATGATATCTACAAGTATATGCTTGATCCGCATTACTTGGTGAGGAAGGATTCAGCCGACAGAATGAGAGTTTGTAAGAAACTAAGACTGTTCCGGATGCCGACTAGAAAGGTGATGAAACTACTTGTGCGGATATATATAGAGGATGGATTTAGTTGAGAAGTGTGTGTGGATGTGTAGAGATATGCGAATAAGTCCAGAGAAAGAGCAGAGGTAGCAAAAGGATCCGGTATGTGAAAGATAGCAGAACAAAGAACAGAGGAAAGATGAAGTGCAGCAGATCAGTGTACTGAGCCTAACCGGAACTGAACTCCAGCATATGCAGATGCTTCCAATCAGTTCAAGACTGTGATTATCATCACTTTGTAGACAGTGTGTCTTCTTGTAGGCAGTGGGCCTCTTGTGAGCAGTGTGCTCGGGCAGTGAGCCCTAATTGGCAAGTGCCATTTTTGTAATTTCCTATTCTTCTAACAGAGAATAATTCTTGGGTTAATCACCCCGTGGTTTTCTCCCTTAACAGGGTTTCCACGTCAAAAATACTGTGTCATGTGTTTCTTACTTCATGGCTAATGTTTTGTGTTTGATTTTATGCTGCTTTAATTAAAAGGAAAGTTCAATAAGGGAAATAATTAGGATAACTGATTCACCCCCCCCCTCTCAGTTATCAACAGGACCTGCAAAGTTGTAAGATAAAAATGTTGCAACATGTTTTCTTTTGTAACCAAAATAATTTCGTAACTGATATCCTAATTTCCAAAATCATGTAATTGAATCTTTAATGGACCTGTAAAGCTGTTACACATACTTATAGCAACATAACCATGATTTTGCATGCCTATTTTGTATGGAATTCCAAAAGCAAAAGCTATAGAAAATCATGCCTAGATAAGGAAAGGATATTTTTCTACCATTGCATTGAAAATAAAACATAAAGCCCTAAACTGCAACCATCATTTTCCTCATCAATTAGTTTCCCTTATAACAAATAATCCAATCTAGCAATTTCACATGTGTGCAAATTCTGACAACAAACAAAGTGTATTTTATATGACATAAGTACAAGAAACAAAAACAAGGGTAGACCAAACCCTCGAAACTGGTAATCACAACAATCATTGCAAAAGACTTATTTCAAATTTTATGAATTGATAAGAACCTAGGAATTGCATTGAAGAAAATCAGCAGAGAGAATAGATGCAAACAACAAGGAAAACAAGTGAAATAACTACCAAAGCTGATCCTGTATGCTTTTTATTAGCACATTTTAAATAGATTTATGAGGATGACATCTGTTGGATGGAGGAAGTCAAGCACATGCAAAATACCCTTGAACTGGGCAATTAAAATCTTCCTCAGTTAGCATGGTTTAACTGCAGCCAATGAGAATCTAGTGAAAATCCAAGTGTACATACAGATACTCATAGTGATGGACATCATAATGGACTCATGGAGTTCAAATTTAATTATACAAATGATTTTCATCATTCCTTATTGCTAAGAGGAAGTTGTTCCTAACTTCTACATGATATTGGAAACTTCTATACAGAAGTTGTGTCTGTGCCAGATAGGTTTGCTTCTTACATTTGTTGTGAGTCCAAATGGTTCTTAAAAATTTAGAATGGTAGGCTCAAGTTGAATGATGGAATGTCCTCAAACTTCAAAGTGTGATGGTTTGTACTTTGTACTACTTGAGCTATATCACATTGACAATATCATGGATGTCAAGATGAGATAGAGTAGCTAGATAATAGGTATTAGGCCCACTGATTTGAAGAATGGTGAAAGGCCCAATCTCATGGGCTTCAACTTGCAATGTTTCTTGTTGTAAAACCTGTTCTTATCCTAGTGCACCCAAACCCAATCACCAATTAGGGAGAATAAGGTACCCAATGCCAGTCATCAAGTACCTTGAACATGGCTTAGGTTTGTTGGAGGCCTAAAGTATGGCCAAATTTCACATAGAAAAATCTTTTTCTCACTCCTAGTTTTGGTGGGACATATATGGAGCTGGAAGAGCAATTAGGGTCTCATATGGTACAAAAGGTGGAAAGTCATAACAAACATTTAAAGGAGAATGCCCTGTTGCGATGTGGCTAAGATATCTTTAGATAGGTTAAGATGGAAGAGGCACAAGAATCTCATAGGGTGCTGAAGGTTGGAAGCCATAACAAACTATGAAAATAGAATGCCTCTTTGAGATATGGTTAGTTGGATTCTAGCAACGATGAATGATATGCATGTAGTTGTCCTAGGGCTTATTATATTAGTGATAGATGCAAAGAGCATGAACTTAATTGTGATTAAAAACCTCAATTTGGCCATTAGTTGTGGATGAAATTAAGTGGAGAAGCCTTATTGGCAACCAATAAGCTTTGTGAATTGCTGCAAATGTGCCTTAAGAGAAATGTAGCAACTTGTGGAGCATAAACTTTATTTGTGTAAGGCATAAATAAAAATTGCCATTTTGAAATTGGACACACAACCACAAAGATGTAGTCATGTTTGCTTTGTGTTGAGTAGGCCATTAGAAATAGATTCTCATGGTTAAAGAGGTAATGGATAATGGACCATACAATCCAAAATTTCAATTGGAAGGCCTAGACTAACTGCAAAGAATGCACCAACGATATGTAATCCTCAACCTACTTTAACATAGAAGGCTTATGGAAGCAGTGATAAATATGTTGAAAGCTATTTTGCACACCAAAATATTCTTGGGAGGAGGATGATTGAGCCTCCTTGAGTAGAAGTTGATGCGAACGGTTGTTGGGAACACAAAGCTAAGCGAATTTGTACATCAGCTTATTCCTCAACCTATAATCAGGTAATGGTATTTGGTTGACCACCATGAACCATTGCAAAGCATCAACAATCAGACCAAACTATGGATTCATGGAGTTCCACTCATCATAGGTTGGAATATCCAAGATGCTAAGCACATAGGGATGATAGTTGAGAAGATCTACCACTTTTTTGGTCATACCCTTCTTATACTTAATCACCAAATGAAATTGTTGAATGTAGGATGCCTACCTCTAATGTTGATGTTCCTAATTCTTAGACTAAGAGTTAGGGAATTTAAGGGGATGGTGATTCATATGCATCATAACATCCTTACCAAAAAGATAATGCATCCATCACATGATTTTTTTGACTAGAAACTTGATTTCATTGTTGTAGGTTTTATTGATTGAGATTGGCTTGCTAAAAATCCTTTGAATGATAGGCCACTAGGCATCCTCCTGACTTAAGTATTGTGTTTGTGGCATATTGTGAAGCGTCAAAGCAAAGAAAAGAGTTTCTTTCAATTGCTTAATAGTTCAAGTTACATGTGGGCTTTAGTTAAGAGCTTAATGATTAGTGAGTTGATGAAAGGGTTGAGCAATGTGTGAATACAATTATTGAATAAACTTAGGTTAAAACTGTTGGGTGAATATTTTCTCTTCAACTAATTGAAATCAAAATGGTTATATCAACCACAGTGTAATGAGGTAAATCTCTCCTCTTAGCAAGGGGAGGTTCCCTACTAACTATTATGAACTTATTTATACTAAAAACTAATTTCGGGGTGAAACCATGTCATCCATTTCTCTTTTTTCAGAAATGATGTTTACAATATAAAATATCACTTTCACAATACGAATCAAAGTAACCAAGAAACTCACAAGAGCACAAAGTCTATCATTGCTCCTTTTACTGATTTACAATCTAGAACCCAGTAGGATAAGGTGCAGCTCAAAGTCTTCACTGAATACTACAACAAAACATACGATCATAAAAGATAATAGTAGTTCAAAGCCTTTCCAATATCTTTTACTTTAAAGCATCAAATCACAAGCTAAAGATAATTGTTGTAGCACAAAGTCTCCACAATCAGCTTTAGAACATCTCCTAGATTATTCACACTCATACTACAATTTGATCAAGTAGATAAGATAGTATAAGGAAAAGGACATAAGAACAATTTCCAATACGCCACAAGTTATTCCAATGCAAAGATTGAAAGATCACTTGCTTTTCTATTCACTTGATAAAATATGATTTACAATTTGAACACAAAGTCTCAAAATGCTCTTCAATTTGGCAGAGTTTTGCTATAATAACTAAAAGATCCTAATTGTGATGGGTGGAATGTGGGATTAATCAAATCAATAAAAAAACCCAATACATCAATGAAATATGAAGGAAAAAGGATTTAAAATAAGAACAAGATACTTACAACCTTTACCTTACGCCTTCCATTGTTTGCCATTTCTTTCTTGATCTTGATGGAGATGAAAATGGCCCTCAGGAAGCTTGCTTCCTCACTTCGATTCCTCAAGATGACAAGGAGAAGTTGGCTCTGATACTTTGTTGTATTTGAAGATAAACTTCAAACACAAATATGAGTGGATGGTAATGGAGTGCTAATGGAGATGGGTGCCAATGGTGCGCTATAATTCCTGCAGCATAAGTTTGCTCAAACGATGGATATGAAAGATAGAAGAAGAGGGTTGTATTTATAGAGTTGGGTGAAGGAAGATCAATGGCTGAGAAGAAATAAGAAGATCAACGGAGGAGAATGTTCGTGCAAACGTGCGTGAATAGAAGGACATGTGTCATTCAAAAAGAAGCTTTGTTGAGTTAACTGTTTTCTTGATGAGAATGAGTTTTTATTTTTATTAAATTAGAATATATTTTTTTAATTTGAGAGCAAAGTTGCTTTAAAGTTGCTTTAACTCAGCTTTTGCTTTTGTATGACAAGAGGAATATATTTTTAGAAGATAAGAAAAGCATAATTAAATAAATAGATTTATTTAATTATTTGTAGATAATTTGGAGGAATAAAATAAAATATTTAAATATATTTTATTTTTGTGGAGATTTAAGATTTAATTTAAATAAAATTGCATTTTATTTAAATTTGGAAGAATAAAAGATTTAATTAAATAATTAAAATTATTTAATTAGTTTAGAATAATAAAGTTGATGTAGATTAATTAAATAAATGTAATTTATTTAATTAAATGAGAGGAAGTGAATCAAATAAATTAATTAATTTATTTATTTATTGATAGAGGAACATGAAGGTGAAATAAATATTTAAAATATTTATTTAAGTAGAGTTATGTCATTTTTAGGTGTATACACTAATTACAATGGGGGTCCTCTTTATTTATAGGAGAAACCGAGAGCAAAAATAGGGAAATCCTAACTACTTTGACTTATTCAAACAAAAGAGTCCTATTTGACTTATGACTTCTTTTGTCTCATATGTAATTACATTTTGGAAAATTACACATGAATATGTCCATAAAAAAATTCAAATTACATATACAAGAATAAAATAAACTAAGGTATCAAAAGGAACTTCAGCTTCCTGCATCATTCTTCTTTAGAAAGTCCCGATACATGGCCTGTATAGTTGCCATTTCACATGCATCTAGCTTTGCTATATTTTCTGAGATAGTGCAGGCCCAGAGAACCGCATCTTTCACTGCCTTTATTGCCTTCTCATGCTTGTCAAGGTTGTCCTTTAGGTTCTCAAAAGTTGAAAGTTGATCATAGAGGATGTCCATAGAAAGTACTGAGGGCACTTCATATTCTAATTTCTGTTGAACCATCTTTGCAAAGGAGCTTATCATTTCATCTGCTGAAAGGAACTTATGATCTTCACATGTGAGGGTGCATGGGAGTTCTTCCAACCTGTGTAGAAGTGTGACATTGCTGTCTTCACTATTTTCACGAGCTTGGCATAAGTTATCAAGTAAGCCTTTTACTATATGGATACGATGAATAAGAGACTCCTTAGTCTTAAGATATGATTCCCGATTTGAGATGACCCCAATGGTAATCAAATTCTTTATCTTAATCTTTTTCATCTCTATCCATTCTTCCAAGCTCTCTTCTTGATCCTGCAGTTCTTGAGAAAGTAAGTCAACCATGTTATCAAGCTCAACTTTGGCTTTATCCATCTTTTCTTTTCTTTCTATAGTGGTCTTCAATAAAACTCGCCCTTGGGCTAGAAAACATTCCACAATATCTCCTACCACTCTTCCTCTGGCCTGAGCTTTTTCCACCTTCTGAATCAGAGGATCTTCTACAGTTACTGCCATGGGTTCCACAATTTCAGATGACTTTACTATTTTTTGAAGAACAGCACTAAGTTGTTCTGCTTTACCTTTATACTGTTCTTTCTCCTTCTTGACTTCATCATATTTTTTGAGCAAGGTGCTGGCAGTAGCTTGAAAATCTGCCTTAATGCCTTCATGAGTTAGCTTACCTAACTCAACCCTTGAGACGACATAATCATTCATATCAAAATTGTCGATAGTAGCATCCTCTAATGGCTTGGCAATTTCTGCATATCTGATCCCCTTTTCATTGATAAACCTAGAAATAATCTTAGGCTTTTTCTTCAGAGTTTTTGACTTCAAAGGCAACAGGTTCTCTATATCAATTTCATCTAGTGAAATTGCTTGCTTTTTCCTTTTCGGGGTATATGCAAACAACCAAGGAGGAAGTACAGAAGCACCCACATTAGGAGAAGAATAAATCACTTGCTTTGTCGGGTCCATGTTTATTCTTGTTATTGTAACAATAGGACTGGTAGGAGTAAAAACAATAGTAGTATCAACAACCTTTTCAAAACTATCTAGAAAATGTTCTAACACAATTTGTTCACCGATATCAAAAGACCGAGAAGACAAACTAGGAATGGACCCAGATGAATCAAACACTATTCCAAAACTCATTTTTAAAGAAGGGGGAGTATTATCTAAGGAAACAACCAAAATAGGAGAAATAAGAGTATTTAAAACTACAGGAAAAACACTAGAAACAGGAACATGAAGCTGAGATTTAGAAACTTGGGATTCTAATGGAAGGTCCTTCTGTGGGGAAGTTGTGAATCACCAAGTTGTTCCTGTTCTACATTCTCATCTTTACCTTGTTCTGTTTCATCTTCCTTGGCAGGCTTTTCAGATATTTCTGCTTGCTGGATATCCTTAGCTTTCTCAATATTTTGTTATTCAATTTCAACGTCCTCAACCTCCATTTGCTCAACATCAGTGTCTTCAATACCATATTTAGTAACATTAGAGGTCTCTATGATCTCCTTCTTCTTCCCTCCCTTAGATACAAACTTAATTTTTCGCTTACGTGTTTTGGAGGAAGAAGGGGTGTCACTCTTATTCTTGGTCCTGTTTTCCACTTTCTTACCTGTTTGCTCCTAAGTTTCAGTCTCTGACCCTGTAAGAAATTCTTTTAAGTTGATCCCTTTGCTTTCCAACCATATGTTTGTGTTAGCCAAGATCGGTTGAAATCTTTTCCTTATAGAAGTCTCCTCTTTGACTGACCATTTTACTTCTAGAAGAGGTAAGACTTCAACATTCTCATTGTTATATTTGGGATCTAGAACATCCCCATCATCTTCCATTCCATCTAGAATATCCGCAAGGCCCAGCTCTTCTATCTGACTCAAATGAAGTCTGTAATAGTCTAACTTCCTGATCTCATTTTGTGTCCTGAGGTCAGCCCAAATATCTTCCACCATTGGCATATGGAAAGTTGACTTTCTTTTGATTTTATCTTGTACCCTCCTGAAGTCAAAATGGTCCCATTTCTTGAAAGTTTTCATGGTGACCAATTACAATTTAGAATCAACTATTTTTGCCTTGGTAGCTGACTGAATTGAGTACCTTCCAATTTCTATAGAAAACTTTATCCCTAACTTTTTCATCTCCATTTGTTTATTATGTACTACAATCAGTTGCCTACATAATTCCATGAGAACAATCTGGTCACTGGGACATCGTGGAAGTATATAAGGGTAACTAGGATAATACCCTACTTTGAGATATGTGAAAGTAGGAAACTGTAAGAACAAGTAGCCAAAAGAATTTACAACTTCCCAAGCTTCATCTGAAACCCTCTTCTGAACAAGCTCATTATCCCATAAGCACATAAACATTGAAAAGAAAGCATCATTAACCCTATGGAAATGATGGATTGATCCTTTTAGAGTGATTTGAGGATAATACTCATACACGGGAACCAACCTCCTGTCACCAACCTGAGTAAGACCAGGAAAACTTCTCATGCTTGCGGTAGCATATACAAGATATGAGGTCATATAAAATTTGAATGTTGTGTTGACTCTCACCAACTTCTCATGTAAAGCATTACTAATCTGTTCTCCCCAAAAGATTTTCTGTGTGCCCCGGAGAATTACCTTGATGTATGTATCCATCCATTCCTGAAACTTAGAGGAAGAAGGGAGTCCTCTAATACGACTCAAAAGTGTGATCAAGTCACAGACCTCCTCTACAAAGTCACTCCTTGGGAGATCCTTCGGCCATCTAGTCAGATTGCTCTGAGGAATCTTCAACCATTTACTGTTTATGTACCTTCTTGCGGCTTCCACATCTGCATCATAGTCTCTTTGCCCTTGAGCAAAATTAATTTGTCCAATATTTTCAATAGGAGGACACATGAAGATTTTATCAAGAAACTCTGCATCCAACCTCATAATCACATTCCCTTGAGAATCTGTCAAAACCCTAGTATCCCTGTTGTAATGGCTAGTCACATGAAGAACAAACTCGGGATTATGGGTAGAAACTGGAAAAGAGGCAACCAAGTGAATGTTGATATCAATGATCTTCAGCATGTATTTGGAAGGATTTGTTTGTCTAGTTCTGTCCACAAACTCTATCATATCTATGTGCCCTATCTCCGTATCTCTGATTTCATCAACATTAGACTGTACTGAAGTGGCATGGAAGACCCCTTGTATTTGTACTTCATGATTTTGGCTTTGGATGGAGACTACTCCGACATCAGCTCTAGAGAGAACTCTGGAAAAGATATCTACCACGGATGTTTGTTGAAAACTACAAAAAGCCATGATATCGCAGTTAGGGGAAAAATGGGTAAATTGGGATTACCGCGATTCGATGATCATGAACAGGGAAGCATACGTTGAAGGGCTTGAGTATGCGCAAATCAAGGTAAAAGGCAAAAGCGGGTTAGTAGGCTTTGAAAGGCAAATTTTTCCAGTGTTAGAAAAAATTTAGGAAAATGTGCATTGGCGGTCAAAATGACCGCTCCTACACAAGGGATCATTCACTCATGTAAAGTCAGTCAATTTGACTGCTATCGCATGTGCTTAGAAAAGGTTTGGTTGTAATGCATGTACAAGCTCGGCGAAAAGGACTGCCTTTGCATGTATTTGGGAAGATATATATGTTTTGATGTAGGGGCGGTCAATTTGACCACCCTTACATGAGGGTAAAACAACAAGTTTAAGGTACATGCAAAAGTGGTGAAAAGGTCCGCCGGTGCCTGTTGAATGGAAAAAAACTTCAAGTTTGATCTGTATGTGCATAAGCGGAAAATTTTCTCGCTAATGCATATGAGGAAAAAAGTTTGAAGTGTAGATTCAGTCGAAAAGACTGCTTATACGGGTACTCCTAAAACTCTAGGTCAGATATGCAATAGCGAGAGTTTCAACCGCTTTTACATGTAGGGGGTAACACAAAGTTTGTGTAAGGGCGGCGGTTTTAACCGCCCTTACATGTAGGAAAGACCATATAAGGTTCATGTGGGGGCGGTGGTTTTAACCGCCTCTGCATGTGGGGTAGTCCGAAAGCAAGGTGTATGTGTCGGTCATTTCACCGACAATACATACAATGAAAAAATTCCTAAGACACCGTAGGCGGAAACTACCGACTACACACAGGTAAAAAGAAAACCTAAGTTCTCATAAGGCAATGAAATCTTTAACAAAATGAAAATGAACTAAAAACCCAAAACTAATTAGACCTAGGGTTTAATAGAAACATACGAATTTAAAAGAAAACTAGGGTTTTCAAAAGATAACCAGAGGACGGTTTTGAGCAAGAAATGAACAATGATAAAAACACTATTTACCATTAATAAAACCTCAAACATAAAGAAGAAATAAAACAAACTTACTTGTATAAACGCGAAGAAGAAACACGAGAGCTTCATTAAGATTGAATCTGTGGAAGCTAGAAAGTGTCAGCTTCAGGTTCTCTTCAAGGCTTAGGTAAGATGGACAATCAAAAATAAAACAAGATACTAATTGAAAACAATTTAAAGTAACTCAAAGATTGCCCAAATCCAAAAATTAAAGGTGTAATAAATACACACGAGTTAATATAAATGCAAGGAAAAAGATGCACCGTCGACCAAAAATGCCGCTCTCACACGAAAGAAGGAAGAGGATGTAAGGGCGGGTATTTTCACCGCTCTTACATCTTTACAAGGGAGAACTGACATGCATGGGCGATCGAAATGACTGCTCCTGCATCTAAGAAGGAAAACATAAGTAACATGCATTGGTGGTCAAAAGCACTGCCTTTGCATGTAAACACAAAAAATTTCTAACACTTAAAAACAGTCAAAATTGATATTTCGACAGGCTCATAACTTAATCGATTTTCATGAATATCGAAGAATCAACTTAGGGGAACATCATAAACCATTCTAAGATGCTAGATGAATTCGCACGAGGCCAAGAGGACTTGTCTTGATTTGCAAACTTAGAGTGTAGGCTACGAAACAAACAAGTTTCATAGGGGTTGTCTACCAAAACAAGCGTAGCTGATTTTGAAAACAACAAAAAGTTCATACCCCAGAAAAATTTTCAGATCTGAAGTGTTGGATGGGATGAGCCACTCCCAAAGGACCTTGACTTTATGTGGATTTACATGTCAATGAGGAAGTTCAAGTACTTGGCAGAGGTTTTTTCAGAGGAGTTTTTCTTCTTGGCATGAAATTGATGTTGGTCATTTTCCAGCATCCTCCCTGCAAGTGCCAAAATGGGAGTTTTGGAACAGAGTACCGACATCCATCAAAGCATAAACTATATCAAAATTTGTCAGATGTTGCAGCTATAGCTGCACTGGTAGAAGTGTACGCAAAAGTTGGAAGCATAGAAAAGGCACACGTACTGTTTGACAAAATGCCTCAAAGAGGCGATAAACACAAAATGCACTTGTTAAAAAGGCTTTAGGACTTTCAAGTAAATGTGACTAGAAGGTGTTTAAGCTGCTCTGCATAGGCGTGAGGATGTGAGTAAGGTCGCAGGGCAGGCCTTTCTGGTCTGCTTTCTTTTACTCAGGAAAAAAAGAAAAAACAATATATGTATAATATAAACCCTTTATCCTGGGCACTACCACGGGATATGGTATTTCCATTTATGCCTGAACAAACAAAAAAAAACACAACATCGATTTATGCAAAACAAAAGAACAACAGTTAAAGGAACAAAAAAAAGAAAGAGGAAGTAAAACCTGTTTAGGCACCCTCAAAACCCTAATCCATAATGTATGCATGGGGCTGTTTTGACCACCCTATTTCTATTTCTCTAAAAACTGATTTGCAAAGAGAGAGAGAGAGAGAGAGAGAGAGAGAAAGAGTCCCACCCTACGTGGGTAAACCATTCCTAATCACCATAGCTTTTAAACACATCTTTTCTTGCAGATTCAAAAATACAGCAAACAAAGTGATTTAAGTAAGTTCAGAATTGCAAACATATCAAAAACCAAAAAAATGCTTACCAGAGTGTCCTCCACGTAACAGAACTAGCCACAAAACATAACCATCGACCCATGTTAAAATATATTCCACCACATCTCGGGTATCACACAATACAAGAGGTCAGGACACATGCTCTAACGGAGCCTACACCTGTCGTGCATTAAAACCTAGACAATCGACAGTTGTCTTTCAAAAATCCCTCCACTCTCTAAACTTGACACGCCAGTGGCCATGCAAGTGGAGAATAAAAAAGTAGGGGAAGCCAGCTGCCATGCAAAATTTTAGAGATGAAACAAAAAAATTTGACCACCCATTTCCCATTGGCCCCTGATAAATACATGCTCTCCACATTTATTCTGCATCCAATCACAAAAAGCTCTCTCTGGAAATAAAATACCCTAGGTTCATTTTCTAGCCAATCACAATAGCTGCATTCAAAAATGAAACTGTCAAAACCATATGATATGAGTTTGATTTTTCTAGAATGCACAAATTTTGAGACAAACTATTGCAAAAAAGTGAGATGAAAACAATAGTCCTCCCCTTGCACACAAGGACTAATAAATGATTGAAGTAACCTGCAAAAATGAAATGTTAAGAAAAGTAGAACATGTCAAAACTGGAACAAAGGAGGCCAAATGGGCCACCAAGCCCGTGACACAAATTGTTGGGCCAGATTTGGGCGACCGAATCGGACAAGGAGATCGACTGGGTCTGCTGAAGCCAAATCGAGGCTTTTGAGGCTACAAAGTCCAAGGATGAATCAACAACAAAGTTCGATTCGTAGTTTTCAAAAATAGCTCCAAGGAAAGTTGTGACTGAGAATCTGGTGAAAGCAGCCAAATGGGCCTGAGGAGCACCAGATCTGAGTGATTAGCGGCCAAAGAATGGTGATTGAAGACTCTGGAAGTGACGATTGAATTGATCGATGGTAGAGTATTGGTAGGCCGAATATGATTTGGAGACCTGAAGATTTGGTAAAACCATAAACGACTCCGTGGTTGAAGTCTCAAAGGAGATAGTGACAAACCTCGATGGTGATGATTTCAACCTCAAGACAACAACTAAGAAACAAGTTGTGATCTCTAAATCTCAATGGAAACTTTGACTAGATCCTACCAACAACAACTGTGAATGTTGCTATGGCATATAAAGTGTTCCTATAGGTGTTAACCTTTGGATCACCTGGAATGTGCAAACCAACAACCTTGTGTGACAAGTGTTGGATGACTACAAAGTGCCTTTTGAGGTGAGATGGAAAGTCTTCCAACCTCAAAAGGTATGTGTGCACGAGGTTTACCAAACAACTAGGTAACCTCTAAGTGTCTAAAAGGTTGCACATTTAGTTAGACAAGATGTTGTCTAACCTCATCAACCTAAGTACACTTAAGCTATAGTGAATAGATAAATTATTCACTCTAAAAAAATTTAGTAACTAGATGACAACCAAATGACTATTTCACAATTCGATCAAAGACTCCATATGATGCTAGAAATAATTGATGTTCAATCAACGATTCTATATTATTCTAGAAAGAATTTATGTTTCCCATAAGCCAACAAATGCTTCTATACTTTTAAATTACTATCTATGGGGATTGGATCCTTCGTTTGTGGCACAAATTAGGGAAACAATTGGAGTATTTATTGTAGAAGATGCATTTAGGAGATCTCTTGTGTTGGAACAATTGGGCTAGAGCCATACAAACATCAAAACAAATTATCAAATGGGCTTATAACATGCATTTACTTTCCAATTGCTCACAAACTTAGCAATACATCACTTTAGTCGTTACATCAACCAATACACATCAAGTTATCCACATTCACATACCCAACAAATTAGATCAACCAAGTTCAAGTTCCTTACCAAAACAATCAAAATCTAGCTTTCTATGCAAATGGTTTTTATTCTTATAGTGCATATACACCTACTCAACCCATTATCATTAATAAAATTGAGGTATATTCTTTGGATTATGTTGATTCCTTAGATGATGAGACTACAAATCAGCCACAACAAAATAGGTTAAAACTACGAGTAGCTAAAAATGATGAGGAGGAGGATAAATTTGAAAATGAAATGGAAATTGTGAGTAAACATGGTGAGAAATCAATAAATCTAGACATTCATATACCTTCATTGGATAAACATGGAAATTCTACAATTCCTATATATCATTCAAAAGTTGATATTTCTGATTTTACACATCAATCTGGTCCAACTAATAATTTTGAAGTTGATATACCCATTGATGATAGAAAAATTAAATGAGGACATGTTGGATGTAGGTTTCCCTAGTAGTCTAACTCACCTAGCTTTAGCAGGCAAGTGTAGAATCCATTATAGAACTTAACATGAAGAAATTAGTTGTCCTAAGCTTATCACCAAAGTGGGCCTATTTTTAAAAGGGTTGATCCATCCTACACAAATATTAACCCCTTAAAACACTCAAGAGGAGGCATGTGAAAATTTTGAAAATAAAGGCATTTATGATTATAATGCTAGGTGTGTAACCAAAACTGATCAAGTAGTAGAACTAGAATGAGAAAAGACGATTTCACAAGAAATTGATAATTTGATTATGAAGAAAATTAGTATTTCATGACTATGAATGCTCAAAATATTAGTAATTTTTTTATTTATAATTTTAATTATATTATACAAATTATTAAAAAAATCTAATTTATTAGAGTCAAAGGGAGCAAATCAGTTAAGCGAAGGAGAACCTAAGCATCTTGAACTTATGATTACATTAATGACATGCCTAATGTTTTATGAGCCCAAGCCTAATAGATCTTTTGTTACTACTAAGAGTGGATCCCATGAGTCTTATTTTGGTAATGTTTATCATATGGATGATTTTAAGCCTATTGATCCAACTATGGCTTCCAGAAGTGAAAAATATGAGGACTACCAAAATCATGATGGTCTTGGTGACTTAGATGAAGAGGATATGTTAAATGTTGACCTCTTGAATTGTCATGATTAAAGGAATGAGGTTTTTTTTGTCTTATATAACTCTCAACAATGTGTACATCTAGAAAATTAGAAAAAATCCCTTGGCCCTCCTTTTATTGATAAAAATGATGTGGTGATAGAATAAGTGTTAAAGCAACTAGTTGTCAAGATTTATTTCTTCCTTTCCTTCTTCCTATGGATATTATTTGAATGGAAACAACTAAAGTCTATGCTAATATTGGAAATAAATTTGAGCATGGTGGTAATGTGGATAAGTTGACTCCAAGTAAACTACTTTTAGATTAATCGAATCCTGAATACATGATCTAAAATACTAACTTTCTTGTGCAATAAATAAACATTTTTTTGAATTCACTTGAGTACACCATAGGCCCCTTAAGTAGAACAACATTACAATAGTCACTAAAACTAGTGAGTGTGTAAAACCACCCATCAACAAGTTAAATATATTAAACACTGTTTAGTTGATAATAGCTCTAATTTCAACATATGCACTCATGGTTGCTTAAAATAATTCAAGATAAATCCATAAAAATTATAACCATACAATCTCACTATTATAGGATTTGATAATGTGGATAGAAGTTTTTTAAGGCACAATTACTCTTCCCATCATGACTAGGTTGTGTGTGGGATACTTATATCCTTTTAGGGTGCCCATACATTGATGTGTTAATTTTGGTAAAAATTAAGAATTGTCAAGTATATGTTGATATTCAACCATTTAAAGTTTGTCAAAAGGTAGATAGCTCTAAGAACTATATTACACAAAACCATCCATTTGATATAAGATTGCTATCAAACATGCATACCTCCTAATTAATCATAACACTTTATCTAATGATGATTAGGGAGCATTATACTTTACATCTTGTGGTGTTGGGGAGTATCATGTGGACCCAAAAGATTATAACATTCCACCTCTTTACATGGATCCATCTATCTACAGATAAATGCCTAAGGCATATAATGATAAGAAAGAAGCCCATGTGTGGTGTGATAGCGATTCTAAGGGCATTATTTTACAATTGAACCATATTCTTCCTCTCTATTACTTAAACAAATATATTGTCCTACATATAAACTTATGCATGGGATGATTTAATTACTTACATATTTTCACTTCTTTCTCTTATTGATTATCCTATTTTGTGATTTTTTTTCTTTTTATTTTTATATTTATGTTGTATCATGTTAATATTACTAGTTAGTATGTGGATGACATAAAGATGCCTTTAGTTGTGAATATTTCAACATAGGTGCTTTTAAAAGCATGTTGTATTATTTATGTTACATTTTCCTTATATTTTGCATAATTTCTTCTTTGGCCTTTTACTTATGACATGTGGATAAAAGCACAAATTTCTTAAACTACCAAAAATTATTGAAAAATATAAATTCTTTTCAATTGACAAAGAGGTACAAAAGAAGTACAATGTTTATTTAATTGATATAAATATATATCAAATTAGAATATTTTGTGAAACTTAATTACTTTGCTATCTTTTTTAAATTTCTTTGAATGACTACAATTTAAAGGGGAAATTGCATTGGAGTTTTTTGTTCAAGAAAAAAAAAATTCCTTATTTATAACTTTATTCTTTGTTGGATGGGTAGATAGCAAATTCACCAATCAATGGAAAAATTATTCCTCCATTGATTCCTCCATTCTTTGTTTAACAAACTCATCAATGAAAAAATTGATTTGTAGTGAAAATTTTTTATAAAGTAGAATTAATGATATAGAAATATATATTAAATCAGAATATTTTGTAAAATTTATTGCTTTGCTATCTTTATGAAATTTTGTTTGAATGATTGTAATTTGCAAGTGGGAATTGTATTGGAATCCTTAACGTGTCTTTTCAACTTATTCAATTTAAATGTTTAAATGATTGTAATTTACAAGTGGGAATTGTATTGGAATCCTTGGTGTTTCTTTTCAATTTAAAATTATTATTTTTATTTAAAATTATTTTTTTTACTTCAATTATAACAATTAAAATGAATAATAATTAAAATGAATTTATATGTTTTTTTTAACTATGTTCTTTCAATATAAAAAGATATCCACTCAATTCTTTTTTGACAACTTATAGTTTTCTTAAAACGAAATGTAGTTAAAAACCGTCATTAAAAAAATTATATTATAGGCATGGGTGACCATCCAATTCCAGGCCTGTCTGAAACAAATAATGAGAGCAATTACATCTTTGGCGCTCTGTTTGTAGTTATGATTAGTTTGTTTGGCTGTTTTCTGCTATTGTTTTCTAGTTAGTCGTTGTCTGGTTTTCGCAGTCTTTTCACTGCTCGTTATTTGTAATTCGAATTTCTTCCCCACACAGACACCAAAAGCTAAAAAAAAAAAAAAAGAGGGGTATAACATTGGGCAAATAAATATCAAAATCCCTTCCTTACAGTTGGCGCATAGTTACGCGGGTAAGATTACAATATCTAATAACGGAAGACGAAGTATACTAACAGACCAAAATTTAGCCTTTTAGAGCATCTAGATCGAATTTTTCTTTAAATGCACGAAAAACATCTCAATTACAGAACATTTGCAGAAACTTACATATCACTTATTAATGGAAGCATTCTCAAATACTTCATATCTCTCTCATGAAGTCTAGGGGACGACAACATAAAGAACCCATAGACGTAAATCCAAAACATTATATTCGGATGTACTCTGTATTTAAACACAGGCATAGTATTTATATTTATGGCTTTTTTACAGCACAGAAAGGGGAAAACTGAGCGACTAGGCAACGTTTACTTCAATAGTCTTGGGTTTCTTGGGCTCGGGAGGAGGAAGCTTGGGAACAGTCACACTGAGCACTCCATCGTGACAGGCGGCAGAAATGGCCTCCAAGTTACAGTCATCTGGCAGAGTAAATTTGCGCATAAATTTGCCGACCCTGCGTTCCATTCGGATGTACTTCACATCCTGCTCTTCCTCCCTCTTTCGCTCGCCGCTGATTGTCAGCACATTTTCATCCTCCACTTGAACCTGCTTGATCACAAACACACAACAACCGCTTTGTTAGCCCTCGCAGCTAGGGTTTTCAACATTTTTTATATCCTACAAGCAAAGAAAACAGGGGTTTTGAAGGTTTATAAGAGAAATACCTTGATGTCCTTGTTTTTAAGGCCCGGCATGTCGATTATGAAGACATAGGAGTTAGAGTACTCTTTGACATCAACGGGAGTAGAAGCCATGGCCTTGGTGTCCCGAACATAAGTTCGGGTGGGGTTATTGAGGAGCTTCTCCATTTCATCGGGCACGCCCAACAGCTGATGAACGGTGCACAACAGGGGATCCATCTCTTCTCACACCTCACAACTCTGCAATTTCCTCAAATTTCATTTTATTTCACTTTCTGTCTTCCAGATCATCATAATGCAATGACATTCTTCACAAATTACAGAGAAAACACAAATCTATAGCCTTGAGACGAAGCGGGCAGATCACTTACCAGGTCTGTGAATTGCAGTCGAAGTAGCAGAGCCACCAGACGGTTTTGAAAGAGGAATTTGCGAAAAAAATTCAAGGCAGATGATACAGAGAGTGAAATGTTGATTCGATAGGGAGAAAGTGAGAAGCGTGGGCATTTAAATATGAAATGCGCGGCCGCGAAGGAAGAGGCCAGACTTCTCTCGCACCTTCTGGACATTTCTTCTTCCCTATTCCCTCTCGCAACTGATTGTGACGTGGCAGACCAAACTGATTGTGACGTGGCAAACCATAAGGCCATCCTTTAGAAAGCGATACAAATGCTCCGCGCCCACCTTGGACAATGTTTCATGTGATTGTCAGGAAATAACACGCAATGAATTATAGTGAACAAATGATTTAATCATTATGAAGTTAGGTTCATTTCTTGATTTCTCCTTTTTTTTCCATTCACATTTATTGCCATATATTTAATTTTATTTTGTTTGTATTTAAACATATTCCTATACATCAATCATTTATCACACTTATGCATGTACTTGCACTCTTACATCTATTACTCATCTTGATATTTGCACTTTTTGTTTAGGTCAATCCCATGGTGTGTGGGATCAATCATGTGCTACACAGAATTGATCCTCAAATTTCAAACATCCAAATTCAAATTTTGTCGACTCCTACCTATTTCATTCTAGCCTTGAGTCAACTTGGTGCATGTTTTGCGTGATTTATTGCTATGTAGTAGTATTTAAAGACATTTAATGTGCATTTCACATAAATCATTTACATATTATCATTCACATATCATTCGCACTTTACGGAGAAATTGTTCTATGAATATTTTGATTTGGAGCACTAAATGGAACCTAAATTTTGCATCAACATCAACAAACATTTGCATGAATGAAGAGTATTGTCTTTGATCATTTCCATAATTGTAAAGTCAATCTAATCAAAAGGGTTGACCTAGGGTGTCTTGGCCCTTACAATCAAACGATTTCCCCAAGGTATTTTTGAATACCACTAGTCCTGAACATTCTTGATCACATGACTAAAGGTTCCTTCAAGTACTTAAGGTAAGTTCCTAATATGGGATTATGAATACAAAGAGGAGGAAGACCATACCCTATGGGAGAAAAATAAGTGGGATACTATGGAGCAACAAATAAAGGTTGAGACACTACAGTGTGTGAAATCCTCTAAAGGATGTGTGGAGGCACACTAGAGTGGTATGGGTGGTAATTATTGAAATGATTCAACTTTGAATAGAATTTTAGTATGGTGGAAAATGACTAGCTTAGTGGCCAATAACATCACATGGACACTAAGGATGTAACATCCACGTTCTAAAAACATAGTAAAAACCAAAAATTCACCATAAAGTAAATTTACAAGGTAAAAATGAGACAGAGAAATTTTTTCTTTTATTCAACATATAGTCGAGTAACTACAATTACAAGATATCTCATTACAAATTCAATAAACTATATTGTCTTTCTCAAGTACAATGTTTTCAAAAATAAATCAATTATAAATACCTAAATCAGATAATGTTTTACTTAGTCTCAATAAATACAAGTCTCAGAGATATACTGCATCCGAAATTTTGACATCTTTATCGCAAGCCTCGGCATGTCTTCTGCAAGAGAGAGAGAGAGAGAGTATCTTTCTAGTGATTTACCTCCAACCACAGACCGGCGGTCTCCCACACATCTTCCACATAGGAAGTGGCCCTACCCTTCACGAGAAGTATAGATCAAGGTGACTAGTGGTAATTTGCCTTTCCGAGTACATAGTGTTGTATCTTACACAACTCTATCTATCATACAACCCTAGATACCCTCTAGCTAAGTATGATTCCCGATAGGATGTGCAATCCAAATACAGTGAACCGACAATGCATGCAGAGACATATGCATTACTATGGCCATAGTTTTCAATATAAATTGACGTTCGCAATGAACGTTGTCGTAATGTTCACCCTCTCCAACTCGACTTGGATACTATCATATTCCTACAGTTCGACTTGGTCAATTATGTTTAACTTGAGAAGTTATGACGATTTCAACAATTTAGTCTTCCCGACCCAATACATGTTTTTTGTCTCAGTCTAAAATCCAAAGACCTATCAACTTTCTTTCTTTATGAGGACTCTCATTGCATCATTGCAATATCTGAGGTCCATGACTTTTTGTCTCATAATTAATATAGATAGATTAATTACGACTAAGATTAAAACCTTACCCAGGTTAAGCAATATAGTCTAGGAATCTAATTCCCTTCTTGCAAGTAAGAATAATTACACATAGTCAGGGCACTTGACCCTTCAATCACGATCTAAATAATGATCTCAATGTCTTAATATAATAATTACCATGTCTCGGTTAAATTTAGATTCAATTGATGAGTTTTGCCTAACTCAAACCTAGCCTTTTTGACTTAGGTGAATTTCATAAGAACTATCGTTAGTCCATAGATCTCATGGATTTACTTTTATACAAGGATATCTCTTTGTATCCTTGCATAACCTAGGTTCCATGACTTATCGACACTTAATTAAACTTAAGTCAATTCGTAAACAATCTAATAGGTTATCAAACCAAGGATAAAAATTATCGATAAGGACACATCTTCCTCTGCACAAGTATTTAAAATGAACATTATTATTTAGGGTACTCGACCTTCTTTGTCGACCCATATATAATCAACTAAAACAAGTTGTAATCCCAAAAGGTATAATTTATAACCTTACCCTACTGGGTCACTCTAGGGTTTTGTATTTCCTTTTCCATGATAATGGAATATCAAGAATAGAGTTTAAGTAAACAACTTTCCTTTAGTCTTCTTTTGACCTAAAGGTCATTTCCAAATAAGCCTAACAATAATGGGATTTAGTCTCCTCGACTAGACAGGTTATCAAAACACTGTTGTTTTCTCCTTAGACCCCTAACGTTGGCATTAAGGCTTGACGATTCATTTGCAATCTTATAAACATAACGAATGATACTTGTTGACTAGAATCGTTATTCAAACCAGTGTGGAGTATTACTCCCTAGGTTATTAGATTCTATACCTTATCCAGTTTTCTCAACACTGTTGTGATGTTATGCCACTTACAATCTTGATTAACGTATAGCAATATCTTATTTTAAACATAAGGGAAAAATAGATTGAAGACTTAAAAGAAGATAGGGTAGTCCCCCCTATAACTATTACAAGGTCATCTCGAGTTTGAAACCTTATCATGAAGTTATTTAAAACCCTAAGCATAGAGTTATTTAATAATCTTCCACGATGCCTATCCACATTACACCTTGGTTTGACATAATACTCATGTGTATAATAAAGTTAAGCTAGCTGACTTAATCTGAATATACGTCAATAATAAAAGTTCCTTAACCTGACTATTGTCTAGTTCAAATAGTGGCATTATAATAGCTAGGGTTTTGGGTAGAACATCTTATGGATTGAAAATGCTTGAGACCTACTAATATCCAATTTTCGTCCTGACTTATATCCCATGGCCAACATAATGTTCCATCCTCACAAAAAATATATATCTTGCCTCGACCATAAACTATACCAAACATTAAAACTACTCTATTAAAACTAAAAAGAGAGCTCAAAGGTTTAAGCTTCACAAATTCCTGATGAGCTTCTATACAATACTAATATTTTGCAGCACCGGGCCTTAATCTTTCGATTCTACACACGCCATGGATTAGGGACTCACAAATTTTGTACGTATAGAATTACAATGCTTGAAAATGGATACTTTCAGAGACTCGAAGGTTCATATTAATCTTTCTTGACTATGTGACAGTGAAATTTTCAAGAACACTAAAAGTGTGTTATTTGAACTCAGGGGCAAACGTTACACTCAATCGTTATGCAGAAGGCCGTGGAGCACCGAGCCACATTTTAAATTCTAATGAAAAACTATTAGTGCAGATATTCTTTTCTTCAATTTTATACAGGAAAACATCGTATTTGGATGAAAGATAAAGGTAAGTATCTGTGATGTTTTAACTATGCTCATGCCATGAAATATTGATATGTTGGTATTAGCATCTTTTGCAAGGTTTAAGTTTAATAATGCCATAAAAAGAAGATTTCATGTCACTAGGAATATAAATCTTTTCAGCTTACATTACATTCAGTTTATACAAGAATGGAATACGATTAGAGGAGACTCAAGTTGTTCAAAAGATAGTAAAAAAAATAACCTGAGTGGTTTCATTGTCTGCCAATGATTGACCTCACTCCATTCTCTCCTTCCTGCTCATTGTGAAATAAGCTCACAGTTGAGTATGAATCCTTGTGATAGATATCACAGTCTACTCCCGTGAATGCTCCTCATGAATATTATTAGTCACTACCAAACTACGGACCCCCCGATTCCTCTCGAACACTGCATATAAATATATTTGTATGTGTCTTTCTTTACCAAACATTCATTTGGCTCTAGCAGCGATCTTAAGAGATGAAGACTGATCAATAGTACACGGCCCCTCTGCAACAAGATTAACTCCACCACTTCCACCACTAAGACTCCACTCAAACAGTTAGAGTGCGTTTCCCCACGCCGCGGCATCCTCTCTTACTACGATGGAGTAAACGACCACCACTCACGGGCCATGCCTAAACAAAAGGATTCCTCCACATGCATAATATCCTCCACCAAATACGACCGCTACTAGAATACGGTTTTGCCTCCACTCAGTTTGCGGTTATTCTCCACAATGGAGTTCCAAAATTGGCGAGGTGGCGGCTACCAGAAATAACAATACTCCCCACTACTCAAAAATGAAGGCTTTTAAACCTCTAAATTTGCAACTACACCGAATAGTGGTGTTTTAGTTCTAGTAAGGTGGTAGATTATAAATCAATAAAGTGTCTCCAATGTCGATCCAGAGAATAAACGAAGGCCAACTTACCAAAAATAGTAAAGACGTGCTACAAGGCAGCGAACAATATGCCGTAGAAGCACAAGAATTATCCAATAAATTGATAGGTGTTCATGGTTTAGAAGTACCGCTCAATTGCTTATAATGAGCTCACCACCATAATATTTAATACAACTCTAATTGAGCCTAACCACTCTTGTCCACTCAGAGTTGGTTAAAACAAGTGCCCACAAATCGTGGACTTCTCAATAAAAGACATGCACTCCTTATGAAGAAAATGTGGGCAGTAATTGCTCCCTAAAAGATTAGAGATTCTCTCTTCAAACTTCAAATTGATTCCGTCAATAGACAAGAATAAAGGAGTTCCTCAACGTCTACAAAAATATAACTATATAATTTAGCATATTCCTTTACATTACGACAAAGGTTAAAACACACCTAGGTCTCTAATTCGACGTCCGTCGATTTTCGGAAAAAGAGTTTACGACATACACTTGAAGCACTTTACGACGATAAAGACGACTTGGGCGCAAATGCAGAACAAGACTCAAGATTTCGTTTAGATATCACATAGCTTGTGAAAAACCTCTACCCGAAGTTGTTAAAAACTCCTCTATTTGTCCCATTTTGATCACTAAGGATTTCAGATGATGTGAATGGGTTGAGTTTACCTCCCCATCACAATCCGGCGACAATATTTGCGTCATCTAACTTGATGAGAACGTCTTGACGTTAAGAAGTGACAGTAAAACCTCAAGTGACTCAAGAAGAATAACACAACTGTTTTACGTCTGTGATGTTGTTTACTTTACAAATAACTATGTTGACTCACCATCGACTTGACTAGATGATAATCAAGATATCGACTACCTGTCGATTAGATTTTCAAAAGAAAACTAGCAAGACAAGACTTACCTCATATGACTCATTGGTTCACATTATAGTTTAACACTAGACTTGTTTGGCAAATAGACCACTCATATTCCAAGGTCTATATCTCTCTTCTTGAAAGATACTTTCTCTCTCTTCTCTGAGAGTCGATAACTTGTAATCCTGTTTCACTTGTCATCAAACAATAAGTAATCAGTGCATCATTATTCAATAAATTCAACTAGTAAATCAAATCTCATAATACAATTATTAAATCGACCATAACATAAACATTTCCATGATTTCATAAATGATATTCAATATAATTCCATGTCATATCCTGTCATAAGTCTATAACATCACAACAAATTTACTTATGCCCAAGTAAAAAGTAAAAGTAAAGCAAGTCAGAAATTGGGATGTAACAAAGGAGATGAGGAGGTGTTGTAGTTCATTGCTTTGAATGAGAAGCCAATTGTCTAGAAGAACAAGGTGTATGACAGTCCACCTCTAACTTCCTAAAATGATCCACCAAGGTAGGTATGAGATCTTTGGGAGTGGCAATAGGTTGTCTAACTCTAGGGTTCTCTAACTCTAGGGTTCTCTAACTCTAGGGTTCTCGAGACATGTTGAGTATGAGATCAATGCCTAGTGGAAAGTTCAACACTATGAGCTACAAGGTTCTCATCCTTCATGTGTCAAATTTTAGCCTCCATCTCATTCGTTTTAGAAAAGGGATCAAGTATCTTTTATCTTGTAACCTCTTAAGAAGACCATCAAGCACCTATCATGAGCCCCTGATGAGCTTTAAAACTAGAGGGTCTAGTCTATGAATGCTAGAGTTTCTCAA
Source organism: Cunninghamia lanceolata (assembly GCA_027924645.1). Taxonomy (NCBI): domain Eukaryota; kingdom Viridiplantae; phylum Streptophyta; class Pinopsida; order Cupressales; family Cupressaceae; genus Cunninghamia; species Cunninghamia lanceolata. The sequence continues at coordinate 1,618,939 of BSBN01001122.1, forward strand.
TGGTATTAAAGGGGGGAAAATTCTACGAAAATGTAATGCCCACCTACACTATCTCTTTCCTAGTCTTAATGATGTAAGACCCCAGGTGTTTGTGCCTTATTCTATTGCTTGGTTGAGTTTTGTATTACCATCGAGGTGTATGAATGTCATACTTTGGTTTCATATGTATGAATTTATATGCTTGAGCTCTACAGTGTTTCAAATTCATTGTTTTCACTAGTATATGTGATTATGCTATAAGATTGAGTTCAACATTGTGATGATTATCACACATCTTTATATCTAAATCACGTTAGTGTTAGATGATTTTTTAGATAGATGTAGATGTTGATATCATTTGTTGGATATTATCACATTGGTTGCTATGTATTATGCTTCGGCTATCTTGTGTTGTATAAATATGCATGGTGTTTTCACTGAGTGTGCAAGCACAAGTTTCCCCAATGATGATAAATTGGAGACAATCGACTTAGGTAAAAATGTTGTGTTCTTGTTCACGTCTCACTCGACCCTGAGTCATGAGATGAGCCTTATGTGATCCAACAAGCCTAAATCTAAATTAGTCAATTTTAAATTCTTGAGTCATGTGGAAACCCATAAAATGTGTTTGAATGTTTTCATAGGTTGTTCAACTCCTATGATTATTTGTATTTAATTATTTTTCATATTCCATTGTGTGCTTGTGAAATGAATTTATGTTGGTAGTGGATAAAGGTTATAGTTTTATGTACCTTGCAATATATTTAATATTGTTGAGTAGAAAAAGGAAATATATGATTCAACTAAACATTTGAATTATTATTATCCAAATATAATTTATGTTTTCCTATGTTTGTCATCATTGAAATAATTATATTATGAAAATGTTAGTTAATAGGAAAGTTCATTAGGAATTTTGTAATGCTCATTTGATGACATTAGTCATTTTATTCATAACGGAATATTTCATAAAGTTTACCTTGGAAAATTGAAAGGTTTTTTATTAAAGGGAAGAGGAAAGTGAGAATAAAAGAGAAAAAAGAAATGCAAAAGTCATTGGATTTCAAAATGCCTTGTATTGTGATTTGCAATGTGAAGTGGAAAAAGAGGACCTTTTAAAAAAAGTGAACTTGCTTTTATGAAAAAGGAGTACATTTGGAACTCACTCTATCTGTACCTCTTGTTTGCATTATGCTCTCCTTTTTCCTCTTGATGGCTAGATGGGTTGGGAGCTAGAAAATTTGCATAGAGGGTTGGGGTTTTGCTTTGGTTGTATGCTTGGGTTTGAGGATTCAAACATATTGTCAATTGTTTGTTGATTTTTTTGTGTTGACAACACCGAGAAAAAAATTCCATTGGTGCGAGCTTGAATTGTGTTGATCCCAAAATTGCAAGTCCAAAATTCTAGAGCATGCTAACTCCTTCAAGGCCAGGGGTTGTCATCATGAAGGGGAAATAGGGGTTCATCAATAAATTGAGGATGATTAAGGGCCAATTGTTGTAAGTGGGTAAACCCACCTTCATCTTTAGGCTCTGCAAGGCCAAGGGGGTGTTCCTTGAGGTCTCAAACATAGGAAAATTAAAGAGAAATAAAACATTAAACATTAAAGAGATTTGGATTCCCTTTTCATTCAAATTGTGGGAGTTTCTTCTACAATCACCATTGGATTTGTTTTTTCCCAAGGGGGAAATGTTGTTTGTCAATATTAGACATCTTTATCATTTGTCTTCAGGCATTCACCATCAGCACATCAACTACTTCTTTATAGGGGGATCTATCATCTCACTCTTATTCTTCTATGGGGGGTCATTGATTATATATTGCTGACAAAATTAGTCCTTGAGGGGTCATGTTGAGTCATCCTTCCTTCTTTCACATTCTTGTTTTTCTCTCTTGTGGAGAGAGTTTTTTCTATGGGTTTTCTCCTTTATTCCATTTGTGAGAGATATTTTGTACATGGCTACCTAACATGGCCTTATAGGGTATATGCACAAAGATGGGGGACCAAAAAGTTGCCACCATGGGAATTTTTGGTCCAAAATAGGAAAAAACACGAGCACATTATAACATGCTTGCATTATACTGTGCTTTAAAAGTGCCAAAAACACTCTTTTGTGCCATTACCCACGGCCAAAGGAGTTTGTATGCAGAAAAAATAGAGCATAAAGTGCGAATGCGTTCAAGGAAAGACTCTCCAAGCAAGTGCAAGAGAGAAATCGACATTTTCACGATGCCACCTCGCCGAACCTGCTACTAAAGACGTCGTGAAGCAAATTTGGAGGGTTTAGCAGTCGAAGAAGGTACGGTTTGATTAATTTTTGTTAGTTTGAGAAGAATTTTTTTACTTTTGCAATGTTTGATTAGTTTTTTATTTGCATTTATAGTTAATGAGGCAAGAGAAAACACAATTCCTATTGATGAGGGTCAAAACAACCCCCAAAACCCTCCAAACCCTCAAAACCCACCTTCACGTCCTCACAATGTAAGGGATACTCAAGAAAACTACCTAGGGCAAATAGAAGAAAACAAAAGACATATGCAAACTCTTATTGAAATGCTAAACAATCCAAGTGCAAGCACAGATTGTAGGAGAGCGCTTGTGAAGTCATTAGAAGAGATTGTTTTGCACACCAAATCGGCGATAGAACAAATCACCAAATTTCAAGACTATAGGGAGAGGTCTCCACCATACTATGCTGACAAATTGTCATATGAACAAGTGAAGAATGAAAAACTTACAAAATCTCAATTATGTGCACACTTTATTAATCCTAAAACTGACCAAAGATTAGAAGAAACTTGCAAGCGGTTTGCTATTCATTGGTGTAGGAATGAAGATATATCCCAAAACTTTTAGGATAGATGGTACATGGTCTTCGATAAGCACCCATGCAACAACAATGAGGTGCCACAATATTTCTTGAGGAAACTCTATTGTGAGTTTGTCCTCAAGAAGATTCCCAATTATTTTGACATTCGAGAGTTCTAGGGTAGAGGTGGTGGCTCTGCCCAAGATAGAGAGCGGGCTCAGCGAGATGAAAACCATGTACCTAGACCCCTGTTGAGACCAGAATGTGTGTCACTCCCTTCGACTTTGAAGGAAAGTGTTGAGGTGGAGACATTACATTCATTAACTACTCTCACGCAGTCTCTAGCATAGCATGCTGATGATCTTACCCAAGCTAATGAGGGTGAGAGCAATAGGCATCATTTGTCCCCACATTTGTGTAGTTCATGTGCGAACCTATGTGATTATGGGACGTAGGACTCACGGTAGGACTCTCGGTAGGATGTTGCGACACAGGAGCAACATCCAATGATGGAGACATCCATATTGGATGAGATTGTTCTCACCGATGATCTCTTACAAACTAAATTTGGTATTGACTCTCAGGTAATTTATTACAAGTTTCATCTTGATTTAATATATTCTTATTTGAAAGTTGTAATTAATTGTATATGACTATCTATATTATAAGTCAAAAATAATATATTTTTGTCTATGCAATGAAATTCCAGGGTTAGAGTCTTCATCCTGCCTCCGTTAGCCATCCATTGGCGGGTTATGAGAGGAGGTCAAGTCAACAAGTATGTAATTTATCACATTATTGTAATTATTGTACATATATCAATGGTAATGTTATTTTGTGACAATTTGATGATGTCAACAGGGAGCTTCACCGGCACCTGCATGGTTTCTGTGGTCCCCTGGACGCAAAACCACCTCTTATATAGAGGTAAATTTAACCATTTCTAATCATTATGCATTTAAATAATATTATGTATTTATTTTGGTCGAATAATCTTAAACTCTATTTTCAGATGCTAAATATGGAGACTCCTCCTCATCTTTGTGAGTCAGTGCAAGTAGGCATTGCTGCAGCCATGATGTCTTCAAATCCTTTGACCGAGGTATGAGCCAATAACATGAAAATGTCATAATTTTGTATTTCTTGTTTTATCTCATGTCATTTGATGTACATAAATGATATTTATGTTTAGTCAATTTTGCTTCTTGATGCTTCTCACAAGAGGTCAGAACTCCAGCCCATCCAAATACGGATGAAGAGAGAAAATATGATCGAGAGTGATCATCGGATTGCGATAAGTGATCGATTACATATGTGATGTTATATATTTCATGTTTTCTATATTAATGTGTATATTGTTTGATTGTATTAATAGGTGGAGCTAGATGAACATATGTCGAGGAGGTCTACTCGACAATAGAGAGAGGATGAGTCACTAATTGGCTCTCCATCTTCACGGTCAAGCAAGGGCCGCCAATTATTTCATAAAAATCCATAGGAAACTAGTTTTTGGGACATTTTTTGTATGCCTAGATGGCTTTGTATACATACTTTTGTATGTTACCAATATATATTTTTGTATATGCCTGTATGGCTTTTTTTGGACATGCCTATATGGCTTTGTATATAAACTAGATGTTATGTTCATGACATTATGTATATGACAGTTTATATTAAATATTTAATATGATGATCAATTATCGTTACAAGAATTTGGTTTTACACATGCTAATTGCATTTGCTTGAAAGTTTATAAATCATTTTCAAATAATCCATTTTGTGCATATCTTGCAATCGTTGCATTCCATGAGATTGTGCATTTCTTTGAGGCATCATGTCAAACACTTCACGTACCTTGTCTATGCGTCCACACTTTCCATACATGTCTACAAGGGTAGAGCTGCCAAAAAAAGTAACAAATTTCCTATATCCTTTATGCTCTGATGGTTGTCCACACCATGTTCCCCAGATCCCATTTTGGCATAGGCAAGGAGGATGTTGGATAAGGTTTTGCAATTTGGTTTTAGACTTGCCAATTGCATTTGGTTGAAATTTTCTTTTGTGCATTTGTGAAAGTTTTTAAAGCCTTATGAAAACTCCATTTCATGCATATCTTGCAATCATTGCATTCCATGAGACAACATTTCTTTGAGGCATCATTTCAAATAGTTCATGTTCCTTGTATATGCTTCCACACTTTGCATACATGTCTCACAGGGTAGTTGCAACTACAACATTTAACAAAATTCCTATATCCTTTATGCTTTGATGGATGCGTATATCATGTTCCAAAGATACCATTTCTAATGTTTTGGAATTTGGCTTTACACTCGCCAATTGCATTTGCTTGAAAGTTTCTAAAGCCTTATCAAAAAATCCATTTTGTTCATATCTTGCAATCATTGCATTCCATGAGGTGACATTTCTTTGAGGCATCATACCAAACCGTTCATGTGCCTTGTCTACGCTTCCACACTTTGCTTCACAATTCAATCAAAGACTCCATATGATGCTAGAAATAATTGATGTTCAATAAAAAATTCTATATTATTCTAGAAAGAATTTATGTTTCCCATAAGACAACAAATGATTCAATACTTTTAAATCACTATATATTGGGATTGGATCCTTGGTTTGTGGCACAAACTAGAGAAACAATTGGAGTATTTATTGTAGAAGATGCATATAGGAGATCTCTTGTGCTGGAACAATTGGGCTAGAGCCATACAAACATCAAAACAAATTATCAAATGGGCTTATAACATGCATTTACTTTCCAATTGCTCACAAACTTAGCAATACATCACTTTAGTCAGTTGCATCAACCAATAGACATCAAGTTATCCATATTCACATACCCAACAAATTAGATCAACCAAGTTTAGGTTCCTTACCAAAACAATTAAAATCTAGCTTTCTATGCAAATGGTTTTTATTCTTATAGTGCATATACACCTACTCAACCCATTATCAGTAATAAAATTGAGGTATATTCTTTGGATTATGTTGATTCCTTAGATGATGAGACTACAAATCAGCCACAACAAAATAGGTTAAAACTACAAGTAGCTAAAAATGATGAGAAGGATAAATTTGAAAATGAAATGGAAATTGTGAGTAAACCTATATGGATTGTCACCAAAATAAGTTAGGATGATGGTAGACATTGTGAACATAATGGGAAATCAATAAATTTAGACATTCATATACCTTCATTGGATAAACATGGAAATTCTACAATTCTTATATATCATTCAAAAGTTGATATTTCTGATTTTACACATCAGTCTGGTCCAACTAATCATTTTGAAATTGATATACCCATTGATGATAGAAAAATTAAATGAGGACATGTTGGATATGGGTTTCCCTAGTAGTCCAGCTCACCTAGCTTTAGCAGGCAAGTGTAGAATCCATTGTACAACTTAACATGAAGAAATTAGTTGTCCTAAGCTTATCACCAAAGTGGGCCTATTTTTAAAAGGATTGATCCATCCTACACAAATATTAACCCTTAAAAACACTCAAGAGGAGGCATGTGAAAATTTTGAAAATAAAGGCAGTTATGATTATAATGCTAGGTGTGTAACCAAAACTAATCTAGTAGAACTAGAATGAGAAAAGATGTTGATTTCACAAGAAATTGATCATTGGATTATGAAGAAAAATAGTATTTCATGACTATGAATGCTCAAAATATTAGTAAATTTTTTATTTATAATTTTAATTCTATTATACAAATTAAAAAAATCTAATTTATTAGAGTCAAAGGGAGCAAATCAATCAAGTGAAGGAGACCCTAAGCATCTTGAACTTATGATTACATTAATTGTAACATCTAGCTACGTAACCCCCGAAGGGAAGAGCCAAAAGAGGTCAAGTTAAATTTTTTTGACATAAATAGATATCAAACACATGATACGATTGTCGATTCAGTATATTGACAACATTCATGGCCAAGTATGGCCAAATGTACAACCCAAAAGGAGAGGACTAATTCACCCCCCAGTGAAACATTGTTAAAACTACATTCATTTTAAACACCAATTCAAATGTTCCTAAATCCATTCCAAATATAAACATGAATCCATAATCATCATAGTACAAGCGGATCAGATACCCACACCAGAATCTGTAAACCAAATAAGAAACATCTCATTTCTTCTCATTAAATTATATGATTACATCTTCTCTCTCAAGAGAGTACAATTACATAAAAGAATATACAAGTACAATGGTGTAGGCATGAATATGATACAATGACTAAATAAGTACAACAACTGATAAAGTAATGGAGAGAGAGAACATCTCCAACTGGTGCTCTAATAACCTATTCACCGGTCTCGAATGGCGGTGGCAACGCCTCCCAACTATGTGGACTCATAAGAGACCACCCCACCATGCTCAGAGGTAGTCAAAAGGCCCAAATAGAAGTAACCAAGTAAGGGTATACACGAAGGCCAACACTCACATCAATCACGGAGCAGACATGGAAAACAATGCATAAAACCAGTGTTGTAACATAAAGATGCTCATCCAATCATAGGTTGGGTACTACTCACGACTACTAAGGTACTAGATACTAGAGTGTAAATCATATGGAATTTCATCATGCGTGCTCGAAGGGATGGCACCACATGGAACTAAATACACCTCTCATACAGACGAGAAGACTCAATCGTCCCTGAATCAACACCCCATAGACCGATGACTCGATGCCCGGCAGACGGATAGGCCTTCTCATTGCATCCTTAGCCTTTACAAGCACTCAAGGCCATGCATGAGGTCTCATTATCTTATTAGTGTTTTTACCCCAATATTTTTTTAGTTAGTTATCACATTATTATAACTCTACTACTAGTTCCCCTGGCAGCCACTTGCGAGCCCTTGGCCCATGAGAGCCACTCCAAAAGACCACTCTAATTACATAGACCATTCTCATCTCATTTAACCAAACGAGTTATCCAAAATTGACTAGAAAACTAAATTATAAATTTGAAAAAGTAAATATGAAAAAAACTGATCTACAAGACAAAAGCTTGCGATGACAGTGTAATTTTATTAAAAATATCCCTTTATCAGTGGTCAGTTGTGTAATAACCCCAATTGCCCCAATTTAACCACTCTTCACAAAGGAATGCATGGATATCATAAGAAAAACATGGAAAATGGTATTGCAAGTCTACTCACAGCCTGAATTTTGCATATTGACTGTCATTTTTAACATAAAAAAAAAATGTAAAAAGACTAACAAAATGGAGATCTTAATTTTCCTCCTATAATAGTTCCCTTAGATCCCTGTGTTGCAGATTTTCCTAATTAGAATTTATGTGACCAAATTTCAATGCACAAACACAGGTCGATGCATCTAAGGTATTTTAGTGCAATGTCATTCTTTAACTCAAGGGCGACGGTTTCCACAAGGCTAGCGATTCAGAAGAAAATAACTGTAATGACCAGACAAGAGGCCACTCAGTATTTTTTGTTTAAGAAGAGTTGTAATGATAATCTTTTCAGAGAAGGCATCATATAACAAAAGGGTTCCATGGGACTTAGATCTCTTCAATCTCTATCGTTACATCCCATTTTTTGTATAGCTGCCCTCATTATATTCTCAGTAAAAAATGAACCCTCTGTTTCCTAAAACTATAAATCAGAAAACACATGATCTTTCATTGAAAACCCCTTAATCTAGCGAATTAAGAAACTAGTTCTGCATTTAACAATACATTCAAAGGTAGAGGCAATGTAAATATCTTGCATCGAAATAAATTTCTGGCATATATTAAACGTAGTAATGGGGTTTCAGTTTTCTATGGATGAGGAAATTGCAGCTAAAAGACTTTAGTTTCTATGCTAGAAAAACAAATCGCTGGTGCAAATACCTCTTATAGGATTGCACTCCCCTTCACCTCACCTCAAATCTTCAAATTGATATGCTCACCTGAGTATTTCTGGTTGCCCACTTTTCCCCTAGCTGCGTCATCCAAATCATGCTTCTTTATGCTTTCCCAAACAAAAAACATAGAGTCTTCTCCCAAAGCGATTGACTTATTTCTTAGATATTTTCATTGCATTAACTCTCTCACCAACTCCCCTTCCAAAAGCCATCGTATGGCATGGGGAAGAAATCAAAATAAAATAATATAAAAATAAACTGACTTCTTTTCTCCCTGATATTTTTGGCAGGTACAACTGCTACCTCTGTAGTCTTTCTTACGTCTATCTCTCTTACATGAGCATTTTTTATTCATTTGCTTGCATACTTTAACATGTATATACTACACTATCTCAAACACTTAAGAAAACATCTAATAGATAAGCTCAGCCAATTACAAGCATAACACTTGTTCATTATAGCAAATACATGTTAAACTCAATCCTACATAACCATAATCTTTGTTGGAGTTTACACTATTGTCCTTCTGGAATAATGAAGAATCACATGTTTCTAGGAGCATAAAAGGGTATGAATTATATCATTTTCTCATAATAATCAATAAAATCACTTAAAATAACATATTAAAACCACACAAATAAACAATTTAAATCTCCAATAAATTAAATGTGCTATTAAAATACCATATTTGAAACCACGACATAACACCAACAACCAATACACATATATATCCACATAAGACTAGATGGTAATCCGGACATTACTGTTAGGTAACCGGATGGTAAGACAACAACACAGGAACACTGCATTGATAGGGTACAGTGGGTTAGGGTAGGGGATAGGGAACAGGGCTTGTGACTATCTCCAGTAAACCACCATCAGGGAATAAGAGTACACTCAGGCCTGTGAATCCAAGCGGAGTTGATACTAAGTACCTGCATCACTCCAATCACACGTTAAAGTATATCTGCGTATAACACATATCATATAGCCAAAGCAACATCAATCATGTAAGCATGAAATCCATCATAAGTAATAATCATGTCAACATCATAATATCGAGATTGGACATCACCGGTGCCAATACAAAATAATGACAAGACGAATAATCCAATAAAAAATATACAGTCATCAGAATCCATAAAGGATAAGCAAAAGCAAAATGTGAACACGGGGGTTGTTACATCCTACCCCCCTAGGACTAGGCTTACTCCTAGAAGCCTGCAAAAAGATATGGATAAAGGTCTCTCATCCTTGCCGCATGTTCCCAAGATACTGAGGACTCACCATCAGGATCCCAGTGGACCCTTACCTGCTATATGTCCCAACCCCTGGGGGTCAACTTACTATGCTGAAGGATGCATACGGGCTCCAAAGAAATCTACCATCCGCCTCGACCTGCAAAGTAGTCGAATCAAGAACATGGGTCACATCAGGAATATACTGTCTAAGAACTGAAACATGGAAAACATCGTGAATGTGCGATAGACTCAATGGCAATGCAAGGCGATAGGCAACATGACTAATCCTCTCAAAGATCTCAAAAGGTCCAACAAAATGAGGTGCCAACTTTGAGCCTTTCCCATAACAAATGGGGCTCTTTCGCAGGCAAACTCTCAGAAACACATGGTCACCCACCGAGAAGTGGCGATCCAACCTACGGGCATCGGCATACTTCCTCTGCCGATCCTGAGCAGTAGCCAACTGCTCTATGATCCACACTACCTGCTGCTCCATATCCTGAAGCCTCTCTGGACCCAAAAGAACTCGGTCCTCTAAGCGATCCCAACTCAATGGAGTGTGACATGGCCTACCATACAAGGCGTGGAAGGGAGACATACCGAGAGAACTATGATACCCATTATTATAAGAAAATTCAACCAGGTACAAGTAGTCCTCCCAACGAGACTGGTAATCCATAGCGTACATCTGAAGCATATCCTCTAAAACCTGATTAACCCACCCTGTCTGTCCGTCAGTCTCAGGATGGTATGCAGAGCTAAAATTAAGCTGATCTCCCAAAGCATGCTGAAGAGAAGTCCACAAAGCTGAAGTGAACACTAGATCACGATCAGAAATGATCCTATGAGGAATACCATGTAGAATAAACACTCGAGCTACGGACGCTGCAATGTATGAAGATCTCATGGGTGAGAGGTGTGCCACCTTGGACAACTTGTCTACTATAACCATAATAGCATCATGGCGACGCGAAGACATAGGCAGCCCCACTATGAAATCAAGAGATATCGTATCCCACTTCCATCCAGGGATGGAATGAGGCTGTAACAGTCCTACTGAGTGCTGATGCTCTACCTTCACCCGCTGGCACTTAAGACATCGGGCCACAAAATCGGTAATATCTCACTGCAAACCTACCCAATGATACAATTGTCAAAGATCGGCATGCATCTTCTTGACACTCGGATGAGCTGAATAGAGTGCACGATGGGCCTCTGACAAAACCAAGGAATGAAGATCACCAAAATCTGGAACATAAATATGACCAAGATGTCGTAAAAGTCCATCAGAGTCGAGAGAGAAACCTATAAATCTACCCTTAAGGACTCTCCTAGACTCAATCTCCACTCTAACCTCCTAATACCAAGTATCACTAGGAAGTGACTCCAAAATACAACTCTGCAAATCCACTCCAAGAGACAAAACTAAAATCTCATGTCTCCTCTTGCTCAAGGCATCCACAACAACATTCTCCTTACCCTGGATATAGCAAACCTCAAAGCCATACTCACAAAGGAACTCCATCCAATGATGCTACCGAGGATTCAAATTCAGTTGGGTGAAGATATACTGCAAACTGCGATGATCATTATGCAACTCAAACCGATGTCCCAAGAGGAAATGTCTCCAATGCACAAGTGCATGGACGACAACTGCTAACTCCAAATCATGGGTGGGGTAGTTTAGCTCCTGATCCTTGAGCTGACGGGACTCATAAACAATCACTCATCCCTCCTGCATAAGAACTACCCCCACACCCTCCAACGAAGCATCGATGCACACTACAAAATCACCTATAGGATCTAGCACTACCAGGATAGGTGCACTAGTTAGCTGCTCTTTAAGAGCCTAAAAAGCTAACTCACACTGATCTGACCACACAAACTTCTTCCCTTTCCACTGAAGAGAAGTGATGGGATGGGCTACCCGAGGGAAATCTCTCACAAATTGGCGATAGAAACCCGCCAATCCCATGAAACTATGAACCTCAGCCACATTCGTTGGTGCTGGCCAATCCACAATGGCCTGAATCTTAGAGGGATCCACTAAGATGCCCTCTCCTAAGATGAGATGGCCCAAATATCTTGCCTCAGTCTAGAAGAACTCACACTTGGCAAGATTACCGAACAACTGATTATCTCTCAAGCACTGCAACACTTGCCGCAAATGGCCTTCATGCTCCTCCATAGTCCTCGAATAAATCAAAATATCATCAAGGAACATGAGAACAAACCGGTCAAGATAGGTGCAAAACACCCCATTCATCAAACTCATGAAAACTGATGGAGCATTGGTCAACCTGAAAGGGACAACCGTGAACTCATAATGCCCATAGTGTGCGCGAAATATTGTCCGATGAATGTCTGCCTCATGAATATGAAGCTAATGGTATCCTAACTTCAGATCTATCTTGGAGAACACCTTGGCTCCCCTCATCTGATCAAACAAATCATCTATCCAAGGCAACGGGTAACGATTCTTCACTGTCACTTTGTTCAACTAGCGATAATCAATGCACAAGCGAAGAGATCTGTCCTTCTTCATGAAGATGACAGGCGCTCCCCAAGGGGATACACTAGGATGAATGAAACCCTTCTCCAATAACTCCTCTAACTGCAACCGCAACTCACTCAACTCCTGAGTAGTCATGTGATATGGTGCCCGAGAAATAGGCTCCGCACCAGGAATGAGATCAATACGGAAGTCTATGTCGCACTTAGGTGGCATACCTGGAATATCACTCAGAAAGACATTTGCAAACTCCTCAAGAATAGGATGATCATCAAGAGATAACTCCTAAATCCCACCCTCAACAAGATCACTAACTGAAATAGTGAACATCTGACAACCTTGCCGCATGACACGCCTCAATTGCATAACTGAAATCACATGGAGAGAAATGGGTCTCTGAACCCCAACTAACTCAAAATGCTCACCAACATCATCTACACACTGAACCGACTTACGCCGACAATCTATACTAGCCAGATGGGTCTCCAACCAATCCATGCCTAAAACAATCCCGTAAGATCCCAAAGGTAACGCACAGAGATCCATTGTGGTAGTGAAGGTGCCTAAATCCAACACACAACCATGAACAAGGGAGTCTACAGCCACCTTGGCTCCAGTAGCTAACTCAACCTGCCAACCAAGATCTTGCCTTTCCACCACGAGTCCACAACGCTCTACGAGAGAAGGAGAAATGAAAGAATCTGAAGCTCCTAAATCAAACAAGATATATGTGGTAATCCCACATAACACACCTAAATACTTGACCATGGTGCCCTGATGCTCAGCCTGATGGTTATCAACAACTGTAAAAACTCTATGTGATATGCCAGCATAACCCACTGTAGGCTCTGAAATAGCCTGTCTCTGACTACCTCCAGACACTAATCTCTAAGGACAATGAGCAGTGACATGACCATGCTTCCCACAAGCAAAACAACCACCTCTACCAAAACCTTATCCCAAAAATAGTGCACGCAACTGCTGGGATCCACCACCTCTAGAACTCTGCTATTCACTCTGATAAATCTGTGTCAGACCACTCTTCTACCTACTCTGAGAATGATGACGCAGACGATCTCTAGAAAACGGAGTACCAGGACTCTACCCACTCTACTGAGACTGAGAAAACCTATGCCTCTGTCACTAACTGGATCTAGAAGGTGCAGATTGATATCTAGACGGTCTACAGATTGATATCTAGACGGTCTAGCTCCTTGAGATTGGGTACCCCGAGCAACTGATCCTGAAGGAGGGGCACTACAAATCTAAACACTTTCCTGACCACCAAAGCCTCTAGCCAAATTCTCCTCTATCAACATCGCCTTCTCCACGGTGATCTCCAAGGTCTTAGGCTCAAACACACAGACACCACCATTGATACGGGCATTCAAGCCCCTGATGAAATGCTGCACTAACATCAACTTGTCATCAGAAATGCTAGCATACTGCTTAAGCTCAAAGAAACGGTGCTCATACTGATCTACCATCATAGTCAACTGACGAAGCTCATGGAACTCATCAGCACATCTCTGCCGGTAGTAGTCTGAAAGAAATCATGCACGGAACCTCTCTAAGAATAGTCTCCATGACATAGATGCAATATAGAGGTGAAGCTTCTGCTCCTCTACTCTCCACCATGTAGATGCAAAACTTCTAAGATACATAATGGCACATTGAGCTCTAGTATTGCTACTATAAGGATGCATAGCAAAGCATCGATCAACCAAGTCTCTGCCTTGGTACCTATTCCAGAACCATCAAAAGTAGGGGGATGAGCTCTAAGAAAATCCCTCATGTGACCTGCAGCAACATTGTCTCCATCCACCCTATCCCTCACAACAACTGCTCTCGAATGACCTGGACTACGAGAATGCTCACACTTAGCTCTAGCATCCTGACCATCTTGACGAGAAGGGTGTGACCCCGCCTTATAAGATACCTCTTGACGATGTCCTAATTAGTCCATAATCTACTGTAAAAGAGCTAAAACCTGAGCACCCCCGAGCCCTTCAACTTGATTCTCAGCATGCGGTTCCTCCTGACGCTCACCCCAATTACCCTGATTGGTATTAAGTCGGGTGCTACATTGAAGAATAGTGGCTCTACCTTTAACTCTACCTCTAGCTCTTCCCCTAGGATGCATCCTGAAGGAAACAAAGAACACATCAAAAAAAAATCATAACAAGGATGATCTATGCACCAAACTAAGGCATGAAAGCATAACAACAAGACTATAAAACAATACAACAAGCTCACGCCAAACACAGCAAAACATAGAAGGCTCAAGTACGCCAGAGATACCAGTGTGTGAACATGGGCTCTGATACCATATGTAACATCTTGCTACGTAACCCTCAAAGTGTAAGAGCCAAAAGAGGTCAAGATAAATTTTTTTTGACATAAATAGATAACAAACACATGATACAGTTACTGATTCAGTATATCGACAACATCCATGGCCAAGTATGGCCGAATGTACAACCCAGAAGGAGAGGACTAATTCACCCTCTAGTGAAACATTGTTAAAACTACATTCATTTTAAACACCAATTCAAATGTTCCTAAATCCATTCCAAATATAAACATGAATCCATAATCATCATAGTACAAGCAGATTCAATACCCACACCGGAATCTGTAAACCAAATAAGAAACATCTCATTTCTTTTCATTAAATTATATGATTACATCTTCTCTCTCAAGAGAGTACAATTACATAAAAGAATATATAAGTACAATGGTGTAGCCATGAATATGATACAATGACTGAATAAGTACAAAAATTGATAAAGCAACGGAGAGAGAGAGAGAGAGAGAACATCTCCAACTGGTGCTCCAATAACCTATTCACCGGTCCCCAATGGCGATGGCAATGCCTCCCAACCATGTGGACTCATAAGAGACCACCTCACCATGCTTGGAGGTAGCCACAAGGCCCAAATAGAAGTAACCAAGTAAGGGTATACATGAAGGCCAACACTCACATCAATCATGAAGCAGACACGGAAAACAATGCATAAAACCAATGTCGTAACATAAAGATGCTCATCCAATCATAGGTCAGGTATTACTCATGACTTCTAAGGTACTAGATATTAGAGTGTAAATCAGATGGAGTGTCATCATGCGTGCTCGAAGGGATGGCACCACATGAAACCATGTACACCTCTCATACAGATGATGAGACTCAATCATGCACGAATCAATGCCCCACAGACGGATGACTTGACGCCCCATAGATGGATAGGCCTTCTCGTTGCATCCTTAGCCTTTACAAGCGCACAGGGCCATGCATGAGGTCTCATTATCTTATTAGTGTTTTTACCCCAATATTTTTTATTCAGTTATCACTTATTACTATAACTCTACTATTAGTTCCCCTAGAAACCACTTGCGGGCCCCGGGCCCGTAGAGAGCCACCCCAAAAGACCACTCTAATTACCTAGACCATTCTCATCTCGTTTAACCAAATGAGGTATCCAAAATTGACTAAAACAATGAATTATAAATTTGAAAAAGTAAATATGAAAAAAAGTGATCTACAAGACAAAAGCTTGTGATGACAGTGTAATTTTATTAAAAATAGCCCTTTGTCAATGGTCGGTTGTGTAATAACCCCAGTGGCCCCAATTTAACCACTCTTCACAAAGGAATGCACGAATATCATAAGAAAAACATGGCAAATGGTGACAAGGTGTCACTGTACCTCATCATTTAATCTGTTTTCAAATGTCAAAAACCAGGGCTGTGTCCATGGCTGTCTGCAACTAGGGATTCTATAGTTACCAGTTTATAGCTAATCCTAATTTAAAAAGAGATTAATCTATCTGCTTGTTGAATAAATGTAATGAATGCTGGAAAACAGAATAAAATAGGAAATTTACTTAAAGCAAAGAAACAATAACATGCATCTATCTATTAAAATAGGAAACACCTTTATAAGAGAAAATTGAAAACAATAAAACAGTGGTACTAGCCTCTTGCCTGAGTGGTGAGAGTGGGCCCTTGCCCCACACCCTTGAGGCTGAAGGCTATAGCAAGAAATCAACACAAAAGATGATCACAACTAAATTCAGTCCAATTCATTCATTTCTGCATTCATGAAAATATGGCTATCAAAAACTGAGAACTCCGAGAGTCAGAATAATTTTATCATTGTCTTTTCTTCTACTATTTCTGAAAGTATATATAAAAAAATGAGTGATGATATATCACTGAACTTATCTACCAGTCTTTCTATGAGATGACACCATCTTTTTATTGTACTTAACTATCTAACTTATGAAAAATCACCATGCGAGAAAGGTAGACTTGAGTAGAACAGAAGTCCACTCAGAGGTCTAAGTTTAAGTCTTAATACACTTGGGCATCAAAGCCCTGAAAATAAGGATATTGTATTAGTTCAATTTGTAACTCATGAAAAATCTTTGAAAAGATAAAACTTCGACAGTTTAACTAATAGTTGACCCTTCACCACTCAAGTGATGATTTGAGTGAAGTGAGAGGTATTAAGATCGCTGATGAAAGTGTCTGGTTGGCAACTCTGCTTGGAAACATGCCCTTTTCTCAGGAGGCACCAGAGATGGCTGTTCCTGTCTGCAACTCCTGAGATACTCTAGACTCTCACAGAGCTCCGAAGAGGCATTCCCCATATCTTCAAAACTTCAGGTGTCATGGTTCTTTGTTATTGTCTCCAGAGATCATTGAAGACGATCTCCGGAGATGCACAAAATCGTTGTTCTTGGAACCTACACCTGTTGATTCAAAAAGAGAGAAGTTCTATATTTTTCCATCAATTCCACGCACATTAGTCACTTAATCAGAAATTCTAATCTTAAGTAATCTATCTTAATTAATCACAAAATAGAACAATCGTGTTAGCTTATTTGGGTGCAGACACTAGGAAGATGAACTGAGGGAGGGGAAAAAGAAAGGCAAAAAGATGTATTTCATGAGTGCAATTTGGCACTCATCATCCCCCCCATACCTAAGGTTTGGCAGGTCCTCCTGCTTTGCACATTTTGGATTTATTTTGGTGAAGCAGCCTGTCAGTCAGTCTATAATCTTGGAGATAGGTGGTCCAAGTGGTTCTTTTGGTGTTACCATTTCCTCTGTACTTATCAACTTGCTTCAACCAGTTCTTTAATTTTTCATCTTCCAGCTGATCTGCCCAGACAGGAAGTGGTTCAATTATCAGAGGGGGCCTGAACTGTCCACCTATCCATTCCTGTTTATGTGTATCCATCAGCTTGGATATCAACTTTGCCTTTCGCATGAATAATCTCAGGTTTGCAGGGGTGACCACCTCTCTAAGTTTCTGCTCTAGGGTCAAAATATTCCATCTCCTTTTTGCCATAGCAAGTACAGAATTTGCTGAATTAACCATAAAAAGACCAAAGTCAATGGAGCATTCCTGTAAACTTTTCAGGTATAATGGCAACATTCTGGTTGTATTTTCAGGATGATAGACAAGGGACTTGAATTGGGTTTGAAGAGCAAAAGGATTGGGACATTCTTTCCTGATGAAGAGATCTATTTTTAAATCCTTTTGAAGATGATCTTCGATCCTTTCATTCCAGATCTGGTGGTTTTTCATTAGGGACATGAATGCCTTAAGCTGGCATTCTCCCACAAAGTGATTAATAATGAAGGATATATCATTAATACAGAATCCATGCAGGTATAATTCACATAGGAAGTTTTTGTCTTCATCATTGCTCCTGGTGTAAGCTGCCATGAATCCTTCTGCTGTTTTGGTATCCTCAGTTATGTCAGACAGGACTAAGGAGAGTTTCCTTTGCAGTACCCTCTCCTGTAAGAACATTGAATAGCTGGCACTTGGAGGCCTGCAGGATAGAATTTCTGAGGAAAGGGAGGCCATTTTAATGATTTTGCCTTCCAAAGTTGCTATTCTTTCTGCTCTGGCAGTGACTACCCTTTGGAATTGCAACATCGGCTTGGAGGCCTCAAATTCTCTACACCTTTTCTCCCAATGAAATAGGGCTTTGGGAATGTCAATGGGGATTGGACCCACATAGGCATCTGTTTGAATTTCCTGCTCATTGGTTGCCCTTGGGCCAGACAATTCTTGAATATATTATTTTTGGTCATCCAGGGTGTTATTGGCCCAAGTTAACTGTTTATCCTGGCTTTGTACCTTTTCAATTAGTGTCGCCATTATTGTGAGGCCATTGTCTCTGGCCATGGTGAGCTCAAAAACCTTCTGTGCTACTTCTTTTTCTTTTTCTTCCATCCATTTGGCTACCTCACATTTCTGTGCTTCCAATTCTGCCTCTTTCTCCTGGATGATTTTATCCTTGCTTTGGAGGTCTGTTTGGATATTTGCAATAGTTTGTTTCAGCTCCATCTCCACCTCTTCTCTGACCTTCTTGAGGTCAGTAATGATCAAATTCTTTCCCCAGAGCATTCTTTTTAAATTTTCAATTTCTTCCATCAATTGCTGTTCTGTTGAGATTTCTATATCCTCTTGGTTAGAGGGATGAGATAGAGTTTCTGCCTCTGTTTCTATCGTTGTTGGCTAATTATCAATGCTATCCATGTCTATTTGTCCTGCTCTTCCTAATGTATCCATTTGCCCTATTTCTCCTTATTCAGTCTTCCTGTCCTGAGGATCCTCTACTGTTGCTGGCACTGATGAAGGCCCAACTTTATCCTCACATGTTCTCAATTCCAGGAGTGCCTCAGCGAGTAGGGAAGTATCCTTCTCAACTTGTGAGAGCTGTCTCTTCCTTTTGCTTCTCTGGAGCAAAGGTGGGGCTGGTGCCTCCGGAGCAGGTCCCCCTTCCTCAGAATCTGAGGAGGTAGTAAAAGTTTGTAAGTTTCATGTCTCTGGAGTGCATGGTGGTATTGAAACTGGACTTGACTCCACATGAACAGATGGTGCTAGAGAATTTTCACTTTGCTTCCTCTTCTTGACCAGAGGGATCTCATCTGAATCATGGGATGGTTCTTCAGCCCACCACTTTTCCTCAATTCCCTACCCTGACTTTTCCTCTATTAATTCCTTAGGCCAAGATTCCTCAGGTAGAATCATCTTTCGCCTGACTAACCAAGTCATGTATAGGGGTCGTGTAGGAGTAGGTTCTGCAATTTGTTTGCCTTTCCTCTTTTTGTCAGGAACAAGGGCTGCAGATGAAGTGGCCTCTTGTGAGGGTGACTTCCCTTTGTGAACAGTTGTGGAGGAGGCTGAAGGCTCAGTTTCCTCATCTTGGTGAGAAGGAGAACTCTCACCTTCTGGTTGTGTTATCTTTGGTTCTCTGACTTGGGGGTTGTGCTCAAGAAAGTTTTGCAATAGTTCTTCTCCATTAGCTTGAGATAGGAAGTGGTGCTTGACTACCAGAAAGATGAGGCCATGATGTTTCATGGGTCCCTTATTCTGCTGATATCTCTCTGCAGTTGCCCTGATGGCCAAATACAAGAAATTGGGGATATTTTTGCTATACTCAGGGTACCTATTTCCATGTCTAAGAAAAATCAGCATTTTCATTATTGGCCCTAAAACTATAGAGAATTGGCCATCACAAGTGAAGTACTTCATTAACCAGGTAGCAACAGATGCCCAAGGGTTTGGGAGTGTGGACCTCAAAATTCCTTTGACTTCATTCTTATTC
Source organism: Cunninghamia lanceolata (assembly GCA_027924645.1). Taxonomy (NCBI): domain Eukaryota; kingdom Viridiplantae; phylum Streptophyta; class Pinopsida; order Cupressales; family Cupressaceae; genus Cunninghamia; species Cunninghamia lanceolata. The sequence goes on from BSBN01001122.1 coordinate 1,639,012, forward strand.
GTATGTAATTGAATAGCAGGTTCACCACGAACAGAAAAATTTCTAATTAAATCAGTGTATAAGGTTTTCAGGTGGTAGAACCTCTCACCTTGTTCGGGAAGTCTAGAAATGTGGCTGATAGTTGCTGAGGAGAGATTGATTTGGTTTCCTCTCACAGTTGTCTGGTTGTCTCTTAAATTCCTAAGGAATTCGTCCACAATATCCTCCTGAAACCCTTTGAATTTGTCTAGAAAATCTAACCATCCAACAGCCCTTAAAATGTTTGCTGCAGCTGCATCCTTCAGAAGACCCGTAGTATTTTCTGGCTCAGACTTTTTCTTGACTCCCATTGCTGAATTGATGCCACCTTCTGTGTTTATTCTTTTACCTCCCCAATCTGCAATCTATCTTTCCCTCTTATCTCTGTGGGCTCTGGAGTATTGTTCAAATTGCTCTGCAGACTCTGGAGAATTGTTTAATTTACCTTATGCTTCAGTCTATTCCGGAGGTTTGAATGAGGGATGCTATTTTTTTTAGGCCAGGCTTATGCAGATGGGTTAAGGGACCAAGGCAGCCATAAAATGTAGCAGACTGACAAGGCATTCTGGAGGTAAGGTGGCATTAAGGCACAGATGGCGGCATGCTTGGATGTGAAGAACGAAAAGACGGCGGAAGGACGTGTCATCGTGGCAGCACCCAAAATAGAAAGACAGGACAGTTACTAATAATGATTAATTAAAAATAGATGTACCTGGATCAGTTTTAATGATGAGGCGATGTACATGGGAGAAATGTTGCGTCACTTTGGAAACTGCATGCGTCGTGGCAATTGAGCAGTGGCTTGAGATGACGTCCACTTTCCACTTGCACGTGACCTGCAATCATTGCGCTGAGTGGCTCAAAAATCCACGCCCGTAGGTGATGTCAGCACCGGCTCATACACTCCTGCAAATTATTATTATTCTAATTTAATTAATCTTTGTGATGAAGTAGAGGATGAGTCATGACGACCTCATCATATGATTTATCTACTTTACCACCTGGAGAGGTGGGTCCCTCCCTTATTATGGAGATTGACGGCGTTATTAATAGAGCGCCGGAGGTGCTCCTAATTGGAAAGCGCCAAAGGTGCTCCCGTTGGAGAAGCGCCAGAGGTGCTCCTAATTGGAAAGCGCCAGAGGTGCTCCCGCTTGAGAAGCGTCGGGGATGCATTGGGCCAACTTCTGGCAACTGATCATATCCGGAGCTTAATTATTTCAACTGCCCTGAAGAAGGGAACTGCCATTTTACTAGTTTTTAACTCCCTTGGTCGAGAAAGACAGCCATTTGCTGGTTTTCCATCTTTCTCTTTTTTTTTTTTAAAAGGCAGCCATTGCTGGTTTTCAACCTTTTTTTTCAGAATAATTCAATCCAACACCGTGATAGAGGAGGTATCCCCTGTATCAAAACACAGATTATTCAGAAACTCTTCTTTAGTAGATGGCCTTTTGTAGAGCCTGATTTGGTGACCATTTACTAGAAATGTGTCTGTGCTCCCATCAATCGGTTGCAATAATACAATTCTATTTTCAAACACATCCTTTATTTGATAAGGACCCAGCCCATGAGTCTGCAATTTTCCTTTGAATTCTTTGAATTTAGAATCATAAAGGAGAACCCAATCTCCTTGTTGAAATGTCCTCCTCTTAATGTGTTGGTCATGCCATTGCTTCCTCTGGTATTGAACCAGTTCTGTTTGTTGAATGGCTTCTGTCCGAATCTCATCCAACTCGTTGAGCTGAAGAATTCTGTTCTGCTGAATTATAGACAATGGCAGACCAACATCCAATATAGTTTTAAGTGTCTAGAGTTCAAATTCTATAGATAATATAGGTTTTTTCCCATAAACTAATTCATATGGTGAAAACTTTGTTGTGGACTTCCAAGTGGTGTTGTAAGCCCAAACTGCTTCAGGTAATCTACTAGCCCAATCTTTTCTGTTCATTGCCACTGTCCTTGTTAAAATATTCTTAAGTTCTCTATTAGTTACTTCTACCTGCCCATTTGCTTGAGGATGGTAAGGTGAAGATTTTCTGTGCTTGACTTGGTATAAATCTGTAAATGCTTTGATTACCTATGAAGTAAACTAAGGTCCCCTGTCTGAAACTATTGATCTTGGGGCTCCAAATCTCAAGAAAATTTTATTGTAGAGGAAATCAACAACTTTTCTTCTCTTACAAACTGTAATGCTTGAACCTCAGCCCACTTAGTAACATAGTCTGTGCACACTAGAATATACTCCTTACCTGATGATGGTGGTGAAATTGGTCCCACAAAGTCTAGACCCCAGTGCTCAAACAGTTCCATCATGACTTGAGGATGTAGCAGCATTTCCTGGGTAAAGGTTGGCTGCCCCATCCTTTGGCACTGGTCACAATGCTGCACATACTTCTTTGTGTCTTTATGAAGAGAAGGCCAGTAGTAAATAGCTCCAAGGATCTTGTGGACTGTCCTATGGAAAGAGTAGTGGCCACCAGATGGTTCATCATGACATGCTCTCAACACATCAAAAGTCTCATCAGCCTTTAAGCAACTGCATAGAATGAAATCAGGGCCACATTTAAATAGTAAACCATTCCACCATTTGTAGGATAAACTTTCTTTAACTAAATGTTTTCTTTGCTTTGAAGTAAAATGGGATGGATACAAGCCTGTAGCTAAAAGATTAGCTATGTCAGCAAACCAAGGTGCAATAGTGGATATGGCAAAAAGATGCTCATCTGGGAATTTGTCCTCCACTGGTTGGTCTTCTCCTCCTGTATGCAATCTTGATAGAAAATCAGCAACCAAATTAAACTTCCCTGGATTATCAACTGTGGTAATATCAAATTCCTGCAATAGCAATAACCACATGATGATCCTTGCACCTACTACTGGTTTATTCATTAGGTACTTGATGGCTGCATGATCAGTGTGCACAAATATTTTATATCCAGTGATATAATGCCTGAATTTGTTTATAGCATAGATAACTGCCAAGAATTATTTTTTAGTTGTTGTATAATTTCTTTCTACAGGGGTAAGGTTTTTGCTGATGTAATAAATGGCATGCATACTTTCTCCTTCCTCTTTTTGTCCTAAAATTGCCCCAATGGATTCATTTGAAGCATCAATTTGTATGTGAAATGGTAAAGTCCAATTAGGTCCCCTTAAGACTGGTGTGACAGTAGGCTTCTCCTTCAAAGTTTCAAATGCTAATTGACAGTCTTCTGTCCACATAAATTATGTTTCTTTGTTAAGCAGGGTAAACAGGAGGGCAGCTATTCTACTAAAATTTTCTATGAACCTCTTATAGTAGCCTGCATGACCCAGAAAAATTCTGACATCAGTCTGATTTTTGGGTGAGGGCAACTGTGTGATTACTTCTATCTTGTTCTGATCCACTCTGATCCCTTTTTCTGAAATGTGGTGTCCCAAAACAATTCCTTCCTCCACCATCATAAAACATTTCTCATGGCTAAGGGACAGTTGATTTTTATCACAGCATTTTAGTACTTTTCCAAGGTTTGTGAGAGCTTCCTCAAAGTTATCCCCATACACAGTAAAGTCATCCATGTAGACCTCCATGCATTCATTAGCCAGTTCAGCAAAAATAGCTAGAACTAGTCTCTGAAATGTAGCTAGGGCGTTGCATAGCCCAAAGGGAAGAACTTTGTAAGCAAAGGTTCCCTAAGAGCATGTGAAGGTGGTTTTGTCTTGGTCTTCAGGTGCTACTTGAATTTGATTATACCCACTGAATCCATCTAGAAAAGAAAATTACTTTCTCCCAGCAAGGTTGTCCAAAACTTGGTCAATAAATGGTAAGGGAAAGTAGTTCTTTTTTGTGGCCTTGTTGAGTTCTTTATAATCAATACACACCCTCCATTTCCCATTCTTTTTAGGCACAATGACAAGGGGTGAGACCCATTGACTGTCTGAGATTGGATATATGATCCCTGCCTGGAGTAATTTTTCTATTTCAATCTTGACAATGTCCTTTAAAGCAAGATTCAATCTTCTTTGTGGTTGCCTGACATGTTTAATATCCTCAGGGTAGATATGATGGGTACAGATCTCAGGAGGTATGCCTTTCATATCTTGGTATTCCCAGGCAAAAGATGCTGAGTGGGAGACTAAAAGCTGGATAAGTTTTTCTTCCTGACTTGCTGTTAACTGAGTATTTATATTAAGTGTTTTCCCTGGCAGAATCATGACCTATTTTGTGATTCAATCCATTGATGTGGTGGTTCCATACATTGGTGTCATGGTATTGAGAGGACAAGAATGTGGGAGTAACATGTGGAAGGTGGCTAAGTCCCTGTAGAAGGTTTCCCCACAAGGAATAATGTTGGCAAGGGTACAATGAGAAGAAATAAGAAGTTCTCTCTAAGGATCTTGGGCGAGTTCTATCACATCTTTATTGATTAGGATGTGAGTGAAGTATTCCATTGTATCATAGTATACTTCTTCTTCTAATTCTCCCAGATGTTCCCTAATGGTTACAATAGCTAATGAGGCACTGTTGTCCATGTTCTCTGGTTCATCCACCCATACTCTTCCTATGTAATGCACCGATGGTTTAGCTGGAGGATACAGAGATATTTTCTTTAGATCTATCCCATTAGAAATGACCATATCTCCAGTTCGGCAATCAATAGATGCTGCTGCAATACCCAGCCATGGTCTTCCTAAAATCAGCGGATAAGCATTTCTCTAGTTTCTAGGTTCTAGTATTAAGAAATCCACTGGGAATTCCCATGAATCTATCACAATAGGTACATCAGTGATTACTCCTTTTGGAACAGCTACTGACTGATCAGCAAGTTGAAGAATTGTAGTTGTGGATTGGATACCTGATAGAGCTAACCTGTCCATTGTATGAACTGTCATCACATTAATTGCTGCTCCTAAATCAACCAGAACATTTGAAATTTCTACCCCCGAGATGAAAACAGTTATGACAGGATTTCTAGGGTCTCCATATTTTGGGAGGAGAATTTCTCCCATCAATAGATCCACTACTTTTCCTTCCACTTGTATTGTGGAGGGAAAGCTTTTCTTTCTGCCCTATGTTTTGATACAATACTGTTTAATGAACTGATTTAGTTCCGGTACATCTCTGATTGCCTGGAGAAGAGGAATTTCAATGTTTAGCTGCTTGATTTCTTGTAAAAGTTCTGATTCCCGATTGGTTTGGATTTGTTTTTGTGGAATCTTTCTCTAGGGAGCATTCTGTTTAAGCCGTTCTGGGTATGGTGCTAACTTTTCCATCTCCGGAGCTCTTATCAGAATTGTGTTCAAGACTGTTCTCCAGAGCTGGCCTTTTAGGAGTAACTCCAGAATTGTCTGTGGATGATTTTTCTAGCACTTTTTCGTTAGTAATCTCCTCTGGGGGTTGATTGGATGGATTTTTAGGTTCCTTGTCATTGGTTATTTCAACTATAGTTGGAGGAGAAGGTCTTGGGAATGCTTTCCCAGAACGCAGCTGGAGATTATTTGAATATATAGCATTAATTCCAGCCAGATTTTCTTGCTCTGTCGTGTAGACAGCTGCTCCCTGTTTATTCCGTGGGTTTGGTATAGGCTGAGCTGGTAAAGGTGGTTGACTAACTGGTTCATTTTGTGTTTGACCCTGTGTGTTGGAGGATCCAATTAGTAAAGCCTGCTGTTGAGGTTGGAAACGTCTAGGTTGTCCTTGGTATTGTTGATGATATCCCTATTGAGGAGCCCATTGAGGTTGCATGTTTTGTGATCCAAACTGTGGTGGCCACTGTTGATTTCCCCAAGGCTGATTTTGCCAGTTTTGGTTTTGCCAATGTTGACTTGGCCAATCCTGCTATCCCCAAGGAGGATTATTTTGAGGGCCATGCCAAGTTGGATTCCACTAATTATTTCCCCAATTAGAAGGACCCCTATAAGAGGATTGGTTTGGATACTAATTATAAGGGAAATTTTCGGTTTGTTTTTGTCCCACATAGTTCAACTCCTCTTCTATCACAGCATTCTTTTTACTCAATCTTTTCAAGGCTGAAAGTTAACTACACTGACTGGTAGGATGTTCCCTATCACAGATCTGACAAATCTTTGATTTGTCCAAGGGGCATTCTCTCAACAGGTGTTTGTTTCTACACCTAGGACAATAGATGGAGAGCAGTTCAGTTGCTCTATTTTGATTAGTTGTTCTGGTTTTTGCTTGAATCCCATCCAATGTGGTATTTAGTTGGACCAGAATGTCTGTTTTTAGATTTGCAATTTCCTCCATCAACTATCCTATTTCATTCTTCCCTTTAAAGGTTTTGGATGACCTTACTCCATCTTGGGTTCTGGAATAGTTCCTGTAGAGTTCCTCTATATCAGGTATTTCTATTTTGTTAATGTTCCCTTTTCCCATTAGGTCCAGTGCCTGTTTTGATTCTTTATCCAATCCTTTTATAAACAAGGTTCTGGCCAAGGAGTGAACCACTGGATTGCCATACCTCAAGGCAAAATTAAACCTTTCCACATAGTCTTCTAAGGATTCTTCCTCCCCCTACCTAATTTTAAACAATTCTTCATTTTTATTACTAGATCTGCAATAATCTTGGTATTTTTCCAAAAACTCTATTTCCATTTGATCCCAAGAATGGATAGAATCTTGGGGTAAACCCATAAACCATCTCATCGCAGAATCTTTCAGGGTAGAAGGGAACAGTTTGAGTTTCTGGTTATCTGATCTATAATCATAAGTTTGGTAGACTACTTTGAATTCAAACAAGAACTGATCTAGATCCTCAGAAGAAAGTCCTTTGAAATTTGGCAGATGTGCTAGTGAGATATTTTTCATAGGAGCATTGTCTCCAGTAGCCAAAACAATAGGATAAGAGAAGGTTCTTGGACCCTGATTTTCCTCTTCCCTATGATTATCATTTTCCATGTTTAGTACTGGTTCTTCTTCCTAAGGCTCTAGGAAATTAGGTTCTACCAAAGGATCTGCCTCAACTTTTTTTTGTAATTCCTGGATGTAATTGGCAAGTGGAATGTCTAGAGGATCTAAGGGATTGTTGTTTTGAAGTGTAGGTTCCAAATTAAGATCTAGGTTTCCTTCTTCAACAAGATTTTGTACCACCCCACTGCTTTCCCCTATGGTGTGTTGTTGGGGTGTCTGCTTAATATATCTTCCTTTTAGATCTCTTTCTCTAACCATACAGATCTATTCTAAAAATTGTTTTAACTCAGTGTCCCTAATTAACACAAACTTATCCCCGGCAACGGCGCCAAAAATGACAAGGTGTCGCTGTACCTCATCATTTAATCTATTTTCAGATGTCAAAAACCAGGGCTGTGTCCATAGTTGTCTACAACTAGGGATTCTATAGTTACCAGTTTATAGCTAATCCTAATTTAAAAAGAGATTAATCTATCTACTTGTTGAATAAATGTAATGAATGCTAGAAAACAGAATAAAATAGGAAATTTACTTAAAGCAAAGAAACAATAACATGCATCTATCTATTAAAATAGGAAACACCTTTATAAGTGAAAACTGAAAACAATAAAACAGTGGTACTAGCCTCTTGCCTGAGTGGTGAGAGTGGGCCCTTGCTCCACACCCTTGAGGCTGAAGGCTATAGCAGGAAATCAGCACAAAAGATGATCACAACTAAATTCAGTCCAATTCATTCATTTCTGCATTCATGAAAATATGGCTATCAAAAACTGAGAACTCTGAGAGTCAGAATAATTTTATCATTGTCTTTTCTTCTACTATTTCTGAAAGTATATATAAAAAAATGAGTGATGATATATCACTGAACTTATCTACCAATCTTTCTATGAGATGACACCATCTCTTTATTGTACTTAACTGTATAACTTATGAAAAATCACCATGCGAGAAAGGTAGACTTGAGTGGAACAGAAGTCCACTCAGAGGTCTAAGTTTAAGTCTTAATACACTTGGGCATCAAAGCCCTGAAAATAAGGATATTGTATTAGTTCAATTCATAACTCATGCAAAATATTTGAAAAGATAAAACTTCAGCAGTTTAACTAATAGTTGACCCTTCACCACTCAGGTGATGATTTGAGTGAAGTGAGGGGTATTAAGATCACTGCTAAAAGTGTCTAGTTGCCAGCTCTGCTTGGAAACATGCCCTATTCTCAGGAGGCATCGGAGATAGATGTTCCTGTCTGCAGCTCTGGAGATACTTCAGACTCTCGCAGAGCTCTAGAGAGGCATTCCCCATATCTTCAAAACTTCAGGTGTCATGGTTCTTTGTTATTGTCTCCGGAGATCATTGAAGACGATCTCTGGAGATGCACAAAATCGTTGTTCCTGGAACCTACACCTATTGATTCAAAAAGAGAGAAGTTCTGCATTTTTCCATCAATTCCACGCACATTAGTCACTTAATCAGAAATTCTAATCTTAAGTAATCTATCTTAATTAATCACAAAATAGAACAATCTTGTTAACTAATTTGGGTGCAGACACTAGGAATATGAACTGAGGGAGGGGAAAAAGAAAGGCAAAAAGATGTATTTCATGAGTGCAATTTGGCACTCATCAAATGTTATTTCAAGTCTACTCACAGCCTAAATTTTGCATATTGACTGTCATTTTTAACATAATAAAAAAAATGTAAAAAGACTAAGAAAATGGAGATCTTAATTTTCCTCCTACAGTAGTTCCCTTAGATCCTTGTGTTGCAGATTTTCCTAATTAGAATTTGTGACCAAATTTCAATGCATAAACACAGGTCGATGCATCTAAGGTATTTTAGTGCCATGTCAATCTTTAACTCTAGTGCCATGTCAATCTTTAACTCAAGGGCGATGATTTCCACAAGGCTGGTGATTCAGCAGAAAATGACTGTAATGACCAGATAAGAGGCCGCTCAATTTTTTTTTGTTTAAGAAGAATTGTAATGATAATCTTTTCAGAGAAGGCATCGTATAACAAAAGGGTTCCATGGGACATAGATCTCTTCAATCCCTATTGTTACGTCCCAATTTTTCTATGGTTGCCCTCATTATATTCTCAGTAAAAAATGAACCCTCAGTTGATGCAGAGTACTCAGTGGAAGCACTTCAAAACATGGGTGAATATCCATCTAACCCGTAGTACAGAGGCTTAATGCTCAAACAGTTTTAAATATCCTTCTCAAAGACCAACAATTTGAACCACACATACATTCTTTACACTATCAGTGAGACATCACCATCGGTGAGCTTAAAAATCCATTGGCTGATAGGCCGATGCCACTATGACTCCAACACCCCATTGTTGACTCTGATCGATGAGATAGACCACTATTGGCGTAACCTAACCAAGATCTTTCTATCAGTGAGAACGTTACCATCGGTCGGTTTTGAAAATTTCACTCCGACGTTGTAACTCTCCCCGATGGAGACTCCCTGCTTCTCACTTGTCGATAGGACTTAATACCGTCGGCAAACACTTAAGAAGCTAGGCCGATGTGCCGATAAACTTGACTTGTTTGACTACTCCAAATACTTTGGCATGACCTCCTTCATCGGTGAGCTCCTTGAATGTTCTTCCGATAAGCTGATAGATATGATCTTTGGTGAGACTAAAGCCGTTTTTCCTCCGATGCCCTTCTATCAGTCCAACACTGTTAATTGGTGTAACTCCCCAAAACTTTTCCGAAGGCTATGTTACGCCTATGACACTTCATTAACTCTACAACCGAACAACTTACTATAGAAACAACCAAAATTCAACAGAACAGAAAACACTCTACTCCTAAGGAAGTCATTCTACTGATTTCGAAGAAATCTCAACCAGTGGAATGCTTCCGATCTACATTCCGTGCAACAGAACCTTACTCAAAACAAAATTTCTTATTCCTCAGAAAATATATATACAAATTAATTTTCTCTATTTGTGCCTCACTTTCTCTCCCTGTGTCTCTTAAAGAACACAGATCGACTATATAGACTCATGTTGGCAGTTACATACGATGGAAGGTGAACCACCCTACAACCACTTCTACCATTCGGTTACATATGTTCAAATCAGTTACAAACTTGTATGACACGTATATAGACTCAGTTTATACAATATGGCGCTAAGGCCTTACAACATGACACTTTGGACAAAATAGAGTATGCATGGAATCCTCCAGATTCTCAAGTCTTGAGGTGCTCCTGCACCATACAACCAACCAACAAAGATTTCCAAGTCCCTTGGAAATGTATCTGCAAAACAAAACTACCTTTTCTTGCATCACTGTCTAGCTTCATCTTTCACTCTGTCTCTTTAGCTTCAGGCTTCAAATCTTCACATCAATGGAACAGTGACCAACCAACCAACAATGGCAAACTACCATCAACATTTCAGAGTATCATCAGGCTCCTTCTACTCCTAGCAATGGAGTATTCTCTGATTGATCAAAACTTCAACAACTGCAACACAATGCTCATTCAGATGTCCATCCTACACGCTGCTACACAGACCCATTCCTCTTGCCCAACAGCAGATCCTGGAGATGCACTACCACTCTCTCTCTCAGTGGCCTCACTCTGCATCCTCTTCCAGCCAAATCTCCATTGATGAATGGTCTTGACAGACCTCATCATTGTCTGCCCACAGGAATCCAATTCCCTCTCACAACTAGATGGCACGAGCATCTGCAACAGTCTAGCAACTACTATCAGCCTTCAAAATACTTTCGATGATTTCTATTTTCAAAATGGTCACCAACCAAACATTTTGCTTTAACTCCTCAGTTTTTTTTCTTTCAACTTTTCACCTGCCTTCTTAGTGACGGAAAACAAATACACAACTGAAAAAAACCTAGACCTTTCGCCAGCTCTTTCACCAAATCTTTCGCCATCTCTGATACCAAGTTGATGCAGAGTGCTCAGTGGAAGCACTTCAAAACATAGGTGAATATCCATCTAACCCATAGTACAGAGGCTTAATGCTCAAACATATTTAAATATCCTTCTCAAATACCAACAATTTGAACCACACATACATTCTTTACACTATCGGCGAGGCATCACCGTCGGCGAGCTTAAAAATCCATTGGCCGATAGGCTGATAGGCTGATGCCACTATGACTCCAACACCCCGTTGTTGACTCTGATCGGTGAGACAGACCACTATCGGCGTAGCCTGACCAAGATCTTTCTATCAGTGAGAACGTTACCATCGGTCGGTTTCGAAATTGTCACTCCGACGTTGTAACTCTCCCCGATGGAGACTCCCCACTTCTCACTTGTCAGCAGGACTTAATACCGTCGATGAACACTTAAGAAGCTAGGGCGATGTACCGATAAACTTGACTTGTTTGACTACTCCAGATACCTCCTTCATCGGTGAGCTCCTTGAATGTTCTTCCGATAAGCCGATAGATATGATCTTCGGTGAGACCAAAGCCGTTTTTCCTCCGATGCCCTTCTATCAGTCCAACACCGTTAATCGGTGTAACTCCCCAAAACTTTTCCAAAGGCTATGTTACACCTATAACACTTCATTAACTCTGCAACCGAACAACTTACTACAGAAACAACCAAAATTCAATAGAGCAGAAAACACTCTACTCCTAAGGAAGTCATTCCACTGATTTTGAAGAAATCTCAACCAGTGGAATGCTTTCGATCTACATTATGTGCAACTGAACCTTACTCAAAATAGAATTTCTTATTCCTCAAAAAATATACATACAAATCAATTTTCTCTATCTGTGCCTCACTTTCTCTCCCTATGTCTCTTAAAGAACATAGACCAACTATATAGACTCACGTTGGCAATTACATACGATGGAAGGTGAACCGCCCTACAACCACTTCTCCCGTTCAGTTACATCTGTTCAAATCAGTTACAAACTTGTATGACACGTATACAGACTTAGTTTATACAACATGGTGCTAAGGCCTTACAACATGACACTTTGGACAGAACAGAGTATGCATGGAATCCTCTAGATTCTTAGGTCTCGAGGTGCTCCTGCACCATAAAACTATAAATCAAAAAACACATGATCTTTCTTTGAAAACCCCTTAATCTAGCTAATTAAGAAACTAGTTCTACATTTAACAATAAATTCAAGGGCAGAGGCAACGTAAATATCTTGCATTGAAATAAATTTTTGGCATATATTAAACGCAGTAATGGGGTTTCAATTTTCTGTGGATGAGGAAATTGTAGCTAACAGACTTTAGTTTTTGTGCTAGAAAAACAAATCGCTGATGCAAATAGCTCTTATAGGATCGCACTCCCCTTCACCTCACCTCAAATCTTCAAATTGTTATGCTCGCCTGAGTATTTCTGGTCGCCCTCTTTTCCCCCAGCTGCCTCTTCCAAATCGTGGTTCTTTATCCCAAACAAAAAATAGAGTCTTCTCCCAAAGCGATTGACTTATTTCTCAGATATTTTCACTACATTAACTCTCACACCAACTTCCCTTCCAAAAGCCATTGTATGGCATGGGGAAGAAATTGAAATAAAATAATATAAAAATAAACTGACTTCTTTTATCCCTGATATTTCTGGTAGGTACAACTGCTACCTCTGTAGTCTTTCTTACATCTATCTCTCTTACATGAGCATTTTTTTATTCATTTGCTTGCATACTTTAACATGTATATACTACACTATCTCAAACACTTAAGAAAACATCTAATAGATAAGCTCGGCCAATTACAAGCATAACACTTGTTCATTATAGCAAATACATGTTAAACTCAATCCTACATAAGCATAATCTTTGTTGGAGTTTGCACTATTGTCCTTCTGGAATAATGAAGAATCACATGTTGCTAGGAGCATAAAAGGGTATGAATTATATCATTTTCTCATAATAATAAATAAAATCACTTAAAATAACATATTAAAACCACATGGATAAACAATTTAAATCTCCAATAAATTAAACACTATTAAAATACCATATTTGAAACCATGACATAACACCGACAACCAATACACGTATATATATCCACATAAGACCAGATGGTAATCCGGACATTACCGTTAGGTAACCAGACAGTAAGACAACATGGGAACACTACACTGATAGGGTACAATGGGCTAGGGTAGGGGATAGGGAACATGGCCTGTGACTATCTCCAGTAACCACCATCGGGGAATAAGAGTACGCTCAGGCCTGTGAATCCAGGTAGAGTTGATACTCAGTACCTGTGTCACTCCAATCACACGTCAAAGCATATATGCGCATATAACATATATCATATAGTCGAAGTAACATCAATCATGTAAGCATGAAATCCATCATAAGTAATAATCATGTCAACATCATAATAGTACTGAGATTGCACATCACCGGTGCCAATATAAAATAATGACAGAACGAATAATCCAATACAAAATATATAGTCATTGGAATCCATAAAGGATAAGCAGAAGCAAAATGCGAACACGGGGGTTGTTACATTAATGACATGCCTAATGTTTTATGAGCCCAAGCCTAATAAATCTTTTGTTGCTACTAAGAGTGGATCTCATGAGTCTTATTTTGGTAATGTTTATCATATGGATGATTTTAAGCCTATTGATCCAAATATGGCTTCTAGAAGTGAAAATATGAGGACTACCAAAATCATGATGCTCTTGATGACCTAGATGAAGAGGATATGTTAAATGTTGACCTCTTGAATTATCATGATTAAAGTAATGAGGTTTTTTATGTCTTATATATCTCTCAGCAATGTGCAAATCTAGAAAGTTAGAAAAATTCCCTTGGCCCTAATTTTATTGATAAAATGATGTGGTGATAGAATAAGTGTTGAAGCGACTAGTTGTCAAGATTTCCTTCTTCCTATGGATATTATTTGAATGGAAACAACTAAAGTCTATGCTAGTATTGGAAATACATTTGAGCATGATGTTAATATGGATAAGTAGACTCCAAGTAAACTACTTTTAGATTAATTAAATCTTAAATACATGATCTGAAATACTAACTTTCTCGTGCAATAAATAAACATTTTTTTGAATTCACTTGAGTACACCATAGGCCCCTTAAGTGGAACAACATTACAATAGTCACTAAATTATCTTGCACTATAAACCTTACGGAGATCTTATTTCCTTTCACTAGAGCTAAAGTGTATTTGTGTTTTACTCAAACTAGTGAGTGTGTAAAACCACCCATCAACAAGTTAAATATATTAAACACTCTTTAGTTGATAATAGCTCTAACTTCAACATATGCACTCATGGTTGCTTAAAATAATTCAAGATAAATCCATAAAAATTATAACCATCCAATCTTACTATTAAAGGATTTGATAATGTGGATAGAAGCTTTTTTAGGTACAATTACTCTTCCCATCATGACTAGGTTGTGTGTGGGATGTTTGATATCCTTTTAGGGTGCCCATACATTGATGTGTTAAATTTTGGTAAAAAATAAGAATTGTCAAGTATATGTTGATACTTAACCATTTAAAGTTTGTCAAAAGGTAGATAGCTCTAAGAACTATATTACACAAAACCATCCATTTGATATAAGATTTCTATCAACCATTTAAAGTTTGTCAAAAGGTAGATAGCTCTAAGAACTATATTACACAAAACCATCCATTTGATATAAGATTGTTATCAAACATGCATACCTCCTAATTAATCAAAACACTTTATCTAATGATGATTAGGGATCATTATATTTTACATCTTGTGGTGTTGGGGAGTATCATGTGGACCCAAAAGATTATAACATTCCACCTCTTTACATGGATCCATCTATCTATAGATAAATGTCTTTAGGCATATAATGATAAGAAAGAAGCCCTTGTGTGGTGTGATAGTGATTCTAAGGGCATTATTTTACAATTGAACCATATTCTTCCTCTTTATTACTTAAACAAATATATTGTCCTAGATATAAACTTATGCATGGGATGATTTCATCCTAGATATAAACTTATTCATGGGATGATTTAATCACTTATATATTTTCACTTCTCTCTTATTAATTATCCTATTTTGTGATTTTTTTATTTTTTCTTTTATATTTATGTTGTATCATGTTAATGTTCTTAGTTAGTATTTGGAAGATGCCTTTAGTGGTGCATATTGACATAGGTGCCTTTAAAAGTGTTGTATTATTTATGTTACATTTTCCTTGTATTTTGTATCATTTCTTCTTTGCCCTTTTACTTATGACGTGTGGGTAAAAGCACAAATTTCTTCAACTACCAAAAATTATTGAAAAATATAAATTCTTCTCACTTGGCAAAGAGGTACAATTTGTTGGAGTTTTTTGTTCAAGAAAAAAAAAATGGTTATCATATTCTTTGTTGGATGGGTAGATAGCAAACTCATCAATTAATGGAAAAATGATTCCTCCATCAATCAATGGAAAATTGATTCCTCCATTCTTTGTTGGATGGGTAGATAGCATACTCATTTCATTGATTCCTAGTGAAAAAAAATTATAAAGTAGAATGAATGATATAGAAATATATAATTAAATTAGAATATTTTGTAAAACTTATTGCTTTGTTAACTTTTTGAAATTTTGTTTAAATGATTACAATTTACAAGTGGGAATTGTATTGGAAGTGTTTTTTTTTCTTCAATTAAAACAATTAAAATGATTTATATGTTTTTCTAAACTATGTTCTTTCAATATAAAAAGATATCCACTCAACATTTTTTTGGAGCACTCAATATTTTTTTGACTTATAGTTTTCTTAAAAGGTCAATTAAAATGTAGTTAAAACGTCATTAAAAAAAATTATATGATAGGCATGGGTGACCATCCAATTCCAGGCCTGTCTGAAACAATAAATGAGAGCAATTACATCTTTGGCGCTCTGTTTGTAGTTGGCTATGATTAGTTTGTTTGGCTGTTTTCTGGTTAGTCGTTGTCTGGTTTTCGCAGTCTTTTCACTGCTCTTTATTTGTAATTCGCATTTCTTCCCCACACACCCAAAAAAAAAAAAAAGGGTATAACATTCGGGAAATAAATATCAACGCCCCAGACTCCCGTATAATGTACTTTCTCTGCATCAAAATCCCTTCCTTACAGATGGCGCATAGTTCGGCGGGTAACATTACAGTAACTACTAACGGAAGATGAAGCATACTAACAGACTAAAATTTAGCCTTTTAGAGCATTGAGATCGAATTTTTCTTTAAATGCACGAAAAACATTTCAATTACAGAACATTTGCAGAAACTTACATATCACTTATTAATGGAAGCATTCTCAAATACTTCATATCTCTCTCATGAAGTCTAGGGAACGACAACATAAAGACCCCATAGACGTAAATCCAAAACATTATATTCGGATGTACTCTGTATTCAAACACAGGCATAGTATTTATATTTATGGCTGTTTTACAGCACAGAAAGGGGAAAACTGAGCGACTAGGCAACGTTTACTTCAATAGTCTTGGGTTTCTTGGGCTCGGGAGGAGGAAGCTTGGGAACTGTCACACTCAGCACTCCATCGTGACAGTCGGCAGAAATGGCCTCCAAGTTACAGTTATCTGGCAGAGTAAATTTGCGCATAAATTTGCCGACCCTGCGTTCCATTCGGATGTACTTCACATCCTGCTCTTCCTCTCTCTTTCGCTCGCCGCTGATTGTCAGCACATTTTCATCCTCCACTTGAACCTGCTTGATCACAAACATACAACAACCGCTTTGTTAGCCCTAGCAGCTAGGGTTTTCAACAATTTTTTAAACCCTACAAGCAAAGAAAACAGGGGTTTTGAAGGTTTATAAGGGAAATACCTTGATGTCCTTGTTGTTAAGGCCCGGCATGTCGATTATGAAGACATAGAAGTTAGGGTACTCTTTGACATCAACGGGAGTAGAAGCCATGGCCTTGGTGTCACGAACATAAGTTCGGGTTGGGTTGTTGAGGAGCTTCTCCATTTCATCGGGCACGCCCAACAGCTGATGAACAGTGCACAACAGGGGATCCATCTCTTCTCACACCTCAAAACTCTGCAATCCCGTCAATTTTCATTTTATCTCACTTTCCGTCTTCCAGATCATCATAATGCAATGACATTCTTCACAAATTACAGAAAAAACACAAATCTATAGCTTTGAGAGGAAGCGGGCAGATCACTTACCAGGTCTGTGAATTGCAGTCGATGAAGCAGAGCCACCAGACGGTTTTGAAAGAAGTAATTGCGAAAAGAATTCAAGGCAGATGATCCAGATAGTGAAATGTTGATTTGATGGTGAGAAAGTGAGAAGCGTGGGCATTTAAATATGAAATGCGCGGCCGCGAAGGAAGAGGCCAGACTTCTCTCGCACCTTCTGGACATTTCTTCTTCCCTATTCCCTCTCGCAACTGATTGTGACGTGGCAGACCATATGGACATCCTTTAGAAAGCGATACAAATGCTCTGCGCCTACCTTGAACAATGTTTGATGTGATTGCCAGGAGAGAACAGGTAATGAATTATAGTTTCTGTTAATGGACGAAATATATGAAACGACCCGAATTTGCATCGTTAAGAGGTGCAATGGCTGCCTGGTGATAGAGAAATTTGGAGAATATTTTAGTTGATGAATGGGTGCCCTCTGGACAACATTTTGGTCATAAGAATTTTTGTTTTGAGCTTTTTAACTCTAGATTAGATAAATTGGTAGAAAAAGAGCACATATAACTATTTACAATGTAATTAGTGCTAATCTCATTACATATAATTAAAGTTATCAATACTTATAGATGACTCATATATATACTAGCAATCGCACTTTAGTGTGCAATGGGTACGCCTAGATAGTATGTAGATAAAAGTAATTAGTAATTTCTTAATAAGAGAGAATATAGTTTTGGTTATGGTAAATGGTTGTTGTCCATCCATCAATAGAATTGAAAGAATGTAGTGATATGTGTTGTTGAGACATTTTTGAAAACACAAAATCATTGGCCATCATGGGATTACAAAACTAAGCTTAACTACATAAACATAGTGGAAAAAAATGTTATGTTGTGTGATAGACTTGACACTATGGTTAAGCATTATAATGGAAAACCCTACATGAAATATTATGCTATGGTACTTTTAGAATGTAAAAAGTGGAGCTTGGTATGAAATGACACTTTTAAAAAAAAATAGAGAGAGAGAGGAATTGAGTAAGAGAGATAGAGTGTGAGAGAGAAATAGAGATAAGAGATATAAAGGGAAAGAGATAAATAAAAAAGAGAGTGACTCTTTCTCTTTCTATATATATTTGTTATCTCTATCTCTCTCCTATTCTATATCTCTTTCTCTATTCTTCCTTGTTTATCAATCTCTCTCTCTCCTCTCCTCTTTTATCAGTCTTTCTCTCTTTTTTCTTCTATATGTCGATAATGGTTTTATAAATTTTTATCATAAGTGTCTATCAATGGATCTGGAGATGTAGGATGCAAAATAGGAAATGTCCTAGAACCCACAAGAAAAAAGGCGATTCTTCATAGCTAACAACAACGTTTAAGGAAAACTAGGAAATGTCGTGGAACCCACAAGAAAAAGGTGATTCTTAATATCTAGGGATATAAAGAAGTGCAACTACCAATGAATTAACTAGGATTTCAGATACACTAGAAAGAAACAAATGGGATAAGGGAAAACAACTGACACATCACTCATGTCAACGCACCTAGAAGAATTTCATGAGTAGAATGTTGTCATTATCATTTAATAAGTATTTATTTTCCTTAAACATGCATCTTAGAATTACTTCTACAACTTAAAAAAATCCTCGCATCCTCATATTTACTATTTTTCACTCCTTTCTCATAATTATCATGACACTTAATGAAGGTACATTCTCCCTCAAATTATCACACTTCAAAGGCACATAATAATAGATTTAATTTAAAATTCCAATCAACATTAAATGTCCCACTTTAATGGCACATAATAATTGACTGAGTAAAAAGTTCCAATAAATATTCAATAACACCCTCCAAGGGATAGATGTATTACTTTAAAATAAGCAAGTCATTTTATACATCTTTAAAAATTTACAAGGCGTAAGGAAACAAAACACCCTACATAAATATTTAGGGTAATTATATGTAATAAAACAAGGGGGACAATAGCCTTTGAATATGCATTATTCCTGCACGAGGGAGTGGGAAAACATGGATAAGTAGGGGTGTACAACTTATAGGCAAGTCGATATCCCATGTGATTCCTAGTTTGGTATCTGCAAGGTTGTAATCCTTGACTTCATTTAACGGTTGGTGCTACTTTTGAGAGTACCAACATCATCTCCATCATGTTTTTCTTTTAGTTAGAAGATTTAGATATTGGAAGGGAAATTGGAGGATTATCTTTCTAGGAGGGGGAATTTAAGATTAGCACAAAGGGAGAAAGTTGAGGTTGTTTTAGAGTGATTAGGAGATAGATCTCTAGGTATTTAGGCACAATAGGTCAAGGAGAAATCTTTCTCATAAGAATCAAACTATTTTCTACTTGTGAAATGAGCTCATAAGTTTTAATTATGTTCAATCCACCCATAGCTTGGATCATGGTTGTGTTATCAAAGTCCATCACCCTGAGATAAAACAAAAATATTGTTTCTTTCGATGGCTTGATCTCAATGGGAATTCTTTCTCCTGTTCGATGGAAGAGTCAATAGAAGTTAAATAAATCTTCCATTAGGGTGCACTTAACCTACAATGGGAGTCTAGACTGCATATTGACAAGGATTAGTCTAGAAATTGTACAAGAGGGGAGAGAAGAAATGAACATATGTTAGACAATGCAAGATGGTCAATAATCAAGGGTAGATGTTGAATCCATAGTTGAGGAAGTGTACACGAGTAAGTGGAGGATAAGCATCCTCACTCTACTTCATGATGGCAATTATGGTCTCTATGTGAGCATATCAACAAGGATTGTGTGAGGAAGGAGTTGTTGATCCAATGAGATCACGTTAATGTCTAGGGAGATCATAAGGAATATGTTGCAATGATAGGCTATTAATGTTGTTAAGGCATGTGCTATCCACAGTTGAGGAAGTGTACACGAGTAAGTGGAGGATAAGCATCCTCACTCTACTTCATGATGACAATTATGGTCTCTATGTGAGCATATCAACAAGGATTGTGTGAGGAAGGAGTTGTTGATCCAATGAGATCATGATAATGTCTAGGGAGATCATAAGGAATCTGTTGCAATGATAGGCAATTAATGTTGTTAAGGCATGTGCTATGTTCATTTTGGAATCATGGAGATTTGGTTGGGCTAGCATCTAGAAGATGAGGATGGAGAGTGCTAGCATGTGAGGGAGAAAGTTGACATAAAGAAAGATTCAAAGATTTTTTACTAGCAAAAGAACTATTGCAGACAAAAAAATTGTTAATGGTGGACCCAAATAGATGACTTTGATAACATGATCACTCTAGGAAATCAGATCAGTAGGTGAATGATTGTCAATAACAAGGAATACCAACATAGAAAATCAAGAATTCTCTACTAGCAAACAAAACACATAGAAGGCACAACATGTGGTGAGTTCCATGATGATGTCAACATTTGGAACAACATGTGGTGAGCTCCATGATGATGTCAACATTTGGAACAACAAAGATCTCTGCACCTTCAAATGCAACAACTAATAATCAATGGAAGATGGAATTACTAATTTAGCAAAAAAAATTAGCTTTTTTCCACTAGCAAAGGTGAAATTTTACCCAAGAAAAACTCCCACCAACAGAGACCATGAATAATATCACTCCTCTAACAAAAAGAAGCAATCCACCAAAGAAGAAGAGAAGGAATGGAAATCTAAGGGAAAATATAGACCACCCAAACTAAAATAAACAAAAACCCAAAAAGATCAATGAGTACAACTAAAATGCATTACAATTATCATTTGCAGTGTGACAACTATGCACATTTCAATGTCTTTGAAGATGACTTATGGTGTCCTTGTTCCTTCTTGGGGATACATTATTTTGCCTCTCCAAGTGGGGCTTAAGGAAGTGGGAGTATTATTTCATGTTCTTTTCTTAGATAGATTCTCCATGTCACTTGGGAGACCTTGATTATGATAATTAAATGTTGTTCCTTCCATAATCCCCCAATATTTGAAATATGTTCACAAAGATTAAAATGTGAAAGTAAAGCAAAATTCATACTACCTATTTCTAAGTCAAGTCACTTCACACTTGATAATTACATAGAAACTCGCTTAATAGTCCTTAATGTATGTACAAGGAGGGCGCATCAAATGACCACTCTTAATGAAGTTCCTTATGAGCTCCAAGATAGGGTCCATAAATTATATTTGAGAGAGCTCAGAGATAATCTTAGAGGGAGAAAGCATTCTTTTGAATTCATATTTCTTTTAGCAAGAGAATACATATGCCTAGGATTCCCCTACTGTGAGAAAATTTTAAAATATGGCTTAAAAATAACTTATACAGAGTTTTAGACCTTTTATGTAGGTAACTAGTTAGCAAGGAGGCCCCAAAGTTTGATGGCTTACTTTTGGTTGGGTTCCAAAGAAAATTGGTAGTTAGATAATACTACAAGGTCGAAGGAAAAGTGTAACTATAAAGGTATGCGAGATTCCAAAGCAAATTGGCAATTAGTCAGGGCTCTAAGAGAAAAGGAAATCTGACTATACGGTTATGCAAGAATCTAGAGCAAACTAGAAGTTAGGTAGGACTCCAAGAGCAGAGGAAAACTCTGACTACAAGGTCATGCAAAAATCCAAAGGAATTTTACAAATGAGTAGGACTAAATGGTTGAGGAGAAAATCCACTTGTAATAGTTACGAGAAATCTAAAGGTTATATGCAACTATGCAAGATTGCAAAAACTATGATAAGTTCAGTTCTCTACAACACTAAGTTAATATTTGTGCATGTGAAGATTACCATAGGCAAGAGTTTGAGAAAAGATTTAAAGTAGCACTACAATTTGTTAACATTGTTAGATTAGGGCAATGATACTTTGAATGCATGATAAACCACTTACACAAGTAAACCCTAACTTTTGAAAGAAACTTTATAAAAAATGCAATAAACTAAAAGGAAATCAATGATAGGCACCTAGAAGTGTCAAGTAGCATCTAGAAGAAGAAAACTAGATGGTGGAAGTTGCAAATTTAGAAAAATAAACGATGCCAATACAATACCCTTGATATCCTACAAATTTGTCAAAATGAATCAATGAATTGGAATGTAAAAAGTCCAAGAATGCAAATAGGAGTCATTTTGCAAAGGTGAAGACACATGGAGGAAGCAAAATGCAACAAAGAGATGCATTTTAAATGATAGAAAGAATTGAATTGACATGGAGTTCATTAAACTTCATGCGTATGTGCAAGTAGTTAATGCCAAATCTTCGTCAATGAAAAACTCTACATAAGGAAAAGGTGTGTGGACTTCCAAAGTTTTTGAGTCACAAGATTTCAAGGAAAGTCTAAATGTCTAGGATTGGGTAGACTTTGAGAGAAAACACCTTGTAAACAAAATCCCAACAAATTTAAAAGATAATAAAAGTTCCCAATTGTTGAGAAATAGAAGATATTGTGAAAACCACAACAAAACTTTATTATTTTCATTTACACTACCTCGGACCCACCAAGCTTAATCCCAAAACGCTTCCAACTCTCACTTTAAATCAAATCTAAACATAACTCACTTTTCTTCAACTCTCTCCCAATCAATTACATAAATGACTCTTTACTTTTTAGTTTCAAAAAAATAAATCACTTCTCTTCCAACTCTTATCTTAAATCTATGACTACATAAATCAATTGAAAAAGTTTCAAAATATTAAGTCACTTTTCTTCTAGCTCTCATCCTAAATCAAATCTTAGTTTCAAAAATTTAAATCACTTCTCTTCCAACTCTCACCCTAAATCAAATCTATGACTACATAAATCACTTGAAAAAGTTTCAAAATATTAAATCACTTTTCTTCTAACTCTCATCCTAAATCAAATCTGACTTGTAAATCACTTGAATCAATTACATAGGTAACTCTTGAACTTTTTAGTTTCAAAATTTAAAAATCAAATCTATGACTTCGTAAATCACTTGAATCAATTACATAAATAACTCTTGGACTTTTTAGGCTATTTAAGTGAGAACACTTTGCCGAAAGATTTTAGTTTCTACCGGAAAATTGTCAGATAGAGCTGCTTCACATGCTTCTTTTGCAGTCACTGGAAATAAACCTACTTCTATGCCGTCAATGCTCACCCATCAATCATCTACACTCCACCGTTGCATTCAGCAAATAGAGGAAGACCCACTATTGTAACACGACTCTTTTTAAACATCATCTACTTCAACACTCAAAAGTCAATTTTGGCCAATAAAAATAGGACAAATATTTAGCATGGACAAATATTTAGCACTTTTTGTTATGGATGTGATGTAAAATTGCTATTGACTGTTTGACCATTGAAATAGATGATGTTTAAATAGAGCCTTGTAACACCAAAAAAAAATTGAATTGCATTGTTGGCTGGCGTGGCAGCACGTGGATTAGGCGGCTACATACTTGGATAATCTGACTATTATCAAGAAGTTGTTGAAAGACCAACGGAAGGAAACTTCGCCCATTTGTTGCTAGGGGAAAAGACCCAATAGGTGGGATAGTTCCAATGGCTGAGATAGTATATGTGCATTTAAGGCCCAATATTTTTTTAGTTTAGTATTAGTATGTGTACATTTAAGGTCCAATATTTTTAAAGTTTAGTACTAGTAGTTGTGACTTTAAGGTTGTTAGTGTTATTATAAGTACTAATAATTGAATGAAATGTGCCCTTTAAATTTAAAAAGCAACCAATCATGTGATGCCACATCAGCCCACCAACAAAACATGACTTAATGCACACCTATTGGTCCAACTTTTTTTTTGGGAACTATTTGACACCTCAACAAAAAGCATTCTGATGTGGCATCATATTTGATGATGTGGCCCTGAAACCTTAGTTATAAGTAGGGGCATTGCCAAGTAAGCCACTGTAAAAATTTTGGAGTGATTCGAAATTGCCACGTATGATTTTGAGAGGCGTGAAGTTAGGGTGCACCACTACTGGGTCCTCTCCCTTAACGTTGGCTTTTAACGAGTCAAAAATGCAAACTGAAAATTATAACGTTCGCTACACTTCTCTTCGACGCAAAGAATCTGCGTTTTGGTTTCACGTTTCCTTCAATTGGGCTACTCATAGGTAAGATACAATTTCCACTTCCATCATAGAATTAGTATAGAATTATGCTTGTTTATTGGAATTTCTTTGGCACTAAGGTTCGAATTCATTAGAGCATTGGGTCTGCTTATAATTTAGCTTGTTAAGGCCGTATTCTTAGGTAGGATTTGGGAAAAAATTTACCCTAAATATATAATTTCCATGAAAGTAGGGCTTCTAAGTTTATGTGGAAGCATTCTCTTTATTAAGGCAGGACAGCGTGGTTAGTCATGGAATGAAATGATTTAATTAATTATAAATCAACTCTAAATATATTATATAAAATAAATATCTTTTAAATAAATGTATTTAATATATTTATACTAATTTATATTATTTTACAAAAATTAATATAAATACATGTTATTATTAAAGAAATAATTAGTTTACAAAATTCACAATCAATTAATTAAACATAAAGAATTTATATGTGACCCAATTTGAGATCAAATATCATCGTTAGTTGATATTCATAGATAGATTTGGACATGCACACAAAGCTTCTGTTATGCTGATATTTTATTTTTAATTGCTCCTTCCAAGCTCTGGTGGAAAAAAACATGGTCACTTCCTAGAAATATATCCATTTGTAATCAAACAAAATGATCTTTCATGGTAGTAATATGGTCTCTCTTATGCATATCTCCAACTTATATAGATGTCTCATGGTAACTTCAGTTTTTGAAATATATCCATTTGAAATCAAACAAAATGATCTTTTATAGTAGTAATATGGTCTCTCTTATGCATATCTCCAACTTATATAGATGTCTCATGGTAACTTCAGTTTTTGAAGTGCATGTTTTCAAAGTAAATATTATGTCCATTTTGATGCATATAGTGGCAGACTCTTAAAATCTACATGCTTGTCTAATTTCACACAATGTAGTAACAATGTGTTGATTGTCATTTTTTTTTGTCAAATCTGAACTCAAGTGACATGAAATGTGTTAATTTGTATTCCCTCACTGTTTTAACTTCACATTTGCCTATGAGAAAAACCATTAATTGCTACATAAGCAAAAATTATTGAAAAATATAAATTCTTCTCAATCGGCAAAGAGGTACAACATAATAGCAGAAGAGGACATGGAGATTGTCTGAAACAATAAATGAGCCCCATTACATCTTTGGCGCTCTGTTTGTAGTTGGCTATGTTTAGTTTAGTTTATTAGGTTGTTTTCTGCTGTTGTTTTCTGGTTAAGCGTTGTCTGATTTTCGGAGTCCTTTGACTGTTCTTTATTTGTAATTCGCATTTCTTCAAAAAAAAAAAAAAAAAAAAAAGAGATACAACATTCCACAAATAATATCAACGCCCCGGACTCCCGTATAACGTACATTCTCTGCATCAAAATCCCTTCCTTACAGTTGGCGCATTAGTTTGGCGGGTAAGATTACAGTAACCAATAACGGAAGACGAAGTGTACTAACAGACCAAAATTTAGCCTTTCATATCATTGAGATCGAATTTTTCTTTAAATGCACGAAAAACATTTCAATTACAGAACATTTGCTGAGATCGAATTTTTCTTTAAATGCACGAAAAACATTTCAATTACAGAACATTTGCAGAAACTTACATATCTCTTAATAATAGAAGCATTCTCAAATAATTTTATATATCTCTCATCAAGTCTAGCGAACGAGAACATAAAGACCCCATAGACGTAAATCCAAAAATTCTGTATTAAACACAGGCATAGTATTTATATTTATGGCTGTTTTACAGCACAGAAAGGGGAAAACTGAGCGGTTAGGCAACGTTAACTTCAATAGTCTTGGGTTTCTTGGGCTCGTGAGGAGGAAGCTTGGGAACAGTCACACTCAGCACTCCGTCGTGACAGGCGGCAGAAATGGCCACCATATTACAGTCATCTGGCAGAGTAAATTTGCGCATAAATTTGCCAACCCTGCGTTCCATTCGGATGTACTTCACATCCTGCTCTTCCTCCCTCTTTCGCTCGCCGCTGATTGTCAGCACATTCTCATCCTCCACTTGAACCTGTTTCCAGCCAGGGTTCTTAACATTTTTTAAACCCTACAAGCAAAGAAAACAGGGGTTTTGAAGGTTTATAAGGGAAATACCTTGATGCACTTGTTTGTAAGGCCCGGCATGTCGATAATGAAGACATAGGAGTTAGGGTACTCTTTGACATCAACGGGAGTAGAAGCCATGGCCTTGGTGTCGCGAACATAAGTTCGGGTGGGGCTGTTGAGGAGCTTCTCCATTTCATCGGGCACGCCCAACAGCTGATGAACGGTGCTCAACAGGGGATCCATCTCTTCTCACACCTCACAACTCTGCAATTTCGTCAAATTTCATTTTATTTCACTTTCTGTCTTCCAGATCATCATAATGCAATGACATTCTTCACAAATTACAGAGAAGACACAAATCTCTAGCCTTGAGAGGAAGCGGGCAGATCACTTACCAGGTCTGTGAATTTCAGTCGAAGAAGCAGAGCCACCAGACGCTTTGAAAGAGGTAATTGCGAAAAAAATTCGAGGCAGATGATACAGATAGTGAAATGTTGATTTGATGGGGAGAAAGTGAGAAGCGTGGGCATTTAAATATGAAATGCGCGGCCGCGAAGGAAGAGGCCAGACTTCTCTCGCACCGTCTGGACATTTCTTCTTCCGTATTCCCTCTCGCAACTGATTATGACGTGGCAGACCATATGGACATCCTTTAGAAAGCGATACAAATGCTCCGCGCCCACCTTGACTGCTAATAGACGAAATATATGAAACGACCCGAATTTGCATCGTTACAATGGCTGCGTGGTAATAGAGAATTTTGGAGAATATTTTAGTTGATGAATGGGTGCTAGGCAAATATGGATAACATTTTGGTCACAAGAATTTTTGTTTTGAGTTTTTCAACTCTAGGTAGATTAGATAAATTGGTAGAAAAAGAGCTCATATAACTTAACTATTTACAATGTAATTAGGGCTAATCTCATTACATATAATTAAAGTTATCAATACTTATAGATGACTCATATATACATTATTATGTATACTAATAGCTTTTATTCATCATATCAATGTATTTAGTATTTTATTAGTTATGCTAGTAAATGTTAGATACGATATTAAAGGTGAATTTTGTATATCTATTTCAATTTTTTTTGAACAGATGGCTAAATACAATTACATATTGATAAATGACATAATTTTGTATGAAGTTAGGTTCATTTCTTGATTTCTCTCCTCTTTCCATTTACACTCATTTTCATACATTTGATTTTATCTTACTTGTATCTAAATATATTCCTATACATAAATCATATAATACACTTATGCATGTACTTACACTCATACATCTAATACTCATCCCGATATTTGCACTTTTTGTTTAGGTCAATCCCATGGTGTGTGGGATCAATCATGCATTACATAGAATTGATCCTCACATTTCAAACATCCAAATTCAAATTTTGTCGACTCTTACCTATTTCATTATAGCCTTGAGTCAACTTGGTGCATGTTTTGTGTGATTTATTGCTATGTAGTAGTATTTAAAGTCATTTAATGTGCATTTCACATAAAGCATTTACAGATAATCATTCACATATCATTCACACTTCAAGGAGAAATTGTTCTACGAATATTTTGATTTGGAGCACTAAATGGAACCTAGATTTTGCATCAACATCAACATACATTTGCATGATTGAAGAGTATTGTCTTTGATCATTTCCACAATTATAAAGTCAATATAATCAAAAGGGTTGACCTAAGGTGTCTTGGCCCTTACAATCCATTATCCAACGATTTCCGCAAGGTATTTTTGAATACCACCAGTCCTTAACATTCTTGATCACATGACTAAAGGTTCCTTCAAGTACTTAAGGTAAGTTCCTAATATGGGATTATGAATAGAAAGAGGAGGAAGACCATACCCTATGGGAGAAAAATAAGTGGGCTACTATGGCGCAACAAATAAAGGTTAAGACACTAGAGTGTGTTGGCACCTAAAAAATCTAGTTCCCAAACATGCATTATCTTGCCCCAAAAAAATTATTAAATTTCCCAGTTTTTGCCTTTGCAGTCAAAACCCCATATTTAGATCTGATCTAAGACAATTTATATGAGTTTTCTTTCAAAATTTATAAGTAAATGGTTCCTTTCATCATTGTTCTTCTTCCTTGTGAAAAAATGGCTCATTTGGGGGTTTTATCGGCAAATTGGCAAATTAACGAATTGGCAAACTAGTCGACCGGGTTCGCGGGTTCGCGTTTTCACCGATTCGCCAATAAAGTGACCAAGCTAGCAAAGGAAAATTGTTCTAAGGTACAAGGAGGCGGCGTCGTGCCTTTGTCAACAAAGTTGGTGGTTTGCAAACCGTTAGGTTCACCGACCACCAAGTTTGTCGGTTGGCAGATTTGTCGATAAGGCGAGGCGGCTTCGGCGAAGGGCAAGTGAAGGTTTGTTGCTAAGCTATAGGGTATATGCACAAAGATGGGGGACCAAAAAGTTGCCACCATGGGACTTTTTGGTCCAAAACAATAAAAAATGCGAGCGCGTTATAACGCGCTCGCATTTTTCTTTGACATAAAATGCAAAAGGAACCTCATTTTTGCCATTTCACCGTGACCAGAGGAGTTTGTGTGCCAATAAAACTGAGAAGAAATCACACTCGCGCGTTCAAGGAAAGCCTCTCCAAGCACGTGCAAGAGAGAAAACGTCATTTTCACGATGCCACCTCACCGACAAAGATGTCATGCAACAAATTTAGAGGGTCTAGCAGCAGAAGAAGGTAGGGTTTGATCAATTTTTGTTAGTTTGAGAAGAATTTTTGAATTTTGCAATGTCTAATTAGTTTTTATATTGCATTTACAGTTATTGAGGCAAGCGAAAACCCAAATCCAGTTGATGAGGGTGAAAACAACCCTCAAAACCCACCTTCACTTCCTCACAATGTAAGGGATACTCAAGAAAACTACCTACGGTTAATAGAAGAAAACAAGAAACATCTTCAAAATCTTATTCAAACGCTAAACAATCCAAGTGCAAGCACTGATCGTAGGAGGGCGCTCACAGAGTCACTAGAGGAGATTGTTTCCCACACCGATTCGATGACAAAACAAATCACCGAATTCGAAGACTATGCCGACAAGTTGTCATATAAGCAAGTGAAAAATGAAAAATTTACAAAATCTCAATTATGTGCACACTTTATTAATCCCAAAACTGGCCAAAGATTAGAAGAAACTTGCAAATGGTTTCCTATTCATTGGTGTAGGAATGAAGAAATATCCCAAAACTTTTGGGATAGATGGTACATGGTCTTCGATGAGTGCCCATGCAACAATGATGAGGTACCACAATATTTCTTGAGGAAACTCCATTGTGAGTTTGTCCTCAACAAGATTCCCAATTATTTTGACATTCGTGAGTTCCAAGGTAGAGGTGGTGGCTCTACCCAAGATAGACCTATGGCTCAATGAGATGAAAACCGTGTGCCTGTGCCCCTATTGAGGCCAAAACGTAGGTCACTCCCTTCGACTTTGAAGGAGAGTGTTGAGGTGGAGACATTACATTCATTGACTACTCTCACCCAAAATCTATCATAGCATGCCGATGATCTTACCCAGGCCGATGAGGGTGAGAGCAATAGGCGTCATGTGTCCCCACATTTGTGCAGTTCATGTACATCCCTAATTTCTGACTTGCTATACTTTTACTTTTTACTTGGACGTAAGTAAGTTTATTGTGATGTTATAGATTTATGACAAGGAATGACATGGAATTATATTGAATATCATTTATGAAATCATGGAAATGATTATGTTATTATCAATTTAATATTTGTATTATGAGATTTGATTTATTAGTTGAATTAATTGAATAATGATGCATTGATCACATAATGTTTGATGACAAGTGAAATAGGATTACAAGTTATCAGATAACTCTCGGAGAAAAGAAGAGAGAGAGTATCTTTCCAGGAGAGAGATATAGACCTCAGGTTATGAGTGATTTATTTGCCAAACTGAGTTATAAGTGTTTAACGAAAAAGTGAACCAAGGTGTCGTAAGAGGTAAGCTTTGTCTTGTTAGTTTAAACCTAATCGACAGGTAGTCGATATTGTTTTCAAAACTTGCTAAGTCATATTAAGTTGTTTTAGTTGTTAATAATGTTAACGACATCGTTTGAGATTGATTTATAACTATTTACGTTTAACATAAATATCACGACATTTTGTCGTCAAATGATTATCTTAATAGTATTATTAAGATATTTGACGTGTTATAACGATTCGTAAATGTTAAGACGTTTTCGTCAAAGTTATTAATATGTGATATTTGTCGACGGATTATGATGGGGAGACAAGCTTAACCCAATCACGATATCCGTATCCCATGGTGTAATATTATCTTATTATTGAAAAAACTATATCTACCTAATGTAATAGGCGAAGATATGAGGATTATAATTGATGTAATCAATATGTAGATGCCTTAGCATCATATGAGGATAATACCTCATAATGATTCGATGGTTTAAATGCTTGAAGTAGTCGAAGGCTTACAAATAGGAGAGCCTTCATGATATTGAAAGGTGGAACGAACCATTTTAAGTGTTTATTAAATGAGAAACCATAGGTTTAATGCCTTGTCAGCCTCTGTGGGAGTGGAGCGGTGGTGATGCTAACCATATTCGTTGAAGCTCCCTCAAAGAATGTTCTTCCCAATCGACATGTGTTGAGATATGCTAACTTATAGCTATCGGTTGAAAACAATTAGGAAGCAAACTATTTTGAGTTGAGGGTGTTTTAAAACCGCTTAGAAGAAGGAACGAAGATCAGGTGACTTATAAAGAGTATGGCTTCAGTCTTTATGGACACAACTCAGCAAGAGTCAAGAAAAAGGGGATCGTTGTGTGCTTTGGGGGAGGTTTGTGAGATAAAAAGATCCTCTGTTTATGCTTAGCAACGATCTGGAAAGTAGTAAGGTTGGCGAGGTTTTGTGGATCTAAGTAAACGTAGAGGGAGGAGGCGTCGTACTGTGTTAAAGAAGAATCATAACAGGTTCTTATCCTTATTTATTAATCTTGCATTAAGTTGATATTAGTTTTCATCTTCAGGAACTTTTTCCAACTACGAATTACCTTCGTAACCATTAAGGTCGACGCCAATGTAAATGTTAGGCAGATGTCTTTAAATATACGAAGATTAGGTTTGTTCGTTATTGGAATTCGAATGTTTGCTTAGTCGGCCAGTTGAGATATAATCATTCTTACTTTCTAGATAAAATCAGAGGAAAATATAGTTTGGATTCTTATCTATTGTCAAACCTTTAAGATTTGGTTTATACGTTAGTAGACTGGCTTATATAGATTAGTATTATGAGTATGTAAAACTCATGGTTTAGTGAATTCATATTTTCTACTGATAGTTAAACTATAGAACTGTTGTTCTATGGTTGAGTTAACTTTAATCCCTTTAGAGGAATCAAGTAGTTAGTATTGCTTATATATAATAAGTTTGAGTAGTGCAAAGGCATTCAAACTTTAATATTACGTTCACGATTACTTTATATATTCCTCTATGTGATAAAGATCACCAGGCCGAAAATGGGAGATATTAGTTTGTTAACTTAGTCTTATTTTATTCCATGATGTCAATATCTTACTCTTTATGGAATCATAAGGCTAAGTGTTAGTATGAAATGAATAAGTTTACATTGTGTGGGAGATTATCCTTGTGGAAAAAGATGGATCAACCTTTTAGTGTTAAGAACATTATACAATATTAATGTCAAGGGTTGGGAACTAAGAAGGACCTCGTGGTCAGATTTAGACTAAGAAGTTATTCCTTCTTTCTATTAAATTATTACTATATGATTATATATCAGATAAGAAGGACAAAACCCAAAAATTAACCTAGTAGGGTGATAACTACTCTAAATACCTTGTTATTTCCGTATTTTGATAGCTATTTCAAATAGAACAATAATGAGGAAATACGAACCCTAGTTATGAAGATATTTTGACTCTTGTCATAAGGGGATATTTACCTCAAGGCAATAACATTTAGAGTTGGGTTGAAAACATATTCAGTATTTGATAGAACAACTTAAGGTTGCAAGAATTGATGTATTAATGATCTAGCCATAGATGGAAAGGTATATTTAACCCTTTAGTCAAAAAAAGACAATAGATAATTGTTTTTACGATATTCTTACTTCTTAGAATAAGTATGTTTGTTATTCCATTGGATTGGAATGGGTTAATAAACCCTAGTATAACCTAGAAGGGTTAAGGATTATCTGGCAACACCTTTAGGGTTATAAACCGTTTTAAGTTACTTTATGTGGGTAGACATTAAAGGGTTGAGAACCCTAATTTAGTAATTGTTCATATTTATCTCATTAAAAAGAGATTTGTTATTAGTCGACAATGTTTAACCTTAGGTAGGGAAAACTATTTGTTGGGCTACAAGTTGATTTGAAATACAAGTCATAAGCCTTGAGTTTTGCAAGCATGCAAGACGTACTATTAATGGTAGTCAACCATAAAGTGTATTACATCTTATTGGTCACAACTTTTCTTAGCTTTTACTTATCGATAAGTGTTGGATCTCAAATGTTGCAAGATGCAAAGAGATACCCAAGAATGGATAGTCATTCCATAAGGTCTTTGAAGCAAGACAGAATCTTGTGAATACACATAAGTCAGAAAGACTAGGTTTGAGTTAGACAAAACTCTTTAGTTAAACCTCAACTTGACCTAGATATGGTAAATATTTATATTAAATCATTGAGATCGTTATATAGATCATGATTGAAGGGACAAGTTCCCTAATTATGTATAATTATTCTTACTTGTAAGAAAGGAAAACAATTTCCTAGACTACGATGCTTATCCTGGGTAAGGTAACCATCTTAGTCGTCATAAATCGATTTGAAATTCTTATGAGTTGATAAGTTTTGGATTTCGGATATTGCAATGATGCAAAGAGAATCCTCATAAAGAAAGGTAGTCGATAAGGTCTATGAAAAATAGATAGTGAATGTAAACTTGTCTAGGTCGAGAAGACTTAAATATTGAAATTGTCTTGACTACATAAGTTGAACGTAGACGACCAAGTCAAACTGTAGGAATATGAAAGTATCCAAGTCGAGTTGGGGTGGGTGAACATTACGACAAAGTTCATTGTGAATGTCAATTTATATTGAAACTATGGCCATAGTAATGCATATGTCTCTGCATGCATTATCAGTTCACTGTATCTGGATTGCACAACCTATCGGAAATCATACTTAGCTAGAGGATATCTAGGGTTGTATGATTGATAGAGTTGTGTAAGATACAACACTATGTACTCGGAAAGGCAAATTACCACTGGTCACCATTGGTCTATATTCCTCGTAAAGGGTAGGGCCACTTCCTATGTGGAAGATGTGTTGGAGACCGCCGGTCTGTGGTTGGAGGTAAATCACTGGAAAGATAATCTCTCTCTAGCAGAAGACATGCTGAGGCTTGCAATAAAGATGTCAGATTTCTGGATGCAGTATATCTCTGAGACTTGTGTTTATTGAGACTATGTAAAACATTATCTAATGCAGATATTTGTAATTTATATACTTTTAACATTGTACTTGAGAAAGACAATATGGGTTATTGTATTTTGTAATGAGAAATCTTGTAATTGTAGTTACTTGATTATATGTTGAATAAAAGAAAAATTTCTCTATCTTATTTTTACCTTGTTAAATTACTTTATGGTGAAGTGTTTTCTGGTTTTTACTATGTTTATAGAATGTGGATGTTACATATGGTATCAAAGCTACCGGATTTGACATTAGGGCTTATGAGTCCACTGTGCTAACCTGTAGTCTACATTATGTGGCTAGCTAATGTTTGAAATTTCTTGTGCCAGAGTGGCGTGGAGAAGAACCAAGAAAACTACTAAAAAGTTTGTTCCCTAGCATTTGCCTGAATTAGTGGTTAAGAAGAAACCTATTGAGGAGGTTGAACTTAAAGATCATATTATTTACTCTAAAGGTACATGGCTGGAGGATTCAGAGACTTTTGCTGATGTGCTTAAGCATATTCAGCTAGAAAGAAAACAACGTTTTGAGCTGGCCAAGAATCCTACTAATTCTACTGGTGTAGTAAAACCTAGTAAACTGTAGCCAGTTACAACATGTCACTTGAAGGTTGATGTGATGCTTCTATTTTAGGAAAAAGGTGTTGGAGGAGTACTTGTGTGTACATCCACCCTCTATGTTTGTTAAATTGGAAGATTGAAAATCGACAACGACATATAGTCTTGTCGTACCAACTATATAAATAAGGATGTGGTTACTCTTAATTATAATAAAGATGACAATGTTTTGTATCAATCTTTTGATTGTTATGAGTTAAAAAAAATGTTTGATGTTTTGAGTCACTATGAAATAACTTGTTTTTCTGGTATGAGAAAAATGACATGTATCATACAAGAACCAAACAAGGGTGAGAGTCTAGAAGAGAATAAACCACTAGTTAATCTCTTGAACAAATTGGATCAATCCTAACCATGTTTGTAGAAACCAAGGAGAAACCCAGTATTCTGGAAAAGAAGTAAGAGATTAAGGAAACCCTAAAGGAGGAAAATGAGATTTCTCATGGGATGAGACAGGAAAATCACCAAGAATATAGAGTGAGTAATGAAAATCCTGAAACTTTAGACCCTAAAAGGAAGCAAAGGATAGGCTTGCCTTAGAAGTTCTGTTCTAGATATGAAGAAAGTCATTTCACCAAAGTTGATGGAACAAGTGATTGAAGCAACTGAAAATTTTATTCCTCCTAGAATTTTGGGATGAGTTACCTAGAAAATTACCTTACCTTATGACAGCTATAGGATTAATGGAATCAAAAGCCCC
This sequence comes from Cunninghamia lanceolata, assembly GCA_027924645.1. Classification (NCBI taxonomy): domain Eukaryota; kingdom Viridiplantae; phylum Streptophyta; class Pinopsida; order Cupressales; family Cupressaceae; genus Cunninghamia; species Cunninghamia lanceolata. The sequence continues at coordinate 1,674,036 of BSBN01001122.1, forward strand.
CTTTATAAGAATTATTGGCTAAAGGTTTGAATTAGATCCAGTATTTTACCATGGGGTGCACTAATTATCGTTGTCAAGAAGAATGACATAACTCTACAATTGTGTATCGTATGCTTATTAAAACAATGATAAGGAACAAATATCTTTCACCACGTATTGATGACCTCTTTGATTAGATGTGTGGAGCTGCAATGTTTTCAAAGATTGATTTGAGATCAATATATCATAGTTAAGATTGAAGGATGAGGGTGCACTTGAAACAACTTTTGGACAAAAAGTGGGCACTGTGAGTTTGCAGTGTTGTCTTTTGGACTTATAAATGCCTTGTCGCATTCATGAATCTCATGAACAGTGTGTTTAGAGATTGTTTAGACATGTTTGTTCTAGTCTTCTGGAAGATATAAATTATTTATTCTAAGAATGAAGGAGAACATTACCAACATGTGCAAGTGGTTCTGCAACAATTAAGAGAAATGATTTGATTGGACAGATAGATAGCAAGAAGCAATTGATCCATTAAAAGAGAATTTACAACAACACCAATTCTATGAATTCCTACCCGAAGGACAGTTTGAGGGAAAAACTGATGCCTCAGGAGAAGGATTAAGAGGTGTACCTATACTTGATGAGCAAGTTAAGCAAGCTCTTGTGGTAAGTCTTAAAGATTCAAGGTATGATAGGTTTTCATTTTGAGTCTCACGGACTATTGAGTTCCAGAGAAAGAATATATGTTTCTAATTCTTCTGAATTAAGAAAACTGGTGTGGAAAGAAGTTCATATTGCACCATACTCAGGACATCTAAGGGTAACCAATTACTAACAGCTGTAAAACCTCTTTAATTCTTGAAAGGAATAAAGAATGATACGGCGATATTTATAGCATATTGTCTGGAGTGCCAGAGGGAAAACCTAGAACATCAACACCTGTAGGATTGTTGTACCCACATGAAGTGCCAGAGTGGAAATGACAAGTTATTAGTATGGATTTTGTATAAAGTCTTCCTATGTCTGGAAATAGACACGATGCCATTTTGTGGTTGATAAAATCTCATAGGTAGCAAATTATATACTAGGGAATTGCACTGATGGGGCATCAGTGTTAACTCGTAAATTTGGGCAAGAGGTGTTTAGATTGCATGGTTTTCCTGAGAAGGTTATCTCGGATAAAAATGTGCGTGTAATGTCAAGGTTTTGACAAACTTTGTTCTCTATGCTAAGGACTAAACTTAATAAGAGTACAATTTATCATCCTGAGAACAGATGGTTAAAAGAGTTAACCAGGTTTTGGAAGATTTGTTTCAAATATATTGCATGGATTAGCAATATAAGTAGGGAGACTACTTATCGCATGAAATTTTTAGCAATACCTAACTTTTGCTATTAAGATGGCTTGAATTGAAACATTGGACAAAAATATGCTGAACTCCTATAAGTTGGGTAAGCTAGAAGATAGGATTAGCATTAGTCTGGAAATGTTATAAGAAATGGATGAAAAGATTTAGCTGATCAGAAAAGATTAGTGGAAATCGACAATGAATAGAAAAGTTATTTGTATACTCTTATTGAATACTTTGTTAAAGAATTTGGAAAATAAAATGATAACAAACATGTCTTAAATATGGCAAAGTGAAGTTTGCAAATTGTTAATTTTAGATGTATACATTTCAAATACTAATTTTGTTTCATCTACAAATGGTGTCCTCTATACTTTATACTTCTACTTCTAACTATTTCATTAGCAGGTTTCTGGAACACAATACAAAATTGACTAATGAACTTCATTTATGAGAATTATTGAATTGTAATCAGTCTAGACATCTTCAGTAGAACAAAACTGCTTGGTTACTATTTAAAACCACTGTTTTGCATGCACAATAACAACACTAAATTTGTTTTGTTCATGATATTTCTATGCGCTCTAAACCCTAGCAGTCATAATATAGTATAAATGTTCCTGGGATCTCGAAGCAATCGTCTTGAAGATCGCAGGATGAGAGAAGGGACTAGAACCCTAGCAAACTAGCACAACAAAAGCCTTGAAATCATGTAGCTAGACCAAATACCATACCACAAGAATTGCAAGCCACTACCTGGCAGCGGCAACAAAAACAAAAACTTTTCCCAAAGCAAGACACAGGGACTGATTGGATAAAAATATGCAGCTATAAGTAAACCTAATAGAAACCCACAAATGGACTGTAAACATAGCCCACTCCAAAGCATGTAAAAACCTTATAGATCCAAAGTTAAATCATCAGCAAACTGGCACAAGAAAAGCTCTCAAATCATACAATTAGACCAATTACGATACGAGAGAGATTCGAACCCCTCATCCGAAGAAAAACCATTGCTTATTATGATTCCCTCCTGTTCCCTAAAAGCACCATCTTCGCAACAAATCGCAGGCCTCATGCAAAAGAGTACTTCCTCCATTGGATGGAAATCCCAAACCTCGACGAAAATCCTTAAAATCTTCCATGAATGATCCTCGTACAACCGACAAACTGCATACAGACCCCGCTCACTCTGTCACTCTCTCTGCATTATGATAAAATTAATTCTATAGAATACGATATACCCACGATGTAGAAAGGTAAAATTTTCTAGTCCTCTTGGCAACATTGTCTTTAAATATTTATATTTAATATAGATCAATTTTAAGACCGTTGCCGTACTTTATGTGCTATAATCGGCTTATCGGCAAACCGTGGAACTCATGGATTTAGGAACCAAAAATAAAGTTTGAATATAGAAACAGAAGCCGATAAAGCTAAACAAAATATAACTTAAGCCTTGTCGGCGAACTGTCTAGTTCAAGATATACAACTTTCCCCGATAAAAGTAAAGATGGGTTCTTTCTCTGATATGCTCACTGACTGACATATAAAATTTTCAAGTCCTATTGGGAAAGCCATTGGCTTAAAATAGTTATATTTAATATGGATCGGTTTAAAACAACCTTGCTTTACTTTATCTGGTATAATTAGCTTATCAGCAAACCAAAGAACTTCTAGAATTAGGAACAAAAAACAAAGTTTGAAAATAGAAAAAGAAGTCGATAAAGATAAAGAAAATTTGACTCAAGACTTGTCTGGCAAACTAGATACAAACCCCGCTCTCTCTGTCACTCTGTCTGCGTTATGATAAAAATTAATTCTAGAAAGAGGAGGAAGACCATACCCTATGGGAGAAAAATAAATGGGATACTATGGCGCAACAAATAAAGGTTAAGACACTAGAGTGTGTTGGCACCTGAAAAATCCAGTTCTCAAACATGCATAATCTTGCCCCAAAAAATTCATCAAATTTCCTAGTTTTTGCCTTTGTAGTCAAAACCCACTATTTACATATGATCTAAGATAGTTTATATGGGTTTTCTTTCAAAATTTATAAGTAAATGGATCCTTTCATCGTTGTTCTTCTTCCTTGTGAAAAAATGGCTCATTTGGGGGCTTTATCAACAAATTGGCAAATTAGCGAACTGGCAAACTAGTCGACCGGGCTCGCGGGTTCGCATTTTCACCGATTTGCCAATAAAGTGACCAAGCTAGCAAAGGAAAATTGTTCTAAGGTACAAGGGGGCAGCATCGTACCCTTGTTGGAAAAGTTGGTGGTTTGCAAACCGTTAGGTTCGCCGACCACGAAGTTTGTCGGTTAGCAGATTTGCCGACAAGGCGAGGTGGCTTCGGCAAAGGGCAAGTGAAAGTTGGTTGCTAAGCTATAGGGTGTATGCACAAAGATGAGGGACCAAAAATTCACCACCATGGGACTTTTTGGTCCAAAACAATAAAAAACATGAGCATGTTATAATGCACTCGCATTTTTCTTTGACATAAAATGTAAAAAGAACCTCATTTTTTACATTTCACCGCAACCAAAGGAGTTTGTGTGCCAATAAAACTGAGAAGAAACTGTGCTCGTGCGTTCAAGAAAAGCCTCTCCAAGCATGTGCAAGAGAGAAAATGTCATTTTCATGATGCCACCTCACCGGCAAAGATGTCATGCAGCAAATTTGGAGGGTCTAGCAGCAGAAAAAGGTAGGGTTTGATCAATTTTTGTTAGTTTGAGAAGAATTTTTGAATTTTGCAATGTTTAGTTAGTTTTTATATTGCATTTACAGTTATTGAGGCAAGCGAAAACCCAAATCCAGTTGATGAGGGTGAAAACAACCCTCAAAACCCACCTTCACTTCCTCACAATGTAAGGGATACTCAAGAAAACTACCTAGGGTTAATAGAAGAAAACAAGAAACATCTTCAAATGCTAAACAATCCAAGTGCAAGCACTGATCATAGGAGGGTGCTCATAGAGTCACTAGAGGAGATTGTTTCCCACACCGATTCGATGACAAAACAAATCACCAAATTCGAAGACTATGCCGACAAGTTGCCATATGAACAAGTGAAAAATGAAAAATTTACAAAATCTCAATTATGTGCACACTTTATTAATCCCAAAACTGGCCAAAGATTAGAAGAAACTTGCAAACGGTTTCCTATTCATTGGTGTAGGAATGAAGAAATATCCCAAAACCCAAATCTAGCTGATGAGGGTGAAAACAACCCTCCAAACCCTCAAAACCCACCTTCACTTCCTCACAATGTAAGGGATACTCAAGAAAACTACCTACAGTTAATAGAAGAAAACAAGAAACATCTTCAAACTATTATTCAAATGCTAAACAATCCAAGTGCAAGCACCGATCGTAGGAGGGCGCTCGCGAAGTCACTAGAGGAGATTGTTTCCCACACCAATTCGATGAAAAAACAAATCACCGAATTCGAAGACTATAGGGAGAGGTATTGGAAATACTATGACGACAAGTTGTCATATGAAAAAGTGAAAAATCAAAAAATTACAAAATCTCAATTATGTGCACACTTTATTAATCCCAAAACTGGCCAAAGATTAGAAGAAACTTGCAAACGGTTTCCTATTCATTGGTGTAGGAATGAAGAAATATCCCAAAACTTTTGGGATAGATGGTACATGGTCTTCGATGAGCACCCATGCAACAATGATGAGGTACCACAATATTTCTTGAGGAAACTCCATTGTGAGTTCATCCTCAACAAGATTCCTAATTATTTTGACATTCACGAGTTCCAAGGTAAAGGTGGTGGCTCTGCCCAAGATAGACCCAAGGCTCAGCGAGATGAAAACCATGTGCCTGTACCCCTGTTGAGGCTAGAACATAGGTCACTCCCTTCGACTTTGAAGGAGAGTGTTGAGGTGGAGACATTACATTCATTGACTACTCTCACCCAAACTTTATCACAGCATGCCGATGATCTTACCTAGGCCAATGAGGGTGAGAGCAATAGGCGTCATGTGTCCCCACATTTGTGTAGTTCATGTGGGAACCTATGTTATTATGGGACGCAGGACACACGATAGGATTCTTGGCAGGATGCTGCGACGCAGGATGCACGGTAGGACTATCGGCAGGATGCTGCGACGCAGGGGCAACATCCATTGATGGAGGCATCCATATTGGATGATCTTATTCTCAGTGACGATATATTACAGCATACATTTGGTATTGACTCTCAAGTAATTTGTTACAAGTTTCATCTTGATTTAATATATTGTTATTTGAAATTTGTAATTAATTTTATATGACTATCTATATTATAAGTCAAAAATAATGTATGTAATTGTCTACGCAATGAAATTCCAGGGTCAGAGTCTTCATCCTGACTCCGCTAGCCATCCATTGGCAGGTTGTGAGAGGAGGTCAAGTCAGTAGGTATGTAATTTATCACATGATCATAATTATTGTAGATATGTCAATGGTAATATTATTTTGTGACAATTTGATGATTTCAATAGTCACAGACACCTTCATGGTTTCCTTGGTCTCCTGGACACAAATCCACCACTTTTACGGAAGTAAATTTAACCATTTCTAATCATTATGCATTTTTAAAATAATGTTATGTATTTATTTTGGTTGAATAATCTTGAACTTGATTTTCAGATGCTAAATGTGGAGACTCCTCCTCATCTGCGTGAGTCAGCGCAAATAGGCATTGTTGTAGCCATGATGTCTTCAAATCCTTTGACCGAGGTATGAGTCAATAACATGAAAATGTCATAATTTTGTATTTCTTGTTTTATCTCATGTCATTTGATGTACATAAATGATATTTATGTTTAGTCAATTTTGCTTCTTGATGCTTCTCATAGGAGGTCACAACTCCAGCCCATCCAACTACAGACAAAGAAGCCAGAGACAAGATGATGGAGAGTGATCATCAGATGGCGGTAAGTGATTGATTATATATGTGATGTTATATATTTCATGTATATTTTCTATAGTAATGTGCATATTGTTCGATTGTAGTAACATGTGGAGCTGCATGAACTTGAACTGTCGAAGAGGTCTACTCGACGGTAGAGAGAGGATGAGTCATGAATTAGCTCTCCATCTTCACGGTCAAGCAAGGGCCGCTGATTATTTCATAAAAGTCCATAGGAAACTAGTTTTTGGGACTTTTTTGTATGCCTAGATGGATTTGTATGTACATACTTTTGTATGTTACCGATGTATATTTTTGTATATATGCATGTATGGCTTTGTATGTAAACTAGATGTTATGTTCATGACATTATGTATATGACAGTTTATATTAAATATTTAATATGATGATCAATTATCATTACAGGAATTTGGTTTTACACGTGCCAATTGCATTTGCTTGAAAGTAACTTATAAATCATTTTCAACTAATCCATTTTGTGCATATCTTGCAATCATTGCATTATGTGGGACTGTGCATTTCTTTGAGGCATCATTTCAAACAGTTCATGCACCTTGTCTATGCTTCCACACTTTCCATACATGTCTACAAGGGCAGCTGCAAATACAATACATGTGACAAAATTCCTATATCATTTATGCTTTGATGGTTTTCCCCAGAGACATAGGGAGATAGATTTGAGGTAGAGGGATTGAGAGAGTGATAGATAGGGGGAGTGAGATAGTGAGGGAGGGAGAGATAGAAAGGTAGAGTTAGAGAGAGGGGATCGAAAGAGAGAGCAAGATAGAGAGACAATGAGAGAGAGAGATAGAGAGGCAGGTATAGTTAGAGAGAGGGATAGAGGAGACAAAGATATCTCTCCCAGGCTCGGTCTCCTCTATATCTCCCTATTCTCCTCTCTACCTAAACCATAAATCTAAACCTCTAAACCTTAAACCCTAACCCCTAAACCATAAACCCTAAACCCTAAATAATACCCCTAACCCCTAACCCCTAAACCCTAAAAATGAGCAACCCTAAACCCCTAAACCCCTAAACCATAAAACTTGGAAGCAACTCTAAACCTCTATCTCCCTATCTCTCCCAATCTCTATTGGTCTCCTCACTCTATCTCTCTCGAAACCCTAAACCCTAACCCCTAAACTCGAGCAACCCTAAACCCTTAAACCCTAAACCCTAAACTCAAGCATCCCTAAACCCCTAAAGCCTAAATAATTCCCCTAAACCCTAACCCTAAACCCTAAACCCTATTTACTTGAGCAACCCTAAACTCATGTAAACCTTAAATATTACCCCTGACCCCTAAATCCTAAACTTGAGCAACCAGGCTAAACACCTAAACATATAGTTCGATAGGGGATGATAGAGGATCAATGGGAAATGGATGTAGAATTCTTGTATCTTGATTAAATCATTATCCTCATTGGGATGTGATTTGATAGGATCTAAGTTATTTATTTGATTATTTATGTTTTCTTGGGGACCAAGTGTCTCATTATGGGATATTGACGGATAATGAATAGAACTAGCACGAGATGATAGATAGGAGTGATGTGGGTTACTTGCTCATGGATAAGATCTTGATCATAGATAATATCTTGATCACGGGGAGGATAAGCATGGATAACGTGATATTAGATATGGATAGGGTAAGTGGGGATGCATTGATATTCATTAGATTGGGGAGTAAGAGGTGGTGATAGGAGTTCACTAGGAGATATTGGAGGATCAATGATGGGATCGATGTACAGAGGGGTTGAGCATGAGATGGTAAGGGAACCGAGATGGGATGTTTGGATTTTGATTAGGATGGGTGGTTGGTGTTTCCACATGCTTTGGACTAGGCTCTTAATGTATAGCTATTGGGTTTCTTAGATGGATGTGATGGGTTCTTGGATGGGATCAATAATCTTTGGATGTTTGACAACATGGCTACATGATGGGGTTTGACTTGGACTTATGGTAGGAGACTCTTCAATGAAATGGATAGACATAGGAGTGGATGATGGTGTTGGAGTGGTAGACATGTTATTAGGAGGTTCTTTGTTAGGCTCAATGATAGGAATTTGAGTACATGATGTTCTTAGATTCCTTGCTAATAGTCCTTGGGTCACATCCTTCATGGCTTCATGGGTTGATGGACTTGGATATGTATATAGTTGATGGATAATGATGGAAGATGTTGTGGGGTTAGGATTAGGATCAAGTGAATGGATATAGGAGGCTCAGATGGATTAGGATTGGGAGTGTTAGAGGGGGATGAAATTGTATCAGTGGATTTGGATGGCTCCATATCTTTGCTTTTATTTTTGGATTTTGTAAAGACTCTTTGGAGAAAAATATTCAAGCGTTCATGGGTTGATGGATTAGAGATTAGAATGTTTGATGGTGGACTAGATGGTGAGTTATATGGTGGATGGATGATAGGGATTGATGGATTAGGAGATGGGTGGACTAATGCGTTAGGATTAGGACTCAAATTGGAGGGAAATTATAAAATAATTCCCCTTTAACCCTAACCCCTAAACCCTAAACTTGAGCAACCCTAGAAACTCATAAACCCTAAATAATTCACCCCTAAAGGTTCGAGCAACCCTAAACTCAAACCCTAAATATGCCCCTAAACCTGAGCAACCCTAAACCTCTCTCTCTCCCAAAACCCCTAAACCCTAAATAATACCCCTAAAACCTAACACCTAAATCATAAACCCGAGCAACCCTAAACGCCTAAACCCTAAATAATTCCACTAAACCCTAAACTTAAGCAACCCTAAACTCATAAACCTGACCAACCCTCTCTCTCTCTCCCATCCATCTCCATCCTCTCTCCCTCTTCCTCCTTTTCCTCTCGCATGTCGACAAAGAATATGGAAACAAGAAAACTAGGACATGCAAAGAGGGAGGAGGATATAAATTGGGATGATGAAATGGAAACAAGATAATTTCTAAAATTTCATTGGATGGGAAGAATGATGAGGAGAGGTAGAGAGGGGAGGGAAGTAGAGAGTGAGAGAGAGGATAGGAGGTAGAGACGGGAGGGAAGTAGAGAGTGGGAGAGGATCGTAGGAGGTAGACGGGGGAAGGAAGAAGAAAGAGAGGGTAGGAGGTAGACAGGGGAGGGAAGCAGAGACTAAGAGAGAGGGTAGGAGGTAGACAGGGGAGGGAAGTAGAAAGTGAGAGAGAGGGTAGGAGGTAGAGAGGGGGGAGAAGAGAGCGAGAGAGAAGGTAGGAGGTAGAGAGGCGAGGGAACCAAAGAATCATAAAGAGGGTAGGAGGTAGATAGGGAAGGGAAGTAGAGAGTGAGAGAGAGGGTAGAAGGTAGAGAGGGGAAGGAAGAAGAGAGTGAGAGAGAAGGTAGGAGGTAGAGAGGGGAGGGAAGCAGAGAATCAGAGAGGGTAGGATGTAGAGAGGGGAGGGAAGTAGAAAGTGAGAGAGATGATAGCAAGTGCAATTGCCCTTGTAGACATGTATGTAAAGTGTGGAAGCATAAACAAGGCATGTCAATTGTATGATGTAATACCTCAAAGAGATGTTCTGTAATGGAATGCAATGATTGCAAGATATGCAAAAAATAGATTTGTTGAAAAGGCTTTAGAAACATTCAAGCAAATGCAATTGGCATGTGTATAGCCAGTTATGCTCAGCATAACGCAAGTGCGTTATAACGCGCTCGTGTTATGTGAAATTGTTTTTATCAGCTTTTAGCAAAATCTGGAGCGTGCTCCCCATCATGATGGCACTTTCTTCAATGAAAACTCAACAAAAATACGACCATAATCTTAATCTCTCTGTTAGCTATCTAACCATATAATTTTTTTCACATTTTAAGTACGTTAAGGGTTTCATCTTGAATTTCTTTTGTTAGTGTGTCCATTTTTTGTCAAAAACCAGTGTCTAGTATTTTTGACTGTTTTTTAACCGTTCATCAAAATTTGAAATAAGTTACATTTTTAGAAACTAGACTCCATTCTACACATATTAAAAAAAATCAATTTTTGATTAGTTTTCAAACATTTTAGGGGGGAGCACGCTCAAATTTCTATTTTTCAGGATGTGTCCATTTTTAAAAATTACGAAAAAATCAATTATTCATTAAAAAATTATCAGAAAAATTAGGGATAAACTACATGGTGTTAGATAATTTCTCACTGGAACGATTATTGAAATACTAAACAAAAGTTAACATTTTAGGGGGAGCACACCAGACGCTATGTTATGTTTTTTTGAGAAAAACAGGACCAATTTGCGTGCTCCCCCTTTTTGAACAACTTAATCTCAACCATTTTTGGGAAAAATAGTAGTTTAGAAACTAGATTCGGAGCACTACGACTCTTGTTTTTGTTCCATCTTCAAATTTGAGTGTAGCTATCTTCAATTTCTCATCCAACATCAATGTTTCCTAGATTTCAGAAAAAAAAAAGTGGCATCTTAAGACCCCATTTTGGTCCCTCATCTTTGTGCACTTACCCTATAAGCATTACATTGGTCTATTTAGACTTGAGGAAAATAGTGTGCAACTAAGGATGAGTTGCACTTGCGCGTATTGGATATCACACAAGTCAATGATGAGCCACAACCCACCATTTTTGCATGATTTTCCTCAAAGTCCAGTTCAAAACATGTTGTTCTCAAAATCAGCTATGCTCGTTTTTGTAGACAACCCCCTACGAAACTTGTCTATTTCGTAGTCTACACTCTAAGTCTGCAAATTGAGACAAGTTCTCTCGACCTCATGCAAAGTCATTTGACACCGTAAAATAGCTTATGACATTCCCCTAGATTGGTTCCTCGGGATTCGAGAAAATCAACTAGGTCGTAAGCTTGTTAAATTATCAATTTTGATCATTTTGGGGTGTTAGTAAATTTTTAAGTCTTCATGTGCAATGTCGGTTATATCTACTGCTCTTGCATATCCTTAACGTTTTAAAGTGCAATGTCAGCCAAAATTGTCGCTTCTACATGCTTGTCTTGTTTCCTTATTAACATGCATAAGCAGTTAAATCCGCCGCTCACGCATGCCCCTTGTCAATTTCGCATATGTATAAGCGGTCATATCTACCGCTCATACATGTTGAACCTTCATGTGTAGGAGCGGTCGTTCTAACCGACCAAGCATATCTCCACGAAATCTTTGAACTACGGTGGCATTAATGCCACTTGTGTTGGCATTAATGTTTTCATTTTTAACCTTTTTAATCGTTTTTATTCATTTTGATTAGTTTGTTTTCCATTTTCAAAACCACAAACACGCTGTGATACCTCCTTGAGATTGTTTGATCGTGTAGATTTTGGGTCTCCATGGTTGCGTTTAGGGTTTCAGTTTCTTGTTAGAGGTAAGTCTTTGTTTTTGTTATTTTTGTTTTTGTTTTAAAACTAGGGTTTCATATGTATTGAACGTGTTTGTTATACTTTTATTTTATTGTAATCTTTGTTAAATTTTCCTTTTATTATGGATCGATTGAAAATCTTCTATATGTTTTATTGTCATTGTTAGTGTTCATTCTTAAAAACCCTAGTTTTCATTTTCGTATGAGTCATAACCTTTCCCGACTGTGTCTTCAAATTTCTTTAAACTTGTGTTGATTTGTATTTTTGATCTCCTACCTTCGCATTTATTGGATAATGCATCGGTAGTTAAAGCCACTGCCGACACACTTTAGCTTAGTCGTTGTTCTACCCTATGTAAGGGCGGTAAAATTTACCGCTCCTACACGAAACCTATGTACTCCACATGTATGAGCGGTGTATTCGCCCGCTACTACATATGATAGTTTTTCTATAAACACATGCTCAAGCGGTCATTTCGACCGACTATGCATAGAGTACCTTACATAAACTTGTTGTTTTACCCTCATGTAAGGGTGGTCAAATTGACTGCCCCTACATCAAGAACATTATCTTACCTCACACATGCAATGGCAGTCATTCTAACTGACCTTGCATGTTAAACATCTTTACCCCATATGCAGGAGCGTATTTTCCTGAATTTTTCCTAACACTGGGAAAATTTGCCTTTCAAAGCCTATTAGCCCGCTTTCGCCTTTTTCCTTGATTTGTGTGCTCTCAAGTCCTTCAACACGCATTCCCGTGTTCATGATCGTTAATTCACAGTAACCCCAATTCACCTATCTTTCCCCTAACTGTGAGATCATGGCTTTTTGCAGTTTTCAACAAACATCTGTGGTAAACACCTTTTCTAGTTTTCTCTTCAACGTTGATGTTAGAGCCGTCTCCATCCAAAACTAAGATTATGAAGTACAAATACCAAGGGGTTTTCCCTGTTACTTCAGTGCAGTCAAATGTTGATGAGATCAGGGATACAGAGATAGGACATGTGGACATGGCCGAGTTTGTGGACAGAACCAAGCAGTCAAATCCTCCTCGGTATATGCAGAAGATCATCAACAGTAATATTCACTTGGTTGCCTCTTTTCCTATTGTTGCCCACAATCCTGAGTTTGTTCTTTAGGTAGCTAGTCATTATAACAGGGCTACTAGGACTGTGTCTGATTCCCAAGGGAATGTGATCATGAGACTAGATGCGGAATTTCTTGACAAAATCTTCATGTGTCCTCCTATTGAAAATATTGGACAAATTAATTTTGCTCAAGGGCAAAAGGATTATGATGAAGATGTGGAAGCCACAAGGAAACATATAAACAGTAAGTGGTTAAAGATTCATAGGAGTAATTTGACCAGATGGCCAAAAGACCTCCCGAGAAGTGACTTTGTAGAAGAAGTAAGTGATTTGATTACACTGTTAAGTCAAATCAGAGGCCTTCCTTCTTCATCCAAGTTTCAGGAATGGATGTACACATACATCAAGGTAATTCTCAGGGGTACATAGCAAATATTTTGGGGAGAATAGATTAGAAATGCTCTGCATGAGCAATTGGTGAAAGTCAATACCACCTTCAAGTTTTATATGACTTCGTATCTGGTGTACGCCGCTGCGAGCATGAGAAGTTTTCCTGGTCTGACTCAATTTGGTGATAGGAGATTGGTTCCCATATATGAGTATTATCCTCAAATTACTCTAAAAGGATCAATCCATCATTTTCGTAGGGTTAATGATACTTTCTTTTCAGTGTTTATGTGTTTGTGGGATAATGAACTGGTGCAGAAGAGAGTTTCAGATGAAGCTTGGGAAGTTATAAATTCTTTTGGCTACTTGTTCTTACAGTTTCCTACTTTCACATATCTCAGAGTAGGATATTATCCTGGTTATCCATATATACTTCCACGGTATCCCAGTGACAAGATTGTTGCCATGGAACTATGTAGGCAGCTGATTGTGGTGCACAATAAACAAGTGGAGCTGAAAAAGTCAGGGATTAAGTTTCCTATAGAAATTGGAAGGTACTCAGTCTAGTCAGCTACCAAGGCTAAAATAGTTGAATCTGAAATGCATCTAGTCACAATGAAGACTTTCAAGAAAAGAGATCATTTTGATTTTAGAAGGGTATAGGATAAAATCAAAAGAAAGTCAACTTTCCACATGCCAATGGTTGAAGATATTTGGGCTGATCTAAGAACATAAAATGAGATCAGAAAACTAGATTATTGCAGACTCCATTTGAGTGAGATTGAAGAACTGGGCCTTGCAGATATTCCAGAGGGAATGGAAGATGATGGGAATGTTTTGGATCCCAAATACAATACTGAGAACATTGAGGCCTTGCCTCTTCAAGAGGTCAAATGGTCAGTCAAAGAGGAGACTTCAATCAGGAAAAGGTTTCAGCCAATTATGGCTAATACAAATGTATGGTTAGAGAACAAAGGGATTAGTTTGAAAGAACTCCTTACTGGATCAGTGATCGAGGTTCAAGAGCAAACAAGCAAAAAGGTGGAAAATCGGACCAAGAATAAAAGTGACACTCCATCCTCTTCTAAAGTACATAAGCCAAAAATCAAATTTGTATCTAAGGGAGGTAAGAAGAAGGAGGTTGCAGGAACTTCTAATGTCACTGAATTAGGTGCTGAGGACACAAATGTTGAGCAAATGGAGGTTGAAGAGGTTGACACTGAACAACAAAATATTGAGAAATCTAATGATACCCAACAAGAAGAAATGTCTGAAAAGCTTGATGAGAAAGGCGAAATAGAACAAGGCAAGGATGAGAATGTAGAATAGGAACAACTTGGTAATTTACAACCTTCCCCATAGAAGGATCTTCCATCAGAATCCCAAGTTTCTACACCTCTACTTCATGTTCCTGTTTCTAGTAGTTTTTCTGTAGTTTCAAATGCTCCTATTTCACCCATTTTGGTTGTTTCTTTTGATAATACCCCCCTTCTTTGAGAACACATTTTGGGACTGTATTTGATTCCTCTGGTTCCATTCCAAGTTTATCTTCCCTGTCTTTTGATATTGGTGAACAATCTATTTTGGAACATCTTCTAGATGGTTCAGAGAAATTTGTTAACACATGTGTAGTTTTTACCAACACCAGTCCTATTGTTACCATAACAGGTGTGAGTATAGATCCGGCAAAATAGATAATTGATTCTTCTTCGAATGTTGGTGCTTCAACACTTCCTCCGTGGTTGTCTGCATACACTCCTAAGAGAAAGAAGCAAGCAATTTCACCAAATGAAATTGATATTGAGAAGCTGTTACCTGTTAAATCAAAGACTCTGAAGAAGAAGCCTAAGACTGTTTCTAGGCTTATCAATGAAAAAAGAATCAGATATGAAGAAATTGCCAAGCCACCAGAGGATGTTACTATTGATAACGGTAGAAAATAGTAAAATCATCTGAGATTGTGGAACCTATGGCGGTAACGGTAGAAGATCCTCTGATTCAAAAGGTGGAAAAAGCTCAGGCCAGAGGGAGAGTAGTTGGTGATATCGTGGAATGTCTATTTACACAAGGAAGAGTTCTATTGCGAACCACAGTGGAAAGAAAAGGAAAGATAGACAAGGCAAAAGTTGACTTGATAATCTTATTGATTTACTTTCTCAAGAACTACAAGATCAAGAGGGAAGCTTAGAGGACTGGATTGATATGAAGAAGATCAAAATAAAGAATCTGATAACCACTAGGGTCATCTCAAACTGAGAGTCTTATCTTAAGACTAAGGAATCTCTTGTACACTGCATCAATGTAATAAAGGGTGTACTTGATGACTTGTGCCAAGTACATGAAAATAGTGAAGACAACAATATCTTGCTTCTACACAGGTTGGAGGAACTCCCATGCACTCTGACAAGTGAAGGTCACAAGTTTCTTTCAGCGGAGGAAATAATAGATGCTTTTGAGAAAATGGTGCAACAGAAATTTGAAGATGAAGTGCCTACAGTGGTTTCGATGGACAACCTTTATGATCAACATTCAACTTTTGAAAATCTGAAGGACAACCTTGAGAAGCATGAGAAGGCGATAAAAGCAGTGAAAGATGCAGTTCTCCGGGCCCGTACCATTTCTAACAATACGGCTAAACCTGATGCAAGTGAAATGGCAGCTATACAGGCCATGTACAAATACTTTCTGAAGAAGAACGATGGTGGCAGCTGAAGTTCCTTTTCAATACCTTAGTTAATTTTCATTCTTGTATATGTAATTTGAACTTTGTTATGGACATACTCACATGTAATTTTCTAAAATGTAATTACATATGAGACAAAAGAAGTCATAAGTCAAATAGGACTCTTTTGTTTGTATAAGTCAAAGTAGTTAGGATTTCCCTATTTTTCTCTAGGCTCCTCCCTATAAATAAAGAGGGCCTCTATTGTATCTTTTATCTTTTTTCTATTGCAAAGAAACTCTCCTAGATTGGAAAACATTTCAAGACTTTGAGTTTTTTATGTTTATCATATTTTCAAGTGAATATCAATATAAGAAAGCAATTTGAGTATCAAACTTTGATTACATTGTGTTACGAGATCAATGTTCTTACGTCATTGGTGTTATATTATATTGGAGCATTGCTAGAATTGTGGAGTTTATTGGAATTTGAGAAAAGTGTTCTTGTTTTGATTAAATAAACTTTGTGCTATTTTATCATTGCAAAAGTTTGTAGTTACATTTATGAAGATACAATTGTTTAGAGACTTTGTGCTATAAACTATTGTGTGCAAGTTAGTTATATCATATTGGGTGAAAGTGGAGACTTTGGGCTACACTTGATTTCAATTAAGTTTATTTGGAGAAGATAAGTGAATCAATAGAGAACTTTGTGTTTCTATGGTTTGTCTTGATTCATAAGTTATTAAACATTGTTTTAGTTGAAGTTGTTAATTTGAAGAGAAAAGCATCTATTCTGAAAGAAGAGAATAGGATGAAGTGATAACACCCCGATATAGTTTTTAGTTTGTTATAAGTATTAAAAGTTGCTTGTTATAAAGAGCTCATTATCTAAAGGGAACCTCTGCTTGCTGAGAGGAGAGACTTAGTCTCATTATAGCTGTGGCAATATAACCATTTTGTTGTATGTTAGCTAAACGACAAAATATTCACCCAACAATTTTTTGGTGACTCTACTGGGGAAGAATGCGCAACTTAGAGCCTCACACTTTGATTTGAAGCATTTTGTCCTCTCCCATTGTTTTAAAGTTGTTTTCAAATCTTTGTTGAGTACATTGCATTCTGGCAGACTCACGGTATACAAGAAGCAAGAGAGCTCAAGTAATTATTGATCCTGTATTTGAGTTGATGCAGCAAAATAACTTTGGTCTTTTGCCTCCACAACCTCGGCTTCAGCGAACTAGGAGTTTTCCTCCTACCAACACCAGGTCTCCAATACCAGGTGAAGCTTCTAGCTCCAGTACTAACAGGGTTCTATCTGTTCGAATCTCTCAAAGGTTTGTCATCCCACCTTTCAATCAACGCATAATGTCAGCTCAAGGTCTGTGGGGTAATTCTTTTGGTCCTTTGAATTTAATGCCACCTTTGCATGAACTACCTCGTAGTTCAAGGAATAATTTCCCTAAATTCTATGGTGATGGGAAAGTCCATCCGGATGAACACATTGCAACTTTTTGTATAGCTTGTGGTGTGCTTGGGGTGGAACATGAAGATGTAGTAGTACAACTTTTTGTAGAAACACTGCAAGGTGCTGCTGCAGATTGGTTTTACCATCTTCAAGCTCAAACCAAAACTAGTTGGAATACTCTCAAAACTAAGTTTGAAGCCAGGTTCAAGCATGCGGAAGATGCACATGCCTTGTTAGCTCAGCTAACACAGATGAAGAAAGAGCCACATGAACCCATGCGAGATTTCATCAGCAAGTTCAATAAATTGACAAATAGGATTCCTACAACTGCTCAACTGACAGCGGAGAATCTTAAATGTTTCTTCATCAATACTCAGCTTGCTGAGGTAAGCTTTCTGTTAAGGCAGGCTGGCCTTGCAGATCTTTCTGCAGCTCAAATTTTGGCTACGGAGGTGGAAGATGATCTTATCCTTGCGGGTAAGATAAGAAGAGATTCAAACAGAAATAGAGGTCAGTCCTCTGTTGATAATTCCTCCACAAGCACCACAGATCCTATGGTGCAAAAGTTAGCAAATGAGTTGCTAGCTTTGAAAAAGCAAATGTCCCAAGGTATGTCTGCTCCTTCTTATAGGGATATACCAAAGAGAACATTTCCTAACAATTCATATCAAGGCAATGCTACCAGAAATCAAGGGCAACAAAACCGTCTTTCGCCCACACAGGGGAACCTTGCCATTGAAGAAGCGTTGGTCAACTCAGCAGTTGGCTACTATGAAGCAGAACATGATAGTTCTTTCCAACCTAATTTGGATAAGGAGAATGATGCTAATCTTTTTACAGAAGGAGAAGAAGAATTAGTTGGCGACTCTACCATTGGTTTTCTGAATTACCAAGATGAAGCTGAAAGAGAAGGAGAAGTATATGATGGAGCATATTTTGTTTTTACTAGGTCCCAAAATCAATCAAATCAGCAAGTTGATAAAGGAAAGACAAGAGAGGAGCCTCAACCTATGGTCTAAATTGCCAAATGACGAACTCCATTACCTTTTCAGTCAAAGGACCCGGTTGTCAATAAACAAGTAAGTTCATCTAACAATCCTATGTCTTCTACTTCTGTTCCTCAGACCAGTACTACCCCGAATAAAACCTAGAATGACATATTTCCTTCCTCTGTATCTAGTTCATTTCAGCTATTTGACATAATAGATCATGTTAGGAAAACTAAAATCCAGATGTCTGAGGTAGAGTATTTACAAGCTAATCCTGAACATTTTGATAGGTTAGCTAAATATGTGAAAAATAAGGCTGTCCCTATAGGAAAAGATTCTTCTAAGACTACCCACGACTCCTCAAAGAACAAATCCATCCAAAATAATCTTGTCACTACTCCCCCTGTTGCCCCTGGGAAAATAGAACCTTTCTATGTTTCTCTATTGGTAAATGGCCACAAGTTAAGCAATTGTATAATAGACTCTGGGGCTTCTGATAATGTCATGCCTGCCAAAGTGGCACATGCCCTCGGTCTTACTTTAACTAAGACCTTTGGGAGATATTTCTCAATGGAAAATAAGCAAGTGTCATTGTTAGGTCAAATCAAGGACGCCCAATTTGCATTTGCAGCCAATCCAGATAAGAGGATCAAGATGACCGTCCTAGTGGCTGATGTTCTAGCTTCTTATGGTATTTTACTTGGGCGCAATTTTTGTAAAGATGTGGGTGGAGAACTAAACATAGACCTATCCGAGGCAAGGATACCTGTTAAAGGTGTCATGTAAAAGTTGCTTCCTAAGAAGGAGGCAAAATATATTGTTACCCAAACTACAAATCCCAAAGCCCAAATTTTGTTTGAGTCTTCAGGAATGGGTAATTATTTCTTGTCTACTGAAAATACTTCTAGTTCATTAGACGAGAGTTCAAATATTTTAGATGCAGAATCAGAGGATACTTCTAGTAAATTAGATGAAAGTTCAGATGAGAGCATAGTGATGCCGAAGTCTTCTCTTTTTGATGAAGAAGAATCTACTGGTAACAGAAACATCAAAGTAAGAAATTCAAATGATGTTTGGGTTTTAGAATTTGATGGCAATTGTTCTTCCACTGGATCTGGAGCCAGAGTTGTTTTGATATCACCACAAGGTGATATCTTTCCTTTCTCTTATAAGTTGCAATTCGACAATACTAATAACACCACTGAATACGAGTCATTGTTACTCGGAATGGAGGCTGCCAATGTTAGAGGTATTAAAAATCTTCATGCTCAGGGTGATGCTAAACTTGTGGTTTGTTAAGTGAGTAATCTTTATCAGACCAAGAATGAAAGGCTGAGACATTACCGCAACCATGTCTGGGATTGCATTGAAGGGTTTGATGCATTCGACATCTCTGCAGTACCGAGAGAGTTTAATGATCATGTTGATTCATAGGCTGTCTTTGCCACCCTTATGGTCCCCCATAAGGACTTCAAAGGTAACAAGTACACAATTGAGTTGATTTTCTGACCAAGTGTGATGAAAGTAGATTGTCATTGATGTCAAAAAGGACATGTTTGATGGTCTCATGTTGTTTGCAAGTTGAGGATGGTGCAAGAGGTTGATGCAAGTTGAGGATCTTAGTGATTACATGTTGATATGTTTGTTGTTTAAGAATATAAGGTCATTATCATGCCTTGCCATTGTGAGGCTTGCAGGACTTTATCATGTTGCAAGAGTTTGAAATGTCAAGAAGAGTCAAGAAGATTTAAATGATGTCTTTTCATTTCTGCAACTAATGGTAAGCATTCAAAAAGGTATAAAGAACATGTCTTAAGTCTTATGGGCACCTAATGTTTTTGATCACACATTCTATGCTATTGAATTTCCTTATTTAAATTTGGAGCTTGAATAAGTCATAAATCTATGACTTAATCCTTGTTCAAATGACATGCTTTAAAGAGGGGAGCTAAATAAAGAATTTGATTTATTCATGAAAAAAAAAGGCATCGAATATCGTATTCGATGCGGTGCACATTATAAGGGAGTTCAATGCATATTTTAAAGGGGGAGCTCGATGCCTTTTATAAAGTGGAGATGAATTTTTTTAAATATTAAATATGGTTTATTTATATATGGTTTGGGGTGCTCAATTAAGCCATATAAATGGCTTTACTTTTAATTTAGAAAAAAAAAATTGTCTCCTAAATTTTTGGCCCCCTAAATGTCATCTTTTATGACATATAAAAAAGTTGGATTTCATATGGAAAGCATTGAATATTCTTTGGTTTTAATGTGAGCATCATATTATTGGAAGGTTTGTTTTTTTGGATGGGCACGAATTTGAAGAAAGAAATAAAAGGTTTTTTTAAGACTAATTTTAGTCTTTGAAAACAAGATTTTGAAGCTAGTTTTTAGCTTTTTCATAAGGCAGATTTTTTGTGAAGGAAATTTATTTAAGATTTCTTTCTATTTTTTGGGGGGGTAGATAAAGTCTAAAGGAGGAAGTTTTTGCTTTTATAATGAGCTTTTTTTTTGGGTCTTAAATTCCTTATGAAGATAAGGATGCTCTTAATATTCTCATAAAGATGAAAAATAGATCCAAGAAGAGATTGAATTTATTGAAGATATTTTTTTTGAGAGCAAATTAAGAGAACAAATTGGTGAAGAATGTTTTTATTTGTAGATGATTTATTTTTACAGATTGAAAAATATTGTTGAAAGGAGATGGAAAGACAATTGAAGAAAATGAATGGTCATGCAAATAAGAGAATATCAATTTTTTTTTATTACAAGTGCTTTGTGTTTGCAGGAATGATGTCTAATGGAGAAGATTTGTTTTGTGAGAAGATGAATGGGGTTTGATATCAAGGGTTATTTTTTAGATGGTGGAGATGACCTTTTTGAAGAAGAATATGAAAGGTATTTTTTTGAGATATTATTTATGCAAAAATAAATATGATTTCTAACTATTATTTTTGCAGATGCAAGAATATCAAGGATTGAAATAATTGTGGAGAGAAGACAAAATATGAAAAGTCATCTTGTATATAATGGTTTTGCAGGAACATTGAAGTTGTTGTTGTGTGGATCATCATACAGGGTTGAATATATTTTGAAAATCCTCTTGAAGAGAAAATATAGATGATATGTTTTGTATGTGATTTGAGTTGATGAGAAGTATGGTGATATGACAGACACATGTGAAAGAAGAAGTGACTTGTATTGAAATAGAGAAACCCTCTGAATTCTTGGTTTTAATTTGAGTATGAATTAGGGGTTGGTGCTCCTTAAAGTTGGTGCTTCTAAATGAATTAGGGGTTACTGCTCCTTGAAGTTGGTGCTTCTAAATGAATTAGGGGTTGGTGCTCCTTGAAGTTTGTGCTTCTAAACATTGTAACCAGTGAGGTTTTTGCTTAAGCCAGTGAGGCATTTTGAGTGGTTTTTTACCCCAAGAGGGTTTTCCACTCTGTAATTTTCTTATGTCATAATCTCATGTCTTGATGTCTTCCATAGCTTCATTTACCGTATGTGATTTATGTGATTGATCATTTGTTGATTAATTGTTCAAGTAATTAGTTCAATTTTGATAAACCTCATTGTCAATTTTAAAAATTGTAAAAATAATACAACACTGATTCACCCCCCCTCTCAGTGTTGTCCTGGACTCCAACAATTAGTATCAGAGCCTTGTTCCCTATAGAAGTCTAATAGGCTCAGGTGGGTCTTGGTAGTGGAGTTCAATGGGTAAGTGCAAAAGAAATAAGAACATGAGAAATGTCAAGCTTCATTCTGGTCAAAAGACACAAAAGACATCATCTATATCAAATTCAGATGTTGATGTTCAATTAGTTGATAAAGAAGCTTCACAAGTTGAATCAGGTATTAAAATAGAGAAAGAATTTTCTAGAGTCCCTCCCTTTGATGGTTTAGACTTTTCTGTTTGGTACATGTTAGAATGTAGATTTATTTATCCTCTTTAGGATATGGTGTTTTGATGTCAGTTGAGAGTGGGTTTTGTGTTACTACAAATGACAAAGAAGCCCTTGAATGTAATCATATTGCAAAGACGGCCATATTATCTACTCTATCTGATGATATTTCTTGTAAAGTTATGAATTGTGTTACTATTATCATTGGGAATTGCACCGTATGCAAGGCTGGTGAAGCTCTGCAATTCCGTGTAACATGGGGACTAATTTTAGGTTGTGGGTGCCCTATAACGAAATTAGACCTCCAGATTATGGGTTGGTTCCCTTCAAATGTTCTATTGAGATGTATGTTTTTACTATTTTGGAAAAGGGAAGAAAGAAACTAAGTGAATGCAAAAGGTAAAATTTGGTGATGCACCTAAATTGGATAAAAAAATGCAATCTGATCCACAATGTTTACTCAGAAATCTAACTTTTACACAATCCAGACTTGGCATAAATATCACATAAGTGATTCTAAGGAAGGTTTGAAAATAGGGTTCTTGTGAAGGAAATGATTTTTTCACAACACAACAAGACTATTTCTAGTTAACACAACATAATACTTGTGATGATTATATGCTTAATGCTGCAAACAAGGAAGTGAGATAATAATTTTAAAGGTTTAATGATAAAACACAGCAAAATTTCATCAAAATCACTTCACTAATTAGCACTAAATGGAAAGGTAATTTAACTGATCTAAAAAAAAACAAAGGAAAGTTCTGCAAAGAAGACAAAAGTATAACCTGTAACCTACTGATCTCTCAATAAAACTGTAAAATATGAGCTACAAGAATTCACCAATCTGTCTAAATCAGAATGAGAATCAAGAACCAGCAAAAACAAACTTTTGCTTTACAATATATAGGTTTGATCTCTCAAAGAGCAATGCAAAATATGGACTTGCAAATAACTACCTCTAAAAATAATCACTCCCGAACAACCTCCAAAATCTTCAAAATTAGGGGCTAAAACTGCCACAAATTGAGCAAAAATAGCTCCAATTTGGGCCTCTCCATATGCTTGACCAAAAAGTTGACAAAGAACCCTAAAAATACTCTTAAAAATCATGCAAAAACCTCCTATGTGGCCTAGTTAACTCAACTAATCAATTTGCATAATTTTGCATGAGCAAAATTGATTGTGAGTAAATAATAAAGTAATAAAAAATAATTACTTTATTATTGGTTACAATTGTTCTAATTTTGACTTTACATTTTATGGAAAATAATAAAGTAATTTGTAAAATATTACTTTATTATTTATTTACAATTAATATCTTTGTAAAATCATGCATGATTAGAAGAAAAAACATCAATCCTTATCACTCCATTTACAGTTGCCTAATTTGCATGATATGAGCACAAATAGGACTTAGAAGAAAATGAAAATCCCCTTATACCTCCATGTGAGAAAAAAAATCCCTAGTTTTGCATGATGCATATACATTAAGACAAAAAAAATTTACCCTTATCACTCCATGCACCAAGGAGAAGACATTATCCATATATCATGCTTTAAAAAAACCATAAGTAATCCTATGCATCATAATGTATCCCCATGCATAAATCAATATACATTAAAGCCTTATGACTCCCTTTGATGCCCTAGTGCATACACATATCATTATATTTTTAAGTCACCTTATATCTCCTTGTGCAGCTTCAATACCAAGAAAGCGTTATAACTCCATGACTCCATGCATCAACACTGCCCATATATCATGCTTCACCTTGTCTTCCACCTTGTAAATTTCATGCTCTGTCCTCCATGCACATCATGTCTAAAAACCATACTCCTTTGACCTTGTCGGCCACCATGCATAATAAGGAAGGATCTTGACCTTTGAATGTTTGCAAAAAAGACAAGGAACCTCGACTAGCATGAGTTTTTAAATTAAACAACATTGACCATGCTATTTGTCGACCACAAAGGAGTTAAATAACAT
Organism: Cunninghamia lanceolata; assembly: GCA_027924645.1. NCBI lineage: Eukaryota > Viridiplantae > Streptophyta > Pinopsida > Cupressales > Cupressaceae > Cunninghamia > Cunninghamia lanceolata. The sequence goes on from BSBN01001122.1 coordinate 1,698,123, forward strand.
AAGTCAAAAAGCCTTTCTTTCTCACCATACCGACCCTTTTTGACTTAATAAAATCAAGCCTAAACAACGTTGGTCGGCTACTCCATGTTATGATAGCTAGGAATCTTCAAGACTAAAGTCTTGACCACGGGCATTTTGGATAAGGTAATTATTTGTTTGTCTTTTGTGAAGTAAAAAAAAAAAACACTTGAGAGAAAGAACCTTCGAACAAAAGCAATGGATAACCCTAAAAGTTGCTCATTCTTCATTTGGCACATTTCTTCATTTGCTCTACAACTGCATTCAGTTAGGGTTTGAAAGCTTGAAGCATATATCTCTGGTTTTTACTCCCTTCATGGCTTTCCCTTGGTCCAATCTTCAGAAATCTACATGTAAGAAAGAAGGTAACATGTTTTGAGTTTCATATGAGGCATCTTTGTTGACATCTGTAGCTTCTTTCTCATTTAATGTCTGCGGATTCCTTCTTCTTTCATGGCTATCTCAATACTTTGTGCATTCTTTAACAACACTCTTTCTTGTCTCTCCATCATTCCTCTTTACAACTATTCCCTGCATTTGAAAGCTTGATAAAAAAAAAGGCCACGGATAGGTGTCTCTTCTTGCCAGAAAAAACAAGGTAAGCACTTCCCCTTTTTCCTCTTCTGTAGCTTCATTTGTCTTTTTATAACTGAAGAATGACAAGGGTCCGTAATTGAAATGGGTATTGCATTTTCTTGAAGAAAATGACATATCTCTGTTAGTTATGCTTGTATATATCTCCTTTCATCTTTGACTTGACTGTAGCTGCAAAAATTTTGAGGGTTTGAAATTTTATGATAGGGGTTTGTTCCTTCTTGCATATACAAAACCTCCATTTTGTTGTGGCTACGCTCCATCTGTATGTAGACACCAAAAAATGTGAAAAATGCTAAGGGTTTCTAAAAATGAAACAAGGGTTTCAACCTTCTTTGCACAAAACTCTTCTCACTATCATGGCCATTCTCCTTGAATATCTACTATGTTCTCCTTTTGACTGTAAGTATAGAAAAAGAAACAAGGAGTTTTCATTTTATATATAGATGGGTATTCAATCTTTTGCATGAAAACTGTCTTCCTCTGGCATGGCTATGGCAGTAGATATACTTTATCACTCTTGTTGACTGTAAGTGCAAGATGGCACTAGGGTTTGAATTTTCCTGAAAAGACCTACCTCTTTTTGCAAATGGATATACATTTTTATCATGAAAAAGTGCTTCCTATTCATGGCTATGACATCTTCTTCTCTGTTTAGCAACCTTCTTGACTGTGGGTGCAAAAATTTTGTCTATAGGCAAAAAGGCACTAGGTTTTGAAAGTATTAATAAATGAAATTTCATTTTGCTTTGCATAGAATTTCTCCTCCTTTAGAACTTGTAACTATCGTAGCTATTGATGATGATGATGTATTTACCTATCTACCTTCCACTATAGCTCTAGGGCATCATGTGATAGCAAGATTTTGATATTCAAAAGGTATGATTGTTGTCTCTTTATCTCCATTTGTATCATATATTGACATTCCTGGAAGGCTCTCCTGTTGCACAAATGGCTCCTTTAGCCTATTTGCATATCATATATCTCTTTTGCTTGCTAACTGTAGGATGTTTGATCATTTGTCATGTGTGACTGTGGGATCATCTCCTAACTGTCTTTGGCATTCTTTAGATACTCCTGTAGCTGTCCTTGTGCATACTCATTGTTTATCTCATGATTTGGATCTTTATAGTAGCATATATATCATGCTTTTCTCTTCTCCTTCAGTCCTTTATCATGGTAAATGCTTATTATGACTGTGTCATTCAGAACAATGGCATATGAGGAAGAAAATTGCTTACCTTGTGCTTCTGTCAATCATCATCACTGTAGCTTTTTGCATATCACATGCCTTCTACTATTTCTTCTTCATCATTGATGTGGTATTCTCCTGGAAGAATGTTCTACTCCTGTTGATAGATAAGGAAACTGTGATCTACTCTAACTGTTTTTGCTTGCATAAGCCACCTCATCGATCACTATCATAACTATTTATGATAAATGTGACTGCACTTGTCTTTGTTCTTACAAGGTATCTCTCTTTCTGGCATTTGTTGACTGTATCATGATGTCTTCAACTGTGGTTTAGACCCTGTGATGTCTCATCTGTACCTCCTTGTATCTTGATGCTTTGAAATTTTGAGGCATTGATGACTACCTAGAATAGTCTATGACAATGGTATATTAATGACTATTTCTTCAAATTGCCATATGTCAACTAGAGCTATTAATGCCTTGTTGTTTTGATTTTGTCTCTTTAAAAAGGTATAACTTATATCTCTCAGCTAGCTTGATCACTTGAATACTTGTATCATGTCATTTTACTTCTTACTCTTTTGTTATAATGAGATGATACCTTCACATGATTTATCCTGTAACTTGCTCAAATGACACATAAGCTCTGCATCTTGGAAGCTTTATTCTATTTCTTTTCTCTTCATCAAGCACATTAATCTAAACACTTGTATCATATCCTTGTACTATGAATGCACTCTGTCAGTTGCTCTTATTAGTTGTGATGAAATAAATATATGTATTCACAATGATTCTATACTTCAGATGGCTCTTGTACCATGGATGACTGTAATCTGATTTCTGCATTTTGTCTTTGTCAACTTGACTAAGTCATGTTAATCTGATTTGCTCCAATCAATTGTAATAATGTCATGATGACATATCTTTTCTGGAAGTTGATTAGATGATGCATGATATAGCTTCGAATGATGCATCCTATCCTTTCTGATACTCTTTTCAAAAATGAAAAGAAACATGTTGGGCTCAAACCCTTGTGGGTGCCACATTTAATCCACATGTTTATTTGTCTTCAAAATAGCAACAAAACTTGTCCTATACCTGCACAGTGAACAAACAAGTTTGCATAAAAATGTACCTGATAGTATTGATTGATCTTCTTCATGTTTTCTTCCTGATTTGTGGCATTTATTTGATCTGATCTATCATCTGAATGCATGATGTGATAAGTAGATGTTTCTGTTTGATAAAAGCATGTGATAACTTTAAACATCTGGAGCACTAACAGGGTTGTCCCCAAAATTTTGCAGGTTCAACTGATGATGAAGCTTAAAGTGAAGACTGAAGACTGGAAGGCCAACATCAACAACAATCTCCATCATCAGGCAATGATGGATGTTTAAATTTATCATGTGTTCATTTCTTTTCCTTTTATCAAACAGATGCATAGCTTGCATGTCTACAATTGTTCAGTCTAGTTACTCCCACGGCTTGTGTGGGACACATTTGAACACTTCTTTTAAACATGATCAGTTAATATCTCTTATGCATATGATGTATATGTATTTCCTTTTCAATCAATGCATGAGATAAAGTAACAGATACTTGAATGTATGTTAAAAACATGACATGAAATAATAGTGCAATACAAAATATATTTCTTTCTTTTATTCAAAACTGATTAACTGAATAATCAATCTAAATTATAACTCCTGAAAGATCAAACTGTGTAGAACAACTGTATTTCTTGACAATCTTATTCTCTTGTCATGATAACTCATCAGTCTTGATTAGACTGATGGATTATCCTGACAACTGGATATCATCTCTACTTTGTCAAGACATCAACTGTTCAAAGAATGCATAACTTTGAAGTTTTGTTTTATTCCTTCTGAACAATTACACTTAGGTCCAATTAATTTTAAGTGTGAACAAAAAATTAGTAACATTTCTGGCGACCTCTCAGTGATGTTTGCCTACTAAACAGTTTAGAACTAGTAGCCTTTGTAACTCTATTGGGCATATAGTCATTCTTGTCCTGAACTTAGAGAATTTCTGCAACTCACTAACTGAACATAATCAACAACAACTAACTGAAAATTGAAACTAAAACTGATTTGCCTAAAACAAAACTAGCAACATGTGCAAAAGCACTTCTTGAAAACAAAACAACAATAACTGAAACTAACTGTGCAAAAGCACTTATTTGCAGCATAAGATTGCCTTACTAGTAACATATCTTGAGGTGAATCCCATTAACTAGGATTGGCAACACCTAACCATCTAACTTAGCAATTTGAAATGCATTGTGTTGCTTGCATTCTGTTATTATATATGGTCCATCCCACATTGCATCAAACTTTGTATGTTGTCCTAGTCTGCTCTTTAACTCATTCCATTTGAAAACTAGATCTCCTTCTTTATAAATTCTTGGTACTGCCCTTTTATCAAAAGTCCTTTTCATTTGGGCCTGGTGTATTTCTAATGTTTTCAAGGCCTCTTTCCTGATTTATTCAAGTTGAATCAGCTGTGCAAGCCTTATTTCCATTGGTTGTTCTTCAGGTAACTCTAGCTCTTTTATGTAGCTAAGTGTTGGCAATTCCACTGTTATTGGTAACTTTGCTTCTTTTCCATATGTAAGCACATAGGGTGAATTACCTATTGATCTTTTAGGTGTAATCCTATCAACCCATAATGCTAATTTTAACTTATCATACCAAGACCTCTGATTCTCATCAATTGTTCTCTTTATGATCTTAATCAGATTTTTGTTAGTTGATTCAGCCTGTCCATTACCTTGAGGGTAATAATTTGATGAAGTATTCAAAAATATATTCTTTTTGACAGACCAATCAAATATTCTTAATCCAACAAATGCTAAAGCATTATCTGAAATAATTGAGTCAGGAGTTCCAAACCTGGACACTAGATCTTGATAAAAATTCAAGACTAATATTTCATTAGCATCTTTCAAAGCAATTGGTTCAGTCCACTTAGTGAAATAATCAGTAGCAGTCAAAATCCACTTGTGTCCTTGGCTTGAAGGTGGATTAATAGGACCAATGAAGTCCAATCCCCACTTGCCAAATGGTTGTTTCACTTGAATTGGATGCAAGGGCATTGCTACCAGTCTTTGTTTACCTGTAAAAACTAAACACTTTAGACATTTATTTACCCATTCATGAGCATCTTTGAACATGTCAGGCCAATAGTAACCATCTCTCATAATTTTTAGAGCTGTTGTTCTAGCTGCAAAATTACCTCCAGCAGGTCCATCATGAAATTCTTCTAGAATCCTTTGAGTTTGATCTGGCTGTACACATCTCAGCAAAACATTGTTAAAGTCTCTTTTGTATAGAATTCCATCAATTATAGCATAAGGAATTGTCTGTAATTTGTAATATGTTCTTTTAGATCTGTCCAGGCCTCGTGGACAATCACCAATGTGCAAATAATTAATCATATCATGCACCCAACTTGTAGGGGGGTCTGGGACAACAGCTGTTTCATTGTTTTGAAGCACTGTCTCAACCTCTCCTTCAAGTTCTTTGTTGTATCCTTCATTTTCTGCAAGCTATTCACATAGTCCTTTGCCTTAGACCAACTTGGTGACCTTAATTTGTATGTCATATTCCATGACCTTGGTTATCCACCCTACTCTTTTATCATTTAAATCCTTACTGAGAAAAAATACTTTCACTATTGGGTGAGCAACCATTAACCGAATTCTATTATTTGAAAGCATATGTTTGAATTTCTTTAGGCTCCTGATAATAGCTAATACATGCTTTTCAACAAAAGAATATCTTACCTCATAGTCACGAAGAACTTGGCTGAAAAATGCCACAGGTTGTTCCATTCCTTCATTGTTCTGCTAACAAAGCATAGCTGATATAGTATCCACACTGCCAAATGCATATAAAATGAAATATTTATCAAAGTGGGAGCAGTAGCAAGTGCCTCCTTTATCTCTTCAAAGCTCTGCTTTCCTTCTTTGGTCCAGCTAAAAGGAATATTCTTCTTCAGTATTGCTATAAGAGGTTGTCAAAGTGCTACTATATTAGGAATAAACCTTCTTACAAAGTTAATTCTTCCCAGAAAGCTCTGTAAGCCTTTCTTATGTGCAGGAAGAGGTAATGCCAATATTGCAGTGATTCTTTCAGGATCAATTGATATTCCATCTTTAGACACGATGTGTCCCAACAGTTTGTCTTCATGAATAGAGAAAATACTCTTCTTTGGGTTTAATGATACCCCAAATTCTCTACATCTTTCAAAGATTGGTCTTAAATGATGAAAATGATCTTCAACTTTTTTAGAAAAAACAGTCACATCATCTACGTATACAAGCACAATTTTATTAATCAGACCTTGAAAATCCATGTCCATTGCTCTCTGAAATGTTGCACAGGTGCATTTGATAAGCCAAATGGCATCTTTCTGTATGCTAGTGTGCCCCATTTTGTAGTAAAAGCTATCTTGTATTGATCTTCCTCTTTTACAAGAATTTGGTTATAACTTGAATAACCATCCAATAAAGAAAACCTTTCTAATCCAGAAACAACCTGCAATATCTGCTCCATAGATGGTAAAGGATAATGATCCTTTAAAGATGCTCTGTTTAAATCACGGAAATCAACACATAATCTGATTTCTCCATTCTTTTTTCTGACAGGAACCAAGTTAGAAACCCATGAAGTATGTTTGATAGGAAAAATGATATTACCTTCAATGAGTTTATTGAGTTCTGTCTTCATAGGCACTTCTAGCTTGGGATTCAGTGGCCTTTGCTTCTGTCTGACAGGTTTAGCTTTGGGTTCCAGCTCTATTGTGTGTTGAGCTAACTTAGGGTTGAAACCTTTTAGATCTCCATATTCCCATGCAAAAATGTCACTAAACTTTTGACAAAGCTGGATGAATGCTAGTTGTTCTTGTTTTGTACATATCTTTCCTAACTTGAGCAGCTTTCCTTTAAAGATCTCAATGGGTTCATAATGCTCTTGCTTTATTGACAAGTTGGCCTTGTCTTTTCTTACTTGATCATCAGTATTAAAGATAGATTCCAAGGTCACTAAGCCCTTGGGTAGCTTGTTTGGTCTTAAATGAAGTATTTGATCATCATATTGCTGTGCAAATTTCTGCTGGTTACTTGTAGAAAATTCAGTCTCTTCCATTAAGAAATTTACAATCTGTTCATCACTGTCAAACACTTGCCAACTGACATTATTATCTGGGACTGATGGTCTAACAACAACTTTGACATATAAAGGAGAGTGAATATTCTTCATTTCAGCAGGAATATCATATTCAGCTCCTATGGCAACTAATTTGTCAGCTTGCTTGTTATCAGTTCTAGGAACAAATATCAGATTAAATGCATCAAACTCTTCTATCATGTCCCAAACTCTGTGTTTATATAATTTCAGCAAGTCATTTTTTGTAGCAACAAGGTTTCTAACTTGTTTAACCACTAATTCATTGTCTCCAAAAACTTTTAAACACTTGATTTTTCTTTTTTTTTGCCCATTCTAGTCCATGAACTAAAGCCTCATATTCAGCTAAGTTGTTAGAATAGCTAAAAGCAAATCTGAAAGATGAATAATATTTCTCACCTATGCGAGAAACTAAAATAGCCCCTCCTCCAGCTCCTACCTTGCTTCTAGAACCATCAAAATATAGTTCCCAAACATCATTTTCAGATTCTACAGTTTGTTGTTTTTCTTCTTTAATCAGATTTGGAATAACTGTATTATTATCTTGAATCATGTACACACCAAGGCCTATCTCATCCATTTGCTCAAATGGATCTATTTCATGATTTTATGCTGCCCATTGATCTAAAACTATATCTGGAATTCCCTCTAAAGGTGTATTTGGGTCTTGGACAAGAATTAGATCCTCTTAATCAAAAATGAAAAGGTTGACATTTATGGAATTGGGTGTGTAAGGTTCTAGGTGATCTTTAGCTAGTGGTTCAGATTTGATTGTAACCTTGGTTCCATATCTAGTTCTAAAGAATAAATGTGTCCAATTACATGATAAATACCCTCCTAACCTTATTGTAAAATCTCTGGATAAGCAAATGGCAAAGGTAGGTGGTAGATCAATGACATAAATGTCCTGATATATAACAAAGTTTGGACAGACATGCAAAGTAAGGCCTAAATTTTTGAACATTCCAACTGTATTCACTTCAATTCCATCCATTTGTACAACACCTCTAACAACAGGTTCATATTTCAGACCTAACCTATCAACTAGCTATTTTGGCATAACTGAGCTGTTGGCTCCTGAATCTATCATGCAATTATGTACTAGATAGTCACCTACAATCAAAGTGACATAAAATGGTGGAGGTTTGCCTAGTGGTTTAGGTTGCTCTATTCTTTTTTTTGCCTAATTTGCAATCATAATATGAGGTTGATGTGATTTTTGTACTTCATTTGACAAAGGCAACTGAGATAATGCATTTTGTAACAAATCCTTTTGTCCTAGAATGTGTAAAGCATATAAAATAGACATGCTTACTGTTGTCTTTTTCATATGATCCAAAATATTAAATGCAGGACCGCTAACTTTTTGTTGTACTTTTGGGACAACAACCTCTAGTTGGTCTTTAGCTGGCTGTTTATTCTCTGCAGTTGGCTGCCTTGACAAAATATGCAAATCCTTTGATGTAGAAGCTTGATTCTATTCATTCTTGTAGAAACTAAATTTTTTCCTTTATTGGCTTGCTATGGTACATTTCCAGCTTGTTGTTTACCAATATCAGCTTGCTGATTTGCAGTTCCAGACTGTTGTTGCAAGTCAACAACTCTCTTTTTTGATCTTGTATTTGCTACAATATTAGTAAAAGATTGATTTTGACCTAGCAACTAATTTACACCACAAAATTCATTAGCTTGCCATTTCATTAAAGCCACATCAGGATTAACATACTGAGTTTGAATATCCAGCTGGTTGTTTACATCACTTGCTAAATTTTTAGCAGCAGCATAGTTATTCTGTACCATCAAAGCTTGATTTAATATCCCATTTGGGCAAGTGGCCTGATTATGAGGCTGATTATAGGGGTAACACCATGCATAGTCTTGAACCATGTTGTTCTGTATAGGCACTATTTCTTTTGATGTACTAGCAACATTTGGATTATATTGTTGATTTGGCCTATTGTTGTAATTTCTCCTTTGACCCTGATAATCTGCCTGATAACCATGTCTATTTGCTTGGTAAGGGGCTACTTGGTAAGGTCTGTTATTTTGATTTGTTTGAATTTTTAGACTCACTAGGTCATTGCTCACAGTCTGCAGTGTTTTTGCCATACTTTGCTGATTTTCTTTCAACTCTTGAAATTCAGAATGAATGGGATCTATACCATTTTGTGCATTTGCTTGATAACCAAAAGATGGTATTGATGAAATATGTGGGGCTAAAATTGGAATTAAAGGTTGTATATCTGGAAAAATTGGCATTAGGGGCCTAGGTGCTATTTTACCAGCTTGTATTAAACTATTTTTTGCTCTTATTGCAATATCAAAAGTAGCTGGTAAAGTTACCTCTCCCATAGATTATATCATAACAGCAATATTAGAATTTAATACCCTCAAATAATACAAAAAAGCATGCTCTGGTGATGGTTTCACTGTTTTAGGGATTCTATTCCATGTTTTCTGAAATCTAAAATTAAAATCTGACATTTGCTCTTGTGGAGCCCTCTTAATAGTAGTCATTTGTTCAACTAATGATAAATGATCAAATTTATCCTGAAATTATCTATTCAAAGCAGCACCTAATTCATCCCAAGTTCTAATTGAATTAACTCTTAAGCCTCTAAACCATTGAAGAGCTTTACCTTTTAGTGATGCTGCCAATAACCTGATTGCAATGTTCTCTTTGGTGATGTGGTGAACAGAACACAAAGAAGCCACATCTCTTATATGTTCAATGGGTGTAGTCCCATCTTCTCCTGTGAAACTTGGTAAACTCTTCAATGCAGCCATCGGTATGTCATCATGTTGATTCAGATTCAAAGAGCTGCCTCCATTAAATGAAACAAAAGGTTGATTTTGAGGTGGTGGTAGATTTCTTCCACCACCTCCACCTCCTCCTGGAGGTGGTATTCCTCCTACTCCTCCTCCAAGAGGTGGAATTGGTCCTCCACCTCCTCCGAGTAGAGCCATTGGAGTAAATGGTATTTGAGTTGGTGCTTGGATTGAAACTACTTGGAATATTTCTTGTAACACAGGTTCTTCTTTCGTAAACTCAAGAAGAAGAGGTTCCTCTTGGAAAATAGGAATCTTCTCTCTTGGGCTTGCTGGTGGAGAACTAAAAAATTCTCTTGATGAACTTACAAATAATGGATTATGGTGTGAAGCAAACTTAGGATGTGTATTTGGCAAATCTGAAACAACTGATAAATCTGTTGTGTTGGATTATTTATCTACTTTTATTCTCCTTTTTGGTGGAGATAACTGGTTATGCTTCTCAGAATTTTTACTTAACCTTGTTTTATATTTTTTCATAGGCTGCAAGATCTGATCTGAAAAAACCAAAGTATTAGAGTCGCCAGGTACTTGATAATGAACCTCTAAAAGGCTGAAATTCTGTTGTTCATACCAAAAATAGTAAAAAGAAATAAGTCCTTTTGAACAGAAAATCAGTTCAAGGTCCCATCGGGTGTGCCAAAAACTATTATCACTGGGAATTGCACTTGTATGCAAGGCTGGTGAAGCTCTACAATTCGGTGTAACATGGGACTAATTTCAGGTTGTGGGTGCCCTATAACGAAATTAGACCTCCAGATTATGGGCTGGTTCCCTTCAAATATTCTATTGAGATGTATGTTTTTACTATTTTGAAAAAGGGAAGAAAGAAACTAAGTGAATGCAAAAGGTAAAATTTGGTGATGCACCTAATTTGGATAAAAAAAATGCAATCTGATCCACAATATTTACTCAGAAATCTAACTTTTACACAATCCAGACTTGGCATAAATATCACATAAGTGATTCTAAGGAAGGTTTGAAAACAGGGTTCTTGTGAAGGAAATGATTTTTTCACAACATAACAAGACTATTTCTGGTTAACACAACCTAAGACCTGTAATGATTATATGCTTAATGCTGCAAACAAGGAAGTGAGATAATAATTTTAAAGGTTTAATGATAAAACACAGCAAAATTTCATCAAAATCACTTCACTAATTAGCACTAAATGGAAAGGTAATTTAACTGATCTAAAAAAAAAGTAAATTCCTACAAAGAAGATAAAAGTATAACCTATAACCCGTTGATCTCTCAATAAAACTGTAAAATATGAGTTACAAAAATTCTCCAATCTATCTGAATCAGAATGAGAATCAAGAACCGGCAAAAACAAACTTTTACTTTACAATATATAGGTTTGCTCTCTCAAAGAGGCATGCAAAATATGGACTTGCAAATAACTGCCTCTAAAAATAATCACTTTCGAGCAACCTCCAAAATCTTCAAAATAAGGGGCTAAAACTGTCACAAATTGAGCAAAAATAGCTCCAATTTGGGCCTCTCCATATGCTTCACCAAAACATTGACCAAGAACCCTAAAAATACTCCTAAAAATAATGCAAAAACCTCCTATGTGGTCTAGTTAACTCAACTAATCAATTTGCATGATTTTGCATGAGCAAAATTGATTGTGAGTAAATAATAAAGTAATAAAAAATAATTACTTTATTATTGGTTACAATTTGTTCTAATTTTGACTTTACATTTTGTGGAAAATAATAAAGTAATTTAGAAAATATTACTTTATTATTTATTTACATTTAATATCTTTGTAAAATCATGCATGATTAGAAGAAAAAACATTAATCCTTATCACTCCATTTATAGTTGCCTAATTTGCATGATATGAGCACAAATAGGACTTAGAAGAAAATGAAAATCCCCTTATACCTCCATGTGAGAAAAAAAATCCCTAGTTTTAAATAATGCATATACATCAAGGCAAATTTTTTTACTCTTATCACTCCATGCACTAAGGAGAAGACATTATCCATATATCATGCTTTAAAAAAACCATAAGTAATCCTATGCATCATAATATATCCCCATGCATAAAACAATATACATTAAAGCCTTATGACTCCCTTTGATTCCCTAGTGCATACACATATCATTATATTTTTAAGTCACCTTATATCTCCTTGTGCAACTTCAATACCAAGAAAGCCTTATAACTCCATGACTCCATGCATCAACACTGCCCATATATCATGCTTCACCTTGTCTGCCACCTTGTAAATTTCATGCTCTATCCTCCATGCACATCATGTCTAAAAACCATACTCCTTTGACCTTGTCGGCCACCATGCATAATTAGGAAGGATCTTGACCTTTGAATGTTTGCAAAAAAGACAAGGAACCTCGACTAGCATGAGTTTTTAAATGAAACAACATTAACCATGCTAGTTGTCGACCACAAAGGAGTTAAATAACATAAGGCAAAAAGCCTTGCTTTCTCACCATACCGACCCTTTTTGAATTAATAAAATCAAGCCTTAACAATGTTGGTCGGCCACTCCATGTTATGACAGCTAGGAATCTTCAAGACTAAAGTCTTGACCATGGGCATTTTGGATAAGGTAATTATTTGTTTGTCTTTTGTGAAATAAAAAAAACACTTGAGAGAAAGAACCTTTGAAAAAAAGCAATGGATAACCCTAAAAGTTGCTCATTCTTCATTTGGCACATTTCTTCATTTGCTCTATAACTGCATTCGATTAGGGTTTGAAAGTTTGAAGCATATATCTCTGGTTTTTACTCCCTTCATGGCTTTCTCTTGGTCCAATCTTCAGAAATCTGCATGCAAGAAAGAAGGTAACATGTTTTGAGTTTCATATGATGCATCTTTGTTGAAATCTGTAGCTTCTTTCTTATTTAATGGTTGCCGCTTCCTTCTTCTTTCATGGCTATATCCATACTTTGTGCATTCTTTAACAACACTCTTTCTTGTCTTTGCATCATTCCTCTTTGCAACTATTACCTGCATTTGAAAGTTTGATACAAAAAAGGCCGCAGATAGGTGTCTCTTCCTGCCAGAAAAAACAAGGTAAGCACTTCCCCTTTTTCCTCTTCTGTAGCTTCATTTGTCTTTTTATAACTGAAGAATGACAAGGGTCCGTAGTTGAAATGGGTATTGCATTTTCTTGAAGAAAATGACATATCTCTGTCAGTTATGCCTGTATATATCTCCTTTCATCTTTGACTTGACTGTAGGTGCAAAAATCTTGAGGGTTTGAAATTTTATGACAGGGGTTTGTTCCTTCTTGCATATACAAAACCTCCATTTTACTGTGGCTATGCGCCATCTGTATGTAGACACCAAAAAATGTGAAAAATGTTGAGGGTTTCTAAAAATGAAACAAGGGTTTCAACCTTCTTTGCACAAAACCCTTCTCACTGTCACGGCCATTCTCCTTGAATATCTACTATGTTCTCCTTTTGACTATAAGTACAAAAAAGAAAACAAGGAGTTTTCATTTTATATATAGATGGGTATTCAATCTTTTGCATGAAAATTGTCTTCCTCTGGCATGGCTATGGCAGTAGATATACTTTATCACTCTTGTTGATTGTAAGTGCAAGATGGCACTAGGGTTTGAATTTTCTTGAAAAGACCTTCCTCTTTTTGCAGATGGATATACATTTTTATCATGAAAAAGTGCTTCCTATTCACGGCTATGACATCTTCTTCTCTGTGTAGCAACCTTCTTGACTGTAGGTGCAAAAATTTTGTCTGTAGGCAAAAAGGCACTAGGTTTTGAAAGTATTAATAAATGAAATTTCATTTTGCTTTGCATAGAACTTTGTCCTCCTTTAGAACTTGTAACTGTTGTATCTATTGATGATGATGATGTATTTACCTATCTACCTTCCACTATAGCTCTAGGGAATCATGTGATAACAAGATTTTGATATTCAAAAGGTATGATTGTTGTCTCTTTATCTCCATCTGTATCATATATTGACATTTCTGGAAGGCTCTCCTGTTGCACAAATGGCTCCTTTAGCCTATTTGCATATCATATATCTCTTCTGCTTGCTAACTGTAGGATGTTTGATCATTTGTCATGTGTGACTGTGGGATCATCTCCTGACTGTCTTTGGTATTCTTTAGATACTCCTGTAGCTGTCCTTGTGCATACTCACTGTTTATCTCATGATTTGGATCTTTATAGTAGCATATATATCATGCTTTTGTCTTCTCCTTTAGTCCTTTATCATGGTAAGTTCTTATTATGACTGTGTCATTCAGAACAATGGCATATGAGGAAGAAAACTGCTTACCTTGTGCTTCTGTTAATCATCATCACTGTATCTTTTTGCATATCACATGCCTTCTACTATTTCTCCTTCATCATTGATGTGGTATTCTCCTTCAAGAATGTTCTACCCCTGTTGATGGATAAGGAAATTGTGATCTACTCTGACTGTTTTTGCTTGCATAAGCCACCTCATCGATCACTATCATAACTATTTATGATAAATGTGACTGCACTTGTCTTTGTTCTTACAAGGCATCTCTCTTTCTAGCATTTGTTGATTGTATCATGATGTCTTCAACTGTGGTTTAGACCCTGTGATGTCTCATCTGTACCTCCTTGTGTCTTGATGCTTTGAAGTTTTGAGGCATTGATGACTGCCTAGAATAGTCTATGACAATGGTATATTAATAACTATTTCTTCAAACTAACATATGTTAGCTAGAGCTATTGATGCCTTGCTGTTTTGATTTTGTCTCTTTAAAAAGATATAACCTGTATCTCTCAGCTGGCTTGATCACTTGAATACCTATATCATGTCATTTTACTTCTTACTCTTTTGTCATAACGAGATGATACCTTCACATGATTTATCCTGTAACTTTCTCAAATGACACATAAGCTCTGCATCTTAGAAGCTTTATTCTGTTTGTTTTCTCTTCATTAGGCACATTAATCTGAACACTTGTATCATATCCTTGTACTATGAATGCACTCTGTCAGTTGCTCTTATTAGTTGTGATGAAATAAATATATGCATTCACAATTATTCTGTACTTCAGATGGCTCCTATAGCCTGGATGACTGTAATCTGATTTCTGCACTTTGTCTTTGTCAACTTGACTCAGTCATGTTAATATGATTTGCTCCAATCAACTGTAATAATGTCATGATGATATATCTTTTCTGGAAGTTGATTAGATGATGCATGATATAGCTTGGAATGATGCATCCTATCCTTTCTGATACTCTTTTCAAAAATGAAAAGAAACATGTTGGGCTCAAACCCTTGTGGGAGCCACATTTAATCCACATGTTTATTTGTGTTCAAAACAACAACAAAACTTGTCCTATACTTGCATAGTGAACAAACAAGTTAGCATAAAAATGTACCTGATAGTATTGATTGATCTTCTTCATGTTTTCTTCCTGATTTGTTGCATTTATCTGATCTGATCTCTCATTTGAATGCATGATGTGATAAGTAGATGTTTTTGTTTGATAAAAGTATGTGATAACTTTAAACATCCGGAGCACTAACAGGGATATCCCCAAAATTTTGCAGGTTCAACTGATGATGAAGCTTGAAGTGAAGACTGGAAGGCCGACATCAACAACAATCTCCATCATTAGGCAATGATGGATGTTTAAATTTATCATGTGTTCATTTATTTTCCTTTTATCAAACAGATGCATAGCTTGCATGTCTGCAATTGCTTAGTCTAGTTACTCCCATGACTTGTGTGGGACACATTTGAACACTTCTTTTAAATAAGATTAGTTAATTTATCTTATGCATATGATGTATATGTATTCCCTTTTCAATCAATGTATGAGATAAAGTAACAGATACTTGAATGTATGTTCAAAACATGTCATGAAATAACAATGCAATACAAAATATCTTTCTTTCTTTTATTCAAAACTGATTAACTGAATAATCAATCTAACTTATAACTCCTGAAAGATCAAACTGTGTAGAACAACTGTATTTCTTGAATCTTTGATTTGTTGACAATCTTATTCTCTTGTCATGATAACTCATTAGTCTTGATTAGACTGATGGGTTAGCTTGACAACTGGATATCATCTTTGCTTTGTCAAGACATCAACTGTTCAAAGAATGCATAACTTTGAAGTTTTCTTTTATTCCTTCTAAACAATTACACTTAAGTCCAACTAATTTTAAGTGTGAACAAAAAATTAGTAACAGTTACAGCTAAGGATATATGGAGAGAATTGACAAGAATTTATCAAGGTGATGATAAAGAAGAGGACAACTTGTTATCTCAGAAGAATAACAATGATAGAAGACATTCACATGAAGGAGTTGAGGTCCAATCTCTTTCAGAAGAAGCTAACATCATAAGTGATGATGATCAAGAATATGATGAACAAGATTGTGAGATTGATATGGAAGGAGAGCTCATATATGCTCTGAGTGAACTCAAGAATTATAAGAAGGATAGCCAGAAATTAATGTTGCAGCTACAACAAGAAAGATACTTCAAAGACAAAGAACTCTCTGATCTTGAAGAGGCAAGTATTCAGATTGCAAATTTAAGGACACAAATTGATAACTCAGACAATTTGATTATCAGTCTGAAGATAGAGGTTGAGGAAGCTAAGAGGATAGCAGATGTTTCAAAATCTAACCTTGAAGTTAGAAGGATTGAGAATCTGAAATTAGAGGTTGATATTATCAATCTGAGAAAAGAGTATGATGGTCTCAAGGCTTTATCTAAGAAGTATAAGGAATTTGAAGAAAGCACAAGTAAGCTACATGAGATGCTGGGTAAACAGAAACATCATTTGAACACAACTGGATTTGGTTATGAAGAAGGAGAGTGTTCCAAAGCTAGAGAGACTCCCAGAAGGAAAATTGATTTAAGTCATCATGTTGCTGCCACATAAGGTAAAAGGACGAGTGAAGCCAAGGAGAAGACCAAAGATGAGTTTGTCAAAATGCACAATTAGAGAATAATTTTTAGAAGAACTGCTCCAGTAAAACAAGCATACATGTACAGGTATAATTATTCATTTAATGGTTATTGTTATACCTGTAATCACTTTGGACATAAAGCAGTTAATTGCAGAAGAAATCAATTGGCTTTAATAAGGAATGCTAATATTGTGTGTTTCAAGTGCAATTCTCCTGGTCACAAAGCATATAGTTGCAGAATGTATGAAAGAATAGCATCACCTGGTTTGAAAGGTTGGAAAAATAAAAAGATTGAAAAGGTTTGGGTGAAGAAATCTAGACAGAAGAAAGAATCTGTGAAAGTTTGGAAGCAAAAACAAGATCAAGAGAAAATAAATTCTAAACTTGTGCATCTTGCAAAAGTCACTTCATTAATGCATAACACATGGCATGAAATTAGGGGGAGTTGTTCATGTCTTATCAATTATCCCCAAATAAGTCTCAGGAGGTTGAAAATGGAAGAAGTTAATTCATTGCACATGTCTCTGCATTTGGTTTTGCAAAAGTATTGATAATGGTTATGTATATATCAGATTTGACATTGTGTTGCAAAAAGGTATCTTGTGCAGGAACAGGAGGATGGTCTTCATCAAGATAATCTTCATCTCTTCAGATGGTTTACATTCTTTATCATGTCAAGATGTGTGTATAGAAGTAAATTGGTTGCAGGTTGATTGTCAATCTTGGAAGGCTTGTTAATGTCATCTCTAGAGTGCTCATCATGAGTTGTGAATTTTGTAATGAGTAGTCTTCATGTGGTTATCATATTTTTTCTTGTTAAACCTTCATTGTTGTTCATCATAAGTATTGATGTGATTATGGTATCTTTGCATGAAGTTCAAGTTCAGATAAGTCATATCAAAGAAGTCAATTTTTATGATCATACATCATGCTTTATGCTTTGGGAGATCTTGGAGGTTTGTCAGGGTTGATGATCACATCTAATTCTTTGTTGAGCTATTTCAGATGTGTTTTTTGTGGCATGTGTCTTGCATAAGAATTGGAGCTTTCAGGTGGATTAGACATAGTACCAAAAGAAGATGGTCGACTGGATGTCAAGTCATGCTCATATGGAAGTGTTCTTGATGTGATTATCTGACATGTTTCTTTGATGGTTTTCATCATTAATATGTTTCAGGGAGGTATGTACAAATTGTGTGGTTCTAGTTTTGAAGTGGTATCAGGTATGTGCTTCAAGCTATGACATCTAGAGATGCTTATGAAATTGATGGTGGTGCCTTGTTTTTTCTTCAAGTTCATTAGTAAATCAGAGGCAAGTCAAGGTCTTGAATCAGTTATGGCAGATGATAATGATAATGTTCAAGTACTAGTTGGTGTTGTGTGTACTATATTTCTTTTCTATAGGATTGAGTTGTCACTATCATGGAAGATTTGAAAAGGTCTTATCAAAAGTGATCATCATGTCATCTTGTGTTGGGAACTGTGTGATGAGGAGTCTTCATATTTTTTGCCTGTAATATTGTCCATCAAGAGTATTGATGTGTTTATGATTTCTTTGCATAGTGTTCAAGAAGTTGGTATTTGGTTGCAGATATATGTCATCTTCATCCTCATATTGGTATTGTGTCAAGAAGTGATAGTTATTCTTGTTAGTGATTGGTAGTGATATTTATGAGCAATGATTTGTTTGTGTACTTCAACACAGGGGGAGAAAATTAATTTGAGTCTTTGTCATTAGATGTCAGAGAGAGAGAGAGAGAGAGAGAGAGAGCATCATGAAGTTTTGCCATCAATGACAAAGGGGGAGATTGATGAAAGTAGATTGTCATTGATGTCAAAAAGGACATGTTTGATGGTCTCATGTTGTTTGCAAGTTGAGGATGGTGCAAGAGGTTGATGTAGGATGGTGCAAGAGGTTGATGCAAGTTGAGGATCTTAGTGATTACATGTTGATATGTTTGTTGTTTGAGAATATAAGGTCATTATCATGCCTTGCCATTGTGAGGCTTGCATGACTTTATCATGTTGCAGGAGTTTGAAATGTCAAGAAGAGTCAAGAAGAGTTAAATGATGTCTTTTCATTTTTGCAACTAATGGTAAGCATTCAAAAAGGTATAAAGAACATGTCTTAAGTCTTATGGGCACCTAATGTTTTTGATCCCACATTCTATGCTATTGAATTTCCTTATTTAAATTTGGAGCCCGAATAAGTCATAAATCTATGATTTAATCCTTGTTCAAATGACATGCTTTAAAGAGGGGAGCTAAATAAAGAACTTGATTTATTCATGAAAAAAAAGGCATCGAATATCATATTTGATGAGGAGCACATTATAAGGGAGTTCAATGCATATTTTAATATTAAATATGGTTTATTTATATATGGTTTGGGGTGCTCGATTAAGCCATATAAATGGCTTTGCTTTTAATTTAGAAAAAAAATTGTCTCCTAAATTTTCGGCCCCCTAAATGTCATCTTTTATGACATAAAAAAAGGTGAATTTTCATATGGAAAGCATCGAATATTCTTTGGTTTTAATGTGAGCATCATATTATTGGAAGGTTTGTTTTTTTGGATGGGCATGAATTTGAAGAAAGAAATAAAAGTTTTTTTTTAAGACTAATTTTAGTCTTTGAAAAGAAGATTTTAAAGCTAGTTTTTAGCTTTTTCATAAGGCAAATTTTTTGTGAAGGAAATTTATTTAAGATTTCTTTCTATTTTTTGGGGGGCAGATAAAGTCTAAAGGAGGAAGTTTTTGCTTTTATAATGAGCATTTGTTTTGGGTCTTAAATTCCTTATGAAGATAAGGATGCTCTTAATATTCTCATAAAGATGAAAAATAGATCCAACGAGAGATGAAATTTATTGAAGATATTTTTTTTGAGAGCAAATTAAGAGAACAAATTGGTGAAGAATGTTTTTATTTGCAGATGATTTATTTTTATAGATTGAAAAATATTGTTGAAAGGAGATGGAAAGACAATTGAAGAAAATGAATGGTAATGCAGAGAAGAGAATATCAATTTTTTTTTTATTACAAGTGCTTTGTGTTTGCAGGAATGATGTATGATGGAGAAGATTTGTTTTGTGAGAAGATGAATGGGGTTTGATATCAAGGGTTATTTTTTAGATGGTGGAGATGATCTTTTTGAAGAAGAATATGAAAGGTTTTTTTTTGAGATATTATTTATGCAAAAATAAATATGATTTCTAACTATTATTTTTGTAGAGGCAAGAATATCAAGGATTGAAATAATTGTGGAGAGAAGATAAAATATGAAAAGTCATCTTGTATATAATGGTTTTGCAGGAACATTGAAGTTGTTGTGTGGATCGTCATATAGGGTTGAATATATTTTGAAAATCCTCTTGAAGAGAAAATACAGATGATAAGTTTTGTATGTGATTTGAGTTGATGAGAAGTATGGTGATATGACAAACACATGTGAAAGAAGAAGTGATTTGTATTGAAACAGAGAAACCCTCTGAATTCTTGGTTTTAATTTGAGTATGAATTAGGGGTTGGTGCTCCTTGAAGTTGGTGCTTCTAAATGAATTAGGGGTTGGTGCTCCTTGAAGTTGGTGCTTCTAAATGAATTAGGGGTTGGTGCTCCTTGAAGTTGGTGATTCTAAATGTATTAGGGGTTGGTGCTCCTTGAAATTGGTGCTTCTAAACATTGTAACCAGTGAGGTTTTTGCTTAAGCCAGTGAGGCATTTTGAGTGGTTTTTTACCCCAAGAGGGTTTTCCACTCTGTAATTTTCTTGTGTCATAATCTCATGTCTTGATGTCTTCCATAGCTTCATTTACGGTATGTGATTTATGTGATTGATCATTTGTTGATTAATTGTTCAAGTAATTAGTTCAATTTTGATAAACCTCATTGTCAATTTTGAAAATTGTAAAAATAATACAACACTGATTCACCCCCCTCTCAGTGTTGTCCTGGACTCCAACAAAGTGTGCCAGATAATGCTGACCGTTGGCAGGTCTTCAATGGTGATAATCAGATCATTGCTTTCTTAGAGAAGACATAACTTTGTTGAACTCTATTTTGAAGGTAGTGATTTTTCGCCACGCGAATATGTTTCTGAAATAGATTCACAAACTGGTGAGGAGTTTCTTCAGCTAAAAGGGAATAAGATTCCAAAAGGTTTGGTTTCTTTCGAAAAGTTATTTGATAAGCATGATAGATATGTCAAACAACAGCAACAACTTGATTCAAGCTCATCCATGGAATTCAAACAGTAAATTTGAGTTCTGAAATAGATCCCAAAATGGTTAACATTGGGAAGTGTTGCATTGTTGATGAGAAATTCAAATTCACTACACTTCTTCGCCATTACATTGATGTTTTGATGTATTCTTATGATGATCTAAAGTCTTTTAGACCTAATGAGATCCAACATGAAATCCCTCTCAAGGTTGGGTCATTGCCTCATAAGCAAAAACAGAGGCAATAGAATCCCAAAATATCAGGTACTATTCTTTCTGAAATCTAGAAAATGTTGAATGCAAGGATAATCTTTCCTATCCATCATTCTACTTCGATTGCGAATATTGTTCCTGTGAGAAAGAAGAATGGAGAAATCCGTATGTGTTGACTTCAGAAATCTCAACCAGTCTTTTTTAAAAGATAACTACCCTTTGCCTATTATGGACCAAGTGTTACAAATTGTAACTGGTTCAGAGTTGCTGTCTATGTTAGACGGTTTATCAAGCTATAATCAAGTAGAGGTCAGTGAAGCAGATCAATACAAGACTAATTTTACAACACCTTGGGGCACATTTGCATACCGTAGGATGTCGTTTGGTTTGATCAATGCTAGCACTACTTTCCAAACAGCAATGGACCTCGCTTTTAGAGATGAGATGGGGAAATTCATTGTGGTGTATCTTGATGACTTGACCATTTTCTCTAAACAGCGTCAAGATCATGCCTACCATTTGCCATAGGTTCTGGAATGGTGTCGTCAAAATGGTATTTCTCTTAATCCTAATAAATCAGTTTTTGGGGTTATGGAGGGTAAGCTTCTCGGTCACATTATGTCCAGAGAAGGTACTAAGATTGACTCAGAAAGAGTCAAGTCTATTTAGAGTCTTACTTTGCTTGCTAGTAAGACTGCAGTTCATGCTTTCTTCAGAAAGGTGAATTTTTTGTGAAGGTTCATTCCAGAATTTGCGGAGGAAACCTATCACATTGTTAACATGATGAAGGGTAAGACTACTTTCCATTGGAGTGCGGAAGGTAAAGCAACATTTGAGGACATTAAGAGAGCCATAGCTCATGCTCCGGTTCTAGTTTGTCCTGATTATACTAAAGACTTCATAATGTACAATTATGCTTTTAAGCATACACTTTCAACCATTCTTGTTCAACAGAATGATGAAGGTGTGGAATCTCCTATTTCATTTATGAGCTGTCCTCTGAAGGCTCATGAATTGAAATACTCAAATATGGAGAAACATGCTTATGTCGCGGTCAAGGTGGTAAAGCATTTCTGGTTTTATATTCTAAATTCTCATACTGTTGTTTTGGTGCCAGACACAACAGTGAAATCTATCCTAACACAACAAGAGTTTGGGACCAAAAGAGGCAATTGGATTGCCAAGATTCAAGAGTTTGATCTTGATATCAAACCTACCAAGCTTGTGCGTGACAGAGGTTTGTGTCAGTTGATTGCCGACAACGTCCCAAAAGAAACAAGTGACGAAGAAGAAGAGGTTGAGGATATGCTAGCTGTTCTCTTTATTACTACTACAGATGAGTGGTATTCTAATATTGCTCATTTTCTTACCTATGGTGATTGTCCTTCTCATCTATCCTATAAAGAGAAGCGAACTATCAAGTTAAAGGCTGCAAACTATGTCTTGTGGGACAATGGTTTGAATAAAAGAATCCTTGATGGAGTTTTTCTCCATTGTGTGGATAAAGCACAACAAAGCAGATTTATGGAGTCTTTTCACAATTTGGCTTGTGGAGGACATTTTTCTGCGCCTGTGATGGATCATAAAATTTTGCGGGCTAGGTACTATTGGCCCACATTGTTTCAGGATGCGTACAACTGGGTACGTAGATGTGAACTATGTCAGCAGTTTGTTGGAAAGCCTAAGTTGGTTGTGCACACTACCACTCAAGCTAGTTGTAATCGAAGAACCTTTCCAGCAATGGGGCATTGACTTCATTGGTACTATGAACCCACCGTCAAGTGAAGGACACAATTTTGTTCTCAATGCAACTGATTACTTCACCAAGTGGGTGGAAGCCATTCCAGTCAAGCATCCTACTTCAGAGGTGGTATGTAATTTTCTTAAGGAAAATATTATTTCCCAGTTTGGAGTTCCATATAAAATTGTAGTAGATAATGCTACTTGTTTCTCTTCCCACGAGATCACTAGTTTTTTCTATGAACATGGGATTATCCTTTCTCATTCTTCAAACTATTATCCGCAACAAAATGGTCAGGCAGAATCTAGTAACAAAAATCTAGTTACCATTATCAGGAAACTGGTTGAAGATAATCAGAGAACTTGGCATAAAGCTTTGTTTGATGCTTTATGGGCAGATAGGATTACCCCCAAGAGGGTGATATGTATGTCACCGTTTTAGCTTCTATATGGTCTAAATGCAGAGATACCTATTACCTTGGAGTTGCCGACATTAAAGTTGGCAAAGGCAGTAGAAGATAGAACTTTTGAAAGTTCTATTGACAAAAGGATAATGTACCTCACTGAACTTGAAGAACAATGGGCTATGGTAGTAGACCATATTGCTGAACATCAAAGTCAGGTGAAGAAGCTTTTTGACAAGAAGGCGAAGGTTCAAGAATTTCAAATTAGGGATCAAGTCTTGTTATGGGACAAGAGGAGAGAACCAAAAGGAATGCATGGGAAATTTGATTCCCTATGGAGAGGCCCATTCGTCATTCATCAATTTTGTGGTGAAAATAGCTTCTTGTTGGAGTATCTTGATGGAACACCATTCTTGCTGCCTCACAGTGGACAACATCTGAAGCACTTCAATCCTTGAAGTATCAGATAAGTTCATTAGTTCATTTGTACATTTGTATAGTTTTTATGTTTTTATTTTTCATTTTTTAGTCTTTTGTGTCTTTTTCTTTTTTGGTAGCTTGACTCTATAGCCCAATGGCATGGATGAAGGCACTTAGAGACTGGATTCTTCTCCCTTTGATCGTTTCAAAAAATGATCGAAGGAAGTTCCCCAGTTAGAGCCAGCTGTTGTTCTCAAAATCAACTACGCTCATTTTTGTAGACAACCCCTATGAAACTTGTCCATTTCATAGTCTACACTCTAAGTTCGCAAATTGAGACAAGTTCTCTTGGCCTCGTGCAAAGTCATTTGACACCGTAAAATAGCTTATGACATTCCCCTAGATCAGTTCCTCGGGATTCACGAAAATTGACTAGGTTGTAAGCTTGTTAAAATATCAATTTTGATCATTTTGGGGTGTTAGTAATTTTTTAAGCCTTTATGTGCAATGTTGGTCATATCTACCACTCTTGCATATCCTTAACGTTTTAAAGTGCAATGTTAGCCAAAATTGTCGCTTCTACATGCTTGTCTTGTTTCCTTATTAACATGCATAAGCGGTTAAATCCGCCGCTCACGCATACCCCTTATCAATTTCGCATATGTATAAGCGGTCATATCCGCCGCTCATACATGTTGAACCTTCATGTGTAGGAGCGGTCGTTCTGACTGACCAAGCATAACTCAGCGAAATCTTTGAAACTACGGTGACATTAATGCCACTCGTGTTGGCATTAATGTTTTTGTTTTTTACCTTTTTAAATGTTTTTATTCATTTTGATTAGTTTGTTTTCCATTTTCAAAACCACAAACAAGCTGTGATACCTCCTTGAGATCGTTTGATCGCGTGGATTTCAGATTTGGGCAGATTTTGGGTCTCTATGGTTGCGTTTAGGGTTTCAGTTTCTTGTTAGAGGTAAGTCTTTGTTTTTGTTGTTTTTGTTTCTATTTTAAAACTAGAGTTTCATATGTATTGAACATGTTTGTTATACTTTTATTTTATTGTAATCTTTGTTAAGTTTTCCTTTTGTTATGGATCGATTGAAACTGTATCTTCTATATGTTTTATCGCCATTGTTAGTGTTCATTCTTAAAAAGCCTAGTTTTCATTTTCGTATGAGTCATAACCTTTCCCAACTGTGTCTTCAAATTTCTTTAAACTTGTGTTGTTTTGTATTTTTGATCTCCTACCTTTGCATTTATTAGATAATGCATTGGCGGTTAAAGCCACCATCGACGCACTTTACCTTAGTCGTTGTTCTAACCTATGTAAGGGTGGTAAAATTTACCGCTCCTACACAAAACCTATGTACTCCACATGTATGAACGGTGTATTCGCCCACTACTACATATGATAGTTTTTCTATAAACACATGCTCAAGCGGTCATTTTGACTGACTATGCACAGAGTGCCTTACATAAACTTGTTGTTTTACCCTCATGTAAGGGCGGTCAAATTGATTGCCCCTACATCAAGAACATTATCTTACCTCATACATGCAATGGCGGTCATTCTGATCGACCTTACATGTTAAACATCTTTACCCCATATGCAGGAGCGGTCATTCTGACCGCCCATGCATATTTTCCTAAATTTTTCCTAACACTGGGAAAATTTGCCTTTCAAAGCCTATTATCCTGCTTTCACCTTGTTCCTTGATTTGCGTGCTCTCAAGTCCTTCAACGCGCATTCCCGTGTTCATGATCATCAATTCGCAGTAACCCCAATTTGCCTATCTTTCCCCTAATTGCGAGATCATGGCTTTTTGCAGTTTTCAACAAACATCTGTGGTAAACACCTTTTCCAGTTTTCTCTTCAAAGCTGATGTCGGAGCTGTCTCCATCCAAAGCTAAGATCATGAAGTACAAATACAAGGGGTTTTCCCTATTACTTCAATGCAGTCTAATGTTGATGAGATCAGGGATACAGAGATAGGACATGTGGACATGGCCGAGTTCGTGGACAAAACCAAACAATCAAATCCTCCTCGGTATATGTAGAAGATCATCAACAGTAATATTCACTTGGTTGCCTCTTTTCCTATTGCTGCCCACAATCCTGAGTTTGTTCTTCAGGTAGCTAGTCATTATAACAGGGATACTAGGACCATGTCTAATTCCCAAGGGAATGTGATCATGAGACTGGATGTGGAATTTCTTGACAAAATCTTCATGTGTCCTCCTATTGAAAATATTGGACAAATTGATTTTGCTCAAGGGAAAAAGGATTATGATGAAGATGTGGAACCCACAAGGAAACATATAAACAATAAGAGGTTAAAGATTCCTTAGAGTAATTTGACCAGATGGCCAAAGGACCTCCTGAGAAGTGACTTTGTGGAAGAAGTAAGTGATTTGATTACACTATTAAGTCGAATCAGAGGCCTTCCTTCTTCGTCCAAGTTTCAGGAATGGATGTACACATACATCAAGGTAATTCTTAGGGGAATACATCAAATCTTTTGGGGAGAACATATCAGCAATGCTCTACATGAGCAATTGGTGAAAGTCAATACCACCTTCAAGTTTTATATGATTTCGTATCTGGTGTACATTGCTGCAAGCATGAGAAGTTTTCCTGGTCTGACTCATGTTGGTGATAGGAGATTGGTTCCCGTATATGAGTACTATCCTCAAATCACTCTAAAAGGATCAATCCATCATTTCTGTAGGGTTAATGATGCTTTCTTTTTAGTGTTTATGTGTTTGTGGTATAATGAACTGGTGCAGAAGAGAGTTTTAGATGAAGCTTGGGAAGTTGTAAATTCTTTTGGCTGCTTGTTCTTATAGTTTCCTACTTTCACATATCTCAGAGTAGGATATCATCCTGGTTATCCATATATACTTCCACGGTATCCCAGTGACAGGATTGTTCTCATGGAACTATGTAGGCAGCTAATTATGGTGCACAATAAACAAATGGAGCTAAAAAAGTTAGGGATTAAGTTTCCCGTAGAAATTGGAAGGTATTCAGTCCAGTCAGCTACCAAGGCTAAAACAGTTCAATCTGAAATGCAACTGGTCACAATGAAGACTTTCAAGAAAAGAGATCATTTTGATTTCAGAAGGGTACATGATAAAATCAAAAGAAAGTCAACTTTCCACATGCCAATGCTTGAAGATATTTGGGCTGATCTCAGAACACAAAATCAAATCAGGAAACTAGATTATTGCAGATTCCATTTGAGTCATATTGAAGAACTGGGCCTTGCAGATATTCCGGAGGGAATGGAAGATGATGGGAATGTTTTGGATCCCAAATACAATACTGAGAACATTGAGGCCTCACCTCTTCCAGAGGTCAAATGGTCAGTCAAAGAGGAGACTTCAATCAGGAAAAGGTTTTAGCCAATTCTGGCTAATACAAATGTATGGTTAGAGAGCAAAGGGATTAGTTTGAAAGAATTCCTTACTGGATCAGAGACCAAGGTTCAAGAGCAAATAGGCAAAAAAGTGGAAAACCGGACCAAGAATTAAAGTGACACTCCCTCCTCTTCTAAAGTACATAAGCCAAAAATCAAATTTATATCTAAGGGAGGTAAGAAGAAGGAGGTTGTAGGAACTTCTAATGTCACTAAATCAGGTGCCGAGGACACAAATGTTGAGCAAATGGAGGTTGAAGAGGTTGACACTGAACAACAAAATATTGAGAAATCTAATGATGCCCAACAAGAAGAAATGTTTGAAAAGCTTGATGAGGAAGGAGAAACAGAACAAGGCAAGGATGAGAATGTAGAACATGAACAACTTGATAATTTACAACCTTCCCCATAGAAGGATCTTCCGTTAGAATCCCAAGTTTCTACGCCTCTACTTCATGTTCCAATTTTTGGTAGTTTTTTTGTAGTTTCAAATGCTCCTATTTCACCCATTTTGGTTGTTTCTTCTGATAATACCCCCCCTTCTTTGAGAACAAGTTTTGGGACTATATTTGATTCCTCTAGTTCCATTCCAAGTTTATCTTCCCCATCTTTTGATATTGGTGAACAATCTATTTTGGAACATCTTCTAGATGTTTCAGAGAAAGTTGTTAACACAGGTGTAATTTTTACCAACACCAGTCCTATTGTTACCATAACAGATGTGAGTATGGATCTGGCAAAATAGATAATTGATTCTTCTCTGAATGTTGGTGCTTCAACACTTCCTCCGTGGTTGTCTGCATACACTCCTAAGAGAAAGAAGCAAGCAATTTCACCAGATGAAATTGATATTGAGAAGTTGTTGCCTATTAAATCAAAGACTCTGAAGAAGAAGCCTGCGACTATTTCTAGGCTTATCAATGAAAAAAGAATTAGATATGAAGAAATTGCCAAGCCACCAGAGGATGCTACTATTGATAATTTTGATATGAATGGTTATGTTGTCTCAAGAGTTGAGTTAGGTAAGATAACTCATGAAGGCATTAAGATAGATTTTCAAACTACTGCCAGCACCTTGCTTGAGAAATATGATGAGGTCAAGAAGGAGAAAGACAAGTATAAAGCCAAAGCAGAACAACTTGCCGTTGTTCTTCAGCAAATAGTAAAATCATGTGAGATTATGGAACCTATGGTGGTAACGGTAGAAGATCCTCTGATTCAAAAGGTGGAAAAAGCTTAGGCCAGAGGGAGAGTAGTTGGTGATATCATGGAACGTCTATTGGCACAAGGAAGAGTTCTATTACAGACCACAGTGGAAAGAAAAGGAAAGATGGACAAGGCAAAAGCTGAGCTTGATAATCTTATTGATTTACTTTCTCAAGAACTACAAGATCAAGAGGGAAGCTTAGAGGAGTGGATTGATATGAAGAAGATCAAAATAAAGAATCTGATAACCATTGGGGTCATCTCAAACTAAGAGTCTTATCTTAAGACTAAGGAATCTCTTGTCCACCACATCAATGTAATAAAGGGTTTACTTGATGACTTGTGCCAAGTATGTGAAAATAGTGAAGACATCAATGTCTTGCTTCTACACAGGTTGGAGGAACTCCCATGCACTCTGAGAGGTGAAGGTCACAAGTTTCTTTCAGTGGAGGAAATGATAGATGCTTTTGAGAAAATAGTGCAACAGAAATTTGAAGATGAAGTGCCTACAGTGGTTTCGATGGACAACCTTTATGATCAACATTCAACTTTTGAAAATCTGAAGGACAACCTTGAGAAGCATGGGAAGGCGATAAAGGCAGTGAAAGATGCAGTTCTCCGGGCCCGTACCATTTCTAACAATATGGCTAAACCTGATGCGTGTGAAATGGTAGCTATACAGGCCATGTACAAAAACTTTCTCAAGAAGAATGATGGTGGCAGCTGAAGTTCCTTTTCAATACCTTAGTTTATTTTCATTCTTGTATATGTAATTTGAACTTTGTTATGGACATACTCACGTGTAATTTTCCAAAATGTAATTACATATGAGACAAAAGAAGTCATAAGTCAAATAGGACTCTTTTGTTTGAATAAGTCAAAGTATTTAGGATTTCCCTATTTTTGCTCTAGGCTCCTCCCTATAAATAAAGAGGGCCTCTATTGTATCTTTTATCTTTTTTCTATTGCAAAGAAACTCTACCAGATTGGAAAACATTTCAAGACTTTGAGATTTTTATGTTTATCATATTTTTAAGTGAATATCAATATAAGCAAGCAATTTGAGTATCAAACTTTGAGTTGAATCACATTGTGTTATGAGATCAATCTTCTTATGTCATTGGTGTTATATTATACTAGAGCATTGCTAGAATTGTGGAGTTTATTGGAATTTGAGAAAAGTGTTCTTATTTTGATTGAATCGACTTTGTGCTATTTTATCATTGCGGAAGTTTGTAGTTACATTTGTGAAGATACAATTGTTTAGAGACTTTGTGCTATAAACTATTGTGTGCAAGTTAGTTATATCATATTGGGTGAAAGTGGAGACTTTGGGTTGTACACTTGATTTCAATTAAGTTTATTTGGAGAAGATAAGTGAATCAATAGAAAACTTTGTGTTTCTATGGTTTGTCTTGATTCATAAGTTATTAAACATTGTTTTAGTTCAATTTGTTATATTGAAGAGAAAAACATCTATTCTTAAAGAAGAGAATAGGATGAAGTGATAACACCCCGATATAGTTTTTAGTTTGTTATAAGTATTAAAAGTTGCTTGTTAGAAAGAGCTCGTTATCTAAAGGGAACCTCCCCTTGCTGCTGAGAGGAGAGACTCAGTCTCATTATAGTTGTGGCAATATAACCATTTTTTCGTTGGTTAGCTAAACGACAAAATATTCACCGAACAAAACAGTAAAGGGATACAATGTCAAAAAGTAATCTAAAAGATTCTCTTGTAAACAGTAAAGCTATTGAAAAGAACTACGTATAGTGATTGCAAGGTGCATCTTTCTGGGTTGCCGAAGCTTTTAAACAATGCTAAAAGATTGGACTTTACTTAGAAGTGGGCTATGTGATAATGATAAGTATTTCCTGAAATAAAATGAGCAACACTTCTTGTGAGAAACTTAAAATGACAAGCTACACAAGATATGTTATAGCTCAAAGTGTGTGCGGTAGAATAGAACTTGTTTACTATAGGTAAAAGAAAATGTTTTTAAAGTATAAAAGAAATTGTTATATTGAAGAATACAACCATAACAGGAAAGCAAAGAAATAATTGTTACCTGATTTGCAATAACGCCATATATTTTGTGGAAGATGTAAAAGAGCATCACAACCAATAACAAAGTATTAGCCTTCTTCAATAACCAAAAGAAATACATAACTTTGCATGGTTATTTGTATACTCTTATTGAATACTTTGTTAAAGAATTTGGAAAATAAAATGATAACAAACATGTTTTAATCATGGCAGATTGAAGTTTGTAAATTGTTAATTTCAGATGTATACATTTCAAATACTAATTTTGTTTCATCTACAAATGGTGTCCTCTATACTTTATACTTCTACTTCTAACTGTTTCATTACTAGGTTTCTGGGACACAATACAAAATTGACTAATGAACAACTTCATTTATGAGAATTATTGAATTGTAATCAGTCTAGACATCTACAGTAGAACAAAACTGCTTGGTTACTGTTCAAAACCACTATTTTGCACGCACAATAACAACGCTAAATTTGTTTCGTTCATGATATTTCTATGCGCTCTAAACCCTAGCAGTCATACTATAGTATAAATGTTCTCGGGATCTCCAACCAATAGTCTTGAAGATCGCAGGATGAGAGAAGGGACTGGAACCCTAGCAAACTAGCACAACAAAAGCCTTGAAATCATGCAGTTGGACCAAATACCATACCACAAGAATTGTAAGCCGCTACTTGGCTGTGGCAACAAAAATAAAAACTTTTCCCAAAGAAAGACACATGGACTAATTGGATAAAAATATGCAGCTATACGTAAACCTAGTAGAAACCCACAGATGGACTGTAAACATAGCCCACTCCAAAGCATGTAAAAACCTTACAGATTGAAAGTTAAATTATCAGCAAACTGGCACAAGAAAAGCTCTCGAATCGTACACCTAGACCAATTACGATACGAGAGAGATTCAAACCCCTCATTCGAAGAAAAACCATTGCTTATTATGATTCCCTCCCATTCCCTAAAAGCACCGTCTTTGCAACAAATCACAGGCCTCATGCAAAAGAGTACTTCCTCTGTTGGATGGAAATCCCAAACCTTGACAAAAATCCTTAAAATCTTCTATGAATGATCCTCGTACAACCGACAAACTGCATACAGACCCCGCTCTCTCTCTCTCTCTTTGTCACTCTCTCCGCATTATGATAAAATTAATTCTATAGAATACGATATACCCACGATGTAGAAAGGTAAAATTTTCTAGTCCTCTTGGCAACATTGTCTTTAAATAGTTATATTTAATATAGATCAAGTTTAAGAACGTTGTCATACTTTATGTGCTATAATCGGCTTATCGGCAAACCATGGAACTCATGGATTTAGGAACCAAAAACAAAGTTCGAATATAGAAACAGAAGCTGATAAAGCTAAACAAAATATGACTTAAGCCTTTTCGGCAAACTGTCTAGTTCAAGATATACAACTTTCCCCAATAAAAGTAAAGATGGGTTCTTTCTCTGATATGTTCATTGACTGACATATAAAATTTTCAAGTCCTATTGGGAAAGCCATTGGCTTAAAATAGTTATATTTAATATGGATTGGTTTAAAACAACCCTGCCTTACTTTATCTGGTATAATCGACTTATTGGCAAACCAGAGAACTTATAGAATTAGGAACAGAAAACAAAGTTTGAAAATAGAAAAAGAAGTCGATAAAGGTAAAGGAAATTTGACTCAAGACTTGTCCGACAAACTAGATACAGACCCCGCTCTCTCTATCACTTTGTCCACGTTATGATAAAAATTAATTCTATAGAAATACGATATACCAACAATGTAGATAGATAAAATTTTCAAGTCCTCTTGGCAAAGTCAATGCCTTTATTAAATATAAATATTTAATATAGATCAATTTTAAGAACATTGTCGTGCTTTATGTGTTGTTATTGGCTTATCGACAAACCGCGAAACTTATGGATTACAGAACCAAAAACAAATTTCGAATGTAGAAAGACAAGCAAATAAAGCTAAAGAAAATATGACTTAAGCATTATCGGCCAAGTGTATAGTTCAAGATGTACAACTTTCGTCGATAAAAGGAAAGATAGGTTCTTTCTCCGATATGTTCAGCGACTGATATATAAAATTTACAAGTCCTATTAGGAAAGGCATTGGCTTTAAATATTTATATTTAATATGGATCAGTTTAAAAGAACCTTCCCTTACTTTGTGTGGTATAATCGACTTATCGACAAACTGGGGAACTTAGAAAATTAGGAACGACAAACAAAGTTTGAATATAGAAAACAAAGCTGATAAAGGTAAAGAAAATGACTCAAGACTTGTCCGCCAAGTGTCTTGTTCGAGATATATACAACTTTCACCAATAAAATAAAAGATAGGTTCTTTTTCAGATAGGTTCACCGACTGAGATTTATCATCTAAAGACTGAATCACATACTTGTCGACAAAATGAGAAAATCACATACTGGATCAGAAAATCAATACGAACCAAAAACAAAGTTCAAATATATAAGGAAAAGTCGATAAAGTTAAAAAATATATATTTTAAGGCTTCTTGACGAAATCTCATAAAACGAAATAAAACATTGTTCATAAACCCTAATTTTTGCCAATAAATCCTAAGTTAGGAAAGTTAACTTTCACTGAAGTGGATGATTGGTTATTAGCATACTAAAAATTAAATTTTTAACGAAAACTTTAAATCTTGAAGAATATTGAAAATTGATCCCATTAAATATTTATATCTTGAACGAATGTTGTACTTGTTAATCGTGTACCTTCATTCCAATTTTTTTTTGTCGTATAAAACATAACTCACCTGGAAATAGAACTGCGTGTTTGATTTTCAATTGGATATATCATATTAGCTTTTTTCTGTAATATTAGTCCTCTGCCAAAACAAAGACACAAATCAATATTATTTGCTTTAGTCACTGAATAAACAAATTAAAGAGTTAGTTAAAATTTATGAAACCCATAATATCCCAGCACTATATAGTAGAAAAATTAATTAGCACTCAAACTGAGAAACCTAATATGAATTTGAAAATGATGATATGCCCCATACTTTTATGCATTCCACTATACTAACTTCAACATAGCAGAGTTTTGCTTCAGTGCAGTGCATGCATGCATTTAAAATCTTGAACAATATTGAAAATTTAGCATCAAATCTTTAAATCTTCAAACAATGTCAAACTTATTATTCATCTATCTTCATTCTAAACTTTTTCCTCCTATAAAACATAACTCACATGGAAATAGTATTGTGTGTTTAATTTCCAAACAAATGTCTTCTTCTTTTGTCCTGTCAAAATTGTCCTCTCGCAAAAGGAAGCCGCAAATAAATATTTTTTGCTTTAGTCACCCAAAAAAAACTAAACAGTTCTGAATTTTTTATAACATATTAAAGAAAAAGTTTAATACAACCACTAAAATAGATAAGTTACTACAACTAGTAAACAGAGAAGTTCACCAGTACTAATAAAGAAGCATAAACAGAGCTCACAACAGCTATTGTAGTCCTCCAGTTCAAATATTAGCTCTCTATTAATAACAATTTATTTTAAATAATCCCCTAATTTCAGAAAGATAACTAACTTTAAACCAATAGCTTCAAAGGTTTACTAATAATAAAGATAGATTAAAAACATATTATCATATAAATATTACATATTCACATCTAAAATATATCAATATTAAACAATTATATACAAATATATATATATATATATATTAGTATAACATTTTTATTTTTACTATAATATAACATAAATATAAAAACAATAATCATAATTCCATTCATATGTAAAATCAATAATCCCATACATATTTTATTGCTATTATTATTATTATAATTATAATTATTACTATTCTATAATTATTCTTATAATTCTTATTATTATATTATTATTATTCTTATTCTTATTCTTATTATTATCATTATCATTAATAATTATATTGTTTTATTCAATACAAATTAAACTATGACATTAATATTAAAATAATAATACAACATGATACAATATTATAATAATAATAATAATAATAAATAATTAACAAAAAAAATTAATAACATTTAATACACAAATTAACTATAGAATGCTGACAAATAATTTATATTTATGCCAAGGAAACTATAGGCGTTCTTAACTAGTTATTAATAATTCTTTTTGCAACCAATGAGAACTCAAATAGTTTTTCCATTTAAAAAATATTTAGCTATTGCTATTGTATAGATGCAAATATTATAACAAAACATATTTAAAAAATAAATTTTCTTTAATCTAATTGGCAAAGCGATTAATGTGCATCCATTACAATAATGGCAGCATAATGGCGATAATATTGGCTTATGGAAATGGAGTGGTAGGCTGACAAATGAGTTTTTATTATCTAGTAATTATTCTATCCAAAATAAACCAATGACAAGAGAGTATTTTTTAAATGTTAAACAAATATTAAATTTTTCCTAAATCTATATGCAAATATTTGTTGAATAAACCAATGACGAGAGTATTTTTTTAAACGTTAAACAAATATTAAATTTTTCCTAAGTCTATATGCAAATATTTTAACAAATATTATTGAATCAGATTTTTAAAAATATAATATAATACTATATAAAAATATTATAATATTAGAATAATGTAATAATATAAATATATTATTATCATATTTATAATATAAACATTGTTTATTATCAATCAATAATTAATTATACTATTTCATTAATATTTAAACTAAAAAAAATTATAAAGTATACTATAAATATTACAATTTTGTTATAATATTTATATTAGCTTTAAAAAAAATTATTTGTTTAACATTATTTGAATCCAATTTGTCTATACAACAAATATTTATTCTAAGAAGAAAATTAAGTCAAATATTATCAATTAATATTATACTATATTATAATACTATAATATCAATTAAAATAATATATCTAAGTGTTATAATAAATATTAATAATATAATTAATATTATAACTATAAATAATAACCATTTTGTTGGTTTGACAAAAAGTAAATTTGAAATTTACCTAATGAATTAAAAAATTAAAACTAAAACACAACTATGATTACAACTAAAACACATACTATAATTACAACATTACAAGGTAGGTAACATGGCACTTGTTTAAAATCGTGTCTTTGTTTAAACCCTGCACTTCTATATGTTTTGAAAGAGATTTATTATCGGCTATAATGTATTATTTAATCAAATTATTTTTATATGTCGGCTCGTGGCTCTTTAATAGGTTTTGTTAACACACTCACACACCATTAATTGTTAGCTCTAATAATTAATTTTTAATGAAATATTTTCAATAATTGTTAGCTCTAATAATTAGTTTTTAATGAAATATTTTCAATAATTGTTAGCTCTAATAATTAGTTTTTAATGAAATATTTTCAATAATTTAATCTAAATAATACCAAAAACTTATTATATTTTTTTACAAGAATTAATTCCCATAGTTAAAAACTTATTATAATTTTTTAAATAGTCAACTCTAACTTAAACCAAAAAATTGACAAATTTCAAGATTATTATAAAGTTATTATATTATCAACATTGTTGTTAAAACTAAGCAAACAAAATAAATTAAAACACGACTATTTATAAACATTTTGGCAGAAACTTAGCTGCTTGCACCTCTTGTTATTATAATGACTCCCAAACTGATGATTTTTCACTCTCAGAATTATACTTGTAGGAGGTAAGATTAGTGTTCATAATTTGTTTACATTGCCACCTCCTCCCTTCAAACCGAAATTCTCTCCACATTTATAGGTGTTTGTTGTACTCTCCCAGGGAGAAGATGTCATTTTTTTGAGCCAATCAAGATAAATCATTTTTCAATGTTTTTTCTTAAAATTTTATCATCTTGGAAAAGTTCAAATTTAAATCCAATTTCTCCACAAGAAAAATAATCCTTTGTTTTGATTGGTTTACAATCGATAGATTAATCACTAGATAAGCCTTCAAAACGAAAAACTATTGCAATAATACTTAATAAAGTAATTGAAAAAGTATATTTAAAAAAAAAAAATTCCTAAAACTTTAACACTATTAATAAAATTATATACTTTAAATATAATTTATTAAAAATACAAATAATAAATCTCTTAAATAACCTAAAAACACCAAAACACTAAAGATATCTCTAAAATATATATAGTCTTTTAGATAGATGTATCTAGAGTCCCATTGTGTCATGAGTCCTAGGGCTTAAATTTGATGGCCGTATCACCGTATACTAAAATATGTCATAGAATTTTAAGGGCACCTTTGAATGGATAACCGTCATTAAAAATTGCTTGACAGGCAAAGTCAACCGTCAAATTTAGACCCTGTCAGCATCACTCATGACCATCATGGGCCCGGGAAATTTTTGTTGTATCCAAAAATATATATCTAGTCTGTCACGTCACTAATTGGGGAAAATAGAAATGAAGAAATGTCGAGAAGGTGCTAGAGAACCCTCGTCCCTTCACCTGCACCACCAGATTCCATGTATAAATGCCCCTGCTTCCTTCTTTCTAGTCATAGCTCCAACATTTCACAAATATCTCTTGTTTTACATTTTCCAGTCACCTCTTTCAAAGCGCTTCTACTCTTGCTTCTTCGACTGCAATCACCAGACCTGGTAAGAGATCTGCCTGCTTCCTCTTAAGGCTATTGATTTATTTTTTCTCTGTAATTTGTGAAGAATTTATTTCGCATTTGGATGATCTTGAAGAAGATGAAGAAAATTGACGGGAATGCAGAGCTGTGAGAAGAGATGGATCCTCTTTTGAGTACTGTTCACCAGCTGCTGGGCGCCCCCGACGAAATGGAGAAGCTCCTTAATAACCCTATGCGCTCTTATATTCGGGACACCAAAGCCATCGCCTCCACTCCCGTTGATGTCAAAGAGTACCCTAACTCCTATGTCTTTATAGTTGACATGCCAGGCCTTAAAAATAACGACATCAAGGTATTTTCCTTATAAATCTTCAAACCCTAAATGTACGTATTATTATTATAAACCTTCAAACCCTAAATGGCGTCCACTCCCGTTGCTTCTAAGACTAACACAGCGGTTGCTGTGTGTTTGAGAACAAGCAGGTTCAGGTAGAGGAGGAGAATGTGCTCATAATCAGCGGAGAACGAAAGAGGGAGGAGGAGGAGGATGTCAAATACATCCGGATGGAGCGCAGGGTCGGCAAATTTATGCGTAAATTTACCCTGCCTGATGACTGCAATCTGGAGGCCATTTCTGCCAGTTGTCACGATGGAGTGCTGAGTGTGACGGTTTCCAAGCTTCCTCCTCCAGAGCCTAAGAAACCAAAGACAATCGAAGTTAAAGTTGCCTAGCCGCCCGGCTTTCTGGACTGTGTTTTTGTCATTTCTAATCTGTAAAACAGTCATATAAATATATATTATATAGATACTGCCGGCGTGTTTAATACGGAATACATACGGAATGTAGTGTTTTGGGATTTACCTGGCTCTGTATTTTTGCCACCTGAATTCTTCCTTAAGTACAGAGATATGTAAAGTTTCAGCAACATAATAGTGAAATTGTTATTCGCCGGAATTTTGAATCTGTGTCTGAAATTTAAAATTTTCATCATTCTCCAAAGCTTTTTAGGGTTAAATTTTAAGTAGAAATACCTGAACAGGACAATACACGACACTGCCTGATTCAGATTTCAATGAAACGATGATTCAATTTGCTCCTTCGGGTGTTTGTACGCAAATTTTACAGAACCAAATATTTGGCAGTGCTGTGTCCAAATTAATTGGAAATGACGTATTCGATATGAGAGAAGAGGCGCTCAAGAATAATTATTTGTTATTTGGTGTAACACGTAGGATCTCAAGAAAAAGCGCCTGGCTTTGGCCAATTCCATTTGTCCGTTGGAAGGTCCAATCTTTTGCCGACACGCTTTTGTTAGTGCGGACTTTCTTACGAATATTGGTTAGTACATCGAAAATTTTCGTATATCGTGGCATGTAGCAGTTTTCACGCGTGTGCACTGACTCAACACGTGTCTCAGAAAATGCACGTCGCTCGTCGTTAACTTGAATAAAAATAGACAGACAAAGCACCCTTTTCAAAACAGAGAAACCAACTTTATCTCTAAATAATTATAATTTTGGTAAACTCTTTTTTTTTGGAAATTTGTAGTCTACAATGTGTGACCTGATTTTGGGTCTAGGGTCTATAGGTGGTTTATAACATATGTCAAATTTAATTATTTGTGTTCTAGAATATTTCAATTCTGTGCAAGAACATTTCAATTCTGTGCTTGTGGAAGGGCCTAAATTTGATGGTTCAACTTCCTTCTTTTCGATTATCATTTCAAAGTCCAAAATTGTGAGGCCTCTTTACTTGCCACACTTATGAAATTTGTTGTTCTTTAAATGGCCTCAAATTTTATTAATCCACTAGGTGTTGTTATTGCTGATTTGACAATTTTTCTTTGAATGGCCTTGTATTTTATTAATCCACTAGTTGTTGCTATTGCTGATTTGACAACATATGAGGATGGCTCCACCACTAAGATGATAAAAAGTTATTCCCAATTTTTTTACGAGATATAACTTATGAATCACCTTCAGATGTGGATCTTCTCATTCTAGAGTGTTGGCTTCAAAATTTTACCTTAATTCCTTACTTTGGAAGGGCCCCCTTGAAAGTATGCTTATAGAATGGGTAACCAAGGCTTAGGTCCCGCAAGGAGTATACCTTAATGCTATCCAAAACCTGACAAAGGGATTTTTTCCTTTTTTATTTTGTTGAGTCCAAGCCATCCTCAAACATGGGCAATGGTTTGTCTCCATGTCTTTGCTTGTTTTTACACCCTAGACATAAGACATTGTTATCTCAAAGGAGAAAGCTTTCCATGTCCCTATTTGGATGGAGTATTTTAGGTTCTCTTTACCATCTTAGAATTTGCTACCCAAAATAGTAGGCTTGTTAGGTAATGTTAGTTTGTGTGGAGCTAGATAATTTTTCTTAGCTTGTTCGCAAAAGTGTGTGTGTGTGATGAGATCGATCTCTCTAAGAACTTAAAGGAGACTACTGACATATAGATTGGCTAAATGAGGCACACTTAGCATGTTATTTTACCTTGTCTAACAGCTATTTTAGGTGTCAATTTATCGATCATAAGATCACAGATTGCCCCCTTATCACTCCTTGCAATAAGCTCACTCCTCTCCTTGTTAATGACACTCCTAGAAAAGAAGAGAGTTGGTCAACAATTGTGAATCGTTAAAATAATTGTAATGCTGGGAAATGGTGTACCACCCAAAACTTCAACAAATAGTGGTGGCCAACTACCTAAATCTCAAGCCGGTACTGCTTCACAACTTGATGACATGGGGAAAATTGGTGTTCTCTCACATGGAAAATTGTCTAATGAGGTGAATAATTGTAAGTTCTCTAGAATGACACTTGCGGCATGTGTTTAATTTTCAAATAGAAGCTATTGTTTGTTCTCTGACCTCTCCCCCACAGTGGTTTAGCGTCATTCCCGTAGTCCACTTAGGCGAAGGTGAGTACATTTAAGATAAAAGAAGAGACATAGTCCCCTTGTATTCAGCTAGGAAGTTTCAATACCTCCTTGGAGAATGAAAACTTGCAAAATAGTTATATTTCTTGACTCTTGTCGATGAATTTTGTCTCCTATAATGTTTGAGGTCTAACAGATCTCACAAGGAAATATTTTGTGAGACACTCATCAAAGGTTTCCGATTTTAGGCATTTTTTGTTTGCAAGAAGTGAAATTTTTTGGTTTTTTTATTTCTATTGCTTGTGTTGTTTCGTTAGCAAATCATTTTTTGTCTACCAATCATGATGTGGGTTGTGATAGTGATATCATCTTTCTCCTAAACAATAATTGGATTTAGTTGACCATGGATGTGACCCTATCAACAAAGCTCTATGGGCCCTTTTCAACATTGATAATCATTCATTTAGAGTATGCTTCTAATGAGGCTATTAAAAGATCTTCCCTTTATAATGGATCACTAATCCAATACCTATTGCCACTTAGGTTTTGTGCAAATATTTTAATATGGTTGAAATGGCTAGTGATAAATGTGGGGTGTTTGCCCATGCGTTGGATAACTAGCAAAAGAGGCATGGTATTACATGCATAATAAATTGACGCTTTTTTATCTCAATCTTGGCCATTGCTATAACCATATGTTGTGGTTTACGTGGAGCAATTTGAGGGCTAACTTTGATAGTGTACAAATGGCTTGATAGAGCCATGTTGTCTATCTTTCTTTTCATTTGGAACCTTTACCAAACATTATCCTTTTAGTTCACTTTTCCTTACAATTTTGCATTGTATTGCAATTTGCTACTTCAAAGGCTAAACATTCGTAGTTCTTCCTTAACATGTCTCTATTGACTTATCAACACATATTCGCCCATATCTAATGTGTGGAATTTGGAGCCATGCCCTTCATATCATATAGGCTAGATCGATTGGTGGAATGGTGCCAAACAATGCACATCCTACTTACTCCACATATATGGCTACTAGTTGGCTAGATTCCATTCTCTTGTATGAGGCTACCACTACGAAGCTTGACCACCACTGTAAAGCTCTACCACGCCACGACCACTTCAAAGGCTCAACCCTTGAAGTGGTCGATTCCGATCTCTTGTATGAGGCTACCACTACGAAGATCGACCACCACCATAAAGCTCTACCATGCCATGACCACTTCAAAGGCTCAACCCTTTGCTCTAGAATAAAGGAAACAAGTAATTACCTATTAATTAAGAAAAAGTATCCTAGAATCCTAAAGACATTTCAATCCATGTAGGGAGTTGAAGCAACTAATTGATTTCTTCAACATTCTTCATATGAGGTGATGCAACAAAGTTGTATAAATTCCTTTTATCTATTGTTTCTCGTTGCAGCAAAAGTTTAGTAGATGTTCCTCCTAATCTATAGTTGTCCTCTACTTGTTTCAATTGTTGGAGGATGAGAGTTTAACTAGAAGTGACTCATTTAAACCTTAGTATGTATGAGATTTTCAGCGTACATTTTCTTGAAGATAATTGTGTATGTATAAGTAATTATTATGTTTGTGTTGCATCAATAAAATCTCATTTTCTCACCAAAACCCTACTAAAAACCTTCTTTTTCATCTCAATTTTTACAAGGACAAGTTCAAAGTAGCTAATGGTTCTTCAAGCAAATCTGCCTCTTTAATCCCCATTGTCTAGTCCATTTCACCAATCCTTCTCTTGAATCACAAACATTACTTGGCCTACTAGTTTGTTTGTATTGAATTGCATAAGCGGCTGGTGATTATGGTATGGAATCACAAGTGAATGCATTCACTATGGTGGCAAAAGAGGCTAAGAGGATTGCAGCAAGCATAACATTCATGGGAGTGCAGTCTTCTTTGAGAGTTCCAAATACTCCCTAGGGTTGTAATGTGGTAATGGGTAACCCCCTTATTCAAGAAATTGCCCAAAAGCATGGAAAGACTAGAGCTCAGGTGTTTATTTGTTTATATTCAATTTATTTTGAAAATTTTGCTTGGACATGGAATCGAAACTTAGATTGGTGGGTTGCAATTGAAGGTTATGTTAGGGTTAGAAGCGAAGAATAGAGTGAGAGTACTGGGTTGGCATTGGGCCAAAAATTCATGTATTTACCTGATTGTCTCGTCTCTTTGTTGTGAACAGTAGGTTCATTTGGAACTAACTTCCCATTGTTCAATAGTTTCCCTGCTAAACCATTCTTAGCTGCTCCTAATAGGGCCTCTCTATTAATTGTTTCTGGTGGTTGCTTTGTCACAGAAAATTACTGCATCACTTACCAATAATGTAATTATCATTTTACCATGAGAAAATGAAGCAACCAGTAGACAGGGAGAATGCCACAGTGATACTTAGAGCAGATCATTGGACCTTCCTACGGATAGATGGAATTAACGACAGGCAGATGCTTATAAATAAGAGTTAGACAAATGGACATGCCTATTGCGTATGACAACAGCAGATAATTATTCTTCAACACATACTCTGTAATTTTGCACACGTCATTTCCAATTAATTATTTTTCCTGAGTTCCTACTCTGTAAATTTGCACAATACATTGCCAAACAGAATATTTGTGAGCACGTCTGTTGATTTACATACAACATTGCCAAAAAAAATCTTCTTACTTCTCTATAACCGTAATTCTCTTAAGGTCCCAGCGCATTAACCATTAAAGCAGTGGAGACTGATGAAAATTTCGACCTTTTAAACATAAATTCCACCTAATTAACATTTTCATTATTATATTGCTCAAACTTTACACATCTCTGAAATCTGAGGAATTCAGGAGGCGAAATCATAAAACCCCCATTCGCAGAAATGTAAATCCCTAGACATTACATTTGGATGCATTCCGGATTAAACACGCACAATATTTATACTTATGGCTGTTCTACAGCGCAGAAGGGGGAAAACTGAGCATCTAGGCAACGTTTACTTCAATAGTCTTGGGTTTCTTGGGCTCGGGAGGAGGAAGCTTGGGAACAGTCACACTCAGCACTCCATCATGACAGGCAGCAGAAATGGCCTCCAAGTTACAGTCATCTGGCAGAGTAAATTTGCGCATAAATTTGCCCACCCTGCGTTCCATTCGGATGTACTTTACATCCTGCTCTTCCTCCCTCTTTCGCTCGCCGCTAATTGTCAGCACATTCTCGTCCTCCACTTGAACCTGCTTGCTCACAAACACACAGAAACCGCTTTGTTAGCCCTAGCAGCCAGGGTTTTAAACCTGTTTTATACCCTACAAGCAGAGAAAACAAGGGTTTTGAAAGTTCATAAGGGAAACACCTTGATGTCCTTGTTTTTGAGGCCCGGCATGTCGATTATGAAGACATAGGAGTTACGGTACTCTTTCACATCAACGGGAGTAGAAGCCATGGCTTTGGTGTCCCGAACATAAGTTCGGGTGGGGTTGTTGAGGAGCTTCTCCATTTCATCGGGCACACCCAACAGCTGATGAACGGTGCTCAACAGGGGATCCATCTCTTCTCACACCTCACAACTCTGCAATTTCGTCAAATTTCATATTATTTCACTTTCTGTCTTCCAGATCATCATAATGCAATGACATTCTTCACAAATTACAGAGAAAAAACAAATCTGTAGCCTTGAGAGGAAGGGGCGGATCACTCACCAGGTCTGTGAATTGCTGCCGAATAAGCAGAGCCGATAAACGCTTTGAAAGATGAAATTGGAAAATATTTTAAGTTTACGAACAACGACAGGAAAGCTTTGTGAAATATTGGTACAGTGAGGAGAAAGAGAGAAGCATGAGCATTTAAACATGAAATCTGCCGCTGCAGAGGAAGAGACCAGGCTTCTCTCGCACCTTCTGGACATTTCAGTCTTACGACTAAACGGTTTAATCGGTTTAATGAGAACATTCTCGATGCACATTTGATCGTATTTCTTAACTAGTAATCGCACCTTAGCGTGCAATTGGTACGCTGAAATTGTAAGAGTATTGGAATGGTTGACCATAACCTCAAGTCTATCACACAATGAAACACTTTTTGTCACTATGTTTATACAGTTAATCTTAGTTTTGTAATCTCGTGATGGGTAATGATTTTGTGTTTTAGGAAATGTCTCAGTTTTGATGGGTGGTAAAGGTAAAATTTGGAAATAATTATTCATAGGAAGGTTATGCATGTCTCTCTATCAAGCTCGATTTGTAATTTGTCAAAAAAAAAGTATATAAGCATGCTATATTTAAAAAAAGATGAGGGGAATGGTTTAATACTAAGCACCTCTCTCTCTCTCTCTCTCTCTCTCTCATATATATTCCTCTCTCTCTCTCTCTCTCTCTCTCTCTCTCTCTATATATATATATATATATACATCTTTTCTATTTATCTCTCTTAGTCTCTATTTTCGTCTCTCTATCCCTCTATCTCCATCTCCCCTTCTTTATTCCTCTATCTCTCTTTCCCTCTTCGCCCCTCTCTCACTCTCTCTTGATCTCTCTATTTCTCTTTATCTCTATCTCTCTGTCTTTATATACGTCTCTCTATCTTCCCTTCTCTCTTTCTCTCTTACCATCTCTCTTTCTTTCTCTTTCCCTCTTTATCTCTCTATATCTCTACCTTCATATATCAATCTCTCCCTCTCTATCCCTCTTTGAGAGGTCCAAATACTACCTAGGGTTGTAATGTGGTAACGAGTAAACCCCTTATTAAGGAAATTGCCCAAAAGCATCGAAAGACTAGAGCTAAGTTGTTTATTTGTTTATATTCAATTTATTTTGAAAATTTTGCTTGGACATGAAATAGAAACTTAGATTGGTGGGGTGTAATTGCAGGTTATGTTAAGGTGAGGAGCGAAACATGGAGTGAGAGTACTGGGTTGGCATTTGGCCAAAAATTCATGTACTTACCTGATTGTCTCATCTCTTTATTGTGAACAGTAGGTTCATTTGGAACTAACTTCCCATTGTTCAATAGTTTTGCTGCTAAACCATTCT
The DNA here is from genome assembly GCA_027924645.1 of Cunninghamia lanceolata. Classification (NCBI taxonomy): domain Eukaryota; kingdom Viridiplantae; phylum Streptophyta; class Pinopsida; order Cupressales; family Cupressaceae; genus Cunninghamia; species Cunninghamia lanceolata. The sequence continues at coordinate 1,743,060 of BSBN01001122.1, forward strand.
TAGCTGCTCCTAATAGGGCCTCTCTATTAATTGTTTCTAGTGGTTGCTTTGTCACAGAAAATTACTACATCACTTACCAATAATGTAATAATCATTTTACCATGAGAAAATGAAGCAACCAAAAGACAGGGAGAATGCCACAGTAATACTTATAGCAGATCATTGGACCTTCTTACGTATAAACGGAATGAACGAAAGGCAGATGCTTATAAATAGGGGAAAGTGGCCAGTAGCCGCCCACCCTAACTTTGCACACGTCAAGCTCATAACTAGACTAATTGAAATTCGACGAGTTTTTTTTGGTTTCTCCATATGCGATAGAAGAGTTTAAAGTTATTCTTTCAGCTTGTGGGTACTTATACATATCACTCTACGACGTGTTATGTGCACAAGGGTCCAAAATCTGTGATTTCAACGTGTTGCCCCATACAAGCGCAAGGATGTGCCAGTACCTGCTCACCATCACCCCCAAAAAAATCCACCCCTCCACTAAAAAAGTTATACACTTGGTCCCTATTGTACTTAGGGTAGCTTGAAAATAAATTAATTAACACCCCACCTTAAATCAAGTTGGTGGGGCTTTCAAACATACCTGCCCCTTTCCCTATACACTTCTACACCCTAACATATATTATTGACACCTTTTTATTTCCGAAGCACATGGAAAGGTGAATGCGGTGGGGCGGATGACAAACACAATGTGTTCCATTTTATTCTTTTGACATCCCAATACATATTCAACAATGCACCCAAAACCTAATCATTTTCTAGAATATTCTCCATGGTGCATGGGCGGTCTAAGGATTTCTTCGTGTCTGAGGGTTTCTCCGTTTTCTTCTACCGGTTGTCGCCCTCCTCAGTCATTCTTCATGCAGGTAACGAATACCTACATCATTTCTCATATAACATATATACTTTTGTGTTTCAGCATTGCAGAGCCCTTGGCTTGGGAGGCAGCTCAAGGGATCGACACTGGGGGGCTGAGCAGAGCCAATTTTCCTAAAGGCTTTGTTTTTGGCACTGCCACTTCAACTTACCAGGTTGAAGGAGCTGCAAGCACTGAGGGACGAGGACCCAGCATCTGGGATACTTTTGTCTGGGAACTAGGTATAATTTAAGCTTTACTGTAAGTTTTCTTTGTTCCTTACTGATCTTATTTGGGTCTTAGTGGCGTTCCACTGGATTGTACACTTGAATTCACCCATTTGGGATTTAGGAAATCTCATAGGGTGATCCAAGAAGCAAGCAATAAAAATGAACCTGAAACATTTAACATCACTTATCCTCTGGTGTGGGGTTTAACTTCTGCTGCACAATTGAATATACTCCATTTTGAATACAACATAACCTTGATTGACCAGTGGAGTGGAGTTGAACTTGGTTCACTATTAAATGTACCCTATTTTCAATACTCCACAACCTGACGTACTTACTGGTCACAGTTTCATTTGCAACACAGTTTTACCATTCTACCCCCACACTGTGGGCAGTCCTTGATCCTGATTTCATGGTTCATTACTTTTTGCAGTTAACATAGCCAACAATGCCACCGCAGAAGTTTCCGTGGATGAGTACCATTGATACAAGGTATATATGAGCTGTTTTAATCTTGTTTAGTTTTGTTCCCAAACCAATGATGATTAGTCTAAGTAGGTTTATACCATGCAGATGGTTATTGATCCTTTATTGCTGAGAAACTAAATGCTAAATTTCTTAAATTTTGAATTTAACTACAACTATTTCTTGTGCAGGAAGATGTAGAGCTGATGGTAAAGATGAACATGGATGCATACCATTTCTCTATATCCTGGTCGAGAATTTTTCCAAGTAAGCATACTAATAGGTTTTTTCTTTAATTATGGCTAGGATATTGGAACTTTTGAGTTTAGTAGCTAGAGAGCCCAATTTAAATGCAACTATTTCTTTCTTCAGTGTCTAATGGAGAATCGACATTGCATTCTTTTAGGATTATAGTACAATAGTATTTCATAAAATCATAGAAATATAGCATATCGAGGTTCAAATGATTTGATCCCTGATCCTTTTTTATTTTCTGATGATGCAGAGGGAACGGGTCGAGTGAATTATAAGGGTGTCCAGTATTACAATAATCTCATAAACTATCTACTCGAAAGAGGTAACAGATGTAGCATGGTGTTGTCGTGTTCATTGTATTTCCAAAAGTTATTTCCAATATTCTTTAATTATGGTGAATCTCCTTGTTGTAGTAGAATTTCTTTGTAGCCTGTGATATCTGTCAATCTTCCTATGTTTCATGTTGTCTATTCCTACAATTTTAAACTTGAGGTGCTTGTGGCTGTTTTGAAAGTTTCAATCATGCCGGCAGTGTCTTTGTATACTTAATCCTTTTTCATCAAATACAAAGGAAAATGTAATTTAATGATACATCAAGCAATTTACTGTTCTCTCTCACTCGCTTTCACATGACACACACACACACACATACAAATGACTGCTTACACACAATATGAAAAACTGCCAGTGTAATGATAATAGTTTGTCTTGTCAGCAGTTTTCTTGTGATTGTGGTCTATTTGTATTTGTACTTTGCATGATATATTATTATATAGGAATGCCATTATTAACAAGAAATTGTCCGAGATTACTAATTAATGTTCTCACTTCTTCATAGTTGGATCTTTACTGTGGTTATCTTGTTCCAATTGTATAAGATTGACATTGAGTAAGAAATGCTGAAATCCCTATTTTTCATGGTCTAGAATTGTTCTCATAGTTTTGGGCTATTTTCATTAATGACTTTTATCAGGCAAATATGTCACAAGTGTTTTTGTAGATGAGTCTATGTGTGATCTAAGAAGAGTGGTTGTGGTTATGGCCTGCTCATCTTTTTCACTAAATTTGTTTCTATATTCTGTTGTCTATAATAGTCCATCCTTGTGGTTTTGGCATGTTTATATTCCAAAAGTTTTCTTGTGTTTATTGTTTGTTCCAGTAGCTTGCGATCTACAAGAACATTTATGGCTTTGGTTGCTTGTTCTCCTAATTTTATAACTCAACAAAGTCACCTTGAAATTTGGATTGTGGTTGAATTCTTAGCAATTTTTTATTTGTTCAGGTATCACACCCTATGCAAATCTTCATCATTATGATTTACCAGCTGGTCTTGAAAAAGACTTTGAAGGGTGGCTAAACATCAAAGTTGTGTAAGTTACTTTGCAATTTGTCTTTTTTTGAGATCTATCAGCTGATCATGTACAGTGATTAATTCAATTTTCTTTGCAAAACTTTGAATGTCGAATTCCTGTCCCTCTTGTTATGGTGATAACTGTTTTTCTATTATGTATAGGGAAGAATATGCAAAATTTGTAGAATTCTGCTTCAAAACATCTGGCGACAGGGTGAAATATTGGATGACGTTCAATGAACCACGTGTTGTTGATGCTCTTGGTTATGATAATAGCATATTTTCCCTTGCAAGATGCTCTGCTCCATTTGGAAACTATATTGCAGGAAACTCTACAACAGAACCCTACATTGTTGCACACAATTTGTTGCTCTCACATGTTGCTGCCGCAAATATTTATAGAGAAAAATATCAAGTGAGATATGCTCCAACAATAAATAAACATTAAGTAACAATGTTAAGCACAAATTGGCCACTTTTTACTTAATTGTCTTCTCTAATGATAGGCCAAGCAGAAGGGAAAAATTGGTATCCTTCTGGACTTTGTGTGGTATGAGCCCCCTACAAATTCTACAGAAGACATGGCAGCTGCCCAAAGATCAAGGGATTCCATGTTGGCTGGTATGGATAAATTTTCCTTCCTATATATGTTGTTACTTGTATAAGGACTATGTTTGTTCTAGTTGTCTTTGCATCCATGATTCATACTTAAAGAGACAAATTTCCATGGGTGTTCTTTACCTTCATAAGCAAATATTGTCGGCTTAGAGTCATCAAATACAAACACATAATAGTCTTCAAAATAATGGAGGACTGTGTATGGTTCTCAGACTTCTTGATTTGCTAATGAATTTTGCTTCCATCCACAATTTCCCTCAATAGGAAGGATAACATATATACATGTACATGTGATATATAATATAAATGAAATAATGCATTCACCTTTTTGTGTCATTATAAAATTTAAATGCCTCAATCTAATTTATAAAGTAGTTTTGCAGATTATGTTTACAATAAAGATGGCAGTTTATGTTGATAGTAAGGAATACTGAGAGGGGGGTGAATCAGTATTCCACAAAACCACTTCTTAACAAGTTTATTAATCCAATTTCCAAAATTAATAATATGAAAGCAAAATAAGCATAGGAATAGTAACCACAAAGACATAACACATGAACACCAGGATTTTTATGTGGAAAACCCAGAAAGGGAAAAACCACGGTGAGTGTTAGCTCACAATATATTATTATAGCACAATACCGGATTACAAGAAGGCTTACCTTAGGGCTCACTGCCTAGAGAAATGCTCATTGCAAGAAAGGCTAACTGCGAAAATAGGCTTACTGCGTAGAGAAAGAAAAAAGAAAGAAGAATGGCTCACTGCCAAGTTGAACTCTTCATCTCTAACTGCTCTATTTCACTGCTCTGCTTTTACATGGGAATAAGATCTCTCTTCTTCTGCTCTTTATTGATTCCACAAAATTTCCTTCATCTGCATGTCGCACATATATATGTATTCACATTCGCATCATATCATACAAACACTGAATTCGATCCCACATATATCTGCAACACTTAAAATCTTCATATTAGGTCAGCCTAATAAAGTGTAGCATGCACTCATACCTTAAGTAGCTTGTCGGCCAAATTCCTTTACCAAAACTCCCAGCGGACCCAAACAACACTTGAATTGCATTCACATATGTCAGCCTCAACTATTGAACAACTTAAGATTAAGTTCTAAACAATAGAACTTACCGCATACAATTCAAATTTATCATGTCGGCCTCTAACTTAGACTGCCACTGATTCAATTCATCTATCAAACTACATCTTTTACTGCGGACCACAGGACTTGCTCAAAATCATTTCAAAGACTCCTCAAACATTACACATCATACCTTTAGAACCGCAAAGCAAAATATCCTTTAGCGGCAAAATGCGGACCATCAGAACTCAGACTCTGTCACATCAAACTTTGTCAAACAGTGTAGCAATACTCAACAGCTTGTAACTATCTTTTTGGTGGACTTCAGAACCTACAACTCTGGATTTAGACACTTCATACAAGTCTTTACAACACCTCAAAACCACATATCAAGATATGCAACACCGGAGGAATGCGGACCAAAACAAATATGTGTTCTGCTTTAATTGGCACTGTATTCTGTTCTACCAGACTTAGGCCATTTGAAGATATAATTATGGAATTGATCAAAAGCTGAAACTTTGGATATAAGATCATTTGAGAGTTAGAAACATCATACCAGAACCGCAATACTTGGTCTTCAACTGCGGACCAATGCCAATCCAAACACTATTTTTCTATCACTGCCTCTGTATACTACCAACACTTAGCCAAAATGACCTAGAAGTCTTCTTCACCAGACCAAAATCTCTGTTCCATCCTTGTTCCTTTTCTTGTTGCCATCAATGACAACACTCAATTATGTTAACAAAGCAGTGTCTCTTGCCAACAGTTTACATATTCTTATTTTTGTTGTGTTTCTCAACACAATTGCATAATACTTATACCATTGATTATGGAATTGTACTATGAAATTGTGTTTGTCAACACACCACCACTATTGGGATATTTTGCCCTAATAGCCATTACTTGAGTTATTTACATTGTTTCTAAATGTCTTTAGATAGATGAACTTGCAGTTCTATTTAATTTATTCAATTATTTACTTGAGTTATTTAATTGCTCTGATGCCTACTCTAAAACTTTCACCTTATGCTTCTACACTCGTTGGTGTTCATGCCCCCAGTCATGTTTAGGCATCACTTTACCTATTTCCTAGTCTTTTTATTGTTCACAGAAACATAAAACTCCTAATTCAAATTTTGAGTTTTGACTCTTAATGACCATTTCAAACCTAATTATTACTATGTTTTCAATTATTATCTACCATTGTTTCACCTATAAACCTAAATTCACCTACATTTTGTTAGGTTGAACATTACAAAACACATCCAATTGCACACAAGCATCCAAACACTTCTAGGTGATCAAGGAAACTCCATTTTTGTGCAAGATAACAAGCTACAACTCTAAATGTTAAAGATTGGGAGCTCCTTGAGCCACCAAAGCCATTATTTTCTTGTGATCTCTCTCCTCCATCCAATCCCCTCTCTGATGATGCTCCCATTTCCCTCTTTGAAGCCATAGTTCTATCATTTTCCATCCACTTATGAAGCCATAGGAAGAACAACCCTTTGTCCTAACCCTTGTGTTGTATATTTAGAGCTTTTTTCCCTCATATCCGCTCCATTTTTCTTATTACTGTGATCTACACTAACCACTTGTCTTCCATCACATCCACACATCACAATACCATAAGCTTAGATCACTCCCTAGGATTTGCATTCTAAGCATCTTTTTCTCTACATGCATCATCATTCACACTAACACTAGGGTCCACACACAAGTTATTGAGGCTGAAAGAGACTAAATAGAGGACTAATTGAAGTTGTCCCCTAAAAGCACATACTTCATTTTCTGGCCCCAACTTCAACTGACTAGATCTCTCTGTTGAAGCATCACATTCACATTCTGCAAGTGGGAGAACCATCAAAGAATTAGGCAAACATTTCTTAACATTTTGAAGGCCTTCAAACATCCAAACACCAACACCCAGGAGGGAACCAACATTTCTAACATGTGATAGCATCCTTGTCAGACAACAACACCCTTCCTTGTTAAGGAACAATGCTTAGAAGTGTCAAGCAACAAAATTGGGTTTCAGAAAGTGCTCAAAATTGGCTAAAAATTGCCAGACCTATTTTCTGACCTCCCAATTCCATTTCCAATGTCAAATTGCTCATGTTCCAAATGCTTCTAGTCCATTTTGGAGTTTCTTTTCTGTAGCTTGGTTTCATTTTCAATTTGTATTTACTGTTTAGATCAAATTAATGTAAGTTACGGATCTGTATTTTGTCATAAATCTAGTTATTTTTTAAGTGAAAATAAAGAAAATTTAGACCATCCTCTAAGTGAACACACTCAAGAGGATATAGTTTAATATATGTTCTTTCAATTATACATTGATAATGAGACAAAAATTGCGAGTAGAACTCGTGAAAAACTGTACACATTTGGATCTTCATGACTGAGTTGTTGCTCACTGTCACCAATTCTTCTTCCTTATTGCCTCTGCTATGAAAAATATTAAGGCTATCATTCCCACTTAAAGTACTAACACAGTCACCTTTCAAAACAGATTTCAACAAAAAAACTTTTCGATTACACTAGGATTGACTCATCTCGGTAGTTACAGACTCCAACTTTTCCTACCAATGATAATTAAGAGAAAGGAGATGGCGCAACAAAAGCAAGATGTTACTCTTCCTTTTGGTCTCAGTTCTTGGTTGGTCATAATATCGAGTCAGGTTTATTATTTAAATATTAATTATTGGCTGGCGATAAAAGTTACCTATAGGTTTTTTGCATTTCTCTGGTCTGTGTTATATCTACAGGATCAACATCTAAAGTCAACTATTTTTTGTTGAAAAATGCAAGGGAACTAAATAATTTGTTTAAATCTTAAGAGTCCAAATATTGTTAATTCTAATTTTTATTGCAAAGTTCCTCCCTATACAATTCTACATTTTGAACAAGAAAAAAAGCTAATAATCCAGATCTGGTCCTAAAAGAATAATAGACAAATAAACAAAAAAAGAAAAGCAAAAGAAATGTATCCAAACAATACACCATGTTTTTTATTAAATCAATGTAAGGAACAAAGAAATATAACTCATACAGATTGAAGTATGCATAACCTTTTCCGAAGGACAAAGTACAACAAAAATATAATGTACAATATTCTTGCTAGGACTAATATCACAAAGTAAAGGATCAGAGGATTAAAAATTAATATAAAATACAAATTAGAAACAGTAGAACTACTGAAAAAATTCTAATTCATCTTAAATAGCTAGATTACACTCAAAAAATGAAAAAAAACACTAGAAAAGAAGGAAAAGCCCCATTGTACAGAAAACGTAAACAGATTCAAAAGTTTCCATGTCTGAAGGACTTTATCATCCATTTTATTTTTTATTTTAGTTGTAGGGTACTCAATAACTTGTAATCACCAATTAAAGCATTGAACTAAAAAACCACAACACAAATTTAGTCCTAATGGGGTATATTATAACAATAAATTTTTCCTAACTGAACTCTTATTAGACAAAGTACCAACAAATAACTGTATCATTTCACTACTCATTGAGACAACAAAGAGTGGTCCCCTCCATAGTATTAGCTTATTAGGATTAGACTACTAATAGTGTACAAAAAAATACACATTTCATCAAACAATCCAAACTTTAGCATATATCAGAATTATTACAATACAAAATACTAATTCGTCTCTTCCATAGTACTTGACATGTATAATATGTATATGTGAGACTGCAACGCTATATGTTCTGAAGTTTCAACAACATGAATTCTCCAAGAAATAAAAATCACACAGATCACAGTACAATTTGTGACAATCAATATTAGATATCTAGATTGTTTACTAGCCTCCTGAGAAATTGATGAATTGATGTTAACATTGTCTACGCTGTATAATGTTCCTCTTATAATCAATTCAAATTTGAAAAAGGAATGCATTGAATTTGGTTGTTGAGTTTGATTTTGAATAAATGCGTAGAATCTATTGTATTCGATGAGATGATTTTTAATTCTGATGGATTTTCTAATGATTCTGTAATAAAATTGGTTTAATTTTGTTTTTTAATTTATTTTATCTCTGGTTGGGGAGCCTTACACCATTTTTTGTTTGTGCAGGTACTTATTGTAAATGGAGTTGGTGCAAGTGGATGTGATAGCAAGTATGGGAATATGTGACAAGAAGTAGGGGGAATATGATAGTAAGTATGGGAGAATGTGCGATTGACAGCCAATTGGGATTGGAGTGCTTTGTCTTTATGGTAGCTTAGGTACCAATAAGTGTGCACCGAAGTATGTAAATATATCCAGTTTGAATTTTGAGCCATGTCCAAATGGGTGGTTATTATAAACATTACCCATGGTAATTAAATCAATAAAGTGTATATTTTATTTGGAACTTCACCAATTTCCATCAACTTGTCTTGTAAATGCAAGTGGAAGAGCATGTGTGTTGTGCATTTAGTATGGTAAACTACACATGGAGTTGTGAACATGTATTGGTGCATTTGCAATTATTTATTATGTGGGTATTTTACATGTATTGTTTTTTTTTTTTAAATTTAAGTGGGGGGTCAAGTGCGCAATAACATAGCGGTTATTGGAGCATGGGGATGCACTCAAATTTTAGTTAGTGATGCACTGTTTTGTTATGGTGCCCCAATTTTTTAGACAACTATCTATACCTTAGAGACATCAAATTTCCACAGTCCATAATAGTAAAATCTGATTGCTTTTAGATATTAACTGTATAGATACTCCATGATCCATCCTCAGGATGAAGAAAGCAAGAGATGAGAATGAAAAATTGGTCTCTTCATTTTTCATTCTCCTCTCTTGCTCTCTCTTGCTCTCTTCATCCAAGGATGGATCATGAAGTATAATCAGAAACGTTGATGTAAAAAAGCTCTACACAGTTAATATCCAGAAGCAATCAGATTTATTCCTTGTTTCATTACAACGGTCATTCTCTTGAGGTCCCAACGCATTAACCATTAAAGCAGTGGAGACTGATGAAAATTTTTACCTTTTAAACATAAGTCCAAAATTCCACCTAATTAACATTTTCACTATTATATTGCTGAAACTTTACACATCTCTGAAATCTGAGGAATATAGAAGGCAAAAACATAAAACCCCCACTCGCAGAAATGTAAATCCCTAGACATTACATTTGGATGCATTCCAGATTAAACACGCACAATATTTATACTTATGGCAGTTTTACAGCGCAGAAGGGAAAAACTAAGCGGCTAGGCAACGTTAACTTCAATAGTCTTGGGTTTCTTGGGCTCGGGAGGAAGAAGCTTGGGAACAGTCACACTCGGTACTCCATCGTGACAGGCGACAGAAATGGCCTCCATGTTACAGTCATTTGGCAGAGTAAATTTGCGCATAAATTTGCCGACCCTGCGTTCCATTTGGATGTACTTTACATCCTACTCTTCCTCCCTCTTTCGCTCGCCACTAATTGTCAGCACATTCTTGTCCTCCACTTGAACCTGCTTGTTCACATACACACAGAAACTGCTTTGTTAGCCCTAGCAGCCAGGGTTTTTTTACCTATTTTATGCCCTACAAGCAGAGAAAACAAGGGTTTTGAAAGTTCATAAGGGAAATACCTTGGTGTCCTTGTTTTTAAGGCGTAGAAGCCATGACCTTTGTGTCGTGAACATAAGTTCAGGTGGGGTTGTTGAGGAGCTTCTCCATTTCATCGGGCACGCCCGACAGTTGATGAACGGTGCTCAATAGGGGATCCATCTCTTCTCACATCTCACAACTCTGCAATCCCGTCAAATTTCATTTTAATTCACCTTCTTCTTCTAGATCATCAAAATGCAAAAGAAATTCTTCACAAACTATAGAGAAAACACAAATCTATAGCCTTGAGAGGAAGGGGCAGATCACTTACCAGGTCTATGAATTGTTGTCGAATAAGTAGAGTCGATAAACGCTTTGAAAGAGGAAATTGAAAAATATTGTAAGGTTACGAACAATGACAGCAAAGCTTGGTGAAATATTGGTATGGTGAGGAGAAAGAGAGAAGCATGAGCATTTAAACATGAAATCTGCCTGTGCAGAGGAAGAGACCAAGCTTCTCTCGCACCTTCTGGACATCTCAGTCTTACAACTAAATGGTTTAATCAGTTTAATGAGAGCATTCTCGATGCACATTTGATTGTATTTACAAACTATCAATCGCATCTTAGTGTGCAATGGGTACGCTGAGATAGCATGTAGATAAAATTAATAAGTAATTTCTTAAGAAGAGAGCATACAATTTTGTTGATGGTGAATGGTTCTTGTCCATCCATCAATTGAATTGAAAGAATTTAGTGATATGTTTTATTGAGAAATATTTGAAAACACAAAATCATTGGCTATCATGGGATTATAAAACTAAGCTTAATTGTATAAACATAGTGGCAAAATGTTACATCCCCTTTTTGGATTCAATATTACTATTTACTTTTTTTTAAATAGTACAGTCATGTGAATATGTTTAACATCATACAAAATGATGATATGATTAGAAAAGATTAATTTTATGAAATTATGGATTTTTACTTGATTATAATCAATCTGATGTTATGAATTAAAATGTCTTTTCGATATGAAAATAAAATGATTTGATGTAAATGTGTTTTGATTAGAACATTGGTATTCTGACCACAAATTGTATGTGAGATTGTTAATGACAGGAATAGATGGAACATGTTCACCAAGAAGTAAGAAGAAGAGAAAGTATCTTCGAGAAAGAGAGAATAGACTTTGGAATAACCAATGGGTGTTTGCCACTGAAAACGAACATCAGGTAGATAATCCTAGTTGCCTTGAGGTAAGTATTGATTTTGGGTTAAGTCAATTTTGGATAAGAATGTCAAGGTTTATAAGAATAGGTCATTCTTCCTTTCGTAGTTGTCGTGATGAGTATGGGTAATCGACATCTGTGTCGTAATACTCTGAATCATGTCGCCAGATATGGACGACCGATATATATATATCTGTGTGTATAGTTGAGCATGAGTTGTATGTTGTGTCTTGTTTAGTGGTTCGGCGTAAAAGTTGAAAGTTGTGCGTAAAGTTAGCCCCAAACCTCGTATTGTGTTTACGATCCAATCATCGTCATCGTCATAAAGCTCTACGAGCATATGATGTAAACGTTTAATTACGGAATTCGACGGATGTAGAATTATTTCTATCATGGATTATCGTCATATATCAAAGGTTTAAATAATGTTTAAATCTTTGAGACCATCGAGTGAAATACCATGGGTCATGTGGTATGGGTAATATACAAAATCATATATAGGTATATTTAAATAATCATTAAGGAACAATTCTTATATTCTTTAATAGTGTTAGTAATCAGGCAGTAGCTCGAAGGGTTCACTCAAGTCGCTTTTGATGATGTCTTTTATTCCAAAATATTTTATTCATTCTCGAGCTTCAAACTTTAATGATTGGTCGTCAGCTCAGCCATTATTCCAAGTCATGTATTCGATCTAAACTTAAAAATATGTTAGAGTAGTGTGGCATCATGTCCAAAATTGAAACCGCCACCTCGCAAATTATTAGCTCCACCTTGTGGATTAGCTGCGAAGTTAGTGAAGACTAAACCAATTCTGTGTTAGTGGTCGCCGGAAGGAGGCAGATGGATAGCCATGCTTGGTAGTTACCAAGTTGATAGGGCGCGGATTAGTTAGGGAGAAGTTAGTTTTCTTTTTGGACTGTCATAAAGAGCAAAAAGAAAAGATGGTTTTGGGAGACAGAGAACGGGGAGAGAGAAGCTGACAGGAGGCCGAGTGTAAAGAGTATGTGATTGGGTGAGAAGTGAACGAGCTTTGGACCAGTTTTTAAACAGTCACCAGAGTTTTCCTTCAGGTTCCATCTCTTCTCTCTTACCACGCTGTCATGATTAAACTGGTATGTCATAATAGGAATGGCTCCATCATGTAATAAGAAGGAATGTAGTGTTTTACTGATGATGTAATGTGTGGTCTGGTTACGCACTTAAAGACTTGTGATTTATACTTCTTTTAAAATGAAAACAATGCTTTTTCCTTGAGCAATACCGCAGTCTTAAACTTCACAGTAGTAACATACTTGTTTCCCCAGAGCATCTTACGATGATCGACTAAAACTGTGTAGCTGTGTCTGCTTATCATTAGAAATAAATGGAATATGTGGTGAGCACATTGTAGTTTGAGTCTTGGTCGACTGTTATGAAGGAAGATATCTCTAGTTGCGGTTGTCTAGTGTGTGTCGAAGTTAGAAGCGTCACCGGTTGGCTTGCCGACTATATAAACATTTGGTCTTGTTATATCCAAAAACAACTAATGTTATGAAAGACTTAAAGAATGTGTGCCATCGACAAAATAGGAAACAATGGTGTGAAATATATATATGATGTATGTTGTGTAACTATTCGGTCTACCACAAGTCAAGAGTCTATATTAGCTGGTCGAACATAGAGTTATTCCTTTCATGCTGCGAAAGATAACCACTTTTAGATCATATTTTATAATGACTATAATTCTTCTACTTTAATACCATTTATGCTGATGTGTCATCGAAAGAGGGTATAGAATCATTATTTGGTCTAAAACTGTCAAACATGTTAAGTAATGAAGTTTTAGAGCAGACACAATGGGTCAATAGTTAAGTGTTTAATTACAAACTTACATGCATTCTTCTCCCAAAAAGAAACAATGAGTTAGGATTGTTAAATGCTTAGTATGATATAAAGATTAAGCTATGTTGAGGATTCGATAGGTCGAAGAAGACTTGTAGAAGTATTAAAACTTTAGCTCTGGATCTTCGATTACTAGAACTCGATAACTGATAAACCACTCTTGAGTTTAATTTGTTGGTTTAGTGTTCTCTCTAGACTGGATAATTTTAAGCAGAGGACCAACTTAAAGATCAACTGATAAACTAATAGCATTAACCGATTAACCAGTAAGCTAGAATCCCACTCCTTTAACAGATGGACAAAAATGTCTCCAAGAGCCCAAAAAGTGAGAAGTAAAGCTAACTGCCATGCATTAAAGCATGATGAGTTGAAACACCAAGAGGTTATCATGGTTGTTATATTATACTTATACATAGGCAACTGTAGGATTGTGATTAATTCAAGTCGAGTTGGGGTGGGTGAACTTACTACTTGCGTTGACACAACGCTAAATATATTCAAATCCTTTGGCCAAGGTAGTGCACCTACCTCTTGTGCATTGATAGTTCACCGTGACTGGATGGTGTAACTTGTGGAGTGGTCATGCTTGACTAGAGGGTATCTAGGGGATTGCATGATAACAAGTTACATAGGTCACAACACCAGTACTCAGATGGCTAACACCATTGGTTATCCTAAGTCTATCCTCTTTGAGTAGGGTAGGGCCACTTCCGGGTAGGAAGGAGTACAAGAGACCGATGGTCTGTGGTTGGAGGTTAAGCTCCTTGAAGATACTTTCTCTTCTATATTCTAGAGGCTTGCCGAGACTTGAATTTGGATGGTCGACAATCGAGATGCAGTGACTTTGGTAAGTTTCTATTTTGAAAATGTTCTTAATAACTTTAATCATCATATTGTTTATTGTTGTAGATGGATAGACCCCTTTGTGTAACTTATAATTTCATGATTACTAAATAGTCGATGAATGAACTACTTTGATTTAAAATGAAAAATAATTTATCTTTTTCTGCTTTTAAATTTTTTAAAAATTTACCATTGGTTGAACGTAGTTTTTAGGGTGAAAACTAAATTGGGTGTTACATATGGTATCAGAGCTAACTAGGTTCAGCACTAGGGCTGATGAGTCCACTAAGTTGATTAAGAATCAACATTATGCGGGTAGCTAATGATTTGAATTACTGTGCCACGATGGTACGTCTCAAGAGCTAGGAGTGATTGTGATCGAGCCACTCAAGGTACTTGAAATGCGTAAACTCCGTTTGCGTAATCGAGAGGTTTTACAATGCAAAATTTAGTGGGACCAATATGGCGAGGATAGCGCCACTTGGGAAGACTATAATGACATCCACCAAAGATTTCCTTATATTTTTAAAAACATTAATGTTAAACTATAAAAGCTTGTTTTTATGTTAAAACTTTTGCTTGATAAACTCAATCATCGGGGACGATGATTCTATAGGGGAAAGATATGTTACATCCCCTTTTTGGATTCAATATTACTATTTACTTTTTCTTAAATAGTACAGTCATGTGAATATGTTTAACATCATAGAAAATGATGATATGATTAGAAAAGATTAATTTTATGAAATCATGGATTTTTACTTGATTATAATCAATTTGATGTTATGAATTAAAATGTCTTTTCGATATAAAAATAAAATGATTTGATGTAAATGTGTTTTGATCAGAACATTGGTACTCTGGCCACAAATTGTATGTGAGGTTGTTAATGACAGGAATAGATGGAACATGTTCACCAAGAAGCAAGAAGAAGAGAAAGTATCTTTGAGAAAGAGAGAATAGACTCTGGAATAACCAATGGGTGTTTGCCACTGAAAATGAACATTAGGTAGATAAACCTAGTTGCCTTGAGATAAGTATTGATTTCAGGTTAAGTCTATTTTGGATGAGAATGTCAAGGTTTATAAGAATAGGTCATTCTTCCTTTCGTAGTTGTCGTGATGAGTATGGGTAATCGACATCTGTGTCGTAATACTCTGAATCATGTCGTCAAATATGGATGACCAATATATATATATATACACACACACTTGAGAATGAGTTGTATGTTGTGTCATGTTTAATGGTTCGGCATAAAAGTTGAAAGTTGTGCGTAAAGTCGACCCCAAACCTCGTATTGTGTTTACACTCCAATCGTCGTCATTGTCATAAAGCTCTACGAGCGCATGATGTAAACGTTTAATTACAGAATTTGACGGATGTAGAATTATTTCTGTCGTGGATTATCATCATATATCAAAGGTTTAAATAATGTTTTAAATCTTTGAGACCATCGAGTGAAATACCATGGGTCATGTGGTAAGGGTAATATACAAAATCATATATAGTTATATTTAAATAATCATTAAGGAACAATTCTTATATTCTTTAATAGTGTTGGTAATTGGGTAGTAGCTCGAAGGGTTCACTCAAGTCACTTTTGATGATGTCTTTTATTCCAAAACATTTTATTCATTCTCGAGCTTCAAACTTTAATGATTGGCCATTAGCTCAGCCATTATTCCAAGTCATGTATTCGATCTAAACTTAAAAATCTGTTAGAGTAGTGTGGCATCATGTCCAAAACTGAAACCGCCACCTCGTAAATTGTTAGCTCCACCTTGCGGATCAACTGTGAAGTTAGTGGAAGACTAAACCAATTCTGTGTTAGTGGTCACGGGAAGGAGGCAGATGGATAGCCATGCTTGGTAGTTACCAAGTTGATAGAGCGCGGATTAGTTAGGGAGAAGTTAGTTTTCTTTTTGGATTGTCATAAAGAGCAGAAAGAAAAGATGGTTTTGGGAGACAGAGAACGGGAAGAGAGAAGCTGACAGGAGGCCGAGTGTAAAGAGTATGTGATTAGGGGAGAAGTGAATGAGCTTTGGACCAGTTTTTAAACAGTCACTAGAGTTTTCCTTCAGGTTCCATCTCTTCTCTCTTACCACATTGTCATGATTAAACTGGTATGTCATAATAGGAATGGCTCCATCATGTAATAAGAAGGAATGTAGTGTTTTACTGATGATGTAATGTGTGGTCTGGTTACGCACTTAAAGACTTGTGATGTACACTTCTTTTAAAACGAAAACAATACTTTTTCCTTGAGCAATACCGCAGTCTTAAACTTCACAGTAGTAACATACTTGTTTCCCCAGAGCATCTTACGATGGTCAACTAAAACTGTGTAGCTGTGTCCGCTTATCATTAGAAATAAATTGGATATGTGGTGAGCACATTGTAGTTTGAGTCTTGGTCGACTGTTAGCAAGGAAGATATCTCCAGTTGTGGTTGTCTAGTGTGTGTCGAAGTTAGAAGCGTCACCGATTGGCCTATCGACTATATAAATATTTGGTCTTGTTATATCCAAAAACAACTAGTGTTATGAAAGACTTAAAGAATTTGTACCGTCGACAAAATGGGAAACAATGGTGTGAAATATATATATGATGTATGTTGTGTAACTATTCAGTCTACCACAAGTCAAGAGTCTATACTAGCTGGTCGAACATAGAGTTATTCCTTTCATGCTGCGAAAGATAACCAGTTTTAAATCATCTTTTATAATGAATATAATTCTTCTACTTTAATACCATTTATGCTGATGTGTCATCGAAAGAGGTTATAGAATCGTTATTTGGTCTAAAACTGTCGAACATGTTAAGTAATGAAGTTTTAGAGCAGACACAATGGGTCAATAGTTAAGTGTTTAATTACAAACTTACATGCATTCTTCTCCCAAAAAGAAACAACGAGTTAGGATTGTTAAATGCTTAGTATGATTTAAGCTATGTCGAGGATTCGATAGGTCGAAGAAGACTTGTAGAAGTACTAAAACTTTAGCTCCGGATCTTCGATTACTAGAACTCGATAACTGATAAACCACTCTTGAGTTTAATTTGTTGGCTTAGTGTCGTCTCTAGATTGGATAATTTTAAGCAGAGGACCAACTTAAAGATCAACTGATAAACTAATAGCATTAACTGATTAACCAATAAGCTAGAATCCCATTCCTTTAACATATGGACAGAAATATCTCCAAGAGCCCAAAAAGTGAGAAGTAAACCTAACTACCATGCGTTAAAGCATGATGAGTTGAAACACCAAGAGGTTATCATGGTTGTTATATTATACTTATCATAGGCAACTGTAGGATTGAGATGAATTCAAGTCGAGTTGGGGTGGGTGAACTTACTACTAGCGTTGACACAACGCTAAATATATTCAAATCCTTTGGCCAAGGTAGTGCACCTGCCTCTTGTGCATTGATAGTTCACCGTGACTGGATGGCGTATCTTGTGGAGTGGTCATGCTTGACTAGAGGGTATCTAGGAGATTGCATGATAACAAGTTACGTATGTCACAACACCAATACTCAGATGGCTAACACCATTGGTTATCTTAAGTCTATCCTCTTTGAGTAGGGTAGGGCCACTTCCAGGTAGGAAGGAGTGCGGGAGACCGATGGTCTGTGGTTGGAGGTTAAGCTCCTTGAAGATACTCTCTTCTATATTCTAGAGGCTTGCCGAGACTTGAATTTGGATGGTCGACAATCGAGATGCAGTGACTTTGGTAAGTTTCTATTTTGAAAATGTTCTTAATAACTTTAATCATCATATTGTTTATTGTTGTAGATGGATAGACCCCTTTGTGTAACTTATAATTTCATGATTACTAAATAGTCGATGAATGAACTACTTTGATTTAAAATGAAAAATAATTTATCTTTTTCTGCTTTTAAATTTTTTAAAAAATTTACCATTGGTTGAACGTAGTTTTTAGGGTGAAAACTAAATTGGGTCTTACACAAAAAGTGTTACGTTGTGTGATAGACTTGGGGCTATGGTCAAGCATTGCAATGGAAAACCCTACATTAAAGATTAGGCTATTGTACTTTTACATTGTAAAAAGTGGAGCTCGATATGAATGACAGTTTTACAAAAATAGAGAGAGAGAGAGAGAGAGACTTTCCCTTTATATTTGTTATCTTTCTGTCTCTCCCTTTCTCTCTTTATATATATATCCTATTCTATATCTCTCTTTCTCCATTCTTCTTTGTCTATCAATCTCCATCTATAAATCTCTCTTTCTTTCTCTCTATGTACCTTTGTCTCTATCCCTCTCTCACCCTTCTCACTCTCTTACTCTCATTTTGAAGCCTATATATCTAAAATGGATCAATATCCTTTCTTTCTTCGCTAGAATTGGGGGTGCATAAGTTGTTTTGCATCATTTGGGTATACCACTTAGTTATGTTGTATCTGCAAAAGTTTGTAAAAAAAAAGCTTCTCCTCAAAAGTTGGGTAGAAAAAACACATCAAAAGGGTAAATTGATTGAGGTGCAAAATGTGCAGAATTTGACAAAATAAATACTTGATGAAATGATCAATTCAATTGGAGGTTTTGATGTGATAATAGGTGGAAGCCCCTATAATAGTCTAACAACCAACAATAAGAACATAAGGGATGGGATAGAGGGGAAGCATTCCTCTTTTTTGTATGAATTTCCATGGATTGTGAATTATGTTAGAATGCAATGCATTCAAGTGTAACTTGATAGAATAATGAAATCTTCATTTTCTACCAATGAAATCTTCATTTTCTACCAATCTAGACTTCAATAGATTCTAAATTCCTTATTTTTCATAGCCAAGTTCCTACCCAAATTATAGAGGCTACAAAAAAAAAGTATTGAAAATTATGGACATTATTATTATTATTTTGAATGTGTAGCAAATTTGTTTGCACAATTAGTGGATGTTGCCAATTGTAGGCCCATATGGACATTATTTTGATCATATGGAGTAAATGTGTTTGCATAATCAACATGGGACTAATTGTAGGCTTGGATGTTGCTTATTACAATCCTAGAGTTATTAGTTTGATTAGTCATGCTAATAATGGTTTCCTTTTGTAAGGATTGAATGAAAGCCTAGAGGATTGCAAAAAATCAAAGTTCATATAAAAGAAAGCACTTAGATTTAGAAAACAATTACTATGAAACCCATCACAAGAAACCATTTCAGAAGATAAAACTCAAAGAAAGTATGTCTTCCAAATGTTTTTCTATAGAAAATAAAGATAAAAATTTTCATTTACCGCAACATGTTAAAGGATTGGTTGGATTTGAAGTTCCGGATCACTTTGTGGGTCGGTAGTGGAATTTTAAAGAGTTTGAGCAAAGCCCACCATACTTTTACTTTGAAAATGTGTATAGTTTACCAAAAGGTAACTAAAATGTATGGATTGAAAGTACTTTTTAGTTTCAAGTAGAAAACATGACTACATGCATAACCTTCGTATGAATAATTATTTTAAGATATACTATTAGGTCGTGTCTTTCTAATTCAATCTTCATGAATCTTTTAGTTCAAAACTATGTTGAGAGTTCATGAGATAAAATTATTGTATTATATCAAACTAAGTGTCTTCTAAATAAGTTTTTTTTGAAGAAAAAATTGTATTCTTTAAATATGCATGAAGGAGACAATACTAAGCTTAACTGCATAAACATAGTGACAAAAAGTGTTCCATCGTGTGGTAGACTTGGTGTTAAACATTCTTTACATTTGTTAGAGTTTTGAGTTAGTTGTTGTAATTGTCCATTTGTGAGCCACTTCAATAAGTGGCATTGTTTCCAATTGTATTGGTCATGCCATGTATGAATGAATGAAGCTTAGAGATGGGATGTTGCTATTGTTAGAGATAGGTACACTTTAATGTGCAATGGATACACTAAAGAGGTCTTAAAGGTGAATTATCAGGTCCTTAAGCAAATGACGTGTTTCACTAATATATTAAGGTTTACTTTTAGTGGTGGGTGTTGTCACTTGGATTTACACCCTGTGTTGAAGCGCTTTGCTGTAACAATCCAATGAAACATTGGAGTGATTTCCAGGTGTGAGACCCTGCAAAGAAAATCAAACCTCCAGAGAAGGCTAGTTCCTTTCTCTGAACATGAAATTCAGAGCAGACTAAGACTAAACCTAATCTAATCACCCCTAGGGAAAAGGGGAAGAAGGAGAAATTGAAAGATAAAAGGTGATACACCAGGTTTGAATGTAGGCTCTTAGATCAACTACTTATGCATAGAATAATACCAAACAATAGACCAACATACACAATTCATAAAACACTTGCACAGGTAAAAGAAACTGATTGAAATCCAAAAGGAAAGAAGCATTTACAAATGGATACTCAAAGAAAAATATTACATAGAGCAGAAGAAGTACATGAAAAGGTAAAATCTTATTGTTTTTATCAAAGAGGCAAGGTTACAACTGATACAAGATGTGCTTTTTTAGGCCAACAGCCAACAATAATACATTTTATTTCATGCTTATATAGCATTTTACATTGAAGCACAATCACCTATTGCCATAAATTCACCCCATTTGCATGTCAAAAGATATTTCTACAAAGGGAATGTCTGGATACATCTATTTTGTCTTCGACATAAATGCAAAAACTATCTTCTCTGAAGTAGTTGAGAAACAAATATTTGTGTTGAAAAAAAATCTGAGTCATCCACTTGCAATAATAAATGCACAACATGACCACCTCTAGCTGGAGCTGAATGTCCAATCTTCAAATTTTGGCTTGTATTTTGCCTTATTGGCAATTTTTTTTTTTGTGAATCATGGCTGGAATTTGGATTCCTCATTTTCCTTTACTTTTTGAAGATTGCAGAAGTTGTCGAAGGTCAAGCCTCGGGCCTTCATCCTCCCGCCTTCCAAGAGAGAAGGAAGGAGGAAGGCAAAAACCCCACCTTTCGAGTCCCGCTTTACAAAGGGAAAACTACAATTGGCGGACTTCGGGCTTCGGGCCTTCTGCCTTACGCCTTCCTAGAGAAGGAAGAGGAAAGAAGGTCTGAGCTCCACAAGTTTAAAGACTTAGCCATTTTTTTAAGGTTTCGACGGAGGTCAGGCCTTGGTCCTTCCATCTTCTGCCTTCCAAAAGGAAGGAGGAAGAAAGAAGGTCTAACCCCTGATGCCTGAAACAATTAGCTGATTAAAAAGGGGGTGGCAAAAATCAGGGTTTGGGCCTTTTGTCTTCCACCCTCTAAAAGGAAGAAAGAGGAAGAAGGAAACCCCACTGGCTGAAATTTGAAACATTTAGAAGGATTTTTGAAAGGAATGAAGCAGAGCTCAGACCTCGGGACTTCCTCCTACTGCCTTCCGTAAAACAAGAAGGAAGACGAAAACTCTGACCTCTAGCACCCGAAGTACTTAGGCAAATTGCAAAGAAACAAAGCGGAGTTCGGAGCCAACAAAGAGGGCATGACGAAGAGGGTAAGCCCAAACTCTGAAACTTTGAAAAGGCTAAAAACACAAGGAAAACTTAGGATTTTTTGAACTTATTCATTCTGGGGGGTTTTTCCTTGCATTCCAAAGGGGGAAAACACCTAGAGATTTCATGGATCTTTGGGCTATTTGGTTGGAGAGCAAAATGGGACAACAATGGGTCTCTTATTCAGAAGGGTTTCCAAAGTATATATGTCAACATATCTTCTCCTTTTCCTTTTTATTTATTGTACTATGTTTAATTAAAGTTACATGTATTTTAGATCAAAAATTTTTATTACTTTCCATTGCTCCTAATTGAGGAATAAGCATTGTAAAACCAACATTTGGTATCAAAGCTTGTTTGGATTGATCCCATGAAGGAAGGGATGCATTTCTTATGTTTCTTTTTATTTTTGTTGTGGGATAATTCATGTGGATTTGAAATAACATTTGAAAATCAGAAGTCATAGACAACACCTTGACAATTGAGATCGAGAAGTCCAATTGGTAAAACTTTGAGTTGTGGAAATTGAAGGTTGAAGGTTGAAGATCTTTTAGTGGAGATTGATTAGTGGATCATAATAATTGTTGCACATAATTTTCTATCATCAGCAATGGATCAAGATGAGGAACAAGTTGGATAGAAGAGATAGATCTACTATTAGGTTGTGTCTTTCTAATTTAGTCTTGATGAATGCTTTAGTTCAAAACATTACTAAGAGTTTATGAGATAAAATTGTTGCATTTTATCAAACTAAGTCTTTGAAAACAAATTTGTATTATTTAAAGATACATGAAGGAGACTTTGTAACCAAACATTTAAATTATTTTCATCTAGTAGTGAGTCAATTGGCTTCCAGAGATGTAAAAATGGAAGAAGAGAAAAAATGTATTTCCTCGATTTGTTCATTATAGGATACCATCTTTCTATTTTGAAGCCCATCTCTACCCAAAGGGGATAATATCGTTTCTTTGTTCTCTAGAATTGGGGGTGTAGAAGATGCTTTGCATCATTTGGGATACCACTCAATTATGTTGTATCTGCAAAAATTTGTAAAGAAAACAAACTTATCCTCAAAAGTTGGGTGGAAAAACACATAAAAAGGGTAAATTGATTGAGGTGAAGTATGTGCAGACTTTGACAAAAGAAAGACTTGATGAAATGATTAATTCAATTGGAAGTTTTGATCTAATATTAGGTGGAAGCCCCTATTATAATCTGACAAGAAATAAATGGAACACAAGGGATGGGCTAAAGGGGAATCATTTCACTATTTTATATGAGTTTTCATGGATTATGAATTATGTAAGTCATGCAATTCTTTCAAGTGTAACTTGATAGAATAATGAGACCTACATTTTTTACTAATTTGGAATCCAATAGATTATAAATCCATTATTTTTCATATCCAAGTTCTCATCCAAATTGGAGAAGCTACTAAAAACAAGTATTAAAATTATGGACATTATTATTATTTTTATTCATTTGCAAAATCAATCTATATTGTGTGAATTTGATTTAACATGTTCTGCGATCTAAATATTGGTTCACCTTGCCTTGTGCAATAATTAAACTTTCATTATTGATGAACATCTTTGAGGAGATTATCCATCCAATATACCTCCCAAATTTGCAATTTTCTTTTCCCTCTAACCCCTTGCTTGGAGATTATTGGTGGTTCTTTAGACTTCACCCTTATTATTTTGGCAAAGGTAAATCACCTCTTCATGACTTTAATACTTATGATTTACACATTGAACCTCACAAATATTGTTTTACTCTTCACAATACCACCAATTTTCCTTCATCTAGTGACCCATCCTCTTTAAAACCCATTGATTGCTTGGATTCTAATGGATCTTCTTTTAGAATTACTCCTACCACTATAGATAAATATCAAGTTAATATCACAAATTTCAACATTCCCGCATTCCTACATTACATGTTTTTGATTAAAAGTGAAAGGGCCTCTTCCTTTTTAATAGTCAAGAATAAAAAACAATAGTGTAATAGACATACAACAACCAAGTATCAACCAAAAATAGTAACCCCAACATTATGAAAAAAAACTAAAAAGAACCCTAAAGATGAAGTAAGGTAATATCCTCTCCTACATTACATGTTGACCAACAAACATTTGAAAATTAGAAGTCATGGCCAACACCTTGACAATTGAGATTGATAAGTCCAGTCGGTAAAACTTTGAGTTATGGAAATTGAAGGTTGAAGGTTGAAGATCTTTTAGTGGAGAGAGACTAGTGGATCATAATAATTTTTGCATCAAGATGAATGGGATAAGTTGGATAGAAGAGATAGATCTACTATTAGGTTGTCTTTTTAATTTAGCCTTGATGAATGTTTTAGTTCAAAACATTGCTAATTATTGCATTATATCAAACTAAGTTTCTAGTAAATAAGTTATTTTTGATAAGAAATTTGTATTTCATTTCATCTAGTATTGAGTCAATTGGCTTCCATAGATGTAAAAATGGAAGAAGAGAAAAATGTATCTCTTTGATTTGCTCATTATAGGATACAATCTTTATGATTTGACTCAAGTGTCTATCTAAAGGGGATCAATATCCTTTCTTTGTTCTCTAGAACTAAAATTTGTAAATAAAACAAGCTTATCAAAAAAACATAAAAAGGGCAAATTGATTGTGGTGAAAGATGTGCATAATTTGACAAAAGAAAGACTCGATGAAATGATTAATTCAATTGGAGGTTTTGATTTGATAATAGGTGGAATCCCCTATAATAATCTGGCAAGCAACAATAGGGACACAAGGGATGGGCTAGAGGGGAAGCATTCCACTATTTTTTATGAGTTTTCATGGATTGTGAATTATGTAAGGCATGCAATGCATTTAAGTGTAACTTGACAGAATAATGGAACATTCATTTTGTACTAATTTGGAATTCAATAGATTAAAAATTCATTATTTTTCATATCCAAGTTCCTGTCCAAATTGAAGAGCTACTAAAAACAAGTATTGAAAATTATGGGCATTATTGTTATTTTGATTCATTTGCAAAATCAATCTATATTGTGTGAAATTGATTTGACATGTTTGCGATCTAAATAGTGGTTCACCTTGCCTTGTGCAATAATTAGATTTACATTATTGATGAACACCTTTGAGGAGCTTCTTCATACTCTATACATCCCAAAATTGCAGTTGTCATTTCCCTCTAACCCCTTGCTTGGAGACGATTGGGGTTCTTTATACTTCACTCCTTATTATTTTGGCAAAGGTAATTCACCTCTCCATGACTTTGATACTTATGATTTACACATTGAAACACAAATATTGTTTACCTCTTCACAATACCACCAACTTCCCTTCGTCTAGTGGCTCATCCTCTTTAAAACACGTTGATTGCTTAGGTGCTAATGGATCTCCTTTTAAAATTACTCCTACCACTATAAGTCAATATCAAGTTAATATCACAAATTTAAATATTCCTGCATTACATGTTTTTGATTAAAAGTAAAATAGAGAATTTGAAAGGGCCTCTTCCCTTTTAATAGTCAAGAACAAAAAACAACAGTGTAACAGACATTAACAACCAAAAATAGTAGCCCCAACATTAGGCAGGAGAAATAGAAGAAAAAATCAAGTCCAACAAAGCATTACGAAACAAAATTAAAAAGAACCCTAAAGATTAAGTAAGGTAGCATCCTCTCCTGCATTACATGTTGACCAACAAACTCAAAATCATTTCCCCAAAGATCCATCTTGATATTCTCTTTCCTCTTCACATAATGACATTAACTCAACCAACCACACTATCTCAAATACCCCTTTCTCTTCCCCTAAACTTGAAATATTGTATGGAAAATGATTCAAGATGTTTATAAACTCTACATATAAAGGAAAATACGTCAACCCTCATGATTATAGTATGTTGACCCTAGTCAATTTAAACCATACCTATGTAGAATTAGCCTTGGATATTCCCCTCCTACAAATTATTCAACTCCATCCCTTTACCATCTTATACACTTTAGAGTTTCAACACACAATAGTAGATTTCATTAATGATATCCCTAGCTTATATGCTATAGAAAATAAAACCTTTGTTAACACTATCTTCCTATGTATGCTTGATCCACTTCGCAACATATACTTCTCTAGCAAATTGCCTACTTTATCCATACCAGTATTAGCCTCATTATGATTTATTTTTCTTGCCATGGTATTTCATTGACCTAATCATATTATTTTTGGATCTTCAAGTCCTTCATGTTCCATTTTTCCATTACCACATTTATATATACATTCACTACCTTACATGTAGGCTTGTTTCCCTCTCTTTGTAACTTGACATTTTTAATTTCAATCTAAAAATTCATCAAACTAAATTATCTATTTAAATAATAAAAAATCATATAAATCTAGAAGGTACCTAAATTGAAAAGAATAAAAAAAATTCCCCTATTTTTTAATAAATTCTCAAAATCAACTTAATTTAAAAGATATTAAAAATAAAAAATTACTATCAAATTACAAAACCCTAAAAATATCTAATCAATACATCAAATCTTTTTTTTGGGTGGGTAGATTAATATAATTTGAAATATTTAATCAAAAATATTTTATATAAAATAAACATATAAATAAATAACACATAAACATAAATATTAAATATATATCTTAA
Organism: Cunninghamia lanceolata; assembly: GCA_027924645.1. Classification (NCBI taxonomy): domain Eukaryota; kingdom Viridiplantae; phylum Streptophyta; class Pinopsida; order Cupressales; family Cupressaceae; genus Cunninghamia; species Cunninghamia lanceolata. The sequence continues at coordinate 1,769,553 of BSBN01001122.1, forward strand.
AATGAATATAATTTTATAATATAATATTGTATTAGAATACATAGTAATTTATATTATATAAAATATTGTATACAATAATAAATACAATACAATTTTATAAAATAAATAATATTAAGCAATAAATATATTATTTTTAAATTAGAAAAATGTTGATAGAAAAGTAGGAGATATTTCCTTAAAATTAACTTTAAACAATAAGTGTTTAAAATGTTGATAAAAAAATGTAATTGATTTTATTTTATTTTTGTATTAATTCACCTTTGTAATTCTTTTTGTGTAAGTGAAATGACTTTAATAGCGAGCCGGAAACTGCCTGGCTTTGTGGCTTATGGCTATTATATTTTACTTGTGGTTTAAATGGTAACTATTGAAAATCCAATTATTAAGCTCTATGGTTGTATATTTACAAATATTTAATGGGAACCAATTCATTAGAGGGTAAAAAGTAAGGGAAAAAAATATATTTTATGCTACTAAATTAAAGGGAAGGCACATTATTTTTTATGTGCATCACTTGCTTTTTTACGATCATAGGGCACTTTTTTATTTCTTAATAAAAGGTCTGTGATGGGATTTGTAAGCGGATTGTAAACAATCCATAAAAGAAACAAGAAGTTTTACATTAAATGAAAAATTTCACATGTGAATGCGGTTATGAGATCTTTGATACCTGGCTTTTCCCCCTTAACCATCTTCAAAAAATAAACGTAGTTTTATTGAAACCCTTGTTTCACCACACCTTATAGATCTTCTAAAAATAAATGGCAGTTTTACAGTCAACAACGACGAAGGAAAACAAAACAACTGAACTTTTATGCCTGTGAACAAAAAAATGATAAAAATAGAAAACAACAAAAAATGAAAAACAACCTCGATGCTAGCTGTTGACCACCCAGCGCACCCTACTACTTTCTCAGACTCCATGGGCGGTGATAGAAAATGAAAAAATGCGAACAAGTGGAAAATGTCAACGACAAGATCCAACGGCGTACGACGAGTGAATTGTCTTACACACCTCTCGTTGGATACATACCGTCAATTTGCCAATGCAGGTATCTGTTTGCCAAAGGGAATGCCTTCGGCGTAATGAATTGAAATTCAAAATTATGTTATATTCTGAATTTTAATTTATTAATTAGCCAATAGGCTTTTATATGTGAGCATTATAGTTCACTGAATTGTCTCACGCCGTTGAAAAATTCACGCTGGAAATTTTTTTAAACTTGTCAGTTGTTCCTATCCGCATATTCCTTGAACCTCCTATGAGTGCAAGTGCTACTAAATACACTCAAATGTGCATCTAGAATGTTGGATAGACAATGGTTCTTAAACATTATCTAGTTGAATGGTTAAAGGTTGATTTTGATTAATGAAAATAGGACAAATATTTACCACTTTTTAGTATGGATGATGCATAAAATTTCTATTGATTGTTTGACCATTAAACCAGATGATGTTTAAGTAGAGATGCCAAAGAGGTATCTTTCTGAATATACAAATGAGTTGTAAGGTCGGTTGTTATTAATGAAATAATGGTCATGGGTTTGAAGATCATTGAGTTTTATTTTTACACAATAATTTTTACCAATGGAATTGAGGTTACCGCCTAATTGTTTTTTTATTAAGATAAGCTGCTAGCATAGGAGCAGAACCCGATAACAAAGCCAAATGGTAGCAGAACAGGCCCGGGGCCACCAACAGCCGATTAATAGTTCATCAAAAAACTTAACCAAAACATAAAACAAGTCTTAAATAACATAAAACAAGAAACCCCTAGCTAAGAAGAGTCTTCCAGTCATCAGAAACCATGTTGATTAAATTTTCTTGATCATCCAGCAAAGAATCCACGGTCTTCTTTCAATCCACCTGCAGAACAGAAAAGGCTTCGGCAACCTTGTGGGATGTCCTCAGAACTAGCTTAACCAGATTCTTGACTTTGTTCTCCATAACAGACAGGCGAGATTTCACTTCAACAAGCTCAGCTTCCAGCTTCATATTATCCGCGTCCCTTCTTGCGCTCATCACTTCCTTGTCAAGGGTTTCCTGCACCTCAGTATCTTCCTCATTAGTGTCATAGAAAGAGTTATTCATAGAAGCAAAGTGGCTTAGGCCCTCTTGATCCTGCGCAGGGGTGGTTTTGGTTTCCTTCATTTCAACATTTTGCACAATGTCTTCCCAATCAGAAGCAGTGGAATAATCCACAATCTTTATTCCCTGGGACATATCTCACGCCAATCTAGGAGATCTTCTCAAGGTCAGATTTCTGGTAGAGCCATCCTTACCCAAAGTAATTTCTTTAATAATCAAAACCTCCTCCTTCCTTAGATTCCCCTACTTTTTACCAATTTCTTCAACCCCTTTCCTCTCATCTCCCACACTGCCTCTCTTTTTAGCAGTTTTGTAATGTACAGGACTCCCTCCCTTACGTTTTTTGTTATCTTGCACAGGGTTTCTACTTTTCAGGTTACACAAGCCCTCAACAGCAACAACATGAGATTTGTCCTGAGAGGTCTCAAGGGTTTGACCCAAGAATTTACTGCCAGAGAAAGATTTCGAAAAAGAGGTGGTCTTTGACACAGGTGGACTAGACAAAGGACCCAAGGGACCACTCATAGGGTGGTTAGAAGGGGAGGCAGGCTGAGAGGCCTTTGGGGTGGTAGGCTTCGCAAGTCTCACACTAAGGGGAATTTTATCTTCAGACTCTTCATTGGAGCTATCCTCAATAGGTCAGGCAGTTGGAGGTTCAGACGGGCTTAGAGCCAAATGGTAATGATACAATCAGAAAATTAGGCCTTGGTGCAAGGGCACAGAAATCACCTCAGGGTCCTTTTCAGGGACTTTTTTGGTATGCATGACAGAGGCTTCAAGGCTGGAAAGTAGGAAGGAGGGGAAATTCACCAAAGCCTTATGGAGGAAATGATTTAAAAAAGCAAAATGATAGTGATAAAACACTCTGTATCTACCCTCAAGAGTAAAATATTTCATTATCAGAAAGCATACCTAATTCCATGGCGCAACTAGACTCTCATGCTCAAAGCCTCCCTATAGCCTAACTTGTTTCTCACCCTCTTTATAAAATAGTTTCATACCTTCCAAATCTGGGACACGAGTCTGCTTCTTGAGTCTATTCCCCAAACACGACAAACCAGTTGCAACAGCAATAGAGTCCTCAGAAACAATAAATTGGACCCCTCCAACTTTCACCATTCACCTCCCATCCCACGATTCAGCAAATTGGGTCGAAATATTTTCATCATAACCATTCAAAGATTCAAGGAAAGTCGTAACTCCTCCTTAATACGCAATGCTCTAGACTTGCAGGTCCTCCTTGAATTCATTGCAATTCATAGGCTCCGTCCTCACTTTATCCCCCCATATTCCTATACCTCCAGGGCACAAAGCTAGAAACCCAGAAGAAAACATAAATAAATCCTTCACTATGAAAGTTGTTGCAGCGAGAAGGAAGAGAATGCACCGAAAATCTAGAAGTGCATAATAAAAGATACTTAAGTTTCTTTAACATCCTTTGCACGCCAATCCAGAACCGAAAGGTGTTTGGATCATAAATGTCGTCAGGCCCCGACTCGTGCGAACCCCTCGAGCCCAGCACATTAAGCAGAAGTTGATAAGACCCTTTGCAAATTTATTTCTGCCAAACATGATTTAAACTAATTATCTCAAGGTGCACATAAAACTTAGTTCGCCACATCATTACAAAAGAGTGATTAGGACTTCTTCTACCATCCTCCATTCCACATCCTCCCTTTATGTCAGAGAGGCATGCCAAAACACTACTCTAGACACTTATATAAATCATTTCATCCATCATGAGGGGTTAAGGCCTCCATCTGAATACAATTATTGATTGCCCTAGGCAGATTATTCAAGTCCCTCCAACATCTTAAGGGGTGGGTGTTAATCCCCAAGTTTGTCATAAGGTCCACAACCTTATTTCCTTCTCTATAGATATGTTTCAATTCTTTGCCCTCAAACCTTAGGAGAAGACCCTTTATATCTTTGATGACATCCTCTATCTGCCAACCAACACTTCCATTCCCTTTAACAACTTCTATGACAACCATGGAATCGCCTTCCACAATTATGTTTTTAATGCCTATAGACAAGGCAATTTTGAGTCCCCATAGGAGGGCCATGGCTTTCGCAGTGTTATTGACCTATTTTTTCCAATGCTACTAGCAAACACAACCATCAGAGAACCCTTATCCGACCTTATCACTCCTCCACCACTAGCAAGCCTTGTGTTGCCTTTGGCAGCACCATCAAAGTTTAGTTTTGACCAACCACTAGGGGGAGGGATCCAGTTAGTGTTGGCTCTGGCTTTTTTCTTCCTATCATCCACTCTGCAAGTACTTATAGGAATAGTCCATTGTTTAATTTTGCTGGTTTCTTTAGCATTTGGGGGACTTTCAGCAACCTTTATGGAGTTGTTACTAATGTTGTCTTGTAGCAGTCTGACAGTAGAGCCGAAAACCTCTTTGGGGTTCCTGAATTTTTCCCTAAAGAGTCTATTGTTTCTTTCCTTCCAAAGGCACCAAGACAGAATAGGGGGGGTTTGGGCCCATATTTCATGGCACACCAAATTAAAAAAGGGGGAAATCTAGGCTCTACTGTGATCCTTCAAGTTTCCATTCTTGCACCAAGGGATATCCAGAATGTTCAGAGCCATACTCCAAACATCCCAAGCAAATTCATAGTGTAACAGAATATGAGAGACAAACTCCTCATTTTTCATACAAAGCACACATCTATTCGGGGTTTGGAAGCTACTTATCTTGAGATTATCAATAGTAAGGATTTTGTTTTGAACAACCACCCACCAAAAGTGGTTCATTTTTGGCACAAGGTTGTGGTTCCAAATGCTCTTCCATAATTTATCATCTTCTTAGGGAAGGGATAGGTTATAGGTAGATTTAATAGTAAACCTCCCAAACTTTTCCTTCATCCAAACCAATCTATCTTTCTGCGGGAAGAGGGGGATTCTACATCCTTTTAGGAGCAGTTTTCTCTCTTCAGCAACTCCAATCAACTCTGTTTGTCTTTGACAACACTCCGACAGCCAGGTCCACTCACAACTTCCAAGGAGGAAATAATCCTTCACCCAGTCTCCAAAGTAATTAACAGCAAGTTTCATCAAGTCCTGAGTGTTTTGACTCTTTCTTAGGGGTTCCCCATTGATCTAGTTGTCTTCCCAAAATCTTATCGATTATCCATCTCCCAATTTCTATTTGTTGCCTTTCAAAAGAACAGTTCTACATTTCATGATGTTATTCTAGATTACTGAGCCTCTAGGAAAGTCAGAAGAGAGTAAAATGTCCTCTGGGGTTGAGTTCCCCATATATTTGGCTTTCATAATGCTACCCCAATCTTTGCCCCCAGCAATAAGGTTCCAGCCAATTTTGGTTATGAGTGCTTTATTAAGCAAGTTCAGTTTTCTTAGGCCTAAGCCCCCCTACAATTTAGGTTTACAGACTTTATCCCAGGCAACAAGAGCTAACCTCTTTTTGTCTTCCATTCCTATCCAAAGAAAGGTTCTTTGTATCTTCTCAAGTCTCTCAGTCAGGTACTTAGGCATTTTGAACAAGGATAGAAAATACACAGGAATTTCTTGGAGTGAAGCTTTGAGAAGTTGAAACTTACCAGCTTGACTTAGGAGTTTTCCTTTCCACCCTGCAATTTTCCTTTGCATCCTTTCCATGATGGAATTCTAGTACTCCGGGGTGGCATCCTTGACTGAGAATGGCAAACCAAGATAGATCCTAGGGAAAGAACCCGCAACACATCCCATAATCCCCATAATTTTTTGTTGCAGATCAATTGGGTTGTTAAAAAAGTAGACATGGCTCTTATCAAAGTTTATACATTGGCCCGCCAAGGTAGCATACTCCTATAGCACTTGTTTCCATTTCCGAGCCTCAATAACTGAAGTAGCTCCAAATAGGATGGTATCATCTACAAATTGCTGAATGACAGTAGGCTTAGCTGTTGAAGCAGGTTTAACCCCTTTAATTTCTCTGGAATTTACTAAGGAAATAAAACCCCTGCTCAGGGATTCAACAAGAAGAATGAAGAGGTAGGGGAAAGGGGATCCCCTTGCCTTAGCCCTCTACCAGCATTAAAGAAGCCCCTAGGATGCCATTGATCAAAATAGAGAATCTAATAGAAGTAACACAAATCATGACAAGTTGCAGAAATTTACCCTGGAATCCCATCTTCATCAGGACAATAAACAGGAACTTCCAATTAACTCTATCATAAGCTTTTGAAATGTCAATCTTGAAATCCATGCCCAGACTTCTACTTTTCTCCATGGAGTGGATTATTTCACAGGTAGTAATGGCCGCATCCGTTATCTATCTGCTTGGGACAAAACCTTTTTGACAGCTGTTGACCAATTTTTCAAGAATGGGTAGGAGTCTCAAAACCAGAATTTTGGAGATCTTGTACACAATATTACACAGACTTATAGGTCTGAAATCCCCCATGCACACCGCATCTTTTTTTGGGGGATAAGAGCTATGAAGGTATGATTAAGTTGCTTTAGTAGCTTGCCTGTGCTAAAGAAATCTCTGGTAGCTTCAGTGACATCTTTCCCCACTATGTCCCAATACTCCTAAAAGAAAGTAGGGGGGAATCCATCTGGTCCTGGGGCTTTATAAGCCTCCATAAAGAAGAGATAGACCCAGACCTCTTCCTCAGAAACATTTTTTCCAAGTTAAGCATTATCCTCCTCATTCAGCAGGGTGGGAATAATATCTATGAGCTCCTGATTAAAACTATTGTCATTGGCTCCCAGGAAGTTATGAAAATAGGAAGCAGTCACCTCTCGAATCTGTAGATCTGTTTCAACTATGACACCTCTATCATCCATAAGCTTAGTTATTCTATTTCTTTTCCTATGCCTCATCGTAGATTGATGGAAGAACGAGGTATTCCTATCCCCCTCTTTCAACCATTGGACTCTTGACTTTTGCTTCCAAAAAATCTCTTCTTTCTCCAGCAGTTCCTTCCATTCCCTTCTCGCCCTCTCTTCCTCCATAGCAGTAACTTCAGTAATGTCTCCTTATTCTAATCTTTTTTGCAATTCTCTAAGTTTTAAGTTGATTCTTCTTTTTTCCTCAAATATATTCCCAAAGTTGAACCTATTCCATCCTTTGACTTTTTTCTTGACCCTTAGAAGCTTTTGAGTAAGGCGGAACATGAGTGTTCCTTAGACATCTATCCTCCACCATCTAGAAGCATTTCCTTGAACTCGGGGTGTTTAGTCCACATTATTTCAAATCTGAACGGGTAAGGGCCTCTACCATTCCCATCTTTCCACAAGAGAAGCAACGGGTTATGATCATAAGTTGTTCAAGGAAGAGTTTCAAGGATATGTGAGCTTAAAAATTTCCATCTGGGGGAAATCAACACTCTATCCAGCCTGACTTGGATTAGGTTCCTTCCTTTCCTCTGATTGGACCACGTAAACTTGTAACCCTGTGGTTCCAAGTCCATTAGGCCTTCCTTATTCAAAAAGTCATTCAGGTCCAACATGATGTCAATGTAATCCATAGTTCCCCCCTCTTTTCAAAAGGGAATAGGGGGTGTTAAAATCTCCCATCAACATCCAACAGCTATTCGAGTCTCTAGAGATCAGGGCATAGAGGAGATCCCACAACTCCCTTCTAGGGCCCCTCTGATTAGAAGCATAGATATTAATCAGATTCCATGAGAAGCTGTCTGACTCCATCTTGGTCACCAAAAAAAATTTGTTCTTCTCAATAATTCTTCCTTTGATAACCTTATTGTTCCACATGGTGACAATACCTCCCGGGGCCCCGTAGGCATCACAACCAAGGAAATCCGCATTAGTCCATAGATTCCTAGCCACCGACTAGAAGTTTTCACTTGTCATTTTAACCTCTTGTAGCCAAAAAATGTCAGTTTTATTATCAAAGATACAGTTCTTGACCAGAAACTATTTGTGGGGGTTATTGAACCCCTGGATATTCCATGATAGAATCTTCATTTGATAAGACCCTTCTTGGAGCCCATCTCCAAGGTCTTCTATCTACCCATAGCAATATCCTTATTAATCACTTTCTGTCTTGTTTCTCTATGGGATAGTCGGCCCTATTTGGTGTCCTCTCCCACATCCACTATCTTCTTTCTTGGGCCCCTACCCTTCTTTTTAACCATATTCCAACCCTCTGGGTCGGTGAAGCTAGAACCCGCCCCAGGTGTAAGGGTCACAGTGCTGTTGCTAGGGGAGGCAATCCCTGATCCTACCTCACCTCCAGCCAAAGAATCAACCACAGTTGGCACCAGGCTAGAGATCATAGGGGGAGGCACAACCCTAGAAAAGGCTTGATTTTCTGTATTATCCTCTTGGAGAATCTCCCCATCTTCAAATCTCGTAGGTAGGGAAGCCATACTATTAACAATGCCCGAGATAGGGGAAGTTCTCGGGCATTCAACGGGGGTATGACCATTGGTCTCCACCTTATGTGGTTGGGCATTATCCCTAATAACTATAACAGTCTTGTACTTTTATGGGGATTTGATTATGTTCAGTAGATCCTCCCTAAAAGGATAGTCCTCTGCTCCTTCAGCAGTCTGAGCCTCCTTAGCCTGGGTAGGCTTTACTTTGCACTGTGGAGCTAGGTGGCCCTTTTTATTGCAGATTTGACAAAAGGTTGTAGAGTTTTCATACATTATGGGTTGAACGCATTGACCATATTTAGATTTAAGAGTAATATTGTTAGGGAGGATCTTGTTAATATCAATGCTAACACATATTCTAGAAAAAACTAACTTGATTTGTTTCTGGTGGTGCTGTCAAGAGTTATGAAGTGTCCAAGTGAGTTGGCAATCCACATGAAAATTTCTTCATCCCAGAACTCCAGAGGAAGGCCTGGGAGTCTAATCCAAACTGGCACCATTTTATTTAAATCTGCTGCACTATCAAATCCTGGTTTCCATTTGCATAAAGATAAACTATGTTTTCCAAACATCCAGGGTCCCCCTGCTAGCACAGTGGCGAGATCCTCCCTTGTCGTGAATTTAAAGAGGAACATCCTACTGTTCATAGCGTTAACAGACACGCTACCTTTAACCCTCCATTTAGTAGTCACCCATTTTCTAACCACATCAATATTGGGTCTAAAGGAAAAAAAATTCCCACAAGAGCATTCTCCATGGAGGAGACCACCCGATCCATCACAACATCTGGAAGTTCCAGTTTGGAACCATCCTCCAGAGCACAAAAAGTTGGAGAGACACTAGTTTCCAACATATTATCTCCAAACAATGCCTTTTTCCAGGCATTGGGCCCCAACACCTTGTTTGTAGCGTGTGAACAGAGGAATCTCTGTCCCTATCACAGAGCACGTGACCTTCAAGGTCCTCATTTCCATCCAGCCCACATGGGATAGACCCTGACCCCGAAGCATCCCCCGAGAAACCCTGCAACGGAGGGTCTGGGTCCCCGGCAGCCATCAAATTCAAATTCAAACTGACTAATTGTTAACTCGCCATTAATTCATAATTTTTTTGCTAATCACAATTCTTTTTTTTATACTAGTTTATATTTTAATATCTCAACAAGGGAAATTGCACATTTCTTAGGGAAAAATAAATAAAATATTTTTTTTGTATTGTCATTGGGTCTATATTTTGGAGTTGCAGATTGTCAGAAGGGAAAATGACAACTATAAGCTATAATAAAACTATTTGAACTGACATCTAGCCTGAAAAAAATTAAGAAATGACAACAGGTCAATGTCCAAGGATCTACATTGTCAAGGTCTAGTTTTTTATTTGTTTAATTTTTTTGATAGGGGTACATGCAACTTATAACTGGTGCTAATTTTAGGATCTAATTTTCTATGTCGTCAGATTTACAAACAACTATCCTACAGTAAACAAGATATTGATACACAAAATGTCGATAGATGTAGCTTTTCATGTGAGACACTCGATGGTTATAATGCCCCAAGCTTACACTCAAGACATTAATAGATAAAAACTAAATAATTTTTTTTAACAAGCCACACTACAGTCCTACGTGCCCAAGGTGTCATAACATGTAATGACACACTTAGCATACACACCAATGCACAATGCAAGGTGACACAAGCGAAAGACTATAAAGCACTATGGGATAAAATACCATGGGATAAAACACCATGCTTAATATTGAAAATGAGATATGGAGGAGATTTAGGGTTCCAAGGTCACTAAAGAATGGGCCTACAACCTTTCTATTAGGCCACCCCTCTAATATCTCATGACACGAAAGCATAGAGTCAAAATTGCCAAAAGTTCATACTTTAGGGAGCAAATTGCATAGGTTCAAACTTTCCCTTTGACCTTGCAAGTCAGACTTGCAGCTACGTCTTGGAACAAGTCTTTCAAATCACCCTTCGACCCTCGAGTTATATTTAACACAAACACTTTCACCTCAAACTTTGGCATCAAGTTGTACTTTACAACCTGTAGCACCCATTCGGGGTTTGACCTTTGGGTTACAACTTGCATCTTGAACCTACTCATACTTCAAATCTCAATTCACATAGCCTCAAACGTCAGGGTATTACTAACACTTAACACAACTAAGCCTTTTCGACTTTGGGGTGGGTCATCCCACAATAATGGGTTACACTTTTTGGCCAAACTTGACACTGAAATCAACATTCTGAACTAAATCTTCACTTTTTGACACCTATAGCAGCTAAACCATTAGGAAATTGAAGATGATGCGAACTAGTGATTTGTGAAATTTTGTTTGTAGATTCTAAATATATTTTTTAAAAAAATTTGGAGTTAAATTGTAAAACTTTTTGTGTCTCCTTTGATAACTAGTTTTTAATAGTAAACAACATTTTTTAAAGTGATGTGTATTCTGTAGCACATAACTTTTTTTCTACAAAGGATAAAATTTTGATTCTTTTAAATTTAGATTGGTAACACCAATATATAGGGTATGCATTTGGTTTTATAATGTTTTGTTGAATCTATTTTTTTTAATTAAGTTTTGAAGTCAAACCAATTATAATTTAGACATAGGCATATTCCGTAAAACATAACTTTTTCTGTATGTATCAAAATTCAATTTTTTTTTGTTGAAACAAGGACATCAATACCTAGGGCATAGATATTTTTCATAATTTTTTTTCACTAATTTACTAATTTTCCATGTGTGTAGAACAGAGAACTTGATGTTCAGTGAAAAACCTACATTCACAAGAAATAAAAAATAAATATAATAATCAAATTAAATATATTTAAAATTATACTTTTTGGGAAGCTTATAATAAGGACTAGATACTTACAAAACATAAATTTTAAATGAATTCATTTGATCCCCAAAAAGGTAAATCAAAAGTGATTTTTTATCAACATTTTGATAGGTGTAGAGGAGACTCCATTATAGGTATGGTTTAAAACTAGCGGGGTTCTATCAAAGGGGGTTTGAATCTAAGGGGATTTGATCAAACCCTCCTCAATTAAAATCCTTTAAATGGAATCTTTCAAGGCTTAAATCGTTATATTTTCTAAAAATATGTGATTTCAGAAAAAATAGGATGTCCCAGAAAGTGCAACCCATTATTGTGGCAGTAGCCGGGTATGACTTACACCAAGCATTTTAAACTTCATGGTATGAACAATAATATGCATTTCAGACTTTAGGGTTTGAGATGCAACTTGCAAAAAACAAGATCCTAGCACAAGTCTAATAAAAAACACCTCTAGCGATTCAAACTTTGGGGTCCTACCAATGTTATGCATTTTAGATTTTAGGGTTTGAAATGCAATTCACACAATGCAAAGACTTGGCAAAAGCTTGAAACAAAACACCTTCAATGGTTCAGACTTCAAGATTTACTTGTATTTAACATCATGCAAAGTGTCAGGTCAACTTCGAACTTTGACCCCTTGACAACTCAGACTTCAGGTTCGATATACATTGTGCACCATGCAATTTGTCAATAAGTCTCCAAACTTCTGCCCTCCTACAGTTTAGACTAGAAACTCTGAATTGCATGTATTTAAGATTGTGAAGCACAATTTGCAACAACAAACAAAAGAAAGGAGACAAGGAAAAAACGAGTCTTATTTTCTCACTCGAGGAGGCATAAATTCCTTAGTTTTTGAGTTGTGCAAAAATAACTTGGACCAAATATTCGAGCACCTATGGGCTCTATGTTGGCCAAATGAGAACCCCCAAAATGGGCATGTTTCCTAAGAATGAAGTTAACATAACTTAAGCCTTGTAACAAAAGATAACAAAAGCGTTACAAAACACTATGAATGTTTGACACCAACGTCGACACATGCCAAAAGCGAGGATAAAATCATCACCACCTATATGGGTGGATTGCAATCCAACACTAAAGAATTCATAAATATAATTACAACATTTCATAATTTGAAGCTAACATATATATCATGATTTCAATATAAAAATCATGCTAACACCCTCAAAAGATGAGGTGTGAAAATATCTAGAATGACATCAAAAAATTATTACAATTAAAGGACCTCATCCCAAACATGGATGAATAATAATCCATATAAGAGAATAAAAGATAGTACCACTATGCACTTATATTACAACAGTCTCAAGTGCCCAATTTACAATGATTACAAGATTACAATAAATAAGTGATACAAGAAGCAATATACAAAGAAAGTTCAACACACTCTCCAATGGCCATCCTCCAAGTTCATTTATCCTCAATGGTGGTTTAGTGCCACCCAACCATGTGGAACCCTCAAGCTCACCCCATTGTCCTAGGAGTCAGTCGAATTGCATATAATCATACTCACACGAATAGGAGTACATGGCAACACTCATGCTAATCAAATGCATACATCACATGTGGAAACTCACACCAAACAATTCATATAAGAGAATATGTGGCACACACACCAATCAAATACATACAAGAGTATGAGTAGTTCAATCAAGCAACAAAGCATAAAAAGAATGCCAAACAACATTCATGCATAAAGGTCCTTAACACCTTCAATGCACACAAATCAATACATAAATCCAAACAAGCACTCATGAGGATTCTCCACACATCAATGTATGCAAAATAATGCATAAATAAATAACAATTTACATGAATGAGGGTACAACAAGCCATCAACATATATGTAGGTGGTATAAACACACATCAGATACCAAATTTGTTGATATGATAGGATGAGGTCCTAGAGCTAAGCCAAAGAGTGTCATTATAGTAGCATGGAAGCAATACAGATAGTTGAGTAGGAAAAACCTTACTCAATGACATTCACTAATCTCCTAGAGTTATGAAACACCCTTTCCAATCTAAGTCACTAATCATCTTAAGGAATTTGGCCCTTGACAAAGACTTATCTTATTTACTCACATGTTTAATTATCCCAATGTGTATTATATTATAACTTGATTTAAACTCTCCACTTTATTTTTCATATGGATCCTCGCAGCAAGTGGTGAGAGCCACTCCTTCCCTACTCTATACCTCCATCCTAAGTACTCAATAACCCGAAAGTATAATTTTGGCTTGGCATAAAAATCAATACAAAAAGTCATGGCACATTGCCCAATGACACACAATCACATTTACACAGGGAGACAACTCACTCCACAAAATAACTCATTCCGGGATATAAGGTTCTAAAATTCAATTTTTCTATTTCTAAAAATTGAAAAAACCATAAAAGCCCCAAATTCACCATTGATGAAATTGAGCAAAAACCTTAAATTTTTATTTTACAAAATATAAGAAATTTAAAAAATTCAAAAGTGTCATTTTTCTTCTAATATGCACAATACTCTTTTCCAATCAATTTTGAAAAACATGAATTTAGAAAAAAAATTGTTATAACATGGCTACAATTTGCATATTTTCAAAATTTTTAAAATGCAAATCAATCTACCAAAAGGATGCTAAACTATTCTTTCAATGCAAAGGCCATATGCCTCTGCCTAATGTGGTCATGGAAAATGAAAGAAATTTAATTTAAAATACAATTAAAAATGAAAACTTACTTTTCCTCGAACTTGCAACAATGGAGGAAATCTCCCCTCTAGAGAAAAGACACACATGCCAACAACTTTTATATCCTCATTCAAGCACTCAAAATCCATGCTCAAATAATTCAAATCTAATTGTTATCACCTAGAATTGCACCCTGCTTGAAGCTCGTTCAAGCATTCCAATGACACGATGGGGTTGATCTCAAGGTGTGGGACCTTGCAGATGAGATCAGACCTCCAGAGAAGGTTGGTTCCTCATTTTGAACTTAAGGTTCAGAGAAAAATAACTAAATCTAATGCTACTAGTTACAAGAAAAGGGGAGAGAGAGAAACTGAAATTAAAAGGGGGGTGATGCACCAGATTTAGTGTTTAGTTGAACCTAAATTAACACAACAATGATCTCAAAAATGAAACAGACTCACACAGACTAATAGAAGCTATCACAAAGGTTAAGGAAAAAAATAGAGCTATGAAAGGGACCATTTTACCCACAATACAAGCATACAATTTTCAAATAAACATAGTGTAAAGCTTTAGAGAGAGGAAAAATAATAGTTTATATTGATCATGAAGGCTAGGAAGACATTACAAAAGAAGAAAGATTCATTACATAAGGATATAAACACAAAATGAGAACTCACATTCATAGGTGAGTTAAAAATGGAGATGTCAAAGGCTCAGAATCAAGCACAATGCATCAAATCCATACAGTTCTAGGAGATATCACAAGGTTTGTTGTTGTTGTAGACACCTAAAATTGTTCAGTTCCCAAATCAGGCATTCATCTACCATACTTCACATTAATTAAATAATTCTTAATTATTTGATTAAGTTCATCTAATCAATCACCATCAATTTATCCTCCATGTTAATTAAATAATTCTGATTATTTAATTAAATCAATTTTTCTAATTATTTAATTAAATCAATTTCCCTCCACATTAATTAAATAATTTAAATTTATTCAATTAAAACTAATATTTCATTTCTTCAAAATAAATAAAATTCAATATTTTATTTATTTATCCATGTGCATGAAATTAAATATTTAATTTCCTATTATTCCCTCTCATTCCATATTTCACTCTCAATCAATTTAGATAACTAATCAATCAAATTAGTTAACTAAATCAATCAAATAAGTTAACATGTTAGTGAATCTAGTTAACTAATCAATCAATTCAGTTGACTAGTCAATCAATTGAGTTCACTAAGCAATCAACTTAGTCAACTCTTCAATTAGACCTGTTAACTCCCCTGATGCATGAGAGGATAAGGACTTTTGTCCCTCTCTCATTCATGCACATCCTCTCAACCATTTCTAGCCATTGATCTCTCCGATCACTCTCCACCATTGATCTTCACTGTTGGAAATCTATAAATTAAACATCCTTCTCCATTTATGATCCTCTCTAATCTTCATACAACATTACTCTGTAGAAATCACTCTAACTCTAGATCATATCATTCCCATCACAACCTTATGTTGTTTAATTGAGCAATCCACATAAGCGAGGAAGCAAAGAGCGATCGATTGAAGTAGGGTGCACTTCAATACGCTCGATCAATGTAGGAAAATTTGTTTGTGCAAAAAAAGGGAGGTAAATTGTACTTGATTTTGTTCATCTTTCGTTTATGTTTGCATATCATATTTCACCTATCACAGCTGCAACAAATCTTATGCCCCTATAATGACCTAAGAAAGCAACCAATAGAAATACATCTTCAATAAATGTATATATATCTTTTCCATTGTTGTGCAGCCTCATGCGCTGAAAACTTAGTCAACCGTATGCCCATGCTACATTAAATTTGTCCCATGGCCTTGCCAGAAAATCTGCATGAATTTGAGTGTTGTCCATATCTTGGTGTGTTGAAGAATCTGCAGTCTAGATGGTTGCCCATATCCTGTGCATTTATTTTGACCTTGAAAGGACCTGCAGAAGTATGGGCCACTAAAACACTTCATCCTCCTCTTTAAATTCAGGTACTTGTGCATTGAAGGTTTGCATTGTTTCAGCTACCTGCATGACCTCAACCTAGAGCAATGGCATCACTTGTGGAGGCATGTTTTTAGGCACTCAGGAAATCTGCCTCGATTAAGCTTTTACAACACTTCAAAAGTGTTTGTACATATTTTGGTGCCTTTTGAATTTTTCCATTTTTGCCTGGCTGATTTTAATATTCCATCTTTTGGGCCCCTTGTCACCAATTTTTGCCATTGACGAACTCCTTAGTCATCCAAATCGCCTATCAACGAACTACCTAGTCAACGAACCATCAGGTTTGTAAACTACCTAGTTTATTGACCAACACTTAGTTTTCTTCTTTCTCCTTCACTTAGTCGCTTGGCTCTTTGTTGCTTCCTTCCTTGTCAGCAACTGCTTCTGTCGATGAAATTCTTGGTCGGCAAACCTGCCAGTTCGTGAACCACCCATTTCACCAACCTCACTTAGTTCATTCTCTTCTTTTCTTTTTCCCCTTTCTATCTTATTAGTGATTCCTCTCCTTCGCGAACCATTCCCTTCTTATCTTCCGCGCCTTCTTGTCGATGAACATGCCTATCGGCGAACTAGCTAGTCAGCAAACCTGGAGGTTCATGAACCACTACGTTCGCCAATAGCTTAACTCTTTCCTTCTTTCTTTGCCTTGGTTTTGTCTTCCTTTATCACCGAGTTCGTTAGTCGACGAACTTGCCGATCGATGAACCAAGAGGTTTGTGAACCTTCAAGTTTGCCGACACTGCAAAATGGGCTAAGGCAAAATACTTAGAAGATTTTAGGATTTTTTGAAGGGGGACTTTCTTCCACTTAGGCTTTCTCAGATCAGATATTCTTGATGGAAGAAATGCAGGATTTAGGGGAAACTTTGGGCTATTTTGGCCTGGGCTAAAATATGACAACATTTTGGTTACTATGCAGGGGTGTTTTCCTACTAAACACAAGGATCTAGTGGCCTTATCAATCCACTGGGCATAGAGTCAGAAGGGCTACAACAATACCTGAAGCTAAGATGGGCCAAACCAACACAACTGAACATGCCTCCAAGAACAAAACAAAAGAACACAAAGCACACCAAACAAACAAGGTAAACAACCTCCTAATGAGGATGTTGCTTGTGTAAGAGGACTTATTGAAAGGAAACCTAAAACATAAACAAAACTAACTTAAACCTAAACTAACCAACCAAGAAACTAACTTAAACAAAGCCATTGACTACTTCTTGAAAGTAGTTGCCCTTTCTTAATACTTTACAATGATTTACATACCTTTGGGCAGTTAAAAAGAGGTGGGGAAGGGATGGGCATACAACAAAGTGGTGAATTACTTCCCCAAGGACAAAGAAAAACTCACCCATCCACCTACACTGATTGAAAATGTAGTTGCTTGGAAGTGGATAAATGGGTTGATCTAGCCCTTCTTGATGCTCAACCTCATGCTTTGAAGTAAGCATGACATGTAAGGACTCCTTATATATCTCCAGTTATGCCAGATGCCTGATAGGGCATCCCTTTGAGATGACATGCAAATCAACAGAGTTGATCTCATGCCTCTGCTCTGTTTCTTTCTTCTCCTGCTGGTCTAAATGCTCTGACTCCTGCATATCAATTGGAGGAATGATTGCCTCCTCAATCTGCTCAAATTGCTCATGATCTGCCTCACTAAGAGGAGTTGATATACTATCCAGGTTTGAGCAAAAAATATCAAGCTCATTCTAGAAATAGGCCTCCTCCAAGTCCTCTACACTCTTCAGTATAGGGCTGCTTATATGCTCTTCCTCATACGGCATAGGTTTATGCTTAATATCTTGCTCAGATTGATGAGCAACTTTATGCACACCAAACTCTTCATATTCAAACATAGGGCCTCCCTCGTGTAGATCCTCTTGAACCAAAAGCTTATCTTCATGCTCATGCCCATAGGTCAGCATCTCATCATGATCTTCAATGTGTTCATGCTACTGCAAATCCTTTGTTGATGTGGGCACATGCATTTGTGTGCATTCTTCCTCCTCTTCAATAAAACAAGGCGGGTCATTAAATGGAACTGCACCACCATTTTGGATAGCCTTTGCAACAACTTCCTCCCCAAAATATGGAAGATCTTCGAACATGTCAATGCAATCATCCTCGGCAACCTCCAGAGTGTCTAAGGAATCCTCATTATTAGAATGCTCCTCATTTTCTTCTTCCCTGGATTCCTACATTTTCTTAAGATGCACAAGATGCCTTTAGAACTGAAGATCTTTGCCATGCATTCTTTGCATTTTGTTTCCATTTATTTCATGAACAACATGGGAAAAACTTTCAAAAGAATCGTAATCTAGAGGGTTCAACATTCTACATGAATCATTGCTACCCACATGCTCAATGTACTGTTGCTCTAGCTTATTTGGCTTAACTTCTTGTAGCAAGTCTGATCTTTTAATTTTCATAGTGCATGAGGTCTCATTATTAGCAAGTGGCTCTTCCCTAGTTGGAGGCACCTCCTTCCTTGGCCCATCCCTCTAATTAGCCCGATAAACAATAGGTCAACCTTTGAAAAGTGAAAAAGTGTCAGGTGAAAAAGTGTCAGGGCAAGAGGGATGACATGGGATGGGGACCTGGGGTGTTTGCTGAATTTCATGAAGGAGCATAGGCTCCTAATAGGGCTGATCCTGAGGAGTAATATACTATGTTTGCACAGAAATAGGCTCTTGTGAGGGTCTAGGAGTCTTAAAATTTAGGAATTTGAAGCGATGAGATTGCTCTGTTGTAGGTTGATTCATAGTGGTAGAAGGGGCAGGCATAAGACTAGGAATGGAGTGTGTTGATTGGGATTCCATTCTCTGGACTTTGGCAAGCAGCTGCCTCATCTATTCTTCTTTAGCTGCAATCTCTAAAGCTAGGCTTTCTTCTTTAGCTACAATCTATTCTTCTTTAGCTGGAATTTGTTTTTCTTTAAATGGTCTCAAATTTTATTAATCCACTACTTGTTGCTATTGCTGATTTGACAACATGTGAGGATGGCTCCACCATTAAAATGATTCAAAGTCATTCCCAATTTTTTTACAAGATATAACTTATGAATCACCTTCAAATGTGGATCTTCTTATTCTAGAGTTTCATAGTACTTCTTGTTGGCTTCAAAACTTTACCTTAATTCCTTACTTTGTTGGAAGGGTCCCCTTTGAAAGTATGCTTATGAATGGGTAAGCCTTCCCGCAAGGGGTATACCTTAATGCTATTCAAAATCTAACAAAGGGATTTTTTCATTTTTTGTTTTGTTGAGTCAATCACATGGAAGCCATCCTCAAACATGGCCAATGGTTTGTCTATGTGTCTTTTCTTGTTTTTACACCCTAGACACAAGACATTGTCATCTCAGAGGAGAAAGCTTTTTGTGTCCCTATTTGGATGGAGTATTTTAGGTTGTCTTTACCATGCTAGAATTTGCTACCCAAAATAGTAGGCTTGCTAGGTAATGTCAGTTGTGTGGAGCTAGATAATTTTCTTAGCTTGTTCGCAAAAGTGTGTGTGTGTGTGTGTTGAGATTGATCTCTCTAAGGACTTAAAGGAGGCTATTGACATATAGATTGGCTAAATGAGGCACACTTAGCTTGTTATTTTACCTTGTCTAACAACTATTTTAGGTGTCAATTTATCGATCATAAGATCAGATATTGCCCCATTATCACTCCTTGTAATACGCCCACTCCTCTCCTTGTTAATGACACTCCTAGAAAAGAAGAGAGTTGGTCAACATTTGTAAATCGTAAATATAATTGTAATGCTCGGAATGGTGGTGTACCACCCAAAAATTCAAAAGGTAGTGGTGGCCAACCACCTAAATCTCAAGTTGGTACTGCTTCACAACTTCATGACATGGGAAATATTGGTGTTCTCTCACATGGAAAATTGTCCAATGAGGTGAATAATTGTAAGTTCTCTAGAATGACACTTTCAACATGTGTTATCTTTTCAAATAGAAGCTATTGTTTGTTCTCTAACCTCTCCCCCATAATGGTTCAACATCATTCCCATAGTCCACCTGGGCATTTGGAAGGTAAGTACATTCTAGATCAGAGAAGAGACATAGTCCTTGTTTATTCAACTAGGTAGTTTCAATACCTCCTTGGAGAATAAAATCTTACAAAACAATTATATTGCTCTTAACTCTCGTCGATGAATTTTGTCTCCTATAATGTTTGAGTTCTAACAGATCTCATAAGGAAATATTTCGTGTGAGACGCTCATCAAAGGTCTCCAATTTTAGGCTTTTTTTTGTTTGCAAGAAGTGAAATTTTTTGGTTTTTTGCTTTCTGTTGCTTATGTTGTTTGGTTAGAAAGTCATTTTTTGTGTACCAATCATGATGTGGGTTGTGATAGTGGTATCATCTTTCTCCTAAACAATAATTGCATTTAGTTGACCATGGATGTGACACCACCAACAAAGCTCTATGGGCCCTTTTCAACATTGATAATCATTCATTTAGTATGCTTCTAATGATGCTATTGAAAGATCTTCCCTTTGATGATGGATCACTAATCCAATTCCTATTGCCACTTAGGGTCTGTGCAAATATTTTAATATGGTTGAAATGGCTAGTAATAAATGTGGGGTTTTGCCCATGTGTTGGATAACTAGCAAAAGAGGCATGGAAATACATGCACAATAAATTAGGGCTTCTTAATCCCAATCCTGGCCATTGCCATAACCATATGTTGTGGTTTACATGGAGCAATTTGAGGGCTAACTTTGATAGTGTACAAATGGCTTAATAGAGCCATGTTGTCAATCTTTCTTTTTATTTGGAACCTTTACCAAACATTATCCTTTTAGATCACTTTTCCATACAATTTTGCATTGAATTGCAATTTGCTACTTCAAAGGCTAAACATTTGTAGTTCTTCCTTAACATGTCTCTGTTGACTTATCAACACATGTTGGCCCATATCTAATGTGTGGATTTGGAGCCATGTCCTTCATATCATATAGGCTAGATCGATTGGTGGAATGGTGCTTAACAATGCACATGCTACTTCCTCCACATATGAGGCTACTAGTTGGCTAGATTTTGTTGTCTCTTGTATGAGGCTAACTGCGAAGCTTGACCACCACTACAAAGCTCTACCAAGCCACAACCACTTCAAAGGCTCAACCCTTTGCTCTAGAATAAAGGCAACAAGTAATTCCCTGTCAATCCTAAAGATATTTCAATACATGTAAGGAATTGAAGCAGCTGATTGATTTCTTCAACATTCTTATAGTTTATGTCATATTGATATGTGGTGATGCAACAAAGTTGTATGGATCCCTTTTATCTATAGTTTCTCATTGCATCAAAAGTTTAGTAGATGTTCCTCCTGGTCTATAGTTGATCACGTACTTGTTTCAATTGTTGGAGGATGAGAGTTTAACTAGAAGTGACTCATTATAACTTTAGTATGCATGAGATTTTCAAAGTACATTTTCTTGAAGATAATTGTGTATGTATAAACAATTATTTATTTTGTTTGTGTTGCATCAATAGAATCTCATTTTCTCACCAAAACCCTACTAAAAAGCTTCTCTTTCATCTCAATTTTTACAAGTTCATAGTAGCTAATGGTTCTTCAAGCAAATCTACCTCTTTAATCCCCATTGTCTAATCCATTTCACCCATCCTTCTCTTGAATCACAAACATTACTTGGTCTACTAATTTGTTTGTAGCGGCTGGTGATTATGGTATGGAATCACAAGTGGATGCATTCACTATGGTGGCAAAAGTTGTCAAGAGGATTGCAGCAAGCATAACATTCTGGGAGTGCAGTCTTCTTTGAGAGCTCCAAATACTCCCTAGGGTTGTAATGTGGTAATGGGTAGCCCCTTATTCAAGAAATTGCCCAAAAGCATGGAAAGACTAGAGCTCAAGTGTTTATTTGTTTATATTCAATTTATTTTGAAAAATTTGCTTAGATTGGTGGAGTGCAATTGCAGGTTATGTTAAGGTGAAGAGCGAAGCATGGAGTGAGAGTACTGGGTTGGCATTGGGCCAAAATTTCATGTACTTACCTGATTGTCTAGTCTCTTTATCGTGAACAGTAGGTTCATTTGGAACTAACTTCCCATTGTTCAATTGTTTCCTTGCTAAACCATTCTTAGCTGCTCCTAATAAGGCCTCTCTATTAATTGTTTCTGGTGGTTGCTTTATCACAGAAAATTACTGCATCACTTACCAATAATGTAATGATCATTTTACCATGAGAAAATGAAGCAACCAATAGACAGGGAGAATGCAACAGTAATACTTATAAATGCAATGAACGAAAGGCAGATGCTTATAAATAAGAGTTAGACAAATGGGCATGCCTATTTCATATAACAACATGTGATAACTCCGAAAATAGACACTACATTTCAATTATCCTCAAAAGTTTAAAATTAATTATGATCAATATAATACAATTAGGGCAGTGATTCTTTGGCTAGGGTCACGTCCCATGACTAGAAAGAGTGACGCCTCATTTAAACACATACAAATACGAGAGGCAATTGACCCGGTTGAAAGCACAAAGTAGAAAGAGTAAAGAGTAAAAACATATAGCAAATTCGCAGGCAAGGTAAATCCCTTTACTTAGTTTAATATTTATGTCTTCATCTGTCACATATCATATCTACAGATGATCGTTCCCATCCTATTATTTATGAAATTCATGACCGTCTGATATGGCACGTTAACATAGGCCCGAATCAGGGGTATGGAATCCAGTCTGATATGTTGGCAACTGGGTGGGGAAATACTGATCGTTTGTCTTTGGCAATATCACTGTTCTTCATAGACTCATCGTATTGACTGAGATGATTATGTTGATATGTGTTAGATAAGCCAAACTAAACGCTGTGCTATATTTTTGTAGATCATAATGTATATATTGTTGTAGATCATAATGTAGGATTGGATTCTATTTCTGTAGATCCTGATGTGTATTGGATTATATTTCTCTGTATATGCTGAACTGTGTTTATAATGACTGCATAGAAAATTCTAAATGTCTTTCTCCCTGTTCTTTGGAATATACCATGTTGTAAATCATTGTATGATTCCATCAAATAATGAAGGCAAAATGGTATATTTTTGAATTGCGTGAAACTGTATTTGTGAATTCAACCAGGAGGGGAGAATGCCTAAACCTTAGTAGATTGCCTATAAACCCCATCTAAGATTCCGTCCCCATAGGCCCCAAATCAGGTTTGGGCATTATGCCCCCATAGGCCTGGGTCAAGGGTTTGGACCATGGAGGGATGGGGGTCCCATATTGGAATATGCCCCCATAGGGCCGGACGAGGGATTGGGCAAAAGGACCAGCCCATGGCACATTAACATAGGCCCGAATTAGGGGTATGGAATCCAGTCTGATATGTTGGCAACTGGGTGGGGAAATACTGATCGTTTGTCTTTGGCAATATCACTGTTCTTCATAGACTCATCGTATTGACTGAGATGATTATGTTGATATGTGTTAGATAAGCCAAACTAAATGCTGTGCTATATTTCTGTAGATCATAATGTATATATTGCTGTAAATCATAATGTAGGATTGGATTCTATTTCTGTAGATCCTGATGTGTATTGGATTATATTTCTCTGTATATGCTGAACTGTGTTTATAATGATTGCATAGAAAATTCTAAATATCTTTCTCCCTATTCTTTGGAATATACCATGTTGTAAATCATTGTATGATTCCATCAAATAATGAAGGCAAAATGGTATATTTTTGAATTGCGTGAAACTGTATTTGTGAATTCACCCAAGAGGGGAGAATGCCTAAACCTTAGTAGATTGCCTATAAACCCCATCTAAGATTCCGTCCCCATAGGCCCCAAATCAGGTTTGGGCATTATGCCCCCATAGACCTGAGTCAAGGGTTTGGACCATGGAGGGATGGGGGTCCCCTATTGGAATATTCCCCCATAGGCCCGGACGAGGGATTGGGCAAAAGGACCAGCCCCCATAGGCCCTTGTCAAGGGTTCGAGCAATAGGACTGTGGTAGGCCTTAGGCTACTAAGAGCTTATGTATTTCCCTCCCCTGGCGTGATGAATGTTTTCTTTGACCTATGTGTTTCAAAATGCAAGTGTGTTTATGTTGGATTGATGAATACTAGATATTAAAACTAACATGTAGCAATTTGGATTTGAATATGAATGATGCTGCAGGTACTAATTTAGAGGAACATATGAACTAATTCAACCATAGGCTCCCCCATTTAGAACACTTGAGGAGAAGAAACCCTAAAACCTAATTCACAAGCGAATTCTAGGGCAAACCAGTTAAGGGGACATTACACAACAGCAGATAATTATTCTTGAACATATATTCTGTAATTTTGCACACGTCATTTCCAATTAATTATTCCTGAGTTCCTACTCTGTAAATTTGTACAATACATTGCCAAACAAAATATTTATGAGCACGTCTGTTGATTTACATACAGCATTGCCAAAAAAATTGTTTATGACCGCCTATTCAGAAGGTTGTGTAAATTATTATAAAACCCAATACCCCTTTATGAAAACCCCCCTCAGGTTTTAGTTAATGATGGCGCACTGTTTTGTTATGTACCCCAATTTGCCAGATTCATTCTCTTGAGGTCCCGGCGCATTAACCATTAAAGCAGTGGAGATTGACGAAAATTTCGACCTTTTAAACATAAATTCCACCGAATTAACATTTTCACTATTATATTGCTCAAACTTTACACATCTCTGACATCTGAGGAATTCAGGTGAAAACATAAAACCCCCACTCGCAGAAATGTAAATCCCTAGACATTACATTTGGATGCATTCCAGATTAAACACGCACAATATTTGTACTTATGGCTGTTTTACAGCGCAGAAGGGGGAAAACTGAGCATCTAGGCAACGTTTACTTCAATAGTCTCCCTGCTAAACCATTCTTAGCTGCTCCTAATAGGGCCTCTCTATTAATTGTTTCTGTTAGTTGCTTTGTCACAGAAAATTACTGCATCACTTACCAATAATGTAATTATCATTTTACCATGAGAAAATGAAGCAACCAGTAGACAGGGAGAATGCCACAGTGATACTTAGAGCAGATCATTGGACCTTCCTACGGATAGATGGAATTAACGACAGGCAGATGCTTATAAATAAGAGTTAGACAAATGGACATGCCTATTGCGTATGACTACAGCAGATAATTATTCTTCAACACACTCTGTAATTTTGCACATGTAATTTCCAATTAATTATTTTTCCTGAGTTTTCCTACTCTGTAAATTTGCACAATACATTGCCAAACAGAATATTTGTGAGCACGTCTGTTGATTTACATACAACATTGCCAAAAAAATCTTCTTACTTCTCTATAACCGTAATTCTCTTGAGGTCCCAGCGCATTAACCATTAAAGCAGTGGAGACTGATGAAAATTTCGACCTTTTAAACATAAATTCCACCGAATTAACATTTTCATTATTATATTGCTCAAACTTTACACATCTCTGAAATCTGAGGAATTCAGGAGGCGAAAACATAAAACCCCCATTCGCAGAAATGTAAATCCCTAGACATTACATTTGGATGCGTTCCGGATTAAACACGCACAATATTTATACTTATGGCTGCTCTACAGCGCAGAAGGGGGGAAAACTGAGCAGCTAGGCAACGTTTACTTCAATAGTCTTGGGTTTCTTGGGTTCGGGAGGAGGAAGCTTGGGAACAGTCACACTCAGCACTCCATCATGACAGGCAGCAGAAATGGCCTTCAAGTTACAGTCATCTGGCAGAGTAAATTTGCGCATAAATTTGCCGACCCTGCGTTCCATTCGAATGTACTTTACATCCTGCTCTTCCTCTCTCTTTCGCTCGCCGCTAATTGTCAGCACATTCTCGTCCTCCACTTGAACCTGCTTGCTCACAAACACACAGCAACCGCTTTGTTAGCTCTAGCAGCCAGGGTTTTTAACCTTTTTTATACCCTACAAGCAGAGAAAACAAGGGTTTTGAAAGTTCATAAGGGAAATACCTTGATGTCCTTGTTTTTGAGGCCCGGCATGTCGATTATGAAGACATAGGAGTTACGGTACTCTTTCACATCAACGGGAGTAGAAGCCATGGCTTTGGTGTCCCGAACATAAGTTCGGGTGGGGTTGTTGAGGAGCTTCTCCATTTCATCGGGCACACCCAACAGCTGATGAACGGTGCTCAACAGGGGATCCATCTCTTCTCACACCTCACAACTCTGCAATCCCGTCAAATTTCATTTTAATTCACCTTCTTCTTCTAGATCATCAAAATGCAAAAGACATTCTTCACAAACTACAAAGAAAACACAAATCTATAGCCTTGAGAGGAAGGGGCGGATCACTTACCAGATCTGCGAATTACTGTCGAATAAGCAGAGCCGATAAACGCTTTGAAAGATGAAATTGGAAAATATTCTAAGGTTATGAACAACGACAGGAAAGCTTGGTGAAAAATTGGTACGGTGAGGAGAAAGAGAGAAGCATGAGCATTTAAACATGAAATCTACCGGTGCAGAGGAAGAGACCAGGCTTCTCTCGAACCTTCTGGACATCTCAGTCTGACGAGTAAACGGTTTAATCGGTTTAATGGGAGTATTCTCGATGCACATTTTGATCGTATTTGTTAATTAATTGAAATTCAAAATTATGTTATATTCTAAATTTTAATTAATTAATTAGTCCATAGGTTTTTATATGTGAGCATCCGGAAAATTTTCTGAACTCGTCAACATCTGCCTATTCCTTGAACCTCATATGAGTGCAAGTGCTACTAAATACAGTCAAATGTGCATCTAGAATTTTCGATAGACAATGGTTCTTAAACATCATCTAGTTGAATAGTTAAAGGTTGATTTTGATTAATGAAAATAGGACAAATATTTACCACTTTTTGGTTGGATGAAGCATACAATTTCTATTGATTGTTTGACCTTTAAACCAGATGATGTTTAAGTAGAGATGCCAAAGAGGTATCTTTGTGAATATACAAATGAGTTGTAAAATCGATTGTTATTAGTGAAATAATGGTCATGGGTTTGAATCATTGAGTTTTATTTTTACACAATAATTTTTACCAATGGAATTGTGGTGACCGCCTAATTGTTAACTCGCCATTAATTCATAATTTTTTTGTCAATCACAATTCTCTTTTTTATACTAGTTTATATTTAAATTTCTCAGCAAGGGAAATTAGATGTTTCTTAGGGCAAAATAAATAAAATATTTTTTTTGTATTGTCATTGGGTCTATATCTTGGGGTTGTTGATTGTCAAAAGAGAAAATGACAATTATAAGCTATAATAAGGCTATTTGAATTGACATCTAGCCTAAAAAAAATTAAGAAATGACGGCAGGGCAATGTCCAAGGATCTTCATTGTGAAGGTCTGGTTTTTTATTTGTTGTTTAACTTTTTTGATAGGGATACACAACTTATAATTGGTGCATATTTTAGGATTTAATTTACTATGTTGTTAGATTTACAAACAACTATCCTACACGTAAATAGGATGTGGATACACAAAATATCGATAGATGTCGCTTGACAATTGTAATGCCCCAAGTTTACACTCAAGACATTAATAGATAAAAATTAAATGAACAATTTTTTAGCAAGCCACACTGCACTCCTACATGCCCAAGGTGTCATAACATGTAATGACACAATTAGCATACACACCAATGTACAACACAAGGTGACACAAGCAGAAGACTTAAAAGCACTATGGGACAAAACACCATGGTTAATGTCGAAAATGAGATATGGAGAAGATTCAGGGTTCCAAGATCACTAAAGAAGCCCTACAAACTTTCTACTAGGCCACCCCTCTAATATCTCATGACACAGAAATCATAGAATCAAAATTGCCAAAAGTTCAGACTTTAGGGAAGAAATTGCACATGTTCAAACTTTCCCTTTGACCTTGCAAGTCAGACTTGCAACTCGGACTTGCACCAAGCACTTCAGATTTCGTTGTTTGAACAATAATATGCATTTTGGACTTTAGGGTCTAAGATGCAACTCACACAAAACAAGATCCTAGCACAAGTTAGATAAAAAAAACCTCTGGCGATTTAAGCTTTAGGGTCCTACCAATGTTATGCATTTTGGACTTTAGGGTTTGAAATGCAACTCACACTATGCAAAGACTTAGCAAAAGCTCGAAACAGAACACTTCCAGTGGTTTATCTAACTTCAGGGTTCAACTTGTATTTAACATCATCTAAAGTGTTAGGTCAACTCTGAACTTTGACCCCTTGACAACTCAGACTTCAAGTTCGATATACATTGTGTACCATGCAATTTGTCAATGAGACTCCAAACTTTGGCCCTCTTGCAATTCAAACTAGCAACTCTGAATTGCATGCATTTAAGATTGTGAAGCCCAATTTGCAACAACAAACAAAAGAAAGGAGGCAAGGAAAAAAGACCAAGTCTTATTTTCTCACTCGATGAGGCATAACTTCCTTAGTTTTTGAGCTGTGCAAAAATGACTTGGACCAAACATTTGAGCACCTATGGGCTCTATGTTGGTCAAACAAGAACCCTCAAAATGGCCATGGTTCCTAAGAATGAAGTTAACATAACTTAAGTCTTGTAACAAAAGATAACAAAAGCGTTACAAAATGCTATGCATGTTTGACACCAATGTCAACACATGCCAAAAGCAAGGATAAAATCATCTCCACCTATATGGGTGGAATGCAATCCAACACTAAAGAATTCATAAATATAATTACAACATTTCATATTTTGAAGCTTAAATATATACCATGATTTCAATATAATAATCATGCTAACACCCTCACAAGACGAGGTGTGAAAATATCTAGAATGACATCAAAAAATTATTTCAATTAAAGGGCCTCATTCCAAACATGGATGGATCATAACCCATATAAGAGAATAAAAGAAAGTACCACTATTCACTTATTACAATAGTCTCAAGGACCCAATTTATAATGATTACAAGATTACAATAAATAAGTGATACAAAAATAAATATACAAAGAAAGTTTAACATGCTCTCCAATGACCATCCTGCAAGTTCATTTATCCCCAATGGTAGTTTAGCGCTACCCAACCATGTGGTACCCTCAAGCCCACCCCATTTTCATAGGAGTCGGTTGAATTGGGTAAAATCATACTCACACAAATAGGAGTACATGGCAACACTCATGCTAATCAAATGCATACAACATCACATGTGGCAACTCACACCAAACAATTCATATAAGAGAATATGTGGCACACACACCAATAAAATACATACAAGAGTATGAGTAGCTCAATCAATCCAACAAAGTATAAAAAGAATGCCAAACACCATCCATGTATAAGGGTCCTTAAAACCTTTAATGCACACAAATCAATATATAAATAGAATCCAAACAAGCACTCATGAGGATTCTCCACACATCAATGTATGCAAAACAATGCATAAATAAATACCAACAAATTACATGAATGAGGGTACAACAAACCATCAACATACATGTAGGTGGTCTAAACACACATCAAATACCAAATCCGATGATAAGATAGGATGAGGTCCTAGAGCTAAGCCAAGGAGTGTCATTCTAGTAGTGTGGCAACAACAATAGAGATAGTTGAAGAGGAAAAACCTTACTCAATGGCATTCACTAATCTCCCAGAGTTGTGAAATAACCTTTCTAATCCAAGTCACTAATTCTCTTAAGGAATTTGACCCTTGACAAAGACTTATCTTATTTACTCACATGTTTAATTATCCCAATGTGTATTATATTATCACTTGATTTAAACTCTCCACTTGCTTTAACACATGGATCCTCACGCAAACTGGTGAGAGCCACTCCTTCCCTACTCTATACCTCCAACCTAAGTACCTAATAGCCCAAAATTACAATTTTGGCTTGGCACAAAAATCAATGCAAAAAGTCATGGCACATTGCCTAATGATACACAATAACATTTACATAGGGAGACAACTCACCTCACAAAATAATTCATTCCTATAAGGTTCTAAAATTTAATTTTTTCATTTCTAAAAATTGAAAAAAACCATAAAAGCCCCAAATTCACCATTGATGAAATTGAGCAAAAACCTTAAATTTTTATTTCACAAAATGTAGAAAATTTCAAAAATTCAAAAGTGACATTTTGCTTCTAATATGCATAACACTCTTTTCCAATCAATTTTTAAAAACATGAATTTAGAAAAAAATTGCCATAACATGGCTACAATTTGCATATTTTTAAGATTTTAAAATGCAAATTAATCTACCAAAAGGAAGCTAAATTATTCTATCAATGAAAAGGCCATATGCCTCCACCTAATGTGGGAATGGAAAATAAAATAAATTTAATTTAAAATGTAATTACAAATGAAAACTTACCTTTCCTCAAACTTGCAACAATGGAGGAAATCTCCCCTTTGGAGCAAACACGCGCACATGCGCGCGCACGCGCGCCCATGCCCATGCACACACACCAACTTTTATATCCTCATGCAAGCACTTCCAATCCATGCTCAAGCAATTCAAATCCAACTTCAAGAATTTCCCATCCATTCTTTTCCAAAAACCAATCATGTTTTTTCAAAGGAGGAGGAGAGAGGGTTTCAAAAACCAAAAATGAAAAGTTAAAACAAAAAACTCTTTTATTCCTTCTATATTTTTCCTTTCTTTCTTTTTGTCTATTTTATTTATTTCAAATATTCACTTTTTCCCAAAGATAACATTTTCAAGATAAAAAAATCCATAAATTGATTAAGTAAACTATATACTAATTTAATTCTAATTGATATTTTCCAATTGCTGGGAGATTGAATTAATTAAATTAAATTATGTTTCAATTAGCAATTTTATTTCACTTGCATGCTAAATATATCTTTTCAAAAGAATATTTAAATATACTTTAATATTCTTCTGCCAAAAATAAAATAATACAATAGACCTTTTTCCATTGAGGTACAATTAATATCTTTTTGATTCAAGCATAACACATTTCACAAATATGAAAAATACAAATTTCAAAGTAAATTTAAATACAGTGAAACAAGATAACGTAACCACATGCAAAAGACTCATACACTCTTTATGGGTTTGCACGACATGTGGATTCCAGAATTACCACCAATTTGGATCTAGGTTTAATACATATTCACAAGACTCATCTCGCATTCAAACTGAGTGAGATAGAGGTTGGCACACATGTTTTAGCTAAAGATGACCATCTCCACTATAACCACCGTTAGGGAATAACCTTGTGCGTGCACATTTAGGTCAAACATCAAGCATACCTGCTCCACATAATATTATTCAAAGCAACACAATCCATCCAATGTGATATAAATCATAACATGATATCAAGTCATCACTTCTAACTATAAATCATCTATGACTAGCATGATCCAGGAAACAAGATACATAATCAACAATATTTCATAATAGTATTAGAGTGCTTCTGGATACAACTGTGTATGTTTTTGATTCAACGTTTCGGATCAATGCTCAATGCTCAATGACTCTCCTCTTCCTGATGATGGATCATTGAGCATGATCCGAAACCTTGAATCAAAAACATACACAGTTGTATCCAGAAGCACTCTAATACTATTGTCATGGACTATGGAAAACTCATGCCTACTAATATTTCATAATGCTGAAACAAATATAATAATCACAACTATATCTGTCACACCCCATTTTTAGGCTATTCAATCAAACAACTTTAATTACTTTAATTTGGCTAAGTTTAGTATGTGGTTATGAGTGCCTGCATAACATGTATTTCAGATGATGACTTTTTGATTGAGTATTCACATGTTTTATTATTAATCTATTGCTACTGAGTAACGATTAATAGTAGGTATTTGAAATTTATGATTGCATTTTTGAATGAAAATTAATTATTATGATGAAATCGATTGATTCTATGATTAATTTATACTTCAATGATTATTATTTTTAGATTATAGATTCAGTTAATGATTTTAGACTAACTACTACTTTCATGGTCATAAGGTGAAGGCATGATTAACTTTCCCTCTCGTATCTGAAGAGGGAGAGTATCATCTGGGAGAGAGTGATAGATTGAAGTGATGCGACAAATTGTACCATGACACCAAGAACCCACCCACACATTCTACTATTTTGCAAAGTATTAGCTGGTGATGTATTGTTAGGTATTTCCTAAGTTATTCTCTTGATGTCCAGTTTAATGTCACATTGCTTTTGTTAATTTCATATTTACTTTAGTCAGTTGCATTTGTCGATGTCACATTTGCATTAAATGATGTAGTCTAATGTCACATTCACATTCAATGGCATCAAGTGATTTTAGTCTCATGTTGTCTTTTTTGTAGATTTGTCTATGAATTTGCTATGGTATTAAATAAAATTTTGCATGTGTTATTATTGATTGGTCAAAAGGAACTTAACATTGTGGGAATTGATTGTGGTCTTTTATAAAAAAATAGATGAAACCATTCTTGCATCCCTCTTTTAATATATTGGGGTTATGGTAATATATTGGGGTTATGGAAATAAATTGGGGAGAATTTTGAGGGCATGGGGGGACTGAAGTGGGGTCTTGCTAGTAGGAATGGCCAACCCTCTGCATCTTCTTTCTAGAGAAAATCATTCTTCCTCAATAGACTAGGGAAGTGGGAGCATTAGTGTGTTAATGCACTCATAGTAATGGCATTCATGCAAGTTTTGGGACCCAATTCTAAAAGGACTTTTGGGTGGGTCATGTAAAAGAGAAAGAGGAAAAAGAAAATTAGAGGAGATAGATTGGGAGTTTTGGAGAAAATTGGGGGACATTGCTTTTGGAGGCATTGGAATCCTTGCATCTAGCATATTTACATCCTTGCGTCTAGCATATTTACATCCTTGAGTTGGAGTTTGGAAGGCATTGGTACATATATGAGTCATTTTATTTTTGTGTATGGTTTTGCTCTATTTGTGTGAAAAGTTAAAACCCATCTGTTGCATTCTTTAGTTGGCTATAAAATTTCTTCCTAAAGGCATATGTGATTGTTTCCTAATAATTTATAAGTCTGAATTACTCCTATTTTGGAAGGCGAGCCATTAAGGTCATGATAGTTTTCAATGACCCTGTATATATTTAACCCCCAAATGATGGGTCATATTCCAACCAAGGTTATTTCTAATAGTTTCTAATCTATTTGTGGGCTTTTCATTCATATGCTTGGTTACCATATTCTTGTATTTGGACTATTCTATTGGAATCTATGTAACTATTAGAGCGCCATGTTCAATTATTACTAGAATATTTATATTCCTTATAACAACTTGTTCTTTGTATTAATGGAATCTATATATCCATTATGGCAACCTATTCATTTATTTTAAGAAGGAAACACTCTAGAATAAATCTAGTTGTCTATGCACATGTGTGTGTATATGCATGTATGTATACAAATATATGCATAAAGTTGTTTACTTTACTAACAAAGAGTATGTCAATTTTGTGTCCTATTAAAGCAGTGTTGTTTGTAGTCATCTAATTCAATCATTACTAGAATCATTCATTGTTCTACTAGAAATATTATTCCTTTATAAAATAGTGCTACTCACATTCTTTAAATAGTGACATCTTGACAATTTTATCCTCTATTTTGACAATGTTATTTGTAGTTTTAAACAACAAATTTTACTACTATCTTTTCACTATTTATCCAATCACTTCTATCAATTTTTAGAGTATTCTATATTGTGAATAGTGAAGTGTTTTCAAAGTATTTTACATTGTCAACAATGAAGTATTTTTGAACAACAAAGTGTATAATTTTTGTAGTCAAGTATTCATCACGATTTCCTATGGACTTTGACAACACTCTTGATAAGTATAACTTAGTCAACATATAGGTTGTCTTTAATTATGAACAACGTTATACCCTATTAAATTTTACAATTATGTGACGCTATTAGTTGTATGAAGTATTAGTATGACTTATACTTAGAATGTGTGATATACAAGTGATAAATAATGATGGATACTGTTGAATAAAGTGCTGCACATATGCCACCTAAGGTTGTCACTGATGTGGTTGTCATTGATGTCAACACTCAGCTTGGATGCTTATGTTGATGATATACTATGATGGTGTGCTAACAGTGATGTTGATGTTCATGGTTGGATGTCATGCCTTGTTTAATGTCAAATAAGGTTGTGTTGAGTATGTTTGTTGTCAACAGAGATGATATCATGATGATATATTAAGATGAGAATTAGAAGCATTAATATGGGAATTAGAAGCATCAAGATAAGGATTAGAAGTAATGATGATATTGAGAAGATGTTTTTGTTGGTTTTTGGAATGTTGTATGCTCTCTCTTGTTGTTCCTAAGAAAGTATGTGTTGCTACAAGGAGGTTCTGGTCTCCGGATGATGGTGAAGATTTCTACTACAGGAAGTGGCCTTGAAGATTGGTTGGGAGAATGCTCCACATTCCTCTGCATTTGAAGATACGGTAATGTGGTTCATAAGTTAAGTTCAATAAAAGGTACTATGTTCAAGGTTTCATATCATTTGCTCCTTTGCAGTGAAAGCTATAAGTGACAGAGTTCTGTTCTATGCTTTGGCAAAATAAAGTCATGATGAAGGCTAGTTGAAATGCTCCGCATTCCTCTGAAATTGAAGATTTATCCATGCAGTTCTGTGAACATGTTCAAGGATGTTTAATGTATACTACTGTACAATATCAAGTGATTTGGTGGTCCGCAAGTTCAGTTTCTCAAGCAATAGTGTACTATAGATGGTTCCATATGCCTAATTATTCTACAAAACATATGTTTGAGTACTTGTGTGAGTTGGAGATTATACAGATCAGTTATATGAGTTTATGTGGACATTCTACATGTCTCTATGGTTCTCAAGTTTGAAGCACATGCAGACATTTCATGTTTCCAGTACCGCACAAAGTTTTCAAGTCAGTTTTTGAAGAGTTATTGTTGTTGAGGCCGACTGAGGTATGTTGGAGGTATGCACCACAAAGTTCTTGCCGTGCAGAGATCAAGGAGTGTTTGGAGATGTTGTGTGGGTCATGTTGACTCATCTGGGAGAAGAACAAGTACCGGTTAATCATTCATGAGTATCTCCAAGTTGTAATGACCGATGTGCTACAAGCTTCATGTTTTCTTTCTTAAGAGAGACCTACTTCAATTGTGTGAAGCGTACGAATGTTATTCTTTGAAGGATGATGCCATGGAGGATGTTTAGGACCAGTTTAAGCATGTGTTGGAGTCTGCAAGGTGTGTTTCTCTTCTTGGTGTTGCGTGTAGTTCATGTTAAGGCTTTCCCTCTACATGTTTCATGTTGTTTGATCTTTGGATGACTTGCAATTGTAATATTCTTATTGTCTCTGGCCGACTTGTAATGTAATCAATGTAATATCATGTATAGGTTGTAAACCTAGTTGATCTAGGTGGAGCATGATTGTGAATATGAATGTGTGAAGTAGAATATGGATGTGTAATGCATTATGATGTGCGACTGAAGGACAAGGAGCAGAAGCAATAAGGCATGTCCTGATTCATCTTGAAGACATTTTTCAAACAAGAGGGAAGTGAAGAGTGTGCCTAACTGATTACCAAAGGTAGTGATCCAAAGGCAAAATTTCTTGAAGGCTAAAAGCAGTGAGTTAGTAAGCTGTAGAGAAGACATTTGAAGAAGTTGCAAAAGTTGTCAAAGCAGAAGTAAAATCATCAAAAGAGGAGTGAACAAGAATAATTGTAATCATTAAAGGAGTGAGATTCATTGTGAGTTTCAGGCAGTAGAAGGATTGTCATGCTATAATCATTTCTAAGTTTGTTCTCAGTTCAAGGAGTAGTTGCTTCCTTGGGTTGTAGCCCTAAAACAAAGTCTATAGGGAGTTGTAGTTTCCTTAGGAGTGGCCCTAAAACCTTTCTTTAGGGAGTTGTAGTTTCCTTGGGAGTGACCTTAAAACCTTTCTTTAGGGAGCAGTAGCTTTCTTGGGTTGAAGCCCTAAAACAAAGTTAGGAGGGAGTAGTAGGTTCCTTGGGTTGTAGCCTTAAAACAAAGTTGTAATATTTTATAGCAGTGAGCTTCATATATTCTAAGTTAATCCTCACCGTGGTTTTTCCCCTTTTGGGGTTTTCCATGTACATATGGTGTTATGTGGTGTTATGCATTATGTTGATCTTTTTATGTTTCTATTTATGCTGTAAAGTTTAAGTTTGAATCTGCTCCAGAGGATTTGATATTTGTTTGGAAATTGATTCACCCCCCTCTTAGTATCCAAGTGTGTTCAACATAAAGTACATAATTATTAGTGATAGTTGTTTAGAACTTCATACATAAAGTATGGTTGTTTCCTTGGCTTTGATATATCTGAGTATTGAATTAATTTAACAAAGGATAGTGATATAAATGTAGACTATGGATACACTTAGAATTCTATTATACTATTTGATAATTCTTATTCAAAATTATGAAAATATTGTTTGGTGTGCTTGGTGATTTGCTGAGGAGTGTTACTACAAATGCACTATTTAGTTGAACAACCACATACCTAACTAATCCTAAGTATGCCAATATAGAGTCTTAGGGATATTCATGTATGTAACTTGTCAACTAAGTCTCAAGATTATTTTATTTGAGTTAAATACTGAGATGTATGACTTAAGTGAGTAATCAGTAAATTAGATCATTCTACATTGAGTTAAGCTAAGATTGTAGTGTGTGAACATACAAACCACATGTTTGTAGTTTAAAATGTAACAAAATTGAATGCTTTTTCCAAAGTAGTGCAGTAGCTACTTGCATTATCGGTTCATAGTACAATTAGGTTTGCATGTTAGTCAGTTGTCATGTACTTAATTAAAGGGTATTAAGGGCTATATGATAGATCTTATGTAATTGTGTTAGTATATTATACACTTGGTTCTCAATTGTTCATGGTACATTTGTAGATGCCTTTATCTATCACCCTCATGAAGGGTAGGGCCACTTCTAGTAGGAAGGTGTGTGGGGGACCATTGGTCTACAGTTGGAGGAAAAGTGCCCAAATGATGCTCTCCCTCCATGTAGCTAGTCAGAACACCATGAAGCTTGTACTCAAGGAATTATATGATCATGACATTGTATTACTAGAGATTGAAAGTATATTGTATAAACTTATATGTAATCATTGGAAAACAACCTTGTATTTAGTTGTATGATTTATATTAAACTCAATTCAACGTAATGATTGTTATTTGGAAGCATTGTAAATTGATGATGTTATCTTTTGTTGCATTAAGTATTGTAAGGATTTTATATTTATATTTACCTTTAAAAAAATCTATTGTGTTTATGCTATATTGAAAATTATCTGTTGAGTCAAATATGATTTTTTTCATTCATTAGAACTAGGTTGTTACATGTGGTATTAGAGCAAGGTTTATAGGACATATGAATCTACTATGTAGAAACACATAATAACTTTTGAAACAAATATATATCTAGGCTAATAAAAATTATTTTTCTCTCTAAGTATAGTGATGAGGGGATCTAAATCAAGAAAGTGATTTGGGAAGAAGAACCTGAGTCAAACCTAATCGAAAGGAAAATCCACCCAACCACCTCCCAAGGAAGATATTTGGCTCTTAGACATCAAGACCCTAGCAACAACTATGGGTCACATAAAACTAGAGATAGAAAAACAATTGAAATATAAAGTTACAAATAAAATTAAACAAAAGAAACCCTCTGCCATTTGTGAAATGTCATTTGGTTGTAGTCGCAATGCTGTGATCATGAGTAGGGAGGTAGTTCAGAAGTACCCGCGTGTACATCCTTCCTCCAATAATGTTAAGGTAGACTTGGAAGATGAAGAGCTTGAGGAGGTTAAAATGTCTTATTAGTATTTTGATAAATTTGTATCTATGAGACCTTATTATAAATAAGGGTATGTATTATCCATTCTCTATTTATTAAAAAATAAGTTCTTTCTTTTACCTCTTTCTAAATGTGTGATGATTCATTGTCTTTAGTCTCAAACTTCATGAACTCTTGGGTTGGTTGTGTGTGTTAAAGTGTAATGCGTAATTTTTGTTTTTAGCAAACCATAAGAGTTTAAATGATACCTAAGCTAATTTTTTCCAATATTGATCTATGCCAGGAAACCATGGTTCAAACAAGGACAAACTTTGGAGGTAATCATGATGAATTAGGGCAAGTTGGAAATGACCCAACTACTGAGTTGGATCAGATTTTGGTAGCATAAAATGAAACAGACAAAAGATTAGTTTCCTTAGAGTAGGATGTTTGAGGACCTCATGAGCAAGGGGAAGAAGTAGAGCATGATCAAGAACTTGGTGTAAGTGAAAGGCATGGAGAATCTTAGGATAACCAGCCTAATCATGAAGAAGTAGCAAGGCAAGCAAATGTAAGAAATAAGTTGGCAAATGAGCTTGCATGTAATATGGAGAAATTTGATCCACCCAAGTTCAATAGCATTATTT
Organism: Cunninghamia lanceolata; assembly: GCA_027924645.1. Classification (NCBI taxonomy): domain Eukaryota; kingdom Viridiplantae; phylum Streptophyta; class Pinopsida; order Cupressales; family Cupressaceae; genus Cunninghamia; species Cunninghamia lanceolata. Next base: position 1,808,076 of record BSBN01001122.1, read on the forward strand.
TGGGTGATGGAGCTAAATCTTTCTCAACGAAATGGAAAAGTATTTTGAGATTCAAAATTACTCAGAGGTGATCAAGGTAGTTTAGGGTGCATACTAGATTTTTGGTGAAGCCTCCACTTGGTGGGCTAACAAAAGGGTGGAGATGGGGTTAGACTCCACTAATCTTACCTAGAATCAGTTTGTGACCCTATTCAAACAAAGGTGGTTACCTCAACTATACTTTGACCAAAAGCTAATTGACTTCCATATATTGAGACAAGGAGATACATTGATGATTGATTATTGGGAAAAGTTCATCAGGATTCTTAAGTATGTGCCTCAGTACTAGTGGGACAAGTGATTTTGAATTTGAAAATTCATCATGGGGTTAAATTACCAAATAGGAGGATAAGTGGACGTTCATGGATCCTTGATAATGGATCAAGTCTTAGAGAAAGCCATTAAACAAGATAAAAGATGAAGTCCATTGTTGCATCAAGAGACAAATTCCATAAAAAGTTTGGGAATTCAAAAACAACTCCTTTTAAAATGAAGAACTGGAATTAGAATCAGAATACTAAGCAAAAGCACAATGGAAAGGGATCCAAAAATAATTTAATGGTTCATGAAATATTATAAGGGACAATAAATCCAAGGGAAGAAATGGGAATAGGGATGAGAGGGCATTGAAAAAAATAGGACCACCTACCAGTTGCTTCACACGCAAAGGTGATCAATATGACAACCACTGCCCAACTAGGAACCAAGAAAAAAATACCAAGAATCCTCCACTACCCTCTCAACATATGACTTTTCATCAAAGGATCCATGCAACAGTTGATAATCGACATGAAAAATATTAAATTGCACCAATTGAAACCTTAGGTACACTTTTTGGTTGTCCAATTTCCATACTAATAGACATAGGATCCATTGAATGATTTGTTGCACCAAGTGTACATAGTAAAATTTCTAGAAGAGCTAGCTATATGGCCAACTTGTGGACTACACAATATGCTAATCAAGAAAGAGTTAGGATAGAGCAATGCCTTTTTGAAGATGAGTTAAAACTACCCACATTCTTAACTAAAGTTAATTTGTATGTAGCACCATTTGGAGTTTTATGACATAATCTTAGGGATGGATTGGCTTTGGCATCATAGGGAAAAGTTGGGTGTTATGTAAAATAAATTGAATGTTTAGATGACCTAGTAAACTTGGTTTAGATTTAGAGAATTAAATGGGAGATCAAGCGTAGACAAATTTTAGCCTTGCAGCTTAAGAAAGCAAGAAGGAAAGGATGTGAATTGTACACTATAAAAGTGGATCAAGTAGTGGATTCTAAGGAACCTTCCATTCAAAATAGTCCTTTTCTCTATGATTACTATGATTTATTTCCTAAAGAATTGTGAGGATTGCCTCCTCGAAGGGAGTTCAATTTCTCAATAGACATAATTATAGGGTTAGACAACAACAAAGTTTGTTGAGCTAAAGGTTCAACTGTAAGAATTACTTTCTAAAGGATTAATCGACCAAACATTTCTCCTTGGGGAGCATTGGTAATTTTCTTCAAAGAAGGATGGGACACTATGACTGTGTGTATTGATTACTAGATGCTCAATGAAGCCACATGCAAGAATAAGTACCTGTTACCTCGCATTGATGATCTTTTTGATCAAATTCATGGTGCAACAATCTTTTCAAAAATTGATTTGAGAGTAGGATACCATCAGTTGAGAATAAAAGAGGAAGACATACCTAAAACAAATTTTAGAACAAGGTACAAGCATTATGACTTTACAATGCTACCCTTTGAATTGACCAATGCTCTAGAAAAATTACGAACCTAATGAACAATGTATTCAGAGACTATTTAGATAAGTTTGTTCTCATCTTATTGGATGATATTTTGATATACTCCAAGAATGAAGAGGCGCATTTGTATCCTTTGAGATTAGTGCTGCAATGACCGAGGGAGCACAAACTCTATGGTAAGTTATCTAAGTGTGCATTCTTCCAAAAATAAGTGTAGTACTTATGCCATGTAATCTGCGTAGAGGGGATTTCAGTTGACCCAGTGAAAATTGAAGCGATAATGGAGTGGACAACACCTAAGAATGTCCATGAAGTGCACAACTTTATGGGTCTAGCAAGCTATTATAGGAAGTTTGTGTCAAAATTTTCTAAGATTACAAATCCCATCACTTCGCTTTAGAGGAAGGGTCAACAGTTTGAATGAACAAATAAGTGTGAAGATGTTTTCCAAATTTTGAAAGAAAGATTAACTTCAACACCTATTGTAAGGTCACCTAAACCCTACCTAACAAATCCAAAGATCGATATACTTAAGTGTTTATGATAGGACTTCAATAAAATTTCGGAGATGGATCACATAATGATTTAGTTAGAAATATGAGTATAGATTTTATTTTTTTCATCGAATCACTTATTAGATTTAATTGTAATATAGTTTGTTTTATTTAGGTGCTATCTTGCATTTCGATGTATATATGTTATTTTGATTCTAATAATTATATTGAACAATGTGTTTGATATGTTAAGTGTCGAATTATGTGATTTTGTCCTATGCATTTAATTATTTTAATATAAAAATATAAAAATCAAACTTATAACTTTCTTTCTAATCTCTATGTGTAAAATTTAAAAGCATATGCTTTAATTGGTGTTAATTACACATACATTTATTCATGCTCAATGAAATTATTAGAATATGTAGATATATTTTTGTCTCATAAAGATTTGATTTTTAGATTTAAAGCAAATAAGGAAATTTTAAATTATGGGATAAGAATATAGTTATGCTTTATTTTGTTTTATTTAAATTTGATTAAAAATATATACAAATAAATAAACAAATAAAAAAATAATTTACTAAGTTTTATTTTTGCCTTAATATTGCTCTAAATTACTAATATCAATGGTTTTCTAAGGGGCGGTGGGAAGGAAGAGATTTAGTTATAGAGCTTCTAGAAAAAAATCTTATTCCAGAAGCTCCACAAAAATCAAACACAGTCTTTCCCTAAAGCTCCGCAACTGAGTCTCATGGACTGTGAAAACTTGATGTTTATTAATTAAATGATATGTCAACTATAAATTGGTTAAGTAGTTGGAGCTTCCATGGTGAATTTTAATAAGTAATTATTAATTATACTTTGCTTGATTTTCATTTGTGCATTAAGTGTACTAATTATCACTTGAATGAGGATTCCTAAATCTATGCATCAAGTGTACTCACTAACACTCAGTTGAAAATAGCCCCATAAAAAAAGATTTTACCCAAATATGTGTTGAAGTTAACTAGGCAGACTATTTAGATCACCAGGCAGGACCTGCCTAGAAAACATTTTGGGAAAAGTAAATATTATCCTGAGTCAAAATGGACAGACCTTTAAGACTCTGTAGAAATGTAAAACTCCTTTTTTGATTCGAAGAAAAATCAAGTAAAAACATATCTAGAAATAAGAAAAGTTTGGTGCCATTGAATGAATGAATGAATAGATTTTAATGACGTCCACGAGACCGAGCAGCCTAAGGGACCAAGAGCCACAGCCCTAAGAAATCTTCAAGATCTTTTCGATGTCACTTCTCCTACCATGAATTTTAACCAAGAAACCTACAGTTATGTGTAGCCTTGATTCCTCAAAGATCTCGATAATACTGCCCACCTTCAGGTTGTCTGCATACTGACTCCGAATGTCTTCATAGGCATCACATTCAAAGATGAAGTGCCATTCGGTTTCCACCACTTTTTTGTTGCAAAAGATGCAGATCTTGTTTTCCCACTCTTCTTTGCGGACCGTCCATCTACCCGTTTCGCATCTCAAATGATGAGAACCGGTCCTCAACTGCGCCATTAGAATCCTAGCTTTACCTTTAAGAGTGGCATGCAAGTAGGCTTTTTCCCCATGTTCCCACATGGGGTTGAACTCTTTGACATAGTATGATTTTTTCCAGCCAATCTGCTTAGTCCACATGGTAGTCCTGAACTTTTCTAACACAAACTTCTTAATGTCTTCTTTAGTTTGAGGACATTTGTGGAGCCTAATATCCCACTTGTCTAGCCACTTGTTATTATCCTTCATCCAAGTCTTCTTTCTACGGTTTAACCCCTCCTCCACCACCACCTTAGGCCATCGCTGCTCTCCAATGTTCTCCACCTTATGTATGTTATCAATCAAATTATAGCATATGCCTCCATCGAGAATGAGCCCACCTCAGCTAACAGAATCTCATAAGGGACCGTAGCCTTGACCTTAAGATTACTAGTAATAAGATGCTTTTGTATTCTCTCTAATTGTCTCCACTTGTGATTTGACAAGCTATTTCCCCAAACCTCACACCCATAGAGGACAACCAGCATGACTAACAGCCCAAAAAGAGTCTTCGTGGTTTCCAATCCCAGAGCTCCGCTTTCCTACACCTGTTCTGGAGCAGATAAGAGGCCCTCCAACCTCCTTGGATCCTTTGCATTCTACATATATCCCAACTCAGCCTGTTGTGAAAAATAATTCCCAAGTACTTGTATTCTTCTACGATATCCAACGGCCTCCCATCAAAAATGAAGTTGACTTGCTGCTACTTCCTTTTTAAAGAGAAAATCATAATCTTGGTCTTACTAGTGTTCACTCGCATCCCGACCTCCTGGCAAAAGAGCTCTAAAGCCCTCAAGTGTTCTCTCAAACCCTGGGCAGTTTTTGCAATCATAATAAGGTCATCAGCATATAAAAGCAGCTTCACCACAAAATTAGCCAACTAGATACCCCCACCTGCAGATTTTTGTAACCACTCTTCCAGTTTGTCGATGTATAAGCCAAACAAAGTGGGAGAGAGGGGACAGCCCTGCTTGACCCTAATGTCACTACCAAAACACTCTGATATACCCTCTCTAGTTCGGATTTTAGCTCTAACCTGCTCATAGAGCTTGTGAACAGTAGCCCTATATTCCTCCATAACCCCAAGATCTTCCATTCTGCTCCAAAGTTTGTCCTTGGGCACCGTATCAAAGGCCTTTTTGAAATCCACGAAGCAGCAAAAGGCTTCCTCACCTTGCGTGTCCCACACTTTTTCAACTAAATGTCTAAGAGTGACGCAATGGTCTATGGTAGAGTGTTTTGGTCTAAAACCAGCTTGCCCTCTCGCTCTTTTTCCTTCGTTTTTTGCCCAACTGCTGATTCTGTGTTCAATCAAGCTCCCAGAAATCTTTCCAAGGAGAGGATTGACCATGATAGTTTGATAATTGGACGGATTATTGACATCACCACTCTTGAAAAGAGGGATAATGACACTAGTAGTCCACTCAACAGGAAAAATCCCTTTCGAAATGTCATTAAAAATATTTTTGATGTGTGGGGCAAGGTGATCAACCCCCTACTTTAAAAATTCAGCTTGCAGCCTGTCAATGTCTTGAGCTTTACCACTAGCTAAATTCTTTATTCCCTGCTTGATGTCTTCTACTGAGAAGAGCTCAGTTGCCGTGTTGGTTACCAGAGGGTAGGTCTTCTCCAGCGACCACTCATAGAGAAGCTTCGCATATCCTAACCATTGATCTCCTGTGATGTTTGCAATCTGATTTCTTTCTTGCTGCAACTCTATCCAAAAACCTTTTGGATTGTGTTTACTCAAGGAAATCAACTCTTTTCTTCTAGATATTACATATCTTTTTTTTTGGATTTTATCAAATTCTCGTACTTTTTCTTGCTTTCTTTGCTTGTTGCAATCTTTTTAAGAGATCTTTTAGCCTCCTTGCACTCATCATCAAACCATGGGTTGACTAGGAAAGTGTTAGACTGATTTTTCTTAGGCCTAGACCTCAATCAGCTATCCCTCATTCATGCAAAATAAAATCGCGGCAATAATGAGCACCCCTACCTTGATATCCCATTCTTTTATTATGGCGATCGTACTTTCTATTGATGATGTTTTGAGATTATTTTTCCAAATCAAGGGTTGTTGGAATTGTAGAGTTGCCTAGATTTTTGTAGAAATATTGTACGGGACGGTGGACACGCACTCAAGCTCTGTGTAGTGCACCCCAAGCTCTGTGGATTGAACCTGCACCTTTCACGTTTGGAAGGTTGCGCAAGTTTGTAGAATTGCCTCCCTCGAGAAAATCGAAGTTGGAGTTGAGGTTTGAAATTCCTTAGGAAATTCTCTTTCATAGGTATCAACTAGGAAGTTTCATCTGTGTATTTTATTTAGAGGTGAAATTTGGTTCTACTTACAGGGCTATATTTGATAGTGGGGATTAAAAAGTTTGATGTACGAGATTCTTAGAAGAGTAGGAGAGGTGAATTGGGTATGTGTCTAAATAATGAATAGGAGGTGGATTTTATCCTTGGTGTCTCAAATCACAAAGGAGAGTTTAGGCTCGGCTCACACAGTGCTTGTGAACTGGGAAACCTTCAAGTGCAGGTTTATGATTTCAATCCCTTGCAATGGCAATAGAGGGCACAATTCCATGGTTTTGTTGAGAAATAATGAGATGGTATTGCTACCGATGAATGAGCATGTGTTTGGGATGAAGAGGAAGTCGTGGATTTAGACTTATTTGGAGCACAATGAGGGTCCCATCCTTCAGTCGATATATTCTCCACTCTCAAGGAGATGCACGTCAAGAGTGATATTAGAGGGTTTGAATTTATGCCCAAGCCTTCGCCCAATTATTATAAGAACTTGCAAAACAGGGCTGCTAATGTTTTGACCGAGAAACAGATGGAGGAGTATGAGGAATTGTGGATTTTGGTTGATAGGGACGATCAAGGTGTGCTCCTGCAGATTTTCACAAAACCCCTGTGGAGATAGGCCTACCATATTTGTTGAGATAATCCAATGCTTAGGTTGCATGGTGACTAATGAACATAAGAAAGCCTATAAAAAGGGTGGATGTGGAGGATTTGGCAAAGGCAACTTCTCAGAACTTTTTAGATCCATTGAGGAATACAAAAAGACTCTTGAAGGGAGATCTGGCTTAGGATTAAGCTAGGTAGAAGAAAATCGTGCAAGTTGATCCTCCTTTGTGTTGGACACCTAGTGAAAGGTATATGGTACAAATTTTAGAGTATAAGATAATAAGACAGGGATTGAATTCAGTAGTTGTGGAAACTATTCCACAGTATATACTTATATGCTTACACACATGGTAGGTGTACAATAAGATGTTCACCACTAGAGACATGAAAACCTATAGTTTAAATCTATTGACATTTAGATTTGAGTGTGTTCTATGTATGTAAAGGTCATTTCCATATTTGATTTTATGTTTAATATTTTATGATAATTGTTGTCATATTTTGCCCCCACCAAAATATTCTTGTTTCCCTCCTTCTATCAAAGAAATCTGATCAGAGAAAGCCTAAATAGAAGGAGAGAAAGTGACCCTACAAGGCTTAAATCTTTCAATTACCCATGCTCTGCCTTGCCAAAAAGTCGCAAAATTGTGCTTGAATATCCTTGTAGAAAACTCAGAAAACCCAGAAATCTTTGGCCTTCAAGTGCTTTCCATCGCAGATTTTTTTTTCAGTTCTATACTTAGTCATTTTGTATGCATATGCAATTGTATGTTTCTTTGTATGTATGTTTTCATTGTATGTTCATTTATACAATCGTACATACAAAGGAAAAGATACAAGGGGAAGATGCAAAGAAAAGATACAAAGGTGAGATACAAGGGTGAATGTACATCGGCAAGATACAAAGGCAGCATACAAGGGGCAGGCATACAAAGGATTTTCGGCGTGACATGCTTATTGGCGACTCAACTCATAGTCTCTCCAATGGCCAATGAAGCATGCAAGTCACAAATGCAAAGATGAATGTATACAGGTCGCATTGTATATGCGATATACAAAGGCAATGCGCAAAGAAGAAATATACAAAGCGCAGATGCGAGGAAACATACGAGGAGGAGATGCAAAAGATGGAGCCCACCAATTGCATGTATATGCAATTGTATCTTTGAACATACAATCTGCATATACATTGCAATATACATTCCTGAGATACAAGGCCCAGACCCGAATTGAATATGCATTCTGGTTGATAAAGGCACAAGTGATTGTATACATCTTTTGTTTGTATGTTCGCATTTGTATGTTCACTTATACAAAGGAAATATACAAAGGTTAGATACAAAGGGCAGGTACAAGTTCAAATGCATGTTTGTATGCAAGTGTTTGCATGTAGTTTTCCTTTGTATATTTCGCATTGTATATGCGATATACAAAGGTTAGATACAAAGGTAGTGTACAAAGCGGACCCAACTAGAAAATGTAAATTGGCAAACTCAAAGGTGGGGTCCACAGTTTGTATGTTAGGTGCATTGTATATGCCAATATGCCAGGGGAGGAGATACAAGCCGGACCTGTCGCAAAGTTCCAATATAGTTGATAGTCTCCTTTGAGTTCTGCATTGTATGCATGGTAGATTGTATCTCAGATACAAGCATATACAAAGGCATATGCAAGGGGGATTTTCGGTGTGACAATGACCATCGGCGGCTCAACTCAAAGTTTCTCTGATGGCCGATAAGGAGGACGCAATTGCTCAGCGATGGGTCTCATGCTCAACTCAGCGACTAACCAGGTGGTGCCACATGTCAGGAGTGATACAAGGGGCCGATTCAAAGGCAAATCAAGGTGAAGCAAAGGTTAAAGCCTATTTTTGTATGTTGGCGCTTGTATGTATATACATTTGCACATACAAGGCATATACAAAAGGTGCATGTAGGGGCATCAGCGAGACCATGCTTATTGGCAGCTTAACCCATTTTCTCCCCGACAGCGCGATATATACAAAGCAGTTTGCAGATCCAAAGGCAGTTTCAAAGGGTCATTCAGATGGCGATTTAGTCGCAGATGCAAAGCGATATACAGATGCAGTTGACTGCAACTTTGACCGCCCATATCTTTCGCATCCTGGTGAATTTCAACATGCTTCAAAAGGCAAAAGCACTTGTTTTTACCTCCTCTTTCATCTGGCGAGCTTTTGAGGGGAATATTCTTACTTTCAAGTTTGATCTGGCTTTGCATGCTCGGCCGATAAGACGTCTCAGTGGTCATTTTGGTGTGTGCAAAGGCTGTTCTTTTTTCATAGTAGCTCCGGTTGGTGAGTTTTGCGGGTGCATTCATAGCGGATGGCTTCGCTCTTCAATGCGTATGGGCTCTATGTCTTGTTGGCCGACCTTCGTGTGTTGGGCGGTGACTTTGTGGGTTTCTTCTTCAATGCCCTGTCCTATCTTGCGTTCGGGCAACTGTTTTCTGTGGTTTTGGACCTGGCAGCGGCATGGTTCCTGTCTTTTCACCACGCCCCTGCCCATGCACTCTTGTTCCTGCATTAATGACCTTGGATCCTATGGCGCAGTGACTCCATGCCTTTTTGCATAGGAGCCTGACCTATAAATGGAATGTAACCTCATTATTTCAGGAGGATGGTTTTATTTTGGGCTGTTATGCTACCAATTTTTTTGTAGTCAGACTTCTGCTACTGAATATTCTATAATGTAGTGGTTTCTGACCTTCATGATTAATATATGTATGACTTCTTACCTCTCTTGTGTCTTGATTTATGTGTTTTAATTGAAGTTATAGTCTGTTCTATGAGTAAAAGGGCTCCTCTGCAGGTTTAACCTTCATATCGAAGCCTCAATCAGTCATAAGTTTGTGTGAATCCCCTTCATCATTGAAATCATTGTTGTGTCTACACCAAGATCACCATCGCTCACTAAATCTGGTGTATCACTCCTTTTCATTTATGTTTCCTTCTAACCCTTTTCCCTTGCAAGCATTAGCACTAGATTTAGTTACATTGCTCTAAGTAATAGGCTTAGAAAGAGGAACCAACCTTCTCTGGAGGTTTGATATCAGTTCGCAAGGTCCCACACTTCAAGATCATTCCCATGTTTCTCCAGATTGCTAAAGTTTTACAACAGCAGGGTAAGTGCAAGAAGATGGGGGGCCAAAAATAGGTCTTAAGTGGCCACTTTTTTTCTGAAATCAGGAAATACTGGTCTTGGATGAGAAATTGAGCATAGTTACACTCAAAATTTCGAGATGCAACCAAAACAATGTTCGTAGTGCTCCGAATCTACTTTCTAAACTACTTTCTAAACTACTATTTTGTTTTGAAAATGGCATAGATTAAGGGGTTCAAAAGAGGGAGCCACAGAAATTGGTGTTGTTTCTGTCAAAAAAACATAACATAGCATGTTTTGTGGCTCCCTCAAAAGGTCAACTTTTTTTTGGTATTTTTAAAATCGCTTCAGTGACAAATTAGCTAATAGCATGTAGTTTATGCCCGATTTTTCTGATAATTTTTTGATGAATATTTGATTTTTTACTAATTTTTAAAGTGGACACATCCTAAAAAATAGAATTTTGGCCGTGCTACCCCTATAAATTTTGAAAACTAATTGAAAATTATTTTTTTATTTTTTTAATATTTGTAGAATGGAGTCTAGTTTCTAAATATGTAATTTTTTTGAAATTTGAATGAATAGTTTTTTTACAATGAAAAAAAGACCAAACAGTGGTTTTTGCATAAAAACGGACACACAAATAAAAGAAATTAAAGATGAAAGGCTTAACATTGTTAAAATGTGAAAAAAATCACATCGTCAAATAGCTAAGAGAAAGACTAACATTACCCATGTGTTCGATTTGTTCAACCTTGAAACACGTGCAAATCTGAGGGTTAGCACGAACGAAATTATGTGAAATTTTGAAGAGTATAGAAAAACACGTCTGTGACTGTTCATAAGGCACTCCAAGCCTTTGGGTTGGAAATCCAAAGCAAATCCCAAGCCCAAGGCTTGGGATTCCCAAAGCAAGAAATAATGCGAGCGCATTATAACGCGCTTGCATTATGTTTTGCCTTGCATTTTTCTTTCCCGCAAGTCTGTCTTTTGCCATGTTTGACATAACGCGAGCGCGTTATAACGCGCTCGCGTTATGTCCCACTCAAATTTTTTTACATTAAAGGCTATTAATCATGAGGGTTAAGGCATAAGGGATAGAGTTGGAAGGTTTACAGATAAGGGATTAGCATTTAAGGTATAGTATCGAGCCCGTTGAGGGTCTAGGAATAGGGATAGCTTTTAAGGTTTAGGGATGAGGGATGACAGATTACGGTTGAGGGTTGAGGGATCAAAGTTAAGGGTTGAGGGATTAGGGTTTGACATTAAGGGTTGAGGGTTGAGGTTCAAGGATCAAGGGTTTAGGGATAGGGTTTAGGGTCGAGGGATCAGGGTTAAAGTAGAGTGTGGAGGGTGTAAGGATTAGGGATAGGGTTGGAGGGTTTAGGGATAAGGGATTAGGGTTTAAGGTATAGTATCAAGTCTGTTGAGAGTTTAGGAATAGGGATAGCATTTAGGGATTAGGGATGAGGGATTATAGTTAAGGGATGATGGATTAGGGTTGAGGGCTGAGGGATTAGGGTTTAGGGATAAGGTTTAGGGTTGAGAGTTGAGGGATTAGGGTTTAAGGTATAGTGTTGAGGGTTGAGGGTTGAGGGTTTAGGATTAGGGTTTAGGGTTGATGGATTAGCATTTAATGTCGAGGTTAGGGTTAGAGTGTCGAAGGTAGAGGGATTAGGGATAGGGTTTAGGGTTGAAGGTTTAAGGATTGAGGGTTGAGGCTTTAGGGATGAGGGTTTAAGGCTTAAGATATAGTGTCAAGTGTTGAGGGTGTAGGGATAGGGTTTAAGTTTTAAGGGTTAAGGGTTGAGGGATATGGATTAGGGTTTAAGGTATAGTGTTGAGGGTCGAGGGATCAGAGTTAAGGGTTGAGGGATTAGGGTTTGACGTTGAGGGTTGAGGGTTGAGGTTCGAGGGTCAAGGGTTTAGGGATAGGGTTGAGGGTCGAGGAATTAGGGTTAAAGTAGAGTGTGGAGGGTATAAGGATTAGGGATAGGGTTGGAGGGTTTAGGGATAAGGGATTAGGTTTTAAGGTATAGTATCGATTCTGTTGAGGGTGTAGGAATAGGGATAGCATTTAGGGTTTAGGGATGAAGGATTAGAGTTGGGGGATGACAGATTAGGGTTGAGGGTTGAGGGATTAGGGTTTAGGGATAAGGTTTAGGGTTGAGGGCTGAGGGATTAGGGTTTAAGGTATAGTGTTGAGGGTTTAGGGATAGGGTTTACGGTTGAGGGATTAGGATTTGGCGTTGAGGGTTGAGGGTTTAGGGTTTAGGGTTAGGGTTGAGAGATGAGGGATCAGAGTTAAGGGTTGAGGGAATAGGGTTTGACGTCGAGGGTTGAGGGTTGAGGTTCGAGGGTCAAGGGTTTAGGGATAGGGTTGAGGTTGAAGGGATTAGGGTTAAAGTAGAGTGTGGAGGGTGTAAGGATTAGGGATAGGGTTGGAAGGTTTAGGGATAAGGGATTAGAGTTTAAGGTATAGTATCGAGTCTGTTGAGGTTTTAGGAATAGGGATAGCATTTAGGGTTTAGGGATGAGGGATTAGAGTTGAGGGATGAGGGATTAGGGTTGAGGGTTGAGGGATTAGGGTTTAGGGATAAGGTTTAGGGTTGAGGGTTGAGGGATTAGGGTTTAAGGTATAGTGTTGAGGGTTGATGGTTTAGGGATAGGGTTTAGGTTTGAGGGATTAGGGTTTAGGGTTGATGAATTAGGGTTTAATGTTGAGAGTTGAGGGTTGAGGGTTGAGGGTTGAGGTTGAGGGATAGGGTTAATGGTCAAGGGATTAGGGTTAAATAAGAGTGTCGATGGTAGAGGGATTAGGGTTTAAGGTATAGTATCGAGCCTGTTGAGGGTCTAGGAATAGGGATAGCGTTTAGGGTTTAGGAATGAGGGATTAGAGTTGAGGGATGACAGATGACAGATTAGGGTTGAGGGTTGAGGGATTAGGGTTTAGGGACAAGGTTTAGCGTTAGGGTTGAGGGATTAGGGTTTAAGGTATAGTGTTGAGGGTTTAGGGATAGGGTTTAGGGTTGAGGGATTAGAGTGAAGGGTTGAGGGATTAGAATTTGGCGTTGAGGGTTTAGGGTTTAGGATCAAGGTTGAAGGTCAAGGGATCAGAGTTAAGGGTTGAGGGATTAGGGTTTGATGTTGAGGGTTGAGGGTTGAGGTTCGAGGGTCAAGGGTTTAGGGATAGGGTTGAGGGTCGAGGAATTAGGGTTAAAGTAGAGTGTGGAGGGTATAAGGATTAGGGATAGGGTTGGAGGGTTTAGGGATAAGGGATTAGAGTTTAAGGTATAGTATCGAGTCTATTGAGGGTTTAGGAATAGGGATAGCATTTAGGGTTTAGGGATGAGGGATTAGAGTTGAGGGATGAGGGATTAGGGTTGAGGGTTGAGGGATTAGGGTTTAGGGATAAGGTTTAGGGTTGAGGGTTGAGGGATTAGGGTTTAAGGTATAGTGTTGAGGGTTGATGGTTTAGGGATAGGGTTTAGGTTTGAGGGATTAAGGTTTAGGGTTGATGAATTAGGGTTTAATGTTGAGAGTTGAGGGTTGAGGGTTGAGGTTGAGGGATAGGGTTAATGGTCAAGGGATTAGGGTTAAATAAGAGTGTCGATGGTAGAGGGATTAGGGTTTAAGGTATAGTATCGAGCCTGTTGAGGGTCTAGGAATAGGGATAGAGTTTAGGGTTTAGGAATGAGGGATTAGAGTTGAGGGGTGACGGATGACAGATTAGGGTTGAGGGTTGAGGGATTAGGGTTTAGGGACAAGGTTTAGGGTTAGGGTTTAGGGATTAGGGTTTAAGGTATAGTGTTGAGGGTTTAGGGATAGGGTTTAGGGTTGAGGGATTAGAGTGAAGGGTTGAGGGATTAGAATTTGGCGTTGAGGGTTTAGGGTTTAGGATCAGGGTTGAAGGTCGAGGGATCAGAGTTAAGGGTTGAGGGATTAGGGTTTGATGTTGAGGGTTGAGGGTTGAGGTTCGAGGGTCAAGGGTTTAGGGATAGGGTTGAGGGTCGAGGAATTAGGGTTAAAGTAGAGTGTGGAGGGTATAAGGATTAGGGATAGGGTTGGAGGGTTTAGGGATAAGGGATTAGAGTTTAAGGTATAGTATCGAGTCTGTTGAGGGTTTAGGAATAGGGATAGCATTTAGGGTTTAGGGATGAGGGATTAGAGTTGAGGGATGAGGGATTAGGGTTGAGGGTTGAGGGATTAGGGTTTAGGGTTGAGGGTTGAGGGATTAGGGTTTAAGGTATAGTGTTGAGGGTTGATGGTTTAGGGATAGGGTTTAGGTTTGAGGGATTAGGGTTTAGGGTTGATGAATTAGGGTTTAATGTTGAGAGTTGAGGGTTGAGGGTTGAGGGTTGAGGTTGAGGGATAGGGTTAATGGTCAAGGGATTAGGGTTAAATAAGAGTGTCGATGGTAGAGGGATTAGGGTTTAAGGTATAGTATCGAGCCTGTTGAGGTTCTAGGAACATGGATAGCGTTTAGGGTTTAGGAATGAGGGATTAGAATTGAGGGATGACGGATGACAGATTAGGGTTGAGGGTTGAGGGATTAGGGTTTAGGGACAAGGTTTAGCGTTAGGATTGAGGGATTAGGGTTTAAGGTATAGTGTTGAGGGTTTAGGGATAGGGTTTAGGGTTGAGGGATTAGAGTGAAGGGTTGAGGGATTAGAATTTGGCGTTGAGGGTTTAGGGTTTAGGATCAGGGTTGAAGGTTGAGGGATCAGAGTTAAGGGTTGAGGGATTAGGGTTTGATGTTGAGGGTTGAGGGTTGAGGTTCAAGGGTCAAGGGTTTAGGGATAGGGTTGAGGGTCGAGGAATTAGGGTTAAAGTAGAGTGTGGAGGGTATAAGGATTAGGGATAGGGTTGGAGGGTTTAGGGATAAGGGATTAGAGTTTAAGGTATAGTATCGAGTCTGTTGAGGGTTTAGGAATAGGGATAGCATTTAGGGTTTAGGGATGAGGGATTAGAGTTGAGGGATGAGGGATTAGGGTTGAGGGATTAGGGTTTAGGGTTGAGGGTTGAGGGATTAGGGTTTAAGGTATAGTGTTGAGGGTTGATGGTTTAGGGATAGGGTTTAGGTTTGAGGGATTAGGGTTTAGGGTTGATGAATTAGGGTTTAATGTTGAGAGTTGAGGGTTGAGGGTTGAGGGTTGAGGTTGAGGGATAGGGTTAATGGTCAAGGGATTAGGGTTAAATAAGAGTGTCGATGGTAGAGGGATTAGGGTTTAAGGTATAGTATCGAGCCTGTTGAGGGTCTAGGAATAGCGATAGCGTTTAGGGTTTAGGAATGAGGGATTAGAGTTGAGGGATGACGGATGACAGATTAGGGTTGAGGGTTGAGGGATTAGGGTTTGATGTTGAGGGTTGAGGGTTTAGGGTTAGGGTTGAGAGATGAGGGATAAGAGTTAAGGGTTGAGGGATTAGGGTTTGACGTCGAGGGCTGAGGTTCGAGGGTCAAGGGTTTAGGGATAGGGTTGAGGTTGAAGGGATTAGGGTTTAAGGTATAGTGTTGAGGGTTGATGGATCAGAGTTAAGGGTTGAGGGATTAGGGTTGAGGGTTGTAAGGATTAGGGATAGGGTTGGAGGGTTGACGGATTAGGATTTGACGTTGAGGGATTAGGATTTGACGTTGAGGGTTGAGGGATTAGGATTTGACATTGAGGGTTGAGGGTTTAGGGATAGGGTTGAGGGATTAGGATTTGACATTGAGGGTTGAGGGTCAAGGGATCAGAGTTGAGGGTTTAGGGATTAGGGATCTATAGCAGGACAAAACGCCAGCGCGTTACTGAAACGGTAAAAAAGTGGTTACCCCCGTGATCCAGGCCCACATGCTCTATTTTCTTACTGATTCTACGCGTGCTCCGACAAAAAAGAAGTGCTTTCATGCTATTGGGAAGTTCACATGCACATTTGACACATTGTACCACCTTTGCATGATCTTTCCACCACCTTTTCTACTTTGCCAACTTGAGAAGGAGGAAATAACATAGTTTTCAAACCAAGTTTGATATATATCTATTCAAGTTTCAATTTTTGTAGTATTGCAATGTTAATTGTGATTCAATTTTAAGAATTTAACATTGAAAAGGAAGCAAGTGGTGAAAAACTCAAATTGTTGAGGAGTTTGATGCAAGAAGATAAAAACACTACATAATTGGGTACTCTCTCCATTCAAATCTTCATTTTTTAGGTATGTCAAGTCTTTACATGCATGTTCTTTACATTTTCCTTATTTCGGATTGAATTACTTTATCATGCTTTATCATACATGTTTAAAATAGACACATTCCCAATCAAGAAAGCAACCTACAATCTCACATGATGCCATGTATATTTTCTACACTTGGGCTCTTTAATAATTATGTGTAATAAACAAACCTTAGTTCATACCATGATGTCAAACTATACAAGAATAAATCCTTACAACATAAAAAAAATACAATCCCACTATTATCATGTATTCATTTCTTAGGAACTAATATTGGTCTCTTTATCATGCTACAGACAAATTCTCCATCATACCAAGGAAACGATCAAGAATTAAACCAACACAGGAAGAGATAGAAGCTAAGAATGCAAAGAAAGCAATGGCTATGAGGGAACTTCGTGAGAAGAGGAAATTGGACATGATAAATGAAGACATACCAATTGAAGAGGAACCACAACCATCACAAAGAGATATGGTATTGGCGGCACAAAGAGAACGAATGCAAAAACTTCGTGGTACGAGAGATTTGAATACCATAGTTGGAGACACATCCTTTACCGCAAGTCAACATGTAGGGACACCATCTACCACATCTCAAGTTGAGAGTACATCATCACTCACATGTGATGAAGGAGGTACGCCATCATTCCCACCTCAACCTCAAGGTATGTCATCTATTCCATCTTCGATCAAAGGTATGCCATCTAACCCATCTCATTTAAATATTGATGAAATTCCTAATGTTGAGATGAATTTACCTAACTTGACACCACCTAGAATTTTGCATGGAAAGCCAAAGTATTTGATTCATATTGATGAGAATATTTTGCAGCCAATGGAAGGTAAGATTCTAAAACGCACTTGTAGAAGATATGCTAATAAGATTTGGAGATTGTTCTTTGAAAAGTTAAATGAGACTGCAAGATGTCAACTATTCGTTGAAATGATGCGAAGTATAAAGTATAGGTCTATCATGAAGATTCTTGGGTTGAGAACATCAGAGGCTTCAAGTGAAAAATCTATTGTCAAGAACCTAATGAGTGCGTATGAGAGTGGGTAACACCTCACGCACAAAAGATAGTAATGCAACACGGCGTGTGATTACATCGACTATAGTAAGTAGTCAAACGAGGAAAGCTCGTCTCATTAGAAAGACAAGTCAAGAATTGAGAATTAATAGGAAAACTTTATCAAGAGCCATTGGAAGACGCCAAAGAATTGAGGACACTAGTGCCAATGAATTATGGGCGTTCTCAGGGAGACTACCACGAAAAGATAAACCAATTGTTGAAGCATTGAGATCACTAATTGAAGACTTTTGGAAGAATTACACAAGGGTATCTCCGAATCAAAGGGATGTGGTAAGAAGGAGAATTGGTAGTCAGAACCGCAAGCCACATCCAAAGCATTTTTTGGATGAGACTCAAACACAGTTTTATGGTAAATTTCTAGAGAAGTATCCTCAAATTAAAATTTGTCAAAGATATTTTGAAATGCTAAAACCTTTCTATGTTAAGATAAATCACACAAGCACTACTTGTTGTTGTAGATTACATATTGAATTTTCTAACCATTTTGATGCTTATAGGTCTATATGTTTAGATATGCATACTAACAATGATTTGCAGGGTTGTGCCATATGTGCCCCACCAACATCTTCAAGAGACTTCATATCAAGAATTTTATGTGAAAGAGAGGAAGGTCAAATATTCTACAAGAAATTATGCTTGGATGGCACATGTCATCGTTGCGGTGGCTTGCAACATTTGCCAATATGTGAACATATGGAAATAACACATGCGGTTGGAAATGAACTAGTAGAGTTTGGCAAGTATAAAACAGTGGCATATAATACAAAAGATGGTAAAGAAGCAAAGAGGTGTGAATTAGTTATTGAAAAGATTCCAGTGTATCAGTTTATGCCTATATTTCGTGATAGCATAGTGTATGAGTATGCAAGACATGCCCATAGAGCTCGATGGTTGGACTTGCAATTCAAGTTATGCAAGGACACATTTCCAGTTGGTAGCATTGTTTCATTCATCGACTTTGCAGAGAACTACATGTTGCAAGTATGAGGTGAGCCAGTGTTGTCATTGATGTCAACATACTCATATTGCATTGACAAGAAGGATTTGATGAGCTGTGTGCTGAGGATATTGAGAAAATTAGCCTCAGTTAGGAACAGTGAAGAACAGTGATGAGAAGAAGGTAAATGTACTGTATAGGATGAGAACCGGAGGATGCGGATTAAAGGGTTAGTAGATATGAGTCTTGAGATGCTACAGTTAAGATTTCAGAGGTCCGCATGAAGATCTGAAGGAGTTGTGGCTGCCGGTATAGAACCGGGTCCGGCAAGTATCAGGAGGTGACAGAGGATCACAAAAAGGTCCGGTGAGGTCCGGAATTGTATCATCCTAATCTGTGGATTGGACGGAGTGTTTGGGATGTCCTTGTGATGTTTCATCCTGATTTGTGTATGATTTGGAGGTCCGGAAGTACCTCTTGCATTATGACAGTGGCGACAGACTGTGTTCTTGAAGTTCCGGATGAGGAAGACAAGAGATCCCAGTAAGTAGAGGAAGTGCGGATGTATCCGGACATTCAGACAGGCTTGTGAAGGTTCTTGGATCATGTTTAGGTTGTGTTGTTGGTCCGCATTGATGGTAGAGCCCAGAATTGAAGTTATTCTTCCGGATGAAGTTCTTGCTCTGTTTAGCCGACCGGATGAGTTGTTCATCCTGCGAATGTTCTTGTGATGGCCGACCGGATGTGTTATTCATCTTGCGGATACTCCTATGGTTGTTTGCCGACTTAGATGTTTGTTCCTAAGTCGATGTCTTGTATAAATAACGGTTTGTGAGTTCATTTCAAAGTGTGGTGTGTGGATGAGTGTGGCATAGCGAAGAAACGTGCGAAAGGCAGAGCAGAGATGTTGGGCTTAATTGGAACTGATCTGGACATGGTAGAGATGTCATTCTCCAGTTCAAGACTGTGATTTTTATCACTTTGTAGACAGTGTGTCTCCTTGTAGGCAGTGGGCCTCTTTGTGAGCAGTGTGCTCGGGCAGTGAGCCCTTATTGGCATGTGCCATTCATTTTTCTTTATTCTTCTAACAGAGAATAATTCTTGGGTTAATCACCCCGTGGTTTTTCCCTTAACCAGGTTTTCCACGTCAAAATCTTGGTGTTCAATGTGTTGATGCTTATCTGCTCTTGTGTTTATGTATTATGCTTCCATGGATGATTATTTGATATGCTGCTAACTAACAACAGAGAATTAAGTGTTTGAAAGAACAAGAAGTTTTATACAACTGATTCACCCCCCCCTCTCAGTTGTATGCCCTAGATCCAACAATTGGTATCAGAGCTAAGTTCCTCTGATAGGAGCTTAACCGCTTGAGGAGATCCAGGATGTCGTCATACAAGAAGGATAGTCCGAAGTTTGATGGAACCAACTTCACTCTCTGGAAAGGTCGCATGAAGTGTCACTTGGAATGTATGGGAAAAGCATACTTGGCTATGATTTCAAAACCATATATACCTCCACAAGGTGGTCCGACAACTCTGAATGAAATCACAGAAGCTGAAAACAATCTGCGGACCAAGGAAGCCCTTCTAAGCACATTGAATGACTCAGATCTCTCGAATGTCATTGACCTACCAACTGCATATGAGATCCTAACTAAACTGGAACTTCTGTATGAAGGAGATGAGTTTGTCAAAAGTGCAAGGTTGCAAAGTCTGAAAGGGAAATTTGAAAGATTGAAAATGAGAGATGATGAAAACATCACTACCTTTATGCCAAGAGTAAATGAGCTGGTATGTGGAATCAGAAATGCTGGTGGAACTTTAGATGAAAATGAGATTGTCTGCAAAATCCTAAGATCCCTTCCTGCTGCCTACAAAATCAAAGTTGCTGCCATTGATGAATTCAGAGCCCACACAACTGTCACAAGAGAACTACTGGCTGGCAAACTAGCTGCATTTGAAATGACCGAGTTTGGAGATGATCCTCCCAAGACTGAATCTGCTTTCAAAGCTAGTGCCTATGTGAAAGGCAAACAGAGATTTGATCCGGGTGAAAACTCATCAAGGAAAATGTCATGGTATGATCAAGCAAGAAGAGACATGGAAGAAGAAGAAGCAGAAACAACTCAACTTGAAGCCCTCATTGCAAAAAGACTGCCAAGAGGATCCGGTAAGTATGAAGGAAAACTACCCTTTAAGTGTTTCAACTGCAATAAGATTGGTCATTTTGCCTCAAGATGTCCGGAGAGATCTGCAAGATCTAATACTCACAGACAAAGGTTTCAAAAGAATTGCTATTATGTTCATGAAGAAGATGACAATGAAGGAGTAACAGATGATGAATCAGAACTAGGAAGCAAATCCAGAAATGAGTGGGTGTTTATAGCCATCAAGGAAGAAGATTCAATACTCTCTGAATCTGTCAATCACAAAGTTGTTGAAAAAGCCTTGGCTGCTCAAGTGGAAGAAAAGGATGATTGGGTTATTGACAGTGGATGTTCTCACCATATGACTGGTGACAAGAATAAGTTCTTAGATTTGGAAAGATATGAAGGAGGAATGGTAAAGTTTGGTGACAATTCTGCTGGCAGAATCAGAGGTAGGGGAACTATTTCCTTTGATGGTAAGAGCAAAACAGGAAATGTACTGTATGTTGAAGGATTGAAGCACAATCTTCTCAGTGTTGGTCAGTTAGTGGACAAAGGCTATGATCTCCGGTTCAAGAATGGAAAATGCAGAATCTTTACAAGCTCTGGAACTGAAATTGCATCCGGTACCCAGACAAAAGGTAATATCTTTCATCTGGTTGGTTCAAATAAAAGTTGTTTGTTTGTTCAAATTGATCAGAGTTGGTTATGGCATAGAAGAATGTGTCATGTAAATTTTGATAACATCATCAAGATAAGCAATACTCAGGCTGTGAGAGATCTTCCAAAATTGATGAAACCTACAAATAGTGTGTGTAAAGAATGTCAGTTAGGCAAACAAAGCAGAGTCTCTTTCAAAAGCAAAGATCAGTCTTCTACCGGATTGTTGGAATTAGTACATACTGATCTATGTGGTCCGACAAGAATCAAGAGTCTGCAGGGTGATAGGTATTTCATGTTGTTAATTGATGATCATTCCCGGATGATGTGGGTTACCTTTCTAAAAGAAAAATCAGAAGCTTTTGAGAAGTTTAGAATCTTCAAAGCTATGGTGGAGAATCAAACCGGATTGAAACTAAAGTGTCTAAGGTCTGATAGAGGTGGTGAATTTACATCTGGTGAATTCATTGACTTTTGTGAGAAATAGGGTATAAGAAGACAGTTGTCTGCTCCTAAGACTCCACAGCAGAATGGAGTAGTTGAGAGAAAGAACCGGACCATCCAGGAAGCTGCTAGGACAATGATGTTGGAAGCAAATGTTCCTCAAATGTTTTGGAAAGAAGCTATCAGCACTGCAGTCTACACTCTCAATCGAGTTCAAATCAGAAACAACACCAGTAAGACCCCCTATGAACTCTGGTTTGGCATCGCTCCTACTGTGAAATATTTCAGAGTATTTGGTAGCAAGTGTTATATTAAAAGAGATGAAGATCTAGGAAAGTTTGATGCTAGAAGTGATGAAGGAATTTTCTTGGGCTACTCCACTCAAAGCAAAGCATACCGGTGTTACAATAAGAGATTGAGGAAGATGATAGAAAGCACCAATGTAAAGGTTGATGAAGGAATTGAGAAGCCTTCAAGATTTTATGAGTTTGATGAAGATGACCAAGACAGTGTTCAAGGACCTCAATCCTCTCCGGTGAGACAGAGTCAGCCTGATCCGGTAAATCAGGAAGAAGAGATAGGTTTGAATGAGCCTGATCAAGAAACAGCAGTGCTGGATACTCCCAAAATCCCAAGGTATGTAAGACTGAATCACTCTGAAGATCAGATCATAGGTGACAGAAGCAAAGGTGTACAAACTAGAAGGAATATTGCTCAAAATCAGGATGAATGCTGTCTGATTTCAAAAATTGAACCTAAAACAATAAATGAAGCCTGCAATGATGAAAACTGGACCAAAGCAATGAAAGATGAATTGATGCAAATTGAGAAAAATCATACTTGGGATCTTGTTCCCAGACCTAGAGACAGGAATGTAATTGGAACCAAGTGGGTCTTCCAGAACAAACTAAATGAAGCTGGTGAAGTAATCAGAAACAAAGCTAGATTGGTCTGCAAAGGCTACTCTCAAATAGAAGGAATTGACTTTGAAGAGACTTTTGCTCCGGTGGCAAGAATTGAAGTAGTCAGATTACTTCTTGCATTTGCTGCTTTCAAAGACTTCAAGGTATATCAGATGGATGTCAAGTCTGCCTTCCTAAATGGTGATCTGGAAGAAGAAGTCTACATTGAACAACCGGATGGATTTCAATTGTCTGATAATAATGATATGGTCTGCAAGTTGAAGAAAGCTTTGTATGGATTGAAGCAAGCTCCAAGAGCATGGTATGAAAGGTTGGATAAGCATCTTGTGCAGATTGGATTCAACAAAGGTACTGCTGACAGTAACTTATATTTCAAAATTGATCATGAAAATATTTTAATTGTTGAAGTGTTTGTGGATGATATCATTTTTGGAGGAAAAGATAGTATGTGCAAAACTTTTGCAAATCAGATGAAAAGTGAGTTTGAAATGTCTATGCTTGGTGAAATGAATTTCTTCTTGGGTCTGCAAATTACTCAAACAAAAGAAGGGATCTTCATTTCTCAGACCAAATATGTGAAAGAATTGTTAAAGAAATTTGGTATGGAAGACTCAAAGCCTATGAACACTCCTATGGCAACCGGATGTAAGTTAAGCAAAGATGATGATTCTCCAAAGGCAGATCAGACAAAGTATAGATCAATGATTGGTGGACTGTTGTATCTCACTCAAACTAGACCAGATATAATGCAGGCTGTTGGTCTTGTGGCAAGATTCCAGGCTGATCCTAGAGAATCTCATGTTATGGCAATCAAAAGAATTTTTAGGTACTTGAAAGGAACAGTTGAGTATGGTCTATGGTACCCTAGAGATCAGGACTTCTCTCTTCAAGCTTACACAGATGCAGATTGGGCAGGAGATGTGGATGACCAGAAGAGCACTAGTGGTGGAGCATTCTTTTTGGGGAAGAGATTGGTTTCTTGGCTAAGCAAGAAACAAGATGCAATATCTCTGTCTACAACTGAAGCAGAATACATTGCAGCAGCAGGTAGTTGCACTCAAATCTTATGGATGAAGCAGATGCTAAGAGACATCAAAGTTGAATATGAGAAGCCTATCACAATTTTCTGTGATAATTCAAGTGCAATTAATATCTCCAAGAATCCGGTATTGCATTCTAAGACTAAGCACATATCTATCAAATTTCACTTTTTGAGAGAACAAGTAAACAAGGAAGAAGTCAGATTGGAATATGTTCCCTCCAAGGATCAGATTGCAGATATCTTTACAAAACCTCTTCCCAAGGACTCTTTTGAATATCTCTGGGAGAAGTTAGGGGTCATGGCCCCTCCGGTGATGAACTAAGATGCACTGATGTGCATCAGTCCGGTGGCTATCACAGTCATATCTTGTGATCCGGACTAATGGGGAGCTGCAACTAAGGGGGAGCAGCTGGTATGATTCTGATGTATGAGAATTGCAAGTATGAGCCCTTTGCCATTGATGTCAAAGGGGGAGAGAAGACATGTGAAAAACAAGTGGTTGATGATCAAAGGGGGAGCAGTAAAGGAAGAGAAGACATTGATCAAAGGGGGAGCAGTAAAGGAAGAGAAGATATATGAAAAGATTGAAGTTCTTGTCTTAATGGTTTTTCACATCATATGTTGCCATCAATGAAAAAGGGGGAGATTGTTGCAAGTATGAGGTGAGCCAGTGTTGTCATTGATGTCAACATACTCATATTGCATTGACAAGAAGGATTTGATGAGCTGTGTGCTGAGGATATTGAGAAAATTAGCCTCAGTCAGGAACAGTGAAGAACAGTGATGAGAAGAAGGTAAATGTACTGTATAGGATGAGAACCGGAGGATGCGGATTAAAGGGTTAGTAGATATGAGTCTTGAGATGCTACAGTTAAGATTTCAGAGGTCCGCATGAAGATCTGAAGGAGTTGTGGCTGCCGGTATAGAACCGGGTCCGGCAAGTATCCAGAGGTGACAGAGGATCACAAAAAGGTCCGGTGAGGTCCGGAATTGTATCATCCTAATCTGTGGATTGGACGGAGTGTTTGGGATGTCCTTGTGATGTTTCATCCTAATTTGTGTATGATTTGGAGGTCCGGAAGTACCTCTTGCATTATGACAGTGGCGACAGACTGTGTTCTTGAAGTTCCGGATGAGGAAGACAAGAGATCCCAGTAAGTAGAGGAAGTGCGGATGTATCCGGACATTCAGACAGGCTTGTGAAGGTTCTTGGATCATGTTTAGGTTGTGTTGTTGGTCCGCATTGATGGTAGAGCCCGGAATTGAAGTTATTCTTCCGGATGAAGTTCTTGCTCTGTTTAGCCGACCGGATGAGTTGTTCATCCTGCGAATGTTCTTGTGATGGCCGACCGGATGTGTTATTCATCTTGCGGATACTCCTATGGTTGTTTGCCGACTTAGATGTTTGTTCCTAAGTCGATGTCTTGTATAAATAATGGTTTGTGAGTTCATTTCAAAGTGTGGTGTGTGGATGAGTGTGGCATAGCGAAGAAACGTGCGAAAGGCAGAGCAGAGATGTTGGGCTTAATTGGAACTGATCCGGACATGGTAGAGATGTCATTCTCCAGTTCAAGACTGTGATTTTTATCACTTTGTAGACAGTGTGTCTCCTTGTAGGCAGTGGGCCTCTTTGTGAGCAGTGTGCTCGGGCAGTGAGCCCTTATTGGCATGTGCCATTCATTTTTCTTTATTCTTCTAACAGAGAATAATTCTTGGGTTAATCACCCCGTGGTTTTTCCCTTAACCGGGTTTTCCACGTCAAAATCTTGGTGTTCAATGTGTTGATGCTTATCTGCTCTTGTGTTTATGTATTATGCTTCCATGGATGATTATTTGATATGCTGCTAACTAACAACAGAGAATTAAGTGTTTGAAAGAACAAGAAGTTTTATACAACTGATTCACCCCCCCCTCTCAGTTGTATGCCCTAGATCCAACACTACAGTCTACAGCCTCAGCGTGAGGTGCAATCACAATATTACAACTCCACACAGGTTTCTATATTTGTACACATCGCATTCATTCATGCGAATGATAGTACAGAGGATGACAGAAAGATCATAAGGGAGTATAATTTTTATATTAGTGATGATCGCACGCATTCTACGGAGTTCGTGCAAGGTTGCTTTCATGTGTTCTACAATGATTTGGCTAGAAGGGGCATATCGTTCAGTCAGCATATCATATGGTTGGATAATTGTGCATCACAATTCAAGAACTCGCAGAATTTCTATTGGCTGAGTAGGAGGCATAATTTTACAGGTATTCAACATATGTGCAACTTTTGTGAGGCCGGGCATGGAAAGGGGGAGCATGATGGTGCAGGAGCATGTATCAAAAGAGCCATAGCACGAGAAGAGTTAAAGTATAAAGACAATGCAAAGTTGACAGATGCAAAATCGATTGTCGAGTGGTGTAATGCTTCCATGGGTCCAGGTAATGAAGGTAAGTCTTTAGTTCGTAGATTTTTTTGGTTGATAGATGATACTAACATTGCACCATATGAGGATTGTTGTACACTGACAGGATCAAATGAGATGCACTCTTTCAGAAGCTCAATTGCAGGTTTATGGAGTATCCATACACGAAAGATGTCATGCTTTTGTTCTTCCTGTACAATTCAAGTCTGGGATGAGTGCGAGTCAAAGGAGTGGGTTGACGAATGGCAGTTAAGTTATCTTAGCCCACTTGACACGTATCGACCCCCGACGGCACTGGAACTAACACAGATGGAATCGTCAGTTGACTTTGACCACATATTAGATTTAGTTCAACCAGGTAATATAGGGCACGTATATGCATCTAATTTCATCTAGTTCAACCAGGTAATGTCATCTTACTTTGTAGTGTTTTTGTAATGTTGACTAATTTCATCTAATTTGCTACACATATCAATATAGGACACGTATATGCAGTTATTGCAGATGAAGACAATGAAGAGGGAACAAATTATTACTTATGTCGTTGTGTTGAGGCCAAAAAGAAATTGGAGGCCCCTGTTACAGATGGAGAAAACATCGAATACCCTACAGGATCAGTGGTTATTACTGGAACATGGCTTAGAAGGTACCCACATAAGAGTGTTAATATTTGGCTATTTTAGGACTTTGACATGCATCGAAAGATTCTTCATTACTCGAACCTTGTCGTGGCATCCAATGTTCATTTGATAAAGTATCGGGGTAGACCTTTGAACAAAATATTGTGGAAGGTGCGTGAGTCTGACCATGAAGCAATACTTGACACAATAAAGAGTAGAGCAGATCCGGATGGTTCATTGGATTAATTTGTAAGTATTCACATTGATTTTGTAAAGTTATGTTACATTGAGTTGTAAGTATGCACATTAATTTGTAAGGTTTGTCTTTTTTTATTTCCTCCTGCATTTTTACACATATGTACACATTTTTACATCATCATGTTATGCATTTTTGGTGTCCTGCTCCTGATGCGACCAAACTCATAACTCACCCTACTAGACACCATTTGATGATCTCTCCAACACTCTGGATCCAGGGCGCCCAATCATGATGATGACCTATATACCATTCTCCCAAGGCGCTCATAATGAATGAAAAGAAGACCAAGGGAGCCCAAGCTTAATAGACTTATTTCTTTCAATTTTGATGATCCAAACTCTTGCAATATGACATCCACTTTCATGCCTTTAGATCTTCCTTCACATATAGGGTGCCAAATCAATGCATTAAAGTCTCTTGATATTAGGCGCTCATGATGATGAAACTTAGAGCTTTTTCCTTTCCTATACGCTCATCTAAGATGTTTGAATGATAAGGAGCGCCTCAACCTCTATAATCAAGGTGATTTTAAGTCACTTTGAGTCATTTGGGGTCAGTTTGAGTCTTTGAGTCATGTTGCAAAAAAGTGTCAATGTTGTCAAGTTGCACAAAGCAACTTTTGCATTTTTGGTGTCTTGCTCGTGATGTGACCAAACTGACTATTCCAACACATCCGGATGGGTACATTTACGCTAGGCATGGTCCTATTTTTCACCCAAACATGTCGAAACAGTCTGAGCTACATTGTACCAATGATATCCCTGAAGAGTCCAAAGTGCAAAAAGGCTGCAATCTTTGACGAGATGTTACTCAAAAACTGTGTCACTTAGAAACATTCTGTCTAAGGCAACGCTATCATGTAGAGTGCCTCTATAATAACCTCTCTCAGTTTTTTATAGTTCTGAGACATTTACCCGTGGTGAAAGGTTTTCTGCTGCCCCAAAAATCGTCAGAAGGAGGCAGTGTAAAGTTGCAAAGGGGTGTAACTTCTGTTCTGCTCCTGATGCGACCAAACTGACTGTTCCAACACGTCCGAATGGATACATTTATGCTAGACATGGTCCTATTTCTCACCCAAACATGTCGAAACAGTCAGAGCTACATTGTACCGACGATATCCCTGAAGAGTCCAAAGTGCAAAAAGGCAGCAATCTTTGACGAGATGTTACTCAAAAATCGTGTCACTTAGAAACATTCTATCTGAGGCAACGTGATCACATAGAGTGCCTCTACAATAACCTCTCTTGGTTTTTTATAGCTCTGAGGCATTTGCCCGTGGTGAAAGGTTTTCTGCTGCCCCAAAAATTGTCAGAAGGAGGTAGTGTAAAGTTGCAAAGGGGTGTAACTTTCGTCCTGCTCCTGATGCGACCAAACTGACTATTCCAACGCATCTGAATGGGTATATTTATGCTAGGCATGGTCCTATTTTTCACCCAAACATGTCGAAACAGTCGGAGCTACATTGTACCGATGATATCCCTAAAGAGTCCAAAGTGCAAAAAGGTAGCAATCTTTGACGAGATGTTACTCGAAAACTGTGTCACTTAGAAACATTCCGTCTAAGGCAACGTGATCACGTAGAGTGCCTCTACAATAACCTCTCTCGGTTTTTTATAGCTATGAGGCATTTGCCCGTGGTGAAAGGTTTTCTGCTGCCCCAAAAATCGTCAAAAGGAGGCAGTGTAAAGTTGCAAAGGGGTGTAACTTTCGTCTTGCTCCTAATGCGACCAAACTAACTGTTCCAACGCGTCTGAATGGGTACATTTATGCTAGGCATGGTCCTATTTCTCACCCAAACATGTCGAAACAGTCAGAGCTACATTGTACCGACGATATCCCTGAAGAGTCCAAAGTGCAAAAAGTCAGCAATCTTTGACAAGATGTTACTCGAAAATCATGTCACTTAGAAATATTTCGTCTAAGGCAACGTGATCATGTAGAGTGCCTCTACAATAACCTCTCTTGGTTTTTTATAGCTCTGAGGCATTTGCCCGTGGTGAAAGGTTTTTTGCTACCCCAAAAATCATCAGAAGGAGGCAGTGTAAAGTTGCAAAGGGATGTAACTTTCGTCCTGCTCCTGATGCGACCAAACTGACTATTCCAACGCGTCCGAATGGGTACATTTATGTTAGGCATGGTCCTATTTTTCACCCAAACATGTCGAAACAGTCGGAGCTACATTGTACCGACGATATCCCTGAAGAGTCCAAATTGCAAAAAGGCAGCAATCTTTGACGAGATGTTACTCAAAAATCGTGTCACTTAAAAACATTCCGTCTAAGGCAACGGGATCACGTAGAGTGCCTCTACAATAACCTCTCTCGATTTTTTATAGCTCTGAGGCATTTGCCCGTGGTGAAAGGTTTTCTGCTGCCCCAAAAATCGTCAGAAGGAGGCAGTGTATTAAGTCAGGATGAAAGCCTATTCACTCTAGGTGCCTATTTTTGACCAAATCACACATGTGCCTTGAACAACTCTGTCTTCAAGGCACTTTTCTCTAATCTCTGTAACTCTCCAAATCCACTAAGGCGCAAATTTTACCTCTTGGGCTCAAGATATAGGTTCTTCATCCAAGGCGCCAGAATGGTCCAAAGGCGCATTTCACCTCTAACCTTACCTCTGACCTTACTTGGAAGCGCTAAACCTTTTGACATTTCAAGTAACTTCAAGAGAACTATTTTTCCTTAAGGTGGTTCACTCCTTGCAATTGGATGTATGGTACTTGTAACTCATTTGATTGACTTTGTAATGTTTCTTCTTCTCACAGAGTAGATAAGGATGATATAAGCTTACTTCATGAATCGGAGTAGAAATCTCTCTTGGACTTGCTAGGTGAAAGGACTTGAACTTGAAGGACTTGAAGTTGATGAAGTGATCCTTCATGATGGCCTTTGACATTACCTTCTCGGAGTGTAGATGATAACACCTTCCTTGGATAAAGTGGATAACCTCTGACCTAAACTTTGAAGCTTGATGAATCTTGAAGATTGGGTTTCCTCCTACTCCCCTTCTGGGCTCCACTCCATCAAAGGCGTATTTAGTTGTCCAAGGCGCCAACATTCACTCAGGGGCACCCAAAGAGAAAGTTTACAACTCTAAGGCGCTAAACTCTTATGCAAAAATGATCATCATCAAAGGCGCAAAAATGGGTCTCTGGGCGCCAATCTCTACAAGACATTCCATCTCATTGCTCTCCTCCATTACAAGCACTCACTTACCTCAATCTTGGGCGCATACCAACATCCCAACATCCAAATCACCTAGGCGCTCAAAACCTTCAAGACTCAAGGCGCATTTTATGATCAAACAAGGTATCTCCTGAACAAGGCGCTCATAGTCTCATCAGGGCGTTAATCATCATCATGAGCGCTCATATTGTTCTAGGCGCACAGTTATCTCTGGAATGCTCAAGGCGCTCAAGGCGCACATACACTTCTCTAGGCTAGTTTACACTTATTCAAGGCGCTCATTCCAAACTTACATGAACTCCTCATTACAAGACACACAAACTAGATGATCCTAGGGCATAAGGGTGCACAAACTAGATCTTTGCAAAAACTCCCCAAGCATTCAAACTTTTAAGGCGCCAAAAGTGGTCTTTTCTACAACTTCTCTAGCCATATGCCTTGGGTGCTCAAACCTTCCTTGAACTCCAATTATTCAATCCAGGGCGCTCAACTACCTCCTCAAGGCGCTCTATCTCAAGTATCATTACTCTTCTTAAAGACCTAGGCACACATTGTGGGGTATTCTACTCAACAAGACCTAGGCGCTCATTATGAAGACTCCAATTATCAAGGTTCACTTCAACTTTCAAAGGCGCATTTTGGACTCCAAAGGCGTTAGGTTAAAGCCACTAGGGCGCTAGATACCAAAGGGGGCAAGGTGTGAGAACCTCCTTTAAGATGTAAGAAAATCTCCTCAAGGCACAGCTAAAGGCGCTCCAAACCATACGAAGGCGCTAATATCCACTCTAGGCAGTGTATTAAGTCAGGATGAAAGCCTATTCACTCTAGGCGCCTGTTTTTGACCAAATCACACATGTGCCCAAATCACACATCACCCCATCAGATTGGGGACCCCCTCTTTTCTTGCTCAGGTGCTTTGCACAGGAGTTGTTATGTGTCATTTTGGCCAAGGTTTTCCGGAGCAGTGAAGACATTAGGAAGGGGATGATCGTTTGGATAGTTTTGAATGCTTTATTTCTCCTTGTTTAAACTAGGCACTCACTGAGGATTGGAGTAGCCTTTGCACCCTCACATCACGTTAATCGGCGTTTCAGAGGCAATCATAGTATAGGAAGATTTGCGCCTTGAAGAAGAGAGTTATCTGGTGAGCGCTTAGGAGTTCTGGCACCTAGGGGAAAGGTCTAGGTAGAGCGCCTTCAGAATTTGACAGTGAAGTGCCTTAAGGAGTTGGATGATGTTTTTGCCTAGAGTGGAGATGATGTTTTTAGCGCCTTAAGGATGATGATGGAGCGCCTTGGAGTTAGGTTAGTCTGGAGCACCTTAAGAAGGTAAAGCACTTCAAATGTAAACACAAGTGTTTTAAGTGCCCTAATGAGAAGTTGTCTTGGCACCATAAGTTGTTCAAACAAAGATATGCGCCTTGGATAGTTGCAAAGACCTAATTTATCACCCAAGGTTGGAAGACTCTTTGTGAGCGCCCAGTGTTTGAAAGCTCTTTGTGTTTGGTGCATTAAAATGAATTTGGCACCTAAGTAGTATTGAAACACTCAACTGAGCGCCTAAAGCCCATGAGAGAAGTGATATGCGCCTTGATAGGAATATCATGGAAGATGAGTTTACTGAATGGCACCTTGAATGACTTGGTTGATTAAGTGTTTTAGCGCCTAGATATGGGATGAATCATTGAGCGCCTTTGGTTGAGATGATGTCAGCACCTTTGAGATTATAACACCTTGGAGTCAAGTTCGAAGGAGCACCTTGAGAAGGTAAAACACTTCAAATGTTTTCAAGGAATTGGAGAAGTCACTTAGTGCCTAGAAGGAATTCCAGAGCAAGAGGGTTGGAGCGCCTTGTTAGAGAAAGATATGCGCCTTTAATGAGAGTTTGTGTGCCTTAACCAAGAATGATGATTGAAGTCACAATCTCATGTTTGTGTGCCTAGGTCTAGAAGCAAGATTTGAGCGCCTTAGGATAGGGTTTTTTGCACCTTGTCTTGGAGAGTGAATTTGCGCCTTGGATGATGTTAAAGCGCCTTGGGATGAAATGCGCCCAAACTTACAGAGGGCCTTCAGTGAGGGAGTTGAAGAGAGTGCTTAGAGGAAGGATAGCCTTAAGATCAAACTAAGTACTTAGAAACCTAAGATTAGCGCCTTATTTGAAGTTATACACCTATTCTGGTGCCAGAGAGTGAGTTTGAGTGTGAAGAAGTGAATGTCTGCGCCTTGAAGGGGATACGAAGGGAAGATGATGCACCTTGATGGGTTGATGATGGAAATTTGCGTCTTGGAGCTAAATGTGCGCCTTGAATCTAAATGATATTTGAGTGCTTAGAGGTAAATAGGGGCACCTTTGAGAATTCTTTGTGCTTTAAGGAATGGATTGTGGCGCTTTGGACTAAGGTAAGCCCTGAGCACTTCCAATGATTTTAAGGAGCGCCTTGAAGGAGATAGTACCTAGAGAAGAAAAGATGTCAAGTTTGAACACCTTGGAAGAAATTCCAGATAGTGGCGCCTTCACAGGGTTTTCCAAGTTGGTGCCTTGGTTTGGGATGATCATGCTAAGAAAGAAAATGCGCCTTCAGCAAGGTCACATCAAGTCCAACATGTCAATACTCTTCATCACTAACGTCATGTTGAAATTTCAAGGCATCTATCCATTCAAGTTCTCCGAGGAATATCTTGCAAGTAACTTCAAGTTCTCCGAGGAATATCAAATGAAGAATGAGTTAGCCTATTCCTCATTCCTGGAGGCTAATTTGAAATAATGAGGGAATGAATTGGTTTTTGACTAACTTAACTTTTGTTTTTTGCAGGAACAAAGTCAGAAACTTGAAATTAGTTAAGTCTGGATGCTAAACTTGACTAAGGAAGGACTCCTAGAGTCAGGGCACACTTTCTTGCTTGCTCAATGTCAAATGTGCGCCTAACCAAGAATCATGGAGATTTGAAGCACTTTAATCACATCAACTAGGGCGCCTAAGTGCATAGAGGTACAATGAATCTTCCGGAGAACATGGATAGACAACTAAGTCTCCAACTTGAGTCTTCTAAGTGAATTGGATGATGAAGAGAGTCTAGTCATTTTGGGCGCTAGTATCAGGATGAACCATCCAAAATGGGTGCCTAGAACTAGAAGGTGCTAATGCATGAGTTCAAGGATCCTCCATTGGAGCGCCTAGCCCAGATGGCTATACATTGAAAGTTTTAAAGCTAAGTGATGTCTCTTAGGTGAATTCCTAGCCCAGGTGCATGTGTTGGGAAAAACTCTTTGGCTCTGGCGCCTAGAATTGGGAGCTTTGTAAGATGCACCAATTGATGAAACATTTCCATTTTGCGCCTAGAATAGAACTCTCTCACATAGTTGAAATTGACTTGATAGAAGGAGATAAGTCTTAAGGACTAGTTTGGCGCCTCACTTGCCTATCTCACCTTTGAAATGCTCTTTGGTTGATGATCATCATTGATGGCGCCTAGTGAAATGAAAAGCTATTTGCATCTCCAGAGGATCAAAATTGGATTAGGAGATCATCCTTGCAGTTGAGATTGACAGAGAAGTGTTAAAGGAATCACTTCAAATGGGCGCCTAAGCTAGTTGAGGTGCATATCAATTCCACTGTAACTCCAAACTGACGCTTAGGATCCAGTCATCTCCTAAGGCGCAGTTCCATTCACCCATGACCTCGCTTGGCGTCTAAAACTTGGAAACTCCTTTGGAAAGCTCCTGTTGCGCCTAGAAGATGAGTTTGGGATATCAACTTGCAAAAGGCTTAGAAACTCTTCAAAGATGTTAGGCACAATCCCATGGCACTGGAGCTTAGTTTTGGCACCTTCAAGGAATAGCACATGAAGGAACTTGGGAGGTCAGGTGCTTGTAAAAGGGAACACCTAGGAACATCTTCCACGGGTTGAAGTAGTAAGAAAACATCAAGTGAGTCTAGGTGCACTCCCTTGTGTGAACAGTTTAGCTCTGGCGCCTAGCCACAGAGTGAGCCAGAAGAAGTAGTTTGGACATTAGAAGATAGGCGCTCATTCTACAATGAAGCATTCCACCTTCCTAATCAACAAAGACTTGAAAGAATTGACAAAGGAAGCTAAGGTGCACCTTCTACTTGTTTCCACCTCCAGAATGCGCCTAACCTTGAAAGGGGGTTCAAAGATGTTTGTTAGACCTTTTCACTCAAGGCGCTCACCTTAGGCACAATTTCTAAGTCCTTGTCACCTCAAGGAAACACCTAGTTTGGAAGGCACTTGCCCTGTTCTCCACTCCTTTCAATTGGCGCCTAGAACACAGAATGCATGAAAGGAGCGCCTAGATTCCAGAGGGCTCATTTGGGCGCCTAGCATTTAAAACACTTTCATAATGATGATGTTTTGGCGCCTACTCTTGGAAACAATCCAGAGCATCCATAAACTCTAATTGGTGCCTAATGTTGACAAGGCGCAACTTCAGGAGGAGGTCACCTCAACTTGGCGCCCAAGTCAGAAAAACCTGTAAATCCTTCAAATATGCGCCTACCTTGTGAGGTGATGAGTTGAACATTCCAAATCTTCAAATGTTGCTCAAGTAAGGAAGACATTGTAACATCAAGGCTTCAAGGCCTGTCCTTGTATTTCCATTGAATGAGTTGTACTTCATGCTATTGAAAGCATTTTCCATGTAATAAGACATTGCAAGTTGATTGAATCAAGTAACAAGACAAGTACCCAACTCTAATGTTGTTTCATTCAAATAGTTATCTTGATGTATATCTTTATGTTATTGAAGTAGTTGATGAATTGTTAGCAAGTAAAAGTGTTTAAGTAAGGAAAAATTTTCGTAGAACTAGTTGGGTATCTTACACTTACACCATGCCTATCCATCAAACATCACAATGCAATCAAAATCCTAACAACATGCCCATGATCCAAGATCAAGTGCAATCATGCAAAGATATTATCAATCACAAGCCTATTAAGAATGAACTAGAGTCTTCTAGTACCATACTTTTCCATCAAACACCATCATGTAATCCATGGCCTATCAAGCCTATCAAAGAAAATGCAAACATCCTATGTAATACAATCAGACTTTAAATATTTGAAGTAGCCATCTACAAATATCCATTCAAAAGTGGATTTATAATGCAAGTATGGATGCCATCAATAAAAAAGATTTGTATTAACCAAATATCCATATACGCATACATCAATATCTGTCGATATAAGTATAACATATATACAAAATAGCCATATAGGCTTACAAAAATGCCATATAGGCATACTATGTCAACTATGTACAATACAAAATATATGTCCACAAATGCCATATAGGCATACAACAGAGGAACACAATAAAAAGTCATTCCCCTCTGGCTGGTGAAGAGAATAAATCACGAGCAACCTTTGATCTTCTAGGGGATGGAGACATGCATGTGGGTGGTCTACTACGAACCCGAGGGCTACTCCTCCTATTTAGTTCTTCCTGCACCTTTAGCTGTTACAAAAAAAAGTATAGATATTAATATATAGAAATTACATGTTATAAAAAAATGAAACATTTAACAAAATAAGCACTTACCACTAACATATAATCTGTCTCCTCGCTTGCCTCAGTAGCAGGAATAGGCCCTGGTGATGTCATGTCCTATAGAAACCATCCAGATAGAAATTAAACTTCAAATCAATAATCTTTTGATTTTTCAAAAATAGACAACTATAACAATGAATGTAAATTGAAATTTACTAATTTGCCTCATACCCCTGTCAATGCCATAGAGCTATGAATCGCAGAGGCCACACCCTGCTCCATTGCTCTATGAACATGGGGAGGTGTATCCGCAGCTTGCATCATCTGGAAATAAAACAACATTATTCAATTACGAAAACTATAATAGTGATGCAAATCATGGCTCCTAACATACACACACGTTCATCTAAACATGGAAGTACACACAATAAAACACACAAATCACATACAAAAATTTAGTAAGTACAATTCATTCATTAAACTATTTATTTTATTACCTCCATAAAGCTTTGAAGTCCACCACCGCTGGCAGGTGTTGCCATGAAATCTACAGTGTTAACCTATTCAACATCCAAAATCAGAAATTAGAATACCATTCATATAACGATGCTATTCACATGTAATATTTATAATTGTTTACTAGTTACATACCTCGACAATAGATGATCTAGTGAAAAATGTAGGTGGAGAACCACTGAAAACTGCATTGACGCTATGACCCTGAAATTTCATTAAAATCATCAATTTAAATTAGTTAATCTTGTATTTCAAAAATAAAATTTAATAAATTAAATTCAATAAACTTGCTAATATTTACCTGAGTATCAAGGTCGAAAGTCTCACTCAGGAGGGTATCTGTCATCACCATCTGCTCAGCTGCAGATGTAGCCTGTGCACCTGCGTCCTGACTGTCCATGGGGTCATAACCACAGGCTGACCCGTAAGCCTGGCAAGTATGCAGTGGGACCCTACTCCTCGCACTATCTCCCAACCCACTCTGTGTTGCAGGATCGGCATGCTCTATGATGCTCTGGGTCAAGGCACTAATCGACCTCAGTGTATCGACCTCAACAGTCTCCTTCACAATGGAAGGGATAGAAACATGCTCGTGGGCTGGTCGGCTGATTACTCATCTCACTACCCGCTATGGGTCAAGACGTGCCCCTGGTCTATCCTGTGCTGAGCCCCCACCTCTACCCTGGAAGTCCCGCATATCAAAATAGTTTGGCACTTTATTGAGGACAAACTCGCAGTAGAGTTTCCTCAAAAAGTATTGCGGGACCTCATTGTTATTGCATGGAGGATGGTCAAAAACCATCCACCACCTCTGCCCGAAATTGTCCCTTATCACTTGGTTGTTGCACCAATGGATAGGGAACCTCTTGCATGTAATGGGTGGAGGTTGATTTGTTTGTGGGTTTGTGAAAATTGAACACAAGTCTACTTTTGTAATTTGTAATTTTTTGACATCTTGGTATGACAATTTATCTACATAGTAATCTCTAAACTCTCTCTTTTTAGCGGTCCAACTAGTTATTTGCTTGCTAATTGAATTTACATTTGATAACATAGACTCAAGAGATTCGGCATGCGTGGACCTATGCAAGGTTGAAGTGGAAGGATCTTTCAACCTTGCAATTATATCTTCAATTTATTTTTTGTTGTTTTCAATTTCCCCCATTATATTATCTTGTGTTCCAGGGGCATGTCGAGGAATGAATGGAGGAGGTTGTTGTTCTGCAGGTATTTCTTCCTCAAGATTTTGTGGATTTTGAGGAGGAGGAGGAGGAGGAGGTGCATTAACATTTCCTACAATTAATGAAATATACATCAAAAATGAACAAAAACCTACCTATTTAGGAAGAAATTCAAACAAAAAAACAAAGATAACTCACCCCTTTGGCGTGCTTGATGTCGCGGTGGCATTTCGGCAATGAATCGACAAGCCTTTTGTGTTGATTGGCATTTTGTAGAACGCGAGCGCGTTTTTGAGGGTTTTGAAGCCGCGGGCGGAGGAAAAAATTAGAATGAAATAAAATGACTGCTTTTTTTTTTATTTATAGAACTTTATAACTCGAGCGTGTTATAACGCGCTCGCGTTATGGCTCGGTAATGACGAGCCTAAGGCTTGTCATTGCCAAGCCATAACGCGAGCGCGTTATAACGCGCTCGCATTATGACTTAAATTTTTTTGAAAATTTTTTGGCCACTTTTTGGCCCCCCATCTTTTTGCACTTACCCAGCAGCAAGGGTGCAGATCTGAGAGACAACAATTTTTGGCACGCCCGGTGGAACATTGTGGAATTAGAAATAGTTTAAATACTACAGTTTATTGCTGGTTTTGATGTGTAACCAGTGATTTTCAGACCTGTAAAGGGTTAAAACTTGCATATCTGGCGACTTTGAGCTTTAGTTTAGCAAATCAGTATATTTCTGCTTATGAGTAGAATACATACCAGAAGTAGTTCTTCATCTTTTGAATATTTGCAATTATCCCCACCTAGAAGAAGAGGGATAACAGCTGAGAAACCCAAGAAGACTCATGTCTATTCTAGGAGAGCTAAGTCTACTCCTCCTACTGTGGGAACTCATACTGTCCCAAGAATCCCAGTTACAATGATTCTTGCAGTCAGAAATCAGCCGTTTGTTGCATTCAACTAAGGTAGCCCACTGAATTTAGCTTAGCATGATGATATTCCTGTCACTGCCTTGAAAAGTTTACCATATTTTAATGGTGAAGATCAGACTACTCCAACTGAGCACATAAAAGACATTGCAAACATGTGTGCTATCCATCATGTGACAGAAGAGAATGTTGCAATCAGGTTATTAGCAACTTCCCTCAAAGGGAAGGCTTTGCAGTGGTTCAGAAGTCTACCGGTGAACTCCATAGATTCATGGGATCATTTGGGAGAAGAGTTGTGCAGCTTTTTTGAAGACAAATCAAACCATCTGTTGCTAGTGGAACAACTGTCTACAATTAAAAGAGCCCCTCATGAAGTTATGTCAGACTTCAACCACCGTTTCCAAAAGACGTGGGACATAATCCCACCAACAGTAAGGCCTACACCTGACCATGCTT
This sequence comes from Cunninghamia lanceolata, assembly GCA_027924645.1. Taxonomy (NCBI): domain Eukaryota; kingdom Viridiplantae; phylum Streptophyta; class Pinopsida; order Cupressales; family Cupressaceae; genus Cunninghamia; species Cunninghamia lanceolata. Next base: position 1,846,514 of record BSBN01001122.1, read on the forward strand.
TCTTATATTATTTGAGAGCTTTAAACAGCAGTATTTATGTCATGATTCAATCTATAGGAGGAATTTCCTTACCACAAGCTTATGCCATAGCCATAAGAGCTGAAAATAGCCTCATACAGGCTGGTAAAATTACCCCCAGGCCTCCTTCGCCAATATTCCCTGCTATTCATCCACTAATGCCAATGCACGTGCCTCCTATAGCTATCATACATGTCATACCAGCGTTACCAGCAACTAATATGCAGCCCAATAAATTAGAAAATGCTGCTCAAACTCAGTCTTTTGAGTTACAAGAAATCAAAGGATTGCTGCAATCTTTTGGTAATGAGCTGATGAATATCAAAAACAACAGTTCTAGAATAGACAGCCTTATCAGCCACACAGCCAAGGGCAAAATTAGCCTTATCAGGGGCAAAACCAGCCATACCAAGCTAATAGGCCACCTTATCAAAGCAATTACCAGGGTGTTAGGCAAAATGTGAACCAGAGGCCTTTTCAGACTTACAATCTTGCACCCATTAATGTCGTTAGTGACCTCATCCCTATTTAGAACAACCTTTTAGCTAAGTATGAATGGTGTTCTCCATGCAATCAGCCACATAGTCAGGCAACCTGTCCAAATGGAGTGATAAATCAGGCTCTAATGGTGTAAAATGTTGCAGTTTCACAGCCAAACACACCTAATGATGGGGCTGTACAGCAGCAAGAGTAGCCTCAGAATGATACTGCCTTCCTAAATTGGTAGGGAGATGAGTTTTGTGGTATGAACAGAGATGATACTTTAGATGCAGCGAATATGAGAGGTAAAAAGAGGAGTTATGAGATAGATCAAGCAGCAAACAAAAAAAAAGGACCTACTGATCCTTCTACATCCCAGTTTCCCCATATGTTGCAAAGGAATACTCAAGCAACTGCCAGGGAACAACCTCATTTGTAGGCTGATATTGCCGCTGCAAAGTCGTATCAGAAGGTAGGTGTTACTGCACCTTTCAATATCATTGAAAATATGAAGAAAATAAATGTGACAATGTCTATGTGGGATTCCTTAGCGATCCCAGGTCAAAAGGACATGTTACAATCTGCTTTGTCAAGTTCAAAAGTGTCAATTGATACAACTGTTGACCCAGCTAGGGTCGTCCTTACCAATTCATCCCAAGATAGAAGCAAACAACCAAACAAGAGTGCTAAACCACTTCCATTTTATGTGTCATTAATAATAGGAGACAAGTTAGTACATAACTGCATGGTGGATAGTGGTGCAAGTAGTTCTGTAATGCCAAAATAGATTGTACACCAATTAGGATTGAAATACCAGCCCCTAACAAAGGGTGTGCTCCAGCTAGATGGCACAACTGTTAACACTATAGGTGTAATAAAAGACCTAGGTCTCACTTTGCATACCTGTCCAAACGTTTCCATTTCTCAAGATGTGTTCATCATAGATCTACCTCCTCATTTTGCCATGTGTTTGTCAAGAGAGTTCACAACCAAGATAGGAGGATATTTATCCTCAGATTGGTCCCACATGTTTTTTAAGACCCGATATGGCACAAAACTGACTATAAAATCCAAATTGCTTGCCAAACATCACATAGAGCCTTATGTCCCAAGTGTTGTTAATGTAAATTGCATTATTTCTGATGAGTCTGAGCTTGTTGCTACTCAACAACTGCAAGCTGAAAGTATACCAGAACTGCTGTTAAAGGAGTGGGCCTTAGAAAATATTGTTGATGATCCTGAGGGACTCATCCAAGAAACTGGTATGGGGGTTTACATACTGCATGAACCTGAAACAACAATTCCAAACCTTGTAAAGGGTTCATAACAGCAAATAGAACAACAAGATGAGGTATGGAAAATGTACTTTGATGGCTCTAGGAATAGGAATGGATCTGGTGGTGGTGCAATGCTTGTGTCTCCACAAGGTGATAGATATTATTCTGCTTTCTGTTTTGTTTTTTCATGTACAAATAACACTGCTGAGTATGAAGGGTTGATTCAAGGCTTGCAGTGGGCAAGGAAGAGGAAAATTGGCTGTTTACAGGTGTTTGGGGACAGTGAACTTATTGTAAATCAAGTGAGGGGACTGCACGTTACAAAGAATGATGCTTTGAAATGCTATGAACATAGGGTATGGGATATGATTGAGGAGTTTGATGCCTTCAATCTGATCTCTATTCCAAGAAATCATAACAATCATGCAGATAGGTTAGCTGCAATTGGGGCTCAGTTCGATATCCCCAGTGATATTCAAAGAGAAAAGGTATAGCCTCATGTGAAGATAGTTGATAGGCCCTCTATTCCTGACAATAACATTCATTAGCAAGTTTTTGAGAGTGATGAGCAGGTTCTGCATTTCCTGTTAGAAGAGGATGAGTTTTCTGTGATGAATCAGAACAAACTTAAACAACAATATGATGATGATCAAGTGGTTTAGTTAAGGACTAATAAGCTGCCCAGAGGGTTGGTAACCTTGGAGTCCATTTTTGGTACTGATGATCAGCTGAAAAAGAGCAAAACCAGCATGCTGGTCAAAGAGGAACATTATGAGGAGTTGGAAACATTCAAAGGTAAGCTTCTCAAAATTGGTAAAATCTGTTCACTTGAGGATAGGAAATCTTTTATTGCTCTTTGCCAAGAGTTTGAGGCTGTGTTTGCTTGGGAATACTCAGACTTAAAAGGGTTTGACCCTCATATTTCTAAGCATACCATAGAGTTAGAGCCAGGTGCGAAACCTGTGAGGTAGAAACAAAGACCTTTAAATCCAAAACTAGAGCCTCTAATGATTAAGGAATTAACCAAGTTGATTGAGGGAAACATTATTTTTCTGATCAAGCATACTTCTTGGGTCTCCAATCTTGTTCCTGTGAGGAAGAAGAATGGAGAGATTAGGCTGTGCGTTGATTTTAGAGATCTTAATAGAGCATCCTTGAAGGACCACTACCCACTGCCCTCAATGGAGAAAATTCTGCAAGTAGTAGTTGGTTCAAAAAGATTCTCCTTACTTGATGGATTGTCAGGTTATAATCAGGTATTAGTCAAGGAGGAAGATCGTTTTAAAACTACTTTTACCACAAAATGGGGCACCATGGCCTACAAAAGGATGCCTTTTGGTCTGTCAAATGTTGGCTCTACTTTTCAGAGAGTTATGGATATGGCTTTTAAAGGTTTGCTTTATAAATTGGTACTTGTGTACCTTGATGACATCACAGTTTTCTCTAAAGATGTGGCTGAACATTTATCCCACCTCAAACAAGTATTTGAGAGATGTAAAGAGTTTGGGATATCTCTCAATCCTAAGAGATGCATCTTTGCTGTGCATGAAGGCAAGCTTTTAGGACACATTGTGTCAAAGGAGGGAGTTACCATTGATAAAGAAAGAGTAAGAGCTATTTTGGAGCTGCCTTTACCTAGTCACAAGAAAGGACTGCAAAGTTTTATTGGAAGAATTAATTTTCTGCGAAGATTTATACCTGACATTGCAAATTTATTAAAACTATTGACATCTATGTTAAAGAAAAATGCAGTTTTCAGTTGGACGAGAGAGGGCAAACTCAGCTTTGAGTTCATAAAAGAAGCGTTATCAGCTGCACCAACTCTGGTAAATCCTGATTTCTCAAAAGATTTCATTTTGTATGCTTATGGCAGTATAGATACAATTTCTGCAATTCTAGTACAATAGTAAAATGAAGGCTTTGAGCAGCCAATCGCTTTCTTTAGTCAAGGACTGGAGGAGTATGAACAGAGGTATAGTTTCATTGAAAAACATGTCCTTGCAGTGGTAAAGAGTCTCAAGAAGTTTAGGCATCTTATTTCTAACAATAAGATACATTTGATGGTTGCTCACCCTGGCATGAAAGAGTTTCTATTAGGTAAGGATGTTAATGAGAAAAGAGCTGTTTTGATTACCAAAGTCATGGAGTATGATGTAGTCATCAAGATAACCAAGCTCATCAGAGGTAGAGGGCTCAGTGAATAGCTTGCTACTAGCTCTGAAAATGAAACAGAGAAGGAGGAAGAGGTGCTTCTGACCATTGAAGATGAACATCAGGATGGTACAACAATAGTCAGAACAGGTTGGGTCAATGACATGACTCATTTTTTGCAAACTGGTGAATGTCCAGCAGGTTTAGAGAGAACCAAGAGAAGATATTTTAGGCCGCAGTCTATTCCATATGTTTTAATTAATGATATCCTTTTCAGAAAGAATTTTAATGGTGTGTTTTTAAGATGCATTGATAATGATCAAACTGACAAAGTGCTGCATGAGTTTCATGATGGAACAACAAGGTGTCATTTTGCCTCAAGAACTACTACTTGGAAAATAATGAGAGCTGGCTATTACTGGCCTAGCTTTTTCAAGGATGCCCATGCATGGGCCAGAAAGTGTGTAAAATGTGTCATTTTTGTAGGCAAAGAAAGGCTGCCAGCTTTACCTCTGCAGCCAATTCAAGTAGAGCAACCCTTCATGAGATGAGGCATTAATTTTATAGGTCCTATTAACCCACTGTCAAGTGCAGGCCACAGGTGGGTACTTATAGCAACAGACTATTTCACAAGGTGGACTGAAGCAGTGGCTCTGAAGGAATCCAATGAGAATGTTGTTTTGAACTTTTACTGTGATTTGGTATCTAGATTTGGAGTACCTGAGTCGATCATTTCAGACAATGCTTTAGCCTTCGTTGGGTTGAAGATAACTGACTGGGCTATGAAGAATGGAATCTATTTGAACACTTCATCAAATTATTACCCACAGGGTAATGATTTGGCTGAATCCACAAATAAGAATCTCATAAGGCTTATCAAAAGATCAATGGAGGACAACCAAAGAACCTGACACACCAATCTAAAATCTGCCTTATGGGCAGATAGAATAACTCCCAAGAGATCTATTGGAAACTCTCCATATATGTTAGTTTATGGAAAAGAGGCAAGATTGCCTGTGTCTGTAGAGCCGTCAGCACTTGATGTCATGAATCAACTGGAGATGTTTAAAGAAGGAGACCCCATGGCTGTCAGACATGCTCAACTTATGGAAGAGATCAGAGATAAAGCTATGAAAGCTATGGAGTATCATCAGCTTCAAACAAAAAGAGTTTTTGATAGAAAGGCAACTCCCAGAAATTTTAGGGAGGGTGATATGGTACTTAAATGGGATAAGTTGAAAAGCAGGCCAGGGAAGCACTCCAAGTTTGACAGCATGTGGAGTGGCCCATTTATCATTACTGAATGCAAGGAGCACAATGCATTTCAGTTATCAAACATGGATGGAGAAAGTTTGCCCATCCCAGTCAATGGGATACACCTGAAGAGGTGTTTTGAGGTATGAGTTGCCTTGTAAAATTAGTAGATTAGGTTTCTTGCTTTCAATAAGTGCTGTTGTACAATAGTTTAGATGCCTTTTTTTTCCCTAAGTGCTGTCTAGCACAATTTGTGGGTTACTTTCAGCATTTTGTTTTGGTTTTGGTCTTCCTGTGTTCTTCGTTGCTAATTTGCTGAGTTACTGAGGGCAAGATTGATTGTCAAAGGTTTATTTTTAAGTCTCTGTGTGACTCCATGTCCAATGGATGTATAAGGCCATTGATCAATTTGTTTAGCAGGCAAACACCCCTGAGAGGTCGCCAAAGATGTTGTCATATTTTGCCCCCCCCAAAAATAATCTTGTTTCCCTCCTTCTATCAAAGAAATCCGATCAGAGAAAGCCTAAATAGAAGGAGAGAAAGTGACCCTACAAGGCTTAAATCTTTCAATTACCCATGCTCTGTCTTTCCAAAAAGTCCCAAAATCGTGCCTGAATATCCTTGCAGAAAACCCAGAAATCTTTGGCCTTCAAGTGCTTTCCATCGCAGATTTTTTTTTCAGTTTTATACTTAGTCATTTTGTATGCATATGCAATTGTATGTTTCTTTGCATGCATGTTCGCATTGTATGTTCATATATACAATCGCACATACAAAGGAAAAGATACAAGGGGAAGATGCAAAGAAAAGATACAAAGGCGAGATACAAGCGTGAATGTACATCAGCAAGATACAAAGGCAACATACAAGGGGCAGGCATACAAAGGATTTTCAGCATGACATGCTTATCAGCGGCTCAACTCATAGTCTCTCCAATGGTCGATGAAGCATGCAAGTCACAGATGCAAAGATGAATGTATACAGGTCGCATTGTATATGCGATATACAAAGGCAATGCGCAAAGAAGAAATATACAAAGCGCACATGCAAGGAAACATACGAGGAGGAGATGCAAAGGATGGGGCCCACCAATTGCATGTATATGCAATTGTATCTTTGAACATACAATCTGCATATACATTGCAATATACATTCCTGAGATACAAGGCCCGGACCTGAATTGAATATGCATTATGGTTGATAAAGGCACAAGTGATTGTATACATCTTTTGTTTGTATGTTCGCATTTGTATGTTCAAATATACAAAGGCAATATACAAAGGTTAGATACAAAGGGAAGGTACAAGTTCAAATGCATGTTTGTATGCAAGTGTTTGCATGTAGTTTTCCTTTGTATATTTTGCATTGTATATGCGATATACAAAGGTTAGATACAAAGGCAGTGTACAAAGCGGACCCAACTGGAAAATGTAAATTGGCAAACTCAAAGGTGGGGTCCACAGTTTGTATGTTAGGTGCATTGTAAATGCCAATATGCAAGGGGAGGAGATACAAGCCGGACCTGTTGCAAAGTTCCAATATAGTTGATAGTCTCCTTTGAGTTCCGCATTGTATGCATGGTCAATTGTATCTCAGATACAAGCATATACAAAGGCATATGCAAGGGGGATTTTCAGCGTGACAATGACCATCGGCAGCTCAACTAAAAGTTTCTCTGATGGCCGATAAGGAGGACGCAATTGCTCAGCGATGGGTCTCATGCTCAACTCAGCGACCAACTAGGTGGTGCCATGTGTCAGAAGCGATACAAGGGGCCGATTCAAAGGCAAATCAAGGTGAAGCAAAGGTTAAAGCCCATTTTTGTATGTTGGCGCTTGTATGTATATACATTTGCACATACAAGGCATATACAAAAGGCGCATGTAGGGGCATCGACAAGACCATGCTTATCGGCAACGCAACCCATTTTCTCCCTGACAACCCGATATATATGAAGCAGTTTGTAGATCCAAAGGTAGTTTCAAAGGGTCATTCAGATGGCGATTCAGTCACAGATGCAAAGTGATATACAGATGTAGTTGACCATAACTTTGACCATCCATATCTTCTGCATCCTGGCGAATTTTAACATGCTTCAAAAGGTAAAAGTCCTTGTTTTTGCCTCCTCTTTCATCTGGCGTGCTTTTGAGGGGAATATTCTTACTTTCAAGTTTGATCTGGCTTTGCATGCTCGGCTGATAAGATGTCTCAGCGGTCATTTTGGCGTGTGTAGAGGTTGTTCTTTTTTCACAGTAGCTCCGGTTGGTGAGTTTTGCGGGTGCATTCATGGCGGATGGCTTCACTCTTCAATGCGTATGGGCTCTATGTCTTGCTGGCCAACCTTCGTGTGTTGGGCGGCGACTTTGGGGGTTTCTTCTTCAATGCCCTATCCTATCTTGCATTCAGGCAACCGTTTTCTGTGGTTTTGGACTTCGTAGAGGCATGGTTCCTGTCTTTTCACCACGCCCCTGCCCATGCGCCCTTGTTCCTGCATTAATGACCTCAGATCCTGTGGAGCAATGAATCCATGCCTTTCTACACATGGGCCTGACCTATAAATGGAATGTAACCTCATTATTTCAGGAGGATGGTTTTATTTTGGGTTGTTATGCTGCCAATTTTTTTGTAGTCAGACTTCTGCTACTGAATATTCTATAATGTAATGGTTTCTGACCTTCATGATTAATATATGTATGACTTCTTGCCTCTCTTGTGTCTTGATTTATGTGTTTTAATTGAAGTTATAGTCTGTTCTGTGAGTAAAAGGGCTCCTCTACAGGTTTAACCTTCATACCGAAGCCTCAATCAGTCATAAGTCTATGTGAATCCCCTTCATCATTGAAATCATTGTTGTGTCTACACCAAGATCACCATCGCTCACTAAATCTGGTGTATCACTCCTTTTCATTTATGTTTCCTTCTAACCCTTTTCCCCTACAAGCATTAGCACTAGATTTAGTTACATTTCTCTAAGTAATAAGCTTAGAAGGAGGAACCAGCGTTCTTCGGAGGTCTAATCTCAGTTCGCAAGGTCCCACACTTCGAGATCATTCCCATGTTTCTCTAGATTGCTAAAGTTTTACAACAGCAGCAAGGGTGCAGATCTGAGAGACAATAATAATATTAGCTTAATTTATTATGTTAATATTGAAATTTGGTTGTCAAACTAGGGCCACTTGACCTCCAAGTAGCTAATTGAGTTGATCCCTTTGTATTTCACGTTCTATTAAATTGGTGATGTTGGTAATTAAGTTCAATGCATTATGCTTTTGGTGTTTCTATACAATACAAGATTTGTGAGTTCTTCTCTTTTTGAATGAGTTTGAATTCATACCTTTCTCCATCTTCCAGTGCATGGATTCACAAAATTACCTATTTTTTTATAGAGATGTATCATTGTATTCTGCCTTTTAGCTTTAGGACCGAGCTGTATTATTTAGAGCTTAACATTTATTTTTTTCCATTTGGATCAATGATGCAAAACTTGATCATTGTCTATCTCAAGCTCTCACTTAGCTAGTATTGATAGAGCTTAAGCCTCTCTTGATAGAAACAACATTAAGCCATTACTTAAATCATTTTGTCAATAATGTTTGCTTGGCAATTTGTTATATTTGTAGGATGACTTTGAATGTTAATGCCTTCTTAGTCAAATTCGTTTATTAATTCATAATGTGTTGAAAAGATGTAGTAAATGGTATTGTGTTGAGGGTGAAGGAATTGATGAGTTAAGTTTCATAACATTTAAGGTTGTCTCAAGGCATGGTTGGATCTCTTAAATTTCTTTTGTTATAATACAACTTGATGCACACTAGTTGGACTTGAACAATTGGTTTCTTTTTGTAACATTTTGTGGGTAGCTAACTTTTGAAAGGATGATTTATTTGCATGTAGCTTGGTTTTGTTGTAAAACCCTCAAAGGTATGGAAAATTTGTTTTTATTATTAGGAAACATTCATCGAAGTGATAGATGATAAAGCTACTACCGCCTATGTGAACCCAATTTCGATCTGTATGACACCATCTTTTGTTGCATTGGCATTAGATGATAAAACTTTTTTTAGCCAAAGTGAAAATCATTTATGGCAAGGTGTTTCAAATTGGAGAACGAAGGTCTGTGTAGATTGGTTAGCTAGTAGCTTATAGACCTTTTGTTATGTTATGACCTAATTATAAAATAACTTGTGTCAGAAATCCTTATCCATGTTATATTTCCTCCATCTCTAGACTTAGACATGAGAACCAAGACTTCTTGTAAATAAAGTTAGTTTTGAACTATTATTGTTCCAGTGTGAACAAGATGTTTTTGAAACAACCATTCAAGTTGTAAGTCCAATCGACGAACTACGAAGTTGTTGCACATACATAGGCAAGGCCATCTGGGATGAGCCACCGAGGCATAAGTCCGGCCCCTTAGGCCTTGTCATCTTCACATTTCCAAAGTTTTAATCATGATTATTTAATTTTGATGGAGAGACTAATCATGTATCTAATTTTGTAGATATCATGTAGTTATAGGTTACTCGAAATAGCTGGGATCGTTAATGATGAAGCAAGGTAAGACAAGGAGGATTATGGTAAGGGATGGATATTTATCATCTAACTTATTGATTAAAGTTGGTGGAATTCATTGAGATTTATCTTAAGTCTGCATGCAATGAAATTGTATATTTAGTCTCTAGTCTTATAGTGACCAATGATATATTCCACCTTAACTACAATGTTATCCTAGATTGAAACAAAATGTTATGTTAAGTATTTTGATTTAATGAGTTAATGTATTTCATATAGATCTGATACTGAAACTAATTAGAAGTTCGTTAAATACATTTATTGTTATGCTCTCTTGTTAGAGTAAACATTTACATGATAGTTGTCACTATAGTAATTAGGTTGTATCACACTTAGGTATATCTCGTCATTCTATTCTGACGCAGTGAATTCTATGTTAAACCTGTTGGCAACATAGTCAAGCGACATTGCTGATATGATGTTGTCATTGATGGAAACAACCTGACTTGTTTGGAGACAACTCCTGAGACAAAGGTGTGTACAGTATTTTGGTCCAAAAAAATTTAACTTAGCCAAATTGACTAAGTATTGACAGCACATTAAGATAGTGACAGTAATTCAATTGGTACTCCTCTACAATTAAAGACCCTGTTATGCAGTTCTGGTATGTTACTCTTAGATATCTAGTGAAATCATGATTCAGTGTTCAAGTCCTGATTTCCTTTGGAAGTCATATGATGAAATGTATAAGTTTGGGTGAACAAAGTTAAGTCAGAAACAGTGCAGAGTACTTGAGTAACTTGGTCCACATTCCTCCGTTGTTGCATAATTTGTCTTGCGGTTCTAAGGCAACAAAGATACCTATGATGACTACCTAAATCTAGAGTTATAGCTTCTGAAGTTCTATTGATAATATTTTACAAGGTGTTCTTTATCAGCTTTTAGTTTGACACTATTTCTCAGAGATAGAACAATAGTTCTGAGATCCACATTTATCTGTAGTTGAATATTATGTTCTGCGGTTCTAAAGGTATGATAAGGGATTAGTAATGAATCATTAACAAGGATTTTAGAGTTTCATAATGATTGCATTCGAAGCTATGGGCCGACAGACAAAGCAACTAAGTATGTTCTTAAGATTAAGGCCGACACAAAAGGTAAATCGATATGCGGTGAATGTATAAGATTGGAATCATCAACCTAAGTGGTAAAACAATAGTTCTACACTCATATGAAGAGTCTTGCTTGATTGATTGGGTCCGCATTATTGTTTGGGTGCAATAACAGGCTGACAAGGTATAACTTGAATATACAAGCTTTATCTTTTGCATGCCGACCTAGATTGAGAAAATTCTTGATGCGGATATATATACTCGATAGATTTCAGCTTTGGAGGTATGAATGTGTGTGAACATAGTGCAGATTCAATGTGTGTACGATCTAAGGAAGTTTTGTGATCAGAAAAGGATAGTAAGGGTGGAAGAGCAGAGTATAGGTAAAGCAGAGCAGAAAAAGCAGGGTAGACATTATGAAGACATTTGAGTCTGTATACTGAGCTATTAATGGAACTACACTTTAGCATTTTGTAGATGCATTTGTAGCAATCACCTCTTGGTAGTGAGTCAGTCCTTCTTTTATCTTCTCTTCTATTTTTCTTGGTAGTGAGCCTATTGTAGTGAGCACTTATTTAGATAGTGAGTCCTTGGGCAATGAGCCCTAAGGCAGTGAGCCGTCATATAATTCGGTATTGTTATCATAATATTCTAAGCTAACACTCACCATGATTTTTCCCTTTTTGGGTTTTCCACGTAAAAATCCTAGTGTCTATGTGTTATGTCTTTATGGTTGTTGTTCTTATGTTTGTTTTGCTTTAAAGTTATTGAATGTGGTAAAGGGATTAATAAATGTGTGAAAGAGAAGTTCTATAGAATATTGATTCATCCCCCCTCTCAATATTCTTTGTGATCAACAATTGGTATCAGAGAAAGGTTCCTTGGAAGAAGTTTAACATCTTGAGGCAGATCTGGGAAAGAATACTCATGGCAACCAGAAGGTATCCTGCTCCAGGCAGTGTAACAATTGATCAAGAATTAAAAACAACTCTTGAAGATCTTGATAAGTATGAAGTAAAGATCCAAGATTTGAAGGAAAATGTCAAAGAAGCAGATGAATGCATCCTAAAGCTAAGAGAGCAAGTTAATAGATCAAAGGATAGGAATAGAGAGCTAAGTGAACAGTTGATTGAAGCAAATGAAACCCTAAATAATTTATCAAGGTTGGTTGAAGAGAAAGAAAAAGTTGAGGAACATTTGAATCAAATGTTGAAAGATAAGTCTAAGGAATATGAAAAATTGGGAAAAGATGTGTTACTTCTAAAATATGATCTGGAAGAAGCTAATAGCTATAAATAAAAATTCAAAATAAGCTTTGCAAAGCTTGAGGAGTTGACTGAAAGTTAGAAGAGTTCAGATGACAAGCAAGGCTTGGGATTTGAAAAAGGAGAAAATTCTAAATCAGGTCAAGAAAACATTGAGATGAGGAAAAACAAAGGCAATCAGTTCTGGAATCATAGAAGAAGACCTAGAAGACCTTCAGTCAGGCAGCCAAATGCTCAAAGGTACCCATATTTCAATGGCTATTATTTTAACTGCAATAAGTTTGGTCATAAGGCTACTCAGTGTAGGAGTAGAATGAATCGGAATGTTCCATCATTCGCTGGTCAATGTTTCAATTGCAAGAAAATTGGTCATAGATCAAATGAATGCAGAAGTCTGGTAAGGAATGGTTTTAACAATGCAAGGAATACTCAATCCTTCAATAAAAAGTGTTTTGCATGCAATAGATTTGGGCATATGGCTAACCAATGCAAATCAAGAATGAATCCAATCAATAGAAGGAATCAAGGACAAAGGAATGTGGTATGCTACAATTGCAATAAGTTTGGACATGTTGCAAGATTTTGCAGATGCAAGAATGAGAAAAGAGACTATCCTACAGAGAAGAGGAAAACATAATAGAGATAAGATAAAGGTAAGAACAAGATTGATCCAATGGAAATCAAGAAGGAAATGAGCATGGTCTGGATTAAGAAGGATGCTAATGAGGTCAGGGATGGATTCGTGGTTCAAGAGCACCTAGTTGGTTTCATGCCTCTAGAAGGCAATTTTGTCATTTTTGGTCTTAGACTATGTTTCTTTTTGTAATAAAGTCATGTTTGACCATGTTTCATGGGTTAGGGTCCTTGTTTGGTTGCTAGGTTTAATTTTACAAATATTATCATTGTTGCAAAATGCAAAAACAAGTGCAAAATGGGAGTATGAAGAGTCATCGGTGGTTAGGAAGGCATTTAAATGGTTGGTAAATCAAAAGTTAGTTGGAAATAGTGGGAAATAGTTAGAATATGCTTTGTGAAGTCGAAGACACCATGGGAAGGAGATTTTTTATGAAAAAAAAAAAACAAACTCTATTTTTTTGCATTTTTCCTGTGTTTTTCACTGTTCCAGCTTGTTGTACGGCCCAGTACAGTACTGTCACAACCCAAAATTAATTGCATGTGATAGAATAGTGAATCTACTTTATTTTGATCTTTGTTGCATTGAATTTCATCAAATTTGAAGTGAGTTAGAGCGATTTTGCTGTGGACAGTCAGGAAACCCTAGGTGGTGAGGGTTTGGTTGAAAAATGAGTTTTTTGAACAATTTCACCGGTGGAAAATTATAAAAATAGGTGGACTAAAAGTAGACACAATAATTTTAATTATTTTGGCATTTACAGGAGTAGGGGATGGAGTTTGGGTCAATTTTGAGGCAGCCCTAGTCTGACTTTTCTGTGTATTAGGCTTAAAGTGAGTAGGTAGGTATAGTGTCTTGTGGTTTGGTGAATTGGTGATAATTCTAGTTGACAAAATTAGCATATTTAGACCCCATGAGATGTGAGGAATGTCCTGAAGTGGAGTTTTGTTTTTTGGGTTTTGAATTTCACATACTTACTTTGTAAAACAGGGTTAATTAGGCCTAATTGAGTTGTAACAGTCAATTTTAGAGGGTTTTGATCCAAAACAACCCTATCCACAAATTGGATATGTTAACAAGAGGCATAAAGGGTATCTAGAATGGTGATTAGATTATAGGTTTAAAGCCTCCTTCAAAAGTTATGATGAAATTCCTTGTTTTGGAGTACTACTAGGGGATTGAAGGATTTAAGAGAAAACCCATCAAGTAAGAGTTTCAAAAATTGAAAAGTTTGTTCATTTGTGATTATGTGTTAATCTCCAGTATAATCTGCACCAAAGTGGTATCAGAGCTTAGGTTTTGGTCAATAGGTGGAAAAGGTTGAAGATTGAAAGAAACAAAGATGCCTCCTAAAAGTAATCCAACAGCCAGATAAGTGAGAGAGTTGAAAGAAAAGCATGCCAATGAGTTGAGATAGGTAAAAGAGGCTCAGGAAGTTTTCCTTGCTAGACTTGCAACACTTGAATCAAATCAAAGAAGAGGTGTGGTCACTGGAGACCAAAGTGATGAAGAGGAAGAGGAAGGGGGTGAGAATGAAAACCCTCAAGAAGGAGTCCAAGAGGAAGAGTTGGACCTTGATGAATTGAGAATGACAAAGTTGCTAAAGGCTATGAAGGGAGATGCTTCTAAGGTGAAGATAGAATTGCCCATGTATGGTGGGAAGATGGATAGTGAAGAGGTGCTAGGTTGGATTGATGCACTTGATAACTATTTTGATTATGAGGAGGTAGCAGAAAACCAAAGAGTGAAATTTTCCAAAACAAAGTTGAAAGGCCTTGCCTTAACTTGGTGGAATTATGTGTAGGAAGAGAGGGTAAAGAAGGGAAAGTCAAAAATCAATTCATGGGACAGAATGGTGGCTAAAATTAAGAGCCAATTTCTACTTGGTGATTATGCAATTCAGACATTTAGAAAGCTTCAAAACCTCAAACAAAAGGAGATGGATGGCATGGCCTATATAGAGGAGTTTCACAAGCTAAGTATAAGGACAGGTCATGTTGAGGATGAGGTGGAAAAAGTAGCAAGGTACATAAATGGGTTGAGGTTCAATACACAAGATGAGTTAAGCCTTACCCCCCAAGAATGGTGGAAGAATGTTTTCAAATGGCAATCAAGGCAGAAGAAAGGTTGAATAGAAGGCAGGAGAAACAAAGTAGAGGCAAAGGAAAGAACTTTAGGGGTAGAGGAACATTTGGAGGAAGAAGACAGTCTCAAAATCCACAAGGAGAGACAAGTGGTCATCAAGAACAGAGCTCAAAATCAAGAGGCAGTTTCAGAGGTAGGAGATCAAATAGCAGAGGAAGATTTGGTGGTCAAGGTAGATGATCAAATACATTCTCAGGAAGATGCTATCAATGCAATCAGTTTGGCCATCAAGCATGGAAATTTCTAAATAAGCAACCTTCTACTTCACATGGTGGAGAAAGGAGAACTCAATTGGTGTAAGAGGAAGTTAATGAGAGTGTTGACTCTCCATCTCAGCCTGTTGTTCTAGAAATTGGAGAAACTCTATTGATGAGGAGAACATTGCTCAAAGTTCCTGTGGTGAAAGAGCCTCCACAAAGAAAATCCCTATTTAGAACCACATGCAAATCTGAAGGTAAGGTGTGTAAAGTTGTTATTGATTCCGGTTCCACAGATAATTTGGTTTCTTTAGAGATGGTTGAAAAGTTGAAAATGAAAAGAATCCCACACCCCACTCCTTATAAGGTCTCCTAGTTGAATAAGGGTTAGCAGGTCCTAGTTAATGAGTAAACATAGGTGGAATTCAACATAGGAGGATACAAAGATAAAATATTGTGTGACATCATCCCAATGGATGTTTGTCATCTACTTTTAGGGAGACCCTAAAAGTATGACAGAAAGGCTAATCATGATGGGCAAAAGAACACCTATGTGATTGAAAAGGATGGGGTCTCATTCACTCTTATTCCATTGCAAGATTGAAGGTGTAGATACACAAGTTGGGTCTAGTGTAATGCTGGTTGGGGAAAAAGAGTTTTGAAAACCATGAAAGAAGCAGGTGGAGAAGGTTATGCCATTCTAATCAGACCAAAATCTGTCATGACAACAGCAAATCTTGATGATGTGCCTAAAGAGGTCCAAACATTGTTGAACAAATACAAAGACATAGTGGTAGATGAGCTTCCTAGTTCTTTGCCACCAATAAGAGATGTGAGCCACCATATAGATTTTATACCTAGGGCAAACCTACCTAACAAAGCTGTATATAAATTGACCCCAAAATAGAATGAAGAAATTAGGAGACAAATTCAAGAGTTGCTAGACAAAGGTCTAATAAGGGAGTCTTAGTCCATGTGTTGTCCCCATAGTATGGCACCAAAGAAAGGGGGAGATTGGAGAATGTGCACCGACTCAAGGGCAATTAACAAGATTACCATAAGCTATAGGTTTTCCATACCAAGAATGGAAGATTTAATGGATTGTTTAGGAGGTGCTCATTACTCTTCTAAGATTGGCCTCAAAAGTGGCTATCACCAAATCAGAATTAGAGAGGGGGATGAGTGGAAAACTGCCTTCAAAACTAATGAGGGGTTGTATGAATGGCTTGTCATGCCATTTGGGCTTTCAA
This sequence comes from Cunninghamia lanceolata, assembly GCA_027924645.1. Classification (NCBI taxonomy): domain Eukaryota; kingdom Viridiplantae; phylum Streptophyta; class Pinopsida; order Cupressales; family Cupressaceae; genus Cunninghamia; species Cunninghamia lanceolata. The sequence continues at coordinate 1,862,809 of BSBN01001122.1, forward strand.
ATGCACCAAGCACTTTTATGAGATTAATGAATGAAGTTTTGAAACCCTTCATAGGTAAGTTTGTGGTTGTCTATTTGGACGATATTCTTGTGTTTAGTGAGACTAAAGAGGAACACTTGCAGCATTTAGACTTGGTTTTGAAGAGGTTGAATGAAGAAAAGTTGGTGATCAATTTGAAGAAGTGTGAATTCATGAAGCAAGAATTGGTATTTCTTGGCTTTGTGATCTCAAAAGGTTCTTTGAAGATGGACCCTAGCAAGGTGGAAGCAATTCTCAATTGGCCTACTCCAACATCAGCAAGTGAGGTAAAAAAAAATTCACGGTCTAGCTAGTTTTTATAGAAAATTCATTAAGAATTTAGTCACATATGTGCTCCAATCATTGACACAATCAAAGGAGATAAAAGAAAAAGGTTTGTATGGACTGATGAGGTAGAAAAAATCTTTCAATATCTGAAAAATAGAGTAGCACAACAACCTATCTTGGCATTACCTGACTTTAACAAAGTTTTCACAATTGAGTGTGATGCAAGTGGGTATGCAATAGGGGCAGTATTGAGCCAAGAGGGCAGGCCTATTGCATTTTTCAATAAGAAGCTCAATGAGGAAAAGAAAAAGTATTCCTCTTATGACTTGGAGTTATATGCCATGGTGCAATCATTGAAGAAGTGGAGACACTATCTCCTACCCAAGGAATTCATTATTTTTACTGACAATCATGCCTTACAATTTTTAAACAGCCAAGACAAACTTAGCCACAGACATGTGAAGTGGGTGGAGTACCTACAAAGTTTAACCTTTACCATCAAACACAAAAAGGGGCAGTCAAACAAGGTGGCAGATGCTTTGAGCAGGAGAACATTGTTGGTTCAAGAAGTTCAACTCCAAAGTGTAGGTATTGATTCTTTGAAAGGTATGTATGAAGGAGATGATGATTTCAAGGAAACTTATGCTGTTTGTAATCAGTTCAATAGAACTTTTCATGAAGAACATTCTAATTTTTTGATACAAGATGGCTTATTGTTTAAAGGGGATTAGTTATGTATTCCCAAATGCTCTATGAGGACTAATCTAATTAAGGAAAAGCATTGTGGCAGCTTAGGGGGTCACTTTGGTGTGGACAAAACTTTGGAGCAGGTAAGAAGGTATTATTATTGGCCAAAGATACAAAGTGATATCAAAAAAATTGTTGAAGGGTGTGTTGTTTGTCAAAGGGCCAAGGGTTGTAGTACAAATGCAAGTCTCTATCAACCATTACCAATCCCAAATAGGCCATGGGAGTCCATCAACATGGATTTTGTGTTGGGGTTGCCCAAAACTCAAAGAGGATTTGATAGTGTGTTTGTTGTTGTAGACCAGTTTAGCAAAATGGCACATTTTATACCACGTAAATGCATAAATGATGCCTCATACATTGCAGGGTTGTTCTTCAAGGAGGTGGTCTAAATTCATGGATCACCATTGACTATTGTTTCAGACAGGGACAGTAAATTTGTGGGTCACTTTTGGAGAACCCTTTGGAAGAAGTTGGCAACAAATTTGACCTTTAGCTCTGCCTATCATCCCCAAATAGATGGACAGACTGAAGTAGTCAATAGAAGACTTGGGAATATCCTTAGATGCTTGACAAAAGAACATTCAACTCAATGGGATTTGATCCTTCCCCAAGCCGAGTTTGCATATAATGACTCTGTGAACCGAAGTGTTGTAAAAAGCCCATTTGAGATTGTGTATGGATTGAAGCCTAGGGGAGTGTTTGAACTCAGAGATTTGAGTAGAATGGAGAGGAGTGCTAAAGGAGAAGAATTTGTAGTGGCCATGAAAGACATACATCAACAAGTTAGAGAGAATCTTCAAAAGAGTGTTGATAAATACAAACAACATGCAAATTTGAAAAGGAGAGAGGTTCATTTCAAAGTGGGAGACTTGGTCTTAGCACATTTGAGGAAGGAAAATCTACCTAAAGGGAAGTATTCAAAGTTGCAGATGAAGAAGATAGGGCTATGTAGGGCGGTCCACAAGTTTGGAGCAAATACCTATGAGATAGAACTCCCTCTTGGAGTTGCTATTTCCCCAATTTTTAATATTTCTGACCTATACCCTTATAAAGGGGCTATGATTGTAGGTGAAGATGTAAGTTCCTTAGAGGTTCTAGAAGAAGATTGGATCAGGGATCTTCCACCAAGACAACCCTTGGAGTTAGAAAGCATTTTGGACAAGAAGGAGCTTAAGAAGACAAGGAAGAAGACCTATTTCCAATACTTAGTTAAATGGAGAGGACTTCCAATGGAGTATGCCACTTGGATGACATAGGAAGACATCAAAAGGCATGGTGTGACTGTTGAAGATGCTCTCAAGTGGAACTTGAGATTTTGTTTTCCCCGAGAGTATGGTGCAGGAGCACCTAGTTAGTTTCATGCCTCTAGAAGGCAATTTTGTCATTTTTGGTCTAAGATTATGTTTATTTTTGTAATAAGGTCATGTTTGACCATGTTTCATGGGTTAGGGTCCTTGTTTTGTTGCTAGGTTTAATTTTACAAATATTATCATTGTTGCAAAATGCAAAAACAAGTGCAAAATGGGAATATGAATAGGACTCATTAGTGGTTAGGAAGGCATTTAAATGGTTGGTAAATCAAAATTCAATTGGAAATACTGGGAAACAATTAGAATATGCTTTGTGAAGTTAAAGACACTGTTAGCACTCATTTTGACCTGGGGTTGATTTTTCATGTTTAGGGGGTTTCTTCTTTTGAACCCTATATCTTCTTGCCCATTTTCCTAAGTGTTGGACCTCCTCAGCATTTTTCAGCTGCAGCATCATATTTTCTTTGAGGAGGAGATCATCATCATCATCATCTTGTCTTCGATGATGGTCTGCATTATCATGTTTTCTGTCGACTTGTTCATCATTAGGATCATCATATTTCAATATCGGGTGATGTTTGGATATCATCCTGATCCTGCTGATGAGCTACAGTGCGCCCTGATTTGCTTGCGGGGGTGATTTTTCAAGTATCCGGTGATCTTCCAATTATCACCTTGCCCTTTTATGATGATGATGTTGCCCCGATCTTCTGAAGGGATTATTCTCTGAGTTGTTCGACCTGACTTGTTTTTTCTTAAGGGTCGTCATCATCATCATCATATTTCCAGTTATCGTCGTGTTGCTTGCGAGGGTCATCATATTTTCTGCCTGCATGATATTTCGCCGGGGTGATATTTTTATCATCAGGTAATCTTGGTTATGATCATCCTGATGATGTTGTTGAAGAGTTCTAAGTGTGACCCGATATTCACTGGGGTCATCATATTTTGAACGTCAGGATGATCTTAGTCAATATCATCCTGATGTTGTTGTATCACTTCATGTTCGTTGTTTCATCATCCTGATGATGCTGACGTCATTCTTATGTCAGGGTGATATTTATTTCTCTGCCTATCTGCATCATGATATTTCCGAAGGAGGGGGTGATATTTTCATTTTTGAATATCACCCGAATGTATGTTTGTTCCAGCGTCATGATGATGCTGATATCAAGGAGATATCCGCCTGCCGGCTTCGTGCATTATCTAGTGGGGGGTGATCTTTTCAAGCATCATCATATTCATCTATCGCCCCGATCTTATAGTGGAGCTACAGTGCAACCTGATATTTGTGCATCAGGATGATATTTCCAAATATCCGGTTATCTTCTGAATATCATCCTGATATCGATATGATGATGACGTCATCAAGGTCCGGGGGGGTCATATTTCTAACACTGATCATCTTGTGGAGATCCCCCGAAATTTGCAAACATGATGATGACGTCATCCGGATATGAGGAGGTGCGCAGTAGGCAGATATGATGATGACGTCAGCAGGATATGACGGTGACGTCATCAGGATGTTCATCGGCCAGACTTTTGGTATAGGCTCAGCAGGAGGATGTTCCTCCGATGGATCAGGTTGTGCCGATGAAGGTGACTATCATGCAGGTTATATTGCGATATGATGCTGACGTCAGGGTGATATTTCAAGCGACAGGATATCATGCTGCTGGAGGATGATGATGATGAAGTCTTATACTAGTGTCGTCAGGAGCAAAAGCACTGACATCATATATGCTCATGACCTAGTATATAAAGTGTTAAAAAGGTCATCGCGGGGTGCATGTGGGATAATTGATATCCTGCATATTTTCAAATATCATGATGATGAATCTCGGCAGGAAATGGTTGCGATCGACTGTTAGATGTTTTTCCCAAGGCCGCGGGTTGGTGCGCCATTAATGGCGAAGGTTGCAGAGGTATGGGCGGATCTGGTACTCGATTGAAGGTGTACATCAGCGGACAGTGGCGCAGGGCTCGAGATATCTTCCTGTCTCCTCCCCTACCTGCTGCATTCATGTTTGGGTGCCAATCTAGTAATGCGTTGAGCGCCATTTTGCTGATACTGTGTATCTGGCGGGATTTTTGGTCAACCATGTAATTAATTGTTGTGGTACACTACCTGGCTGTTATAAGCAGGAAGTGTTACTCATTTGTGGTTGTTGAAAGTTGAAGATTTTTGGCTCTGTAATTCATAACAAGCTGATCTGGTTGCTCTGTACAGCTTAACCTGTGAGTTTATGTATCTCTTGTTGTATGTTTTTGGCATGAACCCACTGATTTCATGATTAATCTTATATGAGAAATGCTATCTTAGCATGTGTTGTGTTAATTCTGTCTCCAGTATTGCATGTATTCTTCTTCTGAATCTGGATATTTGGGTAATGTTTAGATTCTAGAGCATAGAATTCCTATGTTGAATGTCTGATCTTTTAACTTCTGCTCAAGGGGTAGATTAAACTATTTTCAGGTTGAACATTGGGAAGGGTATACTGCAGTAGGGATGCCATAAGTAGAGATAACCTAACACTCTGTATTGGGAGATATCTGTAAGGCAGGTATCACATATATCCCCTTGAAATCCAGTTTTAGCTGTTCATGCTGATCATTCACAGGTGTATGTCTACTGACTCCAGGCCCTGGATAGGCACCAATCTTGCTTTGTTTTTGTGTTATAACCATGTCCAGCTTTGCATCCAAACTTAAAATCCAAATCAAAATCTAAAACAAACATTAGGACATTAGAATTAGTTTAGGATCCTCAGTCCTCTATCTACAACTACAAATAGGCCCAAAGCTAGCCCCTCTGCTCTTATCTTTCAGTTTTGGTCTACTTACAGGAGGACTTATCTGCTTTCTGTCAGCATCCCAGCCTTTGTATGCATATCATCATGGATGTTGAGTAGGGAATACCCCCCTAGGTTTTGCAGAGCCTGAAGAAGAAGAGGAGATAAAATATAGAGTCTATCTCCTATACTGTTGGCCCCTGGCCCAGAGATCTTGTTGATCACTGATGGCTACCTTGTAGGGAAATCTGGGAATAAGCATCCAGTCTGGGAAAAAACCAACAGAAATTGGCGACTCCGCTGGGGAATTTGTGAAAGAACCCTGGTTTTCAAAAGAAAACAGTTCCTAGTAATAGGTGGCGACTCCGAAGTAATCTCCCAACCGGTCAAAGTAAAATTTATATGCAGGGGAGAAGATCCCAACAAAATCTTTTATTTGAAGAGTTACCAGTAACAAGAAGAATGATGTACAGAAGAAAGGGAGCTGTCTCAGTTAGTAATGAGGGTTCCCCAAGAAAAAATGATGATGTCCAAGATAACCCCAGGCCATCAGGACAGCATGTGCCTTACTTTTCAAATGCAGAAGCTGATATTCAAGGTGCATATGAGAGGCAACAGGGTGGTAGCATGAGAATGAGGTCAGAGGTGTTCCAAGAATGCCCATTTCTAGACCCAAGTGAAAGGTTTGAAGAGGCAGAGTCTCTGAGGGATGATGAAGATGATGACCAGAATGGTATGAGACCATCTACCTCCAGGCCTAAGGATGAACAGTTAGCTGAAGAAATCAGAAGTCTAAGAGCAGAACTAGAATATCTACAAGCCATGAAAATCAGAGATGATATGAAGCAGAAAGTGCAAGCCTTAAGAACTGCCCAAAATGATTCAGTTCCTACCCTAGAGAATGCAAATGTGCAGAGACATCAGCAAAGATATGAAGTGCAACATCAGCATCATGATGAGAGACAAAATGTGAATGATGCTAGGATACCACTGAACAATGTAGGAAACCAGAATGCAAACAGAAATGTTAATGTTAATCAGTTAAACAGACAGCCCATGCAGCTAGATAGATTCAGGCAGCTGGTGTTTGATGGTATTCCTGGGTATCCTAACCCCATTGATAAGCATCTGAGGCTGCAAGTGCCTAAATTTTCAGGAAACAACACAATGTCAGGAGAAGATCATCTAAAAGCCTTTCAAAATGTCATGGATAACTTTGAGGTTGAACATGAGGATGTTTTCATGAAGTCATTCATGCAATCCTTAATAGATGAGGCAAGAGAATGGTACAAGAATCTGCCTGACCGGAGTATTTCATCATGGGATGATTTTAAAAGGATGTTCAAGGAGCAATATGGTGATAAAACTGACCCTAGCTTTTTTGTAAATGAGTTCACCAGTATCACTAAAGGGTCAAACGAGCAGGTTGCAGACTTTAATGCAAGATTTACTAAAGTGTTGAACAAATTGCCACATCACATGAGGCCAAATGAACCAATGTGCATAATATTATATATCAATGCCTTTGATGCAAAAACTGCATATGGACTAAGAGATAAAGGTCCTGCTACTCTCAGGGATGCTTTCAGAATTGCAGTGAATATTGAAAACAACAGGAAAGCATCTGGCAAGACAAATAGAAGGGATGATGTAAAAATTCTGCAGAATCCAAACAAGCCTCAGAACACTCAAGGTAATACATCTGCCCCTGAAGATAAGATAGACAAATTGGCAAATGTTGTTAAGGACCTAAGCTATAGATTAGCTAGAAGTGAAAAAGGGATGGGTCCTGATAGGCAAGTCTATCAAAGGCAGGAAAAGAGGCCATCATTACATGATATGCCTTATAACACCAATTGGCATGATGGTAAGCCTGTATTCCCACGTAACAACACAAATCAGAGGGCTCAACATGTCAAAGAAACTCCTGATCCTCTAAAGAAAGCTATAAATATTGTTGATGATGCTCCATGGTGTATAATTTGTCAGATGCCACATTCACAGTCACAGTGTATGATTGCTCAATCCTTGTATGATAATGCTACATCTTGTAATGAATGCAATGAGCCACATCATGTGCAGGATGATGATGTTAATATGATGTCCATAGGTAATGGATACACTCTTTATGATGCTGATGAGAATACATATCATCAAATTCAGGCCTGCCAACAGTTCCCATATGATGAAGATAATGAAGATAACTATGTGTATGCTCAGAACTCACACAATTTTCTGAGTAACTTACAACGACCTTCTGATGAGGAAATTAGAGCCTTCACAGCTGCAGCAGTTGCTCAAGTCAAAAGCAACTACAATCTCAGAGGTAAAAATCAAGTAGGCAGCCCACATCAGCCAGAAGATATTTCTGCAGGTCAGCTAGTGCATGGTCATAAAGGAACTGAACCACAAAAAAGGCAGTGGGTAAATAATAAACAGAACTTTAGACATAGAACAGGTCATGAATTTCAAGGACCAGAAAACAAAATCCCTCAGGCTGAAGATCAAAGTAGAGGTTCCCAAGACAAGAATGATGATCAGGGAACTATGAAAGTAAAAGCTAAATCAGCTCAGGATAAAAACAAGATTGTGGAGCAAGCTACAACTGTTATACAAAATTATGCTCCATTTGATATAGCTCAGGTCCTCTCTCAGGTAAAAGTCTCTGTTCCACTTATGGAACTCATGAAAGTGGAAGAGATCAAGAATAGGACAATATCCCTAATCTCAGGGGTACCTTTTCAAGCTAAACAAAATGTTCAGACCCAGGGTGAGAAACATGTCATGTGTAATGAAGAAGATGAGACTCCTGAAGTCTATTTAGGAGTGACTATGACAAAGTGTCCTTCACAAGTGGAACCATTTTATGTTTCCCTGGTTATAAATGGAAAAATAATTAGAAATTGTATGCTTGACTCTAGAGCATCTACAAATGTCATGCCTTTGGCCATCATGCAACAAACTGGATTGAAAATTGACAAGGCATGTGGAAAATGTTATGCTATGGATGCCAGAGAGGTACCAGTTATTGGAATCATGAAGGATGTAGATTTCAAACTGGCAGCATTTCCTGAAAAGAGATATAAAATGAATATAACAGTGGTTGACATCAAGCCACAGTATGGTATGTTGTTGTCAAGAAGATGGGCAGCACTAATTGGTGGAAGTATGCAGCTGGACCTGTCATATGCCATGATTCCAATGAATGGCAGGGATGTTAAGTTAATCAGAGAACAAAGATCATCAGAGACAGTGGAAGACCAAGAAGCAGAGGAACAGGTATGCTTTGTGGACACGGACTGTGATAACTTCAAGGTTGTCTCAGATGATACGGAAGATAAAGAAAAAAATGTCTGCATTGGAGAGCTGGATCAGCAAGGCTTATGGACCATGTTTTTTGATGGAGCTTGTGCAAAAGAAGGCTCTGGAGCTGGAGTTGTTTTCCTGTCTCCAACTGGTAAGCTCCTCAAATTCTCTTTCTTGCTGAGGTTTGATTGCACAAACAACATTGCAGAATATGAGGCTTTACTCTTAGGCCTAAATATTGCTCTCAAACATGGAATTAAAATGTTAAGAGTATTTGGGGATTCTGAGCTGATTGTATCCCAAATTAGAGATAAGTATGCTGCAAAAAATAAAAGATTGAAACAATACAAGCATGCTGTTTGGGATACCATTGAACTATTTGATGCATTTTCAATAGGCTGGGTAGAGAGGTCAAAAAATGTTATGGCTGATTTCTTAGCCAATGTTGCAATAAGGCCAGATGACATCACTCTGTCAGGTGTTACAAATGTAGAAGTTAAAATTAGGCCTGCAGTACCAGAAAATATATGCAGTTGGCAAGTGTTTAATGATGATAGGGATTTGTTGAAATTTTTGCACTGCATAGATGAATATGAGAATCAAGAAATTGATTTCCAAGCTTTTGTAGAGACTGTAAATGGAAAAGAAACTCTTGTGGGAAAAGAGATAATTCAATTGAAGACTAATAAAATCCCTAGAGGGTTGGTAGCTTTGGAAAGAGCTTTTGACAGTAGAGATAAACTGGTCACAAGGACATCTCCCACAAATAAGGAAGATTTAGAGGAGATAAATTTGGGGACATCTCAGGCCCCTCAGAAGGTATACATTGGTAAACAGCTCAAACCACACATTAGGAGTATGCTGATTGAATTACTGAAAAAGTATAAACATGTTTTTGCTTGGTCATATGAGGACCTAAAAGCCTATAGGGAAGATTTATTCCAGCATGAGATCCCATTGAAGCCTGGAGCTAAGCCATTTAGACAAAAGCAAAGACCTATTAATCCTACCTTAGCTCCCAAGATGCAAGAAGAACTCAAAAGGCTCAGGGAAGCTAGAATAATTGTGCCAATCAGGCATTCAACTTGGGTGTCTAACCTTGTCCCAGTCAGAAAAAAGAATGGTGATATTAGGCTTTGTGTTGACTTCAGGAACTTGAATGTATCCTCTTTAAAGGATAACTATCCACTGCCTAATATGGAAGCTATGTTGCAGAGAGTGACTGGTTGTGAACTCTTATCCATGATGGATGGATTTTCAGGATATAATCAGGTGAAGGTAAAGGAATCAGAACAGTATAAGACCGCCTTTACCACTCCATGGGGAACTTATGTGTATGTTAGAATGCCATTTGGACTAACCAATGCAGGTGCTACATTTCAAAGAGCAATGGATGTTGCTTTTGCAGGGCTGATTGATTCAATCCTGGCTGTATATCAGGATGACTTGACTGCTTATTCAAAGAAAGAAGAGCAGCATTGTTTACATCTGGAGCAGATTTTCATAAGAGCACTAGAGTATGGTATTTCTTTAAATCCAAAGAAGTGTGCCTTTGGGGTAGTTGAAGGAAAGCTCCTGGGACATATTGTTTCCAAGGATGGAGTCAGGATAGATCCAGAGAGAGTGGCTGCTATTGACAGGATTCAAATGCCAAAAACTGTAAAAGGAGTTCAGTCCTTCTTTGGACAGATAAATTTTGTTAGGAGATTTGTTCCCAACTTTGCAGAAACCACAAGGAACATTTCCAAGATGATGAAGAAGGATGCAACTGTCAACTGGGAAAGGGAAGCAATAGAATCATTTCAGAGTATCAAAGAGGCAATCAAGATGGCCCCTGTTCTTAAATCTCCTGATTTTTCTAGGCCATTCCAAGTATTTTCATTTGCTTCCTTTCATACTGTTGCTGCATGTTTGCTACAGAAAAACGAAGATGGTTTTGAACAGCCCATCGCTTTCTTCAGTATGTCCTTGCAGGCCTCTGAGTTGAAGTATGATATTATGGAAAAACAGGCATATGCACTAGTCAGAGCCATCAAAAGTTTCAGACCATACTTGGTAGGATCATATATAATTGCATATGTACCTCATGCAGCAGTCAAAGACATATTCACTCAGCAGGAGGTGACTGGAAGAAGGTGCAGATGGATAAACAAATTGCAAGAGTTTAACATAGACATACAAGTTACTAAGTTGATAAGAGGACAAGGATTAGCCAAGATGATGGCACAGTCAAACTTGGAAGCATGCCAAGTTAATGCAGTCCAAGATGAGAGTGTAAATGTATCAGGATCTGAATGGTACAAGGATATTATCTACTACTTGCAAGATCTGAATTGTCCTTCCCATTTCAGTGATAGTCAAAAGAGGACTTTAAAGTTACATGCAATCAGGTATGTTATTGTTCAAGGTGAGCTATACTGGAAAAACCCTGATGGTGTGCTGCTGAGATGTGTGGATGAGGATATGGCTAACAATGTTTTGATTGATATGCATAAAGGATTGTGTGGTGGACATTATACTGCCCAAACAATAGCTCATAAAATTCTCAGAGCAGGATATTGGTGGCCCACTCTCTTTTCAGATGCACAAAAGTTAGTGAGGAAGTGTGACCCTTGCCAAAGATTTTTAGGAAAGCTGAAATATGATGGTGCTTTACCCCTCAGAACTGTAACTGTGGATGCTCCATTCCAGCAATGGGGAATTGACTTCATAGGGGAAATTGTAGACAAATCAAGTGGGGGACACAGTTGGATTTTGGTGGCAACTGATTACTTTACCAAATGGATTGAGGCCATTCCAACCAAGAGAGCTACAAGTAAGGTGGTGACAGATTTCATACTAGAAAATATTATCATCAGGTTTGGAGTACCATTTAAGATAGTCACTGATAATGCTATGTGCTTCAGATCAAGTGAATTTGTTGATTTTTGCAACAGGTATGGGATAAATCTATCATATACATCACCATATCATCCACAAGGGAATGGTCAAGCAGAGTCAAGCAATAAAAGCATCATGAAAATTATCAAGAGGATATTGGACAAGAACAAGAGAGCTTGGGACTCAAAATTGAACTTAGCAATATGGGCTGACAGAGTGACAGTAAAAAGGGCTATTGGGAAGTCACCTTTCGAGCTAGTATATGGTGCATCAGCTAGATTGCCCATAAACAATCTCCTACCAGTTTACAGACTCATTCAGGAAAATGATGAGGAGATTGAAGATTCCATGACAGAAAGGGTGAATCAGCTGGTTGCATTGGATGAAAACAGAAGGAAAGCCCACCAGATCAATCTCAAAAGACAACAAGATGTGAAATATCAGTTTGACAGGAGAACTACAAAAAGGAAGTTTCAAGTCAATGATCTGGTGCTCATTTGGAATGCTAAAGGTCAGGAAAAGGGTAAACATAGTAAATTTGAACCCTTATGGATGGGCCCATATCAGATTTGCAATACTCATGGGGAGGATTCTTATTTCCTCCAGGCCCTAGATGGTGAAGTTCTGGAATTGCCTGTGCATGGCCAATTCCTTAAGTTCTATTTTGCATAAATAACTTGTTGCTGTGCACATTTGTTAAAATATGTATGTAGTGTAAATGCCTTGTACAGCTCGTGCTTTTTGGCTTTTTGTCTGGTCTGCCCGGAGATCTGGTTCTCGCTGCAGGTTTTCACCTGCACGTCCCCATTCGGAGCCACTATTAGCACTCATTTTGACCTGGGGTTGATTTTTCATGTTTAGGGGGTTTCCTCTTTTGAACCCTATATCTTCTTGCTCATTTTCCTAAGTGTTGGACCTCCTCAGCATTTTTCAGCTGCAGCATCATATTTTCTTTGAGGAGGAGATCATCATCATCATCATCTTGTCTTCAATGATGGTCTGCATTATCATGTTTTCTATCGACTTGTTCATCATCAGGATCATCATATTTCAATATCGGGTGATGTTTGGATATCATCCTGATCCTGCTGATGAGCTACAGTGCGCCCTGATTTGCTTGCGGGGGTGATTTTTCAAGTATCCGGTGATCTTCCAATTATCACCTTGCCCTTTTATGATGATGATGTTGCCCCGATCTTCTGAAGGGATTATTCTCTGAGTTGTTCGACCTGACTTGTTTTTTCTTAAGGGTCGTCATCATCATCATCATATTTCCAGTTATCGTCGTGTTGCTTGCGAGGGTCATCATATTTTCTGCCTGCATGATATTTCGCCGGGGTGATATTTTTATCATCCGGTGATCTTGGTTATGATCATCCTGATGATGTTGTTGAAGAGTTCTAAGTGTGACCCGATATTCACTGGGGTCATCATATTTTGAACGTCAGGATGATCTTAGTCAATATCATCCTGATGTTGTTGTATCACTTCATGTTCGTTGTTTCATCATCCTGATGATGCTGACGTCATTCTTATGTCAGGGTGATATTTATTTCTCTGCCTATCTGCATCATGATATTTCCGAAGGAGGGGGTGATATTTTCATTTTTGAATATCACCCGGATGTATGTTTGTTCCAGCGTCATGATGATGCTGATATCAAGGAGATATCCCCCTGCCGGCTTCGTGCATTATCTAGTGGGGGGTGATCTTTTCAAGCATCATCATATTCATCTATCGCCCCGATCTTATAGTGGAGCTACAGTGCAACCTGATATTTGTGCATCAGGATGATATTTCCAAATATCCAGTTATCTTCTGAATATCATCCTGATATCGATATGATGATGACGTCATCAAGGTCCGGGGGGGTCATATTTCTAACACTGATCATCTTGTGGAGATCCCCCGAAATTTGCAAACATGATGATGACGTCATCCGGATATGAGGAGGTGCGCAGTAGGCAAATATGATGATGACGTCAGCAGGATATGACGGTGACGTCATCAGGATGTTCATCGGCCAGACTTTTGGTATAGGCTCAGCAGGAGGATGTTCCTCCGATGGATCAGGTTGTGCCGATGAAGGCGATTATCATGTAGGTTATATTGCGATATGATGCTGACGTCAGGGTGATATTTCAAGCGACAGGATATCATGCTGCTGGAGGATGATGATGATGAAGTCTTATACTAGTGTCGTCAGGAGCAAAAGCACCGACATCATATATGCTCATGACCTAGTATATAAAGTGTTAAAAAGGTCATCGCGGGGTGCATGTGGGATAATTGATATCCTGCATATTTTCAAATATCATGATGATGAATCTTGGCGGGAAATGGTTGCGATCGACTGTTAGATGTTTTTCCCAAGGCCGCGGGTTGGTGCGCCATTAATGGCGAAGGTTGCAGAGGTATGGGCGGATCTGGTACTCGATTGAAAATGTACATCAGCGGACAGTGGCGCAGGGCTCGAGATATCTTCCTGTCTCCTCCCCTACCTGCTGCATTCATGTTTGGGCGCCAATCTGGTAATGCGTTGAGTGCCATTTTGCTGATACTGTGTATCTGGCGGGATTTTTGGTCAACCATGTAATTAATTGTTGAGGTACACTACCTGGCTGTTATAAGCAGGAAGTGTTACTCATTTGTGGTTGTTGAAAGTTGAAGATTTTTGGCTCTGTAATTCATAACAAGCTAATCTGGTTGCTCTGTACAGCTTAACCTGTGAGTTTATGCATCTCTTGTTGTATGTTTTTGGCATGAACCCACTGATTTCATGATTAATCTTATATGAGAAATGCTATCTTAGCATGTGTTGTGTTAATTCTGTCTCCAGTATTGCATGTATTCTTCTTCTGAATCTGGATATTTGGGTAATGTTTAGATTCTAGAGCATAGAATTCCTATGTTGAATGTCTGATCTTTTAACTTCTGCTCAAGGGGTAGATTAAACTATTTTTAGGTTGAACATTGGGAAGGGTATACTGCAGTAGGGATGCCATAAGTAGAGATAACCTAACACTCTGTATTGGGAGATATCTGTAAGGCAGGTATCACATATATCCCCTTGAAATCCAGTTTTAGCTGTTCATGCTGATCATTCACAGGTGTATGTCTACTGACTCCAGGCCCTGGATAGGCACCAATCTTGCTTTGTTTTTGTGCTATAACCATGTCCAGCTTTGCATCCAAACTTAAAATCCAAATCAAAATCTAAAACAAACATTAGGACATTAGAATTAGTTTAGGATCCTCAGTCCTCTGTCTACAACTGCAAATAGGCCCAAAGCTAGCCCCTCTGCTCTTATGTTTCAGTTTTGGTCTACTTACAGGAGGACTTATCTGCTTTCTGTCAGCATCCCAGCCTTTGTATGCATATCATCATGGATGTTGAGTAGGGAATACCCCCCTAGGTTTTGCAGAGCCTGAAGAAGAAGAGGAGATAAAATATAGAGTCTATCTCCTATACTGTTGGCCCCTGGCCCAGAGATCCTGTTGATCACTGATGGCTACCTTGTAGGGAAATCTGGGAATAAGCATCCAGTCTGGGAAAAAACCAACAGACACCATGGGAAGGAGATTTTTGATGAAAAAAAATAATAACTCTATTTTTCTACATTTTTCCCGTGTTTTTCACTATTCCAGCTCATTATATGGCCTAGTACAGTACTGTCATGACCCAAAATTAATTGCATGTGATAGAATAGTGAATCTATTTTCTTTTGATCTTTGTTGCATTGAATTTCATCAAATTTGAAGTGAGTTAGAGCGATTTTGCTATGGACAGTCAGGAAACCCTAGGTGGTGAGGGTTTGGTTGAAAAATGAGTTTTTTAAACAATTTCACTGGTGAAAAATTCTAAAAATAGGTGGACTAAAAGTAGACACAATACTTTTAATGATTTTGGCATTTGCAAGAGCAGGGAATGGAGTTTGGGTCAATTTTGAGGCAGCCCTAGTCTGAATTTTTTGTGTATTAGGCTTAAAGTGAGTAGGTAGGTATAGTGTCTTGTGGTTTGGTGATAATTCCAGTTGACAAAATTGGCATATTCAGACCCCATGAGATGTGAGGAATGTCCTGAAGTGGCGTTTTGTGTTTTGGGTTTTGAATTTCACATGCTTTGTAAAACAGGGCTAATTAGGCCTACTTGAGCTGTAATAGTCAATTTTAGAGGGTTTTGTTCCAAAACAACCCTATCCACAAATTGGATATGTTAACAAGAGGCATAAAGGGTATCTGGAATGGTGATCAGATTCTAGGTTTGAAGCCTCCTTCAAAAGTTATGATGAAATTCCTTGTTTTGGAGTACTACTTGGGGATTGAAGGATTTGAGAGAAAACCCATCAATTAAGAGTTTCAAAAATTGAAAAGTTTGTTCATTTGTGATTGTGTGTTAATCTCCACCCTGCTCTACACTTATCCGCACCAGCCTCTGGTGCAGATACTTCCTCTAGGAAGTAAATTGGGAGCTTTGGCTCAGGGGGAGTTGTATTGAAAATCCAAATCCCCTAGCCAGATAGTCAGTGCTGGGATCTAGCATGAAAACATGATGAAAAGCTTTATATGACAGATCTTTGGGAAGAAATCCTGATAGAAAAAGTTCAAATGCATATCATTGCGGAGCAATCCTAATCGACTGTATTCTATAGAAAAGACTTTGACATCTTTTTGCGAACAAGCATTTATGATGACTTAGGTTTTCATAACAAGGGTTAAAAAGGAGCTCATTTGACATACAATTCACTTTGCATTCAAGCTGTCAAGTGTCTAAGAGAAACTCAAGGTGAATTCCAAGCGATTTCAACAATCTCTAGAGATTCAAAGTGACACAGAGTGATTCAAGTAAAGAAAACCCTAGCTCGGTAGAAAAGGTATTTCCAGTTGAAACCCTATTGTGAATTTGTTTAAATCTTTGTAAAAATGGAAACCCCACAAGTTGTTGATATCACTGAGCGAGCTCGACCAAAATTCAAGAAACATCCCTTCAAATCAACAGAAGTCGATCAAATGGGTGCATTTTTTAATATACCATACGGTGTGATGCATGTGGAGGATGATAGGGCTTACATTCATGTTGCCCTAGAAGAACATGGTGATAGTAAATTCACATATTTATACCTAAAACATTTAAGTGGAGACTAATTTGAATTGAAGGAAGAATACAAGGCTTTGGAAGAGAAGAAATTCATTCAGTATAAAGATTGCCCTACATTTACGGAAGATGAATGGGTCTGGTATGTGTTGAGCAGGATTCATGATGAGTTCATGTGGCTTGAAAACCCTTTTAATATCACCAAGGATGCGATTAGGGCTGTGACAAGATTAAATTCTACTGGTAGCGTGCCCCTGTTAAAAGCTGTGAAGAATAACACCATGATAGAAGCAACCAGAGCCCAATTTGACAAGAGGGCATTAATTGTAAATGACATTATAGACCATGCAGTAAGGTTTGCCTCAATGGTGATCAGATATCAGGTACAGCTATATACACTGCCTATCAGATGATTAAGGAAAATGCAGACTATGATCTCTATGAATTGCTACGACAATAGCTAATGGAGAACCTGAAGAAGTCAAAGGAGAACAAATACCCTTTCAAATTTGGTAAGCTGATCATTTGCTTATTCTTCTACTTCATGCAAGAATTACCCAGAATGAAAAAATTGTTCTAGTTAAACAATCAACAGTTGCAGTACAAATTAGGGATCATCTAAACAACATAAGAAGCTATGAGGAACAAACCACAACCCTATGGGCCTATTTCAAAAAATTTCAAAGAGGTATGTAGTCTAGGGAAAGGATTCCTAAGGGAATTGTAGACAAATACAAAAATGGCATATGCTTCATTTTCACTAAACACCAATGTATGATGGAGGTTGTTGAGCCTAGGACAATTTGGATTATGCCAATGGGGTATGAAGTAGATGGAAAAATATTGGATAACTATGCCCAACACATGTTAAGGAAACCTAGGGACCCCAAAGAAGAAAGATTTGGAACCTATGAGGAGTTGTCAACAAAAGTCTTTGTTGAGTAGAGAATGCTGGAAATATCAAAGAAATCCAAGAAGATGGCAGAATAGTATGCCCTAAAAAAGGGTTTTACCAAAGAACAAATCAGAGAAACAAGGGCAAGGGTAGAAGCAAAAAGGACAACCAAAGAAAAGAAAGATGAACCTATGGAGGCTCTAAAAGAGCCTAAGAAGAAATCAAAAGAGCTTGTAGTTACCAAGAAGAGAACAAGAGCTTCTACCTCACAAACTGCATTTGGTACTACACTTGAATCCTCTAGTCTCAGACCTTCTGCAAGTGTGGAAGTCCCTACAACAAGCCATAACAGAATGAAGACAAAAGCAAAAAGAATGCATGTAAGTATAGGAGTTGATGAGGAGGAAACAAAATCTGATGAAGAGATTAAAAAGATGAAGGTTAAATCAACAAAATCCTCAGGTACTTTTCAAGGCAAGTCCTTCAGTAAGGGGAAAGGAAGAAAGAAGCAAAAGAAAGCAGAGTCTGTAAAGGAACAGGCTGCAATAACCCTAGAGGATGTATTGAAGGCCATTACAGTTGATGGCAATCTAAAACCTATTACCCAACTGTATGATGACTATGATGATGCAGAAAAAAGTATCATTGAGATTGTTGTTGTCAAATACCTAGACATATACAACAAAGCTCTTATTGAGATGATTTATGATCTTCCAGATAGTTTGGGAAGCATAATGTCTGCAAGAAAAGAAGTTGCTATGGCCAAGGACATTGAGCTTAGAGAGCATACACTGATAAAGCTATGTCCTGAAATCACCCCAGAAGAAAAAGTAAAAGTCTCCAAAGTGCTTCATAAAGAATTCAAAATAAAGAAGAGAATGAACACTCTAATGGCAGATGACATTGAGAAAGTAGTCAAAGAAACTGAGGAGATCGCCTTAAGAGTGTTGAAGGAATTTCATCTCCCAATCATATATGATAATGAAGAAACAAGTGTTGGAGATGACACATCTATTCCGGAAGACAACATGGATCAAGGCTTGGAGCAAACTGATACAAATCCTCTGGTAAGAGATAAAGCAATGGAAGAGAAAGAGGAAGAGAACAGTCTTGAGAAAATTAAGGAAGACCTTGAGGAAGTAACCTCAAAAAAGGAAGAATCTGATCAAGTTCCTACTGCTAATGATCAAGACAAGGCTGACTCAGACCAGATAGGGATAAATCCTTCTCCTAACCAGCAAATTGATGATCAAGAAAACAAGGAGGAAACTATAGAACAAGATAAAGTTGATGATAAAAAAAATAAGGAGGAAACTGCAGAACAAGATAAATTTGATGATCAAGAACTTGATCAAGCTGAGTTGAGCCTTGCACCAGAGCAAAATATTGGTCAACAAGAAAATATGGACATGGAACCTCTCAAACAAAATCAAGAAGAAGTGTCTGAAGAAATGACAAGAGACACTGATGCTGCTCCAAGTGATTATGCCAGGGAATGTTTGGAGAGACAACAAGATTTGGATGAGTCTGAGCTCCTACAAGGACCAATCAATTTGGCCTTAATGTCTCCTGTGCAAAAATTCAAACTAGTGTCAATTGTTCAAGCAAAGGCACAGGAAGAGATGCTAAAGTCACACATGCAGGACAGTGAACTCATTTGTGAAGCATCCGGCATCCAAGAAAAGTTGATGCCTTCATACCAAAAAGACACATCATTACCGCTAATGGATCAGCTCAAAGGCCTAATCAAATCTATAAGTTCTCATTTTGCGTCACTTGAAAAGTCTGGAGAAATAAAGGTTAGAAAAGAATATAATGAGAAAAAGTTAGATGAATTGAAGACCATGTTGGATAATGATAAAATTCTGCTAGACAATAGAATCAAAGGTATAGAAAAGGCTATTAAGGAATCACATGATATATACAAATTTTTCTTATCATGGTCGGATATTACTAAGGAGTTAGAAGAAAAAATCAAGGGTCTGGAATTCCAATTGTCAAATATCTCTAAGTCATATGATTCGGCAGTTGAATCAATAAATAGTAAAGAGATACAAGTTGTTAACATCCACAATGACTTAAGCAATATGATGAAAAAGAGGGAAGAAGTTAAAAATAGGTTGTGCTAGTTAAGAGGGTTGATAAGTTCTAAAATAGATTCAATGACTAATCTTGCAGAAGAAGCTTTGAAGGCAAAAGCAATAATTGATACACCCTCAGATGTGCAAAAGGCAGAAAAAATAATCTTTTTGATAAATGGTCACATTCAAATTTTATAAAGTGCGAAGAATAGATGGGATGGAGAGTTATCTCTGATAAAGACCATTTATAATGATATTCTACCTCCTACAACTAACTAATCAAGCTAAAGATTGTACCTGTACATATGCGGCAGAGTATGACAATTTTGAAGGTTTGACACAATTTTGCTACTTGTACATACACCTTTTCCATTGATGTCAAAGCGGGAGAAGAAGATCCAGTGAAAAATGGCCAAACATGTCAAGGGAAGAAGAAAAAAAGAGTGTATATAGAAAGGGAGAGCAGACAAGCATTTTTCACTAAGTGTTGCCATCAATGCCAAAGAGGGAGATTGTTGGCAACATAGTCAAGAGACACTGCTAATATGATGTTGTCATTGATGGCAACAACTTGACTTGTTTGGAGACAACTCCTGAGACAAAGGTGTGTACGGTATTTTGGTCTGGAAAGATTAACTTAGCCAAATTGACTAAGTATTGATAGCACATTGAGATAGTGACAATAATTCAGTTGGTACTCCTCCACAATTGAAGACCTTGTTATGCAGTTCTAGTATGTTACTCTCAGCTATCTAGTAAAGTCATGATTCAATGTTCAAGTCCTGATTTCCTCTGGAAGTCATATGGTGAAATGTCTAAGTCTGGGTGAACATAGTTAAGTCAGAAATAGTGCAAAGTACTTGAGTAACTTGGTCCGCATTCCTCTGTTGTTGCATAATATGTTTTGCGGTTCTAAGGCAACAAAGATACCTATGATGACTACCTAAATCCAGAGTTATAGCATCTAACGTTCTGTTCATAATTTACAAGGTGTTCTTTATCGAATTTCAATTTGACAATATTTCTTAGAGACAGAACAACAGTTCTAAGATCCGCATTTATCTGTAGTTGAATATTATGTTCTACAGTTCTAAAGGTATGATAAGGGATCAGTAATGAATCATTAACAAGGATTTTAGAGTTTCATAATGATCGCATTCGAAGCTATGGGCCGACAGATAAAGCAACTAAGTATGTTCTTAAGATTAAGGCTGACACAGAAGGTAAATCGATATGCGGTGAAGGTATAAGATTGGAATAATCAACCTAAGTGGTAAAAACAAAAGTTCTAGACTCATATGAAGAGTCTTGCTTGATTGATTGGGTCCGCATTGTTGTTTGGGCACAATAACAGGCCGACAAGGTATAAATTGAATATACAAGCTTTATCTTTTGTATGCCGACCTAGATTGAGAAAATTCTTGATGCAGATATATATACTCGATAAATTTCAGCTTTGGAGGTATGAATGTGTGTGAACATAGTGTGAATTCAATGTGTGTGCGATCTAAGGAAGTTTTGTGATCAGAAAAGGATAGGAAGGGCGGAAGAGCAAAGTATATGTAAAGCAGAGAAGAAAATGTAGGGCAGACATTATGAAGACATTTAAGTCTATATACTGAGCTATTAATGGAACTGCACTTCAGCATTTTGTAGATGCATTTGCAGCAGTCACCTCTTGGCAGTGAACCAATCCTTCTTCTATCTTCTCTTCTATTTTTCTTGGCAGTGAGCCTATTGCAGTGAGTACTTATTTGGATAGTGAGTCCTTAGGCAGTGAGCCTTCATATAATTTGGTATTCTTATCATAATATATTGTGAGCTAACACTCACCGTGGTTTTCCCTTTTTTGGGTTTTCCACGTAAAAATCCTAGTGTCTATGTGTTATGTCTTTATTGTTGTTGTTCTTATGTTTGTTTTTCTTTCAAGTTATTGAATGTGGTAAATGGATTAATAAATGTGTGAAAGAGAAGTTTTATAGAATACTGATTCACCCCCCCTCTTAGAATTCTTTGTGATCAACAAAACCTATGTACTCAAAACTAAAATTTAGCTACAATGTATCAAAACAACCATCTTAAATATATTTTTGAGATGAATTAATGATTATATGGGGAGTTGTGGACATGTTTTGTTAGAGTACTTGCACTACAAACAAAAGTTATGTGGGTTGTTTACTATATGATAGACAATTGTGTGTGTATTTGCGTAAAATGCTCTAGCATAACAGTTGGGGCATTACATTTGGTATCAGAGCTAGGTTTATCAAACTCTGGAGACTTATGGGACTCACTAATTTATGATAGTTATTGTTTTGAATAGATGTTAGTAAGATACTTCAGATACATTTTACACTTGCCAGAGCTAGTATGAATCTAAGTGTTAGTTAATGGTAGCTAATATATGCTATGCACATTAAAATTATGTTTCATTCTCTATCATTTCCTTGTGAACTAATGGTGTTGGAAAATTACGATGTTGGGAATTGTGCAATTGAAGGGATGTATTGGCAAGTGTTGTTTGTGCCATCAAAGGGTTGTGACGACTGATGGTGTGGTATGTGGTTGGTGCCATGGAAGGGTTGTAATTACAGAATTCTCCTTCTCCTCTTAGGTGGCTTGATTGAAGTCACGTGTTGTTTGAAACATGGGAATGTTCAAGATTATTGGAAAACACTTTGAATTTGATTATTTTGATTTCTCTTTGATGTATTAAGCCAGCAAATTGAATTTACTTAAGTTTCTTGATTAAATGAAAGATTGAAATCATCCTCCTTACCTTGAGGATTAGTTTATTTAGACCCTTGTGTTCTAATTTGATTCTTTTCTTTAGTTTCTGTGATTATATTTTGATTTTTATTTGGAATTTTGAAATTTTTATTATTGAAGATTTTCTTGTTTTTAAGGCCCTATTCGTTGTTGCTATTGCTAGGTCATGTGGAGTATTGTGACTTGTGTTAAATAAATATATCCTGGAGGCATCCTCTGGGAGGGCCCTGAGACCATTTTTTAGTTGGGTTTATGCCTGAAGGGTTGTGGCAATTTGGTAGTTGGGTATGCATGAAGGGTTTTGGCAAATTTTGTAGTTGGGTATGCCTGAAGGGTTGTGGCAAATTTTGTAGTTGGGTATGCCTGAAGGGTTGTTGAAAATTTTGTAGTTGGGTATGTCTGAAGGGTGGTGGCAAATTTTGCAGTTGGGTATGCCTGAAGGGTGGTGGCAAATTTTATAGTTGGGTATGCCTGAAGGGTTGTGGCAAATTGTAGTTGGGATGGTACATGAAGGGTTAATGAAGATTATTATTGTCCTTACATTATTGTTGTGAAAAGGAAGAGTGTTATTATGCATTATTCTATGTTGATGTTTGAATTGATAGAGTGAGATAACAAACTTCTCCTACAAATAAATAATGTCATCTTACTTTGGTCTTAATATTAGATAAATCTATCTATGTTGTCTATAACTCATGTTGGTTGATGGATTGAAGCCATGGAATATCCTTTCTCTTGAAGACTTCCAGGAGGAAGTCCATTCTTAGAAGGGGAGAGTGTAAGGTCACCTAAATCCTACCTAACAACTCCAAAGATAGACATACTTAAGTTTTTATGATAGGACTTCTTCAATAATATTTTGGAGATGGATCACACAATGATTTAGTTAGAAATATGAGTATAGATTTTATTTTTGTCATTGAATCACTTATTAGATAATTATAATATAGTTTGTTTTATTTAGGTGTTATCTCACATTTCGATGTATTTATGTTATTTTGATTCAATTCAATGTATTGAATAATGTGTTTGATATGTTAAGTGTCAAATTATGTGATTTTGTCGTATGCATTTAATTATTTTAATATGCAATTATAAAAATCAAACTTATAACTTTCTTTCTAATCTATACGTGTAAACTTTAAAAGCATATGCTTTAATTGGTGTTAATTACACATATATATTTATTCATGCTCAATGAAATTATTAGAATATGTAGATGTATTTTTGTCTCATTAAGATTTAATTTTTAGATTTAAAGCAAATAAGGAAATTTTAAATTATGGGATAAGAATATAGTTATGCTTTATTTTGTTTTTTTTTGGATTGAGAATCGTGCACAAATTATATTCAAAATAAAATAGTGTTTACATCCTTGTGGTCAAGAAGACCACATAAAAATTTATCTTGCAACTTCAGTCAATCCAAAAAACAAGTTTTCCCTATTACATACGAACAGTTTTGCCAATCTTCAAAACTTAAGTATATACTAGAGAGACAAATATGAGTACAACATTTATGTGCATATTCTACTTCAAAATGTATTTCCTTCTGTGTTTTTGTGCAAGGTCACTACTCCATCTTGTCCTCAGCCCCTTCAATAGGTACAGTCATCTCATTATTACTGCCTCTTTCTGCCACAATAGTATCTTCACTTGATTCCCTGTGATGATCTTCTGTCATTTCTTCATTTCCCATCTCAGCATACTGATAATAGAAGCCTTGACTATCATCCAAATATGTCCCATAGTTCACTTCCTCTATTCTTATCTTTCTCAATTCCCACCTTGGGTCTACATACTAGCCTCCTTCTTGATCCTAGATGTGCAGTCTATTATCACTATTGTTGCAAGAATCCATGCCAGGTATGACTCCAATGCTTGGTGAGTTCCTCAACTATTCAATGCTAATACTAAAATTCTGACATGTTTTCTCCCATTGTTTGTGTATTTCACTTTTTTCCATCTCTCTGCTTTTGTTTCCAATACAGTTCCTGGAAGTCTATATAGACATTATAGAACCTTTGGTCGAATCTTCTCAGGTTCCTAGCACAGAAATCAGTCTCTTTTATATCCTCTTTATAAAACATGGTACATGTAACCATCAACACCTTGAACTTTTCTACAGAGATCTCCATTGCAACCATTACTTGTTCAAAGAAATTGTAGGTGGTTAGACTCAAGAAAGTCCTAGTGAGTAACCTCTCCCTGCCATGGAACCTTTCCTCATTCCTTTTTTTCTAGATAAACCACAAGATTTCAGTAGACATGACAAACCAAAAGGTGTTAGATTTTATGTTAAGACCATCAATATATCCACAAAAAATTTCTTTCCAATTTGTGTTCACAGTAGGGCTCCACAAATAAATATTACCCATGAAAAAAGACCAATTTTTTTTAGCATACAGACAATCAAAGAAGATATGTGCAGTTGACTTAGGAACATTACATAACGGGCACAAGACATCATCAATACCAAAACATAGTTTGTTTAGGATTAGCAGCCATCTGAAACAGGTTTTTTTGGATTCTATAGTTTTGGACCACAACAGTTTAAATTTTTTGGATAATTCTTTAATTTGTTCCCTGAGGTGTCACCCCAAGTTGTGTTGATATGTTGGTAAATCTCTTGAGAATTGGTAAGCATCGTATAGATCAATTTGGGTTTCACATTCAAAATATTGGTGCCATTTGGACCCATTTTAGCTTTTCCATGCATTCTACACCTACAAGGGAAACATTCGATTGGAACTTGCACAACAAAGCCTTATTTAGAGTAGAAAAAGTTATGTAATGTTTCTCGTTTAGATGAAACTCTTCTTTAATTTGAATCCACATTTTTGGAGATCCCTCATCAAAGAGATCTATCAGATTAGTTAACCCTTTTTCACTGCACTTCCTAGCAGAGCAACCTTGCGGTAAGGCTAAAGGTCTACCTTTGTGCCTAACATTCCACCAAATGGATCTACAACCCCAAATGGTATTGTTATCATGGTTGATAGCTTCTCTATCCAAGATAAGAGCTCTTGCTTGTTCCCAAGATTTCTAGATACTACCAAAGATTGCAAATCCCCCAGGTTTAGATTTGAAGTCCCCCAACAAAGCATCATGAAAGTACAACTTTCCCCAGCATTTTTTCTTTCCCAGAATAGAGTTCTCAAGATTATTTCTAACCAAGACTTTCCAAGGTTCTTCACCATTAAGGCAATTGATTATCCATTTTTTTGCTAGAGCAACACCCTGAATCCTCAAGTCCTTGAGCCCCAACCCTCCTAAGTCTCTACTGAGACAACACCAATCCCACTTGACTAGATGATTTTTACTCTTCCCCTTTCCATCAAACCACAAGAAACTTCTAATCGGTTTATGGATAATATCAATTTGATAATTAGCAAAGAGCCACATTAAGGAGTAAAAATTTGAGTAAGATGAAAGTATCTTTTGCCAGACCTGAACCCTGCCAGCCAAAGAAAGATGCATCATGTTACAGCTTTTAAGTTTCCTTTCAATTTTAGTGAATAACCAATCCCACATATGCTTTAGGGAGGGGCAAATGGCAAAGGGGATCCCAAGAAATCTAACCTGCTTCCTTGGGCCACCCCACTTCCATTTGCTAGGATCAAACCAAATAGGAGCAGACTGATCCCAAGACAAAAGGATGGACTTAGCAGATGATATTTTAGCTCCTGAGGCTAGACAAAATATATCTAACCTCTTCTCCAACCTTTCCATTTCCTATCTATTAGCTATAGGAAAAAGAGCAGTGTCATCAGCAAACTGTACTTTTGGTAATCTGTCACCATTAGGAAAGGAGATGCCTTCTAAATTACCTTCAATTAGCTATGTTCTCAATAGATAATGGAGGACTTCAGAAGCAATCACAAATAAAAAGGAGGCAAGGGGACAACCTTTCCGAATAGATCTTTCCATTTTAAAAGAAGGAGATAATTCCCCATTCACTTCTACTTGAGTTGAAGCATCCTCAAACAACATCTTTACTATCTTGCAAAAGTGATCAGGGAAACCAATGGCTTTAAGGATTCTAAAGATAAAAGACCACTCAACCCGATCATAAGCCTTTTCAAAATCTAAGAGGAGGATACAAACATTTTGATTGGTCTCTTTTGCCCACTGAAGGGCTTCCTAGCTTGTAACAAGATTTTCTAGAATGTATCTGCCTTTTATGAAACCTGTTTGGGTGGAATTAACAACCTCTAGAAAAATATCTCTTACCCTTAGATCCAAAACTTTAGCAATGATTTTATATGAGACATACAGTAAGGTTATGGGCCTCCATTTTTTAATTTTTGTTTTTTCCCCTTCTTTGGGTAAGAGCTTGATAATTCCTTTGTTTATATCCTCTCCCAAAGTACCCTTATCTATTGCTTCTTTGTATAGTTCAAACAAATCATCCTCTATCCATTCCATATTGGCTTTGTAAAACTCAACTAGGAGACCATTAGCACCAGGGGATTTCCAATTGTTCATAGATCTAGTGGTTGCTTCTATTTCGTCTTTTGATAATTTTGTGTCTAGGGTCTTCCTCATTTCCTCATTCACCCTCACCTTACATATTTTGCAACATAATTCTTGAGCCTCCAAACACCCTTGATAGTTATCTTTTGCCTTGAATAGATTTTCATAGAAGCTTCTGAAAGCTTCCAAAATTTCCTCTTGTTTCTTCAGACAGACTCCATTAACAACCACTGGTTCAATATATTTTATGTTTTTGGACTTTAGGAGATTGAAGAAATATTTTGTGCCTTTATCCCCATCCTCCAACCAATTCATCTTTTCTCTAATTTTGGGCCCCTGAGCTTTCCTAATATGGATTTTCCTTAATCTGTGTTTTACATCTCCCATTTTTCAATTAAGTGTTCATCTTTTGGATTATTCTAAATTTTTTCAAGTTTGAGGAATTCTTCTTGGAGCACAACCTCTTCTCTTTTTCTGTCTAATGAGTATTTTTTACCCACAATTTGGAAAACAGATTTACAGGAATCTATCAACCTATTCCAGTAGAGATAAAAATCTTTATTTTTATATAGTGACTTACAAATATTTCTCAAGGCTTTGATACCATTTAGATAGTCTTGATCTTTTAGAAGTTCACAATTAAGCTTAAAAGGACTACCTTTTTGTTTTATGACTTTTCCTCTTGTTTTTTAATTATTATCACAGTCTTTATGGGATGATGGCCAGATAATGCATTAGGGATCACTTGAACCTTATTCATTTCTTTTTTGTTTTGGATCAAAAAAGTTTCCTTCTCCATATAGAATCTGTCCAATCTACTATAAATTCTTCTATTAGCTTTCTGACAGTTAGTCTAGGTAAACCAAATACCTTTTCTATTCTTTGTTTCACCTTCTAGGGGGTCTATCAATTTCAACAATTTTTTTAACCTTTGCCAAAAGAATTTTTCATTTCCTTTCCAGTCCATTGGGTTACCTCCCTTTTTATCTTCCATTTACTCAATCATGTTGAAATCCCCACCAATCACCCAGGGTACCTTAGGCAACTCAGTTGTCATCCAATTACATAATTCAACTCTATTTTAGTATTCATTGCGGGCATAAATTGAGCAGAGCCCAATTACCAGTCCCCCAACATCCAATGTAATCCAAATACATCTGTTGCATGGGGATTGTCTTGAATCTTTTAGAAGTTTTTACCATTTTCTGCTAAGCAGAATGACATTGCCACCTTTGCCCCTCTCATGTTTTGTGGTAAAAGCAATTGCATATCTCCAAACAAATCGTAAAGTGTTCTCCATCATAAATCTCACAGCTTTAACTTCTTGGATCATCAAAATATCCATGTCCTTATTTTTGTTGCAAAGGTCCCTTACCACATATTTTCTGTCTGGGGATTCTAATCCTCTAACATTCCAACTATAGCAGTGGATGTTTTTCATCACTTACTGAGTCTAGGAGGAGTTGGGGTTATCCCCCTTATGGATGCTATCAAAATATTTGGGAATTAGGTCATCTTTTCCTTTTTTACCTGGCTTAACAGAGCTATTGGTCCTGCTCATATTCTTCCTCTTCTTACCTTCCTCTTCAGATTTATCAATTTCTTGTAAGTTCTTCCTCCCTAGAATTTGTTTTCATGCTACATTGTTTGTGGAGATCAATATCTACACCTCGGGGATCTACATCTTTTCTTTTGAGAAACTCATCCTTCAACTTTTATAATTTGACCCTTTTCTCTGCTACCTCTCTAATCTTGTCCAATGCCATTTGTTGGGCATTTTTCCTCCTCCTCACATTAATAAAACCATTATTAGAGTTATAATCTTGCATATTACTAGTTGGGACCCTAGTTTGGTCATCACTAGGTAGTCCATCTTCAATACCAATGTTTGACTGTAGTTGAGTTTCCTCAATTTGAGACACAAAGGATGGGTCTTCTTCCATCAAATTTTAAATATCATTTTCTTCCACAGAAAATAGACTCAGATTTCCATCTTGAGTACTGTCAGAATCACAATCTTCTTGGTGATCACTACCTAGTACCACATAAACCAGTCGTCTATTTTTTGTGTTACTATTAGCATTACCATGTTAGATGGCTACCTCCTGCAACCCCTTTCTCCAAGCTTAAGTTTGATGGAGTGTGTAGAGGAAATCCTGGAATATCAGGATCTGGATGTGTGATTAGGAGGGAGGATGGATCTTTGATAGTTGCCAAAGTGACTAAGATCCCTAAGGGATAGAATAATGAAGCTGAAGCTTGGGCCTTGGTGCATGGTCTCCAATTGGCAGTCAATGAGGGTATCAAAAATATTTGGATAGAAGCTGACTCACTGATAATAGTGAATGCTCTAAAATCTAAAGGATCTGAGAATTGGAAAATTAATTACATTCTCCAACAAGTTATTTCCCTTCTAAATGAGTTTGATAACTTCATGATATCTCATATTCTTAGAGAGGGCAATAAGGTGGCAGACGGCCTAGCCAACCTACCTATTGACCAAGACACAAGAGCAGTAACTTTCCTTCCTAGCCATCCAAGTCAGCCAAGCTTCTTGACCAAGATTCTAAATGATGACCTGGCCATTCCTTCTTCCAAGTAATATCTCCTCGGTTAGGTGGATCTTTCTCGTTGGCTATCCTCCCCCTCGCCAACCTCCTTACAATTCTGAGTTGTACTTCGGTGGGTGAATCTTAATGATATACCAGGCTGGCACGAGGGGAACAGATTTGATATGTTGCTTCTTCTAGCTTTCAAATCTTTCAGCCTATTTATGTCACTTCAATAACGAATGGTTGTCATTGGCAATCAGGCAACCTCTTCTAGATATCATTTCAACTCTTCAATTTGCTCAGCAGTTATGGTGGCATTTAAGGCAGGACTGTTTGTAAGGATGGTAGACTTCTTTTCTATTCTTGGGAGGCTTCTTCTTCTGACACATTGTCCCACTCGTACCCTGTAGTTATGGATTTATGCGTATAGAGGACATTTTCCTTGAGTTTCATGATCTCTTGTTGTAATCAATAGAGTGACTAGATTTGCTTTGGGATCATCAAACGACGGTTCTTGACTCTCCAGTCACGTGGATGACGTCTTGACTTTAACGCGCTTGATGCTTAAATCTTAAGTTGTGTTTTGGTTTTACTAGCTTTTATTTATTTTGCATCAGCTCCCCTGTTACAGGTAACCATGGCGGATACGCGACTAAACCAAAGGCTTTTCTTCCCTTCTTTAGACTAGGAGCCTGAGATCAGAGGAAAGGTCAAGTCCTCTGACTTAATGACATTGTTAGATTGGGACTGCACGCTAATGTAGTTCTCAGTGAGATGTGTAGCAGGCCATGCGTGGATAAAAAGATACATGGGCCGCATCCTCAACTAATCTGATATTGTCTCTCAGCTTCTTTCTAATATTATGGACCTGGTCCAAGATGGGGATTATGTCCATGCCCTTGCCTCTGGTCTATTTTATAATAACATTTACACGATGGAAAGATGGGCGACTATAGTGAAGGGCTATGACATGGACCAGGGGGATGCCCTGATTGGTGGATTGTTCAATCTCCACTCGTTGCGCTCCTTCCCTCCTTAACAGGTAATTTATAGGGCTCTACAATCAAGCCTCAAGTTGCTAAGCAGCTATGAAATCGATAATGAGTTGAATGCTTATAGCTTCCTCTTCCCCAAGAAGAAAGTTCAGCACATTAAGTATGTTTTCATGGGCATTAGATTCCTCAGACTTCATGCTCCTGATCTAGTGCCGCATATTCCTAGGGACGCCTTATATGATCCAAAGGAGGGAAGTGAAGCTGGGTCTATTGCAGAGCTTGAGGTGCAAGCTATTCCAGCTTCCAGCCCCGTAGCTTGACCGTGGTCATCCTACCAGGTGCAATGTTTTTTGTCATGGTTGATGTCCTTGCAGTTGCCTTTTCCCAATTCCCAGTGGTGCCATTTGGTGTTTACAGTTCAACTTTTTTGCTGGATTGAGTATGGTGGCAGTTTCTTTATCCCTCTTCACGTGTGGTTTTGCTTCCTTCTGTTCGGGGTGGCCTATGTCTTAGGTGGTGCTCCTATTGCAGGTTGGTGTTGATGCTGTATTTTTTGGATGGTTGGATGTTACAAAAGTGGAGATGGTGGAGAATGCTCAAGAACTTGCTTAACGTTTAGGTCGGTGGCAGTTTTTGGTAGGTGTCGTCTCGGTTGTATGGCTGTGGGTGCTAGTGTTCGAGGGGTGGTTGATTCATGGTTTTGTCTCTTAGAGTGGGATTTCCCTTGTTCTTTTTTGGTTTCTTGTTCTATATTGCTTATATGGCCAGTACAGGGCCTCTTGTCTGTAATATTTTGACGATCTTCCTATTGTTTTGGAGGACATTATATTCTCTATATAAACTCTTTATTTTAATGGTATGGGTGCTCGTCACCTTTTTCTTTTTCTTTTTTTAAAAGTTCCCCCTCTTTTACAGTTATTGGCTCCTCACTAGAATTAGATTTACCATCTTTTACATTTTGAGTCCCCTCATCACCTCATGGGGGAGGACCCTAGAGTTACCTCTCGAGTCCCCCAAGGGCCTATTTTTAGGAAGATCATTAGAATTTTTTTCTTTAGTGTCAAACACCATATTATCCTTTTTAACATTTCTATTTAGGACTGGGTAGTCCCTCCTTTGATGTCCATCCATTTTACAAAGAAAGCATGAATTTAGACCTCCTAGCCCTACTATTTCACATTACACAATTTTATTCTCCCAGTTTATCTCCATTATTTCAAGAATCTGAATTCCAGTATTAAAAGACACAAGCAATCTTGCATCCAAATGTGGTGGGGTAGAACAAGTTTCATCTATTTTTAATATTTTTCCAAATGGTTTGATAATCTGAGGCAAAAAATTCCAAAATTGCACAGGGACATTTTTAACTAAAACCCATCTAGGAACCGAACAAAACTAAATTTCCTTGAGTTGTGTTCAGTGCCCATGGAAAGGCTTTAAACAATGCATGTCCAATGTTCCAAAAGTTTTTATCAACAACCCTCCTTTGCATGTTGTGATTTTAAAAAAATATGACAAAAATGCCCGATTGAATCATTCTACAGAAAGAGAAATTAATGCCTAATTTTTTACCCCATACTAATATTAACCAGTTGTCAAAAAAATTTCTCAACAGCATTTTTTCAACATTAATGCATGTAAAGAATACAGAAACATTTCTTAGTCTAGATTCTTTGTTCTTTACTGCTTTAATCATGTCTTCATTGGGCATAAAGAAATTTTCCTTGGCAGGGTAGGGGACTCACCTTGTCCTTGTTCCACATTCTCACCTCTTGCACCACCTTCTTTGGTGACTCCACTATTGCTTCTGAATCCAGACTCGATCGAAAAGCCCGTATTTTAAGGCAGAGCTTCAGCATCTTCAGCGCTTAGAACTTCCCTGTAGGTCTTAGACTAGTCTATTTAATTTTCTAAGTCTCCATCTAATTTACTCTCCATCACATATTAAGTACTGGAAATAAATTTAATCCCCAAACCAGTACTACCTCCGTCGACGCCCTCCCATCAACACGCTTGGGTGACACCAGGGTGATGCAAAGGAACAAGTGGGGAAAACCAATGCTTACTTTTGAAAATTCAAAAATAAATCATGCAAAATCAAGGGATAAAAAAACAATAAATAATAATATATCAAAGAAAACACATAGGCACTAAAATCCCTGGAGTAGATACAATTTATCAAATCCCACTAAGAATTCAAAAAGGTTCCAACGCAAGGAAAGAAACCCAATCAGGAAGCACACCAAGGATTACAGTGAAACCCTTGTGCAACCCATGGGCTCTCCAGAAATCCACCTTTAGTTCCTTTGTACCATTGAATCCTTTATTTTGTTTTATTTAAAATTGATATATATATATATATATATATAAACAAATAAAGAAATAATTTATTAAGTTTTTGTGTTTTATTTTTTCCTTAACTTTGCTCTATTACTAATATCAACAATTTTCTAATGGGCAATGCGAAGGAAGAGATTTAGTTACAGAGCTTCTAGAAAATAATCTTATTCCACAAGCTCCACAAAAATCAAACACAGTCTTTCCCTGAAGCTTCGCAACAATTTTGAGTATCTAGCTGCCTTCGGTCTCAGTTGTGAGGATGTGGAGGCTATTAGGAATGAAGGAAAGAACTTTTTCAAGCATCTTCTAGATTCAGCTCCATTTGTCACTTAGGAGGCATGTGAGGCTTTAATTAGTAACATCCCAAGATTGGTCAACGACTAATAGAATGTGGAGTTTTTAGCCCCTTTTCTATAGAGGAAATTAGGACAGCTGCATTATCTTTGGGTGCTAGGAAGTCTCTTGGTCCTGATGTATTTTAAGCTAAATTATTCCACAAATATTGGGATATAGTGGGGGAGTCCATTTGTGGAGAGCAGGGAAAGAATGTAGAAGTAGAAGATCAATTTTGAAGACATGGAATTCCACTTATATCGCCCTTATTTTCAAGAACATAGCTCTAAAATACTTTGATGAATTCAGACCAATAGCCCTATGTAACACAATGTAAAAAAAAAATTTGAAGGCTATATCTTCTAGGCTCAAGAAATGCTTGGAGAGCCTTATCTTTGAAGAACAGAGCAACTTCCTGAGAGGGAGGCAAATTCTGGATTGGATAGTTATTTCTAATGAGACTATTCACTTAGTTAAGGTTAGGAAGAAGGAATTTATGGTTGTAAAATTGGATATGAATAAATACTACGACATGCTTTCATGGGAATTCCTCATTATGATCATGCATAAGTTTAGTTTTAGTGAAGCTTGGTACAATTAGGTTTTTAGTTGTATATCTTCTACAACACATGTTATTCTTATTAATGGAGTAGCTATAGATTTCAACACTAAAAGGGGGTTGAGACAAGGGGATCCTCTCTCTCATTTTTTATTTCTCATTATAGCAAAAGTTCTAAGCAGAGATTTGAAGAAAGAAGATAGGGAAGAGAATCTAACTGGTTTACAAGTTTTAGGAGGTACCAGTAATATTACAAACCTTCAATTTGTAGATGATATATTTTTGGGGAAGCCCTGATTAGAGAAGCAAGAAATATTAAAATGATTCTGATGCAATATGAGTAGGCAACAAAGCAAAAAGTGAATGTAGGTAAATCAAAAAAATTCTTGCTTAAGGATACGTGTTTGGAAAGTCTAGAGATTCAGAGGATCGTAGGCTTTGAAATGGATAATTTGCCTAGAAAATATTTAGGGATGCCACTTTTGGATAAGATGTCCTCGGAGGTGGAATGGAGCAATGTGATTGATCATGTACAAGGGAAGATAGCTTCTTGGAAGAGAAGGTGGTTGACTTTAGCAGGTAGGATTTCTCTAATCAAGGCATCTTTGGCAGTAATGCCAATATATACCATGTTAGTTTTCCAGCTTCCCGGTAAAGTTGCTAGGACTCTTGAAGTCACTCAGTGTATCCTCCTTTGGTGGGGTAGTGAAAACCAACTCAAATATAACCTTGTCAAGTGGGTAGATGTATGTAGACCCTTAAGTGTGCGGGAGTTGGGATTTAAAAATTGCAAGAATATGAATAAGGTTTTGGGGGTTAGGTTGGCTTGAAGAATTTATGACAAAAGAAATAGACTTTGGAGCAGGATTATTCAAGCAAATATCTATAGAATGAGCCAGATAATATGTTTAAAAATACTTTTAATCTTCCTTTGGGTTCAAGTGTTTGGAATTTCATTAGGTCTTGTAGTAAGCTAATTTATCCTAATATTAAGTGGAAAATAGGGATAGGGGACAAAATAAGATTCTGGCATGATTGTTGGATAGAGGATAATGCATTAAGGGATAATTTTGCCTACTGCCTATTCATCTCTCATTTTGAAATAGTGGAGGGGGAGATGGTGAAAGATTACATATTAAGGAATCAAAAACTGAGATGATGGAAGACCTTATCGACCCCGGTGGAAGAACTAAAGGAAGCATGCATTGATATTTAGGCCAAGTTGGAGAAATGGCCAATCTTGGGACCAAAGAATGAAGATCAAATGGTTTGGGGTGGACAGGGAAATGGGAAAGTCTCAGTTAGCTCTGCCTTTTTAGCTTATTTTAATGAAAGGGAAGGCCATATATCTAGAGCAGAGAAGAAGATTTGGAATAAGGGCTTCCTAAGGAAAATGCCTTTCTTTGGATAGCTTGGAAGTGTCGAACACTCACTTGGGATAAGATGCAGACTTTAGGAAGGATAGGACCTTTGAGATGTGTAATGTGCAAAAGTAGAGGAGAGGATAATGATTATTTATTCATTCATTATGAATTTGCTAGAGAAATTTGGTATATCTCTCTAAAGAGATGGGGGTTGGAATGTGTGATGTCTGCTAATATTCTGAGCCTTCTGGAGAACTAGACTCTCAAGATTAAACTCCCTAGTCTGCAATTCATTTGGAATACTGCCTTGGCCCTGATTGTCTGGAATGTTTGGCTAGAGCAAAATAGATTTAGATTTTTCAAGATTTTGAAAGATCAACAGAAAGAATATGGGATTTGGTGGAAAATGCCATTTATGAATTAGGGGAGATTCATAAAGATAGGAAATGGTTTATTATAGATAATAAAGTTTGTTGGACGAATGCATGGCCGAGATACAGATGGTTGGGGCTAGACAATATTTGTCCTTAGAAAAAAGTCTTGAAGGATGTTTGGCAGCTTCCTAACCTTGAATGGATTAAGCTCAACTTTGATGGAGTGGTGAAAGGTAGCCCAGGGAAAGTAGGAAGTGGGGGAGTTTTTAGGGATTTGGAGGGGCAACTGGTGGGGATCTATTCTTAGAACTATGGACTTGAGACTAACAATTTGTTTGAGGCTAGGGCATTTCTTTGGAGAATAATGATTTCCAGAGAAAAAGGTTGGAGAAAACTATGGGTGGAAGGAGACTCAAAATTGGTAATAGGGGCTATGAATGGTGGTTTAGGTCAAAATTGGAGACTAGAGGTGATCATTAAGGAGGCTAAGAATATGGTTTTAAATAGTTTGAAGAAGTTTGATTTTCCCACATCGATAGAAATGGGAACAAGGTTGTAGATTGGGCAGCTAATAAGGAGGTTCACCTTCGTGATGAGGTTGGGTCTTGTGAAAAATGTTGGTGGGAGGAGTTTCCTTTGGAGGCTATCAGATTAGTATAGGAGGACGTCAAAGAACATCCACCCAATAAAAGGTCATGAATAGAGTTTTCTAGAAGCAATAATTGGAAATAAGGGAGAGGGGAACCCTTGATAAAGAGGGCTAGCGAAGTAATATGGATAGTTGGTGGTTGTAGGTGAAGCATGCGAGCATTCATTAGTATGAATGGCTCTTGGGGTGAAGGAAAAATATTTGGCAGTCTCTCATCTTATTCCTTTTGTTACATGTCATTTGTTTTCGAGTTGTGTGATCACGGTGCAGGTATTGATGGCTTCCATTTCTAGCAAGCATTATGTGGGTGGAATAATGGTTAACAAAGGTGGAAACAAGGGTAAAAAAGTTTCATCTTCATCTAGGAGGTGAAGGAGAAGGGTGTTATGTGAAGAGGTTGTTATCAATTTTATTTCCTTTATTGACAAGGAGATAGTGAATTTGAATCTTAGGCGGTGGATGAAGAGGGTCTGGGAGTTGTCGAAGGATTTGGATGGTCAATTGGATGTTGGTCTTTCTCTCTACGATGGCCAAATTTCTTCTTGACTCAGGGTATTAGTGGGGGCCTTGGAATATATTTGGCTTCGATCAATCTTTGTCATGCACTTCCATGATGTCCATTGTGGCCTATTCATACCTTATGCATGATGGTGTGGGGGATGCGGTTAGACAATTAAAATATTATCATGATTATGTGATGGAGCATCTTCATAGGATCAAGAAAAGTGGTGCAGTCACAGTTAGGAGGGTCCATGCGGTGAACAGTCCAGACTGTGCAGCAAGAGTAAACACAATGGAAGCAACTCAATTATACAATGAAAATGCAAATTCAGATGTTTAGTATATCATAGATTCAAAATGCAAATGTGTCGGTAATATGTAGGCTTACAATTAGGGCTCACAGGCTTGATTGTCCAGTTACATTACATGCGCAAGATATGGCTTTGAGGTTCCTCACAGAAGAAAATCTAACTTATGAACTATCTATCACTAATTAACTATCACTGACTAACTTCCTATGCATCTATTACATGATTATATATCATCTC
Source organism: Cunninghamia lanceolata (assembly GCA_027924645.1). NCBI lineage: Eukaryota > Viridiplantae > Streptophyta > Pinopsida > Cupressales > Cupressaceae > Cunninghamia > Cunninghamia lanceolata. The sequence goes on from BSBN01001122.1 coordinate 1,899,683, forward strand.
TGGATCACAAGAATCCTCTGCATCAGCCAAGGAAGAAGTTACAGTCCTTAATGAAGGTGTAACATGTGTACATGGATGGGTCAGCCCAAAACATATGGAAATCCTCCGCAAGTTAATGAATCAAGGTCCGAACCTCCGGGAAGATTGGCCATGTCCCAAACTATCTTGAATGATGTTCCATTTAGTTATGCATGTCCTAGAAGTGCTCCGTAAGTCTTTTCCTTCAGCTAGTTGTCTGAGACTGTCTAACTGCTCTGTTCTGAGAAATCGGTTAATCTTTTGATAGCGATATCTTTCCAAAAATTGATCCAAATGATCTAAATTTTGGATATGATGTGCACGATGATGTCTAGATACTAAGTCTAGCTCTGCAAGGTCTGAAATGAAACTGCAGTAGAATACGGACCAATCTACTGAAACTGCTTCTGACCGAACTAATTGCAATGAACTGGAAAATGAAAGAAAAACAAAATAAATGCAAATATTTTTTGGTTGATGCAAGATTTCTCTTGAACCAGGGATGCTCCTGCATCAGACACTCGAGGTTGTTGAAAAAGTGAGTCCCTCACTTTGCTAGGGCTAGAGGAAAATCAAGACGCTCCACCTCAGCCTGAGAAATCCAAGATGAGTCTTCTTCTAATCTACCTTTCCAATTCACAAGATATTCTTTGTATTGCTTTCCTCTAGTGCTACCTCCAACTCTGTTGTCCAAGATGTCTTCAATATGCTCTGGTGCTTATTGTGGTGACTACTTCTTCAAGTCTTCTTCAATGTTGTCACTGGTTTCTCCTTCATGATACTGATATAGGTCCGCAATGTTGAAAATAGGTGATATGCCCAATGTCTTGGGTAGCTCCACTTCATATGCATTTCCTAAATCAAACTTTATGAGTATCCTACATGGTCCAAACTTCTTCATCTTCAACTTGTTATATGTCCCAACTGGAAATCTTTCTTTTCTCAGATGTACCATTACCTCATTCTCCCACTGGAAATTCTTTGTGTCTTCTCTTCTCATATGCTTGCTCCTTATACTTACTATTCATCTCCTCCAAATGCTTCTTAACTTGATTATGCACTATCTCCATGTGTCCTGCAAATTCTTTTGCCTTTGCGCTCCTCTTTTTCTCCATGTTGTTATCTCTCAACTCTGCAACTACTCTAGGGTTAGTTCCTGTCACAATCTCAAATGGTGTCCTTCCTATACTCCTATTCACTGAATTATTGTATGCAAACTCTATTTGTATAGAATTAGATCCCAATTTCCTGCCTTATCTCCTACCAAGCATCTCAACAAGTTTCCCAAACTCTTATTTACCACTTATGTCTATCCATCAGTCTGTGGATGAAATGTTGAACTGAACTTCAAATATGTCTTCATCTTCTTCCAAAGTGTCCTCCAAAAGTATGAAACTATGCTCTTAGGTGATCCATGCAATCTCACAATCTCCTTGAAAAATAGGTCAGCCACATGAATTGCATCACTTGTTTTCTTACAAGGTATGAAATGTGTCATCTTGGAAAAATTGTCCACCACTACAAATATAGAACCATGTCCTCTTTGTGTCTTTGGTTATCCCAATATGAAATTCATGCTTATGTCTTCCCAAGGTCTCTTCGATACTATCAATGATTTGTACAATCTAGTATTCTGACTACTTCCTTTTACAACTTGACATACTCTACAACTCTGCAAAAAATTCCTTACATCCTTATATATCTGAGGCCAAAAGTAATTTTCACTTACCAAAGCCACTGTCTTGTTAATGCTAAAATGTCCTACCAATCCACCACTATGCTTCTCTTTGATCAAACTGTCTCTCATTGAACCCCTAGGTATACACAATTGATTTATGTTGAATAACATATCCTCCTGAATGAAATAATCCAACCACTTACTTCTATCTATCACAACAGGTTCCTTACATGCTTTCCAAGGTTCTGCAAAATCTAGGTCTTCTTCATACATGTGCTTCAACTCCTCAAATCCTAACACTTCAACTCTCATCTCTGTCAACAAATTCCTTCTTCTACTCAATGCATCTACAACTGTATTTGATTTTCCACTTCTATGCTTCAATACAAATGTGTAACTCTGCATGAACTCTACCCATCGCATATGTCTCTGATTCAACTTTCCTTGACTGTTCAAATATTGCAAATCTTGATGATCTGTATACAACACAAATTCCTTAGGCAACAAATAATGTCTCCACTTCTTCAAGGCTTGAATTATGGCATAGAACTCCTGATCATAAACTGAATATCTTCTTCTTGCATCATTCAACTTCTCACTAAAATATGCTACAGGTATACCTTCTTGACTTAACACTGCTCCTATTGCATTTCCACTTGCATCACAATCTACTTGAAATACCTTGTTAAAATTCGGTAATGCCAATAATGTTTGCTCTGTCACTTTCTGCTTCAACAACTCAAAACTTTTATCTGCTCCTGATGTCCACTTAAAGTCCTTTCTGTCACCTCTCATTGTCTGTGTCATAGGGTTACATACTGAACTAAAAATTCTAATGAACTTCTGGTAGAAACTAGCTAATCCATGAAGTGATATGACTTCTCCAATACTCTCAGGTGTAGGCCACTCAACAATTGCTCTAACTTTCTCAGGGTCCATCTTCAATCCCTCCGTAGAAATCACAAATCCCAAGTATACTAATTCTTCCTTCATGAAACTACATTTCTTGATGTTTATCGGCAATTTCTCTTCTCTCAACCTCTACAATACTTGTCTCAAGTGCCACAAATGTTCTTCTTTTGTCTTACTAAAAATCAGAATATCATCCAAATATACAATAACAAACTTACCCAAGAATTTCTTCAGAACTTTATTCATCAATCTCATAAAAGTACTTAGTGCATTAGTCAATCCAAAAGGCATCACTAACCACTCATACAATTCTTCATTTGTCTTGAAAGTAGTCTTCCACTCATCTCCTTCTTTAATTATGATCTAATGGTATCCACTCTTCAAGTCTATCTTTGTAAAATACTTTGCTCCACTCAAACAATCCATAATGTCATCCATCCTAGGCAATGGAAATTTGTCCTTAACTGTGATCTTGTTTATTGCTCTAGAGTCTATACACATTCTCCATTCTCCATTCTCCATCCTTCTTCGGTGCTAACACTATAGGTACTGCACAAGGGCTTAAGCTTTCTCTAGTCAAACCTTTCCTCAACAACTCATGTATCTATCTATTCGATTCTTCTTTCTCTGCTAGTGTCATTTTGTGTCCTACTTTATTAGGCAAACTAGCTCTAGGTATAAGATCCATATGATGACTGATACTCCTAATTGGTGGCAATCCTTTAGGTACATTATCTGATATGATGTCTTCATACTCTGTCAGCAATTCAGTTATCTCCTCTAGTTGTGATTCTTTAGTCTTTGTCTTTAGGGTTTCAGGCTTCTTAGGAATCTAAGCATAACACATATTCTCATGTCTCAAACCACCTAAAAATTTTCTTCCATCAACCAAACAGATTCTAGCATTCTCACATACTTCACCCTTAGGTTCATCTTCCAAAGGAATCAAAGTAATTCTCTTTCCATTTGATGTTGTAGTGTAGGTATTCTTTCTTCCATCATGTATAGCTTTTCTATCATACTGCCATGGTCTACCCAACAAGATATGACATACATCCATAGGCATAATATCACACAATACTTCATCATGATAAGATCTAATATGAAATTTCACCAAACATTGTTCACTCACCAGTACCTTATGATCATACTAAATCCATGCTATCTGATAGGGCTTAGGGTGTTTCAATCTTTCCAACTTTATCTTAGTCACCATCTCCTTTGAAACCAAATTATCTAAACTACCACTATCAATTATAACTTTACAACATTTACCTCCTAATTTGCATCTAGTCCATAACAAACTTTTCCTCTGTGGTGGTTCCTCATTTGTCTCTACTTGAAATAGTTCTCTCCTCGTGACTAGTGATTCTCCTTTCTCAGGTTTACTAACTGAACTAGGTGATCCAACAGGTTCTTCTTCCACATAAGTTGCTCTTCCACTGTTCTCTATATTCTTTCTTGTAATTCCTTGATGACATTCAAATGCTCTGTGGCCTTCACCTCCACACTTAAAACAAGTTCCTTTGAATGTTCTCCTATCAAGTCCTCTTCCATCTCTTCTGTGTTCTTCACTCCGGTAAGAATTAGGGTTTCCTCTGCAATAGAAAGTACTATCATCTCTATTGTATGAATTGAATGTGCTATATTGTCTGCTTTGTTCTGCATATGATCTTTCTCCTCCAGAAAATGTTCTACCTTTTTGAAATTTACCTCCTCTACCTCTATGTCTCTCCTCATGCTTCTTGTTTTAACTTTTCTTCAACTTTCATGGCAAACTGATATGCTTCTTCCAATGTTATCATCCTTACCAAACTTAGTTCTTCTTGAATGTTCAATCTCAGTCCATTGATGTATCTTGCCACTTTCTCCTTGTTTGCTTCACTATGTCCTATCCTTATAATAATCATATGAAATTCTTTAGTATACTCCATAGATTTCTCTTTTTGTCTTAAGTTATGCAATCTCTTCAACAATTCCAACTCTTAGTCAACAAATATAAACTGATTCTTCAACTTTGTCACCATTCTATCCCATTTTGTGGTCTTTTCTTTTCCTCTTCTGTTTATATCCAACTGAACTTTTTTCAACCAAATAGCAGCATGTCCTTTCAACTTGGTCTTTGCAAATCTCACCTTCTCTGTGTCTTCAATTTCTTCATATTCAAAGTATTCTTCTAGGTCATTTATCCAATCAATCAATTCCTCCGAATTCAAATTGCCAGTATAGTTTGGTACATCCACTCTAGGTCTTTTTCCAATATTCAAAATAGCTCGCAACACCTTCACTTGATCTGATTCTTCTTCTTCTTCTAGGGTTTCTTCATTTTGATTAGCGGATTGAATTCTTCATCATCATCACTTTCAACATTAGGTCTTGGTGTTAATCCTCTTCGCCTATCTTCTTCAACAACATCCATTTAGACTTACATTATTTTCATCATCTCCATCATCTCATCCATCCTTCCATCCATAGTACCAACATCGGGTATTCTCCTCAGTGGCATCTCTTCCTAGGATCAAGTGTAACTACCTCAAATTCGACAATCGAGCTACAAGGTGACAACTGCCTCACAATCAGCGATCAGTTGACAACACAAGTAGTCTACCTCAGGTTTAGAAATATGTTCACAATAAGATCTTATGGAATTCCTTCAACTTTGCTCACTTTTATCCCAAAGGATTCAAACTTCTCTCTGATACCACCTGGTGCAGTCACGGTTATGAGGGTCCACAGGGTGAACAGTCTAGACCGTGTAGCAAGAGTAAACACAATGGAAGTAACTCAATGATAGAATGCAAATGCAGATTTGGATGTTTAGTATATCATAGATTCAAAATGCAAATGTGCCAGCAATATGCGGGCTTACAATTAGGGCTCACAGGCCTGATTCTCCAGTTACATTACATGTGCAAGATATGGCTTTGAAGCGCCTCACAGAAGAAAATCTAACTTATGAACTATCTATCACTGATTAACGATCATTGACCGACTTCCTATGCATCTATTACATGATTACATATCATATCCAGATCACAAGAATCCTCCATGTCAGCCAAGGAAGAAGTTACAGTCCTCAATGAAGGTGTAACGTGTGTACACGGATAGGTCGGCCCAAAACATATGGAAATCCTTCGCAAGTGAATGAATCAAGGTGCAGATCTCAGGGAAGGTCAGCCACGTCCCAAACTATCTTGAATGATGTTCCATTTAGCTCCGCAAGTCTTGGAAGTGCTCCACAGGTCTTCTCCTTCAGCTGGTTGTCTGAGATTGTCTAAATGCTATGTTCTAAGAAAATGATTGATCTTTTGATAGCGATATCTTTCCAGAAACTGATCCAAATGATCTAAATTTTGGATATGATGTACATGATGATGTCTAGATGCTAAGTCCAGCTCTGCAAGGTCTGAAATGAAACTACGGCAGAATGCAAACCAATCTATTGAAACTGCTTCTGACTGAACTGACTGCAATGAACTAGAAATTGAAAGAAAAAAAAATGAATGCAAATATTTTTTAGTTGATGCAAGATTGCTCTTGAACCAGGGATGCTCCTGCATCAAAAAGACATTTTTTCTTACAATTAGCAGTGGAGAAAATAATGAAGAAGATGAAGGAGGAGCTTCTAGAGGAAGCCATTCCCCTATTTTTGAGTGTGTGACACTGAAGATGAGAGTAAAGAGGAGGAGGTGCCTGTGATGAAGGACAATTTGGTATGCAAAAATTGTAGCAATATTGGTGATGGGGCATCGAGACCTATGTAATTTTCCCTGACCTCGTAAACATTGTTGGTTGTTTCCTTTAATCTTTGAACTCTGGTTTTGGTAGGGTTTAGTAGTTTATGGGCTTTGGCCATTTTGGTAGTATGATAAAAAGGGTAGGTTAATATATTATGCTTTGATTGATATCCTACCAATAGTTGATAATATATGTTCACTATTTTGGACTTAGGTTTGTTGCCCATTTTTTAAGGTTCCTAGACCTAAACCAGGTTATATAAACAAAAAAATGAGGTTTTTAGCAAGTTTTAGAATAGAAAAGCTACAACAGTTTTTAGAAGAAAATTTGTAATATTTAGTTGAAGCAAATAAAAATATAGAGCATTGTGTTGGAGCAGCCAAGATCAATAAGCACAGAGAATATAACTTTCAACAAGTGAAAAATGGAGCACAAGAGCATATCTATCATATACTATGAAAGTGTGTAAAATACAATGAGAAGCCTTGCATAAATAGGCAAGGAGAAGGAGGTAGGAAGGTAGGACTAAACTACTGACTACCCCTACAAGCATGCAACACTTATCTAACTCACATGACATGTGTGAGGGCAAGTGGCAAGCTAAGAGGAAAGAGGTGTCTCACATAGCTAAGGACATGTGTCGAAGTGAGACAAACTCCTAAAAGACTAAGTAAACTTAAGCCTATGTGTAAATAGGTCAATCCTTCAAAGAGATGATACATGATAGAATTGTACAAGTGAAGAAGAAAGAATGAGGATTATGCATGACCCCCAAGGAATACTTCTAACACTAATGTACAATATATAATTTTCCCTCCATAGGAGAGAAAAAATGAGAAGGCCCCCCAAAAAAAATGTGAAGGAATGAACTCCATGCTAAAAGATGGATCCTCCCAAAACAAATATGAGAAGACTAACCATGCAGCCTCCTCTTAAAATACCTCATGTAGCGTGTGTAGAAGCTTGACAATAGATGTTGAAGATGATCCATGAACGCTAAGCATTTCTCCCCTTAGGAAGAAATTGAACCACAGAAGTGTGCAAGTGATCTTCCCATTCCAAATAGGAACATACAGGAAGAAGTATGAAGGTGTCTAAATTTTGCACATGATTTAAAGATGTAGATGATGCCCATAATGTCTTCGAAGATGGTTAAGGATCTCTAAGCCAATGCTGATGTGTGACAGATGCTGAGATTTAGTTACAGGGACCATCAATGTATGGTGATAACTGGACCCAGAAGAATCTGATACTACTGTAGAGGATGTCAAAATACATGATGACAGAGTTGAATATGTGGACTCATAAATATATATAGAATCTATCACTATAGAAGCTAATGTAGGCATGTAGAAAGAGCAGTATCTGAAGAAGACAATGGTGGTGTTCTTATCACTGGGAATTGCACCCGTATGCAAGGCTAGAAAAGCTCTGCAATTTTGTGTAACATGGGACTAATTTTAGGTTATGGGTGCCCTATAATGAAATTAGACCTCTAGATTATGGGTTGGTTCCCTTAAAATATTCTATAGAAATGCATGATTTTCTGTTTTGGAAAAGGGTAAGAATGAAATTATAAGGAAATAAAAACTGTGAAATTTGGTGATGCACCTAATATGGGTAAGAATATGCAATCTGGTTCACAATATAACTCAGAAATCTGACTCACACAATCCAATCTTGGCACAAATATCACAAAAGTATTTCTAAGGAAGGCTTGAAAATAGGTTTTCTATGAAGGAAAAGGATTTCTCACAACACAAAAGGATTATTTTTACTAACACAACCTAAGACCTGTAATAACACTATACTTAATACTGCAAGCAAAAGTGAGACAATAATTTTAAAGGTTTAATGATTAAACACAGTAAAACTTCATCAAATCACTTCAAACAATTAGCATTAAATGGAAAGGTAAATACTTGATTCCAAAGAATAAAGGAAAAAATGCAAGAAAGACAAAAATAGAACTTGTAACCTGCTGATCTCTATAAAAATTGTAAAAATGGTGAGCTACAAAACCTTCTTCTCTCAAAGTGTATAAGAGCAAAAAGGCAAGAACTAGCAAAAACAAGTTTTGCTTTACAATAAATAGCTTTGCTCTCACTAAGAGGCATGCAAAAATATGAACTACAGCTAGCTACCTCTAAAAATAATCTCTCCAAGGTGATCCATGAGCAACCTCAAAACTCCCAAAAAATAAGGGCTCAAACTATCACAAATTGAGCAAAAATAGCTTCAATTTGGACTTCTCCATATGCTTGACCAAAAAGTTGACCAAGAACCCTAAAAATACTCCTCAAATCATGCAAAAACCTCCTAGGTGGCCTAGTTAACTCAACTCATCAATTTGCATGATTTTGCTTTTGCAAAATTGATTGTGAGCAAATAATAAAGTAATTAGAGAATTACTCTATTATTGGTTACAACTTTGTACTTATTTGATTTTACAATTTGTGAAAAATAATAAAGTAATTTAAAACATATTACTTTATTATTTATTTACAATTGATTTATTTGTAAAATCATTCATGAAACTCCAAATACACATGCCTAATTTGCATGATTTGAGCAAAAAAAATAGGACTTAGAGAAAAATACAATCTCCTTATAGCTCCTTGTGAGAAAATACATCCACTTGCATGCCAATATGCCTTAGGGGAAAAATATACCCTTATCTCTCCAAATACATTATCAAGAATGCATAAAAACAAGGCATTACATATAAATCCTTATAACTCCATATTTGTATAAAAAAAAACAAATACTCTTATCTGTCTTATAACTCCAATCACCATGCAAAATATCTCACTACCACATATATATCATGCAGAATAAAATCCCTAAGTCTCTTTGTCTGCCACCTTGTAATCCCATTTTGTCTGCCATACATCTTTCTTCATTGACTTTAAATGATGATTCTACAAGGCATAAATATTATCAACTTTGACCATATTCGGTCATTGCATGCATCAGTTATTATGAGGAATCTTTGATAACGCATATTGACCATGTGTTGGTTTGAGCATCCTTGACTATATGATAGTCGACCTCTAAGGAAAGAAAGGTTTGTTAGATTTTCACAAGGCATAAGCCTTACCCTTTAAGCACCGACCACCATTTGATATGCAAGGTGTCCCTTCTGTCGACCACTCCTTATGATGATTGCTAGGAAAGCATTATCACTGTTGTTGATCCTGGTCGACATTTTGGATATAGTAATAATTTGTATTTTGGTGAAGTAAAAAATCAAAGAAGCCTCGAACAAAAGATGAAAGAACCCTAAACTTAGTTCATTTTCACTTTCCTCTCTTTGCTGGCCGTCGCTCTGCAACTTCTTGGCATTAGGGTTTTGACTGGTTTTCATGGCTTGCTCTTTGGCTCTTTGAGGTCAAAACTCTGCAATCTTCTTGCATTTTCTGGAATGAGAAGAATGATAGATGAAGGTGAGTGTTGTATCTTGCTTTTAGCTGGCATTTCCTTTGTCGTTCTTTGAGGTTTCTTCCACTTTAATGGCCGCGGCCATTTCTGCTCTCTATGCTCCTTCTGTAGCATTTCTTTGACATGTTATTGCTCTCTATGTGTTGAATATCTTCAAAAATGTGAGAAAATGTGAAAGAAAAGAAAAGGAAACTCTTCAGGAGGCCGTGGCTATGATTCTTGTCTCTGCTTTTTAAAGGTAAGCCTTTTGCTCTCACTAGACTATAGATACCTTTCTTTCATTGTATATTTTAAAGAGAGACAAGAGTCTCGATCTTTCTTCGTCTGGGTATCTTGAATATTCCTTTCTTTTTGTATGGCCGTGGCCATTGACACTTTTTGTAGTGTATTCTTGATTCTCTGACATGAAAATTTGAAGGTTTTTCTACTTACAAGATGAGGGTTGCTTCAAAAATGCATACAAATGCATTTCATGTGCACAGCCACACCTTTCTACATTTTGTAACCTCCTTCTGCTTGACTGTATATGCAAAAATGAAATAGTTGTAACAAACCTATGACAAGGGTTTTCCTTGAGAATGGATGTATTTGCCATTTCAGGCACGACCATGATAAAAACATATGGTAGCATCATTATTTCGCTAAAAATGCAGAAAATATGTTAGGGTTTCTCAATAAATCCATATGGGTATCTCTAAGAACCCTTCCTTTTGCTATGGCTACACTTGTAAGACACCTTTATCTGACATTCTTTCTTTCACTGTGCACATGAAAAGAAACTGAGGGCTTTGATGAAAATGAGGGTTTCTTGAAAAAAGGCAAAACTCCTCCTTCAAGTCACGGCTATGGCAAAATAAACATTGTGTTGATTCATTTTATCTGTAGGTATGAAATGAGTTAGGGTTTTAAACCCTCTTCAAGAGCTTGTATTCTGCATAAACTCCATTATAACAAGCATGATATTCATTCTTTCTTACATTTCTGTGCATGAAGCAAGACCTTTGTTCAGCAATTTGGTATTATGGTTTCAATACTTTTATTTTTGAGATTTGATCTCTGTCCTTCTGTAGTTTACTCTCTTGTATCTGAATACCTCCTTCTGATAATAGATCTCATTTCCCACTTTGGGCAGTAATATGTATCATTTTCTTGTAAAAGAAATATATTTCTAAGTATAAAGCTTTATCCTAGTATCCATTTTGCATTTAGTTGGTAATTAAAGAGATGTTTCAACCTCATGCTATTCTCTGTAATTTTCTTTGACATTCCTTTTGCATTTTCTTGGAGCATGCATTGGGACTGTACCAGTCATTTGATCAATTACATGACTGTAGCATTCATTTATCACTGATAACTGCTTGTCAGATGCTTTCCATGATAAGCTTTATTTGCATGACTTGTATCACTTGCTTTGGCTATACTTGATCATTTATGAATACCTGTAACATGATATTTTATTTATTGCCTTTTGATTATAATCAGATGAAACCTTTGATGTTTATATTCTGTAACTCATGTGCACAAATCTGTCACCTGTAAGCATTATTTTGTAACCCTTAACTCCATCATTAGATAACAATGTGAACATTCATATGACTGATAAATAAAATGACATGTATTAGTTTGACTATATCTTTTGTCTTCTATTGCAACATCATGTGCATGAACAATAAAAGTTCCTATAGACTGTTCCTTCCATATGATATGCATTTAGAAACTTGATTGGCATATATGTTTTTATGTCCTTGATTGTTTTGATCATAGTCTGCTATTCATCTCTTCTTCATATTTCTATCATTTCTTAAGTCTAATTCTTGTGAAATATGACATGAAAATGACAGCAATAAAATATTCTGATAATGATGTAAACTAGATAAATACCTTTTATGGCTGCAATTCTATTTTCTGCACTTTGCCAACTTGACTTGGGCATTCTAAATTGATCTGATTTGTTTCAATCAACTATAATGACTATCATGATGACATAGCTTCTCTGCAAGTTGATTAAATGATGCATAATGTAGCTTGAGTGATGCATCCTATCTTTTTATGATACTCCTTTTCAAAAGAATAAAAAGGAAACATGCTGGGCTCAAACCCTTGTGGAAGCCACATTTAATCCACATATTTATTTGTCTTCAAATCAGCAACATTACTTTTCCTGTACCTGCACAGTGAACAAAAAAGTTAGCATAAAAAATATACCTGATGGTATTGATTGATTTTCTTCATGATTTTTCTGATTTGTAGCACATGTCTGATCTGACTCTTCATATGAATTGCATGATGTAACAAGTTGATGTATCTTCTTGATAAAAGCATATAATAACTTTAAACATCCGGAGCGCTAACAGGGCTATCCCCAAATTTTTTGTAGGTTCAACTGATGATAGGAGCTGAAGATGAAGATTGAAGGCCGACACCAACAAGACAACCTTCTTGCTCAGGCAATGATGGATGTTTACTTTTATCATGTGTTCATTTCATTTCTTTTATCATTCATATGTATAGCTTGCATATCTGCAATCGCTCAGTGTAGTTACTCCCACAACTTGTATGGGACACATTTGAACACTTCTTTTAAACATAATCAATTAATTTATCTTATGCACTTGATGTATGTGTATTTCTTTTTCAATCAATGCATAGGATAAAGTAATAGATATTGAATGTATGTTCAAAACATGACATGAAATAACAGTTTAATACAAATATCTTTCTTTATTTCAAATCTGATTAACTGAATAATCAATCTAAATTATAACTCCTAAAAGATAACACCATGTTAAAACAACTATATTTCTTGAATGATTGATACCTTAGTAACCTTATTCTCTTGTCATGATGACTCGTCAATCTTGATTAGACTGATGGGTTATCCTGTCAACTGAAGTTCATTTCTGCTCTGTCAAGATATCAACTGTTCAATAAATGCTTAACTCCAAAGTTTTCTTTTATTCCTTTTGAACAATTGCACTTAGGTCAAACTAATTTTAGTGTGAACAAAAAATTAGTAACAGATGCAACTTCATAGAAGTTTTCATCAAAAATAAGATGAATGTCCTTAATGATGTCTCCCAAATTTGCAATGTAGGACTCTACGAAAAGACACGAATGTCAGGTAGATATGCATCCCAATGTGGCAAATCTAAAAAGATGATAACATATCCTGGTGTAGAGAATCACTAGAAGCCATGGAGATATCAACTCTAGATTCAGATGTAGCAACAGGTGACGATGGTGTAGATGGGATCTCAATGTAAGTCATCTAACTATAATGTACATACCCAACTGATGGTGGTGTCTTACAAGTTGGCTTAGTGAGATGAGATTTTTCTACAAGTGCTTTATAATGATCAATATAAATATCATAATGATGAATTATTTATTCCATTTGGTCAAGCTGATGAGGAATACATTCATCTATTGTATGCCTTTTCATCCTACAATATCCACATTTAGTTTTCCATTTATTACGAGGTTTATTGACAATACTCAAATGGAAAGGATTGTGTGTGAGAGACATGATCAAATTTAAGCACTATATAAGCAGAAATAAAAGTTTGCTCCCCCAAAATGAGTATGACTATTTAGAAGCCCCCCAGAAAGATATTCAAGAGAAAAATTACAATTTGTGCAAATTTGGAAGCTAAATCATCCATTTATAACACACAAAGATTTTTACAAATGTTTGGAAAAATGGCTATCCAAAACAGAATTTTACCTACACTAATGAATTCCTTGCAAAATTATGAGCAATTTCAAAAAAAAATCACTAATTTTTTATATCGCCGGCAAAATTTATGCCTCGTCAAAATTTATGATTACAATGAGTTTTAGGGTTTAAAAAACTAGTCAAAAAGGCAAAAAAAAATTAGTTTGCCTTCATCGAAGCGAAGTGCATGAAAACACCTTTCCGTTAATTATAATTTTGCATAAAACTGACTCCATAAGAGAAAGTTAGAGCAAAATGAAAAAACCCAAGTGTAGGACTTTGAAGGGCCCTTACAGTCTCCGTCTTGCAGAAAAATGGCTATCTCTAGTTGTTAATTAACCACTAACTAGTACATTTGAAGCTAATGGTCGCATTTAAAGCTAGCGGTTAATAGTTTTAATGATAGTGCTGCCTTTTAAAGTTGACATTAAAGTTAATCGTACATAAAAGGTTACAAATAAATGCTAACATTAAAGTCTAACATAATAACCAAATGCTAATCTAGTAAAATGACCTAGCAATGAAATAAACTACCTCTCAAAATCATAACATATAGCATACAATGCTATGTTATGTTACAATAAATGCTCAAGAGGGAACGACCCCCATAACTGTGGCTGAAAATGCAACTACAACTGCGAGATGTTTGGCGGCTTGGGACCAGGTCGCAGGACCCAGAAGGAGGAGATGGAGTGGGCGCAATGAAGGCTGAAAAGGGTCAGGTATGAGGCTGAGTGAGCCTATTGTGTCAATGATGTAGAGGCCAGTAGAAACCATGAACATTATAGCAAAGTGCTTGATAGGGGCAGAATGAGCTAGATCCACCAGATAATAGGTGGCAGTAGAGTCCTGTAAAGCAAAATAATGACCTTCGACACAACAAAAAATGACCACTTCAATCATACATCTCGGAGACCATAAGCTGAGCGACTAGAGCTTGGCACTAAGCTTCAACCTGCACACAAAACCAGAAGTGCAAGTTGTATGTGGCGACCCTGTGATGGAGATTTGGATGTTAGAGAAGAGTGTGACCTCAGAGGAGAATTAAAACTGCAACCTCGACTGTGCAAATGGTGATCTATGGATGCCACCAAAACTTCTATCAAGATCCAAAAAATCCAGACTATGACCACACCCTTCTGGTGGAGCTGTCTATGAATAGAAGACAAGATGATTCCACGTCCTCAACAAAAACACGGAAACCACATGCTTGCAACAGCAACCCTCCTGCAACAAAGTTTGGTGGCACCGATCTAGAAGACTTTGAACAAAGTCATTGACTCTTGTTTGGGCAGTTATGAGAATCCACATCCAGGAGTTATCTCAGTGTGTGAAGCATCAAGCACCAATAAATTGGGTAGAAGAAGCCAGTGCTATGAGGCATCAGGCCATATTTTATGTTCCTGAAGCTAGTCACAAACAAATACTTGAGCAACTCGATATTCTCGTGGGTGCTCTCATCAATGTTCATGCAACCATAAGCCTGCCAGGGTCAAGAAATCCTCTGCTAGGGATTCAGAGACTTGGAATGGCCTCCAAATAGGCCCTAACAAGGTCGATGAAGGATTGAAGGGCCAGCAAGGCGAAGACACCCAAAATGTGAGCCGAACGCCCAAGACAAGGCAGCGTGAGGGACGTCCGAATGAGAAGGCCAAAAAATTTGAGTAGCCCGAAATGAGAGGCCTGATCTAGAGTGAAGTTGTTGTACCCAAGATGCAGGGGCACTAAGAGGTTGAGAGGCCGAGCCTGATGGAGGTCAGTAGTGATATTTTCAAAGGTAGGCGAGCCTGGTCGATGAAGAGGTCGGAATGAAGGTGGCCGAAGATACCAGGGTGCAGCCAAAAACACAGAACTAGGGCTGAGTACTCAAACCCAAACTGATTAGAGCTAAAAAAAGGCTTTCAAACTGTAGAAGATGGCCAATTAGGCCCAAAATCAGGCCAAAGAAAGCCAAAATCAAACCAATGAACCTAAAACTAGGGCTTGGTGTTTGCAGAGGCCGATAGGCCACAAAAGTTTTAAAAACCACACCTACATAGCACAAAATCCGACATGGCAACCTTGGCAGGGCCCTCTACTAAATTTCTTTTGCTTTTTTTTACCAAAAAATGTACTATTTAAGCACGGGGCAAAATGTTTGTAAAAAATCAAAGTTACTGAAAAACACCAAATGAAAGGATATTCTTCATTTTTCAAGCCTTCTGGGCTCAACAGTGAGGTTCATATGGCTCTACGACACACCAATGATAGGGCTAAGTATTGGAGTCACTGATTCAGGATGGAATGTGCAAGTATGGATCTGATACCATGTTAGAGCAGCCAAGATCAACAAGCACAAAGAATATATTCTTCCACAAGTGAAAAATGGAGCACAAGAGCATATCTATTATATACAATGAGAGTGTGTAAAGTACAATGAGAACCCTTGCATTAATAGGCAAGGAGAAGGAGGTAGGAAGGTAGGACTAAGCTATTGACTACCCCTACAAGCATGCAACACTTGTCTAACTCACACGACATGTGTGAGGGAAAGTGGCAAACCAAAAGGAAAGAGGTGTCTCACATAGCTAAGGACATATGTTGAAGTGAGGCAAACTCCTAAAAGACTAAGTAAATTTAAGCCTATGTGTAAATAGGTCAATTCTTCAAAGAGGTGATATCTAAACTAGTTAGATAATGACACTATTTACACTAACACGTTGAACACAAACTTTGGTGAATGATCTTGGTCTAATTTCAATAGAGGAGCATGTTGCTCATCTTGAGGAAGAAGACAATATTTGGTATTTATTTGTTTGTTTATATTATTTTAGTTTTATGCATTTCTATTTATTTTAAATGTGTTAAATTAAATTTGTAGTGCAACAACTATTTAGTTTTGTTTCTGCATTTTTTATTCACATTTGGAAACATGTTTTAATTTATAAAGTGTGTTTCAATTCTGCATGTGTGATTTCATTTCCAATATGTAAATTCAATTTAAGTCATTAAAATAATTCAATATTTCTACTTTCATTAGAAAGAACTGTTTGCCAAAAATATGTAGGTTCCTAATGCAGACAACCTTTAGACACCACCCTGGATTGATAAATTAAATGGAGAGGATTACAATGAACCTCATCATTTTTGGCACAATTACCGGAGAACGTGGTGTTATTAGGAACTTTATTATCAAATGTATTTATTAGATTTAATTTCCTTCTCTCCCTAAAAGCATAAAAAAATGAATTATTTGGTGATAGTAGATAAGTTATTTATTTTTGTATAAGGAGCAATAGATTTATTTTTAATTCAGCGTGTAATAGTTTAACTTTCTTTTTTCTGTAATTTTAATTTTGCATAAGCATTTCCATTTGTAGATTAATTTCAATTTACCATAAGCATTTCAATGCATAGATTAATTTCAATTCCAGTAAAATTTAACTCAATTGTGTTTGTAATTTTGAAAGAAATTATTTGGTGACAACAAGTAATATTTTTTCTATGTCATAGAGAGTAGAAGGAATCCATATGGGATCTATTATATTAGACAGCTTTGATTTAAAAATTATAAGCAAACAGTTCTTTAGGTGTTTTTCTTTCTATGTCAAAAAATTTAAAAAATTTGTATGAACAAGCTCAGGGAATCTAAAATATTTTTATCTACCAAACCCCACCCCCCAAAAAAATAAAAAAAAATAAAAAATGGAACACCTCATTGTAAATTTTTCATCTTTTCAAATTTAAAAAATTAGTCAAGAAGCACAAATATTTATTTTGCATTTTAAAAAAAGTCAAGTTCAGAAGGAAAATAGTTTGTTTGATTGAATATTTGAAAGAAAAAATATTTAAATTTTTAAAACCTATTTATATGAGAAATATATCTCTGAGTCTAGATTCGGATCCAAGTGGAATCATGTCATTTCGACATCAAACAAAAAAGTTATCCCCAAAGCAATGACTGCTAATCAAAATTGTAAAAGTTATTGTAAATCTTATCGTTTTCTACCAAATTTGACATAGTAAATAAATTTTATGAAAAATATATTTATTGTGATGATAGACCTCTGAATCTAGTTTATAAAACACTTTGAATCATTTGATTTCAATATGGTATGAGGAAGCTAGTGTTACACCCCATTTTAAAATCAAACTTATTTCAGAAACAACGAGTTAAAAAGAGAGATAAATATGTTGATGTGAAGTTATGCTAGCCTAGAAAATAAATTTATTTTACACTATTGAATATGTAATGAAATGTTATGTGAAATGTTAATATTGCATTTAATTGATTTATGTGATGGACTAACTACTCGTCGTGTGAATGAGGTGAATGCAGGGACAGTGTTTCCCCCTCCCATACGAGGGAGAGCATCACTGGGGAGAGGGAAATATATCACGATAGATAAACAATCGACGTGCCATCAGGGAAGCCACACACTCACTTAGAGGTTTGGTTGAATGTGGCGTGCATTTTGGTCCTTATGTCACCGGTCGCATTAGTAATGTTATAATGCCATGATCATCTTCTGCTTGCATGAGGTTGTCACTATCGTTTTGACGACATTATCTTCGATGTCAACAGTCAATGAGGTTGTGTTCACCTTTGTTTGCCAAGTCGAATTGAGTAGTTGACCTATCAATTCTATCTTGGTCATAAAGTCTAAGTCATGTTAGTCGGCTTTGTAAGACACTATCATTAATACTCTGTCTGTCGAATGCGTAGTTAAGCATTTAAAATGTCTTAATTACATCTATGATTAAGTGTACTATTGTTTTATTCCCAATAGATTTTAGAACATGCACGTGGTTTAAATCAAATGATTTGCTCGATGGAAAAGGAGAAAGAATAGTATAAAGTTTAAATAAGATTAATTTTAACAAGTTTTTAAGAGATTTTATCCCCCATCGCGTCCTACCCTAGATTCTAGGAGAAGTGGAAAGCAGCAGTAGCTCCATACTGCCCAATTCGAGAAAGATGTTGTGGGTGGTTGGGGATAGATAAATGTAAACCGCCCTCTCTTGCATATATAAACTCATTTTTTTCTTGTAAGAAAGGCACGAACTAGCTTGTTCTTGTTTTCTTCACAACATTTAGTAGTTTGAGAGCACTCTAATCATTCGACAGAGATAGTTTATACATGAGAAGAGGCACAACAAAGTAGGAAAGAGCATCTAGGGTCGCAGGAATAACCTCTACAGAGTCATCAATGTCAAGTCCCTCCAAAGGAAGATAATCACATTCCTATATCATTTAGAAACCTTTTTCCTCAGGCATCAAGTTGTATGGCTATGTCTAATTTTTGATACATTGCAATAGTACATATTATGGCAAAGAATTATATTACCAATGGTTATAAAATACAAATGTATATTGCATAAGCTATGAGATAAAACCTATAATTAAATGTAATCAGACATATGACTATAATAGACCACCATACTATCTTTTATACGCCTGTTAAAATGAATATTCACATATATTTTTATTGTAGAACGTCTTTTATACGGTGTATGTATTTCCTTCTTCTCTATGCTTGTAAGGCCAATATAATATGTATATCCTGCATTCTTTCTAGTGCCTGTTGAAAGGTCGACTACTTATTATGATAAGAAACATTGTCTTAGTAGCAATATGAAGCTAAGAGCTATGTATGACTCAGACTCTTGTATAAGGGTGATAGGTTGATGAGTATGAACTCACTTTTATACCATGTGAAGGTCGGCATAATTTATGTGTATTATTTTCTTGAGACCAGTATATTTATGTATCTACTCATTGTGAGAGTCTATAAAAAGTTGATAATGGATATGTATCTATATGTATTATGTTGATTATGAATAGCCATGCGATCATCATGTATTACTTATATCTTGGCTAAGATTAACCAATAGATTATTGTGAATTACACTTACCTGACGATAACAGTGTTATGGCCATTCGATATGAGTAAATATCCTTTAGATGGCAATGATACAACCATTGAATTTGAACACCCATCTTAAAAAGGCAAATAAAAATAGATTCTTTAACTTAGCTGAAACATAGCGATAGGAACCTAGATTAAATCAACACAATGTTGTCAAAAGTACAAGTGATATACAAACATGTTATTCAAATGAAATATGTTATGTAAATCCTGACAAGCTATAAGTTGGGTATAAACTTCAAGCAAAGGTAGTTTGCTCTTTGGTTGCAAAGACATTGAGACCTTAGTCGATATTAATAAAGATATATGATGGAAACTTGCTTTATAGATTCAATGACATAAAGAATGACTATCTAAACATCTTATCTACTCCATGAGCATGAAATTATGGTTGACTAAACATTAAGTAGTTGACAGATGTCAAAGACCTGAGATTGCAGGGATGTAAAGAGGGGCTCAATGCATACTTATTAAGTCATTCAAACTCTTATCTTATATCTTTCTAGTTGACCTTTAGTAGAAGGTATATTTTTAATGCCAATTAGACATGCATAGGGTAATACTTGTAACATCCATATCCGAATTGACAAGAAAACTAGGTTTTCACAAAGGTAAATTTTTTTTTTTTACTAAGTAATCAAATACAAATGAAACTATCTATAATCCAATACAACATTTTTCATTTTATCATAAACATGATCTCATTTTCATAAAACTGAAAGAGATGATATACATTAAACACTTTGTTTTCTAACAATTGAAATTTTCTTGAAACAAACAAATATTGGAAACATACCATTATCATGCATCTCGATTGTCGACCCATCACATTCAAGACTCGGCATTCCTCAGTAGTTGGAAGAGAAAGTATCTTCAAGGAGCTTAACCTCTAACCAAGACCGTCGATCTCCCGCACTCCTTCCTAACCGGAAGTGGCCCTACCCTACTCAAGAGGATAGACTTAGGATGACCATCGATGTTTGCCATCTGAGCTCCAGTGTTGTAACCTACGTGTCTTGTTATCGTATAGATCCCTAGATACCCTCTAGTCATGCACAACTCTCCACAAGAAACGCCATCCAGTTACAGTGAACGTTCGATGCACTTGAGGATAGTACACCACCTTGGCCAAAGGATTTGTTTTTAATTAGCGTTCTAAGAACGCATGAACTTGGTTCACCACCCTACTCGACTTGAACTAATCGAAATCCTACAGTTTCCTATTTGTATAGTTTGAACTAATTGACGACCTTGATGACCTCAAGGGTTTAGGATTTCCTCCTGTAATAGCGCATGGTGCAACATTTACTCTAATCCTGAGTTCATAGTTTCATAAACTCATATTCATGTAAATACATTGTTTATAAGTGCCCACTCCTAAGTGGTTTCATATTCGTTTACTCAGTTCCCAAGTTTGCACAACACACTCAAGTATCTAAAACAATTTTCCGTTATCCCAGAATTCAAGGGTTCTAGACTCTTAAGGTCTACAAAACGATACTAGAATCGTCGCATGCAATGTAATCTGGATTCAAAATGTAGGTTTTCCCACTCTACTTGCTCGTTACAAAACCATGACGGTTTTCGACCAACACAAAAACATTAACACCCTATTCCCTTTTCCAAGTCAATTTATTTCACAAGAGTTAATGAGGTAAAAATCGTAAAATATAATAATAAAAGATTTGGAGTCTTTCTTACGACTTTAGAGATGACCAAACACATGGTTGACCTCTAACTAAAGATATAGGACGAAAATGACTCTAGCTAGTTGCAACTACAACTTCAGCTGTTCAACTCATTAAAGTTTACGTCAAACATGCTTTAAAATCTGTGATTTTAAACTCCTACACAACATGCACGTGGAGCAACGTGATTTCTCACAATGGAGCTATTGTTTCAAGTGCTCTAAGGGCAGTTTTACATTGATAGATCTCAGTCTTAAAGGAAACTCTTTATAATTTGCGTCTTTACCTACTGTTAAAAGTTTGTAGTTCACATTTGCATTTTGTAGTGATCATTCTTAGATGAATGCACATCGAGAACTATGCTCTTTCATAATACAACATCAATCCTGAGAGGTAATGATCTATTTTCTAAGTTCTCAAATGCTAACAGGCAGCAGCAATATTATTTCTGAGGTTTCTATTACCATAAGACAGCAATGAAGCATTTATAATGATTAACCTCACACAAATTCGCAGTAGAAGACATTGTCTTCACATTCGATTCATTGTAACATAATTATTCTTGCACAAAAGAGACATTTACTGGTCTATACCGAGAAACAGAAGAGAAAAAGGAAAAGAACCTGTTGACAGAGATAGAGATTACTGCGGCAAGTTCCACTTCCCCTTTGGCTAGTCATCCTCCTCTGGTTTACAAAACTCTCTCTATCTCCCTCTAACACAATGACAGTCCACTCCAAGCTATCCTCCTCTCTGCCGGACACAACTCACGACGAAGACAGGCTCCCACAATTCTCTTCTCTGTCGATCACTACACAGAAGCTTCCATTGTTCTCTCTCTGTTGTTTCTCTCCTCAAGACAACGACAAACTCTCCTTCAATTCCCATCTCTCCCACTTCTTACTATCTCCCACTCCTCCCTCACTCATGCTTGCCAACTTCTACAAAAAACTCTCACCCTTTCCACGATGCAGAAGTAAAAAGAATTCCATTTCTCTCTCTGCTATTTTTCCTTATCCCCCACACCATGACAGTCTCCTTACTATTTGTTCTCCTCAACCCCCGATTTTCTCCCTCTCTCTACCTCACGATCTTCACATTCCAAGGCATACCTCGCCTATCTTCCTACCTGACGGGAGTATCTCACTTACTCGCCCACTACTCCTTCTAACTACCTTCTCCCTCTCCGATGAAGGCCTCCAACAAACAACAACTGTCGTTTCCTAAACTCTAGCAACGACAGATTCCTCCTTTTTTTCTCTGTCGTTCTCTTTTTCTTCACCCCCCGCGGTTTTTGGTTCCCATCATCCTCTCCAACAGCTTCAAAACTCACTCCACTCTCTTCCACAACGAAAAGCTCCTTGAGTTGTGGTTAGTTAGCCTTTTACCAATAGCACACCTATGATTTCGCTCCCTCAACAATGAGACAGCATCGGCATTAAATCCAATGGTTATACTTCTATCACAAACGCTGAACTTTCTCTCTCTCGCCCACAGTGAAGGAAATTAAGGCATTCACCAACTACCGATATATGCCTAAGCTCAAGAAGGTTGTTTTAACTGAATATAACCGACTTCATTACTCACTACGACCACAAGAAAGATTAAAGCTCCTTCGGTGATGTGGCTTGCTAAAGGACATAACAACTCCGTCCTTACTAGAACAAAAAAAGCATTTAACTTTCCAAGACCAACTTAAAGATTGAATTGAGGAGTTAAACACAACAAGGTAGCGGATAAACAAATGCCTAAGGCATCTCTATGGCTGAATACGAAAAGGAGATAAAGACCATTCTAGATAAGAGACTCAAGGTCAAACCAAAAATAACTCGGGGTCAAAGCTAAAAGAAAGGACTCATGCTAAACGACGACCATAACAAATTATTTCATGGTATGGTCTTAAATCGACATTCGTCGATCTACAAGAAAGGAATAAATTCACAACACAAGTTCAACACTTTTTACGACAATCACGACGGATTGATCGTAACGCAACGAGTTTCCTACATTGTTAGACGCACAAAGCCGACTTCTCACATCTTTCGACTGCAACACGAGATTCACGATTCCGCCACAAGTTGGTTCGTTAAATACTTATAAACGAAAATAATAACGTATAAATAAGTCGACTTGTTATGGTGGACTTACGACAACATTGACGGCTCCAAGATTCTATATGACGACTTACGAGAAGGGTGTTACACCTTATCTTCCAACGTCGACATCTAACCCTAACTATCCCAGTCGAAAAACAAGACTCAAATAATGGCTTCAAGGTTATCTACCTGTTTGGCGTTCTCAGTAACAAACACCCATGGTTAATTTCCAGAGTCTATACTCTCTCTCAAAGATACTTTCTCTTCCCGTCGAACACGGTCCACCTGTTCCTGCAACAACAGTCTCACACACAATTTTGTGGTCAAAGCACCTATGTTTCCAAATCAAATCATAATATATCCAAAACATCATTGCATTTATCAAAAAGACATTTTGTCTACAATATCACATTGATCATAATCAATAGACTTCTATAATTTCATAGAACTAACTTTGTAAAATAAATCATCAGTTTCCATGTCGTCCACAACATATTATATCACTGTAATTTGCAAGAAAGTGAATAGCATAACTGTTTCCAAAAAGAGGGATGTAACATATCCTTCCCCTTTAAAAATCATCGTCCCTGATGATTAAGTTTATCAAGCAAAATTTAAACTTAAAACAAACTTTTTATAATGCAACATTAATGTCTTTAAAAAGTTTTGGAAATCTTTGGTAAATGTCTTTGTAGTCTTCCCAAGTGGCGCTATCCTCGCCATATTGGTCCCACTGAATTTTGCATTGCAAAACTTCTCGATTACGTAAACGAAGTTTACGCATTTCGAGCACCTTGAGTGGCTCGATCACAACCACCCTGAGTTCTTGCATCTGTAAAGAATTCCAGTTAAGGATGTGGTTATTACCTACAAAATATTTCTTTAAATATGAAACATGAAAAACATTATGCATCTTAGACAAGGTTGGAGGTAGAGCAACTTTGTAGGCAACAGGATTGATAATCTCAAGAACTTCGAAAGGTCCGACATAACGAGGAGCCAATTTCGAAGATTTACCAAATTTTATAGAACTCTTTTGGGGTTTCACTCGCAAAAGTACTTTCTCACCAACAGAGAAGTGTCTAGGCACTCGTTTGTGATCTACATAACTCTTTTGCCTGTCATTGGCTTCTGCCAATCTCTTCCTCATCATTTTTACTTTATCTTCCATATCAGCAAGCATTTCAGGTCCAATGCTTATCCTATCCTCCAGCTTATCCCAGCTTATAGGAGTTCTGCATTTCCTTCCATATAATGCTTCAAATGGCGCCATCTTAATGGCAGAATGATAGGAGTTGTTATAGGCAAATTCGACAAGAGGTAGATATTCCTCCCATCTGTATTGTTGATCCATGCAATACATTCTCAAAAGGTCTTCTAATACCTGATTCACTCTCTCTGTTTGTCCATCAGTTTCAGGGTGATATGCAGTACTTACATTCAGTTTAGTCGCTAATGCAGAAAATAAGGTTTGCCAAAACTGTGAAGTTATCCGAGCATCTCTATCAGAGATTATCTTTTCAGGTACCCCATGCAATCTGAAAATTTCTTGCACAAATTTTTGAGCCAAAAGATGTGCTCCATCTGTCAAATTTCCCGGTATGAAATGTGCGACCTTGGTTAGTTTATCCACAACAACCAATATTGCATCATGCCTATTCTTAGATATTGGTAACCCCTGGACAAAATCCATACTAACAACTTGCCATTTCCATTCTGGAATATCATGCGGGTACAACAATCCAACAGGATGTTGGTGTTCTGCTTTAACTCTCTGACACTCCAAACAGCTAGCTACAAACTTTGCAGCATCGCTCTTCATTCCCTTCTAGAAATATAGCAGCTTGACATCCGCTAACAGTTTTGTTACACCAGGGTGTCCAAAGTAAGGAGCACAGTGAACTTCCTTCCACACAAGGTTTCTAAGTTCTACTGAATCAGGAACATAGATTCTTCCCTTGAATCTCATCAATCCATTAGATTCAAAACTGAATCCATCATATCTTGGGTCCTTAGGGTTTGAGTGCAGAGCCTGTTTCACTTGTTCACAATACTCATCCCCAGATAAGTTTTGCAATACTAAGTCTTTAAAGTTAGCATGTATGGAGATTATAGAGGCTATGTGCCTTCTTCTACTTAAGGCATCTGCTACTCGGTTTTCCTGGCCTTTGATATAAGAAATTTCAAAGTCATAATCTGATATTAATTCCAACCATCTCCTTTGCCTTGCATTGAGATTAGGTTGTGTGAATATGTAGCGAAGGCTTTGGTGATCAGATTTTAAAATAAAAGTCCTTCCCAACAAATAAGGTCGCCACATCTGAAGGGCGTGAACCACTGCTGCCATCTCTAGGTCATGAGGAGCGTAGTTCTGCTCATAGTTTTTTAGCTTCCTTGACTCATAGGCTACTACCCTGCCATCTTGCATAAGCACACCTCCCAATCCTTCCCCCGAGGCATCAGTGATAACCTCAAACTCTCCCTCAGGATCAGGAACTTTCAGAATTGGAGCGGTTGTTAATTTTTCTTTTAACAAGTCAAAAGCCTTTTGACATTCATCCGTCCAAACAAACCTTTTTCCTTTTCTCTGCAAGGAGGTAATGGGGCTACCAATGCTTGAGAAATTCAACACAAATTTCCTGTAATACCCTGCCAAACCCATGAAACTTCATACCTCTGTCACATTGGTAGGTTCAGGCCATTCCATAATAGATTTTATTTTAGCTGGATCAACTGATATTCCATCGGCTGATATTATATGCCCCAAATACTGTACTTCTTTCTGAAAGAAGGTGCACTTTGAGAGTTTCGCATACAATTTGTGTTCCCTTAATCGTTGCAAGACTATCTAAAGATGTTGTGCATGCTCCCCTTCAGTTTTGGAATAGATCAGGATATCATCAATAAAAACTAGCACAAACTTATCAAGACAATCTCTGAATACACTATTCATGAGATTCATGAAAGCAGCAGGTGCGTTGGTCAATCCAAACGGCAACACCGTGAACTCATAATGACCATACCTCGTTCTAAATGCTGTCTTGGGAATATCTTCGTCTTTCAACCTTAATTGATGGTATCCAGATCTCAAATCTATCTTGGAAAAGACCGATGCGCCATGCATTTGGTCAAATAGATCATCAATTCGTGGCAAGGGATACTTGTTCTTTATAGTTGCCTTGTTAAGCATCCTATAATCTATGCACGGCCTTAGAGTTCCATCTTTCTTTTTGACAAAGATAACCGGGGCTCCCCATGGTGATACACTTGGCCTAATTAAATTTTTAGACAAAAGTTCCTGCAACTGAGCTTTTAATTCCATAAGTTCGGTGGTAGTCATACGATACGGAGCTTTAGAGATTGGCTCCGATCCTGGTTTAATATCTATGCCAAAGTCAAATGCTCTCTTCGGAGGCAAGCCCGATAATTCCTCGGGGAATACATCCCTGAAGTTACATAGATATGGATATCTTTCCTCAAATGATTGTTTCTCCAAGGTTTCCTCTACTAGGTCCATCTTGACCGCAAAAAGTTGACATCCCTTTCGCCTAGCCCATTTTAGTTGTTTTGAAGAAATGGATCTAACCCTTATTTCCCTTTGAATTCCTTGGAGATTTACTATTTTGCTCGTCTCATCCAAACACTCAATGGTTTTATGAAAACAATCTACTTTGGCTCGATGTTTCCACAACCAGTTCATTCCTAGGATGACATCGTAGGACCCTAAAGGTGCTACGTACAAATTTGCCTCAGTGGTGAAGTTAGAAACATCAATCCTAGCTTCGAACAGACATTGCTCTACCTGAACCTTTGATTTATTTGCATACTCAACTGTCCATGGTTTTGACATAAAACCAGCTTTTCTAGAAAATTTACTTAAGACTCTAGGTGACACAAAATTTTATGTTGCACTAGTATCAAATAGAATAGAAACAGGAACTCTGAATAAAGTACCTGTCATCTCAATAGGGGTGATCTGATACTCCGCTTGTCGATTGTCAAGAGCGGCATGAATCCTTTGTTGAAAGGCTTCCTATTGTGAAGGAAGCTCCGTGTTCCTAGGCCTCCCATTCGGCTTCTTGTTGGGGCAACGGTTGGCATAATGATCTCCTCCACAAGAAAAGCATCCTCCTATAGGTCCTCACTTCTCAGATGGCCTACTTGCAGAATCACCATTCTTCTTAAAATTTACATTTCTCTTAAAATCTTCGCCTCTTCGCTCATTACCAAATCCTCCTTGATTCTTTCGATTTCCCTTATCAAACCTCTTGTTTCCGTATCCCTTATCATTTTTCCTTTTATAGGACTGATCATTGTAGTTCTTATCAAACTTCTTGCGTTTCTTATCACGGTAAGCAGAGATAGATTTGATCTTCTGCTCCTGTTTAATTGCCTTTTCATAAACTTGATCCATCGTGCTTGGACCATGCACCTCCACCTCACCGCCGATCTGAGGATTGAGTCCCATGATGAACTTTTTGATTCGGAACCTTTCATCCTTTTGGTATTGGGGAACATACTTCAGTAGTCTAGTGAATTTTTCTGCGTACTCGACCACAGATAGTTCACCTTGCCTGAGGTTTTGGAAATCTGTTAACTTCTGATCAAAGTATAACTGAGGTGACCACTATTTTCGGAATAGTTCCACGAACTCATCCCATGTCACCTTCAAGGGACTTAATTCCAGCTCCATTTTCTTATTCATCCACCAAGTGGACGCTTCCCCAGATAGCTGATAGGCTCCCCACGCGGCTTTAGTAACTTCAGAGTAATTTCTGATCTCAAAATATTTCTCCATCTCTGTCAACCATGCTTTTGCTGCATCTCCAGTTTTTGTTCCATCGAACTTTGGAGGGTTAACCTTCTTCATATCCTTAGATAACTCTAATGTAAGTTTATCCTTGGTTTTTCTTTGGGCTTCACTGTCGTCAGGATTTTCACTTGACGTGCCATTTTCCCAATGTTTACTCTTGCTTGTATAATGTGAGTTCTCGTTTCCACCCTCTGTGTTGCCAGTTTCATCCATTTTCTTTTCCAGTTTGTTCAACCTTTCCTTGGTTTCAGTGAGCATGTTTAGAATCCTATCCAACTTCTCAGTGGAGTTTTCCCGAGAGTTATGACCTTCCCGATCCTCCCCCTTGTTAAACCCTGATTGGTCCATGCTAGTTTAATTTCACACCTGTTTAAACATATACTAATCAATTTTACGCTTATTACATTAAACATCATCAAAAGAACACAACAATTGATCATAATCATAATTGTTCTCAAACCAAAATTTTGTCTTTATTCATTTTGCAAAATTGTTTCAACATCATTAGAGATAGACATATCTCATGTTTTTACTCAGCATTAACTAATGGAGTGTAACCTTCGGATTCATTGTCCGACACATAATCACGAGGTGTATACCCCTCAGACTCACTATCAGAAGATAGCTCAATAATCTCAGCTCTAGGTACTACACGAGGATCCCTAGTGATCATGGGTATACTACTAGGTACACTCTCAGGTACACTAATAGGTACACTATCAGGTACATTAATAGGTACACTATCAGTTACAATCCAGGAGCAGCGGTTGATCATGCTTCGAGCCGCCGTCACTGCTCCCTCTAGGAGTTCTCTCCTCACTCGCTTAAGTCGTGACATTGCATTGGCTAAGGTTTCCACATCATCAAGCCAAAGGTCATTTTTGTCATTAGTTTTTTCTATGGTCTTGATCATCGCAAGCCGCTTCTGCTTAGCTTGCAGATAACGCTTCCTACCTGCAAAGGATTTTCTTGCAGTTTTCTTGGTGTATACCATCCTGACACAATAAATCAAATCATTAGCTACCCGCATAATGTTGATTTCCTAATCAGGTTAGTGGACTCATCAGCCCTAGTGCTAAACCTGGTTAGCTTTGATACCATATGTAACATCCATATCCGAATTGACAAGAAAACTAGGTTTTCACAAAGGTAATTTTTTTTTTTACTAAGTAATCAAATACAAATGAAACTATCTATAATCCAATACAACATTTTTCATTTTATCATAAACATGATCTCATTTTCATAAAACTGAAAGAGATGATATACATTAAACACTTTATTTTCTAACAATTGAAATTTTCTTGAAATAAACAAATATTGGAAACATACCATTATCATGCATCTCGATTGTCGACCCATCACATTCAAGACTCGGCATTCCTCAGTATTTGGAAGAGAAAGTATCTTCAAGGAGCTTAACCTCCAACCATAGACCGTCGGTCTCCCGCACTCCTTCCTAACCGGAAGTGGCCCTACCCTACTCAAGAGGATAGACTTAGGATAACCATCGATGTTTGCCATCTGAGCTCTGGTGTTGTAACCTACGTGTCTTGTTATCGTACAGATCCCTAGATACCCTCTAGTCATGCATGACTCTCCACAAGAAATGCCATCCAGTTACAGTGAACGTTCGATGCACTTGAGGATAGTACACCACCTTGGCCAAAGGATTTGTTTTTAATTAGCGTTCTAAGAACGCATGAACTTGGTTCACCCACCCTACTCGACTTGAACTGATCGAAATCCTACAGTTTCCTATTTTTATAGTTTGAACTAATTGACGACCTTGATGACCTCAAGGGTTTAGGATTTCCTCCTGTAATAGCGCATGGCGCAACATTTACTCTAATCCCGAGTTCATAGTTTCATAAACTCATATTCATGTAAATACATTGTTTATAAGCGCCCACTCCTAAGTGGTTTCATATTCATTTACTCGGTTCCCAAGTTTGCACAACACACTCAAGTATCTAAAACAATTTCCCGTTATCCCAGAATTCAAGGGTTCTAGACTCTTAAGGTCTACAAAACGATACTAGAATCATCGCATGCAATGTAATCTGGATTCAAAATGCAGGTTTTCCCACTCTACTTGCTCATTACAAAACCATGACGGTTTTCGACCAACACAAAAACATTAACACCCTATTCCCTTTTCCAAGTCAATTTATTTCACAAGAGTTAATGAGGTAAAAATCATAAATTATAATAATAAAAGATTTGGAGTCTTTCTTACGACTTTAGAGATGACCAAACGCATGGTTGACCTCTAACTAAAGATATAGGACGAAAATGACTCTAGCTGGTTGCAACTACAACTTCGGCTGTTCAACTCATTAAGGTTTACGTCAAACATGCTTTAAAATCTATGATTTTAAACTCCTACACAACATGCACGTGGAGCAACGTGATTTCTCACAATGGAGCTATTGTTTCAAGTGCTCTAAGGGCAGTTTTACGTTGATATCTCAGTCTTAAAGGAAACTCTTTATAATTTACGTCTTTACCTACTGTTAGAAGTTTGTAGTTCACATTTGCATTTTGCAGTGATCATTCTTAGATGAATGCACATCGAGAACTATGCTCTTTCATAATAGGACATCAATCCTGAGAGGTAATGATCTATTTTCTAAGTTCTCAAATGCTAACAGGCAGCAACAATATTATTTCTGAGGTTTCTATTACCATAAGACAGCAATGAAGCATTTATAATGATTAACCTCACACAGATTCGCAGTAGAAGACATTGTCTTCACATTCGATTCATTGTAACATAATTATTCTTGCACAAAAGAGACATTTACTGGTCTATACCGAGAAACAGAAGAGAAAAAGGAAAAGAACCTGTTGACAGAGATAGAGATTACTGCGGCAAGTTCCACTTCCCCTTTGGCTAGTCATCCTCCTCTGGTTTACAAAACTCTCTCTATCTCCCTCTAACACAATGACAGTCCACTCCAAGCTATCCTCCTCTCTGCCGGACACAACTCACGACGAAGACAGGCTCCCACAATTCTCTTCTCTGTCGATCACTACACAGAAGCTTCCATTGTTCTCTCTCTGCTATTTCTCTCCTCAAGACAACAACAAACTCTCCTTCAATTCCCATCTCTCCCACTTCTTACTATCTCCCACTCCTCCCTCACTCATGCTTGCCAACTTTTACAAAAAACTCTCACCCTTTCCATGATGCAGAAGTAAAAAGAATTCCGTTTCTCTCTCTGTTGTTTTTCCTTATCCCCCACACCACGATAGTCTCCTTACTATTTTTTCTCCTCAACCCCCGATTTTCTCCCTCTCTCTACCTCACGATCTTCACATTCCAAGGCATACCTCGCCTATCTTCCTACCCGACGGGAGTATCTCACTTACTCGCCCACTACTCCTTCTAACTACCTTCTCCCTCTCCGATGAAGGCCTCCAACAAACAACAACTGCCATTTCCTAAACTCTAGCAACGACAGATTCCTCCTTTTTTTCTCTGTCGTTCTCTTTTTCTTCACCCCCCACGGTTTTTGGTTCCCATCATCCTCTCCAATGGCTTTAGAACTCACTCCACTCTCTTCCACGATGGAAAAGCTCCTCGAGCTGTGGTTAGTTAGCCTTTTACCAACAGCACACCTATGATTTCACTCCCTCAACGATGAGATAGCATCGGCATTAAATCCAACGGTTATACTTCTATCACAAACGCTGAACTTTCTCTCTCTCACCCACGGTGAAGGAAATTAAGGCATTCACCAACTACCGATACATGCCTAAGCTCAAGAAGGTTGTTTTAACTGAATATAACCAACTTTATTACTCACTACGACCACAAGAAAGATTAAAGCTCCTTCGGTGATGTGGCTTGCTAAAGGACATAACAACTCCGTCCTTACTAGAACAAAAAAAGCATTTAACTTTCCAAGACCAACTTAAAGATTGAATTGAGGAGTTAAACACAACAAGGTAGCAGATAAACAAATGCCTAAGGCATCTCTATGGTTGAATACGAAAAGGAGATAAAGACCATTCTAGATAAGAGACTCAAGGTCAGACCAAAAAAAACTCAGGGTCAAAGCTAAAAGAAAGTACTCATGCTAAACGACAACCATAACAAATTATTTCACGCTATGGTTTTAAATCGACATTCGTCGATCTACAAGAAAGGAATAAATTCACAACACAAGTTCGACGCGTTTTACGACAATCACGACGGATTGATCGTAACGCAATGAGTTTCCTACATCGTTAGACGCACAAAGCCGACTTCTCACATCTTTTGACTGCAAGACGAGATTCATGATTCCGCCACAAGTTGGTTTGTTAAATACTTATAAATGAAAATAATAGTGTCTAAATAAGTCGACTTGTTATGGTGGACTTACGACGACATTGACGACTCCAAGATTCTATATGACGACTTACTAGAAGGGTGTTACACCTTATCTTCCGACGTCGACATCTAACCCTAACTATCCCAGTTGAAAAACAAGACTCAAATAATGGCTTCAAGGTTATCTACCTGTTTGGCATTCTCAGTAACAAACACCCATGGTTAATTTCCAGAGTCTATATTCTCTCTCAAAGATACTTTCTCTTCCCGTCGAACACGGTCCACCTGTTCCTGCAACGACAGTCTCACACACAATTTTGTGGTCAAAGCACCTATGTTTCCAAATCAAATCATAATATATCCAAAACATCATTGCATTTATCAAAAAGACATTTTGTCTACAATATCACATTGATCATAATCAATAGACTTCTATAATTTCATAGAACTAACTTTGTAAAATAAATCATCAATTTCCATGTCGTCCACAACATATTATATCACTGTAATTTGCAAGAAAGTGAATAGCATAATTGTTTCCAAAAAGAGGGATGTAACAATACTCACTAAAGTAACTTATTTTACCATTAATCTAAAAGAGAATAGAAGAATGTTGTCTCCAAGTTGAGAAAGAGGTGTGTGAATAGTTGACTCATTTATTATGAAATTTTGTCTGAAGTAATGCAAAATCACTGCTTGCATTGTCAGTTCACCATGTCCTTATTTTGCATGAACAATCAAATTGGTTGTACATAGCTAAAGGTAATATAGAAGTTGTATAACTGATTTTTTCTGCTAGGACACTACACTAGTTCCCATATGGCACATCAAATCAGTTTGATTCTCACTATCTATACCCTCGTGAAGGGTAGGGCCACTTTCAATAGGAAGATCAGCGGGGGACTGTCAATCTATGGTTGGAGGAAAAGCGCTCAAGTGATGCTCTCCCTCCTACCTCCTACAGTTGAAATGCCAAAGACTTGTGATATAGAAGACATTGCATCATTTATTCATGTAATTGTATAAAGTTGTAAGTCACAAACTAATGCGACCTTCAAATATTGTACTGACTACAATTTATGTAATTCTAAAAATATTGGTTTTACTTCTTGCAAAGGAATATAAAGAAAAAAAAATCTTAGTGAAATGATTCATATTTATATCATGTATTTAAAATGATTTTCTTGAATTCAGATGTGGATGTTACAGCTAGAACAAAAATATTGTCTACTAATCTATCTTGTTGTTAAAAAAATAGTATGTAGCCTTTAGTTGAAAAATGGGCAAACCAATGATTATTGTTTTTCAAATTTGTAGTTATTGCATGTTACATTGAGAATTTCTAATAAACATCTCTTGCTTGCATGTATCTTTTTGGTTTCCATTTCCATTTAATACATTAATTCCTTGTCACAGGTTACTATTATGGTATTGGATTGTACAAAACTACTATTATTTTTGTAGAATCGACAAAAAAAATCAAATTTAGATTCATGCATACTAATAGAGATGTAATCAACACTCCAAAGCTCAAGTTTTGTTGAGCATCTCCAAAGCTCACATTCTATTTTGCACCTCTAGAGTTTAACATTTGTTCTATAGTTTCTAAAGTTGCTTTTTGTAGTTTCCTTTTGGAGATACCTTTCCATAGTTTATGGAGCTACTTTTCGTATTGCCTTTCCAAGTTGTCTTTCCAACACTCCAGAGCTCAAGTTTTGTTGAGCATCTCCAAAGCTCACATTCTATTTTGCACCTCTAGAGTTTAACATTTGTTCTATAGTTTCTAAAGTTGCTTTTTGTAGTTTCCTTTTCGAGATACCTTTCCATAGTTTATGGAGCTACTTTTCGTATTGCCTTTCAAAGTTGTCTTTCCATAGTTTTTGAAGATCTTCTGAAGTTTCCTTCTAGAGTTGCACCCAAAGTTGTCTTTGAAGTATTAAAAAAAGTTTGTTTTCAAATGTTTCATTTTTCTCTAGAAATTATTTATGTTTCTTTAATTTTATTCTGAAAGCATCCTTCTAACAAATGCTTGGAAAGTTGTTGTGTTTCTTCAGTCTGCCTCCAGAAGCATCCTTTCAATGATGCTCTAGAAGTTTGTGCGTGTTTTTTCTAAAATTTTATTCGTGTTTCCTCCATAAGCATCCTTTCAATGATGCTCTGGAAGTTTGTTGGTGTTTTTGTCAAAAGCATGCTTTCAACAATGCTTTGGGAGTTTGTTCGTGTTTCCTTCAGAATCATTCTTCCAACAATGCTTTAGAATTTTATGTGTCTTTTCTCTAGAAGTTTGTTGGTGTTTCCTTTGGAAGCATGTTTTCAACAATGCTTCAAAATTTTGTTTGTGTTTCCTTCGGAAGCATCCTTCCATCTAATACATTTATTCCTTGTGACAGGTTACTATTATGATATTGGATTGTACAAAATTACTCATAGTTTTGCAGGATCAACAAAAAAATTAAATTTAGATTCATGCATACTAATAAAGATGTAATCAACAATCCAGAGCTCAAGTTTTGTTGAGCATCTCCAAAGCTCACATTCTATTTTGCACCTCTAGAGTTCAACATTTGTTCTATAGTTTCTAAAGTTTCTTTTTGTAGTTGCCTTCTGGAGCTACTTTTCTATAGTTTTTGGAGTTACTTTCCGTATTGCCTTTCAAAGTTGTCTTTCCGTAGTTTTTGAAGCTCTTTTGAAGTTTCCTTCTAAAGATGCACCTAGAGTTATCTTCGAAGTATTAAAAAAAGTATTTTTTCAAATGTTTCATTTTTATCTAGAAATTATTTATGTTTCTTTAATTTTATTCCAGAAGCATCCTTCTAACAAATTCTTTGGAAGTTGTTGTGTTTCTTCAGTCTACCTCTAGAAGCATCCTTTCAATGAGGCTCCAGAAGTTTGTGCATGTTTTCTCTAAAATTTTATTCGTGTTTCCTCCATAAGCATCCTTTCAATGATGCTCTAGAAGTTTGTTGGTGATTCCGTTGAAAGCATGCTTTCAACAATGCTTTGGGAGTTTGTTCATGTTTCCTCCAGAAGCATTCTTCCAACAATGCTTTAGAATTTTATGTGTCTTTTCTCTAGAAGTTTGTTGGTGTTTCCATTGGAAGCATGTTTTCAACAATGCTTCAAAATTTTGTTTATGTTTCCTTCGGAAGCATCCTTCCATGTCTAATACATTTATTCCTTGTGACAAGTTACTATTATGATATTGGATTGTTCAAAATTACTAATATTTTTGTAAGATCAACAAAAAAAATCAAATTTAGATTCATGCATACTAATAGAGATGTAATCAACACTCCAAAGCTCAAGTTTTGTTAAGCATCTCCAAAGCTCACATTCTATTTTGCACCTCTAGAGTTCAACATTTATTCTATAGTTTCTAAAGTTGCTTTCTATAGTTGCCTTCTAGAGCTACCTTTCTATAGTTTTTGGAGTTACTTTCTGTATTGCCTTTCAAAGTTGTCTTTCCATAGTTTTTGAAGCTCTTCTGAAGTTTCCTTCTAGAGCTGCACCCAGAGTTGTCTTCGAAGTATTAAAAAAAGTTTGTTTTCAAATGTTTCATTTTTCTCTATAAATTATTTATGTTTTTTTAATTTTATTCCAGAAGCATGCTTCTTACAAATGCTTCAAAAATTGTGTTTCTTCAATCTGCCTCTGGAAGCATCCTTTCAACAATGCTCTAGAAATTTGTGTGTGTTTTCTCAGAAATTTTATTTGTGTTTCCTCCATAAGCATCCTTTCAATGATGTTCTAGAAGTTTGTTGGTGTTTCCGTCGAAAGCATGCTTTCAAAAATGCTTTGAGTCTATTCATGTCTTCTTCATAAGCATTCTTCCAACAATGCTTTGGAAATTTATGTGTCTTTTCTCTAGAAGTTTATTGGTGTTTCCTTTGGAAGCATGTTTTCAACAATGCTTCAAAATTTTATTCGTGTTTCCTCCAAAAGCATCCTTCCAACGATGCTCTAGAAGTTTATTCGTGTTCTTTAAAAAGCATCCTTGCAATGATGCTCCAGAAGTTTGTTCATGTTTCTCTGGAAGCATCTTTTCAATGATGCTTCAAAAGTTTGTTAATGTTTCCTCTAGAAGTATCCTTTCAACGATACTCTAAAAGTTTGTTTGTGTTTCCTCTGGAAACATCCTTCTAATGATGCTCTGGAAGTTTGTTCATGTTCCTTTGAAGCCATCCTTGCAAAAATGCTTTAGAAGTTTGTTCATGTTTCCTTTGAAAGCATCCTTCCAATGATGCTCCAAAATTTTATTCTTGTTCCTTCGGAGGCATCCTTGCAATGATGGTCCAGAAGTTTGTTTGTGCTCCTCCGAAAGCATCCTTTCAACAATGCTCTGGAAAAATATTTGGGTTTCCTCTAAAAGCATCCTTTCAATGATGCTCCGGAAGTTTGTTCGTGTTCCTCTGGAGGCATCCTTGCAACGATGCTTCAAAGTTCATTTGTGTTCCTCCAAAAGTATCTTTTCAACAATGTTCTAGAAGTTTGTTCTATTAATGATACCTCTAGAACTTTTTTCTTCATTTTGTTTGTGTTCTATTTTTTCAAAGATGTTCGTGTTTTGTCTCTCTAAAGCATCCTTGCAATGGTGCTTTCAGAGATCCTCTGTTCAACTTCTTCGGAGTACCTTTTCAATGTCACTACAAGTACCACCAATATTGAAGGAATTAGAATCATGTGGCATGAAGAAAGCAAAGATAACTTTGAAATATGGCCAAGTTATATTCTACTATTTTAATCTTAAATATAGCCACTAGTTTTTAACTAGTATATTTATATTTAAAAAATATATCTAAAGTACGCCGAGAGATATCCTTCTCGAGGCGCCTATTTTTTTTAATCATTTTACTGCACTTACCTCAAATCCTACAATTTGATATGTTTGTTTTACATGTAAAAAAATTGAGGCAATATAAATAGATTGTATGTGTGTCTTTTCATATGTCATTCCCTAACAGTTCTTTCTTTCATCTTAGTGCATAGTGATGGCTTCTATGAAACTGTCATCCACCTTTCTTTCCATCCAGCATGTATTTTTTTTATTCCTTTTGCCTTCTTTTTTTAGTTTTTTAATTTGTGGAGTGACTATTTGGTTTTTTTTAATAAAGATTCTAGATTGGAATCTTATAAGTTTACATAGAAATTCTGGAATCTTTCAGCTCCCATTCATGCTATGAATGTAGGAACGCCTCTCGGTGTAATCATAGATAAATCTACTTTTAGGAAAGGTAACTAAAAATAGAAGCTACCTGCACCAATTCACTTGTTATAGATGAGAGATTTTAGTAATGGTGTTTACTGAGAAAAATAAAAAATGTTGATCAACAGAAAATTGAAGTGAGAATATAATAGCACGAAAAGAATCTAAATTCATGTAGGAGGTGATATGGAAAAAAAGTTTGCATACCCTATCTATGCTACAATCTTTGTTGTTGTCATGATTGTACAAGTTATTTGCAGAAAAAATTGCTCACACATCTTAAAGAATCTCATCAAATGGTTTCTAGGTTTTGTTCTCTATCTCAACTTTCTAGAACATATTAAATTTTAAAATTTTATTAGAAAACGTGAAAGTTATGGCCCTTGACTGATGGGTTTTCATAAAATTCAACTTGAGAAAGTTAAATATGGAAATGAGAGAAGAATTTTAAGTACAATTAATTGATAAGTTTCACTGAGTCTTATCAAGGATAATTCCATAGAATAATCAATGAATACTTTCAAAGATGCAAAAAAGAGAAATGAATTGAAAAAATATAAGGGACGTTCATTATGGATAGAGTAGTAATAATAAAAAGAGAGCAGTAGTTTGCAGAAGGACCTACAAGAATTTATGTGTGGGGAAGATGATGAGACTAGAAATGTCTCATCTAAATTAATTTCTATTTTCTCCTAAAATTAGCATTAAAATTGGATTTAAATGTAGTTTTAAGAACTATTAGCTTATTTAAAATAGAATATAGGATATATACTAATTTATTTCTTAGAAGTCTATTGCAGTTCAATAGCTAACATTTTCTAATATTTCTTGAAAAATAGAATGCAATATGTTTAAAAATGATGCAGAATTAGCCTTGAATTGTTCCAGCCTTATTTCAGCCAACTTTGAAGTATTCTAAATTATTTGAAAAATCACTTCCAGAGCCAACTTTGGAAGCATTCCAGCTTCATTTTAGCTAACTTTAAGATGTTACAACTTCATAATTTGGATTAATCCATGACTTGACATTCTCTCAACCTTTTCTCCTAAAAGGTTGAAGATGAATTGTTATTGTATTTAAAATAGGGAAAAATAATAAAAGTAGAAAAAAATATATATATTCAATCTTTTCTCTTAAAAGGATGTGAATGAGTTGTCATTTTGTAATGAGAGAATAAAGGATGTTGTTCCTTTAGCATAGGAGTAGTAGAGAAAATAAAGCAATTTGTTCCTTTAGCATAGGAATAGTAGAGAAAATAAAGGAATTTGTTTCCTTTAGCATAGAAGTAAGAGAGATAGGTGTAGATAATAAAGGGATTTGTTCCTTTATCATAGGAATGTGAAAGAAAAGTGTACTTGTGCTTTCCGTGCTAATTTAGGGAGTTGGATGAAGATCTTCAATGTATAAATAAACCTCCTAACTCTAAAGAAAAAATATTTTTTTAGCAAATTTTAGAATAGAAAAGCTACAACGGTTTTTAGAAGAAAATTTGAAATATTTTGTTGAAGCTAATAAAAATATGGAGCATTGAGCAAAAAATTTGGTGAATAATCTTGGTCCAATTCCAAGGGAGGAGCAGGCTGCTCATCCTAAGAAAGAGGACAACATTTGGTATTTATTTTTTTGTTTATATTACTTTAGTTTTATGAATTTGTATTTATTTTAAATGTGTTAAATTAAATTTGTAGTGCAACAACTATTTAGTTTTATTTCTACATTTTTAATTAATGGAAACATGTTTTAATTTTGTAGTTTTACTTTATACAAATGTGTTTCAATTCTGTATGTGTGATTTTATTTCTAGTATGTAAATTCAATTACAATAATTCAATTATTTTACTTTCATTAGAAAGAACTGTTTGCAAACAAAATGTTAGGATTAAGGTGCCATCAACCTTGTAAATCCTATGTATTTAATTACTCTTAATATTATTTGTAAAAAATTCATAAGGGATGAAGTATTCACCAAGTAGCGATCTTGTTTCAGCCACATGTTTGATCCCGGTACCCGACGAATGTAGGTTATCCGGGGGATTGCAAGAGGGGTACCCTCTGTGGTGTCCAAGGGATGGCCCCCACGGAAGGGGGTCTGAGGGCCGTGCATTCCGATGGGGGTATGAGGGCAAAACCCCTGGAAGCCACATATATATATATATATATATATATATATATATATATATATATATTCTCATTGTAAATCTAGATCATTCATCATTAGGTCACAGATCTGATGATCGAGGTTATGTTGGCTTATCTTGCCCTAGAAGGCAACCCCTTTATGAGGATATTATATTACGGTTGTGTTGTAGTAGAGAGTTGAGACAGGAAAAATAGGTGTTGCTAGATTGAAGACTGAAGAGGAGATTGATAGTGTTGTATTGTAAACTCTATTGAAGTTAATACATACTAGTGCATCTCTTCTTGTGTGGATTTTTTCCCCAAAAGGGTTTCTCCACATAAACACTATGTTATGTGTTTTCTCTTCTATTTTGTTATTTCTTTGTGTTGATTTTTTACCATCTCCATTTTGGTTCTGCACATTTAAATATCTATATTACAATTGTAATTAGTTTTCCATTCATAGTTGTTTACCTTCATTTCTAACATTTGGTATCAAAGCGTTGTCAATTCTATGTCTTGGGTGGAAGTGTAAGGGTTTTTTGAGCTATAGTGGGAGTTCTGGTTGAACTTATTTTATAGATTTATGTAGAATCCATGACTACATCCTCATCCTGATTGGACATCAAAAAATTCAAAGGAACAGATTATGAGCTATGGAAGCTGAAAATGGAGGATCTCTTTGAAGAAAGTGATCAATGGTTGGTTGTGACAAAAGAGAAGAAACCCAATACTATCAGTCAAGATGAGTGGGACAAGATGGACAAAAGGCATAGGGTACAATCCAGTTATGTCTTGCAAACTCTGTCCTGTTGAATGTCTCTGCTGAGAAGACTACACATGCTTTATAGAAGCGGTTGGGTGAGATCTATCAAGTCAAGAGCCTAATAAATAAATTGTATCTCAAAAAAAGTTATTTTCCCTTAAAATGAAGGTGGGTGATTCGATAGTTGAGCACTTGAATACATTTAATTTGATTATGATTCAGTTAGCTTCTATGGATGTTAAGATAGATGGGGAAGATAAGTGATTATGCTTCTTTGTTCTTTGCCTGAGTCTTGGGAGAATTTCATTCTTGCTATCACTGCTAACTAATGAGTCAAATACATGACTCAGTTATTTCTATATATTTCCTATTTTAAGACTCTAACTTTACACTATGGCATATATATATAAATATTACTGTGATTATATTTGTCTTTTGGATGATTTATATGTATGCTTAGTATTTATTCCTTTAAATGAAATCTTTTGACTGATTGTTGTGAATTCTATTTTCAAATGCATACTTTATGAAATTCTTGCCCAAAGTTGTGTGTGATTGCATGAAAGATACAACAAAGGACATTCCAGAGGGCTCTGAATCCCTCAGGAGTTGCTTCCTTCATGAAGAACCCAAACCATGAAAAGCTCCAAATTCCTGCAGTGCTACAAGAGAGTCATCCTTCCCTTGAGTCGATGACTAACAAGGCCAATCCAAGGGTCACTTAGGAATCCAGCGATACACACTGGCCAACATGTCCAGTGGTTCATCCCAGTGACAACACTTATTGACAACCCTGAAGTCCAAGTCCACATGTCACTTTGTTTTATGATAATTGAAGTATCCATCAATTAGTGTCCATGCTACTTCAAAGATCTACTTAACTGTTGATAATTAGATTGATACGAATTCTTGATCTAAAGTTAGATTGCAAAGGACTGCTAGTGCATTAAATAAAGCAATTGGCTTAGTCCAAGTTTACTGTAGTTAGGAAAATATAGTTATTGCTTTCAATAAAAGCTCGGATGTGTAACATCAAACTTTATTCCAACATATAAAACCCTAACTGAAGCTGGTCATGAACAACTCTAAGGAATAGATAAAGTATAATTGCAGCTTAAATATGCCTTACACAATATTTCCATGATAACTTCGAATAAGGAAAAACATACATGAACATTACACTTGGAATACTCATAAAATACAAATATCACTAAACATGTTAGAATTCTAACCATGTAAATGAAATGAGATATTATGAGGAAGCTTACTTCAAGCTGTAAAGATATAAAATGATAATCTTCAAGAGAAGAAACACGCTTCTCTAGATCTCATAGAATCAAATGATATCATAATGTTCCTACACCATAATATCAAATCAAATTTGAAACAAAAATAACATCTAGCATCAACTTGATTCGATTAACTTTCAATTATAAATATGGCATATCAAGAAGTTAAGTTACATATCTTAGTTCTTGTGTAGGTTTCCTGAATAAGTGGCATCTCGATGGATTCCTCACTCTAGCTCCTCCCTTCATACACCCGAAGACGAGAGAGCATCATAGAAACGACATCCACCCTACCATGAAGCCAAGCTTCCATGTGCTTGTTGCAAGTATAAGGTAAACCAGTGTTGTCATTGATGTCAACATACTCATATTGCTTTGACAAGAAGGATTCAATGAGCAGTGTGCTGAGGATATTGAGAAAATTAGCCTCAGTTAGGAACAGTAAAGAACAGTGATGAGAAGAAGGTAAATGTACTGTATAGGATGCGAACCAGAGGATGCGGATTAAAGGGTTTGTAGATATGGGTCTTGAGATGCTTCAGTCAAGATTTCAGAGGTCCGCATGAAGATCTGAAGGAGTTGTGGCTGTCGGTGTAGAACCAGTTCCGGCAAGTATTCAGAGGTGACAGAGGATCACAAAAGGTCCGGTGAGGTCCGGAACTGTATAATCCTAATTTGCGGATTGGAAGGAGTCTTTGGGATGTCCTTGTGATGTGCCATCTCGAGTTGTGTATGATTTGGAGGTCCGGAAGTACCTCTTGCATTATGACAGTGGCGACAGACAGTATTCTTGAAGTTCCGGATAAGGAGGATAAGAGATTTCAGTAAGTAAAGGAAATGCAGACGTACCTGGTCATTCAGGCAGGCTTGTGAAGGTTCCTGGATCATGTTGAGGTCGTGTTGTTGGTCCGCATTGACAGTAGAGCCCAGAATTGAAGATATTCTTCCGGATGAAGTTTTTGCTTTGTTTAGCCGACCGGATGAGTTGTTCATCCTGCGAATGTTCT
The DNA here is from genome assembly GCA_027924645.1 of Cunninghamia lanceolata. Taxonomy (NCBI): domain Eukaryota; kingdom Viridiplantae; phylum Streptophyta; class Pinopsida; order Cupressales; family Cupressaceae; genus Cunninghamia; species Cunninghamia lanceolata. The sequence continues at coordinate 1,942,396 of BSBN01001122.1, forward strand.
TATGGTGGCCGACCGGATGTGTCATTCATCTTGCGGATATTCTTATGATTGATTGCCGACTTAGATGATTGTTCCTAAGTTGATGTCTTGTATAAATAAAGATTTGTGAGTTCATTTTGAAGTGTGGCTTATGAGGAAAAAGGTGAAGTAGCGAAGAGAAGTGCAGAAGGAAGAGCAGATGTTTCTGGGCTTAATGGAACTGATCCGGACATGGTAAAGATGTCATTCTCCAGTTCAAGACTATGATTCTTATCACTTGGTAGACAATGTGTCTCCTTGTAGGCAGTGGGCCTCTTTGTGAGCAGTGTGCTCGGGCAGTGAGCCCTAATTGGCATGTGCCATTTTGTAATTCCTTATTCTTCTAATAGAGAATAATCTTTGGGTTAATCACCCCGTGGTTTTCTCCCTTAACCGGGTTTCCATGTCAAAATACTGTGTCATGTGTTTCTTATTTCATGATGATATTTGTCTGTTTGATTCAATACTGCTTTGATTAAGAAGAAGGTTCAAAAGAAGTAATAATTAGGATAACTAATTCACCCCCCCCCCTCTCAGTTATCAACAAATGGTATCAGAGTGAGGTTCCTCTGAAAGAAGCTTAACCGCTTGAGGAGATCTAGGATGTCGTCATACAAAAAGGATAGTCCGAAGTTCGATGGAACCAATTTTACTCTCTGGAAGGGTCGCATGAAATGTCACCTGGAATGTATGGGAAAAGCATACTTGGCCATGGTTTCAAAACCATATGTACCTCCACAAGGTGGTCTGACAACTTTGAATGAAATCACAGAAGCTGAAAACAATCTGCGGACCAAGGAAGCTCTTCTAAGCGCATTGAATGACTCAGATCTCTCAAATGTTATTGACCTACCAACTGCATATGAGATCCTGACTAAACTGGAACTTCTGTATGAAGGAGATGAGTTTGTCAAAAGTGCAAGGTTGCAAAGTCTGAAAGGGAAATTCGAAAGATTAAAGATGAGAGATGATGAAAACATCACTACTTTTATGCCAAGAGTGAATGAACTAGTGTGTGGAATTAGAAATGCTGGTGGAACTCTGGATGAAAATGAGATCGTTTGCAAAATCCTTAGATCCCTTCCTGCTGCCTACAAAATCAAGGTTGCTGCAATTGATGAATTCAGAGCCCACACAACTGTCACAAGAGAACAATTGGCTGGCAAGCTAGCTACATTTGAAATGACCGAGTTTGGAGATGATCTTCCCAAGACTGAATCTGCTTTCAAAGCCAGTGCCTATGTGAAAGGCAAACAGAGAATTGATCCGAGAGAAAACTCTTCAAGGAAGATGACATGGTATGATCAAGCAAGAAGAGACATGGAAGAAGAAGAAGCAGAAACAACTCAACTTGAAGCCCTCATTGCAAAAAGACTACCAAGAGGATCCGGTAAGTATGAAGGAAAACTACCCTTTAAGTGCTTCAACTGCAATAAGATTGGTCATTTTGCTTCAAGATGTCCGGAAAGATCTGCAAGGTCTAATACTAACAGACAAAGGTTTCAAAAGAATTGCTATTATGTTCATGAAGAAGATGACAATGAAGGAGTAACAGATGATGAATCAGAACTAGGAAGCAAATCCGGAAATGAGTGGGTGTTTATTGCCATCAAGGAAGAAGATTCAATACTCTCTGAATCTGTCAATCACAAAGTTGTTGAAAAAGCTTTGGCTGCTCAAGTGGAAGAAAAGGATGATTGGGTTATTGACAGTGGATGTTCTCACCATATGACTGGTGACAAGAATAAGTTCTTGAATTTGGAAAGGTATGAAGGAGGAATGGTAAAGTTTGGTGACAATTCTGCTGGCAGAATCAGAGGCAGGGGAACTATTTCCTTTGATGGAAAGAGCAAAACAGGTAATGTACTATATGTTGAAGGATTGAAGCACAATCCTCTCAGTGTTGGTCAGTTAGTAGACAAAGGCTATGATCTTCGGTTTAAGAATGGAAAATACAGAATCTTTACAAGCTCCGGAACTGAAATTGCATCCAGTACTCAGATAAAAGGTAATATCTTTCATCTGGTTGGTTCAAATAAAAGTTGTTTGTTTGTTCAAATTGATCAGAGTTGGTTATGGCATAGAAGAATGTGTCATGTAAATTTTGATAACATCATCAAGATAAGCAATACTCAGGCTGTAAGAGATCTTCCAAAATTGATGAAACCTACAAATAGTTTGTGCAAAGAATGTCAGCTAGGTAAACAAAGCAGAGTCTCTTTCAAAAGCAAGGATTAGTCTTCTACCGGATTGTTGGAATTAGTACATACTGATCTCTGTGGTCCGACAAGAATCAAGAGTCTGCAAGGTGATAGATATTTCATGTTGTTAATTGATGATCATTTCCGGATGATGTGGGTTACCTTTCTAAAAGAAAAATCTGAAGCATTTGAGAAGTTCAAAATCTTCAAAGCTTTGGTAGAGAATCAAACCGGATTAAAACTAAAGTGTCTAAGGTCTGATAGAGGTGGTGAATTTACATCTGGAGAGTTCATTGACTATTGTGAGAAGCAGGGTATAAGGAGACAATTGTCTGCTCCTAGGACTCCACAGCAGAATGGAGTAGTTGAAAGAAAGAACCGGACCATCCAGGAAGCTCAGATGTTCTGGAAAGAAGCTATCAGCACTGCAGTCTACACTCTAAATCGAGTTCAAATCAGAAACAATACCGGTAAGACCCCCTAAGAACTCTGGTTTGGCATCACTCCCACTGTGAAATATTTTAGAGTATTTGGTAGCAAGTGTTATATCAAAAGAGATGAAGATCTAGGAAAGTTTGATGCTAGAAGTGATGAAGGAATTTTCTTGGGCTACTCCACTCAAAGCAAAGCATACCGGTGTTACAATAAGAGACTGAGGAAGATGATAGAAAGCACTAATGTGAAAGTTGATGAAGGAATTGAGAAGCTCTCAAGATTTTATGAATCTGATGAAGATGACGAAGACAGTGTTCAAGGAACTCAATCCTCTCCGGTAAGACAGAGTCAGCCTGATCCGGTAAATCAGGAAGAAGAGATAGGTTTGAATGAGCCTGATCAAGAAGCAGTAGTGCAGGATACTCCCAAAATTCCAAGGTATGTGACACTAAACCACTCTGAAGATCAGATCATAGGGGACAGAAGCAAAGGTGTGCAAACTAGAAGGAATGTTGCTCAAAATCAGGATGAATGTTGTCTGATTTCAAAGATTGAACCTAAAACAGTAAATGAAGCCTGCAATGATGAAAACTGGACTAAAGCAATGAAAGATGAATTAATGCAAATTGAGAAAAATCATACTTGGGATCTTGTTCCCAGACCTAGAGACAGGAGTGTGATTGGAACCAAATGGGTCTTCCGGAACAAATTAAATGAAGCTGGTAAAGTAATCAGAAACAAAGCTAGATTGGTCTACAAAGGCTACTCCCAAATAGAAGGAATTGATTATGAAGAGACCTTTGCTCCCGTGGCAAGAATTGAAGCAGTCAGATTATTTCTTGCATTTGCTGCCTTCAAAGACTTCAAGGTATATCAGATGGATGTCAAGTCTGCCTTCCTAAATGGTGATCTGGAAGAAGAAGTTTACATTGAACAACCGGATGGATTTCAATTATCTGACAATGATGATATGGTCTGTAAGTTAAAGAAAGCATTGTATGGATTAAAACAAGCTCCAAGAGCATGGTATGAAAGGTTGGATAAGCATCTTGTGTAGATTGGATTCAGCAAAGGTACTGCTGACAGTAACTTATATTTCAAAATTGATCATGAAAACATTTTGATTGTTGAAGTGTTTGTAGATGATATCATTTTTGGAGGAAGAGATAGTATGTGCAAAACTTTTGCAAATCAGATGAAATGTGAGTTTGAAATGTCTATGCTTGGTGAAATGAATTTCTTCTTGGGTCTGCAAATTACTCAAACAAAGAAAGGAATCTTCATTTCTCAGACCAAATATGTGAAAGAATTGTTAAGGAAATTTGGTATGGAAGATTCAAAACCAATGAACACTCCCATGGCAACTGGATGTAAGTTGAGCAAAGATGATGACTCTCCAAAGGCAGATCAGACAATGTATAGATCAATGATTGGTGGATTGTTGTATCTCACTCAGACCAGACCAGATATAATGCAGGCTGTTGGTCTTGTGGCAAGATTCCAGGCTGATCCTAGAGAATCTCATGTTATGGCAATCAAAAGAATTTTTAGGTACTTGAAAGGAATAGTTGAGTATGGTCTATGGTACCCTAGAGATCTGGATTTCTCTCTTCATGCTTACACAGATGCAGATTGGGTAGGAGATGTAGATGATCGAAAGAGCACCAGTGGTGGAGCATTCTTTTTGGGGAAGAGATTGGTTTCTCGGCTAAGCAAGAAACAAGATGTAATATCTCTGTCTACAACTGAAGCAGAATACATTGCAGCAGCAAGTAGTTGCACTGAAATCCTATGGATGAAGCAGATGTTAAGAGATATTAAAATTGAATATGCGGAGCCTATCACAATTTTCTGTGATAATTCAAGTGCAATTAATATTTCCAAGAATCCGATATTACACTCTAAGACTAAGCACATATCTATCAAGTTTCATTTCTTGAGAGAACAAGTGAACAAGGAAGAAGTCAGGTTGGAGTATGTTCCCTCCAAGGATCAGATTGCAGATATCTTTACTAAACCTCTTCCCAAGGACTCTTTTGAATATCTCCGGGAGAAGTTAGGGGTCATGGCCCCTCCGGTGATAAACTAGGATGCACTGATGTGCATCAGTCCGGTGGATATCACAGTCATATCTTGTGATCCGGATTGATGATGGCGAGCTGCTACTAAAGGGGAGTAGCTGGTATGATTCTGATATGTTAAAATTGCAAGTATGAGCCCTTTGCCATTGATGTCAAAGGGGGAGAGAAGACATGTGAAAAACAAGTAGCTGATGATCAAAAGAGGAGCAGTAAAATGAGGAGAAGACATGTTGCTGATAGGGGGAGAAGTGACAGAAAGGAGAAGTTTCTTGTCTTGATGGTTTTTCACATCATATGTTGCCATCAATGACAAAGGGGGAGATTGTTGCAAGTATAAGGTAAACCAGTGTTGTCATTGATGTCAACATACTCATATTGCTTTGACAAGAAGGATTCAATGAGCAGTGTGCTGAGGATATTGAGAAAATTAGCCTCAGTCAGGAACAGTAAAGAACAGTGATGAGAAGAAGGCAAATGTACTGTATAGGATGCGAACTGGAGGATGCGGATTAAAGGGTTTGTAGATATGGGTCTTGAGATGCTTCAGTCAAGATTTCAGAGGTCCGCATGAAGATCTGAAGGAGTTGTGGCTGTCGGTGTAGAACCGGTTCCGGCAAGTATTCAAAGGTGACAGAGGATCACAAAAGGTCCGGTGAGGTCCGGAACTGTATAATCCTAATCTGCAGATTGGAAGGAGTCTTTGGGATGTCCTTGTGATGTGCCATCTCGAGTTGTGTATGATTTGGAGGTCCGGAAGTACCTCTTGCATTATGACAGTGGCGACAGACAGTATTCTTGAAGTTCCGGATAAGGAGGATAAGAGATTTCAGTAAGTAAAGGAAATGCGGACGTACCTGGTCATTCAGGCAGGCTTGTGAAGGTTCCTGGATCATGTTGAGGTCGTGTTGTTGGTCCGCATTGACAGTAGAGCCCGGAATTGAAGATATTCTTCCAGATGAAGTTTTTGCTCTGTTTAGCCGACCGGATGAGTTGTTCATCCTGCGAATGTTCTTATGGTGGCCGACCGGATGTGTCATTCATCTTGCGGATATTCTTATGATTGATTGCCGACTTAGATGATTGTTCCTAAGTTGATGTCTTGTATAAATAAAGATTTGTGAGTTCATTTTGAAGTGTGGCTTATGAGGAAAAAGGTGAAGTAGCGAAGAGAAGTGCAGAGGGAAGAGCAGATGTTTCTGGGCTTAATGGAACTGATCCGGACATGGTAAAGATGTCATTCTCCAGTTCAAGACTGTGATTCTTATCACTTTGTAGACAGTGTGTCTCCTTGTAGGCAGTGGGCCTCTTTGTGAGCAGTGTGCTCGGGCAGTGAGCCCTAATTGGCATGTGCCATTTTGTAATTCCTTATTCTTCTAATAGAGAATAATCTTTGGGTTAATCACCCCGTGGTTTTCTCCCTTAACCGGGTTTCCACGTCAAAATACTGTGTCATGTGTTTCTTATTTCATGATGATATTTGTCTGTTTGATTCAATACTGCTTTGATTAAGAAGAAGGTTCAAAAGAAGAAATAATTAGGATAACTGATTCACCCCCCCCCTCTCAGTTATCAACAGTGCTACCTCACACAAGCAGCCTGACCCATCCCGAGGAAACTAGTTCCTCAAGGTCGACATACACGATAGTGAACTTAACCATGCAGTTCTACCCATTGCCCATTCAAACATATAGAAAGAAACTATAAATTCAAATGGTGTTCATAATTTCAAACCATTGGAAACAATAAGTTTTCCACTTGAAATCCTCCATATGTCAATCATGTATGATGGCTTGTCTAGCATTTAAGTTTTCCTTACTTGGTTTATGGCTCCAAATTTATTTTCATAATTCTCAGATTTGACGTGGGTTTCATTTTGATCAAGAGGATTATGTCTTCATGCATTGTCTTAAAAGAGGGTTTAAATATATATTTAAACCCTCTTTATGTGCTATAAATTAATATTTAAGATAATTTCATTCAATTTAATAATAGCTTGTTCAATAAAAATAATAAATATTTCTACAATCTCAAAATAATTTTACTATGTGTTGCATAAATTCACCCCAAGATAACTTTTGATTACCTTCAGTCGCTCTAATGTTTCAGTTTAGAAATTCCCTCAAAATTCCATATTAGACTTTTATGATAGATTTGGAGGAAGATAAAATAAATAATTGACAACTTTAAAAAAAAAAACAAAGGTTTATTAATTTATTAGAATTCAGCGCATGGCTGCATAGAGGCATCTCTAATGGAGGTGCCTCCATTGGAGTGGTCGCCTCCAATGAAGGTGCCAACAACAAGTAGATTTAGCCTGTATTTGAATATCTGGCTCAATCAAACAAATATGTTTTTCTGGGTAATTTCCATTAATTTGTCTGTTGTAATTTATTTCATGTCTAGCTATTCTCTAGAAAGAAAATTTGAGATTCATCCTGTGTATTTTTTTTCTCATGCCTTGTTTATATCTTGATTTTTGTTCTTCTCTATCGTTGTTCACAGGTTAATTCTGGATAGAATACTTCTAAAGAATTTATACAATTGCCTAATGAGTATCACCATTGATTGAACAACATTTAACAAATACATTTCTATTTTCCTTAGTACTCTATTATGATCAAGACAAAACCTCTGTATGTACTGAAGACAAGAGAAAAGATCAAGGTAAAATAACAATACAAAATGCATAAAAACACAAGATATACCTTGAAAAATTTTCCACTCCTTGATAAGGTCGAGAGCTTAGCACCCACAAGCTCTAGCTTCACCCATGACTATGCTTCTCAATGTGAAATGCTCTCAACACTAATGCAAATCAACACATAGCCTAGCTAAAATGAAGAGGATGAGAGAAATTTGGGCATAATAACACTACTCAAAAATTAGATGTCAAAATGGCTTGTGGAGGCTTGTATTTATAGGCAAATTGGAGGGGATTTTGATCCAACAGTGGAGATTCATTGTTGAGATCAATGGATGAGATTGATTGTGAGATAGAGGGCTAGGATTTGATCAACAAATTTGGAGGGTGGAGAATAAAAATGAATCTTTTATTCATTTTGAGGAGGACTTAGCATTAAATGTGATTAAGATGGATGAGGAAATATAAAATTAATTTCCTTGGGATGAGTTGGAATTAAAATTTTCATTTTATGTGGAGTTGTGAGAGACATGTGACACATGCACATTTTTGGTCTCTTACATTTGTAAGTTAAGAAAGAGGAAGATGTTTTATGAAAATGGTAAAAATGAGTTGGAGTGAGTTGGAGTGTTTATGAATATTTTGTAATTTTTAATTTGTGGGTGTGGGAGAAGGTGTTAATCATTCTTTGACCAAGTTAATCAAGGTGATTAACTTAGTTAATGTGGCTAGAAAAAAATAGTGGATGAGGAAATCAGGGTTTAGGATTAATTAAATAATGATTTATTTAATTAATCCAGGTCTAATGGTCATGTAGGCTAGGGTAGCTAATTAAATAATAGGTATTTAATCAACTAGGTTAGGGGTAGGCTAATTAGTAGGCTTAATTAATCAGATAAACTTGATTTATCTAATTAATTAGGTTTAGGGAAGTGGATAAACATTGTCATATTTATTTAATTAATTGGAAAATTGTTAGGTGTGACAATTGAATTAATTAAATTAATTCAATTTTAGGGATGAATTGATGAGGGACAAGTAAATGATTTTGGAGTAGGGTGAAATAATTAATTAAATAATAATTTAATTAATTAATTAGATGAGGAACTAGTGTTTTTGATTATATTGGTAAAGCGGGTTTTGAAGGGGCCCCAAAACCCTTTACAAAAAGACATTGACTGAGAACAGTAAGCCAACCAGACGCCAACCGAAAGCTACATAAATAGCAAAAGCATAGAAATATAGCAAAAAAGAACATCCCAGATTAAGTCATTTTCTTAAGGGTCTATGTTGCCTCAAGTTCCTGATCATAGAATTCCTCATGCAACTTGGCGAAGTTTATCAGCTCTTTTTTCTCCTCCTGAAACTACTTCCCCTTGTGCATGTTGAAGGGCCAATGTATCCTCCATAGCTACTTGTTTAGAATTTTTATTTAGTGCCTTCCTCTTTGTCCTGTATGCCTGGGTCTTCCACATTCAATATTTCATCAGCTCTAAAGTCTTTGAACTAATCTTTTCTAAAATCTTTGAGTTTCTCTATTAACACCTTCATTCCCTTTAAATTGTTTTGAATGGTTAACTTAATGATATGCATCATCTTCTCCAGATTGTTATTGACTTCCACTAATTTTTCCTCCAAGTACTAGACTCCCGTGCCATACTCTTCCCTCATCTTTACCATTCGCACTCAATTTCTTCCATTTTCGATATGGCTTCCCAATTCTGGAAAATTAGTTTATCCTGTTCAACCGAGGTATTACCTCCTTTCCCCAGGCTTTCCTACATGAGCTACAATTTTATGTTGATTCTGTTGATTTCGACAAAGAACCATTTAGTCATCTTGTGTTGTGAGTTAACAACATTTTTCACCAGCCCAAACACCTCCTCCACTTCATCTCTATTTTTAGCTTTGGCTAATAAAACATCAAAGTCCTCAGGGAGATTGCAAGACGGGTCAGGGAATCTCAGGAAAACACAGTCCAATGTTGGGATCAGAAGTATGCAAAGTTTTACCACATATTTCCTTAGCTTTGAAACCACTCTCCATACCCTTATCAACCATATCATCATGGTTCCCCTATTTCTGAGAGTTCTTGTCACCACCCGGCTCAAACCCCATTTCCTCATTCCCTTTCTCAAGAAAGTGTTTACCTTTCTTCACCGACACTGGGGTTTTCCTTTTCATAGGCAGACTCTTCTTACCTTTACTCACCTTGAGAGAGGAGTTAGACTCATCCCCCATCTTCGACCCAGCCAACCAGGAGATATTCACTTCTCTCTTTTTAGTTCTTCTTCTCTTTTTTCTACAGCCAACTTCACTTTCCTCCTCTTCTTCCATAACCCACTCCTCGTCATCATATTGGGTTTCCTCGTCACTAGACACCATACACACCTTTCTCTTGGCATTGTGCTTGTCCTTAAGCCCTTTTCTAAAAGTATTGTTTTTCATATATTCCATAATCAAAAGAATAAGGCCTTCATGCAATATGGGCAACTTAGTGTTTCTATAGTTTTCCTTTAGTCCATACTCCAGCAAAGAAAGCAAATAAAACGAGATGGAGACATACATACCATGGCAGAAAGGGTTGAGCAGATTAAAGTGATCGTTGTAGAGTGTAATGTACCTCCATTCCAAGGTGATATACCACATAATCACCTCCACCACCTCGGCCCATATCGACTTAATTGAAAGGCGATTATACCCTCCAGACTCCAGCTTAACCAGCTTGTCACGCTCATTGCCCTTGAAAAAATTATTCAGGACTTCCTCACTATTTTTCCTTTCACAGAAGAATTTTTTCCTATTGGTAGACAACCTAGTGACCAAAGAAATGAAGTCTTCTGTTATGGTAATCTCCCAGCCATAGGTCATGACCTTCCTGTTCTTATAATTCTTCACAAACAACTCAATGACATTAGGTCGACCCCATGTAATTATTCCATATAGGGAGTTAAACCACCATCCTCCATGATTTTCCACACCTTTTACTTCTGACGGACCCCTTCATAGTAAGAGGGCTCAACTCTTTTCCTCTCACCACCCATGATAAAATTCAAACCCTTGTTTCCTTCGCAACCACCACGGAGAAGAAAGATAACAAGATGAAGCGTGTAATGAAAACTCAACCCAATAATCCTACCCATAATCCTTGTGGCCTAACTCTTCGTAAAAAGTAACCCTTCATACCCTTTGAGATCATAATGATCTCTTCATTACTCCTTGAGCCTCATTCCTTGTTTGCAATCATTAATAATCATCTCCTTAACCTTTCTTGGGGTTAATTCCACATCACCCCATATGGTTTTTGATTGGCTAGTGACTCCAAGGTTGGCAAAGATATCTACTACTTTATTTCCTTTGCAAAAAATATGAGAAATATAGATCTCATCAAAGGTCCCTAAAAGCTTAATAGCATCTTCAATAAAGGTCTCTATAGACCAACTAGGTTTTAGGGAATTCATTAGGTAGTTGATGATGTTATTGGAATCCCCTTCCACCTAAACTTTTCTATACCCTTTAGCATGAGCAAGAGCAATCGCGTGATAGGTCGCCGTAGCTTCGACAAAGTGGTTAGTCTGGGTACCTAGAGGGAGTGCCATAGCTACTAAAAACCTACCACAATCATCTCTAATCACTCCCCCACTTCCAGCAGCTCCAGGGTTCCCTTTCCCTGCCCCATCAAAGTTAATTTTGATCCACCCCTTAGGAGGCAATTTCCACATCACTTCCCTGCAGGGTTGTTTCATACGTTTAAAAGGTGTGGAAATATCTTCAAGGATATTCCAGTTCTTAGAGATATCAACCTCCGCCTGTGACACCTCTAGATTGGTTCCTTGAGAAAGTTGCTCTTCAACCCTGACTTTAAAATTTTCCTTAATGCATCTGACCACCTTGAAAAACAAATTTTTTGAATCCAGGATAATCTCCATGAAAACTCTATTGTTCTGCTCCTTCCATAGACTCCAGGCAATATGAGGGATTAGACGAGGAATTGGTGTTATGAATGATGTCAGAGGATAGTTAGATGGTTAAGACATTTTTAGGTGTCTACATTTACCCCTATTTGATGTGGCGTCGTGACCTAGTAGGGATATGGCATCAAGTCAAAGAATTTGCCCCAACTACCGGGAAGGAATAAAATGGATGAGGGATGCCCCCTCAAGAAGTTGGGTGAAAAAATAAAAAAAATTGGGTGATCTCTCGAAAGGAGAAAATGATGGTGAAAAATGGATAGAGGACAGAAAAACAGGTTGACAGGAAGAAAAATGGGCTTGAAAAAGGTTATGTTTTGCACCCTGTAGAGAGAAAAGTGTGTTGGAGGATGACATGGCATGCTATAAATAGAATATGTGGGCCCAAAGTGCCACATTTGCACACATTGAGCTTATTAGACAAGAGAAGAGGAGAGGAGATGGTTGCGCAACCACCATTCCCACGCTATGAGCATCGATCCGAGCGAGTTCGTACTTACTTGAGACCGCTAGCAGACCCACGGGTATGTGGACTATCCTTGACTTTGTCAATTTTAGGGTTTCAGGTCATTTATTACATAGGAAAGGGTAAATTAGGCAGACTGGCACCATAATGCAAACGTTCGACACCATCTGCAGCTAGATTGGTGCCATCCTCTAGATTGGTGCCATAGGTCGAGGGGAAATTTTGGGGGTTTTGGCGCCATTTCAAGTTTTTGTGGCATCATCTTCTCGAATGGTGCCATCTTGAAATGGAGTTTTTCGGCGAAATGGTGCCATCAATGAAATTTGTGGCACCAAACTATGGTTTGGCACCCTAGGTCGAATAGTTAGCCATTTGGTGACATATTCTGGCGCTTTGGTGACATATTCTGGCACTTTGGCACCATCATCTGGAATGGCGCCAAACCTAGAGTTTGTGGTGCCATCCTTTGGAGTGGTGCCCTAGGTTTTGGGAGTTAAATGGCATTGTGGCACCAAACTCTGGTTAGGCGCCAAAGTTGGGAGAATTGGCGCCATCCTCAAGATTGGTGCCAAAATGGGTATAAGTGGTGTCATCCTCCGAATTAGCACCAAAATGGGGAAAAGTGGCGCCAAAAGTTGTTTTGGCACCATAGGGGCTAGGAATGGCACTATGGAAATGGATTAGAAGATAAATTAGTTTTTTTATGATTATTTTACGGATGCAGATTGATGGGCATATTGTGGCTTTGCAGGAGCGACGAGTTCCCACAATTATGAGGTTGTTAGATGGTTTCTATCAGGCTACATTGGCTAATTTAGGGAGATTGGGCCTACAGACAGTGTCCGAGATGCCTATCATATGGGCACATAGGGCCATGATGACGGCCCTAGTGGAGCAATGGCAGAGCAAGACATGCTCCTTCCTCCTACCCATGGGTGAGATCACCATTACCTTGTAGGATGTGTATCGGATTCTAAGGTTGCTGATTGCTGGAGTGTGGGCCACCTATGACATTGCCAGAGGACAAGAAACCCTTGATAGGGCCTTTTCCCCAACTCACTCAGTTTTGACATGAGATCGATGATAGATGAGCTATGCTCAGACTTTGGCAATGGGATTGGATGACTTTACATTATTTTTGTCTACGGTGATTGGGGGTTTGGTGATGTGGGAGTGACGTGCATAGGGCTTCTTAGTTGGCTAGGGGGAGGAGATTGAGTAGATGATGTTGTATGCTCAAAATTGTGACTCTGGTTGCCTAGAACTGTCAGGTCGGATTTCGATACACACACGAACCCTTCTCTCCTTGCCATGGGATGATCCGCCACATCACTCTCTCTCTCGTGGAAGTGGTCAGTCGAGAGGAGGCAAGACATGGTGGGGGTCTGGCTCGTTGGAGAGCTAGACTTCACAGAGAGGGGTCGACAAGTTATGTGGCCTTTGTTGTTGTGTGCTAAGTTGAATGTTTCATTCGATGATAGTTGTTATTGAGATAACCCTATGACCCGAAGGGTCACTCAGTTTCTCTTCTGCTGTTGGGGTTTCTTCTATTCCACCTTTGTGCAGGCAAGCGATTACTCTCATTTATGTCCTCTTGTCTTTCAATGCATTGAATGAGTTCTCATTGTATTTAGAGTTTTCTTTGTTCTTCTATCAACAAGAGGACAAATGGATCTTTTTGTGGTAGGGTAAATGTCTCTTGTTGTTGTTGTGGATTGATTTCCTCAATCTCAACATGGATAGCCATCACCCACTCTCCTCTCACTCCTAGGCACATTCGTGAGCCAAGATAGAGGTAAATGTGTGATGACCAACCTTAACTTGACTTAGGGTTTTGACCTAGGGTTTGGTTATAATTTGACTTGTTTTTACCTTGTGATGTGATCAAGGGTTTGATTGAATCGTTTGCCATGGTTTACCTCGTGATGGTATAGAGGGTTTGCAAGTGTCTTTTCTAGGGTTTCTATATGCATGCAAAGCTAAATGATATGCAAACGTGTTTTTGTGCTTTTTTAGTATTTTGGAAATGAAAAGTGCTCTTTAATCTATGAAAGGGAAATATGAATGCAAGATAATATGACTTTTCCTAATGCAAGTTTAATCTATGTTTTTGGGTTTTTGATTGTTTTGAAGTAATCTAATCTAAAAAGGGAAATTGCTTCTTCAAATAATCTAGATCTAGGAATATGAAAACAATTATTCTAACATGCAAGATCTAACTATCAAGGAAAAAGCAAATATTTACTATTCCCAAGAGCAATTTTTGGTTTTCTAATTACTATGAATTGAATAAAGCAATGAAGGAACCTGAAAGAATGAAGATTTGTGTGACTCCACTACTCTCAGAAATCCTTGATATTGGCAACCTCGAGTCCTTTTGAAGTAGCGGGAAGACCTCTTGCAACAAAATGACACAAAGAAGCAAAAAAAGAAGCTTGTTGAAGCTTGAAAGAGCTCAATGAGAGCTTGGGTTGAGCACAATGGCGTTGAATGAAGCAGCGTAACGATGCTTGGTTGAACAATAAATAAAGCAAAAGGCACCTTCGTCCTATGAGAGCATTAGAATGCTAATTTGGAGAGAAAAAAGTAGCAAGAGCTGTGTGCACAATGAATTTGCCTCCTTGGAAGAGATTTGAAGCTATGCAACAATGAAAGCTTTGAAGCTTTGAAAAACTAAAGAAAGAAATGAAGAAAGAGGCTCAAAGGCCTGTGAAGAAGCTTGAAAAAGCTTGTGAAGATGAGAAGAGTATTCTCCAACTTGCTCAACTTGGAAAATAATGAAGAGGTGAGGGGTATTTATAGGTTAGAAGAAGGGATGAGAGGTGGAATTGATTGAGAAGTTAACTCAATTGATTGATGAGTTAACAAACATTGATTGGGGAGTTAACAAGGTTGATTACCCAGTGAATTCAGCTAACTATGGAGTGATAAATCAATAATAGCTTATCACTAAAGAGGAATTGGAGTTGAGAGGATGCATGAGATTGATTCAGTTGTTAATTTTAGATCAAATGGAGTTAATTATGCATGTGTGGGTGCATGAAATAGTCAACTCCATATCAGGCATCAAAACTCATGCGAACTAGAAGAAAAATAGATGAAAATGGAGCTAATTTGAGTGAGAAACTCAAGTTTTTCTGCGGTTGGAAACACGACAGAGTCACCCCTTTCGTCAGTAGGGTCACCCCTGGGCGAACCTAGGTTGCCAAGGGGAGATCCAGGTAAGACAGGGTTTTCTAAAGAACTGCATGGTGGGAAAGGATAGAAGAGAGGAAAAGGAGGTGTTCTGCCTCCGAAAACAGGTCAGTCATGTGCAAGAATCCAAATCTCCACTTGCACCTACAGGATCTCCTAGGGGAGATTTGTAAATAATAGGGGGAGATTTGGATTGGTTGAGCAGAACTAAAAATTGAAACTGGGAGATGGATACAGAGATCTCTAGAAGGCTTCTAGGGGATGCAGAGGATGAAAAACATAGGGGAAAGGTGAAAACTCACCTACAAGATGCTCACAAGGCTTAGGAACAAGGTCAAAATCTTAGAAAATGTAAATCAACAAGTTTTGCAAAAAGCGTCGAAAAGCGTCGCAAACGGGGAGAGAGAGAAATCGACAAAGAGGAAACAACACAAGACAAGAAAGGAGACACGTCGTCAAGAGGTTTGCTACTTAAAGGACATTATTTCATGTTTACATGTACATGACAAGGATTAAAATCATCATAGAGGTCCTCGTGGAGGCTATGCGTGATTTTTGTGCTTACATATTTGCCCCCTCGGGGACGGTAGTCTACATGAAAGGTGGGTACCATTCCCGAACTAGGCCTTACCTGTTGTCAATTTTCTCGCAATTGTACTTGCAATAACTAGTATTAGTCTGGTATTTGAATGTATCAAAATGAATAATGAAAACTGAAATGATGAACTTACCATGGATCATTCGAGTTCGACTAGTTGTTTGCCTTTGTCGGTTAGACCTATAGGAATGAATGCACGCAAAACAACACATGAAAGAGATGCATAAAGGCAAAGAACTAATCTAAGAATGTATAAAGGGTATAGAAGACATGCTAAGCTAGAGAGGAGAACAAGTTCTCCTTTTATTGCAGATTTTGAAGAACATATTTGATTTTTAGGGATTTTTTATGTTTTACAATTTTTGTAGGTTTTTCTAATTTTTCTAATTTTTATGGTTTTTGTGGAGATTTTGCAAAGGTTTGATTTGATACTCCTTGAGGTTTTTGGAAGGCCTATATTCATTGAAGGGATATCTACCCTTGCCCCCTTGCATGGGGAGACTCATGTACTTGATTACACAATATTGTTCTTTTGACTTGTTGGAGGAGTGACTTGTGGTCAAACATTGTTTTACACTTTATTGTTACAAGACCTGATTTGATGAGATCCATACATAGCTTTAGTCAACATCTTGTACTTCACTTTCCTTTTTGTGCATATGGTTGGATAGAGATTTTATTTTGCTTAGGAGGATTCATACCTAAGATGATCACATATGGATGATGTAATTTGTTTTTGTCTTTTTTGGAATATATATGAATGCAGGTGATGATATGCAAATGCAAGAACACAAGTGATGCTGAAATGAAACTTTTACTTCTACTGAATGTCATGAGTTATGACATTGACTTTATTGCTTTGAGACTCTTTTTCTAACTTTGGTATGAATGCATTGTGGAACAAACAACATGACTGCTCTTAAGTATGATTTTCAATCCAGGGGATTGCGAGTTGTCCTGATATAAGAAATCTATTCAAGGCTGTGAGATGGGATTTAGAACTCAAGTGGGGAACAGGAGTGAAAATGGAGTGCTTCTGATTTTGGGCTTTGCTAAAGGCTAAACATTGATCCTTATCTAGATAAGACAATCTGACAAGCTTTCAACTTAGACAAGTAACAAATTTTGATGTTCGCTAGACTTAGATCATAGAAGGCAAGCAAGATAGACCTGGGGTAAAGGATAAATAGGAAAGGACAAGGGTCCCTAGGTAGAAGATGATCCTGGAGACTACTAAACTCTCGACTTTGCTCAGCTAGTGTATGTGTGTGCTTTGTACCTTTCTTTTTACTTTCTCTATTAGAATGTCACCCTTGAGGCTTTGAGCTTAGATTGATCTCCACCCAAGAGTACAGACATTCAGCAATCTTCTCTCTTTCACTCTTTTTTTTTGTATTTCTTTTTTTGCTTTTTCAATTTTTTGGTATTTTTCAAAATGTCTCCCTTGATTTTTCTCATTTTTTTGGATTTTTGACTTTTCAAGAAATGAATGCTTTTGGAACTTTGATATGCAATAATTTGATCTCTCAAACTCTTATTTTGATCACTCATTTTTTTATTCACTCGAATTTAGATTGCTTCCTTTAGAGTTTTGATCCTCCTGACGTTTTTGGCCAGGAAAGATAAGGGGCTAAGTGCCACCTAAAGTTTTTGTAATCTGGTCAGACTTCTCTACTACTTGGGAAGAATTAGGGAGGTCTACTTGCAATCTTCCTTTGAACATTGTAGGTTTGATTGCTAACTTTGTTTAGATCTAACATATTGACTCATTAAGACTAGGATTAGTGTAAAGCTAAGAGCTAGGCTTTTGATTAGAATCATTGGGAATGAAAAGGGGATAATGGGGATTGTGAAAAATGGGGAATCTCTAGGTCCTGAAAGGATGACGTATATCTAGGCAACCTTAGACTCCTTACTGAAATAAAAATAGTACAAGAGTGAGTCATTCATTGTAATGCAAGATGAACAAAATGAAACTAAAATGCAAGAAACAAATTCTTTTTGACATTTTGTTTTTTTTTTTAATTTTTTTATTTATGTTTTATGATTTTTTTAATTTTTATGAGATGCTAAAATCTTCTCCTTCCATAATGCACAAGAGGTAGCATTGTTTTTGATGTTTTCATTAACTATGTGTGGACCTATCCAATTTGGTCTAAACTTCACTTGAAAGTCTTTGCAAGGAGACTCGAAGACTTGGTGTAAAATGTATTTGTATTCAGTGAGGGGTTTCATGTACTCACATGTTTCATTGTTTGATGATTTTCCCCCTAGCTTTATCACTTTTTGTTCTTGTTGAGTTCTTAGGTTTTTTTTTTAAAATTTTGAGGGGAAATTGGAGTTGGTGTTGACTCTCCTAGTTTCTGTGTGAGTTTGGGTTCTTCTTCTTTATTCATGATTTCAATCATATGAATGTTTTTGTCTAGTTTGATTGGAATGGCTACTAAGTCGAATGGAGCATAAGACTTTGTTGAGTGGGAATCAAAGGGGAATTCTCCCATTGCCCCCTTCCATATACATTTTGAGGTCTTGTTTATGTTTGCAATTTGTTTTAATGTCTCTCCTTTTTCAGAAGCGTTGATTTTTGGGTCACTAGTGGTTTCCATGGACTTTCCCTTCTTTTTGACTTGTTCAACTCTATAAAGGCTAAAAGGATCAGGATCTCCTTTGATGACGTGGGTTTGTCCCATGTATGTGAAGTTTAATTCTTGAAATAATGTGGAGGGAATGGCCCTCATCCTATGGATCTAAGGCCTTCCTAGGATCATGTTGTAAGTGGTTTCTTCATTGATGACATAAAATTCAGTTGGAAGGGTTTTAGGACCCAATGTGATTTGAAGATTGACCTTACCCATGTTTTGAATGTTTGAGTTATCATGAATTCTAAGGATGGAAGTTTGTTTTGTGATTTGAGTTTCATCATAACCCATTCTTTGAAGAAGCGAAAAGGAGACTATGTTGATTGCAGACCCATCATTGATCATTACACATTTAATGGAATAATCTTGAACTTGGACTATCAGATGGAGGGGGAGATCACCCTATTTACCTATGTCATTGTCTGAGGGTAACTTTTCAAAATCAAATTTTGAAGAAGAACACTTTTCACTTGGAGTGTTTTGAACTAGATGGCCTAGATCTAAGGCATCGAGGAGAGCATTCTTGTGTGTAGGAGAACTCTTTATAAGCTCTAGCATGTGAGAAAAATTTGAATTGTCAGTCTCATCTATTTGTTTTGGTCCTTGGGTGACACAAACTTCTTGATATTTATCCAATTCCACAAGGCCTAAGGTGTTTTGATCAAAGGTGTTGGGACTAAGTTCTTTATCTTGTGAGAATGTGTCCATGAATGCTTTTTGTTGATGCTTTGGGAGGTTTGATATGAAGCGATGGTACCCTCGGCATGACTTGATCTCATGCCCCCTTCTCTTGTGAAATGAGCAATATTTATCATGATTGTGATCTTGAGGTTTATGACGATTGTTGTATGATTTCTTGTTGATTCTCGGGGGATAGTTGTTGGCATTTTCATTTCCCAAATTTGAATGACTATTGTAGTCACAATTGTAGTTCCCTGATGGTGAAGTGTTTATTGATCCATCTATGTCTTGATTGTTTGTCAAGGATTTGTTTTTTGTATCATGGTTTATCAACCTTCCATTGGAATCATACTCCCTTCTTGCACTATCAATAGTGGATTGGTCAATTCTAAGGGCACTTTTGAGTGCTTCTTCATATGATTTATAAGGGAGTTTTTGTACTTGTTCTTGTAAGTAATTGTTGAGAGCATGTAAGAAGAGATCACAAAGTTCCTTATGATACATATTTGATGTGCTAGTTGATTAATAAAGAACTTTCCTCCACTGTGTGATAAAATGTGTGACTGACTCATTGTCTTCTTGTTTGATTGTTAAAAATTCTCATATTCCAGTCTTGACCAATTTGTTTATGTCGGAGGAAGCCACAAATCGATCGATGAGTTGCCTAAAAGAGTGGATTGATGCTTCTGGAAGCTGATAGTACCAATCTAGAGCGATACCCTCCAAAGTCTTTGGAAAAATCTTTGCTACCACCCCATCCCAAGGAAGGAATTCTCGCACTACCATGAAGTAAGCCTTGATATGAGAGTTGGGATCACCCTCTCCTTTAAAATTTGGAAGCTCAGGGAGAGGCCGTGGTAGTATAACCTGATGAATGCTATTGTCAAGAAGCTCCTTTAAATACTTGAGGTATGTTCCTAGGAGGGAGTTATGTGTAGAGTATTTTGTTCCTCCAAACATTAGCCCTTCAAGTGGAGCTTGTTGTGTTTGTTGAAATGGTATGCTAGATTGTTGATATCCTAAAAAAGTTGGATGACTAGATGGTGTCATCTGTATCTTTTGAAGATTAGGTGGGATCATTTATGGTTGATCTTGCATCATAGGAATCCCACCTTTTTTATTGAGACTTGTCATGTTGGATTGTGAGAGCAAGGGAGGTCTAAATGTTTCATGGAATTTTGGATGAGGGGGATTTTGTGTTGCCCCCTAGTTTGATTCAATCTTATCAATGAAATGATTTCCCTGTGCCCTAGGTTTTTCTTGAATTTTGCTTTGACAACCATTTCTAACTTCAAGGGTCCTGATTCGTTCGACCAATTTTTCTATAAGGCCTATGAGTGAGGCTTCTTCCATTCTTTGAGTTTTGGAATCTTGAGATGGATTGCTTTGTGTTGGGGTTTGGTTGACCCTACTTGTTCCTTTTGATGACACTTCACATGTCATGGGATTTTTATCTTGATGTATTACATGGGGAGGTTTTTGTGCCCCCAAGCTTCTTGTAAGTTTTTCTTTTGATAGCTCACCTCATTGTCTATTTGGGTAGTTATTTTCCTTTGGCTTGTTACAGGTTGGTCATGTTGATAGATTTTGCATTCTTGGCAGGTTTTGATTTGCTCAAGTTGAATGACCATGTCTTCGTATGTGGGGTTGTTAAAACCAAGAAGTTGTAGGGCATCTGTTGGATGTCCCCTGAATTTGAATCCATCTTTATTGATTTAATGATGCAACAAAAATGTGAAGAGACTCTCTCAAAAGTTTTTGTTGTTCACGTTAGGTTCACCAAAATATGTACGCTCAAAATCGTGACTCTGGTTGCCTAGGGCTGTCGGGTTGAATTTCGGCACGCACATGGACCCTTCCCTCCTTGCCACAGGGTGATCTACTACATCACTCTCGCTCTCGTGGAAGTAGCCAGTCGAGATGAGGCAAGACACAATGGGGGTATGGCTCGTTGGAGAGCTGGACTTCGCGGAGAGGGGTCGGCAAGTTCTGTGGCCTTTGTTGTTGTGTGCTAACTTGAATGTTTCATTCGATGATAGTTGTTGTTGAGATAACCCTATGACCCGAAGGGTCACTAGTTTCTCTTCTGTTGTTGGGGTTTCTTCTATTCCACCTTTGTGTGGGTAAGAGGTTACTCTCGTTTATGTCCTCTTGTCTTTCAATGCGTTGAATGAGTTATCGTTGTATTTGGAGTTGTCTTTGTTCTTCTATCAACAAGAGGACAAATGGGTCTTGTTGTGGTAGGATAAATGTCTCTTGTTGTTGTCATGGATTGATTTCCTCAATCTCGTTACGGATAGTTGTCACCCACTCTCCTCTCACTCCTAGGCACATTCGTGATCCAAGATAGAGGTAAATGTGTGATGACCAACCTTAACTCAACTTAGGGTTTTGACCTAGGGTTTAGTTGACCTAGGATTTGGTTATACTTTGACTTATTTTTACCTTGTGATGTGATCAAGGGTTTGATTGAATCATTTGTCATGGTTTACCTCGTGATGGTATCAAGGGTTTGCAAGTTTTTCTTTTCTAGGGTTTCTATATGCATGCAAAGCTAAATGATATGCAAACGTGTTTTTGTGCTTTTTTAGTATTTTGGAAATGAAAAGTGCTCTTTAATCTATGAAAGGGAAATATGAATGCAAGCTAATATGACTTTTCCTAATGCAAATTTAATCTATGTTTTTTGGTTTTTGATTTTTTTGAAGTAATCTAATCTAAAAAGGGAAATTGCTTCTTTAAATAATCTAGATCTAGGAATATGAAAACAATTATTCTAACATGCAAGATCTAACTATCAAGGAAAAAGCAAAGATTTATTGTTCCCAAGAGCAACTTTTGGTTTTCTAATCACTATGAATTAAATAAAGCAATGAAGGAACTTGAAAAAATGAAGATTTGTGTGACTCCCCTACCCTAAAAAATCCTTGATATTAGCAACCTCGAGTCCTTTTAAAGCAGCGGGAAGACCTCTTAACAATAAAATGACACAAAGAAGCAAAAAAAGAAGCTTGTTGAAGTTTGAAAGAGATCAATGGGAGCTTTGGTTGAGCACAATGGTGTTGAATGAAGTAGCGTAACAATGCTTGGTTGAACAATGAATAAAGCAAAAGGCACCTTCGTCCTGTGAGAGCATTAGAATGCTAATTTGGAGAGCAAAAACTGGTAAGAGCTATGTGCACAATGAATTTACCTCCTTGGAAGAGCTTTGAAGCTATGCAACAATGAAAGCTTTGAATCTTTGGAAAACTAAAGAAAGAAATGAAGAAAGAGGCTCAAAGGCCTGTGAAGAAGCTTGAAAAAGCTTGTGAATATGAGAAGGGTATTCTCCAACTTGCTCAACTTGGAAAATAATGAAGAGGTGAGGGGTATTTATAGGTTAGAAGAAGGGATGAGAGGTGGAATTGATTGAGAAGTTAACTCAATTGATTGATGAGTAAAAAAAGATTGATTGGGGAGTTAACAAGGTTGATTACCCATTGAACTCGACTAACTATGGAGTGATAAATCAATAATAGCCTATCATTGAACAGGAATTGGAGTTGAGAGGATACATGAGATTGATTGAGTTGTTAATTTTAGATCAAATAGAGTTAATTATGCATGCGTGGGTGCATGAAATATTCAACTCCATATTAGGCATCAAAAATCATGTGAACTGGAAGAAAAACGAGCGAAAACGGAGCTAATTTGAGTGAGAAACACAAGTTTTTCTGCGGCTAGAAACACGACAAGGCATGGGGACCATGCATGCTAGGTCAGTTGTACCATGAGATGCACACTATTGTGTATTAGTTGGATGGGGCTTTATCTTCTGGGGTGACATTGCTTCACGTATGGACCTTCGAGCATATAGGTATCATGAGGCCACATGGAGATCTATTTCAAGCACAGTTCGAGACGTTCGTGTTTTTATACAGAGCCCCTATTCAGTATTCCTATGTTAGGCAGCTGTGATATTGGCGGTGCATTTTTGATGACTTGGTTATAGTGGTCTGTCGACCATATATTGGAGTGGAGGCCTGGCCAAATGAGCACATTCATTTGCCCTATGCATTTCAGGCACGTTACTTGATGTGACAAGGGGATCATACTATTGATAGGTATCTCCCCTCATGGGTGATGAGGTGGTTTGGTTTACAGCAGGACTAGCCACAAGTGATGGCAATTTTTGTGAGGATGTCTCAAGATGTCAGATGGCCACCACAGATAGTGTCCTAGGTGGCGATTCAGGATTGCAGCCCCAGCAGTGGGATTGGCGGAGCATAGTGGTTGATGCAGGGACCACCCCTGCTTATGATTGATGGTGAGCGGTGTGGAGACCAATCTGCTTGATGGATCCTGCTGCAGAGCCAGATATGATAGTAGAGGAGGGAGAGGAGGGAGATGAGGTTGAGGAGATAGTGTTGGAGGAGGTGGAGGTTGATGAGGATGATGCTATTGGGATGTTGGCAGCAATAGCAGAGCAGGTTTTGGGGAGAGGACAGGGATGGGGATAGCGGAGTCCTTAGTAGTAGTGGGCAACTGGGAAGATTCCATAGTAGGGGCAGTAGTAGTAGCATGCATCTATGTAGCAAGTATAGGTAGGACAGATGGTGATGCCATGAGCACCGTCGCGGCAGCAAGGACAAAGGCAGGCACCACCCTAGGCAACACCATGGGCACCATTCTAGCAGAACACATAGAGGGGACAGATGTTGCCGCCATGAGTGCCACTACAGCAGCAGGGTCCTAGGCAGGAACCACCTCAGGCACCAACCCAGCAACAGGTCAAACCACAGATGCATGCACAGCAAATACTAGTAAGACAGATGGAGCCATTCACAGGGGTTAGGGCTGCAGAGACAGGGAGTTCATGGATAGGGCTTGGTCCTACTCCAGGTGCTCATACTATGCATCGATGTACTAGAGTCGACGAGGAGGAGGAGACTAAGACATTATGGGCCCGGGTGGCCAGTTTGGAGGACTTGGTGACTTGTCAGAGGCAGGAGCTTGCCCAGTTACAGGGAGCAGTTACTTTTTTAGATGGGGGTAGTGGGGGAGATGGAGATGGGTAGATTAGCGCATTGCAGGTGCAGATAGGGAAGTTGCAGACACATGTGGAGCAGTTGCAGGCGCAGGTGGTCAAGGTCACCTCAGAGAGACACAGAGAGGTCCCAGCATCAAGTTGCAGATGTATAGGTGGGGGATTTACAAGCGGAGGTTACCCGACTATAGGGGATGGTAGCCGGGACTAGTATTGGCCAAATTTACTCAGACTCCCAGCAGCGTATCCAATAGTTACAGGATCAACTCTTAGAGCAGCATTCGAGAGCTGAGTATTATTATGGTGCTTACTATGCAATGATTCTTGAGGGTCAGCGAGTACCTAGCTACAATCAGAGGAGTGGATCAAGGATGTTAGGTTCCAAGAGATCTGGGAGATCTCAATAGTCTGTGCAACAGCCACAGGCACCTCCATAGCAGCAGTAGCCACGTCCTGGGTCTCCTACCAACTCTGCTAGGGGGTCATCAACCTAGGGTTGATAGTTTGTAGACTTTGATGTATTTTGGCCCTTGTGGCATTTTTGTATCATGACATTGTATTATTTTTGAGCAATATATATTTTTGGCGATGATGTACTTTATGGATATTTATGATATGATGGTTTATGATGATGTTGTTTATGATATGATGGTTTATGCATTATGGATGTCTATGATATGATGATTTATGCATCATGGATGTTTATGGATTATGTTTTTATGTGATATGTATGATGGTATTTATGATGTGATTGATATTTATGATGTGATTAATGTTATGGATATAGATGTGATGTTATGGATGCATAGATAGATGGATTTATGTGTTATAGATGGTTATGGATGTTGTGTTATTATGGATGCATTATGGATATGTTAAGATGATGTTATGAATGAAATATATGCTTAGATTAATAAACATATATTATGTATGATATAAAATAAAATGGATATGTAATGATTATGTTTGTAATGGATAAATGGATAAATGATGAATAATGTAATGATTAATGAAATAGTTAAATGATGAAATGGTAATGGATAAATGTAATGGTAAAATGGTAGGTGACTATAATAATGCAAATGGACAAATGATGAAATAATAAATGTAATGGTTAATGATAGATGACTATGCAAGTGAAACGATTAATGAAATGGTAATGGGTAAATGTAATGATAAAATGAAATGGAAAAATGATAATGAGATGGGAAATAGGATGGGTTGATGTTTTAGTTGGATGTCATGATACATGTGATGTTCTTGAAACCCTAAGCGATGGGGTTAGATAGTTGGGGTTGGTTTAGGGAGGACTGGGATAGGTTTGGGAGGGTTGGGATAGGTTTAGGAATGGTTAGGATAGATTTAGGGATACTAGGTCACTTTAGACACCACGTTATTAGAGGGGTTTTGTTGAAATGGGTGAGGTATGTAAAGTGGAGTGATTTATTGTAGGGGGAGGGGTATGTTAGAGTGGATGAATGGATGGGGGGTGAATCATTTTTAATTCCTAAGTCTAGATAGTGTGTTGAATTGTTGGTGATAGAAAGGGGGATAAGTAAGCTAGGTAAAGTACTTGCATTAATATTATTGAGAGCATTTCTAGGTTTATTATAGCAAAAGAGGATAATTTTCACCAAGGTATAAAAGGACCAAGGTGATGATGTATATCCATCTTTGCATGGACTAGACTCACAAATAATAGGTTGACCTCATGCATGTCCAAGGTAGTATAACCTTGCCTAGATGAGGGAAGGGGACTCATAGCATAAGTTGCTTTAGTTCATAGAAGGTGCAGTTAACCTTATATGCAAATGGGAAACATCATGTTAGAACCGGCCCTATCTTCAAGAAATGAATACTATTCTTGGAATAATGAAATCAACCCATAAGCTTAGCATACAAAAACAATGACCATGTATATTCTAGGTGTTTGTCGCCACTTACCATGATATAGTGAGATCAAGGTGTAGACACCTTAAAATGACCAAGTCGTCGCACGACTTGCATTTCGTCATTTCTTCCTAATCACCTGCATTTCAACATTAATTGAATAATCTAATTATTTAATTGATTTCATCTAATTCTTCTAAATCACATACTTTCGACATTAATTGAATAAATTCCCTTTATTTAATTAATTAAATCAAATTCCTCTATTGTTCTTCCATAATTAAATAATTTCAATTATTTAATTAAATAATTATCTTCTTTCCAAATCTCAAGTCTCCATTAATTAAATAAATCACATTATTTAATTAATTCATCACAAATTCAATTCTTCCAAATAATTAAATAATTCCCAATTATTTAATTAAATCAAATTCATTCCTCCAAATTTGAATAAATCAAATCAAATTTATTTAAATTCTCTGAATCTCCAAAAATAAAATAAATCAAATATTTTATTTATTCTTCCAAATCATGCACAACAACTAAATAAATTTATTTATTTAATTTGCCTTCTTATCTACAAATATCTTTCAAATCTTCTAAAAATAAGTCTTCTTCTCCATGCACACAAAATTAAATAATTTATTATTTAATTTCTCTCAAATCATGCAAAAGCAAATCTTAAGTTGAGTTATCTATTCACTCAACCTTGTTTTTATCAATTTCTCTTAAATTAGAAAAAAGTTTTCTAATTTATGAAAAGCATGTCTTATCTTTAGAAAAGAAAGTGATTAACTCAAATAAAACAGCTTTTGTGTGACACTTGTCTTCTTCTTATTCATTGCACGTTCCTCAATTGTTCTCCTCTGTTGATTCTTTTGAATTATTTGGACCGTTGATCGATCTCTGTCGAAACCTATATAAACCCCTCTCATCTCTTTCATTAAGCCTCTTCGATCACTTATTCTCAGGCATACTTAACCGTGCTTTGAGCATACATCGCATCGATTGAGCAACTTCACGATCTTTTAACATTGGTCTTTGAGCACACTACTTGCTTGTTGCAACCATGGTTTTGCAATACTATTGAGCAATCCACATTCATCCAAAGGGAACAATACAAATCTTGATAAAAGCTTTTGTATTTCATTGATTTATTATTAATGGCTTTTATTTAGATCGGTTCTTTTTATGTTATTGGGTTTTTTTATTTGTTTAGTTTATCATAATCAATTTTCCTCATACACATTCTGGCACGCCCGGTGGGACCCACTAATCCCTCTTTTTCTTTGAGAAATTAATTTTTTTAAAGTTACAGTACAGAACAGCGCAGAAGACACAGAAAATTGCTTTTGGCAGTATCCTTAAGCGCTCCTGGAGGCACAGTACAGCGCCCTCAGGTGATACTCCAGTGCTTCTGGTAACACAGAGCTACGCTTTTGGTAACACAGACCAGTGCTTTTGGTAGTATCGTTAAGCACTTTCGGCAAAATAGGTTTTCTGACATTGGCTGGTGTTTTTGCAGGGTTTTATTCATATACATATCTTTGATTTGTCTGACAAGTTATTTTATTTGTCTTTCAACTATCTGTTGGCAAGAGACACTATATGGATTCATGGTTGTTGTCATTGATGGCAACAAAGGTCATCCCACACATCCGCAAGTCATGGTGTGCCTCTACCGGAAGTCAGGATGAAGAATTGTTATGGTCCGGTGAACAAGAACAGAGCATGTGGCAAGGTCCGACAGATTGGTCCAGACCTCTCAGAGGAAGTGTCTTGGTGTAGTGTAGATTTGGGGAAGTCAAGAGGACTACCTTGAGTAGTATATTCCAAGGATTTAGCCTCCGGTGATGGACAAAGAAAAAGATATGAATAGCTGAGTACCGGATTCCTGAAAGACAATGAGAACAGAAGGAAGAACTGACTGACAGAGCATCAGAATCTTTTCCGGATATGTTACTATTGATGGTAAAGGTTGTGAAGGCATGAATCATGTTTGGCCAACATGACTAATGATATCTACAAGTATATGCTTGATCCGCATTGCTTGGTGAGCAAGGATTCAGCCGACAGAACAGAGCTTGTAAGAAACCAGACTGTTCCGGATGCCGACTAGAAAGGTGATGAAATTACTTGTGCGGATATATATAGAGGATGGATTTAGTTGTGAAAGGAGTGATTGTGTGATAGTGTATGCGAATAAGTACAGATCAGAGCAGAAGTAGTAAGAAAGATCCGGTATGTGAAAAGATAGCAGAATAAAGAACAGAGGAAAGATGAAGTGCAGCAGATCAGTGTACTGAGCCTAACCGGAACTGAACCCTAGCATATGTAGGTGCTTCCAATCAGTTCAAGTATTGTATAACATTCTTTGTAAACAGTGTGTCTCCTTGTAGGAAGTGGGCCTCTTTGTGAGCAGTGTGCTCGGGCAGTGAGCCCTAATTGGCAAGTGCCATTTTTGTAACTCCTTATTCTTCTAACAGAGAATAATCTTTGGGTTAATCACCCCGTGGTTTTCTCCCTTAACCGGGTTTCCATGTCAAAAATACTGTGTCATGTGTTTCTCATTTCATGATAATGTTTGTTTGTTTAACTCAATGCTGCTTTGCTTAATAAGAAAGTTCAAAAGAAGAAACAATTAGGATAACTGATTCACCCCCCCCTCTCAGTTATCAACAATTGGTATCAGAGCGAGGTTCCTCCTAATAGAGCCTAACAGCTTGAGGAAGATCTGGGAATTCAAATGGATGCATATGGTTTAAGGGAGCAACTCAAGACTGCCCTTGAGGATCTTGAACAATCAAATTCTGAAGTCAATGAATTAAAGGAAAGACTCAAATAGGCTGATGAATTCATGAGAGAACTAAAAGACAAATTAAGTCTCTCTATGAAAAAGAGAAAGGAGCTACTCCAACAATTGGCAAGCCAAACTGAAGAAAGCAATACTAATGAAGAATTGACTGAGAAAACCAAGTTATGTGAAAAGTTATCAAAAGAAGTCATTATGTTAAGACATGAAATGGAATCAGGAACTATAAAGTTTACTCAAGAGATTGAAGAAAAAAGAAAAGCTGAAGACAATCTAAGACAATCTCTTAAAGAGAAATCAGAAGAATGCCACCAGATGGACAGGATTATCAGACATCTTGAATCTGATCTTGAAGATGCCAAAGATAATGAAGAAAAACTTGAGAATCAAATTGTCTCTCTCAAAAGAGATCTTCAAATAGCAAATGAATATAAAGATAAATTCAAGATAAGTTCTGCCCAACTTGAAGTACTTCTTGCAAGTCAAAAGAAGACAGATGACAAGTACGGTTTGGGATATGAGAAAGGAGAAAGCTCCGGATCCAATCAAAAGAATTTTGGATCAAAAAATCCAAGGAATAGGCCTGAAAGACCTCCGGTAAGACAGCCCAATGCTCAAAGATATCCATCTTTCAATGGATACTGCCACAGCTGCAATCACTTTCGTCACAAAGCTAATCAGTGCAGAAAAAGAATGAATCAAACTAATCCATCCTTCTCCGGACAGTGCTTTAACTGCAAAGGTATGGACACAAGTCTCATGAATGCAGAAATATGCAAGTAAACAAATCATTCAAAGGTAGATGCTTTACATGCAATAGAGTAGGTCATATGGCTAATCAATGCAGATCAAGAGGTTATCAGTCAAATATGCAAAGAAATGTTATTTGCCAAATCTGTAATAGGTCCGGTCATAATGCTAAAGTCTGCAGAAGCAAGAATCAGGACAAAAGAGGTCCGGTGTATAATTAGAATCAAGACAAGGGTAAACAAAAGATGAATGCGGATGAAGTTAGGAATCAAATGAGCAAGATTTGGGTAAAGAAAAGTTTAGAGAATACAGAAACTGGATCCGCACCAGATTCTGGTGCTGATATTCCTTCCAGAAATTAAAAAGTGAGCTTTGGCTCAAGGGGAGACTCAAAGAAAATCCTGTTCCCCCAGCCAATCAAGTGATGCTGGATATGACACAAGATGCGGAGTAAAGGGTTTGAAGATATAAATCCTGAGATGATCCAGACAAGATTTCAGAGGTCCGCATGAAGATGTAAAGAAGTTGTGATCGATCAAGTAAGACCTGTTCCAGGAGATGCTCTGGAATGATAGAGGACTACAAAAGGGTCCGGAGAGATCCGGAAGTACATTATTTTACTCTGCGGACTGGACAGAACGTTTGGGATGTTCTTGTAATATGTCACCTCAATTTATTCATGATTGAAAGATCCGTATGATGTTCATAGATCAGGACTGATCCGGGATACTCCAAGCTATCCGGATAAGGCAAACCGGAATAATATAGGTGGAGCATTTATTGCAAACAGATATTAGGGTTTGCGAAACGATATAAGGGATTTCTCAACCATCACTTGATCATTCCACATCCAAGAAGAAGCGAAAAGCGGAGCTCTGCAACAAAATTCATTAAGTTCACCGAAGATCTCCTGCCGAAGTCATTACATACAGAAATCAATCCAGCCACTCCGTGTAACCGAAGACACAAAAGGTATTTTTCACCTCCGATATCTTGCTACAAATCTTTTGAAGAAATGGCTACTCCAAATATAGTAAAAATCTCAGACAAGCCCCGACCTGAATTTAAGAAACATCCATACAAGTCATTGGAGGTAGATCCACTAGGAGCCTTCTCTAGTGTTCCACATGGTGTATTACATACGGAAGACATTAGGGTTTACATCCATGCGAATTTTGAAGACTTTGGAGAATCAAAACTGATGGATATCTATCACAAACAATTGATAGATGACTCCTTCGAGATCAAACCTCAGTACAAAGCCATCCGGGACAAACACTTTGCACAGTGCATTCATTTCCCCTGTTTTGAAGAAGATGAATGGGTCCGGTATGTACTAAGTAGAGTACATGACAACTTCCTATGGTTGAACAAGCCCTTCAAGATCACCAAAGATGCAATTAGGGCTGTAACCGGTCTGCACTCATCCGGTGGATTACCTGTTCTCAAGTCTGTCAAAAATCAGACAGTTAGTGATGCAACCGGATCCAAGTTTGACAAGAGAGCTATGACAGTTGATGACATCACTGAACCGGATGTCAAATTTGCATCTATGATAATTGGTTACAAAATCTATCACTCCAATAGGGAAAATTCAGTACCGAGAACTGCAATCTACACAGCTTATCAAATGTTAAAGGAGAATGCAGACTATGACTTGTGTGAGCTTCTTGTAAACCAACTTTTTGAAATCTGCAGAAGATTAAGAAGGACAAGAAAAACTCCTTCAAGTATGGCAATCTGATCCTTTGTCTCTTCTTTTACTACATGAATGAGCTTCCCGGATCCAGTGGATGGATATGGCAGAATGACAGACCGGTTGCCATCCAAATTAGAGACTATTTGCATGGACTTGGGGATGCTAAAGCAAGAAATACAGCTCTATGGGGATATTTCAAGAACTTCCAAAGCATGATGCATGCAAGAGAAAGAATACCCCAATCCCTTGTTGAAAAGTACAAAGACACAGTATGCTTCATGGTAGAAACAGATTAGTGTCTAATGGAGGCAGTAGAACCAAGAACTGTATGGATCATGCCCATGGGGTATGAAGTGGATGAACAAATAGTGGAGCCGCATGTTCAACACATGCTAAGTCAGCCCAAAGATCCAAAGGCAAAAAGGTTTGGAACCTTTGAGGAGCTGAGTGTAAAGATACATGTAGAACTCAGGGAACCTGAGATAAAGAGGAAGGTGAGAAAAGAAGTAGAGCATATTGCTCAAGGCCTAGGCATCTCAAAAGAGGCACTTGATGCCAGCCAGGAAAAGAGAAGAAAATCTGAGGAAGAAAAGAAAGAGGCAAAAAAGAAAAGCAAGAAAAGTGCTCCGGTGGAATCCTCAACCCGGACCAGATCATCTAAAGGATCCACACCTATCAAAACCAAAAGCTCAAAACCGGAAGTCCAGGGATCCGGTAAGAGATCCAAGACAAAAGCCTCAAGAGCTTATCAAAGCCAAAAGGATGAAGAAGAAACTGAGTCAGATGAGGGAGTGAAAGAAATAAAGAAACAGAAAAAGAAAGGATCTGGTAAACCCTCTTCTGGCCGAGACAAGGAAGAAATGACAGAAGAATTTTCTGAAAAGCCCACCCTGTCTCTAGACAGTGTAGTCAAATCAGTCACTGTGGATGGGAACCTTCAACCGGTGGCTGAATTCTATGATGACTACAATGAGGCAGATCAAAAATCCTGCAGGAAGCTATAATAAGGTACTTGAACATCTACAATAAAGCTTTTATTGAGATTATCTCTGAAATCCCAAAGAGCCTAGAGATGGAACTAGAAATAAGAAAGAACAATGCCATGGCAAAAGACCTTGAGATCAGGGAACAGATAGCTATTCAGCTATATCCCTCAATTGATCACAAAACCATGAACATGGTATTCAAGGACTGCAAGGATGAATTCAGAAGCAAAGCAAGGATGAATCAGCTTATGCTTGGTGAGACAGACAAAGTAGCCAAGGACACTGAAGAGATCCTCCGGAATACATACAAAAGGTTTAATATTCCTATTACAGAGGACTCAGGTGCAGAAATAGCTGCGGACTTGGAATCATCTGCTCCGGAAGAAGTGCCACCAGAACAGGCTAACATCTCTTCTCCAGCTTCTCCTACAGTCTCCAGATCCCAAGAAGAAGAAAAATTACAGGAGAAAGAAGCAGCAGAAAAAGAAAAAGAGGTTGACAGCACCAAGGATACAGAGAAAGAGAAGAATCCAACAGAGAAAACCACAACTATAAGTGGTAAGAATGTGGAAGGAGATAAGACTCCTAAGGACAAAACTGCAGAAGAAAAGAAACATTTGTCTCCGGCAAGAGACACTGCACAAACTGTTCAAAAGTTTCTAAGCCAAGAAACTTTAGAGATTGATCAACTGGAGCTTCTAAAAGGCCCATTCGACTTTGACTCTCTCTCTCCGGTACAGACAATGAAGATAGCTTCATTTGCAAATGCTAAGGCAAATGAAAAACTCCTAAAGTCTCATATGGAAGACTGTGAGTTGATAGAGGCTGCTTCCGGAGTGCTTGAAAAGATCATGCCATCAATCCAGATAGATCCGACAGCCTCCTCTTCCGGTAATCTCAAAACCTTAGTCAGCAGTGTTGATACACATTTTGATTCTCTAGAAAAATCAGCTGAAGAAAAGGTCCAGAAGGAATTTTTGGATAAAAGATTTTCAGAAGTATTAGGATTAATCTCTAACGATAGGAGAAATATGAGTATTGGAATAAAGAGCTTAGAAAATGCTCTTAAGGATGGCGGTGATATTTACAAATTTTGTATCTCCTGGTCAAAGGCAACAGTAGAAATAGATAAGAAAATAAAAGCGGAACAGGACAAACTACAAAGTTTGTCTCAAAGTTTTGATCCTCTCTCTTCCATAGTAAATCAAGAATGTCAAACTATTGCAATCACAAATGCAATAAAGAACTTTGAGAAGGAAAGGAAGAATATCACTAACCAGATGGGAGAACTTAGAAGGATTATAATCCCTAAGTTAGAAACTATGCATGAGGCCATCAGTGATGCTCAAACTACCGCCCAAACAAATGATCCGACAGATCTCAAGAGGGCAGAAGCTTTTGCATTTTTGTTGAGTGGTCACATTTTAATTTTGGATAGAATGAAGCAAAGTTGGGCTACAGAACTGATCCAACTGAAGACATCTTTTGCAGACATTCTTCAGTTCATGTGAGTATGTAAATATGCGGCTATGTATAGAAAATTTTTGAAAATTTTGGTGTGCGGACCTCACCCTTTGCCATTGATGTCAAAGGGGGAGTGAGGAGCAGTGAAAAATGAGGAATCCAACTAAGGGGGAGTTCTAAAAATTGTATATAAAGATAGAGCATCAGCAAAGGGGGAGCATAGTGTAAACACTTAGTCATTTTTTCACTAAGTATTGCCATCAATGCCAAAGGGGGAGATTGTTGGCAAGAGACACTATATGGATTCATGGTTGTTGTCATTGATGGCAACAAAGGTCATCCCACATATCCGCAAGTCATGGTGTGCCTCTACCGGAAGTCAGGATGAAGAACTGTTATGGTCCGGTGAACAAGAACAGAGCATGTGGCAAGGTCCGACAGATTGGTCCAGACCTCTCAGAGGAAGTGTCTTGGTGCAGTGCGGATTTGGGGAAGTCAAGAGGACTACCTTGAGTAGTATATTCCAAGGATTTAGCCTCTGGTGATGGACAAAGAAAAAGATATGAATAGCTGAGTACCAGATTCCTGAAAGACAATGAGAACAGAAGAAAGAACTGACTGACAGAGCATCAGAATCTTTTCCGGATATGTTACTGTTGATGGTAAAGGTTGTGAAGGCATGAATCATGTTTGGCCAACATGACTAATGATATCTACAAGTATATGCTTGATCCGCATTGCTTGGTGAGCAAGGATTCAGCCGACAGAACAGAGCTTGTAAGAAACCAGACTGTTCCGGATGCCGACTAGAAAGGTGATGAAATTACTTGTGCGGATATATATAGAGGATGGATTTAGTTGTGAAAGGAGTGATTGTGTGATAGTGTATGCGAATAAGTACAGATCAGAGCAGAAGTAGTAAGAAAGATCCGGTATGTGAAAAGATAGTAGAATAAAGAACAGAGGAAAGATGAAGTGCAGCAGATCAGTGTACTGAGCCTAACCGGAACTGAACCCTAGCATATGTAGGTGCTTCCAATCAGTTCAAGTATTGTATAACATTCTTTGTAGACAGTGTGTCTCCTTGTAGGCAGTGGGCCTCTTTGTGAGCAGTGTGCTTGGGCAGTGAGCCCTAATTGGCAAGTGCCATTTTTGTAACTCCTTATTCTTCTAACAGAGAATAATCTTTGGGTTAATCACCCCGTGGTTTTCTCCCTTAATCGGGTTTCCACGTCAAAAATACTGTGTCATGTGTTTCTCATTTCATGATAATGTTTGTTTGTTTAACTCAATGCTGCTTTGCTTAATAAGAAAGTTCAAAAGAAGAAACAATTAGGATAACTGATTCACCCCCCCTCTCAGTTATCAACACTATCTTTTGATACTTCCTAAGCTGACTTATTTAGGGGTATTTTTGATATTTGAGTTAACCTATCTATTCGCGACACCTTTTTGAGTTTTTTGATTTCACGATATAGATCTAGCAGATATTACTTCTCAGAACATTAGATCAATCATGAAATCCTATCTGAACCTAGTTATTTTGACAAAGCATAACTTTTTTTGGATCTGAGACAGAACAACGCTCTTGGATATACAGTACTGCACTTTCGGCAGCACGGCACGATGCTTATGGGTCTAATTCAGCGCTTCTGATAGCACAGTGAGTCTCTTCTGGTCTGCATCACCATGCTTTTAGAAACGCAGTGCAGCGCTATTGGTATCACAGTAAGTCGCATTCGATAAGACAGTAGCTCGCTTTTGGTCAAAAGATTTGTTTTTTGAGTTTTTGTGGAACTAATTTACTTGTTGCAGCTTCTTATCACTCACACAGAGAAAAAAAGTTTTTCTAATATGTTCATGCAAGACGAGCATTGAAGAAATCTTGATTTATCTCACTAAGTCTTAGAAACATATTGCCTTCTTAAGGGATAATTGAACAAATCATTTCGGCAATCTAAGTCTTAGGAACATACTACTTTTCTTAAGGGACAATGGACATGTATGCGAAAACACCTTAATTTTCTAAAGGACAATGGACATGAATGCCAAACACTTCAATTTCATAAGGGACAATTGACAACTACAAACGTGTGTGTGCCTAATTTAGTAGCACCTTATTTTTCTTATAACGGGACAATTGAACCTTTGTTTAATGTGCTTGCTCTTACATTTCAGTATTTCCTTTAGAAGGGCATGCTTTTGGATTGCATTTCATCTAAAAGGGATGACCCTAAGCAGAGTTTTCCTTTGAACTGCTATATAAGAGGGATAAGGCAAAAGCTAAGTCCTAATCGATGTCAGCCTTACCTTGTGGTGCCAAACTGAAAAGAGGTGTACTAGCTCTTTGTGGAAACGATTTTCACATTAAGCGAAGTGTTTGATACTCTTAGTAGGATTGGTTAAAGATTTTAGTAGCTTGTCACATTGCTCGTAAGGCGTTGGTCCCTCAAAGTTACTAAGAACCATTCTAGATAGAGACTACCCAATCTACCTCTGAATGTTGTGGTAATCATCAGTGCAAGGGGAATCGATTTAAGCCCTTAAGATACTCACCATTGGCTCCCTTGAGAAGAGATAGTATTCCCTTGGCCATAAAGCTCTTGTGACCTACTTGAGCTTTCCAAGGGGAGGGTGAGATATCCCTACCTATCGTCTCTCGCAAAGATACAAAATATCTGACACCTTTACAGAATGATATTTTTATCGACGGAGTATTAAGCTGTGAGCTGATCTACTGCAATGAAACCTTGTCTCTAGGGATAAAAAGTGCTTGTTATTGATTGCAATTGTCTTATACCTGTGGAAACATTGGGCTTTTTTATAAGCCTTGAACATACACTATATGTGGTGTCAGTCCTTTTTTGACCACTTGTTTGATGTGTTTTCTCTTGCCAAAAATAAATCCAATCAGAACCATAACCAAATCTGTCAAATTTGCC
Organism: Cunninghamia lanceolata; assembly: GCA_027924645.1. Lineage (NCBI taxonomy): Eukaryota > Viridiplantae > Streptophyta > Pinopsida > Cupressales > Cupressaceae > Cunninghamia > Cunninghamia lanceolata. Next base: position 1,978,891 of record BSBN01001122.1, read on the forward strand.
TTTAAAAACATTAGACACTACTTCAGCGCCTCTGGTATTACAGCAGCTCGCCCTTGGTGGTACAGTAGCTCACTTTTGGTAACCATAGCTCACCTTTGGTAGCTCAGTCCATCGCCTTTGGTATTATAGTAGCACGCTTTTGGTTGCACAGTCCTACGCCTCTGGTCAAATAGTATAGCCCCTTTAGTCCAGTTACTTGTGCATCAGAGTTTGTCTTTTCTCAAAACACAAGCAGAATACCAGCATTACCTTTTGTCCTAGTGTATTCCATGGTAACCACTAGGCTCCAACAAACTATGAAGTCCAAGCAAGTTGTCCCTAGGAAGCGCAAATCACCTCCTCACACATCGCAATCAGGTCATCTCAACATTACTCCCAAGGTTACTCCTAGGACACCCGCGAACAAATCAACCAGCTCTCCGAACATGCTGCACCTTGACCAACCAAGCAATTCTCAAGAAGGTAGGGTCCCTTTGGTAAATACACCCCACTATACCACCAACTTGCCTCCAGATTTTGTCCCACAAGGTTATATTGCCAATCCAGTCCCGTCTCAGGAGGAAAGAGTTCCTTTGGTAAGTACACCTCATTACACCACCGGCTTGCCTCCCGATTTTGTCCCACAAGGTTATACTGTAGATTTAGCCCCATCTCAAGAAGAGCGACACTTTGAAATGGGTCAATCCTCTCAAGAAGATGGGCAAGATCTTGATGAATTCATACAAGATCCTAGAGCTATAGTCGCCTTTAACAAAATCCTTAGTGAGAACAAAGATCATTTCTTTCGCTTGCTAGCAGAGTAAGGAGCCAAATTACCTCAGGATTTTGATCTTTCCAATCTCAAAGAGATAAACAATACCCTAGACATCATACAAGCGGTGCAAACCATGTCAACAATGACCACGCCTTTACCTGAACAAGGCTTACAAGGAAGAACGATTAAGAATCCCCTTTATCAAAACCCAACAGGAAAGAGGGACGTATCACCACTTCTGACTCCTATGGAAATCTACAAACACCAATAGGAGACTCTACAACATCAAGCAGAGCTAGCTAAGCAAGCCACCTTAGATCAATCAAATATACAACACCCTCCTAAAGTGTCTGCACCAACCGCAAGTGGAATTTTGGTTACTCCTTCACGAATAGGTTTCCCACCAAATTACAATCCGGGGAACAACTATGTAGCCATGCAACAAGGGTCTCAACACATACCACCTCCCATATCATCAAACCTTCATGTCTCTCAACCAACTAGAGTCATGCAATCCCCCCCACAAAATTCTTCTACGCTCATCCCTAATCAACCATCGCAAATCACATCTACCTACGTCCCTCCTCCACTACGATCATCAGCGCTAAATTTCTTCAATACGTTGCCTATCCACCCTCAACATTCCCAACATCAAGTTTCCCAAAGCTATGTGCCGCCATTGCAACCTAATCCAACGTACTCTAGCTTTCCTCCACCCAATTCTTTTCTTCAACCATCACAAAGCCAACATTCTTACCTACCGCCACCTCCACCTCTTCCAAATCAAAACATCCAATTCCAACCCAATCCAAATCCAACATACAACGCATATGACCCCAACCAATCTTACGACCCTTATAATACTAATTCCCATGGCTTACAATACAATCTTCCGTATGGGAAACAACCACTTCTAGGACAACAGGAGATGTTTCCAACCCCTCCCACGGCAATGGAGCTAAAAATCATGGAAGTTCAACAACAGCTATCTGATCTTATGTTTGGCCACACCAAGAAGACCTTCTCGTTAGAGGAAGTGTGTCCTTATCCTTTTGATCGGTCATTACCTATGATCCCTTTTCCTCAAAATTTCACTATTCCTAAATTTGATAAATAAAAAGGAAAAGGTGACCCAAAAGACCATCTTAGGGAATTCTATCTTGCTTGCTTCGAGGTTTCACATAACGACACATACCTTATGCATCTCTTTCCTCGCAGTCTTGGAGGTCAAGCTATAGAATGGTTCTCACACTTACTACGGGCATCAAGTCTTTTAACGAGCTAGCAGAGAAATTTGCCACCCATTTTCTTACAACGTAGAGCATGAGATTTCCATGACTGATCTATGCAACAATAAACAGAAAAATGGTGAAAATTTCATTTCTTTCCTTCAACGATGGAGACAAATGGCTACCAAATTCCCTTTCAAGATTCTGGAGAAATAGCTTGTTAGCATATTTGTGCAGAACCTCAACCATGAGTTAGGTTTTCATTTGCAAATTCTTAGTGCTACAACCTTCGACGAAATCACATACAAGGGAATCAACATTGAAAAGGCCCTCATTGCTAAGGGTGTGGTCAAAATCTTCAAAGAAATGAAAGACAATGCTCCTCATCAACAATCAAGTGATAAACCCAAATATTGGAACAAAAATAAAAACGTGGTCAACGATGGGGTGGTCGATTCTAAACATGTCCAAACTTTGCAAACGCCGCTGCAACTTTCCAAACCAAGTCAAACTCCACCTCAACAATAGCAACAACAGCAGCAACCTTATCAAAACCAACAACAACAACAACAAGAGCGGCCTCAACAAGATTACCCTCTGCGGCATCAATTCACTCCCTTGGGAGAGCCCATAGAGATAGTCTTACAAAAGATTTTACAGAAAGGACTCATCACCCTACCTGATGCTCCCCCATATGGCAAACCTGTTTACAAAACTGCATGGTATAGAGAAAATGAATACTGTGAATTCCATAGGAGTAAAGGGCATAGAACCGCATCGTGCATGAAACTCAAGCACCTAATCCAAACTCTCATTGAAGGCAATCAAATATCTCTACAAGAAGATCCACCAGCTCCGCACATGAACAAAGATCTCGATATGTACAAGGAACCATTCCCTCATCATGGTCCACCTCCTCCTTAGGATAGAGGTAAAGGTATCAATCATGCCTCCACTTCCTTTGATTCCATTCTAGGTCGTTTTGAAGAGAGTCCAGTATCTACCCTCACAATTAAAGGCAAATCTACGGATTGCATTGTTACAACCCGTCGTGGTAGTGTCACCATTCGTGGTCCTACACCTAGTCTTCTGGCTCAATCTGATTATAATCTTGTCGAACATCTAAGGAAAACGCCAGCACAGATCTCTATCTTGGACCTTCTATGGTCATCACCTACACATAGAGTAGTGCTAGAAAAAGCCCTCCAAGAGTCCTCAGTTCCTAACAACATAGCGGTCGTGGATTTCCAAGCTATAGTAGGTAACATTGCTTCACCCTACAATGTGGTCTTCTTTGAGAAAGATCTCCCATCCCACGATCCGTGTCACAATGATGCCCTTCATATTGAGGTTCTCATCCATAAGCACAAAATCAAACGTATACTCATAGATGGTGGTGCTGGTCTCAACATCTGTTCTTTAAAGTTACTTAAGCAATTGGGATACTCTGAGGATCATGTCAACACAGATCAAAGTATTACAATCAAGGGATATGATGATGCTAAACGCCGTTCAAAATGTATTATCCACTTGCCTATACAACTGGGTCCTGTCATGCTTGAAACTAGGTGTCAAGTCCTTGATATTGAGCTGCCTTACAACATTATCCTAGGCCACCCATGGATCCATGCAATGAAAAATGTTCCCTCCACATACCATTAGTCTCTAAAGTTCCCATTCAATGGTATAGAGATAACCATCCCAGGAGACCCCAATCCCTTTGAATTTTGTTGTGTCTTGCAAGGCAATTATAAGAATTGCAACCAAGTGCCTAAAAATGAAAAAGCCCTTGAATCCCCACTATATGTTGATCCTGAAACTCTGACACAAGCCTCTACAAGTGAACCTAATCCTATTCCTGAAATCAAAGCGCACATCCATGATATAGGCTTTGGAACATATGATATCTCCAAATCTTGTTGTGTAGGGTGGATGCCTTTATCCCCTAAATCATATGGCCAACCGCCCATTGCCAAAGTAACTAAAAAAGTAGCGATTCCTCCCCCAGCATTTCTAACCCAATTCCAACAGGGATGGTTATTGGAGGAGGAAACTATTGAGGACATTTCTTCTTGGCTCTATAAAGAGAAAGAACCAGTCACAATACCAGTCAAGCAATATGGTAATGGCTTAAGGATAGTCAAACACATGGGCTATAAAGGCAAAGGCGGCCTTGGGAAACAGAATCAAGGAACTATGGAACCCATTATTGTGACTAAAAAACTAGACAAGAAGGGGTTAGGATTTGGTAGAAAGGTACCGCACGCCTTGGACATCGAGTATATCCTCGACGAGGTGGCTAATAATTTTCCCACGGATTCGACGTCTACTAAGGATATCATCGATGACTCTTCCCTCCATATGACCAACCTATTTGTAGAATTCTCCATTTTTATGCTATCCTTTGTATCCCTAACATCCACCACAAACACCTAGAAAGTAACACTTGTCTACCCTGAACTTATCAATTGGGACCAACAAGGGTCCCCCATTATAGATGTATTTTAGAATGACGAAGCTTTAGCTGAGTTCATAGAACTTTGGGAAGGTAGCCCTCTTGGTGATCATAAAGCAGGTTTTGTAATGGAACTAGAGCCAACTGCTTATTTTGGTGAGAATGCCAAATCCTCCAGTCGCAAAAGTAAAAATAAAGAAAGATCTCTAGGTGAAAACCACACTGTGGCACCTCCTGGTCACAAAATAGTAAAAACAAAGGACGTATCCAAAGGTGAAAACCTGACTATGGCACCTGAGGATGGAGGATTTGACCTTCCCCTACCATCTAAGTATCAAGAGAAGTCATCTCTCCTAGTGGAAGATTCTACAGAGATAAACCTTGGCACAAAGCAAAATCCAAAGACCACATTCCTAGCAGCATCATTATTAGAGACAGAGCACAGAAGTCTTAACACATTCTTCTTACAAAGAACCATCAACTTTGCATGGACCTATGCTAATATGCCAGGGTTAGACCCTAAGCTAGTTGTTCACTACCTCACAGTTGATCCAAAAGTTAAACCAGTCAAGCAAAAGTTGAGGAAGATGCACCCACAGATAGCTCTCTTAGTAAAAGTGGAAATATAGAAGCTGTTAGATGCAAAGTTCATACGACCTATTGATTATTCAGACTGGGTTTCAAACATTGTGCCTGTGTCTAAACCCAATGGGCGCATTCGCATGTGTAATGATTTTAGAGATCTTAATAAAGCATGTCCCAAAGATGACTTTCCACTACCGAACATTGATATTATAGTTGACTTGACAGCAGGACACGAAATGCTTTCTCTCATGGATGGATTCTCAGGCTACAATCAGATAAGGATAGCAGAAGAAGATCAACATAAAACAACTTTTACTTGTCCTTGGGGTAATTATTGTTGGTGTGTCATGCCGTTTGGTCTAAAGAATGCAGGGGCAACTTATCAGAGAGCAATGATAGTGATATTCCACGATCTCTTTCATCATATCATGGAAGACTATGTTGATGACATACTAGCTAAATCTTCTAGGGTAGATCACATACAACTTCTAGGACAGATCTTTGACAGGCTCGAGAAATACCAAGTAAGACTCAATCCAAAAAAGTGTGTCTTTGGTGTAACATCAGGGAAGCTGTTAGGATACATTGTATCAAGTAGAGGCATCGAAGTAGACCTAGCAAAAGTCAAGGCTATCATGGAGATGCCTCCACCAAAGAACCTCAAAGCATTAAGGAGCCTTTAGGGAAGGTTGCAATCCATCAGGTATTTCATCTCACAGCTAGCAGATAAATGTCAACCATTTCAACACTTACTCCGAAAGGATGTCTTATTTCGATGGGACGATAAGTGTCAAGCAGCATTTGATTAGCTTAAGGAGTATCTAGCTACACCTCCTGTATTTGTACCACCAGTGGCTGATAAACCTTTGATATTATACATCTCAACTACAACTTCGGCCCTAGGGGCCTTGCTAGCACAACATGATGAAACAAGAAAAGAGCATGCAATTTATTATATCAATAGAACCTTGGAGGGATACGAACTCAATTATTCACCAATGGAAAGGGCTTGTTTAGAAATAGTGTTCGCTTCCCAAAAGCTACGGCATTACATGTTGAACCAACACACAAATCTTATAGCCAAAATTGATCCATTGGAGTATCTACTAGCAAAAGCAGCTCTTACAGGCAGACTAGCTAAATGGGTCATGATCCTTAGTGAGTTTGACATTGAGTATACAAATCGTAAAGCAATCAAAGGACAAGCCCTAGCAGATCAACTAGCAGAAGCACCCATGACAGATACACACCCTATGGTAGCAGACTTTCCGGATGAGAATCTATTCACTCTTTCCAACTCAATAATGTGGAAGTTATACTTTGATGGTTCCTACACACAGCATGGATCTAGGGCCGGCATCTTGTTTATCACACCTCAGAATGACTATATTCCAAAGTCATATCGACTTGCATTCCCTTACACCAACAACATCGCCAAGTACGAAGCACTCCTTATAGGTCTCAATACAGCAGTTCAATGAGACATCACAGAATTACAAGTATATGGTGACTCACAACTAGTCATTCGACAAGTCACAAATGAGTACCAAACAAAAGATGATAAGTTGATCCCCTACAAGCAACTAGTGGATTTGAGCAAATTCCAAGAGAGCATAACAAAGCTGTTGATTCTATGGCTTCTGTAGGGTCACTAATTGGCATGCCTGCTAATACACAGAAATGTGAATTCTTGATCGAGCAGTTGTTGATACCAGCCATCGATGTTCCCGTTACTGAAATCATCTACGAACTTGTTGGTCCCAATTCCCCATGGTACGAAGATATCTATGAATACCTTAAACACATTACCTTTCCCCCTGACCTATCATCCACCCAACGCAAAACGTTTATCCGTCAATCCTCTCGTTACATCATTCTAGGTGATACACTATATCACTGGAGTCTCGATGGTATCCTCTTACGATGTCTTAACACGGAAGAAGCCGAAGCTACCTTACGAGACATACATGAAGGTGTCTGTGGTGCACATTTTACCGGTCCTAATCTCGCAAAGAAGATACTCAGAATAGGGTACTACTGGCCTACAATAGAGCAAGATGCTACACAGTTTGCTAAGAAGTGTCTACAATGCTAGCAGCATGGAGATTTGATTCACGCACTAGCTCATGAATTACAACCTGTGACAACTCCTTGGCCTTTTTCTCAATGGGGTCTCGACCTTGTAGGACAAATCCACCCATCCTCATCCAATGGCCATAAGTTCATCATTACTGCCACTGAGTATTTCACGAAGTGGGTTGAAGCCATTCCCATGACCTATACCACCGGTAAGCAAATAGCCAAGTTTATCCTTAACTACCTCATATGCTAGTATGGTATTCCCCAAGCCATTGTCACTGATAATGGGAGACCATTCATGAATCAAGATGCCCGTGCCTTATGCACACAATACAATATCCAACATTGCTTTTCAACTCCCTACTATCCGCAGAGTAACGGCCAAGCTGAGGCTTCCAATAAAACCATTCTCAAGATCCTCAAGAAAACAGTCAATGAAGCCGGTCATGATTGGCACTTGCAACTCAATCCCGCCCTATGGGCCTACCGCACTAGTATCAGAACACCAACTGGTGCCACACCTTATGCCTTGGTCTATGGCTCTAAAGCCATCCTACCTATAGAGGTCAAGATCCCATCCCTCAGAGTATCCATGCAGGACCTGATCAGTAGATAAGAGTATCGCACTTCTAGATTAGCTAAGCTAGAACTACTAGATGAAAGGTGCCTTACCGCGCTTAATCATCTCCATGTCTATCAAAACCACCTCCGGCGTAATTACAACAAAAAGATCAAAGAAAGACAGTTTCAAGTTGGTGATCTTGTACTTAAAGAGAATTAGAGAAATCAAGCAGATCAAGAAAAGAAGGGCAAGTTTGAGCCTAACTGGTTAGGTCCCTTTATTGTCACAGCAGCATATGGATCAGGAGCTTATACTCTAGTTACACTTGACGGCATTCCTCTAGATGAGCCACTTAACAGTGTCCATCTCAAGAAGTTTTATGCCTAATCCTCAGAGTATTCCAAAAAAAAAAAATCCAAAAAAAAATCCGTCCTCTGGTGAAAACCCGACAAACGGGCGCCTTGGATAAGTACCATAGTGAAAACCTGGCAAACAGGCGCTATGTGTAGAGTCAGCACCCATCATCTATCGAGTCCTGTCCACTCCATGTCTAGTTCACAACGCACTTCATCCATCCATCCATAATAAAATCATTGACCTGGTTTGCATCTCCATCTCCCTATCTAGTATAGCTTGGAAATTTGTCAATGTCCATCATCGTCACCCCGCGTCTTGATCAGTGTCTACAGTTAACACTGTCTTGTCCTCGGTCAAACTTTCTGTGTCTTCTTCGACAGTCACCCATGCAATTTCCTCTACCAAAATGGGGGCAACTCTTTCCTTAACTTAGGTCTAGGATTGGTTCCTTGTTCGTGGTTCACAACGCGCGCTTCAATCCCTTTCTCATCGGTCACAGGTAACACCCTTTAACGGATACATCGCTCCTACGATAAGGCTGTTATCTTCTCAACGCTTTTCCTACATCATCACATCAACCAGAACTACATAGTATCTCTTCTCAATCTTAAAGTACCTTGATCCCATGGATATGGGTATGTAGGCAGTCTGGAATATGAAGGAAGTATCTAGTACTCAGGTACATAAGATCTCCCCCTCACCACCTTGACCCATCTCATCACTCTATCCAGAACTACATATTTATCATTTTCATCTTTCATCGTAATGTGCCTTGATCCCATGGATACAGGGTATGTAGGCAGTCTGGAATACGAAGGATGTATCTAGTACTCAGACACACACAATCCCTCATTCTCCACCCACCCCAATCCATTAGCACTGTCGCCTTTCTAGTCTTCCATTTTTCAAAATCCATTTGCCTCGACTTGACTAACTCAAGCAGTGAGCTAGTGCATCCTTTCAAAGCAAAAGTCCTTAACAAACCTGAAGCAAAGAGGCTTACTTCTAGAGTCATCTACTATCCTGCATATCAATTGCCAACATCAGCTACGTACCGCTTAACCAAAGCCCTAGATCAACAAGCTTGTCTTCTGCGAAGTGTTCCATTGTTGAGACCAACGCACGCATCTCCTGCGACATGTGGCATTTCCTGTAGCAAGACATTGTCTTTTTAGGTAGATAGCCCCCTTTAACGGACACAAAGTTCATACGATAAGATTGTTATCTTTCCTATCCAATCTATCCTGAACAACCTCTTTGGCAAGAGAATATGTTGGCTGTATGTTTACTTTGTAAGTCAGTCAATTTACTTTTTTGGTTTATCTTTTGTTCCTTTTATCCATTACCTATTCAAGGCTACCTTGATTTATCTATAATCTTGGTATGTTGCGATGCAGTACGGATTGGGGGCATAGTCATTGCTTTTGTGTGCCGTGTTTGAGGAATGATCTCTAGCATCTTTCTTAGCATTATATTTATCTTGTGTGTGTTACGACCTAGCATCTTACATATTTAATACTCTTCTTGAATTTGCATGTATTGAAGTTTATTTTATGTTCAAGACTATGGCTATTTCACATGTACCAACAAGGTCATATTATGTCTAAGGGATCTAAGTTCAAACCACTTGCTTGCAGAGTGAACGTCCACGCACTCAGATATTACTGCACCTTGGTCTGTTATACCTTGGTGGTGAACTATCCACATGCTATATCAGAAATAAGGATTGCTCTTTATATACAATTGTGAAACTAATGCAACAAGCTCATTCACCCATTCCCACAACCCTTATATCGTTTTCATTTGCAATGATCAATCGACAGTCTCTGTCTTCTGTCTCCTCCTTTTCTTCTCTCTGGTGCTATCTACAAAACCCACATGTTAGATATCACTAGTCATAACATCTATATCATCATACATCTATAAGCATCATATACGCAATATACATCATCACATTAAATCCATAATCATACATAAATATCATCACATCCATGACATCAAGAAGTGCATATATACAAGCGAGAACATCAATGCGAAGAATAGATCATCATATATCTCATGTGACGGTCATCATAAAATATATGTGTCTACATCAATAGGCCATCTATATACATCAATATAGTACACCAAGGCTATCAAGAGCCCGCAAAATATACATCAGGATGCACGCAGGCATCTATCCAAAATGATACAACATACAAATATACGTGCTCTAGTGGGTAGAGTTGCCCTCCTGCTGTGGCCCCTGTCCTCCACCTGTACTCGGTACAGGTCCCCCGAATGGTCCCCCTGCTGGTCCTCCTCCCCCGGGTGGCACAAATGGTCCTCTCACTGAGGATAATGACTGCCCTGTCCTGCGAGACCCTGATGCTCCGGACCTGCTCCTGTCTCTGTAGCTCGGCTCTTGCTGCGCCGCTGGCACCACACCTGCGTAAAGTGCCCTGTAGTACTCTGCCTCTCTGCCTGCTGATACTAACTCTCTTTGAACCTGGATGAGCTCACTGTATAGGGTCCTCTGATCTGCACTCAGTGCACGACGTGCCTCATCTCTCTCTCACCTCACTCTATGGAGTGTGGCCTCTGTCGTCAGCCGTAGCTGTACCTCTGCGTCTCTCTCCCTCATCACCTGGGCTAGTTGCCTGACATTTGCTGCTGGTGCGGCTGGCGCCTGTACCTGTACCTGTATCTGTGCATGTGCCTGGATCTATAGTTGTGCCTGTGCGTGTGCCAGGGTTGTCTGTGCTACTACTGCTACCTATGTCTGCACCTAGGCTAAGGCCTCGACTTGTCTCTCCTCAACCCTCGTTGCATCCCTGTCTCTCCTCAACCGTACCATCTAAAGCTCCTCCAGGCTGTCTCCTCCTGTAACAACCACTTAGCCCTCTCCAAATCGGTCTCTACGGTTGGCTCCCCCTCCTCCGCCATCTCCACATCTGCCTGCTGGTCACTGGCCTCTCCAACTGCCTGCTGTCTGGCCACTCTAGCCTGTCGTCTGATCCTGGCCTCTACACCTAGGACTAGTACCTCCCCCACTACCCCTGCCACACCTGGTGTAGTCAATCTCACCAGCCTATGTGTCTGCCAATACCTATCATACTCTGGCAGTGTACTTGGATCTGCAGTCCTATATCCCAATCCCATCTCACAGGGACAAGTCCCCGTACCTCTGCCAATGTTGTCGCTACTGGAATCTCTACATCCCAGTCCCCCATCTCCCGCCGTGTCCTGGCATGTGTCACCTCCCCCACTGGTAGCCCCTGTGGTAACCCAAATTGTCTTAATACCCACTCTGGCAGGTATCTCTCAATCGTGTTTGTCCATCTCCCAAATAGATACTGAGCCTATCTACAATACATCAGCTGCTCATGCTTGTCCTCCCACTCCTCGCATAGTAACCATGGCCTCCAAATAAATAGGTCCATCTCATCGATCTGCTGCCTCCAATGGCTAACGGATCCCAGCCTCCGATGTGTAATCACTCGCTAACGGAGCATATCTCAATGATCCCGGTGGCGTTGTGTCATGGGTCGGATCATTGGGATATGCTCCCACGCCCACACCTGTAGAAGAGTCACCCCTGAGACTCCTGCCTCTCTTGTACATGCAATGGTGCATATCATGGTACAACTGTCCAAGCACACATGGGCCCCATGCATACTGAATGCCATGTGTAAACATCCCAGATAGTACAGTACCCCAGCCAACCGATAATCCTCTAGATCTCCTATCTGGACAGAGAAAGCCGCCAATCAATGAAGACATTATCCACCTGATCCTGTCGCAGAGTCTCGGGACATCTGCCCACCGAATCTCTCCATCATCTATCCGCAAATCATCTGTGCAAAATACCTCTACCATGCCTGCCTCTCCCCGCACCGGGTCAAAGTCCACTCTCTCCCCATCAATCTGAATCCTCAGGATGTGATACACATCCTCCAGCATCACCATCGCCTCCGAAGCCTATCTCACTGCGGAACCTCTCCACCATTGCTGTCACTAGGGCGAGATTCACCCTAATGTGAGTTAGGTGTGCAACGTGCCATAATCCCATGTGCTCTAGGAACGCGTCCTCCTCCCACGTCAATTTTACTACGTCATGTGCTATCGCATGGTGCCACTCTCTCGACATCAACAGCGGCATGATCCTCTGCATCCACAACAAACCACTTGTCAATCAGTTTCACCATTTCTTCATAGTTCTACCGACTTCTACCCTATGATGCAAAGCCCTAAGACTAGCTCTTCCCTTGCTCCAACCTAAGTAGTCAACCCTTCGGTCAACCCTACCCATTGCATTCTTCTACCCAAACCAAAGGTGCCTTGCTTTCCACAAGAGCGCTCCACTGTGTTATCATAAGCGCCTCACTGTGCCTACAAATGCACTTTTTTTCTATACCAAGTGCGACTTGTTTTCACCAAGTGCACTTCTCCATGCTACCAACCGCGCCGCTCTGTGCTGCCAAAGGCGACACAATTTTTTTTGCTAACCTTCCATCCATGCCTTACCTTCCCACCAACTGCGTCGCTCTGTGCTACCAAGTGCGCTACGGGTTTATACCAATCGCGTTGCGGCGCGGTGCACCAAAACCAATCACGCTGTATTTTTGCCACAAGCACTGAACTACCCTACCAGACGCGTTGCAGTGCGCCAAAAGCGCCTAACGTGACTACCAATAGCGCTGCGCTACCCTAAAGCGCTTTTGGCTGACCTAAAAACCCTACCTAGACCTAGCCCTAAATCCGACCAAAAATGACAAATTAAAATGGGGTTTTTGGACACTTACCGTTACCGGAGCTCCTGCTGGCCTCCCGTATGTCCGCACTAACTCCGCCTGATGTCTGTGCACTGGAATTGACATCTCTCCACGCTGTCTGCTCCTTCCACTCAACCTAAGTTTGGAGGCTCTACTCTCTAAATTTAGAAGCTCCTAATGTGCAAATGAGGATTGTGGTCCCCATGGGACCTATTTATAGCATCCCTCCCTCTTTCCTCTGTCTTCCCCACCCCTGTTGCTTTTCCTTCTAAACCTGCTCGCACACTCTTCTAGTCGAGCGTCAACCCAGTCCTTCTACCGCTTCCCTATCCTCCTGCTCAAGGGGGCATACGCTGGGGCAACTACCTATACTGGGGCATCAAAAATTGTATCATATCTTCAACTATCGATTTCTTTGAAGCAACACTATAAACTACGTTGCATCAAAGAGGGGAAAAATGTAGACACCTTAAAATGACCAAGTCGTCACACGACTTGCATTTCATCATTTCTTCCTAATCACCTGCATTTCAACATTAATTGAATAATCTAATTATTTAATTGATTTCATCTAATTCTTCTAAATCACATACTTTCGACATTAATTGAATAAATTCCCTTTATTTAATTAATTAAATCAAATTCCTCTATTGTTCTTTCACAATTAAATAATTTCAATTATTTAATTAAATAATTATCTTCTTTCCAAATCTCAAGTCTCCATTAATTAAATAAATCCCATTATTTAATTAATTCATCACAAATTCAATTCTTCCAAACAATTAAATAATTCCCAATTATTTAATTAAATCAAATTCATTCCTCCAAATTTGAATAAATCAAATCAAATTTATTTAAATTCTCTGAATCTCCAAAAATAAAATAAATCAAATATTTTATTTATTCTTCCAAATCATGCACAACAATTAAATAAATTTATTTATTTAATTTGTTTTCTTATCTACAAATATCTTTCAAATCTTCTAAAAATAAGTCTTCTTCTCCATGCACACAAAATTAAATAATTTATTATTCAATTTCTCTCAAATCATGCAAAAGCAAATCTTAAGTTGAGTTATCTATTCACTCAACCTTGTTTTTATCAATTTCTCTTAAATTAGAAAAAAGCTTTCTAATTTATGAAAAGCATGTCTTATCTTTAGAAAAGAAGGTGATTAACTCAAATAAAACAACTTTTGTGTGACACTTGTCTTCTTCTTATTCGTTGCACGTTCCTCAATTGTTCTCCTCTATTGATTCTTTTGAATTATCTAGACCGTTGATCGATCTCTGTTGAAACCTATATAAACCCCCCTCATCTCCTTCATTAAGCCTTTTCGATCACTTATTCTCAGGCATACTTAACAATGCTTTGAGCTTACATCGCATCGATTGAGCAACTTCACGATCTTTTAACATTGATCTTTGAGCACACTACTTGCTTGTTGCAACCATGGTTTTGCAATACTATTGAGCAATCCACATTCATCCAAAGGGAACAATACAAATCTCGATAAAAGCTTTCGTATTTCATTGATTTATTATTAATGGCTTTTATTTAGATTAGTTCTTTTTATGTTATTGGGTTTTTTGATTTGTTTAGTTTATCATAGTCAATTTTTCTCATACACACAAGGTAGCTTTGGAACAATCCCTAGAATGAGACAAAAGATAAAAATCAATAATCAAAAATACCAACAAAACATACAAATAGCCATTGTATCTCTTTCCAAGATAAGTGTTGATAAGATGACGGATCCTGCCTGTTGTAGGAACGATATATCTATTAAGGCAAGAATCGGTTGGATGTTGTTGGATAAATTTTGAAAGGTGGGAAAAGGATAATAAGGCCATATGTGTTGATTATGATTGGTTTTGTTGATTGATGATTTTTACGTAGGATGTGATGTTTTGGTGTTATGCTTAGCATGTGTATCAGAAGATAGGGACCATCCAACAGGTTGGATGGGTGCATCTTATATACCTGAGTACTGGATACTTCCTTCATAGTCCAAACTGCCTACATACCCTATGTCCATGGGATCAAGGTATTTGAAGATGCGGGTGAGATGAATATGTAGTTTTGGTTTGACTTGATGATGTGGGAATGGTTTGGGATGGATGTGACGATGGTGGAAGATGATGTGTTGAGTGGGATGATGATGTAGGATTGTTTTTAGATTTTTGTAATTTTGTGATTTTTTTGGAGTTTTTAGATTTTGTATTATTTTTGGATTTTTATGGATTTTCTAATGTTTTTGGATTTTTTGAAGTTTTAAGATGTACAGGGAGAACATACAAGGATCCTCGTTTCATGAATTGGCTTTGGGTGGGTGATTTGATGTTTTGGAATTCCAAGCTCTCAGATGCGTGTGATGCTAAATTTTATGATGGATGAGTAGAACCAACCACTACACATGGTGCCTAAGATAGGTTTTCACCATGGTACTTATCCAAGACATCACCGAAGCAATTTTCACCATTGGACGACTTTATTTTGGTTTGGGATACTCGATGGGTTATGTATAGAATCTTTTAAGGTACATGATGTTCATTCACTCATCTAGAGGCTTCCCCTCAGGTGTTGCAAGATGATATGCTCCTAACCCATGGCTAGTTGTGATGACATGTGGTCCCAACCAATTAGGCTCAAACTTTCCTTTCTTGGTGCACTCTTGTAGATTTTTTTGATTCTCAATAAGGACAAGGTCGCCTATCTCAAACTTGCGGTTCTTGATCTTTTTGTTGTAGCTTCTGCATAGGTAATTTTGATAGGCTTGAAGGTTATTGAGAGCATCCAAGTATTTCTCATCCAGTAGCTCTAGCTCATTCAGTCGTGCAACTCAGTGCTCCTCCTCAGTGATTATATTCTACAATGAAATCATGAGTGAAGGGAACTTGACCTCAATAGGTAAAATGGATTCAGACCCAAATACTAATGAGTATGGTGTGGCTCCTATGGGTGTGTGAATGCTTGTACGATAGGCCCATAGGGTGGGGTTGAGCTGAAGGTGCTAGTCACGGCTAGCTTCATTAACCGTCTTTTTCAGAATGTGTAAGATGGTTTGTTAGAAGCTTCAGCTTGACCATTACCTTGAGGGTAATATGGTGTGGAAAAGTGATGTTGGATATGGAATTTCTTGCACATGGTGCGAACTTCCTAGTTTTTGAATGGTTTCCCATTATCTGTGATGATGGAATGGGGAACATGCCATAACGGCATATTATATAGTGGAGGATGAATTTAGCGATTTGGATGCCAATGGTAAAAGTGAGTCGAATAGCTTTGACCCACTTGGTGAAGTAGTCGGTAGTGGTAATGATGAACTTGTGGCCATTGGATGAGGGTGGGTGAATTTTACCTATGAGGTCGAGTCCCCACTATGAAAAGGGACAAGGAATTGATATCAGTTGCATCTCCTATGAAGGTGCATGGATGGGATCACTGTGTTGTTGACATGGTAAACATTTCTTCACAAAGCGGTAAGCAATTCATTCCATAGTCGGCCAATAGTACCCTATCCTCAAAAAAACATTTGCTAAGGTAGGTCCACTAGAGTGTGCCCCACAAATGCTTTCGTTTACCTCTTGTAAGGCCACTTCAGCTTCCCTAGAGTCAAGACATCATAAAAGAGTGCAATCAAGACTTCTTCGATAGAGAGTGTCTCCCATGAGGGTAAAATGGGAAGCTTGGTGGATGAAGGTTTTGCGTTGTGTAGATGATAGGTTCGGTGGTAGGATGTTGTCATGGAGGTACATGTAGATCTCTTGATACCAAGGAGATAAGGGACCAACAATGTCGTACACTAGCTTAGATTGTGGTACATCATATGTCGGTACTACTAATTCTTCGATTAGGAACTCACACTTTTTGCTATCCTTTTTCATGTCGACCAAGGATCCTATAGTGGCCATAGCATCTGTTTCTTTGTTGTTTAACCTTGGAATTTTTTCAAAATGGATATCGTCGAAATAATCTTTGAAATCATCTACCATCCTTTTGTAGGGTAGGAGTTTGTCATCTTTTGTCTTGTACTCATTGTTAACTTGTCTGATGATTAACTGGGAGTCTCCATAAACTATTAGATTTTCAATTTTCCACTAAATGGCCATGCGAAGTCCTGTGATGAGGGCCTCATACTCTGCTACATTATTTGTGCATGGAAATGTGATTTTGTAGGATTTAGGATTAGTGTCTCCTTGAGGGGTGACAAACAAGATGCCTACCCCTGAGCCATGATGTGTGTAGGATCCATCAAAATACATTTTCCATGTATCTGTTGTTGGCACTATTGTCAATATGGACTCATCTAGAAATTTTGCAAGCAGTGATTGTTCTGTTGGAATAGGTGCATCGGCCAATTGATTGGTAATTACTTGTCCTTTGATGGCTTTTCTTTCTTTGTACTCGATGTCAAACTCACTCAAGATCATAACCCACTTAGCCATATGTCCTATGAGAGTTGCTCTAGTCAGTAGAATATTTGAGCGGATCAATCTTGGCAATGAGCTTTGTCTTGTGGTTGAGCATGTAGTGTCTTAGCTTTTGAGAAGTGAAGACAATGGCAAGGCATGCTCGTTCAATAGGAGTGTAGTTCAACTCATAGGTCACCAAGGTTCTGGTGATATAATATGTTTCTCTCTTTTCCTTATTCATCATGTTGTGCTAACAAGGCCCCTATCACTGTTTCTGTTGTTGAGATATACAGAAGAAGGGGTTGTCCTTGTTTTGGTGGAATAAGAATGGGTGGATTAGCAAGATATTCTTTTAGTTATTCAAAGGCATTCTGACACTGATTATCCCATACAAAAGTTGTATTTTTCAGAGAAGATGTTGAAATGGTTGACACTTGTCTGTAAGTTACACTATGAAGCGACGGATGGACTGAATTTTCCCTTGAAGGCTTTGAAGTTGCTTAAGTGTTTTGGATAGAGGAATCTCCACTATAGCCTTGACCTTGCCAGGATCAACTTTAATTCCTCTTCTTGACACAATGTATCCTAGGATTTTTTCAGAGGTGACCCCAAAGACACACTTCTTGGGATTTAGTCAAAATTGTATTGCTCTAGTCTATCAAAGATTTTAGCCAACACATTTAAGTGATCCTCTCTAGTCTTGGACTTTCCTAGGAAATCATCTACATAACATTCCATTATGTTGTGGAAAAGGTCATGGAAGATAACTGTCATGGCCCTCTGATAGGTAGCTCCTGCATTTTTCAACCCAAAGGGCATCACAACCCAGCAGTAAGTTCCCCATGGGCATGTAAAGGAGATCTTATGTTGGTCCTCTTCGGCTATCCTAATTTGATTGTATCCAGAAAATTCATCCAATAAAGACAACATCTTGTGCCTTGTAGTGAGATCCACAATGATGTCTATGTTGGGTAGCCAAAAGTCATCCTTAGGGCAAGCCTTGTTAAGGTCTCTGAAGTCTATGCAGCAATGATCATGCCCCCAGTGACTTTTGTCACCGATACAATGTTGGATGCCCATTCGGGATAGTCTATAGGGCGAATGAATCCCATGTCTAGGAGTTTCTTGAGTTCTTCCTTGACGAGGAGTACTACTTGAGGATTCATTTTTCTTAGCTTTTGCTTTACTGGCTTTGCGTCAGGATGCACTGCAAGGTGATGGACAACTAGAGTGGGATCTAATCCCGACATGTCGGCATATGTCCATGTGAAGTTATGACTCCTTTGTTTGAAGAAAGCTAAGAAAGCCTCATGTTCCTTTGTTGTGAGGGACTCTGCTCGGAATGTGATCTTGGGTGTCTCTTTTGTTCCAAGATTCATCTCATGTGATGCTTCAACTAGGATTGGTGATCTTTCTTGATATAGATTTGATACTTTGGGGAGGTCCATTCTCTCATCTCCTACCACCTTGTAGACGTTTTCACTAAGTGATACGTCCTTTTTTTTCTTCATCTGAAAGTGCCATAGAGTGCTTTTCACTAGGGGATGTTATTTTTATTTTCATATTTTTGTGACTAAGAGTTTGGGTTGTCTCCCCAAAGTAAGCGAATGTGTTTAGTTCCATGATGTAGCTAGCCCTATGATCTCCAAGGGGAAAGTGATCTCTAACCCCCATCATTTTAGATATTTCTTCGTCATTTTGTGCAACATCAAGGACGAGAGGTCCTTATTGGTCCCAATCTATTAGTTGGGGGTAAACAAGCAGTAAATCATTGGATGTAGATGGCATGGTGGTTAAGGTGTAAATGGTACATATGGATGATTCAAAGAGTTTGGTGAAATCATTGAAAGAGTCTTGATGGTCCTCTTCGTTGATGTTATCTACCACGGGGAAGGCCTTAACAACCTCACTTAAGATACACTCAATATCGGTGGGGGTAGACTCTTGCTCTACATACCCTAACTCATGGAGATATGGATTTCTTGTTTCTTGGATGGGCTTGACAATTCCTTGTTCATGAAGGCCTATACTGCCTTGTCCTTTGTAGCCCATATACTTAACAATCTTGAGACCTTTTCCATAGATCTTGGTTGGGAGAGTAGGAGCTTCTTGATTTTCTTCTTCTTTGTATAACCAAGAAGATATATCTTAGAGAACATCTTGTTCAAGGAGGTGCTTCTTCTTGAAGGTTGGTGATGGCTTGCATTTGATGACAACCGTAGAGACTTCCTCTTCCTTAGGAGTACCAAATGCCTTGGGGGATGGTGGTAATAGACCCACACAAAATGTGCCATGTAGATCATATTCACCACATCCCATGTCACTTATCTTGATCTTGACCTCTGGAGGAGGGGATGTTTGTGATGTGGTTGTGATGTTAGAGGGATCAAAGTATGAGGTGGATGATGTAGGATTGGCATGTGACGTGGATTCTTTGGTGGAGTTGTTGTAAGGGTAGAAAGTGTGGTCGTGCCCTTCCAAGAAACTACAATATTGGAAAGGGCGAGGGTCGGCATAGATGGTAATTTTTGTGCCATTGTGAGGGAATTTTAAGCATTGATGGAAGGTGGATGGGACGGCTTGCATGGCATGAATCCATGGTCGGCCAAGAAGAATGGTATACGGGAGGTCAAGATCAAATACTTAACATTTGGTTTCCAAGATCTTTTGTCCTACTTGAATAGGAAGCTTGATGGTGCCCTCAGATAATCTTTCGGTGTCATCATATCCTTTGATGGTTATACATATGCTAGAATCCACAACCACATCAGAGTATCCCAAATGTTTTAACAATTTTAGAGTGCAAAGGTTTAGGCTGAAGCCACCATCTTTTAAGACTCATTTGATGGTATGTTTATGCATTAGGACCTCAATGTGTAAGGCTTCATTCTAAGTGGCGTTGGA
This sequence comes from Cunninghamia lanceolata, assembly GCA_027924645.1. Taxonomy (NCBI): domain Eukaryota; kingdom Viridiplantae; phylum Streptophyta; class Pinopsida; order Cupressales; family Cupressaceae; genus Cunninghamia; species Cunninghamia lanceolata. The sequence goes on from BSBN01001122.1 coordinate 1,998,986, forward strand.
TGTAGGTAGATCTTTTTCTAAAAATGTGAGGTGATGAGGTGAGGCAATGTGGCCTACCATGGCTTGGAATTGGTCAACATTCAAATTAGTAGGGAGTTGGGTTTCCATTAAGGCTTTGTCAAGGAATTCCTTATGGAGGGGAGATGTGTGTAGCAATTCAAGTATGGAGATTTGTGCGGGGGTTTTTCTAAGGTGATCTAAGAGGTTGTACTTGTGAGCGGATGGTGGATTGGTAGGTACGGATGTAGAGGGTTGATCATTGGTAGGGGCTCCGAGGATGGAGATGTGGCCGCGATGAGTAGTAACAGCACAATTGAGTGTTTTTTCTCTAATGGTGATGGTGTTGAGGTGATTGGAGTAATCTTCTATTTATCCCACAACAGAGTCGAAAGAAGAGGGAGGTGGCACAACATTATATGTTTGGTTGGACAATGAGGCTTTACCTTTGTTATGGTTGGGAAGAGGATCCTTGTATGCTCCTAAGTTAGCATTAGGTGATTGTCTCAGAGGTTCATCGATGGTTATATCACCTCTACCAATAAGGTCTTGTATACAATGTTTCAACCTCATTCAGTTAAATGTCATAATGGTATTCATAATAGGCATTCTCATCAAACCAAGAGGGTTTAAATTAATTTTTGTCATAGGGTTGTTAGGGTTAGCTGGTAGAAGATATCAATTAAATTCAAATAAAGATTAAACAGAGGAATGAAAAATACACAGAAATAATAACAGTGAGAGACAAGTTTTAACATGGTTCACCCAAACTCATACTACATCCACCAACGGAGAGTCCAATATTATTATCCAGTAAATCAAACCGATTACAACCAGCAATCCTTGCAACTCAATACCACTACAAATGCTACAATACAATATTGACGAAAACCCTAACCCTTAGCCGCTTTTATCAAGCCTTATGTCAGTTACAAAATTAGGGTTTTTTTATGTTAGCCAATAGAAAAATAACTCCCGACGCCTTAATAAAATAATAAAAAAATGTTGGAGGTTTCAGGGGCACTGCCCCCGAGCCCCCGCGAGGGCACTGCCCCTAGACCTCGCAAGGGGCACTGCCCCTTGACCCCGTTAAATAATTTGGGGGGAAACCGCACTGATAAAAGTGGGGTAAATGTATCCTCTGAGTCTGATTAGGCTCCATATAACAACAATCTCCCACTTGGAGACTGATCAGACTCCACACCATATCATCTCCCACTTGGAGACCAATCATAACACTGCTGACCCTGTAGCTCCCACTGGAAATAAGCACCCTGGACTCTGTTGTTCTATTTTTTGTTTTCAGTCTTGAAGACCAACCGAAGCTGAAGAGGATCTCAGCTTCTCCCTTGTCACTACCTTCGTAAACATATTCGCTGGATTTTCATCTGTATGTATCTTTTCCAGTTGTAACTGTTCATCATCCAACATCGATCGAATGAAGTGATACCTCAACTATATGTGTTTGGTCTTTGAATGCAACGTAGAATTCTTTACAAGATGTATGGTACTCTAGTTGTCCGTAAACAAATAATTGTTACCCTATTGTTTGCCCAATTCTACCATGAAAGATTGCATCCATATCATCTCCTTGCTTGCCTCTGTTGCAGCTACATACTCTGCCTCCGTGGTGGATAAAGCAACCACTTTTTGCAACCGTGAGATCCAACTCGCTGTTGTTCCACCTACAGTAAAGACATAACCTATAGTACTCTACTTGGTATCAATATCCCCTACCAAATCTAAGTCTACATAACCTGCTAAATCAGTATTAGAGCTCCCAAAACATAAGTGTATATTAGATGTACCTCTCAAATATCTGAGAATCCATTTTACCGCATTCCAATGCTTCAATCTGGGATGACTCATATACCTGCTTATGACTCCTACAACATGTGCAATATCTGGTCTCGTGCATACCATGGCATACATTAAACTTCCTAGAGTTGAAGCATATGGTACCTTGGATATTTTTTCTTCCTCCTCTTGTGTCTTAGGACACATCTCCTTAGTCAATTTCAAATGACTAGGTAAAGGTGTGCTGATAGCTTTTTCATTCTCCATATGGAATCTCTGCAACACCTTTTCAACATAATCAGCTTGAGACAGAGTCAATTTTCTATTCTTCCTATCTCTGTAAATTTTCATACCAAGGATTTGTTTTGCTGCCCCCAAATCCTTCATAGCAAATGATTGTGCTAACTGTTGTTTTAACTCTCTTATGCGATCCATGTTAGACCCTACTACAAGCATGTCATCAACATATAAACATAAAATAATGTAGCTGTCATTATCCAACCTCTTAAAATAAACACAATGGTCAGAATTACATCGGTTGTAGCCTTGCTCAGCCATAAAACTATCAAATTTTAAATACCATTGCCGAGGTGCTTGTTTCAAGCCATATAAACTCTTCTTCAAGTTGTACACCTGTTTCTCCTTACCTTTGACCTCAGATCCTTGGGGTTGTTCCATATATATCTCCTCCTCCAAATCACCATGGAGAAAGGCAGTTTTCACATCTAGTTGTTCCAAATGCAAATCTTCAATAGCCACAATACTTAAAACAGTACGAATAGAAGTCATCTTAACAACCGGAGAAAAAATCTCATCAAAATTAATACCTTTTTTCTATGCAAATCCTTTGACAACTAACCTGGATTTAAATCTTTTATTACCTCCATCTTCCTCTTTCAACCTATAAACCCATTTGTTTGGTAAAGCCTTTTTACCTACAGGTAACTTACATAATTCCCAAGTCTAATTTTTCAGCAAGGAGTCCATTTCTTCTTTCATTGCAAGCTCCTACTGAACCTTTGTATCCACCTGCATAGCTTCATCATACCCTTCTGGTTCACCAGCATCTGTTAACAAAATAGAATACAAAGAGGGAGAAAACCTTTCAGGGGGTCTACTTAGTCGTGTTGATCGTCTAACATTCACTGGAGTTTGTGGTATTTCTTGTTGTTGTTGTAGAGCATGAGGAACCATTAGAACATCATTATCTGGAGTATCATCCAGCACCACATAATCTTTTTCTTTCTTCTCATGCTACTGCAATTGATCTTTGTATAGCACCTTCTCATTGAATACAACATCTTTACTTCTCACAATTTTCTAATTTTCAAAATCCCAAAGCCTATAACCAAATTCATCGATGCCATATCCAACGAAGGTACACTTTTTTTTATTTTGCATCCAACTTGGTTCTATTTTCAGAATCTACATGTGCAAATGCTTCACATCCGAAGGTTTTGAGAAAAGAATAACTCACCTTCTTACCTGTCCATGCTTCCTCTGGAATACCACAGCCCAAAGGAACTGAAGGACCTCTATTCACTAACTCATTTGACTACAAAATATGATGAAACTTTCTGACAAAATATGTATAATTAGATGTATCATCGGGTACCTGTGTATTTAATACAAAATTTTCAATTTTTTTAAAAATTTATGCCCGACGTTCGTTGAACTTGCGACGCTCCGCAATTTTTATCGCTCTTTCGACATACACTTAAAGTCAACCATCTGACCCTTCCATCAATTTGTAGGCCGACATATGGTTAGCCTCCTTAATTTGTGGGCCAACGGGTATATGGTTAGCGTTCGTCGAGGTTTCGACGAATATTTTTTAATAAATAAAAGTGAGTTCGACAATTTATCTATACTTGCGATAGTGTTTTGCTATACTTACGAATTTGCTATACTTGTGACAGTTTGATATTTTTAATTATTGGAGTGTGAGTTTGATATTTTTTGAAGATCTAAATATTCAAGCTTGGTAAAGAAAAATCATGTTAGATAATATTAGTGCAGAACAAAATGAAGAGACACTTGCTAGATTGTGGGCTAGATTGAAAAGAAAGGGTGATGGGAAATGTTATTCTCCTTGCAATAATTGCAAGGGCTTAAAGACGAGAAGACTTTTAATCACAACAACTGAGAAACATTTTCGGTAGCATGGTCACGTTGAAGGGGGGCATGATTATCGTCCATTGGTAAGTTGTTCATTATATGTCTTTATATTGATTGAATTTGTAAATGTTTATATTGTTTTAACATTTTTTATATATATAAAAAATCACTTGATCATGATCATCGTTTATTTGTGTCGATCATTATTATAAAGGTGGGGCACCCTAGGGCACATGATATGGATTATCACGGCCTGGAGAATGTGATTTTGCAAGTGGAGGAACATGGAGTTGTGAATATCAGAGATGAAGTTAATGATCCTATGGAAGAAGATGATCATGCACCAGAAAACATAGTTGAAGATGATGGTACAAATACATTGATCCATGACACATTTAGTGGCGCAGCTGATCATGATGATCGAGATGACTTTGATGATGTTCATGATTTACCTATACTTGAGAAGGAATACGATCCCCTTTATGAAGGCTCCCAAACAACTCTTCTCTCTGCTGTATTGTTGTTGGTGAACTTGAAGGTTATGAATGGTTTATCCAACATAGCAATCTCACGGATGTTAAGGTATGTCATATATGTCATATTTTTTCATCTATTTTTGTTGTTAGTTCATCACTAGTAAATAAAGGATGAAATATGTACCATTAATATTCTTTATATTAACAAATTATTTTTTTGTTGTAGATTGATAGGTGAATTTTTGTTACCATCATCAAATATCTTACCTCACTCATACCAAGATTTATCTGCCATTATGACAGATATTGGAATGGAGTATCAAGCAATAGATGCATGTCCCAGTGATCATATTATATATCATAAACAACATGAATTTACAACAAAATGCCCAGAATGTCATATCAGTAGATATCGAATAGATCAACTAACAAAAAAGGTGCCTCGTAAGGTTCTTCATTATATTCCCATTATTCCACATATGCAATGATTATTTAGGTGTGAAAGCTTAGCGCAATTTATGGATTACCATGCACGGAATAGAAGTGGAGATAACATTCTTCGAATGCCTGCGGATGGTTCTGCATTTAGGGACATGGAGGAAAAATGGCCACACTTTAAAGAAGAACCTCGTAATCACAGGCTTTCATTGGCAGCAGACGGTGTCAATCCATTTGGAGAGCTGAGATCTATTTATTCGGTGTGGCCTATTTTTGTTATCAACAATAACATTCCTCCATGGATGTCAATAAAGAGGGAGCACATAATGTTGGCAATGATTGTTCCAGGTATTTGTTTACATCAATTTTCTTTAACATAGTAGCATCTCATTTTTCTTATTTATTGCATAATGACTTATATTTTTTTCATTTAATAGTCATGTACATTAATTTATATATATTGCAGTAAAATGGTTATAATAATTATGTAATGTTTATGTTCATTCAACTAGGTAAGTACCAAGTTAAAGATATGAATGTATATATCGAGCCTCTTATCGACGAGTTACTAAAGTTATGGAATGGCGTCACTATGTATGACGTCTCTAGACCAATAGGACAAAGACAATTTCAATTCCATACAATGCTTGTATGGACAATTCGTGATGCCCCAAGGCTAACACATTTTTGTGGTATGTTATAACATTCGACTGCACTTTAACGATATTTAATTTTATGAAGTAGATATCATGCATGTTTTTTAAATAATCTATTCATTATATATAATTATAAAAATTGACATATTTAATCCAATTATATATGATCTTGCAGGTCTTCAAACAAAGGGAAAATTTGCATGTCCAGTTTGTGGTCCAAAGATGAAATCTCGTTGTTCAACAAGTTTAGGAAAGCAAGTGTTTGATGAGTATAGGCACTTCCTCCACAGAAATCATAAGTATCGAACTACTAAAAAACATCTTTTCAATGGGAAAGAAGAGACTACATCAAAACCACGAAGAATGACACCTCGCCTATGGAAGTTGGAATATAATAGAATTAACCGTCAAGGTTATACATCGGATCAAATTGTTTATCTATCATATATCATATGTTTGGAATTTATATTTTTATATTATGTTTTGTTTACTCATGCTGTAATTAAAAATGATTGTTGTTGTTAATTTGTTTAACTTATATGCTTCATGAAGGTCGTCAAGGCATTAATGGCCAGCTTCCACATGGACTAAAAAGTTATCCCAGACAATTTAGTAGGTTGCCCTACTATGAGCAGCTACAAATTATGCATTTGTTTGATACAATGCATATCAAAAAGAATATAACAGAAATGTTATGGAAAATATTGGATGAAGGGCATGACAAAGAAAAAAATGTCAAAATTTGTAGCGACATTCAGGAAGCCAATCATGCAATGAAAAATGTCATTCAATTAAATAGCAATGGAGACCAAATTAATATAAGCGCCCTTCCTTGGTTATTAACGGAGCAGAAAAGCAATGCTATAAAAAAAGTCATACGAAAAATTTGATTTCCCACAGGATTTGCTGTGAACATAAACAATATCATAACAAAGAAAGGTGAATTTGGGTCAAGGATGAAAACTCATGATTGGCATACCTTCATTAAGGTAATTATTCTGGTATATTTTATATATTTGTATACTGCATGTACTTTTAAGTGTATTATGTTTACTAGTTTTGGAAAAATAATGAAAAGATCATTTTATAATTGTTGCAGTACGTTCTACCTCTATCTCTCCCAGACAACTTTGACAACAATGTCAAGCAAGTTATATATGATCTTGGAAAATACATGAGGTAAGTAGCGATATTTGTTTAATTCGTTGTATAGATCTTATATTTGCCATTTTTTTTACTTGTTATGTAATATATTGTATATTTTTGTTAAATCTCGTTAATATGTTTGCGCCTTGAATCACTTGTAGATGGCTATCATCTAAATAAATCCATTAAGAAGATATAAATTATTGGAGGAGAAAAATTCCTTGTCTAATGTGTGAAATGCAAAAGTGTCTACCTTCAACATTTTTCAATGCACAAGAACACTACCTCATACACCAAGTTGAGGAGATTGAATTATGTGGACCTATACACACAAGGTCAATGTGGATGGTTGAGAGGCACTTGAAATTTTGAAGGCTTTGGTTAGACAAAGAGCACATCCTGAGGGTTCTATGGTGGAGGGATATATGGTATACCAAACCATGGTGTACATTACTGAATATCTTCCTAAGTTCGCAGCAAAGATCCATGTAGATCGCATTTGGGATCCCAACTCCATTAACAAATTCGAAGGGGAGTACCTGATGGGGAAAGGTAGATTGAGGAAAGTGAGAGGTAATTATAAGATGGTCATGGAGATTAATTAGAATACATTTTACATTGCCTTCAATTGCTTGAAAAGAAACAACAGAGAACTAGTCCAAATGAAAAAATCTTCCACACACAAATAGAAAAGTATTGATATTGTATTACTCCAAAAAATTAGTCTTTCACTGCTGAAAAGTATTAAAATCTTAAAAAGTGCTGATGATCAAATATTACAATTTGAATTTCATATATATAAGAAGAAGATCCAACAAAGGTGTCTCTTCGGATTGTCTTTTAGAAAATAATTAAACTACTGATCTTAATTAAACTTATAAAACAATTTAATCTTCTCCTAACATTGACTTAGCCATTGAGAGATGTTTTTTATACTCCTCCAAGGTATGGGTATCCGCATCATGCATTGCATTTCGGGCTTCATATTCGAGTTTTATCATCAATTCCATATGTTTGCATGCTCCATCCAGTAATAGCCCATCTGCTTTGACTGTATCCAATGCTTCATGAAGTATCATATTGCATTCATCGACCATCCAATCATCTCTTTCCTTCAGAAACCCGTTCTTATCACATAATTTGGGTAATCCCAACTTCACAGTATCATCAAACCCTGTGTTTTCTAAGTGTAAGTCTTCATCATATTTGTCGTGCTTTCTCATGATTGTGTCAATGGTCGAGATGGAATTGGTGTCAGATCCCTCATGTAGTTGCATATCATGTCTCTTAGTACCCAATCTATTTTTCACTCTCCCATGCTCAAGAATGGCTTCATAGTTCTTTTCGTGAACATGCCAAAAATCATCAAGGCATAACTTCAGGTTTGTAAATCTCTTGTGCAACATTGTTGCCGCAATGTCAAACTGAAGGTCCTTCATCTTTTCTACTAGTTGTTGATGTTCTTCTTGCAACTACTCATATTCAATCTACAACTCTGTATCAGTTCCAGAGGTCATCCTCATTCTGGCATCTTTCATGGCAGTAATTTCCAAATCTAATTTTTCACTTTTCATTTTGTAATAATGTCTTTCTTTCATCAACTGTATTATTTGTGCCTTGTTGAACTTGGCAATGCTTATGCCCATGTCTGTTGAAGCCACAGGGTCAGTTTCCCCAAACTTTAAGGGTCATCATGTGTCCAAAGGCTTTTTTGATATCGATGATCTTTGGCCTTTTGTGAGGTGGGTATAGTGCCCATATCAACATTAAATTTTCATCAGGATTGAATCTTGACCCTATGTAAATTTCCTTCACACCCTCTATGTTTAACTTGTATTCTCCTTCCTTGTTATACAAAAAACTATCAAAAATTAAAGAGGCACTAAGGTCCCAACCAGGAAATACTATTACACTGGCTTCAAGTAACAATTGTCTACCCCTTTTAGGGGTCATGTTCTATACTTCACTGTCTATATCATCTTTCAACCTTTTCATCAATTGTTGTTCATTTTCAGGGGTAATATTTGGGATGGATTACCTCAACCTTTTTCCTTTGTAATTATATAAAAAAGATTTAAATTCTCTTGACTTGACAAACTCATTATCAGAAATAAAGGATTTATAGGTTGTAAGCCTATCATCTTCATCTACATGCAATTCCTTGGCTACCTGTAAGTCCCTTTCAGGGAGTTCTTCGTATTCATCATTCATCATCCGAGAGACTGTTCTCTATTGTGATTGTGCTTCATTTTCTCCCGCAGATTCTTCTTCAGATGAATCATCCATTTCTTGCAACCTTTTCTTTTTTTGCTCTAACTCCTTCTGTTGGGTCTCAAAAATGTAGGTTACAAGTCCTAAGAGGATGCCAGGCTCTGTGATCAGACTTGCAACATTCTTGAGCCAATTGATAGAGTTAACCAGTATGGTTAATGACTCTCTACACTTTAGGCTCTGCAAGACCTAGGCGGGTGGACCTTAATAGTTGAAGTAGATTGGTTTGATGTGTAGTTTTTATCTAAATGAATGAATCTACCCACAATGGCAAATGGTGTGGAATAGATGAAAGCTTGCTGACTACTTCTATTTCTAATATGTAAATATGAAATACGAATGTTCTAATGAGATTTTATGGAATTCTGAAATGAAATGATGGTAATTTGGTATAAATTGTATATGCAATATCAAGGTAAAAACCCTAAGTTAGATTGATGGAATTTCTAAGTAAGATGGAATGGGTGAGACCAGTGCCTTGTTGGGTAAACGGAGTCAAGTGAGAACCTAGGATTAATGGTGTTACCTGGCAATAATTCTAACTGTTTGGCACAATGTTTCTAGTTTATGACTTGCATAAACGTGCAGGGATGTGACTAGCAGACTCTTCTTATTGATCCAATCAAGATATATTAAATTACTGTGATCTATCTAAGAGGATTTTAATCCTTCCTTGAAGGAACTAGTTAAGAGGGATCACACAATGACAGCAAAATGTACACCAACAAAATGAAAATATACTTGATATATTCAATTTTGAACAACCTAATAGTATTGTCTGGAGACAGTATAATAACCTTTAATTATAGACTCTCCTTATCTATCCAATTGATATTTCCAAATTACTGTAATCTGTTTAAAAGGATTTTAATTCCTACTTGAAGAAACCAGTTAAGCAAATTACACAGGAACAGCAAATGTGTTTGATGAATTTAATATTCTACTTGGAATAAATTCAAATAAGGAATACCAACTTGGAGACAGCCAAATAATTGCTTAGCTTAACAAACAGTTGATACCAGTATAGAGCCACCGAATCTAAGATCTTTAATTGATTTCCTCAAAATATTATGTGCAACATGGTCTTTGGATATGATTTAAAACATTTTGATAGTGAATGGAATGGATGAAAGCTACTACTAATGGTAGTGATTCTAATCTAATCTTGATGATGATTCAAAAGATGGCCTTGGGTTCCCTTTATATATTGGGAAGTGAACAAGCTTCAGGCCGGTTACAATGGAAGAGTCACATCTTTTCATAACTAACTGAATTAAGAAAATAAACAGAAATATAATTAAAACACCGATCCGTTACTCTTTGAATAGAAACCCATGACCATTCAAGGCCTAAGCAAGGTTTTCTATTTTCTCATAGGATGTTTCATCTGTGTGTTGGTCAATCTACTCCTTCTGAACAACAAGTGCATCAACTGCTCTACTAAGAAACAAATTGACTTCAGGTGCATTAACAATATTGTGAGACTAAATAAACACAATTAAGCCCTACTAAGCCACAAGTAAATCTGAGCAAGATGATCTAAGTATTTATGGCTCAGGTGCATTTCAGTATATTCAATGGCATCCCTAACGTCCACCTCCATTGAGACCATCTTCTCCAAATGTGAGCAACCTTACATGCTAAATCTTCCTGTTTCACAATTTATAGGGCTTCTTTCAAGATTCCCTGACACTTCTTGATCTATTCATCTTTGCGTTTCAAATCTTTGTCATTTTTTAGTAGCACAGGTACACCTATCTACGAAGTCTCCATGCATTCTTTTACTTCATCCTGGAGCCTATCATGATATTTCTTATGCTGCTTAATAAGATTTTCAGCATCAGATGTGCTTGCACTGTCAGAGGCTTGTTTGCCCTGTATCTCTTGTAACTTATCTCTTACCCTATTATCCAGTCTCTCATGTTCCTGAATGACCTTTTGATTCTAAGAACAAATGTCCCATAATTTATACATCCATTTCATCATATGATCATGCCTGTTCTGCAAGACTGTAGTGATTGTATCTATTCTGACCTGTGTCATTTGATTTTTTGAAGGTGATTGGACTTGTTGTGAGCTCTCTGCCTATGTAATCATTTTGAGAGGAACTACATCCTTAAAAAAATCATTTTCCTTTTTTAATCTCTCCCAACTCATCTTGTAGGTATCCCTCTCCTTTATCAATAGCTGAATCTGAGCTTTATTTAGCTTTGCTACATTTACTCCAAGCTTTGCTGTGATAACTAGATCAGTTTCTCCAGCTCTCAATGTCATAACATGACCGAAAGCTTTCTCAGTATCAATGATTGCAAGCTTCTTATTCGGGGGATACAGAGCCCATATCATGAGAGAATTCTCATGTGGATTGTATTTTGTTCCTGTATATACTTCAGCAACCCCTTCAAAACTAAGCTTGTGTTTTGTGTCATCACTATGCAAAAAATATCAAAAACAAGTGCTGATTTCATATCAAGTCCTGGGAATATTATTACACCAGATTCTCTAAGTAGCTCTCTGCCTTTCTCAAAGTCATATCTTCTATCTCCTTTTCAACCTCTATTTTTAAAGCATTCATTAATTGTGCCTGGTTATCGGTGTAACATCTGGGACTGATTCTCTAATAGCCTTTCCCTTGTATCTGTACAGAAAAGATCTAAACTTAGGAGTATGAATGAATTGGTCATCTGAAATAAAAGATCTGTATGCAACCTGTCTAACATCATCATCCCATGTTTCTTCAATTTCTAATTCTCTTTCCGGGGGCCAATATGTTTCAATTCTACATTTTGAAATTGTATCAGGTAGGTCATGGGTTGCAGTGACTACAGACCCTTCACTATCAGAGGACAAAACTTCAATTTCTTGTGTTTTTCTTCTCCTTTCCCTTACTTCTTGATTATACTTATCAATGGTTATTTCAGCCTCTGCTTCTTCCAAATTTCTGATCACATCATCATGAGGGAATGGTACATGAGCATATCCTCCTAGTTTTTGCTTCTTTTTAGCATAATCAATAAAGCCCTTCAGGTCAAAATTATTTCTTTGTATCCCTTTCCCAAGATTAAAATGAGATAATTTATCAAGAATAAGATCATAACCTTCTTTAGCCAACACAGTGAAGTCACCAAAACATAAGGTGCTCGGCATAAAGGATTGTTTATCATATGCACTAAGATGCATCACATTTGAGTAATCAAGTTGTCTAACTATTTCCAAGTATGCCACCCTATCTGGTATAGTTTTTGGCAATAAAAAGGGGTATCCTCAAACCCATACACTCTGATCATTGTGGAATCATAGAAACTATACCAATCCCCCCAATTGTGGTTCACAGCAGGTGGCCCATCAAAATCTTTGGGTCTCAAAAACCTTTTAATTTCCTCAGACAAAGTATAACTGCATGGGTAGCCATAACATCTGTACAAGGTTTTCACAAAGAATTCTTCAAAATAAACATAACTGGAATTTCTAAACCTATTGTCCCAAACAGAGGTCCATAATTGTGGAGGCAGAGACTGACCATTTTTATCAATTTGTGAAATTTTTAACTACTCTAGCCATAAATTTAATTCTTGTCCAAAATACAAAACCATATGCATGAGAATAGAATAGTGTCTAAAGCTGACTGTGGGGGAACTATTTTTTATGGCCTTCGGACCTGAGTCTATTTCCGTAAAAATAAAAGTAGCATAATCAAATGTCCTAGCTTGATGGCACTGGATATCCACAGAGATAACCATGGGCACTATAGACATAAACTCTAGAACTTCAGTCCCCAACACCTGTCCCACTGAGTAATATGTGTATCTCAAGTAAGATTCGAACAAATCTACATGAAACAATGGTTCATCCCCTTCTTCAAATGTCACTAGACTCCCTTCATTCCATGGCCTATTTAATGGTAGTCTCCAACCCTTATATGTTGTATCCAATTTGAAATATTCCTTTTCTAGGGCTTCATGCACAATTGGGGTGTTGTATGTGTCATTTAAGTCAAAAACTTCATAGATTACATTTTTAGAAACATGAAATAGGGGCTTTCCTTGTAGATCGCATATGGATTTTTGGTCAGGGTCATAATGGTATGTCAGTAGTTTCAAAAGGTCGATATTGACAAAAACATCTGTAACTATCAATCTCCCCAAATTGAGTTGCCAGGGATTGCAGATGAGTTCCATCCTATGTCTCCTGTGATAGTGGAACATAAGTAACTCATATCCTCGAATAGGAGTCCATACATTTCCTACGTATTTGTAATTATCTTCGAGTTTTTCCACATTTGCTCTTAATTGTGCAGTTCTTCTGACCTTGGGCCCTGAACTGGGCAACTGGTCTACAAGGTCTTGGTTCAATTTCCTCTCTGGTGTTTTCTCTCCCTTTTCTGTGTCAATTTTCTATTTACCCTTGGTTTGGCTCTTCTCAATTGGTTGCCTCTTATTTGTTTCAGAGGAACCTTCCATTTTTGGTGACTATCAGAACTTGACTATTCCAAATAGAGTTCAAGGACTTACCCGTATACGCTCTGTGCAATCTCCTTGGCTCCTGCTGAACTCCTTCTTCTTCATCTGCAACCCTTGTATTGATCTCAATTGAATTCAATCTGGTTTATACCTCTTATGTTCAATCAGCCATTAATGGCTGCCACTTGAATTGAATGCAGGGAGTTCACAACTTTCAAAATGTCAAGGCGATGCTCTTTTATTCATATCGGTGAGACTATCTCATTCTTTTACCGACCTTCATATTGCCTTGGCACCATTTTCATTCATATGTATCTAATTGGTCGTCATGGGTACATTGGTGTCTCCCTGAAGCAGTTTTTAACCTTTTATCATTATTTCGGGAAGATATTTCAATTTTCATCCCGACAACATTTGGTCAAGTTGGATTAATATTCACCCTAGCATCAGTGAGTGTTTCTCTGATGGATAGAGATTAGCTTGCCGTTATCGGCATGATAATCTTCATCAGCAAGAAAATATGTGGGTCTCCCGACGGGTCATGTCTTCCTAATGGTCTTATTTCCTTCATTCAACTTTACTGGAACATATCGGAGAGAGTCTTGCTGAAAAGCCTTTTGCTCCTTATGTCGGGGTGACTTTTATGACCAGAGAAGCTTAAGGATTTCATTCCGACTATATGTGTCACATTGATAGCCTTATCGTTATGCATCAGAGAGAGATTGCTTGCCTTCATGCCGATAAGTCATTGATCGGTGTGACTTCAGGACTTCACTCAAATTGTTATACTCATGCCGATGAGAATGTATCGGTGATACATACCAAATGTCTCCCCAAAAAATTTAACATATGAGAGGATGGTCTTATTTCCTTCATTCAACTTTATTGGAACATATCGAAGAGAGTCTTGCCGAAAAGCCTTTTGCTCCTTATGTTGAGGTGACTTTTATGATCAAAGAAGCTTAAGGATTTCATTCTGACTGTGTGTGTCACATCGATAGCCTTATCATTATGCATCGGGGAGAGATTGCTTGCCTTCATGCCGATAAGTCATTGATCAGTGTGACTTAAAGGCTCGATGTGACTTCACGACTTCGCTCCGATTGTTATACTCATGCCGATGAGAATGTATCGGTGATACATACCAAATGTCTCCCCAAAATTTTTAACATATGAAATCTTGGTCGTTCGGACATTGCTCATCTCTCACTGATTATCATATTTTTCTTCCAAAATTGTATTTTACCATTCGATGTGAGTTACATGAGGTCTTGCCGATATGGATGAACTAGTATCAGAATTAAACTATGGTCAAAAAGCTAGGTATGTTCATGGGATCTTTTATGTGTGGACTCTGATATGGATCTTGTCATGCAAATTTTAGTGGTTGGTCTTGGAAATGAGGGACATTAGTGAATTCTTTAGAAGATGAAAAATGTTAATTTTTTGGTTCCAACAGTGACTTTGCATTATATTTCACCGATGCCCACTTCTTCCATCAATGGATTTCCTTTTCTTGGTCTATCACCGGGATTCTGTATGTAGTTACTCTAATATACCCTAGCTCAGCTGATACTTATCACATTGGTAATGCTTTTTAGTTATCTCGGGCCATCGGTGAAACTTTATCCTTGGTTCCACCGATCCTTATATGTTTCAGCGATGCTTATTGTCCTTGTGGGCTTTTATCGACATATCGGGGGAACTTGTATATAAGATCTGCCGAAGTCGACATGTTCCAGCTAGCTTGAGTTCATTGTCTCATCGGTGAAGGTGTGACGTCTATTCCACCGAAGTCTTTATGTTGCAGCAATACAATATGCTTTTACCAATTTTGTCGGCCTATTGGTGGGACCATGATGCGGTTTCCACTGAAATCTGCATGCTATTCTAGGCCGATATACCCTTAGCTCATAAGATTTCAAATCTTGTGTAAGTTGTTTGCTTCATGAGTCTAAATCCTTGCTGCTTTTTGGGTCGGTATGAAGGGTTCAAAGTCTTGCTGAAGTGGATGTAATGGTATTTTGGTTAGTTGTAACTAGGGCGATGGTACTAATGGTTATGGGTGGCTATGCTATGGATCTTTTCACACAAATGATGGCTCTCATAATACCAAATTTTGTAATTTAGAGTATAATACTTTTGAAATTTTGTAATTTAGGGTTTAATACCTTCATGAAATTTACTATAACCTCCTCTGCTTCTTTGTCTTCTTTGTTCTTAAACACATCTTCCCCCGGTATAGGAACATGGGTGTATCCACTAAGGTTTTGCTTTTTCTTACAAGAGTGTATGTACCCTTAAGGGTCATAATTCATTCTTTGTGCATACTCCTTTAATTTGAATTCATCCAACAACGAAATATAATAAGATCATTGGTAGTGGGATGTTAGGTTTTTAGGTACATCAATTATAAATTAAGGTTGTATACCGTGGTAATTAACTAATTATACGTCATTTGTGAATTTCAATTTTTTTTTTATACAGTTGGTCGAGAGTGGGATGCACTACATTTGTATGTTGGAAACAATCTTGATTGGATGACGGTATGGATTGAATGATGTCAACAATCCGGTCGTGCATTAACATGGCAAGGTGTGGCTTCATTGGTTAAAGAAGCTCATCGTAATTGAGATTCCAATGTTACACCAAGGGAAATTGATTTAGCATTTGGTTTAAGAGATAAACAGGTACGTATAAATATATTAATCACCCATATTATTTAATTATTTTCAATTAAATTGATGTATATATATGTTGAGTTTTTTTTCTTTGCCTACATTTGGCCAAGAATAAATATGTTTATCAACTAACGATGCAATAATTTTTACATGTTTGACATATTGCAGGTGAAACACCACAAGGCTATGTGGTGCAATGGTTGTAAATTTCAAATCAAAAAGTTGGATGACATGAAGAAAACTTGTGATTCTAGTGCAGTCTTTCAGGTGACTAATGTTTCATCTAGAAGTGACACATCCAAAAGTCTCAGAAAATCGATACTATGAAATTTCAGATGATATACTTGAGTGTGACTTTAAGTCCCTCAAATTAGTTATGTTCATTTTCCAATGGTACAGGCTACGATTGAATGAAAATGATCCCGAGAGAACTATTATTGAACATGATAATGGATTTACCATGGTTAATACAAGGTCGATCGAGCGAGCTGGAAATGAGCCCTATGTTCTTCCAAGCCAATGTCAGCAGGTATTTTACTCAGAGGTTCCAAGTAAACTGGGTTGGTCATTTGTTGTTAGACATGATCCAAGAGGAAGGCTAGTAAAGTATAATGTGGTGGAAGAAGAAGATACTGAAGAACTAGAAGATGATGTAGATGATGATCAGGATCAACAGTTAGTTGATGATGTGCCTGACGAAGATGTCGAAGAAGAGGAACTAGATCATGATGATGTAGGAGTTAATGTTCATGAAGATGATATTTGTGTGGATCATGACATTATCGACACTGATATCAATGACGATGATGATGATATGACCAATCCTTACAATGTCGAATCTAGATTGGATGATACAAACAAAGAGTTGGATGAAGAAGAAGATCAATGACATTGAAATGTATTAGTTATGTGATTATATTATCTATTTGATATTGATTTCTTGATATAATTATATTTGACTTATATGGTTACATAATTAATTCATGATGTTTTTAATTTTTATGCCATTACATAATTAATTTATGATGTACTTTTTAATGTTGTTAATTCATGATGTTACAACTATTGTAGCTCTCCTAGAAATTTCCATATGATCAAATGCTAATTACTCTACGACTATTTATGATTAGATATTATTTGATCATATCTTTAGTTATTTCATTCCCAAAAAATTAGTGTTTCCTCATGTTGACCCTGCATAGTGACATGTGAATGGGGCCAACATTGAAAATTTTTCAATTTGTACTTGTATAGAGTGAAACTTGACATGGTTAGCCTAGACGCATGCATTGATGATATGGAAGGACTTCGAGACTCAAACATGAGGTCATTCTATATAAAGGCATCTTGTCCTTCCTAATAATACAAGTTACCTTATTCTTTGTCTCTTTCATATATTGTTCTTAGCATTTCTTTGGTTAATGGTTTCAAAAGATGAGGCTCTCTGAGCCTCACCTTGGATCTATTACACATCAGTTTGTGCATTTTCATTAGAAATGAATATTTAGATGATCTTTAAAAAGTTCATTGAATATAAAGATGATAATAGGAAGCTAAAAAAATGAGTATATTTTGTTTATGGAACCTAAACCACAAGGTTTGTCACTCTAATGCTAAAACCAAGTCAAATTAACCCCTAACACCTATTGGAAAAGTCAAAACATGCCTTTCTTTCAAATTCACAAGAACATATATATAAACCTTTTGAAACCACACATGCATGTTATGAAAGTGTATGGTAATCCTACTTATAGCGGAAGTTCACATGATAAGCTAACCAATGGCACTATATTGGAGGATAAACCCACCTATGGAATTAATTTAAGAGGTAAGGGATGACTCTTAGTGGAATTTTGAGTCTTGGATTAATCCATAGTGCTAAAATTAGTACTAATGTTCTTCCCTTGGTGTTATATTTATCTCTACAATTTCCCATACTTAACCATTTCATCATCCCTTTTCCCAAGCTAATTGTATCATAATATAAACTTGGTCCAGTCTCACATTAGCCCCTTAGGTAATTATCCATTTCCTCCAAGTTGAATGGAACCTTTTGTACCAATGCATCTATGTTTTCCTACCCTAATGGATCAAGACTTGACATCACCTTAACAATCTTCTTTATGTCATAGCATATCTCCGAAGTGCCTTTGGCATGCTTTAGATGTGTCAATATTAACTAGATTGAATATATTAATTTTAAAGTCTCTTAACACATTCCATGACAAGAAAATGACTCATTTGGATTAAGGAGTACTTTCCTAAACCATTCCTTCATATTCAACAATCCCTTCTCACACCCACATCATAATTCATATCCATGTTAGTTGTAATGAGTGTTTTAAACCAACAATCAATGAATCATAGGATAGAAGAAAACTCTTTATGCACAAGGATAAGAATCAAAGAGACTAAAAGAATTGATTCACTAGATATTCTCCCCATTACTGTAATAGACCAATAATGGAAAAAAATAAGTCATAACAAGAATAGGACCAAAAAAACTAGGAAAAGAAACCTTGTCGGCTACATTAATAAGACATTGATTGCAAGCATTTCTTCCATGATGTTTAAATGACAAAATATTAGATAGCTCAATCTTTAGTCAAATAGTATTTCAATCACTAATTCTTAGACATCCATCATGATTAAACATCACATATCATAAGCCTTTTTAACAATCACTAGGACTGTAGATAATATTCAATCATGTCATAGGAAATAAATCATCAAAAATTATAAAGAAAGAGAAAACCAACTATATAAGCTCAGCAAGCCACCATACAAAATTTATATTTTGTAGAAAATAAAATAAACTATATGTTGACATAGCATATATATTTTGTATATAAACTATATGTTGACATAGCATATATATAAACTATATATTTTGAATTTTGGCCCCACGTGCGCAGGAGCACGACATAGCATACTGCATTGAGACCCTAACTGGAGAGTTGCATTGAGATCCACTACATCCAGCCCCTGAGTGGAGAGTTGCGAGACTTCACTGGATGAGTGTTGCAAGGCCATTGAGTCGAGGAGGAAGACTAGGAACCATTTGGCAGGAGGAAAGCCAGAGCAAGAGGTGAGGGCACTCAGAAAGGGAAAATCGACCAAGGGACAATGACTGTAAGTGATTTTTCCCCCACATTTAGAAATATTGTTGCAAGTATAGTGATTTAGACTCTGTTTGTTCCCATCAAGGTGTTGCATGCTATATTTTGGTCAATTAGAGCCAATGTCCCATTGACAAACCCAAGTACTACCTAGTACTGGTGTCTGGTTAATTTGAACAACCAAGCTTTGAAATGTTTAATCAGTTGGGTGGCCATTTTTGGCCTGTGAACTGCAGTTTTTGTATTTGTCTTAGCATATTTTTTCTACTATAAGATTGAAAGGAATTCTTGTCACATAACAGCACACGAATTTCACTAGGGTTCAAATTTCTAAACTTCAATGAAATAAATTTACATATTGAGGTCCACAAATGATCAAAGGGACTAAAAACAATACATGGTCCCTGAGTGCAATGAAAAATGCCTAGTGCCTGTCCATAAGAGATTGTATAGAAGTACATGATGCAGAGTCAGAGGAAGGAAACAAACTCACACAATCTCATTTGACAAGTCACAAACAATCTTGAACTTTCCTTCTTTTGACACACTTATTCAACTATATTTCCCTTCACAAAACTCAACATAAACACTCAACTTTTTCTTTAGAGTTCCAAACCATTACCAGACCTTCAAACACCTTAGTCAACTTCATCTTGATCAAAACAAACAATTACCCAGTTTGCCCTTTCATTTTACCATTAACTCTCTTTATGACTGTCCTAAACTTCACAATTTCAACTCAACATAAAGTAATCTGACCCAAAACAGTATTTAGGCTAATATAGACCACACAATTTCCATTCCATTTCACTTCAAACAAATGTAAACCATCTCCCATCCTTTATTCTTGACAATTTAACAAAATCATATACTGTACTTTCATTTTAGTCTCCAAAACACAGCTATTATTAGACAAATCAGTCAAAGCAATGGACTTTTTAACTTCATGCTTACACCAAACCTTATATCAAATGAGATCAAATTATACCTTGGTAATCTCTTAACCAAAACAACCAAGAACTCACACTTAATCATCAAAAGCCCTTAAAGTTCTTACTGTCACTGGTTCCTTCATACCCTGTTTGCAACGTTTGTAGGTCTACCAACCTATTTGTCAGGGCTTCATTCACAATCTAAGCACTATTACACAAGTCTATCCACACTTTTCAATGCCCTCCTTGCAGATCTAAAACATATTCAAAATGGGTATCAAAACTTTTACAACACAAGCTTCAAATATTGTTGTCTCAGACAGATTTAGGCCTAATTAGGCCTGATTTGCATAAGGATTTGTTATTTTACTACTCCTGACCAAAGTACACTTGTCCAGTGCTTGGAACATGTTTAGTTTGACTGGTATATGCTCTTCAAAGCATCAAAGTCTATTTACAAAGTATTTTCACAAAACCCTAAGGGCTTAACCTTCATAATTACTCTGTTCACAGACTGTACACACAATTTTTCAGTCAAGAAACTTCATTCCCTCGCATCTTATCTTTATGATTTTTCCCTAAATCCACTAAAACATGAAAGAACATTCATAGTAGGATAATCTCACAAGAAACCATGAGATTCCACCAATTAATAAAGGAGAAACATAATTATTTATGTCTCTGCTTACCCTAACTGAGGGTTTTAGTAGTCTGAAGTAAATCCACAATAACTCACACAAATATTAACTAAAATGCATGAACTTTGATGTAACAGGAAGGTGATTGAGATTATTACCATATCCAACCATTCTACTATGTCTTCAAGGCCGTACAATTACGTACAATGCATGGAAATGGCTTCAAAACACAAGGTTGGTGACCCTACAAACCATTCCCATGCCTACAAACTATTGTTACCTCCACATGCATTTGACTAGTAGTGACAACCTTAGTTTTTAATCCTTCAACCCCATACCTTGGGATCACATCACCATGAAAGAACTTCATCCAACATCCTTATGAGTGCAAGTACCACCAAATAGGTATTTGTCATATCTGTCTTCCTCGAGCAAGGGAAATTCAGGAAGAGAAGAGGAAGCGAGACATATAGTAGGTCTAAAAGAGGGAGATCAACTAGAGGTCAAAAGATTAGAAGAAAATTCTGTAAACGCATGGAATTTTTTCTTGTTGAAGGGGGTCATGTACTTATGATGATGAGAGCATAGGCGACATCAAGGTGCCCTTGAGGTACAAACATCTACGGAAACAATGGGTACCCAAGGAACTTCCTCCAATAAACACTGATTTTTGTGTCAACGAAAGGATATATCGCATAGCACCATCATAATTACATGGTTTGGGCCTATTTTTCATGGATAGCATAAAGGTCTATTACGACAAAGTTACTGAATTGATGGAGTATGTTGGACCCTGTTACAGTTACAAAGATTGGATGCAGCTAGTTCGATATACACAAAGTATGCGTAGGTATGCACTGTCAGCAAATTATATATAGCTAAAAGATAAGGATCAAAATAAAGGAGTGGCTATGTACATTGACAGAAGGCTAAAAGCATCAAGGAATATTGCAGGGTTTATAAACAGTACACGACCTGGGTCAACAAATAAGTAACCCAATTGCATATTCGAGGCGCGCGAGGGAAACCGTGTATTCGTATGTATGATAAAATCAATAACTGCAGGGGAAGAGTTGCTAATCGATTACAATTTGAATCACATAGATACAAACACAGTTACTATGGGGGTGGTACGTACTATATACCATTTTACCCAACCTCCAATTAATGACTCCAATATACCATTTTATTATTATGTTTTTTTTTCATTAGTCTATTGGTTTCATTTCGGTAATATTTTTTTATATTTAATTTTTGTCATAGCGGGACATTAATCGTAGGGGGAAGGCTCTGACCCAGAGCATAGATCGCGATGCATCTTTAGGCGCTTCTACCCAACAGGTTTACCTCATTGTAATTGTACAAATTAGATACGAGAAAAATGTTTTATTATTATGTTTTTTTCATAAGTTTATTGGGTTAATTTCGATAATGTTTTTAATATTCTTGTCGCAATTGGATGATCAGGGAAAGGCACCAGCAGTAGAGGAGAGCATCCATAGGGAGGTGCAGTCAATATTATGCGATGATGACATCACATATTCCGCAAACCCTCTGGATATGATAAAGAAGACCCAAAAAAATGCAATGAATAAATCCTTCAGTTGTTATTCATAGTGCCTCAAACAGATGAGATAAGAGAAAGGGTTAAAATATTGACTGAGAGAGCACGGAACTTGCAAGTAAGTTGTCATGAGATCTTTAATTATAACATAAGTTCATTCACAGTTTTATATTTTGTACTCTTTTATGTCATGAACTAAAATATATGTTGTTTTTACAGGATGTTTACGTCCTCATGATGCTACTGGCCATGATCAGGGTACTACAGGTGCTGCCCGGGGAGTAGGCGTTGGTACAAGTGTCATCTTGGTCTTCCTGCACATACATCACATCATCTGACCCCATCATCTGTTCCTCTATTGTCAACTAAAATGTCAGCAACACATAGCATGCAGGCATTGGGTAGTGCACCCTCTGGCAGCGAACACATGCCAGAACATGCGTCAGGACATGTACCTGGGGATGTAGAGGCCACTAGTACTGGTGATGTTTTAGCAATATTTCCTAGATCTTCTCATATTACTAGTATGGGAACATTGCTGGTCACATTTGTGGTGACCGAGGATTTCATTCCCATAAAGATAGAGAAGGTCCCAGGTACTTTAAAATGTTTTAATTATTATTATATATAATCCAATTGAAATTTACTTATTGATCACTCTTTTTTGACTAATGATCCCATGATCATTTTGTAGGAAATGATCTTTTTTATAAACATCTAAATGATATTACATTGGAGATCTTTGGGCCCACCATACATACACAGTGGAATGCCCAAAATCAAGATTTAAAAGATGGGCTCATTAACCGTTTAGTTATGTTGTTTGATAATAACACATTCAATTGAACCAATGTCCTTAAGAAAGCTGGTACCTATTTAAAGTATGTGAGGGACCAATATAGGTCACATTTAGAGAAGAACAAAAAGTACAAGCGTCCCCCCATGATTTCAGAGAGGGAGTGGAAGGACCTGGTGTCGGATGGAAAGGAGAAGGCTGAAAAGAAAAAAGGAAATACACCACCGGGCCAAGGAAGGTATGTGATACTATCAATAATGTAATTATATACTGATTACTCTTTCTTTTTACATAATCTAACCTATTTCAAACTTTTCATAGGTTGCCTGACACATCGAAGGCAACAAACGCAAGACTAGAAAAACACGAGCAGCACAAACTTGGCTTTGGTGGTTATATGAAATTAGCCGAATGAATTGTGAGTATTAATAAATGAAATATTGCATCCAAATAATAAATTGCAAACAATTTTAGTTTTATGACACCATAGAAGCAAAATTCATGATCTTATGCAAAAATGCAGGGCTCTGAATTCAACAGAGTGCCCACAAAAGAGGACCTGAAGATTGCCTTCCAACAAGGCTATGGAGTCGTGGCTGAACACCTAAGACTCTTGACTGGGCAAACACAAGCTTCCACCGCATTCGACACGCATGAGGTAAATAAACTCAATGAAGTTTATTTAAAATTGAATACTTGTGCAATCTATTCAATATTAATTTCCACCGTAAAGTAATTATGTGCCTATTTGTTTTAAACAAGCAAGCAATGATAATATTGCACATGACATTGGAATGCAACTTGGTGAGGGTGGAGCACAACCTGTAGATGAAGGTCATGGTGTGCATCTCGGTACTAGATGTATTCATGTGCTATACAAAACGCAGTATGGATTAATACAATTAAACATCTTTAATTGCAATTGGTGTATTAATTAATGTAAATTTCATGTTTCAACTTTAGAGAATGTAGAGCGTGATCAACATGTTGAGCATGATCAGGCTCGACAAGATCAGGAACATGATGTGGCCCCATTAGGTAAAGAGGACCACTGTAATGTTCTTTTAAACATATTTAATTGCAATTGGTGTATTAATTAATGTAACCTTTCATGTTTCAACTCCAGAGGATTTAGAGGGTGTTCAGCATGTTGAGCATGAGGCTATAAGACAAGATCAGGAACATGATGTGACCCATCAAGTAAAGATCACCACTCTAATGTTCTTTTAATTAATGAAATACTTGTAACAATAATAATAAAACATATCAATTTAACATTTCTTTGTTATTGCAGAAGACCGCCCCTTGCAGCGGCCTCCACGTCATGAGTACACGACTAGGCATACATTAAGATCACGAGCAGAGGGCAGAACAACTGAAGGGGGGACAGATGATTTAGAAAATGATACTCCACTTATTTTTTTAGCTGCAAAAAAGAAACAAAAAAAAAAAAAAAAAAGTGTTTGTAATCATATTATGACAACCATATTTTTGATAATATGTTAATGAATGTTAAAAACTGATATTTTTGACAACCATATTTTTGATAATATGTAAAAACTGAAAGAATGAATGTTATATGTTAATGAATGAATGTTATATGTTATTAATGGATATATCAGCACAACAACTAGCAAGCTTCACCGATAAAAACATTGCAAGAATGGCCTACGTGAACGAGGAAGCACATTGTACAATATTGGCATAGGCACATTGCATTCATACCGATCGGCAAAAGAAATTGGGCTGTATATTTTGATTAAAAAGGAACAAATAGAGAATGTAGCACCACAGGAAATGGATATCGGCATAACTCATGAAAGTTTCCCCAGCAAAATACTCATCATCCATCAGAAGCCTAACAAGTGAACTTTGTTGTTTTTCAATAGAATAGGGTGTAAACCTTCAAATTAAGTTGATTTGAGAGGATCTTGTTGAGTAATAAGGGTGTTTGGGTCTTTTTCCTATAAACTATTTTGAATTCCCAATTTAAGGGTTTTGAGAGTCTAAAGTGAGGTTTAACCACCATTCCACCGATGGAGGCTTTGTAAATCAGTGGAATGGGTCATTTTAGGGTGTTTTTCATTTTGAGTATGTTGGCAGGTGCAGGGGAAGTTTTGATACAAAGTTTCATTGTTGTTCTCATTGTTTTCCATTGATTTTTTTGGTTTAAAGAGGATGGCTACAAGTAGGGTTTTGATGAAACTGAAGTGTTTAATGATGGGAATCAGTTTATTTATCATGTGCAGGCATATTCCATGGTGTTTGAAGCATTTACAAGGTGTTTGGAGGTTGGGTATGCATACTTTCAATAAACCCTCATCATTTGAGCATTGTTAAGCCTAGAAACAAGGGTTTTTTTGTGGCCTTTGGAAGGGTTTAAGTGATCAAAAACTTGTTGATTTCTAGAGTTTTATAACCTGATAAAAGACTGTCCAGGGTTATTTGATGTTGAGGAGTGATTTTGATGGCACTTGCTTTGTTAAATAGGCCTAATTAAGCCTTCTTGCTATGGTACAGTCATGTTTAAGGTCGATCTTTACAAAACAACATGCCCTAAGTTTGAAGTATGTTTTAGTAGGCCCAAATGGATCCTAGAATCTGTGACTGGTTTTGGGAATCTCCACCTCCTTCAAAAGATATGCCTGATTTTTGGTCTGTGAACTTCTACAAGAAATTTGGCCTTTGGGTGCAAGCTATTGGAAAACTGATAAAACAGTGTTGAATGTTGCTATTTTGTTCCTGTCAAAATAATGATGCTTATGGTGTATGAGGGTCTGATGTGAGTTTAGAACCCTAATTGGGTGTTTTGGTGCATTGTTCACCTCTTGGAATCAAGTGTAAATGAAGGAAATTTTTGTTGAAAGTTTAATGTTTTGGGTCATTAGTACCCCTAATAAAATAAGGCACCATCGGTGAGATTAAAAGATGTTTGAACGAATAATTTTTTTTTAAATTGTAGCGTTTCGTTGCAATTTCGACAAACATAGCCCAACGAACCACAAAAATTTGTGATGAGGTTGTTGTACATGCGATGTAGTTTTCGTCGTAATGGCAACGACAGTTTGCTCCACCTTGTCGGAAAATGGATGAACATTTGGTGTTTTTTTGACGAGTTCAAATGAGCATTCTACAATGTTTTGTGATTTTGTCTGTTGATAGATGGACGAACTTATGTCAATGTTGTGACGGACACCGCCAACATATTTCGTCGCGCTGACCAACGATGTTGGGTCGTGGTCTGCTTCACCTCGTCAGAAAATGGACGAACGTTTGGTGTTTTTTTTACGATTTCAAATGGGCATTCTACAACATTTTTAAATTTGTTGCATCGATAGATGGATGAAGTTACGTCTATTTTGCGACAAACACCACCAACATTTTTTGTGGTGCTGACCGACGATGCTGGGTCGTGGTTTCGACGTAAAAAAATTAGTCGTTAAAGAGACGAAAATTCAGCGACAAAATTTAAATCAGTGTTGCATCGGTATGTCGATAATATTTTGTCAATATGTCACCAAACATTCATCAAAATTTGTAGTCAAATACAGTAGTGATTAATTAAATATACAGCAGTGTTGATAGCCTCTGCCCACATGTTTAAAGGTAGCCTAGCATGTAATCTCATGGTCCTTGCACACTCCATTCTTGTCCTATTCATGCGTTCAGCCACTCCATTTTCCTGTGGAGTCCCTAGAACTATTTTCTACCTATGAATTCCATTAAAGGAACAATAAACCTCAAATTCTTTGCTGCAATACTCACCACCATTATCAGATCTGAGACATTTTAATCTTTTATCCGTCTCATTTTCAACCAAGCTTCTCCATTTCTTAAATGTTTAAAATACATCAGATTTTTGCCTAAGGAAATAAATCCAAACCTTCCTAGTTACATCATCTATGAATGTAACATAATACCGAGAGCCACTGAGAGAAGATACCTGAGCCGGTCCCCATACATCTGTATGCACAAGCTCCAAATTTTCATCTTTCTTTTGCTTCCCATCCTTGAGAAAACTAACTCTCTTTTGTTTGCCATACACACAACTTTCACATAAATCCATATTAATACATTTCAGACCTGGTAAAACTTTCTTAGAATGAAGTACCTTCATACCTTTTTCACTCATATGCCCAAGTCTGTTATGCCATAGTGTTGTCTCAAAACCTGCAACAACTATTTCAGTCTCTTCCTGCGAAACTGCAGCAACTATTCCTGAACCTATTTGTTTTTTCTCTGTAATAGCTAAAGTAGAAGGAACAGTATGACATGTACAAAGATATAAGGTGCCTACTTTCACACCTTTTGCTACTATTAAGGAACCTCTTGAAACCTTTCAATTTTTATCAGTAAATGTAACAATTAAATTCCTACTCAGCCTTGGAACGTGCCTTACCTCTTGTAGTAGCCAATGATTCCCATTCTGCAACTTAATCTTGATTCTTCCCTTTCCAACAATCTGACAGGGTTTGTTATCTCCCAAATAAACTAGCCCAAAATCCCCTTGGACATAATCAAGAAAATAACTTCTATGGGGCGTAGCATGAAATGAGGCCCCTGAATCTAAAACCCATGAATCATCAGCATTATCTAGGGAAAGAATCAAAGCATTATCTTCAAATTTATTACTTACCACATTTGCCTCCTTATTGCCTTCTTGTTTGTCTCCTTTATTCTTCTGAGACCAGAAATCTTTCTTCAGATGACCTGGTTTCCCATAGTACCAACAATCGTTCTGTCCTCTGGATTGGGATCTCTTGTCCTTTGATTTTCCTCGTGACTTCCCATGACCTCCAGAACCTTTTCCTCTCTCTTTTGATTCGCCCCTACTTTCTGCATTCAAAACACTACCTAATGTGGACCCTCCTGAGCTTTTCCGTTGCATTTCCTCGCTAAGGATAACACCAACAACATCATCAAATTTCAAAGTATTTGAACCGGAGACAGAGTTACTTACAGTCATTACCAAGTTATTCCAACTTTATGGCAAAGAACATAAAACCAAGAGAGCCCTCACCTCTTCATCAAATTTCACTTTTAAAAAAGTTAACTAACTGGTAATCGTATTAAACTCATTTAAATGATCTGTCACAAATCCACCTTCAATCATTTTCAGACTAAACAAAAGCTTCAAGAGAAATACCTTATTTGAGGCTGAGGGTTTTTCATACAATTTAGCCAAAGCTTTCATCAGTTCATCTGTTGTCTTCACTTCTATTATATTGAATGCCACTGATGGTGCCAGGCACAACTGAATGGTTCCCAGTGCCTTTCTGTCTAGAAGATTCTAATCCTCATCAGTCATTGTTGCTAGTTTCTTGGCTATTCCTTTCAATGGCCTCCATAAATCCTTCTGATAGAGATAATCCTCCATCTGCATCTTCCATAACTGATAGTTCTGTCCATTGAATTTATCTACCTTCAATTTACCCTCGTCTGCCATTGCTTCCACTCAACCGTGAGACTCACACTCAACTGTGAGACCTTCCTACAGACAATAATCAAACACAACCCGCTCTGATACCACTTGTTAGGGTTAGCTAGTAGAAGATATTAATTAAATGCAAATAAATATTAAACAGAGGAATGAAAAATACACAGAAATAATAACAGCGAGAGACAAGTTTTAACGTGGTTCACCCAAACTCGGGCTACATCCACCAATAGAGAGTCCAATATTATTATCTAGTAAATCAAATTGATTACAACCAGCAATCCTTGCAACTCAATACCGCTGCAAATGCTACAATACAATATCGACAGAAACCCTAACCCTTAGCCGCTTTTATCAAGCCTTATGTCAGTTACAAAAATAGGGTTTTTTTATGTCGACCAATAGAAAAATAACTCCCGACGCCTTAATAAAATAAAAATAAAAACGTTGGAAGTTTCAGGGGCGCTGCCCCTCGACCGAGAGTGCACCAGGGGCACTGCCCTTGGACCCCGCAAGGGGTGCTGCCCCTTGACCCCCGTCTTGGGGGCGCTGCCCCTTGATCTCGTTAAATAATTTCGAGGGAAACCGCACTGATAAAAGTGGGGTAAATTTAACCTCTGAGTCTGACTAGGCTCCATATAACAACAAGGGTTAAATAGGGGGTAATGTGATTAAGTCCGCCTTCACAAGGTTACTCAAGACATTTTCAATGGGCTCACCTAAAGGTGTGAACTTACTCTTAGGGTTGTTGTTTTGTCTCGGCGGTCCCCTAGGAACATTGACATTATTGTTCGTGGATGTACTTGGTGGGATGGGATTTTGTACATTTTGGACGGCCTTCACATCGGTGACACCATCGTTGAGACTATTCTTGTTTTTACCCCAAAAGTGAGGTTTTTGGTTGGATTGTGCGTTGTTCGTGTGGGAAGTGTTGGTGTTATTGTTGTTGACTTTGTTGTTGTTGGTCTTGTTGTCATTGTTGTAAAGTTTTATAGAGCCTTTAGCAATGAGGGCTCTTTCAATGGTTGTTCCTTTGTCTATAACCTCCTCAAAGGTTGATTTGCATTGGATTTGTAAATGGCACCCCATTTCTTGGTTTAGATTAATCACAAACATAGTGACTAGTTGTTTTTCAGGAATGGGCCAAGGGAGTTTGCTTGCTAAGCCTCTCCACATTTGTAAAAAGGTGGCAAAGGATTCCCCACTTTTTTGTTTTGTGTTGCAAAGATCGGTCATGGATATCTCGTGCTCAAAGTTATAGGATAAATGATTCACAAATTTCTTAGCAAGCTCATGGAATGTCTTAATATCGAGGGGAAGATGAGCAAACCATTCAGTAGCTTGACCACCGAGGCTTCTAGGAAATAGTCTCATCAAATAGGTATCATCATATGAGACTTCTAAGGAAGCTATATAAAACTTCCTAAGGTGTTCCCTAGGGTTTCCATTTCCTTTGTATTTATCAAATTTTGGTGTTTCAAAATTTTTAGGAAAGGGAGGCATATGTAATGTTCTATCAAACGGATATGGGTATATATCCTCGAAAGAATATTGCTTTATTTTGTTTCCATGTTGCATTGTGTCAACCTTTTGAATCAGTGATTGCACAATGCTAGGTAAATCTTGGGTAGGCAGAGGTTGTGGTGTTACATCCCCAATTTTTGTCTTACTAAACTTTTCACTTTTACTGGAACATAAGTAAATCGATTGTGATGTTATAGATTAATGACAAGGAAAGACATGGAATTATATTAAATGTCATTTACAAAGTTATGAAAATGATTATGTTGTTATCGATTTAATATTGCATTATGAGATTTGATTATTATTTGAATAATGATGCACTAATCTAATTTGTTTGGTTAAAAGTTGAAATAGGATTACAGGTTTTCAGATGACTCTCAGAGAAGAGAGAGAGAGAGAGAGAGAGAGAGAGAGAGAGAGACCTTGAGTTACGAGTGGTCTATTTTCCATGACGAGTATGATGTGTAACAAAAGTGTGAACCAATGTGTTGTGAGAGGTAAGCCTTAACTTGTCAGTTTACTTAAACCCAATTGATAGGTAGTCGATACCTTACAAATCTTTGTAAGTCATAATAAATCGTCGTAGTCGTTAATAGCGTTAATGACGTCATTTGAGTGTAAACTATGACCATTTACATTTAACATAAAAATAACGATGTCTTTATCATAAAATGGTTGTGCCATTTAATAACGAGTCACTTAGTGTTTTATTGTCAACTTTTAACGTCAGATGATGATTTTATCAAGTCAAGTCGACGTGATTTAACGAGAGTCTGTGAAGGGGAGATAAGCTCAACCCTATCACATTACTCGTAAGCCTTTCGACTTATTTTTATTATCATGTTTTGATCAAAGCTTAAATATGGTCAAGGACTATTATTGTTATTATTATGTTTATCTATTCTTGAGATATTTTGTAGAGGAAATCTTTAAATTCTTATGAGGTAATTACTACTCTCATTGTCCTCTTAATCGTTTGTGTCTATCCATTAGAGAAGACCACATTGTGGACGTTTCTTTTAAAATATTATAGAGTGGTCAAGAGGGTTTTCAGGAAGTTAACGACTGACTTTATGAAGAAGCTTTCTTTCTTACTAGATCGACATCATCAAAGGACATTAAGTGGCTCATTATTGGGTTGTTGAGTGGTATTTAGTAACCACATTTCCCTTATTCTACTCACTCGAGCCTCATAGTGTAACAAGTGGAGTTTCGTGGCTCAAGGGAGATTTGTTTTAACTATTTTATAGTGGAATCTTGTTTTAAGAACGAGTAGGTCAAGAGAGGAGGAGCGGCTTGTAGTGGGCCATTATGACAGTTAATAAAGGCTTTAACAACTCTTAGTGGTGACTGAATAATTTGGAGTCGTGGATCTGAAGGTGTCAGTTTTTGTGTTAAGTAGTTAGTAGTGGCAAATAAAATGACTCATAGTTGAGTCAAACATGGGATATAAAGCGATAACCTGAAAGTTTAGGGGGGGTGACGGTGGGTAAAACATCTTAATCATTAAGTAGTGCAGGAAGTTATCGCAGTGGAAAACTCTCTTCAAGTTAACGTGGAAATTTGGACTGCGGAGGAAGGGGTGAATCGATATAAAAATCAATAGAGAAGTAAGGGCATGGATTGGAAGGAATACAAAGGAAAACGTAGCAGGAGCTTAGCAGGATGACTGCAGAAATAGTGAGGTTTTAGTGAGCAGTAAAAGAGGAAAGAGTTTGCCACAGTCAAAAATTTAACAAAGGATCCTCTATTGATAACTAATCAGGTGCTCTCCTTATATGAAGCTTTTAAATCTTTCATGAAATGCATGTTTTATATGCTTGTCTTCAAATCAATTCTAAGTCGATAACCATTCTCTGTGAGGTTGATATCATTAGTGTATTTTATTGGCTGATACTCTTTGGATAAGTGTGTTAGAAAGGCTTTGTTTGATCTTCACCGTGTAATAGGTTTGGATAATCATTAAGCAGAGGTTCTTT
Source organism: Cunninghamia lanceolata (assembly GCA_027924645.1). Taxonomy (NCBI): domain Eukaryota; kingdom Viridiplantae; phylum Streptophyta; class Pinopsida; order Cupressales; family Cupressaceae; genus Cunninghamia; species Cunninghamia lanceolata. Next base: position 2,031,015 of record BSBN01001122.1, read on the forward strand.
CCTCATGTCAAGTCCTTAATTATTATACGATCTTTCATATTGCACATTCTTTGTCTGTTGTTGAGTCGATGAGTCTAAGCATTAGAGGTTGATGTCTATAATGGCGCAAAGGCCGACTTTCCTGAGAAAGATAGCCTTCATATTTTATAATTGTACCTGTACTCGGTAAACAATAGAATTTGACAGCGATAATAAGAGTGGAGATACCTGAGTATTGTAGAGTCAACTATATATGTGCATATTTATACTATATGAAGACTTTGGATAGTTTTGAACCTAATTTCATTACAAATGAAATCTAATCTTGTTATAGAAGATTATAACGACTTCATAGATGAGAGAAGACCTTCTATATTGTCTATACAAGTAATCTTGGTGAGTATAGTTTTATAGTACACCATTTTATGTCGAAAAGACTATGTCTATAATTTTATATAGAATTCACTTATGAGTATATATGAAGTGATGATAATGGCATCACTTAGAAGTGAACTTAATAGTATTCATGTTCCTTAGAATAGGAGTTATTATCTTTACAAGAACTATAGTATTTTTAACCTTGGTTGAGTTAAACCAAAGTTCGTTTATAAACCTCAATCTTGAAGTTATGAGATAAGGTCATTAGGATATAAGGGATTATTCAAGGGTTGAATAAAACTCTAGTTTAACCTAGAAGGGTTAAAAGTTATTTGATGACACCTTTATGGTTATAACCCATTTTAGCTATTTAATAGGGTAGACATTAAAGGATCGAGAACCCTAAATATTAGATGTTTATTTAATCTTATTGAAAAGAGATTTGTTATTAGTCGATAATGCTTAACCTTAGGTAGAGAAACTTATTTGCTTGGTTACAAGTCGACTTGTGATATAAGTCATAAGCCTCGGGTTTTGCAAGCATGCAAGAGGTACTATTAAATGGTTAGCCAACCATAAAGTTTATTATACCTTTTTAGTCCCAACTTTCCCTTAGCTATTACTTGTCGATAAGTGATGAGTCTTAAATGTTGCAAAGTTGCAAGGAGATACCCAAGGATAGATAGTCATTCCATAAGGTTTATGGAGCGACGACAATGTCTTGTGAATCCACCTAAGTCAGAAAGACTAGGTTTGAGTTAGACAAAAACTCTTTAGTTAAACCTTAACTTGACCTAGATATGGTAATTATTTATATTAAATCATTGTGATCAGTATATAGATCATGTTTGAAAGGACAAGTACCCTAACTATGTTATTTATTCTTACTTGTACGAAAGGAAATAATTTCCTAGACTAAGATGCTTAACCTAGGTAAGGTAATCATCTTAGTCGTTATTAATCGATTTAAAATTCTTATGAATTGAAAAGTCTTGGATCTCGGGTATAGCAATGATGCAATGAGAATCCTCATAAAGAAAGGTAGTCGATAAGGTCTATGGAATATAGACAGTGAATGTAAACTTGTCTAGGTCAGGAAGACTAAAATACAGAAGTTGTCAAGACTTTATAGTAATATATAATTGACCAAGTCAAACTGTAGGAAGATGATAGTATCCAAGTCGAGTTGGGGTGGGTGAACATTACGACAATGTTCATTGTGAACGTCAATTTATATTGAAACTATGGCCATAGTAATGCATATGTCTATGCATGCATTGTCGGTTCACTGTATCTGGATTGCACAACCTATCAGAAATCATACTTAGCTAGAGGGTATCTAGGGTTGTATGATTGATAGAGTTGTGTAGGATACAACACTATGTACTCAGAAAGGCAAATTACCACTGGTCACCTTTGGTCTATATCCCTCGTGAAGGGTAGGGCCACTTCCTATGTGAAGATGTGTGGGAGACCATTGGTCTGTGGTTGGAGGTAAATCACTAGAAAGATACTCTCTCTCTCTAGCAGAAGACATGTTGAGGCTTGTGATAAAGATGTCAGATTTCTGGATGCAGTATATCTTTGAGACTTGTATTTATTGAGACTATGTAAAACATTATCTAATGCAGATATTTGTAATTGATTTACTTTTATAAACATTGTACTTGAGAAAGACAATATGGTTTATTGTATTTTGTAATGAGAAATCTAGTAATAGTAGTTACTTGATTATATGTCGAAGAAAAGAAAAATTTTCTCTATCTCATTTTTACCTTGTTAAATTACTTATGGTAAATTTTTCCGGTTTTACTATGTTTTTAGAACGTGGATGTTACATGTGGAGAGTAGGTTTGTTGATTTTGGATTAATTGTTGGAGGAAAGGTGGAATTTGGTTTTGGGGTGGATTTTGATTTTGTGAGATTTGGTTTTGATTTTAATTTTGATGGACAAGGTGTTGCTGATAAGCGAGGAGTTGTTGTAGAACATGTGGCAGAATTTGTTGGTTTTGATTGGGATTTTGTTGTGATGTTTGGACGGAGGATGTGATAGGTGCTTGGGAGATTGGATTTTGTACATACGTGAAATTAGATGAAGGGTTGTTACATGGGTTGTTTTTAGGAATGTTGGATGTGTTGTAAGGTGCTTGTGAGAATAATTGGGTCATGAAAGATATGGTGTTAGCATAAAGTTGGGGTGCACTTGTGGAAGTACTTGCGTGCATGGTGTTGTTGGGGATGTTAAGGGTGATTTGTGGTGTAGAAGTAGTGATGGTGGATGTCGACATGGTCGAGACATTTGGTGTAGTTGATGTGGTGATATTTGAAGCTTGGTACGTGTTAGGAATATTATGGGATGTAGATGGTTGTGATGATGTGGTGACATTAGGTATGGTGCCACCGTTTTGAAGGAGGAATTCAAGATATCTATTGGGATCTAATTTTAGGACTTTATCAAGTATGTCCATGGAATCAGCGTCTTGTGTGAAATCTAGGACATCTTGATCTACATTATTGATGTTAGTTGTTTGGGTGGGTAGAAAAGGATTTATCATAGCATTGGCATCAAATGTTGGTAATTGTTGAACTACAGGGACATTGTTTTGGTCCGTGTGAGGCATCCCTATGCCAACATTGACTCTAAAAGGTTCCATGTCCTTGTTTTTCCTAGCTTGAGACCTTGTCAAGGGCATATAATGGATTTGGGTATGGATTTGGTTGGACGAATGAATAGAGACCTTAGAGAATGGATTTCAAAGTATTGGACCGAAGGATAGGTGATGATGAAAATTTGGATGAATGATGATATGGATATGGTAAGGTTTGGTATAGGTTTTGGCTTTAGAGAATAAATCTCAAAAGTTGCAAACCTAAGGATCATTAAGGATAAGGATATGGGGATAGATGAGAAAGATGAGAAACCTTAGAGGTTAGGACCTCAAAGATAATGGGTGAATTGATTTTCAAAAATTTGGACCAAAGAGGATGGAGAGAATAGATGAAGCAAGATGGTTTTGGGATGTAGGTGAAGAATGATTTTAGGATGAATTTGAAAGGGATGATGATGTGACTAAGGTAGTCTTAAGATGGTTTGGGTGATAATCAACCAAGGAAAACCTTAGATGATTTGGATAAGTGGATTTTGGATGATAATCAACTAGGGAAAGCCCTAGATGACTTGGATGTTTGGATGACTAAGGATGTTGGATAGATTTTGATGATGTTTGAAAAGGATTCTCAAATAAAAGGTGAGATTAAAGAAATCTAGATCTTTGGATTATCAAAAGGATATTCCTATTTACTTAAGGTAGACTTATGACCTTAGGCAAAAAGGGGAGGATTATTTTACTTGAAGGTAGACTAATGACAAACAAGAAAAATGGGATAGGATGGTAAGATCTAGATTTAATCCTTGCACAAAAGTTTATTTGAGGTATGGTTTTGGATGTTGATTGGTGTTTGGATTTTTGGATGATTTTTTTAATTTTGGATTTTAGATGATTTTGATTTTGGATTTTAGATGATTTTGATTTTGGATTTGATGGATAGAATTTGGATAAGGTTTTTGATTAGTTCAGCTGGAAAAGAGGGTCAAAAACCCTATACAAAGCAACCCCTGGGGCAACAGGCCTTAAACATCCCAGTAACAGAACATTAACAGCTGATAAAAAATGACTAACCAAAAATGACAAACCAAAAACAACAGAAAGACAAACAAGAACTAAGGACTGTCAGTAGTCCCAAACTTGGCCAAAAACTCTACCATATCTTTGTAGTCACCAAGGCTATCAATCCCCATCTATTTAACTTTGTCATCCAGCTCCTTCACCACAGCAAAGATCAATGCTGCCTAATGCAAGGCCTTGGCAGCAAATTCGGCCATGGTCTTCCATTTCTTCTACATTTTCTCCATCTGCAGCTTGAGTCTCCCCAACTCCTCGGTAGTCGTGACACACAACAAGCAACTACCCTTGTTATCCAAATCACCAGTTTCCTCAGCAACACCACCCAGTTCCTCTGAACTTGATTTGTTCATAGAGGTGAAATGGCTTGCCCCTTCTTCCTCATGCACTAATTCAATCAAAGCATCATTCTCCCCCTCCTCCATAGTTTCCTCAAAAAATTATGAGTCATCAGAAATCTCAACCCCCTTCAGGTTAGCAGAAGATTTCCCAGCAATACAGTTAGAACGGCAAACCCTCAAACTAGAATGTTTAACAGCCTCCTCACCAGTACCACTCCCAATCTGAACAGGTCCCAGGTCCAATTCAATACTTTTCATAGAACTAGTCTCAATCCCTTCTTCCTCAGTACTAGCCTTAGCTTTCTTGGCCTGCACAGTCCCTTCCTCCTCAACCACCATCCTCTCCCTTTTCGCTGAGCCGGTTTTAACTTTCCCCGTCTCCTGAAGGGCTTTTCTCAGGGATTTCATTTTGGATAAGGTTGAGTGAATGTTGGATAGATGAATTAAAGGTCCAAAGGTGAAACTCAAAATGTAGAATTAGGTTGGATTATGTAGAGATGGAAAAGATGGATTATGGTTAGACTTGGTGATTGATTAATGATATGAAATGGAGGGTCCAATAGTCAAAAATTATTTTTTTTCTCTAAGGTCAAAATGAAAGTATATAGATGAATTTGGACAAAATGATTGTGGATGATAGTCAAAGGTGAATTTGGATTTTGACAGATTTTGACAAGGTAACCACAGATTATGATTGGGCAGGACTCAAGGATTCCAAGATAATTTACTAGATGCGTGTGAGATTCAGTTTCCAGATGGAGTCAGTTTTTGGTGATAAGGCATCAAAACAGAGTGAAATTGCACCAAAAATCAGGAAGATGGTGCCAAAATAGTGAATCAAGGCATCAGAGAAAATGGTGCCATAGGGGAATTTTAAGGCACTAAACATAGAGGTTATAGCACCAAAATGAGACAATGTCATGGATTTTGTCTAGGTTTTTGGCAATTTTTGGCAAATCTTGGATTTTTGGACTCAAGCTTTTGGATTTTGAAGGTCAAATGGTTGATTTTGAGGGCTCAAATGTTCAATGATTTGATTTTTCAAATGGTTCAAATGGTTTTTTGGATAATGTCAATGAGATTTCTTGGCAAAACAATCAATCAAGCAAGAGAACACAATGGCCAAATGTTTGATAGGAAGTATAGATGTTATGTGTATGTTCAATAGCCCCTCAAGGCCAAATTTCCATGGGTCTAGACACAATCGAATACACTTGAAACAATGCTTAGTCTACCTAAGGTCAATGGTGAATGACAACTTGTTCAAGCCCACAACTTGGAACCTCCGTCGACGCAAATGTAGGAACACCTAATGTGGGTGTATACACTTTTGTCTTTGCAAGAGAGGACAGGTAGGGGCCTCCAAGATTGGAAGGATGACCCGATCACCCTCTCCTTGGAAAGCTAACGAGTAGCTTATGCTAAGATAAGGATTTTTATCTCATCTCGGGAGAGCCATATGGTGAGTAATCTTGGCGGTGTTGTACCCTTGCATTGAACAAGACACCAACAAGTCAATAGGGTAGGCTTCTAACTTAAGGTGTCTAGTGGAAAATCAGGGACTTGACACTTATTCATGCAACAGTGACTCACTTAAGAGATTATCCAAGCCATTTACATAAATCCTTTTACAAGGAAAGAATGGGGTTGACGTATCACACACACAAGTGTTTGGATACTGGGGAACTGTCGAAATAAGAATACTTTGCCAAGAAGTGTTCGGCTTTTGCCAAAACCATTTATATAGCAGACTGAATTGAAAGCACCGCTTAGATTCGTCCCTTGGGGTGAGAACCTCTTTTCGCACAAGGTAGGCTCTCCTAAAAAGAAAAAAGAAGATAGAACAATTTCTCTTACACCCAAGATCCTTTAAAAGGCAAGGGGAGAGGATACTTTTGTTCTACCTTAGGATCTACCAACAAGATTGTGCATGCACCAAACACAACAAACACTTGTTCTTTTTAGAGCACCAAGTTGAAATGTTCCTACTTTAAACACACAACTTCATTTTAGGTGCACCAAACCAAGTGTTCCTATGTTAACAAATGCAAACACACAAAGAAGGAATCCTACAATGAAACGTGTTAGTAGTTTGATTTTTGTCTTTGACCAGCATTCTTATCACCTACAAAAATCTGTCAATTGTCTGCACAGATCTTAAAGTCAGTCAACCAGATAGCGCCAAAACAAAAGGAAATGGCACCAAAAGTTAGTAAAATGGTGCTAGGAATAGTTCAAATGGCTCTACAGATAAGAAGGATGGCACTGAAAAAGCAGTAAATGGCGCTAATGTTCTCTAAATCTAAGATCAAACTGACAACAGAACCTAAAATGCAGATGGCGCTATAGATAAGGAAGATGGTGCCAAAATCAAACATGGCATCAGGAATGCATGAAATGGTCCTACAATCTTGAGAAATGGCATCAAAATGATTTTACCTGACTTACCTTGGCTCCCTGGTCAAATGGCACTATTCTATGTGTGGATGGCACCAAAGCGAGATAGTTCTTCAAAAACCTTCTTAAACAAAGATGTTAGTTCCAAACAAACAAGTCAAAAAGTTAGAATGTCCCCCTTTCTTGTCAACAACCACTAAAGAACAAATTAGAGCCAAGAAAACCAGTTTGTTTGAAAGAACATGTAGGGTTAGACAAAAAAAAAGGCTCCCAACTATTTCTAGCTAGATTTTCGCATTACGACCCCCTATCCCTGTGTATTTTCTACTAAAATAGAGAGCACTAAGACCCTAGAACCTACTAAAACTTCTAAAAATCACTTAAATTGTTTTTTCTAAGCTAAAAGGTTAGCAAGGAGTCATAAGAAAATGGCACCAAAATAGAGCAATATGGCACCACAAATCGGGAATATGGCGCCAATCCATGAGCAAATAGCACCAAACCGAAGGATTACGGCGCTAAACTCTTGTAAGTCCTGTCTCCTTGCAAAAACTCAAGTAAAACAAGTTAAATAGGGACCATGGGGTCCCACCGAACTTTTCAAATGAAGACAAGAGAAAATATCAAAGTAAAATAACAATACCAAATGCATAAAAACACAAGATATACCTTGAAGAATCTCCCACTCCTTGATAAGGTCGAGAGCTTAGCACCCACAAGCTCTAGCTTCACCCATGACTATGCTTCTCAATGTGAAATGCTCTCAACACTAATGCAAATCAACACATAGCCTAGATAAAATGGAGAGGATGAGAGAAATTTGGGCATAATAACACTACTCAAAAATTGGATGTCAAAATGGCTTGTGGGGGCTTGTATTTATAGGCAAATTGGAGGGGATTTTGATCCAACGGTGGAGATTTATTGTTGAGATCAATGGATGAGATTGATTGTGAGAAGGAGGGCTAGGATTTGATCAACAAATTTGGAGGGTGGAGAATAAAAATGAATCTTTTATTCATTTTGAGGAGGACTTAGCATTAAATGTGATTAAGATTGATGAGGAAATTTAAAATTAATTTCATTGGGATGGGTTGGAATTAAAAATTCCATTTTCTGTGGAGTTGTGAGAGACATGTGACACATGCACATTTTTGGTCTCATGTGAGACATGTGAGAGACATGTGACACACAATAGTGAATTTAACCATGCAATTCTACCCATTACCCATGCAAACATATAGAAAGTAGCTATAAATTTAAATGGTGTTCATAATTTCAAACCATTGGAAACAACGAGTTTTCTGCTTAAAATCCACCATATGTCAATCATGTATGATGGCTTGTCTAGCATTTAGGTTTTCCTTACTTGGTTTATGGCTTCAATTTTATTTTCATAATTCCCAGATTTGACATGGGTTTCATTTTGATCAAGAGGATTATGTCTTCATACGTTGTCTTAAAAGAAAAATTACATATATATTTAAACCTTCTTTATGTGTTGTAAATTAATATTTAAGATAATTTCATTCAATTTAATAATAGCTTGTTCAATAAAAATTATAAATATTTCTACAATCTCAAAATAATTTTACTATGTCTTGCATAAATTCACTCCAAGATAACTTTTGATTACCTTCAGTCACTCTAAAGTTTCAGTTTAGAAATTCCCTCAAAATTCCAAATTAGACTTTTACGACAGATTTGGAGGAAGATAAAATAAATAATTGACAACTTTTAAAAAAAACCAAGGTTTATTAATTTATTAGAATGCAGTGCATGGCTGCATAGAGGCGCCTCTAATGGAGGCACCTCTAATGGAGGCGTCTCCATCAGAGAGCACCTCTCTGATGGAGGTGCCTCTAATGGAGGCTTCTCCATCAAAGAGCACCTCTCTGATGGAGGCACCTCCATTGGAGTGGTCGCCTCCAATGAAGGTGCTAACAACAAGCAGATTTACCCTGTATTTTAATATTTGGCTCAATCAAACAAATATGTTTTTCTGGGTAATTTCCATTATTTTGTCTGTTGTAATTTATTTCATGTCCAGCTATTCTCTGGAAAGAAAAGTTGAGATTCATCTTGTGTATATTTTTTTTCTCATGCCTTGTTTATATCTTGATTTTTGTTCCTCTTCTCTACCGTTGTTCACGGGTTAATTCTGGATAGAATACTTCTAAAGAATTTATACAGCTGCCTAATGAGTATCAGCATTGATTGAACAACATTTAACAAATGCATTTCTATTTTCCTTAGTTACTCTATTTTGATCAAGACTAAACCTTTGTATGTACTGAAGACAAGAGAAAAGATCAAGGTAAAATAACAATACCAAATGCATAAAGACACAAGATATACCTTGAAGAATCTCCCACTCCTTGATAAGGTCGAGAGCTTAGCACCCACAAGCTCTAGCTTCACCCATGACTATGCTTCTCAATGTGAAATGCTCTCAACACTAATTCAAATCAACACATAGCCTAGCTAAAATGGAGAGGATGAGAGAAATTTAGGCATAAAAACACTACTCAAAAATTGGATGTCAAAATGGCTTGTGGAGGCTTGTATTTATAGGTAGATTAGAGGGGATTTTGATCCAACGGTGGAGATTCATTGTTGAGATCAATGGATGAGGTTGATTGTGAGATGGAGGGCTAGGATTTGATCAACAAATTTGGAGGGTAGAGAATAAAAATGAATCTTTTATTCGTGTTTTGAGGAGGACTTAACATTAAATGTGATTAAGATGGATGAGGAAATATAAAATTAATTTCCTTGGGATGAGTTGGAATTAAAAATTTAATTTTATGTGGAGTTGTGAGAGACATGTGACACATGCACATTTTTGGTCTCTTATTTGTAAGTTAAAAAAGAGGAAGATGTTTTATCATGAAAATGGTAAAAATGAGTTGGAATGAGTTGGAGTGTTTATGAATATTTTGTACTTTTTAATTTGTGGGTGTGAGAGAAGGTGTTAATCATGCTTTGACCAAGTTAATCAAGGTGATTAACTTAGTTAATGTGGCTAGAAAAAATTCGTGAATGAAGAAATTAGGGTTTAGGATTAATTAAATAATGATTTATTTAATTAATCCAGGTCTAGTGGTCATGTAGGCTAGGGTAGCTAATTAAATAATAGGTATTTAATCAACTAGGTTAGGGGTAGGCTAATTAGTAGGCTTAATTAATCAGATAAACATGATTTATCTAATTAATTAGATTTAGGGAAGTGGACAAATTAACTAAATAAATATTTGTCATATTTATTTAATTAATTGGAAAATTGTTAGAAGGTGTGACTATTGAATTAATTAAATTAATTCAATTTATGGATGAATTGATGAGGGACGAGTAAATTACTTTGGAGTAGGGTGAAATAATTAATTAAATAATAATTTAATTAATTAATTGGACAAGGAATTGGTGTTATGAATGATGTTGGAGGATAGTTAGACGGTTAAGACATTTTTAGGTGTCCACATGTGTAGCAGAATTTTGATGCATAGAAAGGAATAATTTGCCAAAAGTCCAGTTAAAATTTGAAATACATACCTTGCTCAGTTCGTTGGAAGCAAATCTCTTATTTTTTTATTCTCTTATGTCTTATTCTTCTCCTCTTCTCCTCCTCGACATTCCCCATTCTGAATTTTTTTCCCTTTATTAAAAGTCTCTTCCCACTCTTTTCTATGTTACAGATGTCGTTCCCCCTCATAGAATAGTGCCAAGTATCCTCTTAAAATTTCCCAAATTATTATTTTGCCACACACAGATGAAATCTGCCAGATGTTATGCACGGAAGGACAATAGTGGCAGCATTAAATCATAATCTTTTATTAAAAGTTAATTTCTTTCTTTAAGTTAAGGTAAACCCCCTTTTTAAATTTACTCTGATGGGTTAAAGAACATTATTTGGTTGCACGTGTCCAAGGAAATACCTTGTCTTAAATAAATAATAAAATAAAGAATTTACCTCGCTATAATTTATTTCCACTTAAAGGTGAATATTCCTAGGTTTATTTATTTACATAAAATGTCCTTAATCATTCACCACATTATGGTTTTATACAACGTTAATATTAAAAAATAAAATATTTATTTAATATTCTGTGTATATATATATAATGCGTGTACTAAGTATTGAGTCAACTACTTAAGATGCGTGTATGTACATATTCATGTATATATCCATATATCATGCGTATGTGTATACACCATCTATTGAAATTTATACCACCACACACACATATATGCATATAATATATATATATATTTATCTTTTCCACCTTGGAATAGATATTCATAAGGTTATTATCAGGAAGAAAATGAATCGGATTTAACTACTATCCCATCTCAAATGCAATTATGAAAATGATTTAGTGTGTGTGTGTGTGTGAAGACGTCATGTTGGCGACCTTGAGAGGAACTAGGTTCCTCTCTTCTATGATACTATCCTATCGGTAGGGATGAGTGATGGGTCCTATTGCACTCAACACCAAGCAGTGATTAGTTATGATGAATTAGCATCATGTAAAAGTTTAAAGTTCTAGATATGCTACTATATCATGTAAAAATTATCTACTCTACAGATAGAAATAAACATAACAATCATCTTGATAATTTGTACATCATATGCTTTTGATCAAATACATTATATATGTCTATACGGATTAGGCTAACAACATTGTCATGCATCATATATACAAGTCTGAAATCATCAATACAATGCCATATAACAAAATGGGCATAAGCAAGTGTGTAATCATCAATATAGTGCCATATAACAAAAAATGGCATATGCAAGTCTGTAATCATCAATACACTGCCATATAACAAAAATGGCATATGCAATTCTTTAATCATCAATACAATGCCATATAACAAAAATGGGTTATGACATCCCTCCCCTCTAGAAGTTGTCATCATGTCCCGATGATATCCATGGTGCAATAACAAAACTAGAAAAGGTATGGAAAGATTCGTGCATTTCTACAGCATCTTCCCATGTAGCACTTGAAGAACAAGAAAACTTCAAAGGTTAAAAACACAAGTGGAATGCATAAAACACACACATTATACCTTGAAATCTTCCTTCTCCTTGATAAGGTTGAGAGCTTAGCACCCACAAGCTCTAGTTTTACCCATGGCCATATCTTCAATGTGAAAGGCTCTCTAAACTCAAATGCAAGTCACTATAGCCTAGCTCAAGATAAGAAGATCAGAGAAATTTTAGCATAATAACTCTACTCAAGAATTGGATGATCAAATGGCTTATGAGAGCTTGTATTTATAGGCAAAATGGAGAGGATTTTAATCTAATGGTGGAGAATGGTTTTTGAGATCAATGGATGAGGTTGATTGCAACATGGAGGGCTTGGATTTGATCAAGAAGATTGGATGGATGAAAATAAAAGTGAATTTTTAATTCACATTGGGAAAGGGTTTGCATTAATGAAGATTTGGACAAGTTAGATGAAGGGGATAAAAAGTGAATTTTTAATTCACATGGGGAAAGTTCCATTAATGGAGACTAAGACAAGTTAGGTGTGTAAGAGCTCATTTAATGGAGTTTAAGACAAGTGAGAATAAAAAATTACCTTATGTGAAATAAAAGTTAAATTTTTTATTTGTGAGGTGTGAGAATGAGTGTTAAGTGAGGTTTGACCAAGCTAATCAAGAGGATTAGCTTAATTAATATGGCTGGAGAAAATTAGTAGATGGATTAATTTAGGGGTTAAAATTAATTAAATAATGATTTATTTAATTAATTCAGGTCTAGGGGTGATGTAGTCTAGGGTAGCTAATTAACTAATAGGTATTTAATCAACTAGGTTAGGGGTAGGCTAATTAGTAGGGTTGATTAATCAGATAAAGATAATTTATCTAATTAATTGAGTTTAGGGAAGTGGAGAGTTTAATCAAATAAATATTTGTCATATTTATTTAATTGATTGGAAATTTGTTAGAAGGTGTGAATATTGAATTAATTAAATTAATTCAATTTTAGGGATTCGATGATGAAGAAAAAGTGAATAATTCAGGTGTTGGATGAGGTAATTAATTAAATAAAAATTTAATTAATTAATTAGATGAGAAATTAGTGATATGGCTGATGTCGAAGGATAGTTAGACGATTAAGACAATTTTAGGTGTCTACATTTGCCCCTCTTTGGCGTGGCGTCATGACCTAGTAGGGATATGGCGTCAAGTCAAAGAATTTGCCCCAGCTACTGAGAAGGAATAAAATGGATGAGGGATGCCCCCTTGAGAGGTCGGGTGAAAAAATTAAGAAAAAATTAGGTGATCTCTCAAAAGGAGGAAATGGTGGTGAGAAATGGATAGAGGATGGAAAAATAGGTTGACAAGAAGAAGAATGGGCGAAAAAAATTATGTTTTAGACCCTGGGGAGGGAAAAGTGTGTTGGAGGATGACAAGGTCTTCTAAAAACAGAAAATGTGGGCCCAAAGTGCCACATTTGCACACATTGAGCCTATTGGATGAGAGGAGAGAAGAGGAGATGATTGCGCAACCATTGTTCCCACGCTACAAGCATCGATCTGAGCAAGTTCGCACTTACCTGAGATCACCATTGGCAGATCCCCCGAGTATGTGGACTATCCTTGACTTTGTCAATTTTAGGGTTTTGGGACATTTATTGCATGGGAAAGGGTAGTTTTAGGGTTCTTGCACCATAACGCAGCCATTTGGCACCATCATCGACCGAATTGGCACCATTCTCTGGAGTGGTGTCATCTGCCAAAGGGAATTTTGGGGAGTTTTGGCACCATGTCAAATTCCTATGGCACCATCTTTTGGTTCGACGCCATGTTGAACTAGGGTTTTCGGCGCATTGGCGCCATATTCAATTTTTACAGCGCCAAACTTTGGTTTGGCGCCATGCATTTGGGGTTCTCAGTTTTGGCACCATCCTCTAGAATGGCGCCATACCTAATTTTTTTGGCGCCATCCTTTAGAATGGTGGTAAGGTTTGGCAAATTGAGTTGGGATTTTAGTATGAAGCACTAGATTGGCACCAAAATCAGGAGAATCGGTGCTATCCTCTGGAATGGCACCATATCCGGAAAGATTGGCGCCATACTTTGGAATGGCGCCATATTTGGCAAGATTGGCGCCATCCTCTAGAATGGCGCCAAAATTGGTTTTAGCACCAAAGGGGTGAAAATCAACGCTATGACACTGATTTGGAAAAAAGGTTAAGTTTTTTACTCATATTTTATGGATGCAGATTGATGGGGGTATTGTGGCTTCGCGGGAGCGATGAGTTCCTGCAATTATGAGGTTGTTAGATGGTTCCAACCAAGCTACATTAGCCAGGTTAGGGAGATTGGGCCTACGAATAGTAGTCGAGATGCCCATCATACGGGCACATAAGGCCATCATGACGGCCCTAGTAGAGCGATGGCAGAGCGAGACATGCTCGTTCCTCCTACCCATAGGTGAGATTACCATCACCTTGGAGGATGTGTATTACATTCTGAGGTTGCCTATTGCCAGAGTATGGGCTACTTATGACATTGCCAGAGGATGAGTAGCCCTTGACAAAGCCTTTGCCCCTGGTCACCCAATTCTGACACAGGATTGACGACAGATGAGTTACGGTCAAACCTTGGCGGTGGGAGTAGATGACTTCACATTATTTCTATGTGCGGTGATTGGGGATCTGGTGATGCCAAATTGACACGTGCAGGGCTTCTTAGTGGGTTGGGGAGAGGAGATTGAGCAGATGGTGAGGCATGAGACAATGTATGCATGAGGACCATGCATGCTAGGGCAGTTGTACAATGAGATGCACACTGTTGTGTATCAGTTGGATTCGGCTTTATCTGTTGGGGTAACATTGCTGCACATATGGGCTTTTGAGCACATAGGGATTACGAGGCCACAAAGAGCTTTATTTCAGGCGCAGTTCAAGGCGTTTGTGTTTTTATACTGGGCCCTTGTTTAGTATTCCTATGTCAGGCAGCTACGATATTTGTAGTGCATTCTAGATTACTTGGTTCGTATTACGTGGCACCCATATATTGGAGTGGAGCCATATGAGCATATTCATTTGCCTTATGCATTGTAGGCATGGTACTTGATGGGCCGAGGGGATCATACGATTGATATGTATCTCCCCTCTCAGGTAATGAGACAGTTCAGATTGCGTCAAGACCTGTCACAAGCGATGGTGATTTTTGCAAGGACGCCTCGAGATATCAGATGGCCACCTCATATAGTGCCTCAGGTGGTGATAGTGGATTTTGCAGGGTTGCAGCCCCAGTAGTGGGATTGGCAGAGCATAGTGGTGGATGCAGGGACCACCCCAGACTATGATCAGTGGTGGGCAGTGTGGAGACCAATCTACTTGACGGATCCTGTTGTAGAGCCAAACATGATAGTAGAGGAGGGGGATGAGGTGGAGGAGGAGATAGTGCTAGAGTAGGTAGAGGTTGATGAGGATGATGCGATCGGGATGCTGGCTGCAGCAGCTACAGAGCAGGTTTTGGCTAGGAGAGGATGGGGACGAGGACAACGAGCACCTAGGCAGGCACAATAGCAGCAACATGTACCTATACATGTAGGATAAATGGCTCTACCACGGGCACCACTGCAACAACAGGGACCTAGGTAGGCACCACCCCAGTAGGAGGCACAGAGGGAGAAGATGTCGCCACCACAAGCACCACCGCGATAGCAAGGGTAGAGGCAGGCACCTCCACAGGCACCACCCCAGGTATAGTAGGGTTCATAGCCACAGGCTTCATCTTAGCATGTGGGGACATCAGGGGCATGAACATCATGTGTCGGGACTTTGAGTACAAGGCCTGGCCCTCTTCTTGGTGTTTGGATTGGGCGTCGGCAGACTCGGGTTGATGGGGAGGAGGAAGCAGATACGTTGCAGGCCTAGGTGTTTAACCTGGAGGATGAGGTGGTTTGGTAGAGACAAGAGCTGTAGCGGTTATAGGGAGTTTAAGCCCTATTAGATGGAGTGAGTGATGGGGATGGGGATCTGTAGATCTGTGTGCTACATGCTCAAATAGGACATCTATAGGGACAGTTGCAGGCACAAGTGGCTGCAGTTATAGCTGAGCGGGACTAGGAGAGGGTATTGCGGCAGGCCGTAGAGGCTAGGGCTCAGTAGGCAGAGGCACAGGTGGCTAGTCAATAGGTCGAGATTACATGGATGTAGGGTGTCATTGCTGGCACTAATGTATCATAGATGTGGACTAATTATACAGTGGCTCAGGATCGCGCGATGCAGTTATAAAGTCAGCTTTCAAAGGTGCAAGTGAGGGCCAAGTAAGATTATGGTGCATACTATACAGCAGTCCCTGAGGGCCAGCATGTGCCTAGCTACAGTCAGCGGAGTGGATCTAGGATGTCTGGATCATACAAGTCTAGGAGATCAGTGCAGTCAATGCAACAGCCTATTCAGCAGCCAAAGGAACCTCCACAGTAGCCACCTTAGCAGCAACAGTAGCCGCATCCTGGGTCTCCTACCGACTCTGCTAGGGGGTCATCAGCCCATGGTTGATCAAGTATTATCTAATTTATTTTGGCCCTTGTGGCTTTTTCTATCATGACATTGTATTATTTTGAGCGATATATTTTTTGGCAATGATGTACTTTATGATATGATGGTTTATGATATTGTGGATGTTTATGATATGCATTATGGATGTTTATGGGTTATGTTTTTATGGATATATGATGTGATGGATATTTATGTTGTGATTAATGTTATGGATATAGATGTGATGTTATGAATGCATTTATGGATTGCATAGATATATGGATTTATGGTTATGGATGTTATTTGATTATGGATGCATTTTCTATATGTGATGATATGAATGGAATATATGATTAGATTAATAAACATATATTATGAAATGCAAATGGATGTGAATGTGAAATATATGCTCAAATTAATAAACATATATTATGGATGCAAATGGATGTGAATGTGAAATATATGCTCAAATTAATAAACATATATTATGGATGCAAATGGATGTGAATGTGAAATATATGCTCAAATTAATAAACATATATTATGGATGTAAATGATTTAAATGGATAAATAGTAAATGATAATATAATGATTGTGGCCAGATGGTTAAATGATGAAGTGTTTAATGGATAAATGTAACTATGATAATGCAAATGGATAAATGAATAAAATGATTCATGGATAAATGTAATGTTTAATGGAATGGACAAATGATAATGCAAATGATACAATGAAATGATAAAATGTAATGGTCAAATGCTAATGAGATGGGAAATGGAATGAGTTAATGTTATAGTTGGATGTCATGATACATGTGATGTTCATTAAACCTTGGGCGATGGGGTTAGGTGGTTGGGATAGGTTTGGGGAGGGTTGGGATAGGTTTGGGAATACTAGGTCATTTTTAGACGCCATGTTATTAGAGGGGATTTGTTGGAATGGGTGAAGTGTGAAGAATGAATTGATTGGGGGTTGTTAGAGTGGGTGAATTGATGGGGGCTTGAATTATTTAAATGCTAAGTCCAGATATTATGTTGAATGGGTGGTGATAGAAAGGGAGATGGATAAGCCAGGTCAAGTACTTGCATTACATTATTGAGAGCATTTCTAGGTTTATTATAGCAAAATAGGATATTTTTCACCAAGGTATAAAAGGACCAAGGTGATGATATATATATATGTCTTTGTATGGACTAGACTCACAAACAATAGGTTGATCTCATGCATGCCCAAGGTAGTATAACCTTGCCTAGATGAGGGAAGGGGACTCATAACATAAGTTTCCTTAGTACATAGAAGGTATGATTAACCTTATATGCAAATGAGAAACACTATGCTAGAACCAACCCTATCTTCAAGATATGAATACTATTCTTGGAGTAATGAAATCAACCCACAAGCACAGCATACAAAACAATGACTATGTCTATTCTAGGTGTTTTCCACCACATACCTTGATATAGTGAGATCAAGGTAGCTTTGGAATGATTACTAGAACAAGACAGAAGATAAAAATCAATAATCAAAAAGACCAACAAATTACAAAAATAGCCATTGTATCTCTTGCCAAGATAAGTGTTGATGATGGGTTCTGCCTATTGTAGGAACAATATATCTGTTAAGGCAAGAACCAATTGGATGTTGTTGGATAAAATTTGAAAGGTGGGCAAAAGGATAGCGAGGCTATGTGTGATTATTATGGTTGGTTTGTTGATTGATGATTTTTACATAGGATGTGATGTTTTGACATTATGCATAGCATGTGTACATTGTTTAGTGAATTTAGTAAGCTCAAAAGATAGGGACTATCCAAACGGGTTGGATGGGCGCATCTTATGTACTTGAGTACTAGATACATCCTTCATATTCCAGAATGCCTACATACCCTATGTCCACGGGATCAAGGTACTTTAAGATGCGGGTGAGATGAATATGTAGTTCTAGTTTGACTTGATGATGTGGGAATGGTACAGGATGGGTGTGATGATGGTGTAAGATGATGTTTTGCTTGGGATGATGATGTGGGATTATTTTTGAAATTTTCGTAATTTTGTAATTTTTTTGGAATTTTTGGATTTTGTATTGTTTTTTTTTGGATTTTAGATTTTTGTATTGTTTTTGGATTTTTTGAAGTTTTAAGCTGTACAGGAGAGCATACAAGGATCCTTGTTCCATGGATTAGCTTTGGGTGGGATATCGTAGGGTGGGTGATAGGATTTGATATTTCAAAATTCCAAGTCATAGGATGTGCGTGATGTGGAATGTTATGATGGGTAAGAGGAATTATTAGATGGTAGAACCGGCCACTACACATGGCGTCTAAGATAGGTTTTCACCATGGTACTTATCCAAGGCGTCATTGAAGTGATTTTCACCTTTGGATGGCTTTATTACACTCAGTTTTTTTTCTTGATTTTTTTATTTTTTGGATTTTTTCTGACTTTTTTTTGGGGGATTTTTTTGATTTGGGATACTTGATGGGCTTATGCATAGAACCTTTTCAGGTGTAGGATGTTCATAGACTCATCTAGAGGCTACCCCTCAGGTGTTGCCAACTGATATGCTCCTAACCCATAGCTAGTTGTGATGACATATGGTCCCAACCAATTAGGCTCGAACTTTCCTTTCTTAGTGCGCTCTTGTAAGTTTTTCTGATTCTCCATAAGGACAAGGTTGCCTATGTCAAACTTGTGGTTCTTGATCTTTTTGTTGTAACTCCTACATAGGCAGTTTTGATAGGCTTGAAGGTGATTGAGAGCATTCAATCGTTTCTCATCCAGTAACTCTAGCTCATTCAATCTTGCAACTCGGTACTCCTCGGTGATTATATTCTGCAATGAAATATTGAGTGACAGGAGATCAACCTCAATAGGTAAAATGGATTCAGAACCAAATACTAATGAGTGTGGTGTGGCTCATGTGGGTGTGTTAATGCTTGAATGGTAGGCCCATAGGGCGGGGTTAAGCTGAAGGTGCCAGTCACGGCTGGTTTCATTAACCATATTTTTTAGAATGTGTAAGATGGTTTTATTAGAAGCCTCGGCTTGACCATTACCTTAGGGTAATATGGTGTGGAAAAGTGATGTTGGATATGGAATTTATCACACAGGGTGCAGACTTCTTGGTTTTTAAACGGTTTCCCATTATCTGTGATGATGGAATGGGGAATGCCATAATGACATATTATGTAATGGAGAATGAATTTAGCAATTTGGATGCCTGTGGTAAAAGTGAGCAGAATGGATTTGACCCACTTAGTGAAGTACTCGGTAGCGGTGATGATGACCTTGTGGCCATTAGATGAGGGTGGGTGAATTTTACCTACGAGGTCGAGTCCCCACTATGAAAAGGGCCAAGGAGTTGTTATCAGCTGCAGCTCCTGTGAAGGTGCATGGATGAGATCACCGTGTTGCTAACATGGTAGGCATTTCTTCACAAATCGGTAAGCATCTCATTCCATAGTCGGCCAATAGTACCCTATCCTCAGAATTTTCTTTGCTAAGGTAGGTCCACTAGAGTGTGCCCCACAAATGCCTTCATGTACCTCTTGCAAGGCCACTTTGGCTTCCCTAGAGTCAAGACATCGTAAAAGAGTACCATCAAGACTTCTTCGATAGAGGGTGTCTCCTATGAGGGTAAAGCGGGAAGCTCGGCGGATGAAGGTTTTGTATTGTGAACATGATAGGTTTGGTGGTAGGATGTTGTCGTGAAGGTACATGAAATAAGGGACAAACAATGTCGCACACTAGCTCTGATTGCGGTACATCGTAAGCTGGTATTGGAAGCTCTTCAATCATGAACTCACACTTCTTTCTATCCTTTTTCATATCGACCAAGGATCTTATTGTAGCCATAGCATTTGTTGCTTTGTTGTTTAATCTTGGAATTTGCTCAAAATGGATTTCATGGAAATAATCTTTGAAATCATCGACCATTCTTTTGTAGGACATGAGTTTGTCATCCTTTTTCTTGTACTCATTATTAACTTGTCTGATGACTAATTGGGAGTCTCCATAAACTATCAGCTTCTCAATTTTCCACTGTATGGCCATGTGAAGTCCTATGATGAGGGCCTCGTACTCAGCTACATTATTTGTGCATGGAAATGTGATTTTGTAGGATTTAGGAATAGTGTCTCCTTGAGGGGTGATAAACAAGATGCCTACCCTTGAGCTATGATGTGTGTAGGATCCATCAAAATACATTTTCCATGTATCTGTTGTCGTCGCTATTGTCAATATGGACTCATCTAGAAATTCTACAAGTAGTGGTTGTTCTGTTGGAATCAGTGCATCGATCAATTGATTGGCGATCACTTGTCCTTTAATGGCTTTCCTTTCTATATATTCAATATCAAACTTGCTCAGGATCATAACCCACTTATCTATTTGTCATGTAAGAGTTGCTCTAGTCAATAGATATTTCAACAGATCAATCTTGGTAATGAGCTTGGTCTTATGGTTGAGCATGTAATGTCTTAACTTTTGGGAAGTGAAGACAACGGTGAGACATGCTCATTCAATAGGAGTGTAGTTCAGCTCATAAGTCACCAAGGTGCAGCTAATATAGTATATAGCTCTTTACTTTCCTTGTTCATCGTGTTGTGCTAACAAGGCCCCTATTGTTGTTTTTGTTGTTGAGATATATAGAAGGAGGGGTTTCCTTGCTTTGGTGGAATAAGGACGAGTGGGTTAGCAAGGTATTCTTTCATTTGTTCAAAGGCATTCTGACACTGATTATCTCATACAAAATCTATATTTTTTTAGAGAAGATGCTGAAATGGTTAACACTTGTCAGCAAGCTGTGCTATAAAGTGGCGGATGGATTGAAGTTTCCCTTGTCAGCTTTGAAGTTGTTTGAGTTTCTTAGGTGGAGGCATCTCCACTATAGCCTTGACCTTGGCGGGATCAACTTCAATTCCTCTTCTCGACACAATGTATCCTAGAAGCTTTCCGGAAGTGACCCTAAAGACACATTTCTTGGGATTTAGCCGCACGTTGTATTGCTCTAGCCTATCAAAGATTTTAGCCAACACATTTAAGTGCTCTTCTCTAGTTTTGGACTTTCCCTATAAATCATCGACGTAATCTTCCATTATGTTGTGGAAAAGGTCATGGAATATGACTGTCATTGCCCTCTGATAAGTAGCTCCTGCATTCTTCAACCCAAAGGGCATCATAACCCAATAGTATATTCCCCACGGACATATAAAGGAGGTCTTATGTTGGTCCTCTTTGGCTATCCTAATTTGATTGTAACCATAAAATCCATCCATCGAGGATAACATCTCATGCCCTACGGTGAGGTCCACGATGTTCTCTATGTTAGGTAGTGAAAAATCATCCTTAAGACAAGCCTTGTTAAGATCTCTAAAATCTGTGCAGCAATGGATGCCCCCAGTGACTTTTTCTACCGATATAATGTTGGATACCCATTTGGGATAGTCTATAGGGTGTATGAATCCCACATCTAGGAGTTTCTTGAGTTCTGCCTTGACGAGGAGTGCTACTTGGGGATTCATTTTCCTTAGCTTCTATTTTACTGGCTTCGCATCAGAATGCACTGCAAGGTGATGGACAACTAGAGCAGGATCTAATCCTGACATGTTGGCATATGTCCATGTGAAGTTATGACTCTATTTGAAGAAAACTAAGAAAGCCTCATGTTCTTTTATTGTGAGGGACTCTGCTCAGAATGTGATCTTTGGTGTCTCTTCAGTTCCAAGATTCATCTCGTGTGATGCTTCAACTAGGATTGCTGATCTCTCTTGATATAGCTCAGATACTTCAAGAAGGCCCGTCCTCTCATCTCCTAGCACCTCGTGGAGGTTTTCACTAGGTGATACGTCCTTTATTTTTTATTTTTTCCTCATCCAAAAGTGCCACAAAGTGGTTTTCACTAGGGGATGTTATTTTTATTTTCATATTTTTGCGACTAAGAGTTTGGGTTGTGTCCCTGAAATATGTGGATGTGTTTAGTTCCATGATGTAGCCAGCTCTATGATCTCCAAGGGGAAAGTGATCTCTAACCCCCATCATTTTGGCTATTGCTGTCATTTTGTGCGACATCAAGGACGGGAGGTCCTTGTTGGTCCCAATCTATGAGTTGGGTTTAAACAAGAGGTAGGTCATTGGATGTGGACAGCATGGTGGTTAAGGTGTAGATGGTGCATATGGAAGATTTGAAGAACTCGGCGAAGTCACTAAAAGAGTCTTGATGGTATTCTTCGTCGATGTTGTCTACCATGGGGAAGGCCTTAGTGACCTCACTTAAGACACACTCAACATCGGTGGGGGTAGACTCTAATTTTTTGTACCCTAACCCATGGAGATACAGATTTCTTGTTGCTTGGATGGGATCTACAATTCCTTGTTCCTGAAGGCCTATACCGCCTTGTCCTTTGTAGCCCATATATTTGACAATTTTGAGACCTTTTCAATAGATCTCAGTTGGGAGAGTAAGAGCTTCTTGATTTTCTTCTTCTTTGTATAACCAAGAAGATATATCTTTGAGGACATCTTGTTCAAGGATGTGCTTATTCTCGAAGGTAGGTGACGACTTGCACTTGATGACCACCATAGAGACTTCTTCTTTAGCAGCACCAAATGTCTTAGGAGATGGCAATAGGCCCACACAAAATGTGTCGTGTAGGTCATATTCACCACATCCCATGTCACTTATCTTGATCTTGACCTCGGAAGGAGGGGATGTTTGTGATGTGGTTGCGATATTGGAGGGATCAATGTATGAGGTGGATGATGTAGGATTAGCATGTGAGGTGGATTTTTTGGTGGCATTGTTGTAAGGGTAGAAAGTGTGGTCGTGCCCTTCCAAGAAACTACAATATTAGAAAGGATGGGGATCGGCATAGATGGTAATTTTTGTGTCATTGTGGGGGAATTTTAAGCATTGCTGGAAGGTGGACGGGATGGCTTGCATGGCATGAATCCATGGTCGGCTGAGAAGAATATTATATGGGAGTTCAAGATCAATTACTTGACATTTGGTTTCCAAGATCTTTTGTCCTACTTGAATAGGAAAATTGATGGTGCCCTCAGACAATCTTTCGATGTCATCATATCCTTTGATGGTTATACATTCACTAGAATCCACAACCACATTAGAGTATCCCAAATGTTTTAATAATTTTAGAGTGCAAAGATTTAGGCTAGAGCCACCATCTTTAAGACTCGTTTAATGGTATGTTTGTGGATTAGGACTTCTATGTGTAAGGCTTCATTATGAGCGGCATTAGATGTAGGTAGATCCTTTTCCAAAAATGTGAGGCAGTGGGGTGAGGCAATGTGGCCTACCATGGCTTGGAATTGGTCAACATTCAAATTGGTAGGGACTTGGGTTTCCATTAAGGCTTTGTCGAGGACTTCCTTATGGAGGGGAGAAGTGTGGAGTAGCTCGAGGATGGAGATTTGGACAGGGGTTTTTCCAAGGTGATCTAAGAGATTGTACTTGTGAGCAGATGGTTGATAAGTAGGTGTGGATGTAGAGGGTTGATCATTGTTAGGGGCTCCGTGGATGGAAACATGACCGTGACGAGTAGTAACGACATAATTTGGTGTCTTAGCTCTAATAGTGATGGTGTTGATGTGGTTGGAGTAATCTTCAATTCATCCCACAATGGAGTCGAAAGAAGAGGGAGGTGGTACAATATTGTATGTTTGGTCAGAAAAGGATTCTTTTCCTTTGTTATGGTCGGGAAGGGGATCCTTGTATGCTCCTAAGTTGGAATTCAATAATTGTCTCAGAGGTTCATCGATGGTTATGTCACTCCTATCGATAAGGTCTTGTATATAATGTTTCAACCTCATGCAATTCGATGTCTTATGCCCTTTCACACGATGGTATTCACAATAGGCATTCTCATCAAACCAGGAGGGTTTAAATAGATTTTCATCATAAGGTCTAATAGGGGGTAATGTGATTAAGTCCGCCTTCACAAGGTTATTCAAGACATTTTCAATGGGCTCCCCTAAAGGTGTGATCTTTCTCTTAGGGTTGTTGTTTTGTCTTGGTGATCCTTTAGGAATATTGACATTATTATTCATGTATGTACTTGGTGGGGTGGGATTTTTTACATTTTGGATGGCTTTCACATCAGTGACACGGTCATTGAGGGTATTCTTGTTCTTACCCCAAAAGCGAGGTTTGTCATTGGATTGTCTGTTGTTGTTCATGTGGGAAGTGTTGGTGTTATTGTTGTTGACTTTGTTGTTGTTGTTGTTGTAAAGTTTTATAGAGCCTTTAGAAATAAGGGCTCTTTCAATGGTTGTTCCTTTGTCTATAACCTCCTCAAAGGTTGATGCGCATTGGATTTGCAAATGGAATCCCGTTTCTTGAATAAGATTAGTCACAAACATAGTGACTAGTTGTTTTTCGGTAATGGGCCACGGGAGTTTTCTTGCTAAGCCTCTCCATCTTTGCAAAAAGAGGGTGAAGGATTCCCCATTCTTTTATTTTGTGTTCCAAAGGTCAGTCATTGATAATTCATGCTCAAAATTATAGGAGAAATGGTTCACAAACTTCTCCGCAAGCTCATTGAATGTCTTAATGTCGGGGGGAAGATGAACAAACCATTCGGTAGCTTGACCACTAAGGCTCTTAGGAAATAGTCTCATCAAATAGGTATCATCATATGAGACTTCTAAACAAGCTATATAAAACTCTCTAAGGTGTTCCCTAGGGTCTCCCTTGCCTTTGTATTTGTCAAATTTTGGCATTTTAAAATGTTTAGGAAAGGGGGGCATGTGTAATGTTCTATCAAATAGATATGGGAAAATATCCTCGAAAGAATATTGCTTTCTTGTGTTTCCATGTTGTATGTCGTCAACCTTTTGGATCAATGTTTTTACAATGCTAGATAAATCTTGTGTGGGTGGTGGTTGTGGAACATAGGTTTGTTGGTTTTGGATTAATTGTTGGAGGAAAGGTGGAATTTGGTTTTGGGGTGGATTTTGGTTTTGGGTGATTCAGTTTTGATGGGCGAGATGTTGTTGATAAGTGAGAAGTTGTTGTAGAACATGGGGTGGAATTTGTTGGTTTTAATTGGGATTTTGTTGTACAGTTTGGATGAAGGATGTGATAGGTGCTTGGGAGATTAGATTTTGTACATTTGTGAAATTGGATGAGCGGTTATTACATGGGTTGTTGGTAGGGATGTTGGATGTGTTGTAAGGTGGTTGTGAGAATAAGTGAGTCATGAAAGCTATGGTGTTAGCCTCAAATTGTGGGGCACTTGTGGAAGTGCCTGCATGCATGGTATTATTGGGGATATTAAGGGTGATTTGCGGTGTAGATGTGGTGATTGTGGATGTTGACATGGTCGATCCATTTGGTGTAGTTGAGATGGTGACATTTGAAGCTTGGGATGTGTTAGGGATGTTATGGGATGTGGATGGTTGTGATGATGTGGTGACATTAGGTATAGTGGCACCATTTTGAAGGAGGAATTCAAGATATCTATTGGGGTCTGATTTTAGGACTCTATTGAGTATATCCATGGAATTGGTGTCTTTTGTGAAATCTAGGACATATTGATCCACTTGGTTGGTGTTGGTTGTTTGGGTTGGTGGAAAAGAATTTATCATAGCATTGGCATCAAATTTCAATAGTTGTTGGACTATGGGGACAGTGTTTTGGTTGGTATGAGGCATCCCTATTCCCATGTTGATTCTAAAAGGTTCCATGTCCTTGTTCTTTTTAGCTTGAGACCTTGTCAAGGGCATACAATGGGTTTTGGTGTGGATTTGGTTAGATGGATGAAGGTTGAGACCTTAGAGAATAGATTTTAAGGTATTGGACCCAAGGATAGGTGATGATGAAAATTCGGTGAAAGAGAATAAAGATTTAGCCTTAAGAGAATAAAATCTCAAAATTCTAAACCTAAGGATAATGATATGGTGAGATATAGGTTTTTAGCTTTAGAGAATAAATCCCAAAAATTACAACCCTAAGGATGATTAATGATAAAGGTACAAGGATGGATGGGGAAACCTTAGACGTTAAAACCTCCAAGATAAATGTATAATTTGATTTTCAAAAATTTGGACTAAAAAGGATAGTGGGAGTGGATGAAGCAAGATGGTTTTGAGATGTAGGTGAAGAATGATTTTAGGATGAATTTGAAAGGGATGATGACGTGACTAAGGTAGTCTTAAGATGGTTTGGACAAAAATCAACCAAGGAGGACCTTAGATGATTTGGCTAAATGGATTTTAGATGATAATCAACTAAGGAAAACCTTAGGTGTTTTGGATGTTTTGGATGATTTACATTTTGATGATGTTTAAAAAGGATGTTCAAATCAAAGGTGAGCTTAAATAAAATTAGATCTTTGGATTATAAAAAGGGTGTCCTTTACTTAAGGTAGACTTATGACCTTAGGCAAAAAAGGGGGATGATTATTTTACTTAGAGGTAGACTAATGACCAACAAGCAAAAATGGGATAGGATGGTAAGATCTAGATTTGATTATTGCACAAAAATTGATTTGAGGTTGGTTTTGGATGTTGATTTTGGATGATTTTGATTTAAGATTTGATGGATAGAATTTGGATAAGGTTGGGGTGGATGTTGGATTGGAAATGAATTTTGGAATGGATAAATTAAAGGTCCAAAGGTGAAAATCAAAATGTAGGGGTAGGTTAGATTATGTGGAGATAAAAAAGATGGATTATGGTTAGGCTTGGTGATTGATTAATGATATGAGATGAAGAGTCCAACTGTCAAAGTGATTATCTCTAAGGTCAAAATGGAAGTATATGGATGAATTTGGACAAAATGGTTATGGATGATGGTCAAAGGTGAATTAGGGTTTTGATAGATTTTGACAAGGTGATCACATATTATGACTGGGGAAGACTCAAGGATTCCAAGACAATTTACCAGACACATGTGAGGTTTAGTTTCCAGATGGCATCAATTTCTGGTGATAAGGCATCAAAACAGAGTGAAATGGCACCAGAAATCAGGAATATGGCACCAAAATAGTAAATTATGATGCTAGAGAAAATGGCACCATAGGGGAATTTTTAGGCACCAAACAAAGGAGTTATAGCACCAAAGTGAGATAGTGTCTTGGATTTTGTCTAGGTTTTTGGCAATTTTTGGCAAACTTTAGATTTTTAGGCTCAACCTTTGGATTTTTGAAGGTCAAATGGTTGCTTTGGAAGGCTCAAATGTTCAATGGTTTGATTTTTCAAATGGTTCAAATGATTTCGGATAATGTCAATGAGATTTCTTAGCAAGTATACAAACAATCCAAACAAGAGAACACAATGGCCAAATGCATGATAGGAAGTACAAGCATTATGTGTATGTTCAATAGCCCCTCAAGGCCAAATTTCCACAGGTCTAGACACAATCGAATACACTTGAAAACAATGATTAGTCTACCTAAGGTCAAAGGCGAATGACAACTTGTTCAACCCACACTTGGAATCTTCATCGACTCAAATATCATCACACCTAAAGTGGGTGTGTACATTCTTTTGTCTTTACAAGAGAGGACAAGTAGGGGCCTTTGTTGAGAAAGTGTCTCAAACTCATTGCTAAAACCTTGGCTCAGTCACTATCAACTCAGATTTCCTGAAAGTGTTGCATTCGGCCTTTACCGCAGTCCCGCAGGGTGCAGCTAAGAGGGATGCAAGCTGGCGGTGTTACCGCAATCCCGCAGTAGTCTTCATCTTAGCATGTGGTAGTGCAGGAGTTACCCCTCCATCCCGTGACAGTGATTGGAGAGGCTGGCAGGTGTGTGGTGTTACAGTCACCCCGCAACAGTCTGTAAGATTGCCTGTGGTAACGCGGTATACATACCGCAGTCCTGCGATGGTCAAAGGATTGGGCTTACGGTGGTGCGATATAGGTCCTGCCACATCGCATTGGTCTTTTGGAAGGATGTGGTATAGCAGTAGGCTACGGTATTGCGGTAACAACTGGAAATGATGGTGATAGACAATCAAGTCAAATATCGACATGTGGTGCAGGTTTATTCGTTGATTTCACTTGTTGTGAATCAACGTAGCCTCTAGCGATTGGTTGTTTAGTTGCTGATGGAAGTTGTAATACTGGTTTGTAACTGTTCGTCTGGTGTGGAAGTTGAAGCAATGGGCTTCTTGGAACATTTGAGAAGTGTGTAATTGTTGCCTAAAAATTTGAACTTAAAAAAATTTAATTCTCAGTGTATTCTCCCCTATGCCATTGAACTTGCTGAATCGCAAAAATGATTAAATCCTAAAAATCTTTGCAATCTGGTAAAAATCCCTTTATATCCCTGATCTTAACTTCAGTCTACACAATATGCATAGTTTTTATACCAAGACACCTTCCTGTTTGAGATATTTTTAGCTTCGCATTTTCTCGACGACTATTTACAAACGAGGTCAAAATCATATCTTCTTGTTGCTGAGGGTTAAAATGTTTTTGGTTTTGTTTGGGACTACCCAATCTGCTTGCTGTCAAAATTTCATGTAAAATAGAGCCAGTATGTGGGAGATATTAAGTTTTCCGTCTGAAGGTCTCAAGTTCCTTCACGGGATAAATTTTGATGGGGCATATTATGTTTTCAAAAGTTATCAAGTGAGTTAATGCATTATTATTGTAAAGACCCGTGACTTAAACAAGTAAATGACTTTATGAAAGTCATGTGGCTATAAAGTTTTATGCAAAAGTTTTAATAACTTTATAAATATTAAACTTCTCATTGTCAGTAGTTCAAGAACTTCATGTATTCCCAACCACCCTCCATTTGTGAGTTCAAAGTTCATGAAAGTCCACAATCCCCTACTTCTTTAAGAAATTCGTTGAATAGTGTAGTCGGGAGTTTGTGAAGTTTTTGAACCAAATATATCTTCAAGTTCAAAAGTTCATCTAAGCCCCGATGACCCGACTCCATTCATCCTTTCATTGTCAGAAGTTTCGTAAACTTTGGAACTCCCGACATTATTGGTTCTGAAGTTCTAAAATAAGCCGACGGCCTGACATGCTTGCAAGAATATTTAAGGCTTCACTGGGATACTACTTCTCATCGTGGAAACATGGAAATTAAGGATTTTTGCAGATACTATAGTTGGAAACACCCTGGCAGACATACAGGTTCGATTGAAGAGGCATAGATGGCATAGAAAGTTATTGAAGAATCAGGACCCCATTGTAGTTTTTATCGATTGGAGGCACTATCAAACATTACCTTCCAGCAAATGCAGCTAGCAACACGACCTATGCCAGTGTAAAAGCCTAGCAAATCATAACATACCAGTTGAAGCAAACCTTAATGCATTAAATTTAGCAAAAGAAGGCTAGTCTTTATGCAGCAACGAGGATGATAATCATTCGATTGAAATGGTTTGGTTATGTAAAAATGGATTCATTGAAGAAGTCTATAGAAATTACTAAGAAAATGTAGCTGATTGGTGTAAAAACTAGATTCTATGACCTTTGCCAGTATTTTCCCCGGCCATGCAATGTATTTGGAAATCCTCAACTCCTTTATATTGAGAAGATATAATTTAGAGCAAGAAAAGGCCCGATACACTATATTCATGTCCGATCTCTATCACTAGATGAGAGTCTTCGGTCAATTGTGGACATCATCTAGGAGTCAGGCTGCAAACTTGTCTAACTTGCAAAGGCTTATGGAAAGTTATTGTTCCTCCATTTACGTCAATGTGCATGACATGTGAAGGATTTGGTAGAGTTCAAATGATGATGAGGCAACTTGCTGGCGTCAGTGGAACCTATGCACATACCACATAATCTGAGGACAATGCATGGAGACTATGGTCTATGCCCCCCATGATGGTAGTTCAGTGCAAACAATGCTCTCTAGTGGGCCAAGAACAGATGTAGGGGGTGTACGCATTAGAAATGCTATGTTAGGACAAACTGCAGAGAACACTGGTATGCCGAATACTACTAGCATGATAAATCCCCGCATAACTGCAATGACCACCATGGTGAGGGAAGTATTGCCACACATTCATGATGAAATCATCATTCAGGACTTGCGGCGGACTAACCCTGTTACTGCAACGGTGAACAATCTGCTCTAAATAGCCAATTCAAATTAACATTATCCTCCCAAAGTTTATGAGGATAATGTACAATCCTGACTATAAATCTAATGAGGATAGGATTCCAGAATCCTTTGGATGAAGTCCCTCCCTCTAGGGAAGTTAATGATGGAAGATGGATATTGCATCAATGCAGAGTTATCTTAGACATTGTGATATTTGTCAAGAGCAGATTTACAGGCTGATTGCCACATTGTTTGTAGTTACTACTCCCAAGGGAGCTTGATGCCATTGCCGATGAACTTGAAGCTCATGCCTTAGTTGATGACTTGAATGAGGAGATATTCAAACTTACTAAAAGCTGGTTAAGGAAGGATGAAAATCAAGCTGATCAAATGCATGGCCTATTATTGATCTCTCACTCTCAATTCAAAAGTCAAAGCACAAAATAGGAGCCCTATGGTTAAGGATGATGATGCTATGGTTAAGTATGATGATGCTAAAAGTTTGCATGTAACTGATGAGAAGCTTCCTAGGAGAGTGTAGTCTTCAGTTCAAGAATCTAGAGATAACAAAAAACCTTTAAGGTTGTGTTGCTTGCAAGTGGGGACCACACTTTCTTTTGTAATTTGGAAATTTTTAGTTTCAAATTGAGGATGAATTCTAAAATTTACTTTTCTCAAGGTGCAGTTGCAAATTATGAGGAGTCTTTCCAAGAATCAGTTACGAGAAAGAAAAAGATAATTTCTTTTCATTTAAACTTCCAAGAAGAGGTTGTGGGCAACCAAAAAGGCTACTGGGAAATTCTATACATATGCATTTTGTAAACATTAGAGGAATCTTTTTCCAACTATTTGGGGAAGGGAGGAGCAGTCCAGTTTTTTTTTCTCACAATTTTGATTATACAGGAGGGATTGAGTCTGTGAACTCTCATTTGACATTGGAGAATAAAGAAAATATTTTCACATCTATGTCTCTGTTTATATTTTCTTTAATTGCAACTGAACTTTATGTCTTTGCGAGGATTCTTCAGTGTTCTTTCTGTTATAATAAATTGTGTTTGTGTTCATTCTTGAAACTTTGATTTTAGAAATTAATTCATTTGTGGAAAAGCATCTGTTGTTCTTTCTTTTCCTGGATATCATTGGTGTGTGTGTGATGAGTAAACTTTGAGTTATTTGTCTGCATTCACTCTATTATGTTCAAACATGCACATCTATCTCATGGTGATGGGTAGATGTTAATATACCTTTCCTGCTTTCTGGTCAAAAGCACATCTAGTTTTCATTCATTGCATATTATTCGAAGGTAGTTGCGCCTTGTAAAATAAGTAGAGAGCACTTGCAACTATCATTGCAAGTGACTCAACTGTTGGTTAGTTTGTCTCCTGTATGGGTAAATGGAGTATAAACTGTGGTGACAAATCTGCCAACCAACAGATTTTTTGTGACTTTGCTGGGGACCGAAATTGAAGACTAGTGTTATTATTTTCCCAAAAATTTGAAGGTGCCTCCCCGAGGATGGAGGCTGGCGGCTCTGTAAAATGGAATGTGTCCAGAAGCAATTTAGTCTAGCAAAGATTCCTACCTGATTTCTTTTTCAGATTTGCATTATGGCCTTGGTTTCTTCCCAGCCATGGGGAAATCATTTTGGTCCTCTTTCTTTACGTGTATATTAACCATTGCCTGAAGGATCAAGAAAACATTTTCCCAAATTTAGTGGAGAGAAACATCAAGATGCCAAAGACCATATTCTGGCCTTCACGATTGCATGTGGCATTTTGGGGGTAAGTGAAGAAGATGTTTTTGTCAGACTATTTATTGAATCTCTTATTAGGCCTGTAGCAGATTGGTTTTGTTATTTGGAAGATAAATGCATTACTGATTGGGATTCATTGAGGACTAAGTTCTTGGCAAGGTATAAGGGCCCTGTGGATGAAGCTACTTTGTTGAATCAGTTTTTCAATATTCAAAAGCAAAATGATGAATTCATTAGAGACTTTGTGGATAGGTTCAACTGGTTGCTCAAAAAGATTCCAGCCTTCATTCAACTGGGTAAGCAACTCCAGCTATGTACTTTTATTTTCGTATTGCATCCAGATGTTTAATTTGAGCTGAGATGGAGTAAAGTAAACGATATTAAAATTGCACAACAAGAGGCTGTGAAAATAGAAGATGACTTGATATTGAGTGGTCTATGGAAAGAAAATCATGTTATAGGGAATTCAATTAGTGAGCCTGTGAGAAATCCTATCATGTATAAACAAAATTTTCAGCTTATATGTTTTCAAACTATACAACCTCCTTCAGCTGAAAATTTTAACCTCTCTATTTTTTATTCAAAGCATTTTGGTGGAGATGAGGTAGGCAATATAGAAATTAAACCACATGCTAATAGAAGAATGGAAACCTATTATTTGCATTATGAAGAAGGTAAAGATGAATCCAAAAGCCCTTCAGGAAGTGTGGAAAATGAACAATCCTTTTATGATGCTAATTGTAAAAAGAGTAATATAGATGGTGTTGTCCTGGATGCCTTGTCTACTACAGAACTAGAATCATTTACTTTCATCAGAAATGAAGAACAACTTAAGGATGCACAACATAAAAATGAGGTGCTGAATGTCTTCCCTCAACTTTGCATGAAAGCTGGATATGAAGTCTTTACATTTCCTAAGCAAGATGACACTAAGATACGGCTGCAAGAAGAGGTCAGGGATGAATTTTCTTTTGAATCCTTTCATTTCTAAAATCTGGATATCAAAAATTTTAAACAAGCATTGGGAAATGGTGTTACAAGTAATCATGGTAGTTCAAATGAAAGTGATCAAATGCATGAATGTTATGAACCTCACGTTGTTTACATTCCCAATTGGTGCTTCAATGCCTGTGATGATGAATTCGTGTGTAGAGAAGAGGTTGTTGTATTTGATCTGCAAGTTATAGACAAAGAGGATGAAGTGTATCATAAAATTGTTGAATCTGATCTTACAGAGAAAAAGGAGATTATTCCAGTTGGGGGTGATTTTCAGCCACAGGAAAATATTGTTTGCAATGTAGATTTTCAGCTTGATCCACTTCCAGTTTTGCATAAAACATAAATGGCTAATAGTTGCCTTCTTGATGGTTTGAGTAGCCATGGTTGTTTTCAGGCTTGGAATATCAATTTACCTATTGCAAAAAGAGGTGATCATATGTAGATAAATGTTGGAATAGCCAAAAAAGAGTTTTCGTCTTATGATCTGTGTGAGGGTTGTCCAATCCGGGGGCTGATTTCTTCGTGCTTGCTAAATCAAGTGCCTTCTGATATTATACATGAAGTCATACAGGCAGAGGCTAGTAATCATGTGCTGGTCAATGTTGATGTGATTCATCCATTTACAAGAGTATATGATGAAGAGTGGCTTTTTGAGCACCAGATCATATCCAGAGATTTTTTTTATATGAAACCATTCTCATCAGTTTGATTAGAATAGTTGCCAGCTAGTAGTTGATGGTGTACGTACTTCTAACTCATCTGTCATTGTTCCGCACAGGCTGTTATTTCTCCCAGCCTGTTAATGGATTTGCATGAGCATTCTAAAGTCATCTGAGGTAGGGTCTTCATGACCATGTACATATTACAAGTTTTGTTGTGCTGTTTGTTTGGGTTTTCTTTTCTTGTTTTGATCTATTTTTGTGTCGCTCTGGCTCCTTTGTCCCCTATGCTCTCTAACTCTATTGTCCCTTGGATCTATGCACTAGTCCACACTTGGGATTCTGGGTTCCTTGCTTCATCCTTTACAGTCCTCGTCCCCAATTAGAGCCTATTGTTGCCTAAAAATTTGAACTTAAAAAAAAAATTAATTCTCAGTGTATTCTCCACTATGCCATTGAACCTGCTGAATCGCAAAAATGATTAAATCCTAAAAATCTTTGCAAGCTGGTAAAAATCCCTTTATAGCCCTGATCCTAACTTCAGTCTACACAATATGCACAGTATTTATACCAAGACACCTTCCTGTTTAAGAGATTTTTAGCTTTGCATTTTCCCGACGACTATTCACAAATGAGGTCAAAATCATATCTTCTTGTTGCTGAGGGTTAAAATGTTTCTAGTTTTGTTCAGGACTGCCCAATCTGCTTGCTATCAAAATTTTGTGTAAAACAGAGCCAGTATATGGGAGATATTAAGTTCTCCGTCTAGAGGTCTCAAGTTCCTTCACGGGATAAATTTTGATGGGGCATATTATGTTTTCAAAAGTTATCAAGTGAGTTAATGCATTATTATTGTAAAGACCCGTGACTTAAACAAGTAAATGACTTTATTAAAGTCATGTCGCTACAAATTTTTATGCAAAAGTTTTAATAACTTTATAAATATTAAACTTCTCATTGTCAGCAGTTCAAGAACTTCATGTATTCTTGACCACCCTCCATTTGTGAGTTCAAAGTTCATGAAAGTCCACGATCCCCGACTTCTTTAAGAAATTCATTGACTAGTGTAGTTGGGAGTTTGTGAAGTTTTTAAACCAAATATATCTCCAAGTTTAAAAGTCCATCTAAGCCCTGATGACCCGACTCCATTCATCCTTTCATTGTTGGAAGTTTCGTAAACTTTGGAACTCCTGACATTGTTGGTTCTGAAGTTCTAAAATAAGCCGACGGCCTGACATGCTTGCAAGAATATTTAAGGCTTCACTAGGATACTCCTGCTCACAGTGGAAACATGGAAATTAAGGATTTTTGCATATACTGTAGTTGGAAATGCCCTGACAGACATGCAGGTTCGATTGAAGAGGCATAGATGGCATAGAAAGTTATTGAAGAATCAGGACCCCATTGTAGTTTTTATCGATTGGAGGCACTATCAAACATTACCTTCCAACAAATGCAGCCGGCAGCAGGACCTCTGCCAGTGTAAAAGCCTACCAAATCATAACATACCAGTGAAGCGAACCTCAATGCATTAAATTTAGTAGAAGAAGGTTGGTCTTCGTGCAGCGACGAGGATGATAATCATTCGGTTGAAATGGTTTGGTTATGTAAAAATGGATTCATTGAAGAAGTCTTTAGAAACTACTAAGAAAATGCAGCTAATTGGTGTAAAAACCAGATTCTATGACCTTTGCCAGTATTTTCCCCAGCCATGCATTGTAATTGGAAATCCTCAGCTCCTTTATATTGAGAAGATATAATTTAGAGCAGGAAAAGGCCTGATACACTATAATCATGTCCGATCTCTGTCACTAGATGAGAGTCTTCGGTCAATTGTGGACATCATCCAAGAGTCAGGCCGCAAACTTGTCTAACTTGCAAAGGCTTATGGAAAGTTACTGTTCCTCCATTTACGTCAACGTGCATGACATGTGAAGGATTTGGTAGAGTTCAAATAATGATGAGGCAACTTGTTGGTGTTAGTGGAACCTATGCACATACCACATAATCTGAGGACAATGCATGGAGACTGTGGTTTATGCCCCCCATGATGGTAGTTCAGTGCAGACAACGCTCTGTGGTGGGCCAAGAACAGATGAAGGGGGTGTTGGGACCTAAACATTTCACACCAATTTTCACAAAATTTTAAGTTACCTTAATAAAAAATTTAACTTCAACATAATAATCCTGTCATGGCTAATAACCACTAGAACCTATTGTAGAAGCATTTGTAGATGTACATACCAAACAATTGCAGCATAAAACCCTAAGTCTGCGCTTTTAAATGAATTCAAAAACTCTAAGCATTCTACCATTGGCAAGAGAAATAAAAAGCGGGATGAGATTTCTAAAACATATCGATAGCAAAGATCATACCGATAGACTTTTCGGAAGGATAAATACCTAGTCTTACCGATGAAGTCAAATGAAATAACAATGATGTCGGGAAGACTTGTATGATCGGAGCAGAAGCTTTGGGTCCTGTCGTCTATGTGAGTTACACCGATCATGGAAACCAAAGAGCCTTCGGTGACAATCATACCGATGCATTCAGTAGTGAATGAAACATGTCGCGGAACTAAAATGTTTATAAAATAAAGAATAATTGTTGCATGTTTCACACCTTGTATGTATGTTTCAGGTTATACATTGCGGTACACATATAAGGCAGAACTTAGGAGAGATTTAAATCTAGTTAAAAGGATGCATTTCACGGTATATACAAGTCAGAGTCAAAAAATGAATGAACTATGGTTCATAAAAGCAAGAAGTTCAGAAAGGAGATACAATTGAGTTTGTATGTATCAGGCATTGTATATGAAGGTTGGATACAAGTAGTGTTATAATATGGAATACGAGTGACGAATAAGGTGGGTCCCACCGCTTGCATATCGGATTTGCATAATTACAATGTATGTCTTCAAGATACAAGTCGATGTACAAGTGAAGATACAAGCCGGATGTCAAAAGAAGTTCAATATAGAAAAGTCTTTGTATATATACAAGATACAAAGACAAATGCATATGAGATACAAAGGAAATGTATATACAAATGCACGAAACACCACGTGGGCCCCACCACAAACAGATATACAAAAAACTGTAGATGCAAGGCCGGACTCGATTAAAAAATTAAACATTGTGAATTCTAAGTTAGGTCCACATTGGTATATCATGATGCATGTATTCAATGAAGTTATGGATTTGAAAAGAATTAATTGATTTGTGAATCCGTTAGAATCGAATTTGTATATACATAAGCATATACAACGAAATGTGCATAGCGAACAGTGAAAAGTGCATGTACATGATATGCAAGGGATAATACAAATAGAAATGCATATAAATCTGGATGCAATCAAAAAATAAAGTATTTATGTGGGACCCGCACTTGTGTATAAGGGATATGTATTTGATATACAAAAGATGATACAATTTCGGACCCGATTAGAAAGTCAAATTTTGAGAACTTTGTGTGAAGTTCGCACTTGTATATTATAATGCATTGTATCTGATATACAAAAGGAGAGATACAGTTGTGGGTTGTATGTATATGATATACAAAAGATGCATACAATGGTGGATTCGAAGATAATTCCAATTCATTTTATAAATCCAGTGAAGTCCATGATTGTATAAAAAGTGTATGCATATGATATAAAAGGTGATACAAACGAATAGATACAAATCTGGATCCGATTGAGAATTAAGATTGGGAGAACTTTATTTGAAGTATGTGATTGTATATTGCAATGTATGTATACAAGATATAAAGCACATGCATTCGATATACAAAAAGGTGATACAAATGCGGATTCGAAGGAGATTTCAAATTCATTTCATAAACCTGGTTGGGCCCGCTCTTGTATATGAAAGAAAATGTATGCGATATACAAAAGATTTGTATATATAGAGTCATAAATCTGGTGATTCCTCAGGTGTATGTTGCAAATACAGAAGATATGCGGATACACTACATTACAAAGGCAAAGGGCATCCCACCTGCAATGACCAAAGCATTTTAACAGTAAGAAGGTCAAGACTAAAATTTTGTTATTGAAGGAGATTAAAATAACAAAAGGTTGCACCGGATGTATGAAGACTCATAACCCTACAACTGTAAAACATATATAAGGGGGTCTGGGGATCATCAAGAAAAACATCAGTAGGTTAGAAAAAACATCATGATCAAAAGTAGGAGTTAGATAACTGGATGGATTGACCAGTTGCTGAAATAAAACATTATGATGTACATTGTAAAATCTTTTGAAATAGTATAATGGAGAAAAATGCATAAATTCATGATTTAATATTGGTGTCTATTGTTTGTTGAGCTGAACAATTATTCGGCTGTCTCCACATTGTTATTTCTCTGTTATTTGGACCTGAGTTTCCAAGTTGATATTTCAGTTTCATCGAGACACACTTGTTGTGTTCGTGTAATCAAATTAATTGGTTTCCATTAAAGAATTAAAATCCTTTTGATTGATTACAGTAACTTAGAAGTAACATTTGGATCAGTAAGAAGAGTCGTATAATTGACAAGATTGCGATACTGTCTCCAACTCGATGTTGTCTTGTTATTCAAATTGAGGATCTACTCCATTTGTCAATACACATTTGCTGTCATTGTGTGATTCTTTTGATTGGTTCCTTCAAGCAAGGATTAAAAATCCTTTCAATAAGTCACAGTAACCTGGTAGGATCGAGTGGATCAATAAGTAGAGTCTATCAATCACATTCTTGCACGTTTATACAAGCTATAAACAAACACAAGTGCCTAACAATTAGAATTGTAACCAGTAAGTGAATCATATATCATATACACCTTGACTCCATTAGCCCAATAGAAATAGGCACTGGTCATACCAATTCCACTCTAGGATTCCATAAAATCTTATCCAAACAATTACATTTCAGATCTTAGTATTAGGAGTAGATGTAGTTTGCAAGCTTTATCTATTCCACACTTTATGCCATTGTGGGTAGATCCCTAAATTCATTTCAGTCATACATTCCTTTTATCTGCTTCATCTTTCAAGGTTCACCCGCCTAGGTTTAGTAGAGCCTAAAGTGCAAGGAGTCATCAACCATTTAGGTTAACTCCGTTAGTTGGTTCAAAAATGTCGTAAGTTTGATCATAGAGCTTGGCATCCTCTTAGGGCTTACAACCTGCATTTTTGAGACCTAACAAAATGGTGACTCTGTTGGGGACTAATCCAGAATCCAGTAAAAGATGATCATCTCATTACAGAGTCAGTAAACTTTTGAATTCTGACACGAATTGGTAAGTCTGCTAGCAAGAAAGACCCGGAAAAGAAAAAATCATTCCTCTTTTGATAAGAGGTGGCAACTCTAAAAAAAGAATTCAATGAAGAATGTAAAATACAACTTGTAAACAACACCATCTGCAGTCAAAATGAATATGTCAGAAGAAGAGGAACTGTTGGAGTTGTCAAGGAGAAAAAATGGTTGATTCAAGAAATACAACAATTAAAAGCCACACTGGCTTCAAGTTCATTACAACATATACCAACAACTAATGAGAATGGGTATAATGATCCTTTGAACTCACAAGTATTCCATGATTTAGGCAACAGATATAATGCATACCATGCACAACAAAACAATTATTTACCGCAAGCCTCATATCAAATAAATACTTATCCCATATTCCCTGACCAAAGATCAATCATCTACCAAAACCCATATGGCCCTCAAAACTTTATCTCAGACATCGATAAACCATTTAACTGCAATAATATCCCAGGCTACCCAAATCCTTATCCCTGCAAGCTGACAGAAATACTAAAGCATCTCCCTAAATTTCATGGAGAATGGTGTGCATTAGCTCATTATCTTATACAACGATTCTGGGATTTCATTTTGAACTTTCAGATTTTTCCAGAAGATGTCATTATGAGGTGTTTTTCAAGATCTTTGAGGGATGACGCAAGGGATTGGTTTATAGAATTACCTATGCAAAGTATCTCTTCATGGGAAGATCTCAAAAGACTATTTCTTAGCCGCTACAGCGACTACTATGAAGATGAATATGGAGAATCTGATCAGGCAATGCAGCCAGTAAATGAGACATATGCAAGTGAAAATTTTCATGATGATATTTCAGATTTAAATAGGGAAGAAGTTTGAAAAGATCAATTCTTCACCTAGGATCATGATTGCAATTATCAGAATTTTGCACAAGACTTGGAGCCACAGCATATACCTGAAAATGAGAGTAATCTTCAAAATATGGATGTTCCTTTGTTCCCAACCCACCCACCGCAATACCTGAATCAACAGTTTGAGGAGGAAGAGAATGATTGTTCTCAACAAACAAGGCAAATTCACGATGAGGAGGAAATACACATATTTGAAAATGACTTTCAGATTTCTTCAAACCCATTATATGATGAAGAAGTAAAAGAAGATCAGATGACATTTTGCCAAGGTGTACTGGAACACGAATTTCGCGTGTATGCAAACCCGTTCTATGAAGAGGATGAAATGCTTTCAGATAGTCAAGAAAATGAATATGTTGATAATGTTGATGATGAGTCCATAAATGAAGGGAAGCCATATGATGAAATGAGCACAGTTGATTGTTGTGATGATGATGAAGAGAACAATGAGCACCCCTAGTTTCTAGATTTGCCAAGAGATCAACTTACAAGGCATGACAGTGAGAAAAATAATGAAAAAAGTTATATTAAAGAGGGATCCTCTTCATGTAGCAAAGATGTATCACATGGAGGTGAGATTGTTTAGAGTATACCTGACTTCCAGATGCATGATGATGAACAAAACACTAGCAATATTGAGCATGGAAAATTGACCAACAATATGAATTCATTCAATCAGATAAGCTTTAAAAATATTGATAGATTGGCTTCACCACAGCATGATGAGAATCAAATTTTTGACAGAGGGAAACATGGCCTTTCATTTTCTGGTGGCATTGAACCGTCTATTATGGTGTGATTCTTCAAACTATATCAGATCAGGGCAAAAAGAAGAAGTTGACTCTATTGCCCAACAGAGTAGGCACTGGTCTGCTCCCCAAAGATCTGGGATCTTGCTATGCCCACAGGGGGCATACATCCCTAGAAAGAGCCACTGTTGGGACATAAAAATTTCACCCCAATTTTCGCAAAATTTTAAGTTCCCTTAATAAAAAATTTAACTTCAACACAATAATCCCATCATGGCTACCAACCACTAGAACCTGTTCTAGAAGCATTTGCAGATGTACATACCAAACAATTGCAGCAGAAAACCCTAAGTCTGCGCTTTTAAATGAATTCAAAAACTCTAAGCATTCTACCATCGGCAAGAGAAATAAAAAGCGGGATGATATTTCCAAAACATATCGATAGCAAAGATCATACCGATAGACTTTTCAAAAGGATAAATACCTGGTCTCACCGATGAAGTCAAATGCAATAACAATGATGTCGGGAAGACTTGTATGATCATAGCAGAAGATTTGGGTCCTGCCGTCTATGTGAGTTACACTGATCATGGAGACCAAAGAGCCTTCGGTGACAATCATATCGATGCATTAAGTAGTGAATGAAACATGTCACAGAACCGAAATGTTTATAAAATAAAGAATAATTCTTGCATGTTTCACGCCTTGTATGTATGTTTCAGGGTATACATTGCGGTACACATACAAGGTAGAACTTAAGAGAGATTTAAATCTGGTTAAAAGGATGCATCGGGACTTAATGTATATCGGAGGATGCATTTCACGGTATATACAAGTTGGAGTCAAAAAATGAATGAACTATGGTTCATAAAAGCAAGAAGTCCGGAAAGGAGATACAATTGAGTTTGTATGTATCGGGCATTGTATATGAAGGTTGGATACAAGTAGTGTTATAATATGGAATACGAGTGACGAATAAGGTGGGTCCCACCGCTTGCATATCGGATTTGCATAATTACAATGTATGTCTTCAAGATACAAGCCGATGTACAAGCGAAGATACAAGCCGGATGTCAAAAGAAGTTCAATATAGAAAAGTCTTTGTATATATACAAGATACAAAGACAAATGCATATGAGATACAAAGGAAATGTATATACAAATGCATGAAACACCACGTGAGCCCCACCACAAACAGATATACAAAAAACTGTAGATGCAAGGCCGGACTCGATTAAAAATTAAACATTGTGAATTCTAAGTTGGGTCCACATTAGTATATCATGATGCATGTATTCGATGAAGTTACGGATTTGAAAAGAATTAATTGATTTGTGAATCTGTTAGAATCAAATTTTTATATACATAAGCATATACGATGAAATGTGCATAGCGAATAGTGAAAAGTGCATGTACATGATATGCAAGGGATAATACAAATAGAAATGCATACAAATCTGGATGCAATCAGAAAATCAAGTATTTATCTGGGACCCACAATTGTGTATAAGGGATATGTATTTGATATACCAAAGATGATACAATTTTGGACCTGATTAGAAAGTCAAATTTTGAGAACTTTGTGTGAAGTCTGCACTTGTATATTATAATGCATTGTATCTAATATACAAAAGGAGAGATGCAGTTGTGGGTTGTATGTATATGATATACAAAAGATGCATACAGTGGTGGATCCGAAGATAATTCCAATTCATTTTATAAATCGAATGAAGTCCATGATTGTATAAAAAGTGTATGCATATGATATAAAAGGTGATACAAATGAATAGATACAAATCTGGATCCGATTGAGAATTAAGATTGGGAGAACTTTATTTGAAGTCTGTGATTGTATATTGCAATGTATGTATACAAGATATAAATCACATGCATTCGATATACAAAAAGGTGATACAAATGCGGATTCGAAGGAGATTTCAAATTCATTTCATAAACCTGGTTGGGCCCGCTCTTATATATGAAAGAAAATGTATGTGATATACAAAAGATTTGTATATATAGAGTCATAAATCTAGTGATTCCTCATGTGTATGTTGCAAATACAGAAGATATGTGGATACACTACAATACAAAGGCAAAGGGCATCCCACCTGCAATGACCAAAGCATTTTAAGAGTAAGAAGGTCAAGATTAAAATTTTGTTATTGAAGGAGATTAAAATAACAAAAGGTTGCACCGGATGTATGAAGACTCATAACCCT
This sequence comes from Cunninghamia lanceolata, assembly GCA_027924645.1. Taxonomy (NCBI): domain Eukaryota; kingdom Viridiplantae; phylum Streptophyta; class Pinopsida; order Cupressales; family Cupressaceae; genus Cunninghamia; species Cunninghamia lanceolata. Next base: position 2,073,903 of record BSBN01001122.1, read on the forward strand.
ACAACTGTAAAACATATATAAGGGGGTCCGGGGATCATCAAGAAAAACATCAGTAGGTTAGAAAAAACATCATGATCAGAAGTAGGAGTTAGATAACTGGATGGATTGACCAGTTGCTAAAATAAAACATTATGTTGTACATTGTAAAATCTTTTGAAATAGTATAATGTAGAAAAATGCATAAATTCATGATTTAATATTGGTGTATATTATTTGTTGAGCTGAACAATTATTCGGCTGTCTCCACATTGTTATTTCTCTGTTATTTGGACCTGAGTTTCCAAGTTGATATTTCAGTTTTATCAAGACACAAGTGTTGTGTTCGTGTAATCGAATTAATTGGTTTCCATTAAAGAATTAAAATCCTTTTGATTGATTACAGTAACTTAGAAGTAACATTTGGATTAGTAAGAAGAGTCGTATAATTGACAAAATTGCCATATTGTCTCCAACTCGATGTTGTCTTGTTATTCAAATTGAGGATCTACTCCATTTGTCAATACACATTTGCTGTCATTGTGTGATTCTTTTGATTGGTTCCTTCAAGCAAGGATTAAAAATCCTTTCAATAAGTCACAGTAACCTGGTAGGATCGAGTGGATCAATAAGTAGAGTCTGTCAATCACATTCTTGCATGTTTATACAAGCTATAAACAAACACAAGTGCCTAACAATTAGAATTGTAACCAGTAAGTGAATCATATATCATATACACCTTGACTTCATTAGCCCAATAGAAATAGGCACTGGTCATACCAATTCCACTCTAGGATTCCATAAAATCTCATCCAAACAATTACATTTCAGATCTTAGTATTAGGAGTAGAAGTAGTTTGCAATCTTTATCTATACCACACTTTATGCCATTGTGGGTAGATCCCTAAATTCATTTCAGTCATACATTCCTTTTATCTGCTTCAGCTTTCAAGGTTCACCCGCCTAGGTTTAGCAGAGCCTAAAGTGCAGGGAGTCATCAACCATTTAGGTTAACTCCGTTAGTTGGTTCAAAAACATCGTAAGTCTGATCATAGAGCTTGGCATCCTCTTAGGGCTTACACCTGCATTTTTGAGACCTAACAGGGGGTGTATGCATTAGAAATGCTATGTTAGGACAAACTGCAGAGAACACTGGTGTGCCGAATATTACCAGCATGATAAATCCCTGCATAACTGCAATGACCAACATGGTGAGGGAAGTATTTCCACACATTCATGATGAAATCATCATTTAGGACTTGCGGTGGACTAATCCTGTTACTGCAACGGTGAACAATCTGCTCTAAACAGCTAATTCAAATTTACATTATCCTTCCAAAGTTTATGAGGATAATGTACAATCCTAACTATAAATCCAATGAGGATAGGATTCCATAATCCTTTGGATGAAGTCCCTCTCTCTAGGGAAGTTAATGATGGAAGATGGATATTGCATCAATGCAGAGTTATCTTAGACATTGTGATATTTGTCAAGAGCAGATTTATAGGCTGATTGCCACATTGTTCGTAGCTACTACTCCCAAGGGAGCTTGATGCCATTGCCGATGAACTTGAATCTCATGCCTTAGTTGATGACTCGAATGAGGAGATAGTTCAAACTTACTAAAAGTTGGTTAAGGAAGGATGAAAATCAAGTTGATCAAATGCATGGCCTATTATTGATCTCTCACTCTCAACTCAAAAGTCAAAGCACAAAACAAGAGCTCTATGGTTAAGGATGATGATGCTAAAAGTTTGCATGTAACTGATGAGAAGCTTCCTAGGAGAGTGTAGTCTTTAGTTCAAGAATCTAGAGATAACAAAAAAAACTTTAAGGTTGTGTTGCTTGCAAGTGGGGACCACACTTTCTTTTGTAATTGGGAAATTTTTAGTTTTGAATTGAGCATGAATTCTAAAAGTTACTTTTCTCAAGGTGCAGTTGCAAATTATGAGGAGTCTTTCCAAGAATCAATTACGAGAAAGAAAAAGATAATTTCTTTTCATTTAACCTTCCAAGAAGTGGTTGTGGGCAACCGAAAAGGCTACTGGGAAATTCTATAAATATGCATTTTGTAAACATTAGAGGAATCTTTTTCCAGCTATTTGGGGAAGGGAGGAGCAGTCCAGTTTTTTTTCTCATAGTTTTGATTGTACAGGAGGGATTGAGTCTGTGAACTCTCATTTGACATTGGAGAATAAAGAAAATATTTTCACATCTGTGTATCTATTTATATTTTATTTAATTGCAACTGAACTTTATGTCTTTGCGAGGATTCTTCAGTGTTCTTTCTATTATGATAAATTGTGTTTGTGTTCATTCTTGAAACTTTGATTTCATAAATTAATTCATTTGTGGAAAAGCATCTATTATTCTTTCTTTTCCTAGATATCATTGGTGAGTGTGTGATGAGTAAACTTTGAGTTATTTGTCTGCATTCACTCTATTCTGTTCAAACATGCACATCTATCTCATGGTGATGGGTAGATGTTAATATACCTTTCTTACTTTTTGGTTGAAAACAAGTCCAATTTTCATTCATTGCAGATTATTCAAAGGTAGTTGCGCCTTGTAAAATAAGCAAAGAGCACTTGCAAATATCATTGCAAGTGACTCAATTGTTGGTTAGTTTGTCTCCTGTATGGGTAAATGGAGTATAAACTATGGTGGCAAATCTGTCAACCAACAGTAATAAAATGCAGAAGTGCAATATAAGTGTGTATGAGGTTTGACTGGATTTAAGGAAATGCTATCATATTTTCTCCAGAGATGGAACAAGATGTAAATCTCTAGTAAAGGCTATGAGCCTAATATTATATTGTAACTTGTATGCTTGTTGCTGAATAATACAATGGCTCTATGTTTTGGAGTGTGGGGTTTTGTATCCATAAGGGTTTTCCCCATGTAAATTTGTGTGTTCATGTCTTCTGTTCCATCTTTCATGCTTTATGATTCTGTTGTTGAATCTGTTTAATGCTTGTTGTTGAAACTGGTTAAAACTTGCATGAACTTTTCTCAGTAGAATTAATGGTGGGAAATGAACTATGTCTGATTCCACTTTGTGGCATAGTTGTACGTGTTTTTGAGGCAATCTAAAGAAATTTAAAGCTACCAAAGACACTACTATTCTCAGATGTTCGTTATGAGATGATCTCATTTCCCTACAGCCTCTAGGACTGGAAGGATGACCCAATCACCCTCTCCTTGGAAAGCCAACAAGTGACTTATGCTAAGCCGAGGATTTCTGTCTCATCTTGGGGGAGCCTTATGGTGAGTAATGTTGGAGGCGTCGTACCCTTGCATTGAACAAGACACAAATAGGTCAATAGGGTAGACTTCTAGCTTAAGGTGTCTAGTGGAAATTTGGGGACTTGACACTTGTTCATGCAGAGTGACTCACTTAAGAGACTCCCAGCCACTTACATCAATCCTTTTGCAAGGAAAGCATGGGGTTGACGTATCACATACACAAGTGCATGGATACTAGGGAATTGTCGGAATAAGAATACTTCACCAAGAAGTCTTCAACTTTCACCTAAACCATTTATATAGCAGACCAAATTGAAAGCACCACTTAAAGTCATCCCTCAAGGTGAGTACCTCTTTTCCCACCAAGGCAAGCTCTCCTAAAAACATAAAAGAAGATAGAACAATTTCTCTTACACCCAGGATCCTTTGAAAGGCGAGGGGAGAGGATACTTTTGTTCTATCTTTTGAGATCTACTTGACAAGGATGTGCAAATGCACCAAACACATCAAATAATTTAAGTTCTTTTTAAGTACCAAACGAAATGTTCCTAGGTTTGAGCACACAAGTTCATTTTAGGTGCACCAAATCACAACGTTCCTATGCTAACAATACAAAACACACACAAAAGGGGAAGTCCTGCAAGGAAACACATTAGTAGTTTGATGTTTTATCTTTGGCAAGCATTATTTTCCCCTGCAAAATGTGTTAACAATCTGCACAAGTATCAAGAAGATGTTATAGAAATGGCACCAAAACATAGATAAATGGTGTTAAAAATTAGTCAAATGGTGCTAAAATCAGGAGAAATGGTGCTACAAATAAGCCCAATGGCGTCAAAACAGAGACAGTGCTAAATTTACCGAACTCGGAAATGGCACTAGAAATAAGAAGGATGGTGCTAAATCTCAAGATGGTATCACAATTTCATAAAATGGCATTAAGATATTAGGAAATGATGCCAAAGGAGTTTTATACCTGTCTTTACCTTGTTGCTCGACCAAATGGCGTTGTTCTATGTATGGATGGCGGCAAAATGACATAGTCTCTCTAAAACCTACTCAAAAACTCATTAGTCTTAAAAATATCAACTCAAATAAGGTTAGAAACTCTTCTCCCTGTCAAGCAACACTCAAAAGACCATATTATAGGTGAAAAAAGGTTAAGACAAAGCAAAATGTGCTAAGGTTAGATAAAAAAATGATTACATGCATCCCTAGACAAATTTTGACATTATAACCCCTTGTTTCTATGTTATCCTGATAAAAACAGAGAGGAGAAGACCTTAAAATCTACCAAAAAATTCTAAAAATCCTTAAGAAAAACTTCTAAGCCTAGAAAGTTAGCAAGATGTTGCTGAAATATGGTGCCAAAACAGAGAGTAATGGCACCACAAATCAGGGAGATGGCGCCAATCTGCGAGAATATAATGCCAAACCGAGAGGTTTTGGCGTTGAACTCCTGTAAACCTTGTTTCCTCACAAAAACTCAAACAAACCAAGTTAAATAGGGACCATGGGGTCCCATCGGGCATGCCAAATAAAAAACAAGAAAACATCAAAGGTTAAAAACACAAGTGGAATGCATAAAACACACACATTATACCTTGAAATCTTCCTTTTCCTTGATAAGGTTGAGAGCTTAGCACCCACAAGCTCTAGTTTAACCCATGGTCATATCTTTAATGTGAAATTCTCTCTAAACTCAAATGCAAGTCACTATAGCCTAGCTCAAGATAAGAAGATGAGAGAAATTTTAGCATAATAACTCTACTCAAGAATTGGATGATCAAATGGCTTATGAGAGCTTCTATTTATAGGCAAAATGGAGAGGTTTTTGATCCAATGGTGGAGAATGGTTTTTGAGATCAATGGATGAAGTTGATTGCAAGATGGAGGGCTTGGATTTGACCAAGAAGATTGGATGGATGAGAATAAAAGTGAATTTTTAATTCACATTGGGAAAGGGTTTGCATTAATGAAGATTTGGACAAGTAAGATGAAGGGGATAAAAAGTGAATTTTTAATTCACATGGGGAAGAGTTCCATTAATGGAGACTAAGACAAGTTAGGTGTGTAAGAGCTCATTTAATGGAGTTTAGGACAAGTGAGAATAAAAAATTACCTTATGTGGAATAAAAGTTAAATTTTTTATTTGTGAGGTGTGGGAATAAGTGTTAAGTGAGGTTTGACCAAGCTAATCAAGAGGATTAATTTATTAATATGGCTGGAGAAAATTAGTAGATTGATTAATTTAGGAGTTAAAATTAATTAAATAATGATTTATTTAATTAATTCAAGTCTAGGGGTCATGTAGGCTAGGGTAGTTAATTAACTAATAGGTATTTAATCAACTAGGTTAGGGGCAGGCTAATTAGTAGGCTTGATAAATCAGATAAACATAATTTATCTAATTAATTAGGTTTAGGGAAGTGGAGAGTTTAATCAAATAATTTTTTTTTTATATTTATTTAATTAATTGGAAATTTGTTAGAAGGTGTGACTATTGAATTAATTAAATTAATTAAATTTTAGGGATTAGATGATGAATAAAAATTTAATAATTCAGGTGTTGGATGAGGTAATTAATTAAATAAAAATTTAATTAATTAATTAGATGAAAAATTAGTGATATGGGTGAAGTCAGAGGATAGTTAGATGATTAAGACATTTTTAGGTGTCTACAGCACTATCTACAAAAAACTGGTCCCATTGCACTTTGCATTGGGCTACCTCTCTGTTGCACAATTTAATTTTGTGCTGCTCTAGGATTCGTAGGGTCTCTACATGTACCACCCCCAGATCCTGAACCTACAAAGCCCACCAATCCAAAATATGAGTGGCGTCAGTGTGATAAGTTTTAACAAAGAAACATGGAAGACATCATGCAACCAAGAGAGAGAGAGATGGTGGTAAGGTCAGTCTATAAACCACAAGGTTTATCACATCTAGAACATCAAAGGGTCCTACATATCTGGGGGACAACTTTACTGATTTGCCAAAGGATATAGAACTTTTGTGTGGTCTAACCCTAAGAAACACTTTGTCTCCAACTATAAATTGACAAAAACTCCTATTTTTATCAGCATAGCTCTTTTATCTGTCAGAAGCTTCCTTCAATCGTTCCTTGATCAGTTTCATTTGTTGTTCCATTTCTTTGAGCATTTCAAGACCAATTACTACTCAATCCTCTATTTTGTCCCAACTGACAGGGTTCGACATTTCTTGCCATAAAGGGCTTCAAAAGGGGCCATACCTAAGGAGGATTGATGTGAATTATTATAGGCAATTTCAACCAATGGAAAATATTCTTCCCATTTGCTTTGTTGATCCATACAATACATTCAAAGCAAATCTTCAACTATTTGTGGATGGTATGTTGAATTGAAATTTAGCCAGGTGCCTAAAGTGGCATGCAAGGTTTTCCAAAACCTTGATGTCATTCTTACATCTCTGTCAGAGATAATGGTTTCTGGTACACCATGAAGTCTAAAAATTTCTTGCACAAATCTTTTGGCTAAAGTCAATGATCTATCTGACAAATTTCTAGGTATGAAGTGGGCTACCTTTGTTAACTTATCAATCACCACAAGGATGACATGATGTTTGGATTTAGACATAGGTAGCCCTTGTATGAAATCCATGTTGATTACCTGCCATGTTTGCTCTGGTATATCATGCAAGTATAGATATCTTGTTGGATGGACATGTTCAGCCTTGACTCGCTGACATTCCAAACATTTGGCCACATATTTTGTTACATCCCTTTTCATACCAGGCCAATAATATAGAGGTTTTAGATCAGCTACAAGTTTTGTTACACCAGGATGTCTTGAATAAGGGGTATTATGAGCTTCTTCAGGTACTTCCAATCTTAACTCGCCAAGATTTGATATATACATTTTGTAATTAAGTCTAAGTAACCCATCCTATTCTAGATTGTACCCCTCAAATTGTCAATTAGAAGGATCCTTTCCTAAAGATGTTTTAACCTTTGCATAGAACTCATTATTTTGAAGTTGTTCTAGTACTTGCTCTCTTAAAGTAGAGCGGAAAACTACAATTGCCATGATGTGCCTTCTCCTACTCAGAGCATCAGCTACCTTATTTTCCTTCCCCTTGATATAGTCAATATCAAAGTCATATTCACTAAGAAATTCAAGTCATCTCCTCTGCCGTGCACTTAGGTTGGGTTGGGTGAAGATGTATTTGAGTCCTCGATGATCATTTTTTAACTCAAATGGTTTACCGATCAAATAGTGCCTCCACATTTGTAGGGCATGCACTATTGCAACCAATTCTAGATCATGAGGAGCATAAATAACCTCATAAGTTTTCAGTTTCTGGGACTCATAGGCTACAACTTGGCCATTTTGCATAAGAACCCCTCTCAAACCATCCTCTGATGCATCTATTATAACTTAAAATCTTCCATTTGGATGAGGTACAACGAGAATAGGAGCGGTTGAGAGTTTATGTTTCAGAATTTGGAAAGCTTGCTCACATTTTTATGTCCATTCAAATTTCTTTCCCTTCTTCTAAAGGGTAGTAATAGGGTTTGCTATTCTTGAGAATACTTCAACAAATCTTTTATAATATCCCACTAGACCCATAAAACTACAGACCTCCTGAACATTTGTGGGATTGGCGATTATAAAATAGCTTTGATTTTAGCTGGGTCAATAGATATACCTTCCGCTGTAATGTTGTGTCCCAAGTAATGTACTTTCTTCTGATAAAAAAGAACATTTAGACAATTTTCCAAAAAGATGATGTTTTCTTAAGCGTTGAAGGACTAATCTCAAATGTTGTTCATGTTCCTCCTCACTCTTGGAGTAGATAACAATGTCATCAATGAAAACTATGAGAAAATCATCCAGGTAGTCTCTGAACATCCTATTCATTAAGTTCATAAAGGCTGTAGGTGCATTGGTAAGGCCAAAAGGAAGGACTGTGAACTCGTAATGTCCATAACGAGTCCTAAAGGTTGTTTTATGTATATCTTCCTCTTTTATCCTTAGCTGATGATATCTTGATCTTAGATCTATTTTTGAGAATATGGTTGCACCTCTCATTTGATAAAAAAGGTCACTAATCCTTGGCAATGGATACCTGTTCTTAATAGTCACCTTGTTGATCATTCTGTAATCAATGCACAAAACGTACAGGTACTCCCCATGGGGACACACTTGGTCGAATCAAACCTTTTTCAAGCAATTCCTGTAGCTGAACCTTCATCTCATATAATTTTGAAGTGGTCATCTTGTAGGGAGCCTTGTATTAAGATTTAGTTCCAGGTAGGAGGTCAATAGAGAAGTCAAACTCTCTTTGGTAGAAGGCCAGGTAATTCTTCGAGAAAAACATCTCATAATTCCTAGAGTACTGGAAACTCATCAAGAGAAGGTTCTTTCTCATCTTCCAAATCTTCTATATGAATAGCATATAAGGTACATCCTTTCCTCTAAGCCCTTTTAACTTGCATGGCCAAAATCTGTCTAACGCTTATGCCCCTTTGTATGCCATAGACTTGGGCTGGGTTCCCATAATCATCTCTACAGATTATAGTTTTCTCAAAACAATTTACAATGGCTTTATGTTGTGTTAACTAATTTATACCCAAGATTACATTGTAAGATCCCAGCGAAGCCACATAGAGATTAACTTGAGTTACAAGATTTTGTAAGGTTAACTCACTGCATGCTAGACATTGGTCTACCTTTCTCTTATCTCGGTTACCATACATCATTGTCCATTAGTTGGCCATATAGCCAGCCTTCCTAGGTAAATTTTCCACTACTCTAGGATCAATGAAACATTCTGTAGCACCTGTGTCTATAAGCACATTAACTGAAAGGCCATAGATCATTCGTGTCGACTCTATTAGACTGGCTTGGAATTCAGCTTGTCTATTATATATTGTTGGACATATACGATGTTAAAAAGGTTGTTGTTTATGATTCACTTCTGTTCTCTCAGCTATTCTCTAAGGGCATTTATTAGCAAAATGTTCACCCCCACAATTGAAACATCTGCCTCTCGATCCCTCTTTGGGTTTTTGATATTTTCCCTTGTCATTATTGTCATTCACCCCTTCATTGAAGGTCCTTGGTTTGACATAGGTTTTATTTTGCTCACCCCCTTTTACAAATTTATTCTTGTTCTTCTTGTCCCTGAATGGATTACTTTTCTGGTTCTTTTGTTTGGAAGAATTTGCAAGAGCCTGATTTTAATAGTTCTTTTCTTTCTCTTTATTCTCCATATTATATTCTGCAATACTTTGGAGCTTTTATTCTTGCTTGATGGCCTTTTCAAAGGCTTTATCCATGGTATGAGGGCCATGAAGATCTACTTCTGAACCTATTTGGGGTTTTAATCCCAGAATAAACTTCCTTACACGGAAGCACTCATCCTATTGATAGAGGAGAACATATTTGAGAAGTTGAACAAACTTCTCCCATTATTGCATTACTGAAAGCTATCCTTGCCTTAAGCCTTGAAACTCATTCATTTTCCTGTCAAAGTAATGTTGTAGAAGCCATCACTTTCAGAATAAGGATAAGAATATATCCCATGTAATGTTTTCAACTAAAAGATGTTTTTCTATTTTTGCATTATCCCACCAGGTGGTTGCTTTGCCCTTTAACTGAAATGATGCCCAGACTGCTTTGGTTTCTTCTGAGAGGTTACACAGTTCAAAATATCTTTCCATTTCCACAATCCAAGCTTCAGCGCCATCCCCTACAGATTTGCCATCAAACTTGGGGGGTGAAATTTTCTTTAAATCTATGGCCAATTCATTTTCAATTTTGGCCCTTTTATTTCCTGGTGTGGATTCACTTTCATGGTGATTCCGTTCAGATAGATTTTCTCCGTTTACTAAAGTTTCCTATCGATCTTCCTAGTTTGACATGGACCTGGTGGCCCTAACCTCATGTTCTAGGGCATTCATTCTATATCTAGTGTCTGTTAATAAGGCCAAGATTTGATCAAGCTTATCCTCTTGATTTCTTTCATTTCTAATTTCATTTTGGTTTGCATTGTACGAAGGTTCCATTATTGGAATTTCATATAAAATTTATAAGTTGCATTAGAAGCAAGTAGACTCATTAGGCTCCAGTGTTTAACCCAAAGCTCTGACACCACATGTAACATCAGACTTCATTCCAACATATAAAGCCCTAACTGAAGCTGGTCATGAATAATTGTAAGGAATACATCAAGTATAATTGCGGTTCTTAAGTATGCCTTACACAATATTTCCATGATAACTTCAAATAAGGAAAAACATACATGAACATTACACTTGGAATACTCATAAAATACAAATCTCACTAAACATGTTAGAATTTTAAGCATGTAAATGAAATGAGATATTATGAGGAAGCTTACTTCAAGCTGTAAAGACATAAAATGACAATCTTCAGGAGAAGAAACACACTTCTCTAGATCTCATAGAATCAAATGATGTCATAATGTTCCTACAACATTATCAAATCAACTTTGAAACAAAAATAACATCTAGCATCAACTTGATTCAATTCACTTTCAATTATAAATACAAGGCATATCAAGAAGTTAAGTTAAATATCTTAGTTCTTGTGTAGGTTTCATGAATAAGTGGCATCTCGATGGATTCCTCGCCCTACCTCCTCCCTTCGTACACCTAAAAACAAGAGAGCATCATAGAAGCGACATCCACCCTACCATGAAGCCAAGCTTCCCCGTGCTACCCCATACAGGCAGCCCAACCCGTCCCAAGGAAACTAGTTCCTCAAGGTCGCCATACATGACAGTAAATTTAACCATGCAATTCCACCCATTGCCCATGCAAACATATAGAAAGCAACTATAAATTCAAATGGTGTTCATAATTTCAAACCATTGGAAACAATGAGTTTTTCGCTTGAAATCTACCATATGTCAGTCATGTATGATGGCTTGTCTAGCATTTAAGTTTTCCCTACTTGGTTTATGGCTCCAAATTTAATTTCATAATTCCCAGATTTGACATGGGTTTCATTTTGCTCAAGAGGATTATGTCTTCATATGTTGTCTTAAAAGAAAAAATAAATATATATTTAAACCCTCTTTATGTGCAGTAAATTAATATTTAAGATAATTTCATTCAATTTAATAATAGCTTGTTCAATGAAAATAATAAATATTTCTACAATCTCAAAATAATATTACTATGTGTTGTATATATTCACCCCAAGATAAGTTTTGATTACCTTCAGTCACTCTAATGTTTCAATTTAGAAATTCCCTCAAAATTCCAAATTAGACTTTTACGACAGATTTGGAGGAAGATAAAATAAATAATTAACAACCTTTTTAAAAAAAAACTAAGGTTTATTAATTTATTAGAATGCAGCACATGGTTGCATAGAGGCACCTCTAATGGAGGCGTCTCCATCAGAGAACGCCTCTATGATGGAGGTGCCTCCATTGGAGTGGTTGCCTCCAATGAAGGTGCAAGCAACAAGCAGATTTACCATGTATTTTAATATTTGGCTCAATCAAACAAATATGTTTTTCTAGGTAATTTCCATTATTTTCTCTGTTGTAATTTATTTCATGTCCATCTATTCTCTGGAAAGAAAAGTTGAGATTCATCTTGTATGTGTGTGTGTGTGTGTGTGTATTCTCATGCCTTGTTTATATCTTGATTTTTGTTCCTCTTCTCTGTCATTGTTCACAGGTTAATTCTGGACAGAATTCTTCTAAAGAATTTATACACCTGCCTAATGAGTATCAAAATTGATTAAACAACATTTAAAAAATGCATTTCTATTTTCTTTAGTTACTCTATTATGATCAAGACAAAACCTCTGTATGTATAGCAGGACTTTGATGCACAAAAAGTGTGAGGGAGAGAAAGAGTTTGTTAGATTCAAATGAATAAAACACAATAAAAACCCAAGCACAATAGAAGTTGAAAGTAAATAGGAATCAAACCAAAGAAGTAGAAATACTTACAGAACCCATTTACTTATCGTTTTCCATTGTTTCCTATCTTGCTTTGATCTTGATTGAAGCCCTCAGAAGCTCTTTTTTAGCTTGCTTGCTTGTTTGAAGATGCCAAAGTAAGAATGGCTATTGATACCTTGTGTGATTGAAGATAAGTTTCAATACACAATAATGGAGGATACTTAGAAAGTGGAGTGGAATGAGAGAATTTTGAGTATAGATTTGATGCAATAATGAATCCCCCTTAATGGCTTAGAAGAGGGTTCTATTTATAGAATTTCTGAAAATAGAATGGAGGGTGAGGATCTAATGATGAGATCAATGGTCCTCATTATTTGTGAATCTTTAATTCATGATGGATGAATTAAAAATTTAGAGTGGGGGACAATGGGTTATGACATTTGAATTAAAAATCCAAAGTGGGGGACAATGGGTTATGATATTTGAATTAAAAATTCAAAGTGGGGGACAATGGGTTATGACATTTGAATTAAAAATTCAAAGTGGAGGATAATTGATTTAAAGATTTATTTTAGAAAATGGAGGATATTGGCTAATTAAATATTAAGAATATTTAATTATATGTGCAACATGATGAGGTGGAATAGATGAGGTGGATTGGTGAGGTGGATTTTAGACTTTTAGAAGAATTTAGAGAATTTAATTGATGTGAGACATAAGAAGAATTTAGGGAATTTAATTGAATAAAATGACTTTATTTAATTATGGGATAATGAGCTAATTAAATAAATTTATAATATTTATTTAATTAACAGAAGAAATTGAGAATTAAAATAAATATTAAAATATTTACTTAATTCGACTCGAGCCAATTTTAGGTGTATACATTTTGCCCCTCTTTGAAGCAATGTGTTTTATCACGTTGTTTCAAAGAATAAGAATTTTTGACAGTGATACATGCCCCAATTTGCCCCTGGTACAAGTTTAATGACAAGATGCCCCCTCGGGATTTTGGACGGGAGAAGGACGGCGGGGCGTGAGACGGACAATCTCACGAAGAAGAAGGCAAAGAAATGGGTTAGGATGGAGGAAAACAGGTTATGGCTTGGAGAAACAGTCCTGGGAAGCAATCAAAGAGTCATACAGTCCAATATGGGCCACTTGCTATATATAGGAGTTGGGTCCACACAAACTATTCATTTGTACACTTGACCATAGGTGATTTGTCTTTTAGAGAACTTAGGAGAGCATGGCAGCCAGAGAGATGGATATTTCGCGCGAGCAGCATCGGTTTGAGCGGATTCGACGGTTCGATCGGCCAGCAGAGGCAGGACCCCCGGTATGTAGTTCTTTAAAACTTGTCGAAAGTCAATTTTTGTGCGTATTAATGGTCATGAAAACCAACTAAAATGAATGCGCAAAAACCCTAGTTTTGTGCATATGCGCTCCCAAATTGTGCATCTGTTACGGGATTGCACATTTATGCTGCGAAATTGCGCATTCACTTGTTTTGCACTTTTGTCTCCTGAATGTGCGCATTTGTGTGTCTTGCGCATTTGTTCTTATATGTTGCGCATTCATTTTGAAGTTGCGCATATTCACTGTGAGTTTGCGCATATGCTGATTATTGCGCATTTGAGTTATTTCATTGCGCATGTGTAGGGAATTTGCGCATTTGATCCAATAAGTTGTGCATGTGCCAGAATGGCGCCTACGTGTTGTGGAGTTGCGCATTCATGGGGAAATTACGCTTTTGTTATGAAATTGCGCATTTGCCCCATAGATTTGCGTATTTGCACTTTTAGGCAAATCAGTTGACTTAACGAAATTAACCCAATTGGCATCCTGATCGATGCGTCAATTGATGAGCGATCTCCGAGATTGCTGAGAATCTAGTCGAGAGATGATATGCTGTTTGATTAATTTGATATGTTGAGTCATTGATAGGATAACTTGATTGCTTGGAGTAGGTTGTCGATATGGATTTGGAGTTTTTGCTAACAGTATGCGTTTCTTGGTTGCAGGAGGATATTCGGGATGTGTTGATATCGTGAGAGTTGTTCTCGATGCCGTTGTTGTAGCGGTACATGCTGACCGATATGGATTGAGAGGCTCTAGCTGCGATGGGATTATATCATGTGCTCTTCATGCCTAAGGTTCGCATGAACCAGGCGATGGTGACAGCAGCCGTGGAGCGATTCCACAGTGAGGATGGGACCTTCCATTTTCTGACGGGGGAGATGACCATCACTTTAGAGGATGTTTATCAGATTTTGCACCTCCCTATCCAGGGAGAGCTAGTTGAGTATGAGCCACAGCGTGGCGCTGGGCTAGAGGAGTGCAGGCGGGTGTTTGATGATCCTAAGTTGGTAGGGGAGGAGATCGCGTGGCAGGACATGTATGACTGCTATGACTACTTCCCAGGCATAGTGGCTGGACTGATCAGAGGCATAGTATGCCCCGATAGGAGAGCACACAGCTTCCCCATTAGCTGGGGACAGGTGCTGGAGAGCATGATTATCAATGGGACCTGGTATGCATGGGGTGTGTGCGTGCTTGCACACTTATACAGAGACCTGCATCAGGCAGTATACCACCAAGGCTCTGGCTTAGCGACAGGCGCATCGCTCTTACAGTTTTGGCTATGGGAGCACATTGCCATCACACGTCCGATCTGTGTTTTTCAGAGGCAGAGGGGTGAGCCCTACAGCTATGGGTATGCAGGTGTGATTTCCCAGCATAGACTGGGGAGGCTTGAGTATTGGAGACATGCCTTTGATGGCGTGGATGCAGTTGTCTGGCGGCCATACATTGACTGCGATGTATGGGATGACGAGGCTGATGAGCTCCCGTATTGTTTTCAGACGAGATGGTTGATTGGTTAGACTCGGTTCATATTGGAGCGGCAGATTGTCAGCCGAGTGCAGAGACAGTTTGGCCGTGTGCAAGGTAGACCACAGGGAGAGGCCCATTTTGCCAGGACCTACGCTGAGCGGTATAGGTGGGGTCCTGTGGCTTCTTATGAGGAGGCATTGGCTGATTTTTGATAGATTCCGTATGCAGCCTAGCCGGTGCGGAGAGACATAGTGGATTCTGGCATGACGCCAGACTATGAGGAGTGGTTTGCAGCACATCTGTTTCCTCGCTACTCAGGTCCTGGAGAGGTAGCGCCTCATATAGATGAGGGTGATTTAGATGACGAGGGTGGAGGTGGCAGAGGGAGGGGAGGACATAGGAGGAGACGGGGAGGAGATGGAGGAGGAGATGGTGATGGAGGAGGAGGAGGTGGGGACGGAGGAGGAGGAGGCCGACCGAGACAGCGGCGGAGGTTAGGAGAGGGCCAGATAGGGTAGCAGGCAGTTGCAGGACAGGCATAGGCTCAGGCAGAGGTGTCAGTGGCAGTGTCAGGGCAGATGCCGCCACCTCGGCAGGTGGTACAGCTGATACATGGACATGTGCCAGTGTAGCAGGTGGCACAGGCTGAGCAGGCTCCATAGCCTGATGTGCAGCAGCAGGTTCTGGTGTCGTTACAAACCCAGATTAGGCAGCTGAGGGCTCACCTGAGAGCGGCAGAGTCATGACAAGATGCAAACGCGACTCGGATATCCAAGTTGAATAGGGAGAGGGATGCAGCCTTAGCTAGTACGCGGGCTGCGATAGCAGAGCGAGATGCAGCCATGAAGGCCATGGGTACTGATGGGACCACTAGCTTCCTGATGGCATAGTTATAGCAGGCACAGGCCCAGATAGCTCAGTTACAGGGTGATCTTATGAGATCTCAGGCACAGGCTCAGTATTACCAGGGCTTATATCACGGTGCTGTGCCAGCTAGTCAGAGAGCTGCGACCTTCCGGAGCCAGTTAGGGGCGGAGCAGAGAGCAGGTGGGTCTCGGTCTGTGTGCTCAGTGAGGGGTCCACCGCCATCAGGGGGGATAGAGAGGCAGCCAGTGCAGGGAGCAGTGTTCCGTGACAGCAGGGTTAGATAGGCCCCTGTACTTGTACTAGTTTTTTTGATCGCTTTGTAGCGCATTTTTGACAAATGGCTGAGATAGCCACCCTATGTATTTATCATTTTCTGAGACATGTATCACCATTTGTTATATGTATACACTTATGGCATGGCTCTGGGTTTTGGATAGAGATCTTTGATATATTATACATTTGGACATGTGTTTATGTGATGATGTTGATATGCTATCGATGTACGCTATTTTATGGTCTACATGTATGTGTTCTGACATTTTATATGCTATGGATGCACTTGGATGTTATGATGTGTGTGTGTGTTATGCAAATTAGATGGATGTTTAGAATGCTTTTGAGTTATGTAAATGCTAATGTGTATGGATATGGTTATGCAGTTCGATATGTATGTGACCTTATGTTTTTTATTTTCTTGTGATATCAGGTATGGATGCATAATGTATATGTATGATCTAAAATGTATGGAAATTTGATCTCATGGATTTTATTATGTATGCAAATGATTTAATCATGCGAAATGACTATCTCATGTGATGTGATATGCAACTTATATGCTATGTGTTTGATATGTCCAGATGTACTCAATCGACACAGAGATGGTATAGACGAATGGAATAGAAGAAGACATGGAGAAATACTGACTTTTGTTTGTGATATACTGCAGGGTTTGCATTATTGTGCGGATGATATGGAGTTGCTGGATAGGAGATGGATGCGGATACGGATTTGTCATCTTCGCAAGTCTTTTTGCTTTCATCATTGGGCATTTTTTTGGTATTTTTCGCTTTTTTTTTTAAATGTTGTAAGGAAATACAAGCATCTTGGTATAATTAGACTGAGATGACCTGAGTATTACTTACATGGATTTTGATTTAGCAAGTTAATACCAGCATCTAGTTAAACTTAAATCTAGATGACCTGAGTACTTCTTGCATTTCACCAGATAAGGATTGCCCTTTTTCATGTTTAGACCTCGGAGTCCTCGATGATCTTTTGTCGATCAGGTTGTTAGACAAAAAGTCGTCACACTACTAAAGTTTTATCCACAAGTAGCAAACAAAAAAAATAATCATGCCCCCATCATAGCATCTCTAGCTTTTGGCATCCTCGAGTAGCATAGAAAGGCATGATAGCATAAATCAAGACTTTGAATCTAACCAACACAAAACATTCTTGCATTTAGATGTGTCTTTTTGCCATAATTGATATGAGATTTAGCTTGAGTGTTTCGGTATGGTGCTCTGTTTTTCCTTGGATAGGTTGATGTTTTTCGTCAAGATTTTTGTTTGGATGTAATTCTGAAGCAAATGATATTTATGGAAGCTGCAAGGGAGTACCAATAACAGAAGAGGACTTGAATGTTGATGATCAGGAGTGTAAGATGAGTAAAATCCATACTCTAAGAACACAACCAGATATCTGTAAAGAGTGCATAGAGGACAGAGAAAGCTGTGAATTTATGCGTAAATTGGAATATAGAAATGAGGAGATTCATATGCATCGTTTTCGAGGTAAAAAAACCTCCTAGGTCCATTTTAGCTTCCTCTGGGTCTTTATCTGATGTTTGAACAGTGCACATCAAAGAGGTCTTGGAAGTCATCAACAAATGGTAGCTCAATTAACTTGAGAGTTTCTGGATGCACAACCGTGTATCAATTGAAGATGATGAGGGATTTTTGTTTGGAAGCAGACTTTGTTGCTCTTGTTTGTCTAGCAGAAGGTATCACAGTCCTTATTGGTGTCTCCTTTCAGAACAATGGCATTCAAGAATCCAAACCCGCAACTAGGTCAAGGAGTTGCCCCCAGTTTAGAGCAGGATCGATTTATTATGGGTGAGATGATGACAGATGTGGAGAGACAGACCCTAAGGGACTGACCTAGTGCCTCGGGGGCTCATTGCTAAATGGCCTTGCCTACGTGACGACACAGAGGCTACATAGTTCGGGGTGAACCCTAATGGACCTAAGACCTAGGTGATGGTGGACTGGCAGAAGTGGTATGGTCTTGGGTAGAAAGACCAGATATGGGACTGATGGGACAGCGGAGGAGGAGGAGGGATCAGGGAGAGGAGGGGACAAGAGTCAAAATGAAGTCATCATAGATGGAGGGAGTGGTTTGTCGCAAATAGCACCTATTTACCAGGTTTTCACCACTTACTTTTATGTGCACGCGTAGCCAAGAGTACACATGACGCCTGTTTGCCCAGTTTTCATCATGGTACCGATCCTTTTGTTTTTCCATTTTTTGAATTTTTTTTTAGGACTCCCTTACATCAGGGTTTTCAGGTATAGAACTTGCACAGATGCATGCTGTTGACAGGATCCTCAAAGAGTTCACCTTCAGATGTGGCCAATTGATATGCCCCCGATCCATAGGCTGTAATGACGACATAAGGCCCTAACCAGTTGGGTTCAAACTTTCCTTTCTTTTCTCTATCTGGCTGATTCCGGGGGTTCTCTCTGAGGACGAGATCACCAACTTGGAAGACTCGGGGCTTTACCTTGTGATTATAGCTTTTGGACATTCTTTGTTGATAAGCTTTTAGGTGGTTAAAGGCCTGTTGCCTTCTTTCTTCTAGCAGTTCTAACTCTTGGAGTCTGGTTACTCTATACTCTTCATCTGATATGAGGCCTTTTAATGAGACTCGTAATGATGGGATCTCGACTTCAATGGGCAAGATAGCTTCAGAGCCATAGACTGGGGAGTATGGGGTTGCACCTGTGGGTGTGTGGATGCTTGTGCGGTAGGCCCACAGCGCGAGATTCAGTTGGACATGCCAGTCACGGCCAGCATCATTGACAGTCTTTTTTAGGATTTTCAAAATGGTTTTATTAGATGCCTCAGCTTGGCCGTTACCTTGTGGGTAGTAAGGAGTGGAGAAGCGGTGCTGTATATGGAATTTGTCGCATAGTTCCTTGACATCTTGGTTCTTGAAGGGTCGTCTGTTATCCGTGATAATGGACGAAGGGACACCATAGCGACAAATGATATAGTTTAGGATGAATGAGGCAATCTGTTTGCCTGTGATGTTGGCTAGAGGCACGGCTTCAATCCACTTCGTAAAATACTCCATGGCGGTGATAATGAATTTATGGCCACTTGAGGAAGGAGGGTGGATCTTGCCCACTAAGTCGAGTCCCCACTGACAGAAAGGCCAAGGCGTCGTCAACGGCTGTAGCTCTTGCGCTGGCGCATGTATCAGGTTCCCATGGATTTGGCATTTTGCACATTTCTTTACAAACTGATAGGAGTCTTGTTCCATTGTTGGCCAATAGTATCCCATGTGTATGAGTTTTTTGGCTAAGGTAAGGCCACTAGAGTGAGCTCCGCATATTCCATCATGTATTTCGCTTAGAGTAGTTTAATATTCCTCTCTATCTAGACACCTAAGGAGAGTACCATCGAGACCTCGGCGATACAGGGTGTTAGCAACAATGGCATATCGGGATGCCTATCGGATGAAGGTTCTTTTTTGGTTACGGGAGAGGTTGGGTGGAAGTGTATTCTCTTTTAGATAGGCAAATATTTTACCATAGAGAAGGGAATCAGTTCCTACGATGCGGCATATGATACGGGAATCTGGAGTGTCATAAGCAGGATGAGAGACTGGCTCTACTAAGAACTCATATCGTGTTTGATTGCCTGGAATGTCGAGAAGAGATGCGATTGTAGCCATGGCATCTGTAGCTTTATTCTTGTTCCTTGGTATTTGTTCAAATGATATCTGGACGAAATACTCCTTGAGGTCATCTACCATGCGTTTATAAGGAATCAGTTTCTCATCCTTCGTTTGGTAGTCATCATTTACTTGGTTGATGACCAGTTGGGAGTCACCATAGACTTGAAGCTCCTTGATGTTCCACTCAACTGCTAGCTTGATACCGATGACCAGAGCCTTGTATTCTGCTACATTGTTAGTGCAAGGGAACATTAATCTGTATGACTTTGGAATAGTATCGCCATTAGGCATGATCAACAGGATACCTGCCCCCGATCCATGCTGAGTGTAGGAGCCATCAAAGTACATTTTCCAGTTTGCTATGCTGACGTGGAAGATAGACTCATCTAGAAATTCAAATCTCAAGGGGTTGTCATCCATTAAAGATGCCTCTGCTAGTTGATCTGCAAGCACTTGTCCTTTTATTGCTTTTCTATCCACATATGCTATGTCGAACTCGCTGAGAAGCATGACCCATTTTGATAATCTACCTGTTAAGGCCACCTTGTTGAGTAAGTATTTTAGTTGGTCAATCTTTGCCACCAGTTTAACAGAGTGTGACAGCATGTAGTGTCTCCATTTTTGCGAGGCAAAGACAACAGCTAGACATGCTCTTTCTATTGGTGTGTATTGCAACTCGTATCTGACGAGTGTTCGACTAATGTAGTAGATAGCCTACTCCTTTCCATCATAGTTCTGTTGAGCAAGGAGAGCTCCCAGAGCCATTGGTGTAGCTGAGATATATAGTAACAGAGGCTTGCCTTGAATTGGTGGCATTAATACTGGTGGCTTTATTAGGTATTCTTTTAGCTATTGAAAAGCCTGCTTGCATGACTCGCTCCATTTGAATGATACATTTTTGTGCAGCAGATGAGAGAATGGGTGGCACTTATTTGCCAGTTGGGAAATGAACCGTCTAATAGACTATAGTTTGCCCTGTAGGGATCTCAATTGAGTCAAGTTTTTAGGAGGCGGCATCTCCATTATGGCTTTCACCTTAGCGGGATCAACTTCGATACCATTTGCTGATACTATGTAGCCCAGTAATTTTCTTGATGTAACCCCGAACACACACTTTTTTGGATTAAGTCGCACATTGAATTTCTCCAGTCTGTTAAATATCTTATCCAGTACTACTAGATGCCCTTCTCTTGTGAGAGATTTTGCTAGAATGTCATCGACGTAGTCTTCCATTATAGTATGCATCATATCATGGAAGATCGTTGTCATGGCTCTTTGGTATGTGGCCCCAGCATTTTTCAGACCGAATGGCATGACGCACCAACAGTAGGTGCCCCAAGGACATGTGAATGCAGTCTTGTGCTGGTCTTCTGGTGCAATCTTTATCTAGTTGTACCCTGAGAAACCATCCATGAGTGATAGCATAGTATGACCTGCTGTGAGATCGACGATCATGTCGATGTTGGGTAAAGGGAAATCATCCTTCGGACAAGCTTTGTTTAAGTCCCTGAAGTCACTACAAATTCTGACCCTGCCATCCAGTTTAGCCACTGGTACGATATTTGAAACCCATTCTGGATAATCTATGGGCTTGATAAACCCGACATCTAGCAGTTTCTTGAGTACTTCCTTCACCATGAGTGCCACCTGCGGATGCATCTTTCTGAGCTTTTGTTTAACAGGCTTAGCTCCTGGAGCTAAAGATAAGTGATGCATGATGAGATCTGGATCAAGTCCTGGCATGTCGGCGTAGGTCCATGCAAAGTTGATCTGTTTTCTTCTAAAGAAATCTGTGAATGCTGGTTTTTCCTGCTTGGTTAGAGCCTTTGCCATGTGAACCATTCTGGGATTATCTCCTGTGTTAACATTGACTGCTTCCGCCGGTTCTATCAAGATCGATGATCTTTCCTGATGTGGAAGATTGGGGAGGGAGTCCATCCTTCGGTGCCTCAGAGAGGTTTTCACCGTTGGATGCGTCTTTATTTTTACTTTTTTGATGATCTAACACTGCCGCGGAGCGGTTTTCACCGTTAGATCGTTCTTTTATTTGGATGTTTTTGTGACTGAAAGGCTTGGCTCTCTCTCCAAAATAGGCCCGCTCATTGAGTTCAATAGTATAGCCAGCCCTGTGGTCTCCTGTGGGTAGATGGTCCCTAAGCTCAAGAAAATCTATGATGGCGTCGTCATTTTCAAAAGTATCAAGCTCAAGGGTGGTGTCTTTGAGGTCCCAGTCTATAAGTTCGGGGTGTACGAGAGGCAAGGGGTCATGAGGTTGGTTGGATTCAACATAGTTGATAGTAAGGACAGAATTGTTGAGGGGATGAACAAAGTCTGTGATGGTACTCTCTAGTAGGGGATCAGTTGAGGGAGGTATCATTCTTTCCTTGCAATTGTCACTATTGTCATTATGCGGAATGGACTCTAGTGGCCTAGCTCTTAGACTTTGTATCTCATTCGCAGGGGTTGGGTCATACTCGTGGACAACGTCAATATCTTTTTCGTCACAAGACAGCTCAGAGAGGCTATCCCATTCGTACTCATTAGAATTTGTGTCACTCCCCAGTTGCATCCTCTGAATCTGTTCAACCATGTTGTTAGTGGCTACTTCTATTTGTTTTTCTTTATTTTTGTTATTTTTTGGTGCTCCAGTGTAGCCTAGCCCTGTAGTGTCTCGGACTGTTAAGGTATGAGGTTGGATGGGTTCAATGATGCCATCCTTTCTTGATCCAAGTGGACCGTGTCCTTCATATTCCATTTTCTGTAGTATTTGGTAGCCTTGCCCATACTGTTTTGTCAGTATAGTGGGATGATCATGTGGCGTTGAGGAGCTAGCTTCATCTTTGTACAGCCATTGTAGGACATCCTTTTCATCACTTTCATCTTCTAGGCTTCCCCATTTCACAAATGGTCCTCTGGTTGGTTTCTTTGCTATGGGTGTTTTTAAGATAGGTCTCCCATAGGATCAAGGAGATAGGGGCAATTGTGCCAAGTAGAGGGACTGAGATACCGTGTACTCACCCAAACCTTTATCTTTGAGTTGGAGTTTAGGGGGAGGTGCCCCTGAAGAAGAAGCCAGTGTAGCTGGATCAACATGAGATGACGAGGATGTAGAAGCACGGTTGTTAGGGATTACAATGTCTGGTTTGGACTGCATGGAGTTGTAGTATTGATAGGGTTTAGGATCGCCTGGGATGGTGATCTCTTGTCCTTCATGTGTGAACTTGATGCATTGATGGTATGTAGAAGGTACCGCTTTCAAAGCGTGTATCCATGGTCATCCCAGAAGAATGTTGTATGCTAACTCCATGTCAAGAACTTGACAAGCCACATCTTTTACTACGAGGCCCACTCTGATTGGTAGAGTAACAATTCCCTTAGACGTTCGTTCTTCCTCATCATAGGCTTTTATGGTGATTTTTCTTTTCGGATCTATAGCCTTCTCCGAAAACCCCAATGTAAGGACTAGCTTCAGTGTGCAGATATTCAAACCAACCCCTCCATCGATCAAGACTCTTTTGATCTTATGCTTGTGTATGAAAGCTTCAATGTGAAGGGAGGCGTTAAGTGGTTGAGTGATGGACATATCATCCTTCTCAATGAATGACAAGGAGTGTGGTGAGGTGATGTTACCGACCATGTTTTGGAATTGCTCCTCAGCTAGGTTCATGGGAACGGAAGCTTCTGCTAAGGCTTTGTCGAGTATGGACCTATGAGAAGGAGACAGACGCAGCAGTTCTAGCATGGAGATGTGTGCCGGTGTTTTGTGGAGTTGATCCACAATATTGTATTGATTGGTTAGAGTAGCGGAGGCTCCCCTAAGGGTAACTTTGTTACTACGGGTAGTAACGTTACATTCTGGGTCGTTGTTTATAGTGATCACATTGATATGTGAGCCACTTTCCTGGATATGGTTAACAACGTAGTCGTAACTGACGTTTGTGTAGTTCGCGTTGTTAGAGCCATTATTTTTTCTGTTAGAAGATCCTGCTTGTTCGTAATTGGGAAGAGGATCCTTGAATGCCTGATGGTCGTTATTGGAGGTGTGACCTTTAACAAATATCTTGTTCTGCTCTATCAGGTCTTGGATTGTATGTTTGAGAGTAATACAATCATTTGTCTTGTGCCCCCTATTTCGATGGTATTCGCAGAAATCATTGTCGTTCCACCAGTGAGATTTGACCTTTGGCTCGTACTCCCGTGTTGAGGGGAGTGTTATGAGATTGCTGGCGAGCACTTTTCGTAGAGCTATCTCTAGTGGTTCATCCAAAGGCGTGAATGTTCTTTTTGGTCAGAAGTTGGTGAATCTAGATTAATTATTTGTTGGTTTATTTTGCGTGGGGTTGTTTTGGGGCGTTGATAGGTTAAAAATCGGTTGTTTAGGTGCCACATTCTTGGCATCTACTACCCCGTCATTTACAATGTTTTTGTTTTTGGTCCAAAACCTAGGTTTATCGTTGTTGGTGTTGGTAATGGGAGAGTCCTTGTAGAGTTTGATTTGGCCCTTCGCGATGAGAGCTTTCTCTATGATGAGGCCCATTTCGATGACCTTGATAAAAGATGTAGGACATTGGATTTGGATCTGGTAACTTAAGTCCATTTACAGATTGTGGACAAACATCTCTAGCATCTGTTTCTCTGGTATTTGGTGTGGGCACTTGCTTGCCAATTGTCTCCATCTCTGTAAGAAGGCAGCGAAAGATTCTCCTCCTTTTTGTTTGGTGTTACAGAGATCCAATATTGAGATGTCATTTTCAATATTGTATGAGAAGTGGGTGACAAATTGGTTGACAAGTTCATTGAATGTCTTAATACCAGGTGGCAGTCTAGAGAACCAATCCATGGCTTGTCCTCCCAAGCTCCATGGGAATAGTCGCATAAGGTAAGTGTCGTTATGTGCGACCTCTAGACAAGCCGCATTGAACTCTCTGATATGATCTCTTGGATCACCTTTTCCTTGATACTTATCGAATTTAGGCACCTCAAATCTTGAGGGGAATGAAATCATGATTAAGGACCTATCAAAAGGATATGGTGAAATATCCTCTAGGGTGTAGTTTTTGGTTGATGTTCCTGCATTCATGTCTAAAACTTCTTGTTTGAAGGCCTCGAATTTCTGGTCCATCAGAGTGAGAGCATCCAAAGAGTCAATTGTTGCTTTGCTCTTTTCTGCGGGTATTTCACCTTGTCTACTTCCTTCAAGGATTCTCTCTTCGTCAGTTTCTTTGAGAGCTTCCACGTCATAATCCTTAGGGAGTTTGGCTCCTATGCTTGCTAGATATAAAAAGTATTTTGATGGATTTTGGGCAAGCACCCCTTCAAGTAGTCGTTGAGATTTTGGGTCATGTTGCATTTGGAGGATCTCTTCCACAGAAGGTTCTTCGTCATTGTTATTACTGTCAAAAATATTTTTCTCTGCCATTTCTAACTGCTTTTGTTTTTGTAATCTTGTCAAGACCATGCAAGGTGGTAAAGAGATGGGATGGAGTGAGACTTGGGAGATTTTGAGCAAGGTGCTAGGATGGAACAAAGTTTTAGCCAGGTTCCTCTTAGATCTAGGTGTTGTCAAACAAGGTGGATATATGAATGTGATAGTCAAAAAGCTAGGATGTTAGGAATCCGTTACTTGATGTTGACTAGCCTTTGTCCATCCACTAGTGGAGTTCCGATAGAGAAGGATAAGTAATCCTTGATACTTGGAGGTTCACTAGGTCTTGTTTAAGATTTGATTTTGATCAAGAAGATTTTGACTATAACCTTGTTTGGAAACTTGGGAGAAAGTGGCAAAATTTTGGATGAATAAGCAACTATGGTGCGAAAAAGGGCGACAATGGTGATTTTGCAGGGTCTTTAATCAGATTTGAAAACTAGAACCGGTTGAACTAGTTTTTGCAAAGTACTGACAATTTTGGCTTTTTTTGGAAGATGTGATTTTTTTGCTCTCTGTTTTAAATGCGCAAATACAGGATGTAAATGCGCAATAAGTCGGTATAAATGCGCAACATTGTTTTTTTTGTATGCGCCATAACAGAGTATATATGCGCAATACAGACAAATGTGCAACAAGTCGGTTTAAATGCGCAAAATGTCGGTATATATGCGCAAATCTGGCTTTTGTTTGTATTTTCTCAGAAGTTTTGACTTTTTTGGATCTTTTTCAGGATTTTTCTCAATGTTTTTGGTTTTTTTAGCTGAGGTTGATATTCAATTATGGCAAAAAGCACAGCACACACATACATGTTTTTCATGATTTTTATCTTTTTATATTTTTTTTGTATTTTTGGGACTATTATGACTCAAAACACAAGTACAACTTAGGCAAGATGGGACAATATTTGTTGAATCCTCTAGCTGTGCCACTAAAAGCGTGTAGCTCCAGGATCTGGTAGCACCGGCTCCCCTCCACGACACTAACTTCTCACGCATACCAGATCCGAGTTTCCTTAGGCTCGTACCCACACCGAACCTTAGGATTGTCCCTGCTACCTCTACTTAAAGTCACTGGAATCGAGGCCGCTTCAAGGGCTCTGCCCTTTGCATCAACAAATAGGGGTTTTTGGCTTTCTATACAATTGGTTCTTAGTTCGGGTAACCGTTTGAGTGGTTACACATGCGGCGGCACTACTCTCCGTTATGGAGTCTCCCAGCCTCACAGGGTTGCGCCTATGAGGGTTTTGGGGGAGGTTGGCCGTCGATGTAACACAGCAGCACTTGTTGTTTTAGGTTTTCACCCCAAACACAATTTATTTTAAGTGGCTTGGTAGGGCTTGGCTTTAGCCTGTTACCACTCAGGGTCATTCCTACTTGGACAAGCGTGCATCCAAGGGCAGGCCCCCCCTAAAGGTTTGACAAAAAGAATAACAAGTCTGGCACTTTGATCACCCAATTAAGGGGAGAGCATAAGCCTATTGTCATTCACAAGCACAGAGAACAATGGTAAATCCAACCTAGTTAAAATACAAAAACTAAATGGGCTAAGCTAATTTGTGCACTCACACGATAGTTAACTTAAAAAGTGATTAATCATAGCAATGTTCATTTTCCGGTTGTTAACTTTGAAAGTGATTAATCATAGCAATGTTCATTTCTCGGTTGTTAACTTTGAAAGTGATTAACCATAGCAATGTTCATTTCCCAGTTGTTAACTTTGAAAGTGATTAACCATAGCAATGTTCATTTCCCGGTTGTTAACTTTGAAAGTGATTAACCATAGCAATGTTCATTTCCCAGTTTTGTAGAAGATAGCAATGATTAAACTAGAAAGTAAATCCACAATGCAAGATAGCAATTTAGTTCAAATTACTTCCTTCCTACTTAGGGACTAGGTGTAGTTTTGTCATGAAATGCACTTTGATTACTTCTCCCCTAGTTAGGCTAAATGAAGTTAGCAAAATAACTAGATGAACTAATCCGGCCACTACCCCTGCAAGACCGACGTTAGCTCAACATGCAAAGATTAAAAAAAAAAAACCATACAATAGCAAAGCTAGAAACAGATGCGCAACATTGCAGCCTGAATGCGCAGAAACAGGGAGTGTATGCGACTGTTGAATGCATGCGTAAAAATAGAGGATGAATGCGCAATCTTGCGAGGTATATGCACAATACTGTATATGCACAAAAAAAGAGAACAAATGCGCAACGTAACGTAATGAATGCGCAAATACGACTTATGCGCAACAATACAGAGTATATGCGCGAATTAGGTTTGGTTTCTGCAGTCAGGATTGGATGCGCAACTGTGGAGTATGAATGCGCAACTTTGCAGCGTGAATGCGCAAAATGAATGTATGCGCAACTGGGGAGCGTGAATGCGCAACTGTAGAGGTTAAATGCGCAAATTGATCGCATGCGCAACTGCGGAACACGGATGCGCAACTGAGGAGTGTGTATGCGCAAAAACTGTTGTCGAAAACCTGTTCTTCACCTTTTCTCCTGCACGGAACTGCAAAAAGAAAACCTGCGCAAAACCTGCAACTGAAACACTCATTTTTTTTATTAGTAGAGGGGCAAGGGCCCCACTGTGGGCACCAAAATGTGAGGGAGAGAAAGAGTTTGTTAGATTCAAATGAATAAAACACAATAAAACCCAAACACAATAGAAGTTGAAAGTAAATAGGAATCAAACCAAACAAGTAGCAATACTTACAGAACCCATTTACTTATCGTTTTCCATTGTTGCCTATCTTGCTTTGATCTTGATTGAAGCCCTCAGAAGCTCTTTTTTAGCTTGCTTACTTGTTTGAAGATGCCAAAGTAAGAATGGCTATTGATACCTTGTGTGATTGAAGATAAGCTTCAATACACAATAATGGAGGATACTTAGAAAGTGGAGTGGAATGAGAGAATTTTGAGTATAGATTTGATGCAAAATGAATTCCCCTTAATGGCTTAGAAGAGGGTTCTATTTATAGAATTTCTGAAAATAGAATGGAGGGTGAGGATCTAATGATGAGATCAATGGTCCTCATTATTTGTGAATCTTTAATTCATGATGGATGAATTAAAAATTCAGAGTGGGGGACAATGGGTTATGACATTTGAATTAAAAATCCAAAGTGGGGGACAATGGGTTATGACATTTGAATTAAAAATTCAAAGTGGGGGACAATGGGTTATGACATTTGAATTAAAAATTCAAATTGGGGGACAATGGGTTATGACATTTGAATTAAAAATTCAAAGTGGAGGATAATTGATTTAAAGATTTATTTTAGAAAATGGAGGATATTAACTAATTAAATATTAAGAATATTTAATTATATGTGCAACATGATGAGGTGGATTGATGAGGTGGATTGGTGAGGTGGATTTTGGACTTTTAGAAGAATTTAGAGAATTTAATTGATGTGAGACATAAGAAGAATTTAGGGAATTTAATTGAATAAAATAACTTTATTTAATTATGGGATAATGAGCTAATTAAATAAATTTATAATATTTATTTAATTAACAGAAGAAATTGAGAATTAAGATAAATATTAAAATATTTACTTAATTCGACTCGAGCCAATTTTAGGTGTATACAGAAAGGAATAATCTGCCAAGAGTCTAGTTAATATCTGAAATACATACCTTGCTCAGTTCGTTGGAAGCAAATATCTGATTCTTTTTTTATTTTTTGTCCTATTATTCTCCTCCCCGACATTCCCCATTATGATTTTTTTCCCTTTATTATAAGTCTCTTCCCACTCTTTTCTATGTTACAGATGTCCTTCCCCCTCATAGAATAGTGCCAGGTATCCTCTTAAAATGTCCCAAATTATTATTTTTCCACCTAGAGATGAAATATGCCAAATGCTATGCATGGAAGGACAATAGTGGTAGCATTAAATCATAATCTTTTATTAAAAGTTAATTCCTTTCTTTAAGTTAAGGTAAACCCCCTTTTTAAATTTACTCTGACGGGTTAAAGAAAATTATTTGGCTACATAGGTCCAGAGAAATACCTTATATTCTTAAATGAATAATAAAATAAAGAATTTACCTTACTATAATTTCTTTCCACTTAAAGGTGAATATTTCTAGGTTTATTTATTTACATAAAACGTCCTTGATTATTCACCACATTATGGATTTATACAAGGTAAATATTAAAAAATAAAATATTTATGTAATATTCCACATATATATATAATGGGTGTACTAAGTATTGACTCAACTGCTTAAGATGCGTGTATGCACATATTCATGTATATATCCATATATCATGTGTATGTGTATACACCATATATCAAAATTTATACCACACACACACACACACACACACACACATATATATATCTTTTCCACCTTGGAATAGATCTTCATAAGGTTATTATCAGGAAGAAAATGAATTGGATTTAACTACTATCCCCTCTCGAATGCAATTATGAAAATGATTTTGTGTGTGTGTGTGTGAAGACGTCATGTTGGTGACCTTGAGAGGAACTAGGTTCCTGTCTTCTATGATACTCTCCTGTTGGTAGGGATGAGTGATGGGTCCTGTTGCACTCGACACCAAGCAGTGATTAGTTATGACGAATTAGCATCATGTAAGAGTTTAAAATTCTAGATATGCTACTATACCATGTAAAAATTATCTACTCTATAGATAGAAATAAACATAACTATCATCCTGATAATTTCTACATCATATGCTTCTAATCAAATACATTGTATATGTCTATACGGATTAGGTTAACAACATTGTCATGCATCATATACAATTATATATACAATTCTGAAATCATCAATACAGTGTCGTATAACAAAATGGGCATAAGTAATTCTGTAATCATCAATACAATGCCATATAACAAAAAATGGCATAAGCAAGTCTATATTCATCAATACGGTGCCATATAACAAAAATGGCTTATGCAAGTCTGTAATCATCAATACAGTGCCATATAAAAAAATGGGTTATGACAAGATGTATATGTAGGAGCCGGGTGGTCTCACTCAGTTAGTTCTAGTTCCAATTTTTAGTCAAAGTATTGTTGTTTTTTCGTCAAGGAGCAAATCTTCCTGCTCACTCGTGTATCCATGCCCATCTGAGATTAACTTTAATGCATACGAAAGGGAATTTTTGTTGAAGTTGATAGAGTTCAAGAGGATCGTCTCCAATTGGGAAAGTAGGGCCCGCTTCCCCAACAAGGAGGAGATCTCTCAGTATTTATTCATGTGTTTCTTTTTATGTTTTCTGTTTACGATCATTGTATTGTGCATTAATGTTCAGTTGTTGCGTTCTTCTTTTGTGTGAATGTTTTAGATGTTAAATACCTGCAGATCTGTCCTTTAAATCTAAAAATACCAAAAAGACATATTTGTTATTCTGTGAAACAACATTGTTTTATTCAAAGTATTTCATTGTTGTGGATTGATAAGATACATTTTGATGCAGTTAATCTTAGTTTCATTTCAAAGAAAATAGATTAGTTTCAATTATAACACGTGTGTTTCTTTTCCAAGCAACTAAAATAGTTTCCATTAAAGCATGTGTGTTTCTTACAAAAGTAATTAGCATAGTTTCAATTTTAGCACATGTGTTTCTTTCCAAAGCAATTAGAGTAGTTTCCATTTCCAGCATGTATGTTTCTTTCAAAAAGTAGGTTAAATTGAATTCTAGTAAGATTCCTTTAGCAGCCGATTCAAACCATCCATCCCACAAGATTCAGAATCCACTCCAACCCCCACACAAGAAAGTCTTACCACAGATAGCACCAAATACCTCTAGATGGATAAATTAAATGATGATGGATTAAAGACAACTACAATGACCTCATCATTTTTGGCATAGTTGTTGAGGATCTAATCTACAAATCATTGTAGGTTAAGGTGTTGGTAAGATTTTTGAATGAGCGTATTTCAGATCCATCAGTTTATGAGTAGGCCTAAGGACACCTTAGGATGATTCATAAAGAAAACCACAATTAATACACCAGTGGAACCTAATTTGGAAGAACCTCCAAATCATTTAATCAATCAGGGACCTCCCATACCACCAGAATCTCCCATTTTTTTGTAACACTTTTCACAATGGGTGAAAATCTCTTTGGAGGTGGTGAACATGATGAACTAGTTAATAATAGAACATTCTTCTATCCAATTTCCATAACTCCTGAAAGGAATAAACCTCGCATGAAAAATATATCTCCTGTATTCCTTCCAACTTTTAGAGAAAAAGCCTTAGAGGACCCTAATCAATTCTTGTTTGAATTTAAGGTTCTCTATCAGACTTATGATTATGGAATAGATAATCAAAAGTTGAAGCTTTTTCCTTCTATTCTCAAGGAATCAGCTTTACGATGGTTCATGGGCCTGATAGCAGACTCCATAACTACATGGGATCAAATGGATACTGTCTTCCTTGATAAGTATCAAGATTATTGTAGAGTCAGGGACTGGAAGGATGAACTCTTCCGAATGAAACAAATGGAAGACAAAAATTTGGAAGATTATGTGGATAGATTTTTATTTGTCCATAGGAGATGTGGTAGTAATCTAGATGAAGAGATTAGTAAAACCATTTTCCCAAGAGAAATTTATGATGAGATTAGAGAAGCCTTAAACCTTATGGGGAAGGGAGACATTAACAAACAATTTTTTGTAGAAATTGTGGAAGTTAGCAGAAATTACTCTCGAACACGAGCAAGTAACAGGGTGCAGAAAAAAGGAAAAGGTGGTGGAAATGATGTCACTCAAGTTATGGAAGAACTTGCCAATCTAAAAACTGACATATTACTTCTTTTAAATACCACCCTTGATGGTATGCAGGCAAGTAAAAAGAATATTGAACACTTGGCCATCTATTGCCCTCAATGTAGAGAGAAACATCCACTTAGGGAGTGTCCTTTAAATCACACTAAATTGTGTGGAATCTGTGAAAAAGTCACCCCATGAATGAGTGTAGTTTGCTCCTTAAAATCAAAAATAGATTGAAAAAAGCACTGTCAATAGAAGAGGAATTAAATTTTATTCACCAGAAACAATCAAACTATGGATTTAACTAGTTTTTAGGTCAATATGCTCCAAGAGGACCATCAAGTTGGGGAAAAACTAGTTGGGTGGACCATGGGGAGGCCCACTTCCACCAATGTAAATGCCTCCTTGGTGGGGGCCGGAATGGCCCCAATCAGAGTGGATGAACTAGTCTTGGGTCACCCCTCAATGGCCAAACCAAACTCAATATCAACAGTCATGGGCACCCCAATATAACCAAGGACAAAGATGGTTTGGGAACTAGCCTCAAGCCTTACTTTTTGGACCCTCACAACCTGCAAACCAAAATTAGAATGACCAGGTAAATCAACCTCAGATGCCTGCTCAACCCGTACCAAACCTCAATAATAACATGCCTCAACAATAGGTGTATAACATTGATCCCAATACAACCACCTTGAATGTTGTAGAAATCAATGATATCCAACTTCATTCCTAAAACATCCTTGTAAAAAATCCTTTTGAGGAAATCTCTAAGGAAAAGGAAGTGACACCTAAAGTTGAAGAACAACAACAGGATAAGGTAGCTGAGACAAAGAACCCAGAAGAAATCCCTAAAACAACTCCCGTTCCATTTCCAAAATGATTGAGATGGACTCCTCCGGAGAAATCCAGAGAAACCCAAATCACTCAGGATGACTCTCAGCTAATTAGGGAACTTAGGAAAATACATATAGAAGCTCCTCTGTTGCAAGTGATAAAAGACATCCTTGAGATAAATCAAACCATCAAATGCCTAAAGCTTTCTGGGAGGAAACAAAAATTACCAAACACCATTCAAGTAGGAGGGAAAGTTGCTGATGTCTTGGCAAGCAAATTAATTCCTCAAAAGTATGGAGATCCTAGAAGTCCTGTTACCTTAGTGATGATAAAAGGAACATCAGTCTCAAATGTATTGATCGATTTAGGAGCTGCTATCAACGTGATGACTGCAGATACTATAGAAGCACTAGCAATAAGCAACCTGCAGCCAACCTCAACTATTTTACAGCTTGTAGATTTGTCCATCGCTAACCAGAAGGGATTTTGGAAGATGTCATAGTCACTATGGATACTTGGGATTACTCAGTAGATTTTCTCATCCTCCAGACAAGGAAGAAAACAGTCAGGATATCCAATAATATTGGGTAGACCATGCTTGGCTACAGGAGCAGCCCTTATTGACTATCAGTCTGGAAATATGACTATTTCCAATGGGAAAAAAACTAAAAGAACTCTCAATTTACCCTTCTGCTAAGCCATTTTTGCAATATCAAACTAAAGCTTGGGTGGATGGCCTAATGGATTGAGATGAGGAAGATGCTTCCTCATTGGCAATGGTGACAATTGTGGAGCATTTCGAAGAGTATAATGAAGAATACAATGAGATAGAAGAAAACAATGAAACATCCCTTAACATTGTTGCCAACAGGAGATCTCTGGATGGCTCCAGAGAGATCCAAGAGGCTCCTTAAGGGCATTTAACTATCCATATTCTGAAGAAATTGCCTCTAATCTGAATTATCAACAAGCCAAAACTTTGCATCAGATTGTACCTCACTCCTGTCCTTTAAATACATTGATCAGTCCTTACAAGGACATTCCTTCTATTCACTGTGGAACCAAGCAAATAACTGTCCAACTTGATAAACAACTTTTCATAAGTAGTTGGTTGACAGAAATAGAAGAAGTAAGACTGACAAAACTACTACAAAACCATACACAAGCATTTGCATGGGAATATAAGGACATGCTGGGAATTCATCCTAGTGTGTGTACACATCATATTTACACTGAAGATGTATGTCCTATGAGACAACCACAAAGGAGGATCAATCCTGCTCTAAGAGAAATAGTGAAAGAGGAAATAGAAAAATTGTTGTAGGTAGGATTCATCTATCCTATTTCCGATAGTCAGTGGGTGTCACCATTAGTGATTGTACCAAATAAAAATGGCAAATGACGAGTTTGTATTGACTACAAGGAACTAAATAAGGCCACCAAGAAAGACTATTTTTTGCTTCCTTTTATTGACCAAGTGTTGGACAATTTGGCTGGTAGTCGCTACTTCTCCTTTTTGGATGGATTCAGTGGCTACAACCAGATCTAGGTAGCTCGGGAGGATCAAGACAAAACTACATTTACATGTCCATGGGGAACGTTTACCTATAGGGTTTTGCCTTTTGGATTTTGTAATACACTGGCTACATTTCAAAGAGTTGTTTTGGCAATCTTTGTTGATCTGGCCAACACATGTGTTGAAGTCTATATGGATGATTTCACAGTGCATGGAAAGACTTTTGATGAAGCCTTGGGTAGTCTGAACAAAGTGCTTAAAACATGTGAAGAGCATCAGTTGTCTTTGAATCATTAGAAGTGCCTTCTCATGATGACTGAAGGAATAATCCTAGGTCATCATATTTCCCAGGAAGGTCTAAAAGTAGATCCTAAAAAGGTTGAGATCATAGTGCAAATACTTGTACCTCAGACTCAAACTGAAGTAAGAAGCTTCCTTGGACATGTTGGTTAATATAGAAGGTTTATTGAAAATTTTCGCTGAAAGGTTGATCCATTATTTATCCTTCTAAAAAAAGACTCTGGGTTCAACTAGACCACACAATGTCAAGAATCATTCGAATCCATAAAGAATGCCCTCATGACCGAACCAGTCATTAAAGGACCAAACTGGAATGAGCCTTTTCATATACACACTGATGCTTCCAACTAAGTCATTGGGGCAATTCTAGGGCAAGTTGGTGAATCTGGAGGTATGCATGCCATATATTATGTTAGCAACAATTTAAATCTTGCAAAGAAAAATTACACGACCACAGAAAAAGAGTTCTTGGCAGTAGTCTACACAATTAACAAAGTCTGCCACTATATCATGGATATAAAGTCTTCATCCACATGGATCATAAGGCCATTTGATATATCATGAATAAAGTTGTGGTAGGAGGAAAAATTATTAGATGGTTGCTACTGTTACAAGAATTTGATATAACTATCATTGACAAGCTTGGAAAGGACAATGTGGTTGTTGATTTTTTATCTAGATTGACTGCGTAGGGAAGCAATGAACCAATTGATGATACCTTCCCAGATGAGAATATTTTCGCCATTTCCATACAATCTCCATGGTTCGTAGATTTGGCTAACTACTTAGCTACAGGCAAGTGTCCACTGCACTTTAACCAAAAGGAGATAAGGCATCTTATTAGGAACAGTTCCAAGTATAAATGGATAAATGGTATTTTGTTTAAAAATTGCCCTGATCATGTGTTGAGAATATGTGTGTAGGAAACAAAGGTCAATGATATCATCCAAGCCTGCCACGATGAACCTTTCAAAGGCCACTTTTTAGCTCTTCGAACTGGACACAAGATTCTAGGAGATGGATACTTCTTGCCAACAATGACAAAAGACATCTAGCAGTACATCAAGCAATGCGATCAATGTTAATGAATGGGGAGACCTACGCCCATTGCAAAAATGTCGCTCCATCCTCAAGTGGTCTTGGAACCATTTGAGAAATGGAGGATAGATTTTGTGGGACTAATTGATCCACCATCCAAAGGAAACTATTACATCTTGGTTTGTACCGATTATGCCACCAAATGGGTTGAATCCAAAGTTCTACCAACTTAAAAAGAAGAAAAGGTTGCAGATTTTTTGTTACCAGAAATGTTACCAAAATTTCACTTACAACTCAATTTGGTAGAGCTGAAACAACTGATTACTTCAAAGGTGAAAGGTACTCTAACAAATTTTTGCTAAAGCTTAACCATTTGCATGTGAATGCTTTCAAATGGATTTCAGTTTTTATAATGCAATGTTTTACAACAGAAATAAATTACACAAATTGCATAATATTGTTGTCTTTCATTCATTTTGTTATGAAAAATGTATACAATGTTGTTGTTTCATACATTGAGATCAAAAGAATGCTT
Organism: Cunninghamia lanceolata; assembly: GCA_027924645.1. Taxonomy (NCBI): domain Eukaryota; kingdom Viridiplantae; phylum Streptophyta; class Pinopsida; order Cupressales; family Cupressaceae; genus Cunninghamia; species Cunninghamia lanceolata. Next base: position 2,110,126 of record BSBN01001122.1, read on the forward strand.
AAGATGTCCCACACAAGCCGTTGGAATGACTAAATTGAGCTAATGCAACATGGAAAGCAAACTATACATCTGAAGATAAAATAAGGGAACAACATATGAGAAGAGATCATATCCTTCATTGCCTTAATGGTTGATTTTGGTGTTTATCCTCTTATCTTCAACTCCTCTTGTTCCTGATCTTCAAATATACCTGCAGATGATTAAAAATTTGGTTAGAGCTCAGGACATGAAATCTCATCATATGTTTCAACAACAGACATATAACCTACATCTATGATGCATTAAATCAATTGAGCCATTACAAGATGTGTGCAAGAAAAGCCAAAAATTAGATCATCAAATGAAAGTTAAATCATCAAGAAGAGCATTGAACTTCACTATTTTATCTAACTTATTTGCTCATTGTGTAGGTACAGGTTCATCTTTCATTTCATATTCCATCTTTTGGCATTTCAGCATGTGGTGAAAATTGGGCTCCCACAAGGGTTGAACTCAGCATGTTGCCCTTAAGTCTTAAGGGGGATATGGATAAGTGAGAAACATGGTTTAGCTTTTCAAATAAAAGCATATTCTGATTGAAGATCAATTCATAAGGTAACATTGTCCATTCATAGCAACCATACAGTCATACCTGAAGAGTGCAGCATACACAGTCCACATAGGCTGAGACAATCATGACACATCCATTACTATGGTTCATCAAACAACAGTCAAGGAGAAAACAACTGTACTTGATGTTCTACATCTCATCAAAAAATTACAAGAAGTGAATGAAGTACAGATGAAGGAAATGGGAATGACTACAGCTTTCAGTATTGGTGGTGCTTACAACCACAGTCAACACATGAAGGGCAGTCACCACCCTAAACCAATGACTAGGGTGCCACTGTGAAAAGAATCCTCTCATTGCTCAGATGTACCTCCTTTTTCAAGCCTTCAGTGTGTGCTTAGAGTGGTTAATGCCTTCGTGTGGTGGATGCAACTAATAAACACCAAGATATGATAGCCACAATGGGCAGCACATAGTTAAAGACCATATTGGCATTGAGCATTCAGTCACCTACCAAATAATGACCCAAGCAAAATGCCAGGAATTTTATGAGTTGTTCACATGTCCAATTCATCATTACATGTCATAATGGTAGCATCAAAAAAATGCATAAGTATCATGGACTGAGAGATCAACCAAACAAGACAACCAAAGAAATGCTACAAGATAGTCAAAATTGCAGTGACAGTGCTATCACAAGGTAGTGAGGCAGTCAGCTAAATAGGACAGTAAGTATAGTCATAATGGAGCAGCCATGAGGAAAGCACAATGACCATAATGATTAGACCAACCAAATGCCCAAGAACCAAGTACAATGTAGGTGCAGCCATTAATGACTGTACTAGCCTCATGAATACAGTCATCAATGACTATACATAGAAAAGATCATATGCACTACAAAGCATCAGAAGGATGACAAAAGGGGAAGTGAATAGTGTTATATAGTGAGCACACATTAAATGTCATTATGCACTAGTTAGATACAATGACCATGGATAGTGGGTTAAGAATAGTCAAAGCTCAAAGCCCAGTTATCATGAGATATAATGAAAGTCAATAAGAGGACAACAATCATTCCCACTACCCACTCATGCATAAGACTTGTTGTCATGTATGTTATTATCAAAGTAGTCATAGCATTACCATGGAATTACCAGCTAGGTCCCAGTCAAAGTCATTACAAACAAATGTGGTCATAGGCATAACAAACAGATACAATGCCAAAGTTTAAGTACACACAGTGGAGTGTCTATGTTCATTCATAGTGAGCACATGCAGATGAAGGAAGACAGTAGATGAGCATTAAAGACTGGAATTGAAGATAGTGTTTGATAAAGGAACATACATATTCATACATTATGAACAGAGATAGAGGACAGTAAGGAAACATTGCCAATATGAGGATACTACAGGTAATATATGCAAACTTCTTCAAACCCTGGCAGTCCAAAGAATGTCAAAATACAGGGACAGAGCTATATATATTTGAAGAAGACATCCTGAAGCTCAAGACATATCCTTGTCATGACAAAATGATAGTCTATTTAACTCTAATGCATTTGCAAAGGTATGTCAAGCTAGATATGCCCAATACATAATAGACAGATTATGAATGACTTCAATAAACTCTACCATGTATATGTTTTTTTACCAAGAAGAATGCAATTGGTACAGATAAGAATACATTGTTTGAAGTAGTCAACATAAGGCCATAAAATCATAGTCTAGAATGAAAAGCTAATGGGATAAGGAAAAGGGAGGTATATGGGTTTATCCACAATAAAACCCTAGTAGTGGAGCAGCCACATAGGACCTACAGGAGGAACCTCGGCCATGAAAAGAGACAAAGAAAAAGAGTGTGAAGCATCAGTGCCCAAAAAGAGCATGTAAAATTGTCCATTAAGTCTTTCAAGAGTAGCATGCAGTCAAGAAAGTAGACATGAGTGGAGCATTTCATTCACAAAACCCTAGCTAGGGTAACAGTTCTCATCTTTGCAGTAGGGCAGTTTTCACTTATTCCTATAGCAGTCAAGTGTGCTAAGTACAAAGTTATTTCAGAGAGTTATCATTTTTGGTGGGAATTTAATGTCTTGTGAGAAATGATGTATTTCAAGTACAAAACCCTAACTAGGGTTAACCACTAAGAGAACCATCTTTTCTCAAAGAAAACCCAAGCAAATATCATTTATGTCGTGAGCAAAGGAGCAATAAGGGAGAAAAGAAATGAAGTCTCAGGGTTTCATTCATACCTACAGGAGATACAACAAAAATAACCTGTGTTTTAATAGTGTTTTAACTCATTCTAGAGCTTTCCAAGCAAATCTTCAAGCATAATGCATGAAACCGCCTAAATAGCAGAGTATCTGAAGCATAAAACACAGAAGAGCATCAAATACCACTAGGTGAGTGAAGTTATCTATTGCAAAGGGCTATAGAAGACCAAATATTTGCATGAGAATCTCTCAGACAGCCTGAGAACGCATGTAAAACCAGGTTGAAACCCTAGTATGGCGACGCCACAGAGTCTCCTCACAAACTTGAGAAATGCATAATGAGCCCGATTAGGACAAGCTTTTACTTTTGGATGTGCATGCATGGGTCCCAAGAGGTGGTCGACCCCTTTGTGGGATTTTTGTTACTTTTATTTCATAAAACTAGAAGGGGTCGTGGTCTAAAACTTGGTCTCATGATGCCTAGTAAGAAGACATGGTGGCCAAGGGAGTCATAAGGTGTATAATGATGTGCTTTGAAAGGCTCAATAAGACTTGAGATAGGTAATACATATGATGGCATGGGAGATATAAGGATGGTGTTTGATTTTTATCATATCTGTTATTATCTACAAATGTGGCTTTTGAGGGCAAGGTGAGCTTTTTGACCTTATTACATGCCTTAGTCAAAATTTGGGCAATCTTTGAGACTGTATTATCACATAGTGCATGATGAAGACATAAAGGTCAAAGGGAGTCATAAGGTGTTTGTGTATTTGTTTTTTTTATTGACCAAGGGTGAAATGGTGAAATTGAAAATATGTAATTCCCCTTGAATTTTCATGAGATGAAATGAAATAAATAATGTAAAGAAATAATAAAGTGATAGTTTGTAAATTACTTTATTATTTGTCATAAAAATGCAAAAGATTGAGCAAATCCATGACACCTAGTAAAGTAATTCATCACTGATTACTTTATTATTTCTTCAAATTGATTAACTTCATGTCAAATCATGCAAAATAAGAGGAGAGGAGTTGAACTAGAGAGTTTGGTCCTGATTTTCATTTATCTCATGTGGTTTCAAGGTCAACTTTGGTCAAACTGATTGTGACAGTGAGTTTGAGCCTTTTTTGCTCAAAATTACGTCAGTTTTGACCCCTCTTTTTTGGGCTTTTCATCTTTTCTCGTGAGAGAGATTCAGGGAGATATTTTGGAGTTGAGTTGACTTCAATTAACCCAAGTTGACTCATCGGAGTCATCTTTTGTATATAGGAGAAAAAACTTATGTTTTTCCCAGTTCTTGCTATTTGCCTTTTGCACATTGCAGAGGCCATCAGTTTGTGACGCACATTTTCCATTCAGTTATTGATATTATAGTAGATTATTATAGGTTCATATCAGTTTTATGGTTACTATTGCAGTATTTTCCTTCATGTTTTTAGCATAATTGGAGATTCATCTTATTAGTCTCAAGTGTCTTGCCTTGTGTAAGTGATTTGATCAAAGATTGTTTGTGTTTCATCATGAAACCTAAGATTCTTTTGTCTCATTTAATGAGTGCTTGTATATAAAGTTTGGATTTTATCACAAGTTACAGATTGTGCCAGTTAAACCAAGCTTTTTTGTGAAATATTTATGTGGTGGAGTTGATCAAACTGATTTGTGTGAGCAGGATTAGTGAAAAGTTGTTGTGAAATAAGTTACAGATTGAGATTATTTTGGTGCATCACCATCCATTTAAATTTAGTTTTAGGACATCCAATAGTGAGCTTTCTATCCCTTTTCTTGCAAAATCATTAATTCACTACAAAATCATAAGGGAACCAGCCCATAATCTAGAGGTTTACTTTCATCATAGGGTACCCAGAACCTAAAAGTATCCCAATGTTACACAAGATTGCTGAGCTTTCCAGCTTTGCATCACGAGTGCAATCCTAGTTGATAACAGTTTTTGGCACACCTAGTGGGACAGTTGAACTAATTTTTAGTTCAAGAAGAACTTATTCTTTCTCCTGTTTTGGTATGAGCGGCAGTTATTATAGCTTTTTGGAGGTTTCAATTCAAGTACCTGGTGACTCTGAGTTTCTGGTTTGAATAGATCAGACCTTTATAGCATATGAGAAAGATTCAAATAAGACAAAGTGTTAATCCTAAGTAGCATATTCAGCTTTCACCACCGAAATGGAAGGCTAAGGCAACAAATAGAGTGGTAAAGCCATCAAGTGCAGCACTACCCAAACTTCCAAATTCTCAACCTGCATTTACATCTCATAGCAATCTGTTGTTTACAAGTTCTTCATCACAAGTACCTGTCAATTCTCCACCAGCGAGTCCTATAATACAAGTACCTATATTCGAGATGGCTCAACAACCACCAAGAAATCAACCATTTATATCTTTTAATGGGGGCAGCCCATTAAATCTGCAGCAGCATAATGTTATACCAATGGTTGCACTCAAAAGTTTACCCATTTTCACTGGTGAAGATGGTACTGCACCAATAGAGAATATAAGAGATGTAGCTTCACTTTGTGGGATTCATCATGTCACATGGGAGAATGTGGCAATAAGCCTTCTAGTAGCATCATTAAAAGGCAAAGCTCTTCAATGGTTCCGAGGATTGGCTATTAACTCTATCGGAACATGGGATGAGTTAGGGAGTGCTTTGAACAAGTAGTTTCAAGATAAATCATATCATCTATCCCTTGTTGACTAGATGACAACCATTAAAAGAGCTCCACAGGAACAGATGACAGACTTCAATTTCTGGTTTCAAAAAACCTGGAACAGAATCCCAGTAATGGTAAGACCTTCTCCTGAACATGCATTTTTGTATTACCTTGGAACATTAAATAGTGATATAGCTATAATGATTTAGTCAATGGGTGGGGTAACATTACTAGGAGCATTTGACATAGTTATTAGAGCTGAGAATAGTCTTATTTAGGCTGGCAAAATTGCACCAAGGCCTCCCATGCCTATTTTCCCTGATATTCAGCCCCTAATACTGATCCAAGTGCCTCATATTGCCTCGATACCTGCTATTCCATCCTTAGGCTATCAAGCAGCTATTCAAAATAATATTGTTCCAGTGCAACCAGACTTACAAGAACTTAAAGGTAATCAACAAGAGAAAGCAAAATTGTTGCAAACTATTAGTAATAATTTAGTAAGCCTTAAGAGACAATAAGATCAGAATATCAGACCTTACCAAGCACCATTCCAAGCAAATAGACCACCCTATCAGGCTGATTTCCAAGGCCAAAGGAGAAATTATAATGCCAGGTCTAATCAGCCATATAATCCCAACACTGTCAGCTCTTCAAGAGAGCTTATTCCTATCCAAAATAGTATGGCATAAGATGCAGATTGGTGCTATCCATGCAATCAACCTCATAATCAGAGCACTTGTCCTAATGGTATCTAGTGCCAAGCCCTTATGGTACAACATAATTCTATGGCTTCACAGTACCCAGTTCAAGATACAAATGCTCAACAAGGTTCCCAAGTAGAACAAAGTACTCCTGATGTTGCTTGGATAAATTAGCAAGCTAATGATTTTTGTGGAGTGAATCAGTTACAAGGGCAGAAGTAGTCTTTCACTTCCATTGCAGCTAATACAAGGTCAAATAAAAGAGTTGTTGATTTACAACAGCAAGCTGATAATAGTAAACATCAAGTTGATAAAGTACAACAGCAAGGTGATAAGGGTAAAAATTAGACTTTTACAGCTCAACAAGGTAAGATTGAGGCTTCTACCTCTAAGAATGTTCATATTTTGCCAAGAGGTCAGCCTATTGCTGGTAAGAGATAGCTTGAAGTTCAACCACAACCAACAAAGATACACTCAGATGTTGTAGTTCCTAAAGGATAGCAAAAGGTTAGTGGTCCTTCTTTTAACATTATTGATCATATGAAGAAATCCACTGTTAGTATGTCAATGTTAGATGCATTACATATTCCTGGGCAAAAAAAATTATTGTAAGATGCCTTAGCCAAGTTGTCATTGTCTAATAAGCCTCAGACAAGTCAACCTCAAGTTGTGTTCACTAATGATGCCCAAAATAAAAGTGATCAACCAAGTCAAATGGTTAAGCCACCTCCATTTTATGTAACTCTGATTGTTGGTAATCATTTAGTACACAATTGCATGATTGATTCAGGAGCTAGTAGCTCAGTAATGCCCAAACAATTAGCTGATAAACTTGGTTTGGCTTATGAACCTGTCTCTAAAGGAGTTGTCCAATTGGATGGCACAGAAGTCAATACAGTGGCAATGTTAAAGAACCTTGGTCTTACTTTGCATGCATGCCCGAACTTTGTGATTCATCAAGACATCCATGTCATTGATTTGCCACCACTATTTGCCATATGTCTTTCTAGGGATTTTACTGCAAAGTTGGGGGATATCTGTCTTCTGACTGGTCTCATATTTTTTTCAAAACAAGGTATGGCACCAAAGTTACTATAAAGTCAGAACCATTGGCTAATGATCATCTTGAACCTTACACTCCTAATCCCATAAATGCCAATCTTGCCATCTATGATCAGGAAGAGTTAGTTGTTGTCCAAGATCCCAATACACCTATTGAGGGCATACCTGACATTAAGTTAGATGAGTGGGCAACTGAGAATGATGAAGTTGACCCTTTCAGTCATATGGATGAGGTAGGGCTTGGGGTTTATATGATTCATGAGCATGATGCATTTGTTCCAAATTTGATCAAAGATGAAAAATAGATTGAACAACAAACTAATCAGCTTTGGAAGCTATATTTCGATGGGTTAAGAAGCAAGATAGGTGCTGGTGGAGGAGCCATGCTGATTTCTCCTGATGGAGAAAAGTATTATTCAGCTTTTCGTTTTGCCTTCAGTTGCTCAAGCAACACTGCTGAATACGAGGCACTTATTCATGGCCTATAGTGGGCCAGGAAGAAAGGTATTAAATGCTTGCAAGTTTTTGTTGATTCACAATTAATAACAAATCAAGTAAGAAATCTGAATGTGACAAAGAATGATTTGCTCAAGCTTTATAAACATAGAACTTGGGATTTAATTGAGGAATTTGATGCTTTTAATTTGTTGTCCATTCCTATAAATTAGAATAAAGAAGTAGATAGATTGGTTGCTTTAGGTTCCCAGTTTGATATTCCAACTGAAATTAAGAATGTGTAGACATAGCAGTATGTCAAAGTGACTGTAAGGCCATCTGTACCTGATAATAATACAAGTTTGCAGGTTTTTGAAAGTGATGAACAGATTATAAACTTTCTGATGGAAGAAGCTGAGTTTGAAGCAAGAAACCAACAAAATGGCTGCAACAATATGATAATCAGATCTTACAATTGAAGTCAAACAAGCTACCTAAAGGTTTGGTAACCTTAAAATCAATTTTTTACACTGATGATTAGGTTAGAAAGGATAAAGCCAGCATGTTAGTAAAACATGAACACTGTGAATCTATTGAAATATTCAAAGACAAGCTCCTTAAGCTTCAAAAAATATGCACCAAAGAGGAACGACAAGCTTTCATTCAGCTCTACCAAGAATTTAAGGATATTTTTGCTTGGGAGTATGGAGATTTGAAGGGTTTTAACCCTGAATTAGCTCAACACACTATTGAGCTGGAACCCAAAGAAAAACTAGTGAGACAGAAGCAGAGACCTCTAAATCCCAAGTTGGAAACTCTTATGAAAATAGAACTGAATAAGCTGATTGAAGGTAATATTATCTTTCCAATCAAACATACATCTTGAGTTTCAAATTTGGTACCTATTAGAAAAAAGAATGGTGAAATTAGGCTATGTGTTGATTTTCGTGATCTAAACAGAGCCTCTCTTAAAGATCATTATCCACCGCCCTCAATGGAGCAGATCTTGTAGGTTGTTTTAGGTTTAGAAAGGTTTTCATTGTTGGATGGTTATTCAGGGTATAATCAGATTTTAGTAAAAGAAGAAGACCAGTTCAAAACTGCCTTCACTACCAAGTAGGGTATAATGGCTTACAAAAAGATGCCCTTTGGATTGTCCAATGCATTGGCAACATTTCAAAGAGCCATGGACATGGCTTTCCAAGGCCTCATTAATAAATTTGTACTTGTTTATCTGGATGATGTTATTGTATTTTCAAAGAAAGATGATGAACATTTTGATCATCTAAGGCAAATCTCTGAAAGGTGCAGGGAATACGGGGTTTCACTTAACCCGAAGAAAAGCATTTTTTATGTCCATGAGGGAAAGCTTCTCGGACACATAGTTTCCAGAGATGGAATATCTGTTGATCCAGAAAGAATTACAGCCATTCTAGCATTACTTCTGCCAGCTCATAAGAAAGGTTTACAAAGCTTTCTAGCAAGGATCAACTTTGTAAGGAGGTTCATACCTAACATTGCAGCATTACTGCAGCCCCTTACAGCTATGCTTAAAAAGAATAATCCTTTTAGCTGGACTAAAGAAGGTAAGAGGAATTTTGAAGAGATCAAGGAGGCCCTTGCATCAGCCCCAACACTTATTAATCCAAATTTTGATAAAGATTTCATATTATATGCATTTGGGAGTGTTGACATAATTTTAGCTATGCTTTGTCAACAAAATGAGGAAGGATTAGAACAACCTATGGCTTTCTTTAGCCAAATTCTCCATGATTATGAAGTAAAATACTCATTTGTTGAAAAACATGTTCTGGTTGTAGTAAGAAGCCTTAAGAAATTTAAACATTTGCTTTATAACAATAGAATACAACTGATGGTTGCCCATCCAACAGTGAAAGATTTCTTACTTAGCAAAGATCTCAATGATAAAAGAGCAGGTTGGATTACAAAAGTAATGGAGTATGACATATAGATTAAAGTTACTAAGCTTGTTAGAGGCAAAGGTTTATGTCAACAGCTTGCAGGAAGTAAAGAAAACAACAAAGAAATTAAAGAGCAAGCTGCAACAGTGCTAAAAAATTAGGAACAAATTGTTGTTCTAGTTTCATCTACAAGTTGGATCCAACAAATGATTCATTATTTACATACTGGAGACTGTCCTAAGAATTTGGACAAGTCAAAAAGAAGGTATTATAGGGTTCAAGCCATCCCTTATGTTGTGCTTGATGGAAATTTATATAAAAGGGATTTTCATGGTGTTTTACTCAGGTGTGTTGAACCAGAACAGATTGAGAAGATTCTGGAAGAATTTCATGATGGGCCTTCTGGAGGCTATTTTACACCAAGAACTATAGCTCTAAAGATTATGAGAGCTGGGTATTATTGGCCATATTTATTCAAAGATTCACATGTTTGGGTCAAAAAATGTAATAAATGTTTAGTATTTGTAGGAAAGTAGAAGCTTACAGCCATGCCTTTACACCCAATTCAGGTAGAACAACCTTTTGGCAAGTGGGGACTTGATTTCATTGGTCCCATCAACCCACCTTCAAGTGTAAGTCATAAATGGATATTAACAGCAACAAATTACTTTACAAAGTGGCTTGAAGTAGTTGCATTGAAGGAGGCAAATGAGACTTCTATTTTGAATTTTTATCAAGATTTGGTTTCCAGGTTTGGCACTCCTGATTCTATCATATCTGATAATGCTTTAGCATTTGTGGGTTTAAAAGTTTTTGATTGGTCTGTTAAGAACAACATATTTCTGAATACCTCATCCAATTATTACCCTCAAGGTAATGGACAGGTTGAGTCAACCAGTAAAAACTTGATTAAAATTATTAGAAAAACAATTGATGATAACCAGAGAACCTGGCATGATAAACTAAAGTTAGCCCTTTGGGCTGATAGAGTAACTCTTAAAAGAGCTATAGGTTATTCACCTTATGTTCTCACTTATGGTAAAGAAACCAAGTTACCAATTTATGTTGAATTGCCAACTTTGAGTTACATTAAGGAGCTTGAACTATTAGAAGAACAACCTATCGAAGTTAGGCTTGCACAACTAATGGAGTTGGAGGAAACAAGAAAGGAGGCATTAAGAAATCTAGAAATTCACCAAGCTCAGATGAAAAGAACATTTGATAAGAAAGCAGTCCCAAGAGCTTTCAAAGAAGGAGATCTGGTGTTTAAATGGGACGAACTTAAGAGCAAACCTAGTAAACACACCAAGTTTAATGCCATGTGGGATGGCCCATACATTATACCAGAATGTAAACAACATAATGCATTTCAGCTCTTAAAGTTGGATGGAGAGGTGTTGCCAATCCTTGTCAATGGGATTCATCTCAAACAATGCTATTAAGTAGAGGTTTTCAGCAAATAAGTGTCTATGGCACATTTATTTCAATTCTATTTTGTTTTTCAAGAAGTGCTCTTATGCACATGTTTGCTGGCCCTGTCTTAAATAGTGCCATGATAGTTGTTTTAAGTTTTTGTTTTGCTGTTGTATAGTTCCTGACAATTGAGTTACAGAAGTTTTCAAAGTTCAAGGGCAAGAGATGACTCCTATACCCAAGGGATTGCTTAGGCTACTAATCTAATATGCTTAGCAAGCAAGCATTCAGCATAAATCACCAGAAACGTTACCAAAATTTCATTTACAGCTCAATTTGGTAGAGCTGAAACAGCTAATTACTTCAAAGGTGAAAGGTACTCTAACAAATTTCTACTAAATCTTAACCATTTGCATGTGAATTCTTTCAAATGGATTTCAATTTTTATTATGCAATGTTTTACAATAGAAATAAATTACACAAATTGCATAATATTGATGTCTTTCATTCATTTTGTAATGAAAAATGTATACAATGTTGTTGTTTCATACATTGAGATCAAAAGAATGCTTAAGATATCCCACACAAGCCGTGGGAATGACTAAACTGAGCTAATGCAACATGGAAAGCATACTATACATCTAAAGATAAAATAAGGGAACAACATACGAGAAGAGATCATATCCTTCATTGCCTTAATGGCTGATTTTGGTGTTGGTCCTTTTATCTTCAACTCCTCTCATTCCTGATCTTTAGATATACCTACATATGATTGAAAATTTGGTTAGAGCTCGGGACATTAAATCAATTGAGCCATTACAAGATGTGTGCAAGAAAAGCCAAAAATCATATCATCAAATGAAAGTCAAATCATCAAGAAGAGCATTGAACTTCACTATTTTATCTAACTTGTTTGCTCATTGTGCAGGTACAGGTTCATCTTTCATTTCATATTCCATCTTTTGACATTTCAGCATGTGGTGAAAATTGGGCTTCCACAAGGGTTGAGCTCAGCATGTTGCCCTTAAGTCTTAAGAGGGATATGGATAAGTGAGAAACATGGTTTAGCTTTTCAAATAAAAGCATATTCTGATTGAAGATCAATTCATAAGGTAACATTGTCCATTCATAGCAACCATACAGTCATACCTGAAGAGTGCAGCATACACAGTCCAATAGGCTGAGACAGTCATGACAGCCATTACTATGGTTCATCAAACAATAGTCAAGGAGAAAACAATTGTATTTGATGTTCTACATCTCATCAGAAAAGTACAAGAAGTGAATGAAGTATAGATGAAGGCAATGGGAATGACTATAACTTTCAGTATTGGTGGTGCTTACAACCACAATCAACACATGAAGGGCAGTCACCACCCTAAACCAATGGCTAGGGTGCCACTATGAGAAGAATCCTCTCATTGCTCAGATGTACCTCTTGTTTCAAGCCTTCAGTGTGTGCTTAGAGTGGTGACTGCCTTCATGTGGTGGATGTAACTAATAAACACCAAAATATGATAGCCACAATGGGTAGCACATAGTCAAAGACCATATTGGCATTGAGAATTTAGTCACCTACCAGATAATGACCCAAGCAAAATGCTAGGTATTTTATGAGTTTCTCACATGTCCAATTCATTATTACATGTCATAATGGTAGCATCAAACAAATGCATAAGTATCATGGACTGAGAGATCAACCAGACAAGACAGCTAAAGAAATGTTACAGGACAGTCAAAATTGCAGTGACAGTGCTATTGCAAGGCAGTGCGGCAGTCAGCTAAATAGGATAGTACATATAGTCATAATGGAGCAGCCATGAGGAAAGCACAGTGATCATAATGATTAGACCAACCAAATGCCCAAGAAACAAGTACAATGTAGGTGTAGCCATTGATGACTATACTAGCCTCGTGAATACAATCATCAATGATTGTACATAGAAAAGATCATATGCACTGCAAAGCATCAGAAGGATGACAAAAGGGGAAGTGAACAATGTTATACAGTGAGCACACATTAAATGTCATTATGCACTAGTTAGATACAATGACCATGGACAGTGGGTTAAGAACAGTCAAAGCTCAAAGCCTAGTTGTCATGAGATATCATGAAGGTCAATAAGACGACAACAATCATTCCCATAGCCCACTCATGCATAAGACTTATTGTCATGTATGTTATTGTCAAAGTACAGTCATAGCATTACCATGGGATTACCAACTAGGTCCCAGTCAAAGTCACTACAGACAAATGTGGTCATAGGCGTAACAAACAAATACAGTGCCAAAGTTTAAGTACACACAATGGAGTGTCTATGTTCATTCACAGTGAGCACATGTAGACGAAGGAAGATAGTAGATGAACATTAAAGACTAGCATTGAAGATAGTGTTTGATAAAGAAACATACATATTCATACACTATGAATAGAGATAGAGGACAGTAAAGAAACATTGCCAATATGAGGATACTACAGTAATAAATGCAAACTTCTTCAAACTCTAGGAGTCCAAAGAATGTCAAAATATAGGGACAAAGCTATATATATATTTGAAGAAGACATCCTGTAGCTCAAGACATATCCTTGTCATGACAAAATGATAGTCTATTTAACTCTAATGCATTTGCAAAGGCCTGTCAAGCTAGCTATGCCCAATACATAATAGACACAGATTATGAATGACTTCAATAAACTCTACCATATATATGTTTCTTTACCAAGAAGAATGCAATTGGCACATACAAGAATACATTGTTTGAAGCAGTCAACATAAGGCCAAAAAATCACAGTCTAGAATGAAAAGCCAGTGGGATAAGGAAAAGGGAGGCATATGGGTTTATCCACAACAAAACCCTAGCAGTGGAGTAGCCACATAGGACCTACAGGAGGAACCTTGGCCATGAAAAGAGACAATGAAAAAGAGTGTAAAGCATCAGTGCCCAAAAAGAGCATGTAAAACTATCCATTAACTCTTTCAGGAGCAGCATGCAATCAAGAAAGCGGTCATGAGTGGAGGATTTCATTCAAAAAACCCTAAATAGGGTAATAGTTATCATCTTTGCAGTAGGGCAGTTTCCACTTATTCCTATAGTAGTCAGGTGTGCCGAGTACAAAGGTATTTCAGAGAGTTGTCATTTTTGGTGGGAGTTTAATGTCTTGTGAGAAATGATATATTTCAAGTACAAAACCCTAGCTAGGGTTAACCATTGAGAGAACCATCTTTTCTCAAAGAAAACTTAAGCAAATATCATTTATGTCGTGAGCAAAGGAGCAATAAGGGAGAAAAGAAATGAAGTCTCAGGGTTTCATTCATACCTACAAGAGATACAACAAAAATAACTTGTTTTAGTAGTGTTTTAACTCATTCTAGAGCTTTCCAAGCAAATCTTCAAGCATAATATGTAGGAAACCGCCTAAATAGCAGAGTATCTGAAGCAGAAAATAGAGAAGAGCATCAAATACCACCAAGTGAGTGACGTTACCTGTTGCAGAGAGCTGTAGAAGACCAAATATTTGCATGAGAATATCTCAGACAGCCCGAGAATGCATGTAAAACCAGGTTGAAACCCTAGCATGGCGGTGCCACAGAGTCTCCTCACAAACTCAAGAAATGCATAATGAGCCCGATTAGGGCAAGCTTTTACTTTTGTATGTGCATGCACGGGTCCCAAGAGGTGGTCGACCCCTTTGTGGGATTTTTGTCACTTTTATTTCATAAAACCAAAAGGGGTCATGGTCTAAAACTTGATCTCATGATGCCTAGTAAGAAGACATGGTGGCCAAGGGAGTCATAAGGTGTATAATGATGTGCTTTGAAAGGCTCAATAAGACTTGAGATAGGTAATACATGTGATGGCATGGGAGATATAATACATGTGATGGCATGGGAGATATAAGGATGGTGTTTGTTTTTATCATATCTGTCATTATCTGCAAATGTGGCTTTTGAGGGCAAGGTGAGCTTTTTGACCTTATTACATGCCTTGGTCAAAATTTGGGCAATATTTGAGACTGTATTATCACATAGTGCATGATGAAGACATAAAGGTGAAAGGGAGTCATAAGGTGTTTGTGTATTTTTTTTATTTTTATTGACCAAGGGTGAAATGGTGAAATTGAAAATATGTAATTCCCCTTGAGTTTTCATGAGATGAAATGAAATAAATAATGTAAACAAATAATAAAGTAATAGTTTGTAAATTACTTTATTATTTTTCATAAAAATGCAAAAGATTGAGCAAATCCATGACACCTAGTAAAGTAATTCATCAATGATTACTTTTTTATTTGTTCAAATTGATTAACTTCATGTCAAATCATGAAAAATCAGAGGAGAGGAGTTGAACTGGAGAGTTTGGTCCTGATTTTCATTTATCTCATGTGGTTTCAAGGTCAACTTTGGTCAAACTGATTGTGATAATGAGTTTGAGCCTATTTTTGCTCAAATTACATCAGTTTTGATCCCTCTTTTTGGGGATTTTCATCTTTGCTCATTAGAGAGATTAAGGGAGATATTTTGGAGTTGAGTTGACTTTAGTTAACCCAAGCCGACTCATTGGAGTCATCTTTTGTATATAGGAGAAAAAACTTATGTTTTTTCCCAGTTCTTGCTATTTGCCTTTTGCACATTGCAAAAGCCATCAGTTTGTAACCCACATTTTCCATTCAGTTATTGATATTACAATAGATTATTATAGGTTCATATCAGTTTTATGGTTACTATTGCAGTATTTTCCTTCACATTTTTAGCATAATCAGAGATTCATCTTATCAGTTTTAGGTATCTTACCTTGTGTAAGTGATTTGATCAAAGATTATTTGTGTTTCATCACGAAACCTAAGATTCTTTTGTCTCATTTCATGAGTGCTTGTATGCAAAGTTTGGATTTTATCACAGGTTGCAGATTGTGTCAGCTAAACTAGGCTTTTCTATGAAACATTTATGTGCTGGAGTTGATCAAACTGATTTGTGTGAGCAGGATTAGTGAAAATTTGATGTGAAATAGGTTACAGATTGAGATTATTTTGGTGCATCACCATCCATTTAAATTCAGTTTTAGGACATCCATTAGAGAGCTTTCTATCCCTTTTCCTGCAAAATCATTAATTCACTAGAAAATCAGAAGGGAACCAACCCATAATATGGAGGTTTACTTTCGTCATAGGGTACCCACAACCTAAAAGTATCCCAATGTTACATAGGATTGCTGAACTTTCTAGCTTTGCATCATGAGTGCAATCCTAGTTGATAACAGGAAGGATTGAAAACCAGAAATGGTGGTATTTCCTTTGAAATTCCCTTTTTCCCAAATAAAGCTCCTTTTTGCAGTTTCTGCAGGTCTTGTATCATAAAAATGTCTAGTAGCTCCAGATAGCTACAGACAGCTCCAGATGGATCCCGATGAAGCCAGATGCTGCTAAAAGAATATTGATGAGTGCCAAGTCACTTTTTGCTTTGGGAAGCGAGTTTGATAAAAAGCTAAAATGAAATTATCTCGAAGAGTAAGTACTTCGCATAAATATATTTCTTTCTTTAAGACTTGTATAATCACTTTAATGTATATATGTCATGTATCCCCCACATGCCCTACATGCATACTACCTTTTTCATTCACGCACCCATGCAACCATAGAAATTGGTTCAGTCATTTGAAAAACAGAAATGTGGAAAAAGGGGGTTTGTTCTAAGTTTTTGTGCACTTTTTGCAAGTACAAGTACCAGTCCATGATGATAATGACATTTTTAATAAATGCCATAAAAGATTTAATAAATATTTATTGGAGGGGTAATCATGATTATGATTTGTAATCATAAATGGCAATTAATGGCACACAGGGTGGAATGACGATGGATGTCGTCAGCTTCGGATTTGAAAAGAAGTGGCATTAAAGGTGGCGGCTTGAAATGATGATACCACATGTCACAACTCAAGGTTTCAGGTATAGGGTACACACCATCACTGTTGAAAGATGGATAGAATGACTGCCAACATGTTTGCCCTCCATAAGCCAAGTTCATCATCAAATAATGATTATAACAATCCAAGTTCATTCCCTCTCCGCAGTCACAGACCTCCATTTCATTGCATTGTTCTACATTCTCTGGACTAACAGAGAAGAGTTTTCAACCATGGGAAACAAGAGGAAGGTTGAACCAGAGAACACAGTATTTGATTAGGCAAGCACATATCTCTTTCAACAAGCTGGATGGTTAGGTTTCTTGCAGAAGTTTGAGGGTTTTGAAGTAGAGTTAGTCAAAATATTCGTCATCAATTTCCATCGCACATTCTCTACAGTCAAAGGGGTAAGGATTCCTATCATCCTTGCTATAATTAGTCAAATCTCTAAAATGCTGGAAGTGGGTGCTGATTTGTTTCAAACCAAACCATCATATGAAGATTTAGTGCAGAACTTCCATGTCACTCTAGAGCCCTTACCTCGATATGTCATGAGCAAAGAGGCAATGAAGGACATTGAAAGGACTAGTCTTCCTGACCCATGGGAGACTGTGGTCCTGTGGGTAATGAAAATTTTCACATGTGATGGACAATATGGGGCAGTATTAGGGTTGGGTATGTGGCTAATAACTCATTTGAGACATGGGGCCAATAGGCAAGAGTTTCTTATCAATATCTCACCTTTTTACACACCTGTCTAGTTAATATGATGGAAAAAATAAAATGTAATGAAGGCCAAATTAGCCATCATGGGCTCATACACTTGATAATGAAACACCATTTCATCCAATAGGAAGATGGACAGAAGAAGTGGGAAGACTTTCTGGAGTTTAAACCCAAGAAGAAGAAGAAGAAGAAGCATCAAGATTCCATTGTGTCAGTCTCAGTTGAGCCTCAAATGCACAAGTTTAGATGGCTCCAGAGGGTTGCAGAGCAACAAAGCCAAAAGGAACTAAGTGAGGAAATAGTGGCCTCTACTCTTGCTATAGCATGCCATATGTTTGTGATATCATCTAATGAAGAAGAAGGGGCGCCGGCAAAACAGGAACCAACAACCATCTCAGGGAGTCATTCTTCCCTTGAGGAACAAGGAAGAGAAGAGGTCATTGCAGAGCAAACCCCAGAGGAAAGAGAAATAGAGGAGGTTGGTGGGAAGAAAACCCCTGAAGAAAAGGAAGAGGAAACCCTTGAAATTAGACACTAGAAAGGGAAGGAGCCCCTAGTGGATGATTCTATTGAAACTGAGTAAGAAGAAACCCATCATATTTTGGCTCTATCAAAAGTAGAGCATGAGTTGAAACAATGCAGAGACTAGCTGGAAGCAATTGCCCTGCAATTGAAATTTAGAAGTGAAGAACTAGAGTAGTAGAAGCAACAAGTTGTTCAAGAAAAGAAAGAGATAGATAAAACAATTTTTGAATTTAAAAAAGAAATAGAAAGGCATAAAGAAACAATAGTGCAGAATGATACTCAAATTGCACAATTTCAGCAATGACCTACATAGCCAACCCCTGCACTAGCAGCATTGAGCATCTATGAGCTCAATCTACGGCTATCTTAGGATAATAGTGAGCTCAGGAGGGAAATCAGGCAGCTCTAGAGGGACCTTCAGGCCCTCCAAAAGGAGAAGGTGGTAGTAGAACAAAGACTGGTGTTAGCCTGTGAAACAAGGGAGGCCCTGTTAGCACAAAGGCCACCTTTAGGTGTGTATGCTGTATTTCTGAGAGAACAGTTTTTGCGCTAGAAATTGTTAAGAATTAGTTGCAATTTGCTTGTTGATTTTGAAAATGATAAGGAGTTTATGGAATGCTATGTGTAAAACCCCAAGGACCAACAAATTTTTTTATGTGAATTCTTCCAACATGGCCACATAATGGGCCATGTAAATACTTTCATGCTGAACTTATATGTGGGCAGACTCCAAATCCGGAGCTATCTATCCCTATTAAGAAATAACATATTATGGGAAGAGCGCATGGAAGAGTATAATGCATGCATGAGTGCCCAAAATCTACATGGTTCACAAAAGCCTTCAAAGTTCAAGTTTATAGGCAGGGCATTTTAGGCTTATATGTGCAAAACTTGAATTCTTACATTGCAGATTTCCAAGAAATTATAGGATACCTCCTTAGTGTAGTTGTTACAAGTTGTCTTTTCAGGTATGAGGACATACTTGAGTGCTTCAAGAGAATAGAGCGCATCTCTCTAGCCAATCTCAGATGAATGTTTGCCAGAGCACAAAAGTTGGTGGCTCTAATTCAGGAAAAGAAACAAGAATGGGTAGGAATGCTATTTCGACCATCACTGCTACTAATGTCAACCCCACACCTCAATTATCCTTTAGGGCAGCCTATGGGGCAAAGCAAATTCAACAAATGGTACAGCAAGTTGTTGGAAAATGATGGATTTGCACCAAAAGGCAAACTGATCTTTGAATATAAGACAGAGGACTACAATTGCAGTGTGATCTTGGAGGGGAAGAATGTGATCAATGATGAGGATATTGTCCATCTTTCGCCATGAGGGCATGGCATAGGCTAATCTGGGGGGAGTGATGAGTCAAATACATGACTCAGTTATTTCTATATATTTCTTGTTTTAAGACTTTGAATTTACATTATGGCACACACACACAAATATATATATATATGTATATATATATATATATATATATATATATATATATATATATATATATATATATATATATATATATATATATATATATATATATATATTACTGTGATTATATTTGTCTTTTGGATGATTTATATGTATGCTTAGTATTTATTCCTTTAGATGAAATCTTTTGACTAATTGCTGTGAATTCTATTTTCAGATGCTTACTTTGTGAAATTCTTGCCCAAAGTTGTGTGTGATAGCATGAAAGATACAACAAAGGACATTCCAGAGGGCTCTGAATCCCTTCGGAGCCACTTCCTTCATGAAGAACCGTAACCACGGAAAGCTCCAGATTCTTGTAGCGCTACAAGAGAGTCATCCTTCCCTTGAGTCGATGACTAACAAGGCCAATCCAAGGCTCATTTAGGAATATAGCGATGCACACCTGCCATAATGTCTAGCTGTTCATCCCAGCGACAACACTTATTGACAATCCCGAAGTCCAAGTCCACACGTCACTTTGTTTTATAATAATTGAAGTATCCATTAGTTATCGCCCGTGCCACTTGAAGGATCTACTTAACTGTTGATAATTAGATTGATACAAATTCTTGATCTAAAGTTAGATTGTAAAGGAACTACTAATGCATTAAATAAAGCAACTGGCTTAGTCCAAGTTTATTGTAGTTAGCAACTAGTATAGTTATTGCTTTCAATAAAGGCTCAGATGTATAAGTAGGAGCTTGGTGGTCTCACTTAGTTAGTTCTAGTTCCATTTTTTAGTCAAAGTATTATTGTTTTTTCATCAAGGAGCAAATCTTCCTGTTCACTCGTGTATCCATGCCCATCGGGGATTATCTTTAATGCATATGAAAGGGAATTTCTATTGAATTTGATAGAGTTCAAGAAGATCATCTCCAGCTGGGAAAGTAGGGCTCACTTCCCCAACTAGGAGGAGATCTCTCGGTATTTATTCTTGTGTTTCTTTTTATGTTTTCTATTTACTGTCATTGTACTGTGTGTTAATGTTCAGTTGTTGCGTTCTTCTTTTGTGTGAATGTTATAAATGTTAAATACCTGCAAGTTTGTCCTTTAAATTTGAAATACCAAAAAGACGTATTTATTATTTTGCGAAACAACATTGTTTTATTCAAAGTATTTCATTGTTGTGGATTGATAAGATACATTTTGATGCAGTTAATCTAAATTTCATTTCAAATAAAATAGATTAGTTTCAATTACAACACGTGTGTTTCTTTTCCAAGCAACTAAAATAGTTTCCATTAAAGCATGTGTGTTTCTTCAAAAGCAATTAGCATAGTTTCTATTTCAACACGTGTTTCTTTCCAAAGCAATTAGAGTAGTTTCCATTTCTAGCATGTGTGTTTCTTTCAGCAAGTAGGTTAAATTGAATTCCAGTAAGATTCCTTTAGCAGTCGATTCAAACCATCCCACAAGATTCGGACTCCACTCCAACCCCCCACACACAAGAAAGTCTTATCGCAAATATCTCCAGACACCTCCGGATTGATAAATTAAATGATGATGAATTAAAGACAACTACAATGACCTCATCACTAACTTCAAAGATCCAAAGATGGATGCCCTTGTTACAACTCTGTTGTCACAGGAAGTGAGGAAGAAGGGATAGCTCAATGGATGCTCTTAATTTTAGGGGAGGTCTAAGGAAAGAGGACCAAAAGGAGATCTGAAGGGGCCTAAGGAATCAAAATGCCGATCTAAAACTCCTGGGAAGAAGAATAGAGTTAAGTTTTGGAATTGTGGTAAGAGGGGACATGTGAAGAAAGAATGTAGAAACCCAAAGAAATGGTGGGATTCCTCTACCAAAACGTCCTCAAATGCAGGTGATGAAGTTTTACTTTCTACATGTAATGTTATATCTAGTGAACAATGGTTGATTGACTCGGGTTGCTCATATCATATGACTCCTCATGAGGAATGGTTTTCCACATATGAAAAATATGATGGAGGTAATGTTTACCTTGGGGATAACTCTACATATCTAATTATTGGTCAGGAAAGGTACAATTGTGTTTTAGTGATGGGAGGATTAAAACCCTCCCTGGTGTTTTACATATTCTTGGATTGGCTAGAAATCTTATCTTTGTTTCGAAGTTGAATGATTCAGGAATGCATGTAACATTTAATAATAATGGTTGTAGATTGGTGAGAGGAAGCTTGGTGGTAGCCAGGGGAATAAGGATGGGAACTTTGTTTAGGCTTGAGACCACTACAGTTTGTAGATCCACTAATGTAATTGAAATTGCTAAAAATACATGTATGTTGTGGCATCACAGATTGGTCCACACAAGTGATAATGTATTAAAAACAATTATGAATAAAACGTTGTTCAATGGTTCCTCCCATTCTGATGAGAACTTTGATTTATGTGAGCATTGTGTGTTTGGTAGACAAAACAAAAATTCTTTTCCTTTAGGAAGCAATAGAGCAAAAGAGAAATTAGAAATTATTCATTTAGATGTGTTTGGACCTGTGGCTAATGATTCTATTGGAAGATCTCATTATTTTGTTACGTTCATTGATGATGTATCCAGATTTGCATGGATTTATTTTATGAAGCATAAATTTGAAGTTTTCACTAAGTTTAAGGAGTTTAAAGTCTTAGTAGAGAACCAATCAGGACTTAAGATAAAAATATTAAGATCTAACAATGGAAGGGAATATTGCTCTAAGGAATTTGATGAGTTCTATAAGCATACAGGTATCATAAGACAAAAGACAAATCCATATACACCACAACAAAATGGTGTTGCAAAAAGGATGAACCGAACAATAATGGAAAGAACCAGAAGTATATTAAGTAATGCACAGTTGGATAAATGCTTTTGGGTAGAAGCTGTGAGTACTACTTGTTACTTGTTAAATACAACTCCTTGTAAGGCTCTTGATTCGGTACCTTATGAAGTGTGGACAGGTAAGAAACCTTTTGTTTCGCATTTAAGGGTTTTTGGCTATGAGGCTTTTGTTCATGTGCCTATGGAAAAGCGATCTAAGTTAGATCCAAAAGCACATAAATGCATTCATTGGATATGGTGAGGATGTAAAATGTTATAAGGTTTGAGATCCTCTAACTAGAAAAAATATTTTTTCTAGAGATGTGATTTTCAGGGAACTTCCAGCTATTTCTGATCTTGTACAGCTAGAAGAAAAAGAAAGGAAGAGGATAGTGCATTTTGATTTACAGAAAGAAAATGCACATCAAGAAGAACAAAATGATGGATTAGGGGATGGAGAAGAAGAAGATTCAAGTGAAAGTTTAGATGAGGAAGACTACGTTGTTACAGAAGAAGTTGAGCATATAGAAGAACATGAGGAAGAATCTCTTACTCCACCCTCGAGAAGATCCACAAGACAATAGAGCCCAATTGATAGGTATAACCCACCAAATTTATGTTGTGTATTTGCTTTATTGAGTACTGACAATGAAACTGGATCCTACAAGGAAGCTATTCATGTAGATGATAGTGAGTCTTGGCAGCTGGTCATGTAGGAGGAGATGATAGCTTTAAACTCATGTGACACCTGGGATCTTGTACATTTTCCCAAAGGAAGAAAGGCCATAGGATGTAAGTGGGTCTTCAAGAAAAAGTTTGGAGCAGATGGTTCACTACACAAGTACAAGGCTAGACTAGTAGCCAAGGGCTACTCCTAGAGAGAGTGAGTTGATTTTGGTGAAATTTTCTCACCTGTTGCTAAATTATCTTCTATTAGATTTCTTTTATCCGTTGTTGTAGTTTATGATTTTGAAATTGAGAAAATTGATGTTAAGACTGCATTTTTGCATGGAGATCTGGAAGAAGAAATTTATATGCAACAACCTACAAGTTTTGAGGTAAAAGGGAAAGAACACTAAGTATTCAAGTTAAAAGATCTCTTTATGGTTTAAAATAGTCCCCGAGAATGTGGTACCAGAAGTTTGATTCATTTGTTTTGAAATTGGGCTTTGTTAGAAGTGAAGAGGATCATTGTGTCTACATTCGATATATTGATGATCATATTCTGATTATTACCATGTATGTGGATGATATATTATTTTTCACTAACACCAAGGGTATGATCAATGAGTTGAAAGCTCAACTTTCAGGTGCATTTGACATGAAGGATCTAGGGGCAGCCAAGTATATTCTGGTAATGGAATTCAAAAGAGATCAAGTAAACATAAAGGTTTGGTTATCACAAAGTATGTGAATACTATTTTGCACAAATTTGGCATGCAAGATTTCAATCCAGTTAGAATTCCTTTACTAGTTGGTACTAAAATTTCATTAGATATGTGTCCTAAGAATGAAGATGATTTAAAGGATCATATGTCTGATGTGCCCTATGCTAGTGTTGTAGGAAGTTCAAGATGTATGTAATGGTTTGCACTAGACCAGATATTGCCCAAGTAGTGGGAGTTTTGAGCAAGTTTATGTCTAACTTTGGTAGACAACATTGGAATTTTGCAAAGAGGTTGTTAAGATATTTGTGTGGTACTTATGATTATTGTTTGGTTTATTTTGGTACTAAAAGTGTGGATAAGACATTGGACATATAGGGTTTTATTGATGTGAATTAGGCAAGTGACTTGGATAGTCGAAGGTCCACTAGTGGCTATGTGTTTACTTTGTTTGGAGGAGCTGTGAGTTGGAAAAGGTAGCCCACCGTTTCTTTATCCACCACTGAAGCAGAGTATATGGCTGCTACTCATGTCTCTAAGGAGGCATTTTGGTTACAGAGATTGTGTACATGTATTGGTTTTGATTACATGATTATTCAAATTGGTTGTGATTGCCAAAGTGCAATATGTTTGGCCAAGAACCCCATGTATCATGCACAAAGTAAGCATGTGGATTTTTTATACCATTTTGTTCATGAAATGATTGCTAATGGTCAGATTGAGCTAAAGAAGGTTGACACTCAAGAGAATGTTGTAGGTTCACTTACTAAACTCGTGAGCATAGAAAAATTTATGTAGTGCAGGAAGGTCATGGGCCTTGTTCCTAGTGCTTAGTTATCTTATGTTTTCCTATGGATGTATTTACAATATATGATGTCAAGTGGGAGAATGTTAGGATTAAGATGCCATCAACTTTGTAATTCATATGTATTTAATTACTCCTAATATTGTTTATAAATCATTCATAAGGGATGAAATATTAGCCACATGTTTGATCATGGTACCCGACGGATGTAGTTTATCTGGGGTACCTCCCCTACGGGGTCCAAGGGGGATAGCTCCCCCAGTGGGGGGTCCAGGAGCAACACCCCTGGAAGGCACATTCTATATATATTTTCTCATTGTAAATCTGGACCATTCATCATTAGGTCACATATCTGATGATAGAGGTTATGTTGGCTTGCCTTTCCCTAGAAAGCAACACCTTTACGAGGATATTATATTACGACTATGTTGTAGTAGAGAGTTGAGACTGGAAAAATAGGCACTGCTGGATTGAATACTGAAGAGGAGATTGATAATGTTGTATTGTAAACCCTATTGAATTTAATTCAGACTAGTGCATCTCTTCTTGTGTAGAGTTTTTCCCTAAAAGGTTTATCCATGTAAACATTGTGTTATGTGTTTGATCTTTTGTTTCGTTATTTATTTGTGTTGATTTTATACCATCTCCATTTTGGTTTTGCACGGTTAAATATCTATATTACAATTGTAATCAATTTTTCATTGATAGTTGTTTACCTTCATTTCTAACAAAAAATTTAGGTTCCTAATGTAGACAACCTTTGGACACCACCTCAGATTGATAAATTAAATGCAGAGGATTACAATGACCCTCATCAGTAAACCTCAAATAGAATGCAGTCCTTAATCGACCTTTCACCGAGGAGATCAAATTGGCTACCTTTCAGATGAGTCCTGATAAGGCAACAGGGCATGATGCCTTCCCTACTAGTTTCTACCAAAACTTTCAGAAGATAATTGCCAAAGATTTGGTGGTTGTAGTTGAGGAGGCCAGAAGAAAAGGTACAATGCTAAAGGATATACGAACAACACCTTTCTAGTCATGATTCCAAAAAATAACTCTATTGAATCATTGGACTACTTTAGAATGATCTCTCTTTGTAATACAACTTACAAGATCATCTCCAAGGCAATGACAAATAGAATAAAGGAAATACTATCGAGTATCACCTTTGATGAGCAGAGAGGTTTCACCCCCAGACGATCAATCATAGAAGAAATCATTATTACTCATGAAGCTATCCACTCCATCAAAAAGAGTAAATTTGAGAGAATGATAATCAAATTGGACATTAGGAAAGCATATGATGAAGTGGATAGACAATTTTTATTATATTTCATTTAGAAATTTGGCTTTTCCAGGAATGGGTCGGGTGGATTTAAAGTTGCAGCTCTTCTCCTAGATTTTTAGTGATTATCAATGGTGGCCCCCATGGTTTATTTTCATCCTCATGGGGCATCAGACAAGGTGATCCCCTTTCCCCCTTTCTATTTATAATCATGGTGGAGGCCCTTGGAAGATTCATTCAAGAAGAAGGAAGATTAGGTAGTTGGAAGGGAGTGAAGGTGGCACCTAACATTGACCTTATTACTCATCTACAATTTATGGATGATATGCTCATGTTTGGAATGTCTAGATGTCATGAGGCAAAGGTGATAAAACAAGCTTTGAAGTGCTACTATTTACCTTTAGGGAAACAAGTCAATAAGAAAAAGTCAAAGATCTTCGTCTTCAACACTTATCTGAGAAAGCAAAAGAAAATTGTGCACATACTAGGATACAAAATTAGCCCCCTTCTAAGTAAGTATCTCGGTATCCCTCTATTGTCAGGGACATGCAAATCTTGATTATGGGATCCTCTCATTTCAAATTGTGCCCTTAAGATATCTACCTATAAAGGCAAATGACTATCTATTGTTGGGAGAATATTAATGCTCAAAGTTGTAATATCAGCAATTCCAATCTATACATTGTCCTACCTCAAAATGCCCAAGAAAACCTTTGACATTATTAATCCGAAAATACATGACTTCTTTTGGAAGGGAAATTTAGAGAGTAAGAAGTTTCCACTCATTGCTTGGCATAAGATTTGTAGTCCAAAGACAACCTGGGGATTAGGCCTAAGGAAATGGCTAATTATGAACATAGTATTGGGTGCAAAACTAGTCTAGAACCTTCTTTCAAACCCTTAGCTTAAGTGGGCTAAAATTTTGTAGAATAAATATTTGGACTCCCCAGATCCCAAGAGGATTCTAACAACGACCAACCCCCCACGGGGGTCAACAATCTAGAACTTCATACTATCATGCAAAGATTTGATCAAGAACCATATCACTTGGAGGTTAAAAGTGGTTGATAAGCTTTATTTTGGGATGATTCACGAAATGGCCATTCGACAATGAAGGATCTTCCTCACCTCGTCGAGACTAGAATGGTTTGATTCAGAAGTGGGGTACACATGTTAGAGACTATATTTCATTAGCCGACAGTGATGAAGGGATAGTATGGCAATGGAAGTCATTAGTGGGCATAGATTTATATGATGATCTTATAAGGTTGTTGAAAGAAGAACTCAATAGAAAAAAGGTCTTCATCTCCGATCGGGAGGATTCTATAAGGTTGTGTGTGGCCAAGATAGGTAGATATAATGTCAATATTGGATACAAAATAGAGGAAGTTGCTTTAGAGGAGGAATAGCCTATCCACCTCTTCTAAAAGAAACAATGCCTTTGGAGGAACATTTGCTTGGGTAACCTTGTAGAAGAGGATCCTTACTAGAGAAAGAATGAGGAAGCTTGGATTTAGTGGCCCTTACAGATGTGTTTTATGTAGAGAGCATGAGGATTCCATGGATCACGTACTTCTAAATTATAAATTTGTGATGGATTGCTAGAGGAAAGTTATGGAAAAACTCAACTTGGCCAGCCCCTTGCCCAAAGACATCCTTTCTCTCTTTGTTGTGTGGCCAGGAAGGTAGTCTTCTCTAGTATTTGGACCGTTTTCCCTTCAATAGTGATATGGGAGTTGTGGAAAGAAAGAAATGGAAGACTTTGTTGAACACAAGGAATACTGAGAGGGGGGGTGAATCGGTATTCTATAAAACCATTCTTTCACATATTCTTTAATCCATTTACCAAATTCAATAACATGAAAGCAAAACAAACATAGGAAGAGTAGCCACAAAGGCATAACACATAGCCACCGGAATTTTTACGTGGAAAACCCAAAAGGGAAAAACCACGGTGAGTGTTAGCTCACAATATATTATAGTATCAAAACTAGATTACAAAAAGGCTCACTGTCCAAAGAAGTGCTCACTGCAATAGGTTCGCTGCCATAAAGAAAATAAGATAGAGAAGGGATGGCTCAATGCTAAGAAAGAACTGCTACAAATGCATCTACAGTATGTTGGAATACAGTTCCATTGATAGCTCAATATACAGATTCAAAGGTCTTCATCATGTCTACCCTGTTTCTCTGCCCTACTGACATATGCTCTGTTCTGTAGAGTTTTGAACCCTTACTGCACTTTTTGGATCTCGAGAATCACATATAAAACCACTTCGCAACACATTCGCATCTACACATCACTCCAACATTGAAATTTATCAAGTATATATATCCGCAACAAGATTTAACTCAAAACTAGGTCGGCATGCCAAATACGAAGCATGTACACAAAAATGATGCCTTGTCAGCTTGGTCATTTGCACAATTAGCAATGCGAATCCATACAATTAATCAAGAACCTTCACATAGGTCTAGACCTATTATAGAACCACTTAGGATGGTGATCTAAACAATATATATTTACCGCACATCGATCTAACTGTGTGTCGGCCTTATACTTGAGTATACTCTTAACTATGTTTGTCATATCATAACTTCTAGTGCAGATCACATGCGACTCCAAAATTCATATAAAACATTCATTAGGCATCACCAATCATACCTTCATAATCGTAGATCATAATGTTCTTATGTGGCGAGATGCGGATCTCTGAACTGATGACTCTATCTTTGTGAAACACTGTCAAGTTGAATGTCAATACTTAGAAGCTTGTAGATGATCTTCTGGTGAACTTTAGAATCTACAAATTTGGAATTAGATACTTCTCATATGTGTTTACAACACCTCCAAACCGCACATCAAAACAATCAATACTGGAGGAATGCGGATCGAAATACTCAGGTGTTATGCACTGTTCCTAACTGAACTTTGCTTACTTGGACTTAAGTAATTCACAGTATGGCTTCCAAAGAATTTCAAGACACGAAACTTGGAATATAGCATTGTGTAACATACCAGAACCACACACCAAGATCTTCATCTGCGGAGGAGTACTGGCTGAATCACTATCACTGCCTTAGTAAACTTCCAACACTTAGTCAAATTGACTAAGTCATTCTTTCAGACCAAAAATACTATACATAACCTATCTTAAGAACTGTCTCCAATCATAACTAGTTGTTGCCATCAATGACAACATTGAATCTCTAATATATCAGTAGTGTCTCTTGACCATGTTGCCAACAGACTTTTCCAAGGAATGGAAATGACAATTGAATTTTTTTCAATAAAGTGGAGAGTGCAATTGTTGAAGTGGTTAATAATGTAGCAAGGAACCAATCTCTCAAGCATAGTTCGTATACAAGCCAGGATAATGAAATCTAGAAATA
Source organism: Cunninghamia lanceolata (assembly GCA_027924645.1). Lineage (NCBI taxonomy): Eukaryota > Viridiplantae > Streptophyta > Pinopsida > Cupressales > Cupressaceae > Cunninghamia > Cunninghamia lanceolata. Next base: position 2,139,363 of record BSBN01001122.1, read on the forward strand.
TTGGAAGGGGCTAGTGATACCCCTCATTTATGGGAAGGATAGGGCTCATCCTATCCACAATCCTAGAGCAGATGCACGATGGGTCCCTCTAGATAGAGATAGGCACAAAGTGAACTTTAATGATGTAGCCAAAGGAAACCTGGGAGAGTCAGGGGCAAGTTGTATCATTATAAATCATTACAAGAAATTGGTTGCCTCAGCAACAAAGAAACTATTAGAAGGAACAAATAATGAAGTTGAGGCACAAGCCTTGATACTTGGACTTCACATTTGCTCAAAATTAGGACTTACTAAGATTCACATTGAAGGTGACTAATAAATAATCATAAACATAATTAGGAAGTGGTTTACCCTAAGTTGGAAGATAGAGAACATTTTAGCAAAGTGTTGGGAGATATTAGAACAATTGGAAGAATATATGATTGGCCATATTTATCATGAGGCCAATACTAAGGCTAATAAACTAGCAAACATGGCAATTGACATGAATGACAAATGTTTTTGTGCCAACTCGACGGAGCTTGGGATAGTTTGGAGATGAGGTGATTAGACATTCCACACATTTGATAATTGAAAAAAATCATGATCCAGCATGCTCCGATGGATGACTTGTTTGAAGGCATAGGTGAGTGGTGTGGAGGAGTTGTGTGCATTAATGAGGATAACTATGCCATGTATTGTAATGAATAATATATTTGATGTGTAACCTTCTATTTTCATCAATGGAAAAACATGGACTCGACGGTGTGCTTAACAACAAAGAGGAGACAAATAGCTTTCATGGGCTACATCACAGATCTCAGGCTAAAAAATTCTTCAAGATGTGGTTAGTTATCATCTTGCATGCCATCAAAATGGTGCTTGGAGATACCTCTTGTAGACATATGAAATTGTCCACTCTTCGTGTCATCCCTAAACATCCCTAATTCATCCCTATTTATCCCTAATTCATCCCTAAACATCCCTATTCATCTCTAATTCATCGCCAAACTCCTCTAAACACCCCTAAATCACTATTTCTTCTACATCAACTGAATAAATGCATGTTTAGACATTTAATTGATCAAATCCCCTTCAATTCGTGATTTTACAATATTTTATTGTCAAAATCACTATTCATGTACTATTTACTATTCATCTATACCCGTATCGGTACCTGCATCGGTACTTATCCCTAATCTGAATGATTTATTAATCATTTACCCCCCTTTCTATATAGTCCAAACATTAGATAAATTTAATTTATCTATTATTCCCTTTACCACATCGTATGAATTAAATAAATATTTGCATTTATTTAATTCTTATTTTCTACACTTTTGATTAGGTCACCTAAACCTAATTAATTAACCTAATCCCCCACTTGCATAAACTAAATCCTAATCTAATCTTGGTCAAATCCTCTCCATTCCCACAAATGTACAAAGGCATGGGCCTCTTGTACATGTCGACATGGCCTTCTTACAAAACGTATGGTCAAGTTCCAATGTACAAAGGTCCTTTTGTCCTACATCCCCTATTCCTCCAATTTTAAATTGGGCATGTACCCATGCTTCCAATTTAAAATTCAAATATAAGCTAACTCATCCTTTTTCCGCTAATTTTAAATTGGGTATGTACCCATGCTCCCCAATTTAAAATTCCAGTCAAATCCAACCCATGACATTACAACTAGGTATGGCAATGGAGAGTGCATTGATATAGAGGAGGATGCGGTGGCAGATAAAAGCATAAAGACATTTACAATGTCAATAATGAAGGCCCAAAGCAGGTGGTAATTTAGTGCCCTTATTTTAAGAGGTGGCCATGCTAATTGCTTTTGCATGTACATTGTCCCATACAATAGTTTTTGATTAAGGGGTAAAGGTAGGTTTTAAAAGGACCTAAAAGCCTTTTACAAAGGCAATGTGACATCTACCAAACAAACCATCCCTCAGCACAACTGCAACCAAGCTGCCTTGTAGAACAACAACCCAACAACCCTTAAAACCAAAGGGTCAAAATCTTACACAACACCTAAACCTATCCTATCAATTTGCACACTCTTGGCTCAGGTAAGAGAAACTGCAATACATTTAGGAAGAGCTCTCTTCCTTTTTTGCATAACCATCTAGTTTACAACAAACTTTGAATCCTTAGAGCAAGTATAAAGGAGAAGGATATCATCTCCCTTCGCCTCAACCAACCTCACCTTTTTTGAAGAAGGAGAAAGACTAACCAAATTGTCCCATATAATAGTTATTTAAGCCACTCTAGGTAATCTAATTATAACAAACATGACACTAATTCTACTCTGAATGAATATTTCATTGACTTTCTTGATGTTTTAGGTGAGAAAGGTAAAAAATTCAAATCTTTTGTGAAATTAGGTATTCTAGATATTCATCACCTTGATTCCTCCTAATCTTCTTAACATTCTCTTGAATTTCCTATTGACACATCCCTTGCACCCCTAAGTTGCGAGTGCTAGTGAGGTAACATCGTCAATATTGATGTGAATGTGTTTAGAGAAACATTTTAGTGCTAGTAGGTGGCCTAAGGTAGTCTTGAACGAGGTTCTGAGCGAAAGAAATAAATCTTGGATGAAACAAAATAGCAAGTGGATGAGCAAAGTGGAATATCTATTTGAATGCTTGCCCTACATATGGCAAAGGAATAAAAGCTTTTGTCATAGATAAATTCCTCAAGTATATGTGCCATGGTATTCTAGGGAGAAAGAAGAAATATTACCTTGAGGTGTTTAACCCCAATTGTGATCATCAACAAAAAAACGTACATTGGGGTGGATATCCCTTGGAGAGCTAAGATTTTGATTGGTTAGCTTAGAACTAACTCTCATCAGCTCCGCTGTAAAACAAGAAGGTGGAAGAGGCCTAAAGAAACTTGGGAGGAGAGAATGTGATTTTTGCAATTCCGGGGTAGTGGAATCAAAAAACACTTTATTTTGGAGTGTGACACTTACATTGACATCAGGGCAAATTATGCGGGTATTGTGACAATGACTTCTTGGTATGGGTTATTTGTAGAAGCGCCATTTGACGAAGTTGGAGAGCTCATTATATCTTTGAATAAAAGAAGAACTAGAAGGCGAAAGCAAATATGACTAGACTAATTGTCTCATAGATTATTTTTAACCTCGTAGACGTACATAAAAATCCCCATTGCTTATACCAACCTTCCCTACAAATATAAAATAAAATTTCTCTTTCCGTTGTCCTCTTTTAATAGGGGTAGGAGATCCACGATCTCCCTGAAAAAGACTTCATTTTTTCGTTTCACTCCGGTTGTGGCATGTAGTTGCTGTTTCCTCAGCAAAGACCTGGTTATTGACGGCGCCGAATACAATTTCGCTAGTTATTGACAGAGCCGAATGCTATTTAACTGGGAGAATACCATTTCGCTAGTTATTGACAAAGTCGAATGTTGTTTCGTTGGGATTCTTTGAGCAGGTTGTTGGTTCTGTCGTTGACCTCTGTTGAGATGGTAAGTTACAGTATATTATAAATTATAAAATGTGTCTTTTGACACCATTAATCCTAAATGGTTATTGTGACAGGGAGCCAAAGTTTTTTATCAGGGTTTACAATTTCATAGAAAAATGTTAGGGTTTTCAATTCTAAACTTCTGTTTAATTTGAAGAGTTCGGTGTAAATCTTAGTGCGTATTATCAGTAATGGTAAGAACTGGGAGGTGTTCGCTGATCCGATGCTTGCCCCCAACACGAACAGAATCCGAAGCCGTGTTTCGTGGCAGCACCGAACCCTCCTATCTTTTTCATAAATATGTTTAAGTTGATCTTACTTTTCAGTACAGGAAAAAACTGAATTTCAATGTCATTAGGCAAGAACGTAGAGCAGAAAATAATGTCAGTATTGTGAATGGGGATGGTATGAATATGAATGGATTTGACTTGGAATGCAACCAAGTTTGCATTCTTATTGTCTGCAGAATGGTCGGGGTAAATATGATGGACAATTTAGCACAATTATTGTGTTGAATTATTAGACAAAACAGAGAATAATAATGGATTTACTTTTTACAAAATAGTATTCTGGTTTTATGCAATTTTACGGTGGCTGCCTTTCTATAGTGACATAAAATTCTCATCAATGATTACTTTTTAAGAAAAAGTCTCTGTTAAGGGAAATATCATTAGAATAGATTCACTCGTGCACTGATAAGCTCTATGTAGTAATTTCTAAATAAGGAAAAAATGTTTGGACTGGCAAGGTTTTTACATTATCAAAACGTGAAGACTAAATCCAATAAGAGAGCAGTGACAACATTGAATCAGAGTGTTTAGAAGAACCAAATGTGCTAAGTTTAGTAAATGCATAATGCCTTTCTGTCCTTTTAGATGTTGCTTTTAAACAGAAGGGGAGGGATTTGAGTCCCAATCTCCTTCACATGGTATAGTCTTAATCTCCATACTTGTAACATCTAATGTAAAAGGAAATCCTTTCATCTGTTAATCCTTGAAAGCACTTCAAATATATGTACCATTGGACTGAGACGCTGCCTTTACTTTTTCAATGATTTCATGATTATGCTTCTCTTCCAGTCCGATTATCTGTGCTTTCCCATAAGTATCATCTTCCACCTATGATTTGCTTTACCTTGATTAATTTCTCTTATAATATGTTCCATATCCTCTTCCACACCACCCTCTAGTCCAAATTGAAACTCAAATTTTCTACAAAGTATACTCTACCTCAGTGCTACCTCCTTCACTATGCTCAATCACTGTGGTTTATGGTTTACATTTCAATGAAATGATCATTTTTTTATGATTTAGGGTTTACAGTCCGTCTGTGAATAAAATGAAGGATTTCAGTTTACAGTTGATTAAAATTTGTGTTTTTTGTTATAGTTCGTTGTGTCATAAAATGAAATGTCTTTTCAGACAATTCCTAATTATAGATTTACTATTTTTTTCAAGTGTCAAAGAATTTCAGTTTACAGTTGATTAAAATTTATGATTTTTGTTATAGTTCATTGTGTTATAAAATGAAATGTCTTTCCAAACAATTCCTAATTACAGATATACTATTTTTTAGTTGTTTTTGCTTGCGGTAATAATTTTGTGAAATTTTGCTTGTCTCTCTGATTCAGGGTTCGACTCTGTAGGAATTGAAATTTGTCAAAATATACTTATGGCGTTCAAAATTGGCCCCATAAATCTCAATGCCATCGCTCAGGTACATCCTTGAGCTTTTTCTGCGATTTAATTAGTTCATTTTTTTTGTTTGAAAGAAAAATGGTCACGAATTCAATTCACTCGGGTGAACATTAACTTTAAATAAAAATATACTTGAAATCCTAGGTGCTTGGCTACTACGAGAGAAACTTACGTGCATTCCCTCTTTGACTTTACCTTCAAGTGACATAGACAGTCAAATTTTTATGATTTATGCCATAGCTTAGATTTTTGTATTTGTTAATCTTAAATTTAAGTAGCATTATTGTTTTATGAGGAGACGTTTATTGATTGCATGATTAATTTACCACCTTTAAGCACCTGGTATAATGGTTAAATTGCAATCTCTGTGGTAAATCGTGGATAATATATGTTTTCCTTTTTTTTTTTTTTGAAATGGACGGATTTTTTTTGTTTTCTTCACGGTGAGTGGCAGAGATTATTGCCCTAGTTATGGTTAAAGAATATTGCCCAAATTTGTTTTGAACTTTGTTGGAAATTGTTGAATTTTGATGTTACTGTTTGTAACTATTATTTGGTGATTATATTTCGTGGGAAACTATATATGAAATAAATACTGGTAGAGCAATATTTATTTTGCTGTGTAAACAAGCCCTCCTTACACTATGATTCACAATATTTGTTATTGCACACTTTTTATTGGAAGATGAGAAGTCAGCCACTTTTTTAGACTGCCATAAGATTTAGGATTTATTTATAGTCAACTCCATGATCACATCTGCCAAAGCTGCATTAATATCAACATCACTTAACTCGTTGGCATGCATGCGAGGTACTGAACCTGGGTTATTGTTACAATAAGTGCCTCATCTTACCATTAGGATGCAGCTAAATGGATAGAGAAGAACTTTTTGTTTTTTAATTTATAACTGAAAATATTTTCTACGAATGACTGCTATAAAAGTATAAAGTATAAACAAAACTAAATGTGCATGTTGCCTTTTGTATAACCAACCATCAGTCAAGAAAATGGTCTTAGGATCTACTAACTTTTTTCTTAGAAGATGATGTAAGAACTATAGCAATTTGCAGCTCATGAATTTGACTGCAGTATTGCTGATTGTAATCCCTTCTCAATATCCTACTTTGCTTGGAGAATACATGAATTTTGAGAGTAAAGCACTTTGCAAGGACTTGGATTAGTTGTACTCCACATAGCAGCAAAAATCACTCTCGGGAATAAATTGGCAAACCAAAAGTCTAAAGATAAAGATTTTTTTAGCAACTGAAAGCTAAAGATTTTTTCAAAAAATCAGGATTTAATTAGGAAAACATTAAAAAAAATCAAAATTTCAAAAAATACAAAAAAAAGAGAAAAAACTGTTGTTTTTTAAATTTAAAGTCATTTTAATTGCATAGAGATATAGAGAGCAAATAAAAAAGAAAGTTTACCCCATGAAATTTGGAATATAGATAGATATTGCCGATTACATTGGATTGCATACCCATGAAATTTCATTTATGTTCATATTGCCGATTACATTGCATTGCACAATGCATACTGCATAGTGCATAAATGATAAATAGATACTAATAGTTTCATATTTTCAATTACAATCTATTTTGTACAAAGTCAACCTACAAACTAAGTAAAAAGTTTCAAAAAATCAGATGTAGCCGATGATTCTTACTGCTAGAAAGAGAGCTACATTAGAAGGCTATAGGCCTTGGCGAAAAAGCTCTAGAGTAAGAGCCTCTCTTGATTCAAACAACCACATCAGTATCAATGTTGGCCTCCCCAAGGATGTCAAAGTCCTTAGGATCGAAAAGAGGGTCCACCTCATCATTTCTGATCCACTCAGAATTTAGATTGGCCTGTTAATTGGCTGGTCTTCTTCAACAACACTTGATTTTTATCATATAGAAATTAGATTTGGCAAGTGAAACAAAACAATGATTACAATTTAGAATTACAATTGCAGGTATTTTTGAACTCTAACCTTGAGCTTTCTTCAGCTTAAGGTGGAGGTTGTGATGAATGAACACCAAGTCATTCATCTGTTGTTGCATCAGATAGTTGCATTTCTTAGAATATATGTGTTCAAAAACACTCCAAGTATGGTCACAAGCGGATGAGCTACCTTTTGTCTCAAAATGCCTATCACCATCCATCAAAGGTTTTTGGCTTCTTTGTAATGTCCCCTTTTTAAGAATTAATGCAAGCGCCTATCATACCATTAAGAGGGTTATAACATCACAAAAAGGAGCGCTTAAATAATATTATTATAATAAAATAAAATAAAAATATTAAATAAAGGTCTCTCATAATAAAAGTTTATTTTAAATAATAATTCCTCTCAAGGGTTATGAAGGAAATTTGAAGAAGTGCATCTTTTGAGGGAGAGCTCTATTTAAGAGAGGCTAAGCAAGGAGAAAAGGGCAAACATTAATGAAATTCTATTTCTGATTCTACTCCTCGTTGGAGCATTGAACTTGTGGTTTAATCAACCTAAGGACGAAAACCCTTTAGGTCCAGAACTAGAGGACGAAAACCCCCTGATTTCCATCACTGAATTTGTGGACGAAACTGTAATGGTCACCCTAGTTTTTTTTTGAAAACAACACTGCTGAAATGAAATGCAACAAATGGACTCTTCCATACCTTTCTGATCACCCGGTTCCCAACACGGGCAAGGTGAGAGCATACGGTGTTTTAAACTAGACAATTAAAATGCTATTGCAGCAAATAACAACATCCACTTATTCAGTGGGCATCCACTTATTCAGCGGGCATCCACTTAATCGTGGGAATCACCACTTGTTTAGTGGGGGATTCTGAAAGAAAGCATAGGCACATCCCACTTATTCAGTGGGAAGCAATTACAATGTAACCACTTGTTTGGTGGGTGAGAAACTTGTAATCAAGGACAAACAATCCCACTGGCGGTGCTACCATCCAATGAGTTACAAACACATAATATTGCAACTAAAATGGTTCCAAGCTGAAATGTTATTATTCTGATGTAAATAACAGACTGCTGTAATGATTTTTGCAGATTACTTAGTGCCCAGGAAACACCAGAAATCAAAGAATTCCTATAACAATGAACCGCAATTCGAGGACAAGAAGATATACTGCTGTAGGAGCCTTCCCAACTGCACTTACGTGACTGAAGTGAAGCAGAGCACCCTAAAAACACTGCTGCAGCAGACTGATGCACTGTAGCAGCTCCTTGAAATCTCTGATCAGCAGCCCATAAACCATCATAACTGCACGCAAACCCAAATGTCTCACTCCCAACCATAGCAAACCCACTCTAGACCCTTAGGCGCCAACTCCCAACACAGAAAAGGCTGAAAAAGGTAGGCGCTTCACACACTAAAACCTCCACGCCCATCTACAGGAGGTACAACCTGTACCAGCAAGTACGGCCAGCTGGGAACTCATCAAATCTCCCTCCAAACTTTGCTACTCCATTCCACAAAGGGTTGCCCAGGTACAAGGAAATTTATCATTGCAAATTTGATGCATTTCTTCGCAAGGTTATCACCTAGCAAGCAATCTTGTGCAGCAGGTGTGGAAATAATGGTACGGCCCAGCAAGAGGGTTTTCTGCACACACTTCCACAAAACTATCAGTAGCTTCAATCCACAACAATAACCAACATGAAATAAGAACCACACACCAAAATCCTCACACCAAAATCAGAAAACATCGAAATCCATTACAACTCCCCAGTAGGAAACTCCATTGGAGTTCTATGTAACTTTAGAGGCAAAATCACCCAATAATCTAGCTAGGGTTGATCTTTCACAACCGAAACTAGAGAAGAAATGAGGGTTCCAAACCCACAAGACAAAGCTCTGAGGCTCTCATAGAAATTTCATATTAAAAATGCATAAACCTCAAATGAGCATTGAAATCCTCTTTTATGGACACTTTTAGAGTGCTTGGGAAATATCTCTTTTTTGAAGATAAATAATTTTTTTTTTGCTCACTTTAATTATTCCCTTTATCCCATGCCTAGGCATTCACTTTTATGTGCCTCATCAAATAATAAATCAAATTACCTTTCCAATGAGCTATTACACTTAAGTTATCTTTTAATATTTCCAACTCTAGATAACTTAAGTGAATTTATTAATTAAATGGCTTAATAGCTCACCCAACTTATGGAAAATCCCAAAATGAAGCGAATTGCAAATTTGACCATACCAACATGACCTTGAAGGTTTGGGATGATGATTGATGCCAATTGGGTGATTTACTATAAATAGACGGCTTCTCCAAGAAGTTTGGAGAGTTTCCAACAAGCCCCAAACCATTTCTGAAGGCATCATAGGGCTCCACAAGATCAACTGAGCTTATTGCCACAAACCAAACTCGCATTCGACCAAACCAGATGTAATGTCCCCTATTGGAACAATACTAATTTTACCCTAAAAATTCAAATCCCACAAGTTTAGGGTCAGGGTTTCTAATTCCTGGAACAAAATGGTTTGATAGGGTGCCCAAGAAACCCTCTACCCTAGGCCCAAGAGCGGGTGCTTCCCCCTCTTGGCCCCATGTGGCCTCTCGCCATCCATATGGGGTGGGGTGCCTAGTGAGGTGTCCTATCACTGTTCCCCTTATCAAAACCATTTTGATTCTTCTTATGACTCAATTTATCGCCATGATGGGGGTTGGAGTGCGACTACAGCAGGGTGTCCCGAAAATCACTCCTTCTAAGCCCAAGAGCGGCCTCTTTTGCCCCCTTGGCCCACATGTGGCAGGCCTCAACCTCCATCATGGGGTGGGGTACTTAGAGGATGATCCCAATGCCGTTTCCCCGTGTTGTAGGCCCTCCATTTCCTCATCATATTGTCATACAAAAACATGAAAGATCTTATATTATTTCACATTCACATTAATGGTAAACAATAATTCATATGTCAGTTTCCTAAGTTATATTCTTGTTAATGAAAACTCATCACTAATAATTATATATTAAATACTATTCACTAGTAATTATATATTAAATACTATATCAAGCAATATATTAAAAATATATGTTACACATATACCATACTGCTGTTATTTCTGATTTATATCTGTCTTGCCTTGGTCGTTGGTCTGTATGTACTTCTATTCTTGTCTGCTGAGTCTAGTTAAACTGATTTGATTGATGTAATAATAGAACCATAGAAATAGAGAATAATAGAAGGATAGAATAATCGAATGATAGAATAATAGAAGAAGAGAATGATTGAAAGATAGAATGATAGAATTATAGAGTGATAAAAGAGTAGAATGAAAGGATGATATAATAGAATGATGGAATGATAGAATAATAGAATAGGATGATATAATGATAGAAGAATAGAATGAAGGATGAGTAATAGAATGATAGATTGGTAGAATAGATTAAATGAGAGAATGATAAAATTGAATGATGGAAAGATGGATTAATAAATAGAATCGAGAGCATAATAGAATGGCTGCAATATTAATTATTGCAAAGCATATATTTCTTCTCATTCTTTTCACATATCTTCCTTTGCATTTAGATACTCTAAATATATATAGGAGAAATGTATATTACAACTCAGACATATATTCTTATGGCTTTTTTCTGCTTTAAACTCAGTAATGATTCTTAAAATTCCCTTATACATACATATGCAAATCTGAGTCTTACTCTCCATATATTCTTCTCTGTATATTCTTTGTCTTCTTAGACTATTCACTATATCTTGAAGGGTATTCTTAACTATATCTCAGATACATCTTCTCTCTATATATTTTATTTCTCCCCAATACATTCCATTAATTATGCTTACCAAATTATTAATATCAATTATTAATACTAATGCTGTGTCTTCTACCCACTTTGGCCTGATCGCTGCTGACGTCTGACCTTTCTGATTTTCCTTTATGCAGATTTGAATTTAGTCCCCGAATATCCTTTTCCTACCCTTCGATGCCTTTCCTTGCACTTCAATCTGCCTTATATTGTCATATGAGTGCCGTTTGGGGAAGTTCGTGCCTCTTAAGGGTGTCCGTTGACTTCCTTCAGCGCTTATTAAGTGCTTATACTTATATTAATATCAAATCTTTATTTATATTTGTACTAATATCAAATGCTTATATTTATATTAATATTAATTATACAATATTAATATAATATTTTATTCAGTTTAATATTTATTTATATATATTGATAATCCTATTTATAATAACCTTAATATTATATAACAAAACATTAATATTATATTACATCATTAATACTACCATTTAATTTATAATTATAATATTATCTGTGCAATTCATAATAATTACGGGGACAATTATCATTCAAAGCAACTTCATCGTTTATTGTGATGTTTAATTCTTTAATTTAAACAATGCCTTAATATTGGGACATCACAGTCCACCCCGCCTAAAATTGCTTGTCCTCAAGCAATTATAACTATGATACCCCTTAAACCCTCGATCTCTTTGAAGAATTGTTGTTAGTATTCTTGTCTTAGTTCCACTGCCCTCATTGTTCTTTAAGATCCTAAGGTTGATGCTCATGTGTTTGTATTTTCTGATATCTCTCAACAACAAGCATTGGTAACTAATGATAAGCTTTCTCTTGTCCTTAGAGAGAAGGACCCAAAAGACATTTTGATCTTTGATCCTGAAATTCAATCCTATATTTGCCATCTTGTAGTTTTTATTCTTTGATAAGTTATGTTCAAATCCAATGATGATAAGAAAAGATAACCATGTTTTGAGGAAGAGTTGATTATATGATGTCATAGAGAGAAAATTTATGTAAGTACGGTTTGCGATAAGCTAATTTCTTATGAGGAGTTTATAGGGTTTTGAATCACTTATCTTAGCCAAATATCTGTTATACCTATTTGTACAATTTGCTACAAGAGTTGGTCATTCCTTAGCAAGTAATAGGACTTACCTCTATAGGTTTACTCTAATATTCAATTTTAGTCCTATCTTTCAATTTCATTGGGGTTTATCCTCCTCTTTACATATCTCTATGTTTTGGTACCAAATTTGTTTTCTCATATTTTGGGAAAGTATTTACAATATCAATTAATTTTGGTAAATGAGAATGATCCTATTGTAACAAATTTGATGTGTATTAATTTTATCGAAGATACTTATGAACCCAATTCTGATATCCTTGATCTTTAATCCTTACTCTAAAGAGCTTAAGAGAAGAAGACCTTTGGATGAAATGATTTACCCTAGATATCACATGTAGGAAAAATAAGACAAAGTTCACTAGATCAATGTTATAAGTTACAAGGTAGATCATATAATATGGATTGGATTGTTTCATTATTGTTTCAATGAGTGACGGATAGATCACTTGTTTGTACATTTGATCTCTTTTAAACGGATAGAACAATTAAGTTTGATGAGTATATTTTTTTATAAATTTCCGCATTTCTTTAAAGATCTTTCTCCCCATTTGTGGGTTCCTAGTTGTCTTTATTATGTCCCCTCAAATTTGTTGTTTTGGATTTTAAGAGGTGGACCCTCCTAAGTTGATATGACACCTTAGTGGTCCTAAATCTCAATTGAATTCTTTGATGGTGTTTTAGATATCTTTCTTAGATGAAATGCTTTTCCCCTTTTCACCTTAAGGTTGAATGGTGGTGAGTGATCTCCTCGGGATGTTAAGTGTAGAGGTGATTATACCAATTTGTAGGTTACATGTATTGCCATTTAATTACATAATAAAATTTAAGTAGACAACCAAGTAGCTTAGGAACGCAATCAACCAGCTCAAGCAAGTAGGCAAGTAGCTCAAGTATGTAGGCAACCAACTCAAGCAAGCAGGCAAGTAGCTCAAGCACATAAGCAACCAGCTCAAGCAAGTAGGCAAGTAGCTCAAGTACGTAGGCAACCAGCTCAAGCAAGTAGGCAAGTAGCTCAAGCACGTAAGCGACCAGCTCAAGCAAGTAGGCAAGTAGCTTAAGCACGTAGGCAACCAAGTAAAGAAAGTAGGCAAGTAGCTCAAGCATGTAAGCAACTAGCTCAAGCAGGTAGGCAAGTAGCTCAAGCACGTAGGCAAGTAGCTCAAGCAAGTAGGCAAGTAGCTCAAGCACGTAAGCAACCAGCTCAAGCAAGTAGGCAAGTAGTTCAAGCACGTAGGCAACCAACTCAAGCAAGTAGGCGAGTAGCTCAAGCACGCAATCAAGTAGCTTGAGCCACTGGAAAGACAACATCTTTAACATTCTCATAGTTTTAAGCATAAAGGAATTATAAGGACACATCTTGTTGAAGATACATGAAGTAACACATCGATACATGTGACACATAAAGTATAAAAGAAGCATGAAGCATATGTGAGGTATACGTACGAGTACATCAAGTCACAAAGCATACATGTAAAGTATATACTTAAATACATAAGTCGTATGAATACACGCATGTAAAGTATATACTTAAATACATAAGTCGTATGAATACACGTATACACATAAGCCACAAGGTATACACCAGAATACTCTCGAATACACATAAGCCTCAATGTATACACTTGAATGCACATAGGCCACAAAATGCACACTTGAATACACATAAGCCACAAAATATACACTTGAATACATATAAGTCATGGAGTATATGCTTGAATAGAAATACAAAGTCATAGAGTATACACTCAAATACAAATACAATCATAGGGTATACACTCAAATACAAATACAAAGTCATAGCGTATTCACTCGAATAAGTCATAGAGTACACACTTGAATACAATTACAAAGTCATAGAGTATACACTCGAATACAATTGCAAAGTAGAGCATACACTTGAATACATAGTCAAGTCATAGAGTATACACTCGAATACAATTATAAAGTCATAGAGTATACACTAGAATACAATTGCAAAGTCATAGAGTATACACTTAAATACATAGTCAAGTCATAGAGTATATACTCAAATACAATTACAAAGTCATAGAGTATACACTAGAGAATACAATTGCAAAGTCATAGAGTATACACTTAAATACATAGTCAAGTCATAGAGTATACACTAGAGAATACAATTGCAAAGTCATAGAGTATACACTCGAATACAACTACAAAGTCATGCAAATACAAGTCATAGAGTATGTACTCAAATACAAAGTCATAGAGTATACACTTGAATACAAGTACACTCGAATACATAGTCATGAAGTATACCATTGGACAATTGGGAAGGGGATTCGGTGCATCCCGTACTACACCGTGGACCCGTCCACCATCCCAAGGTTATCAAGTATACACGAGTATGAAGCATACACACGAATACACGCAATACACAAAGTATTCATATGAACATAAGTCACAAAGTATACCTTTGAATACACTCGCATAGACATAAGCCACGAAGTATACATTTGAATACCCATAAATCACACACAAGATGGCAGGAAAGATGCTCTGATACCACTTGTAATGTCCCCTATTGGAACAATACTAATTTTACCCTAAAAATTCAAATCCCACAAGTTTAGGGTTAGGGTTTCTAATTCTTGGAACAAAATGGTTTGATAGGGTGCCCAAGAAACCCTCTACCCTAGGCCCAAGAATGGGTGCTTCACCCTTCTTGGCCCCATGTGGCCTCTCGCCATCCATATGGGGTGGGGTGCCTAGTGAGGCGTCCTATCACCATTTCCCTTATCAAAACCCATTTTGATTCTTCTTATGACTCAATTTATCTCCATGATGGGGGTTGGAGTGTGACTACAGCAGGGTGTCCCGAAAATCACTTCTTCTAAGCCCAAGAGCGGCCTCTTTTGCCCCCTTGGCCCACATGTGGCAAGCCTCAACCATCCATCATGGGGTGGGGTACTTAGAGGATGATCCCAACGCCGTTTCCCCTTGTTGTAGGCCCTCCATTTCCTCATCATATTGTCATACAAAAACATGAAAGATCTTATATTATTTCACATTCACATTAATGGTAAACAATAATTCATGTCAGTTTCCTAAGGTATATTCTTGTTAATGAAAACTCATCACTAATAATTATATATTAAATACTATTCACTAGTAATTATATATTAAATACTATATCAAGCAATATATTAAAAATATATGTTACACATATAACATACTGCTGTTATTTCTGATTTATATCCGTCTTGCCTTGGTCGTTGGTCTGTATGTACTTCTGTTCTTGTCTGCTAAGTGTAGTTAAGCTGATTTGATTGATGTAATAATAGAACCATAGAAATAGAGAATAATAGGTGGTCTTGCCTTGGTCGTTGGTCTGTATGTACTTCTGTTCTTGTCTGCTGAGTGTAGTTAAGCTGATTTGATTGATGTAATAATAGAACCATAGAAATAGAGAATAATAGAAGAAGAGAATGATCGAAAGATAGAATGATAGAATTATAGAGTGATAAAAGAGTAGAATGAAAGGATGATATGATAGAATGATGGAATGATAGAATAGGATGATATAATGATAGAAGAATAGAATGAAGGATGAGTAATAGAATGATAGATTGATAGAATAGATTAAATGAGAGAATGAAAAAATTGAATGATGGAAAGATGGATTAATAAATAGAATCGAGAGCATAATAGAATGGCTGCAATATTGATTATTGCAAAGCATATATTTCTTCTCATTCTTTTCACATATCTTCCTTTCCATTTAGATACTCTAAATATATATATGAGAAATGTATATTACAACTCAGACATATATTCTTATGGCTTTTCCTTCTGCTTTAAACTCAGTAATGATTCTTAAAATTCCCTTATACATACATATGCAAATCTGAGTCTTACTCTCCATATATTCTTCTCTGTATATTCTTTGTCTTCTTAGACTATTCACTATATCTTGAAGGGTATTCTTAACTATATCTCAGATACATCTTCTCTCTATATATTTTATTTCTCCCCAATATATTCCATTAATTATGCTTACCAATTATTAATATCAATTATTAATACTAATGCTGTGTCTTCTACCCACTTTGGCCTGATCGCTGCTGACGTCTGACCTTTCTGATTTTCCTTTATGCAGATTTGAATTTAGTCCCCAAATATCCTTTTCCTACCCTTCAATGCCTTTCCTTGCACTTCAATCTGCCTTATATTGTCATATGAGTACCGTTTGGGGAAGTTCGTGCCTTTTAAGGGTGTCCGTTGACTTCCTTCAGCGCTTATTAAGTGCTTATACTTATATTAATATCAAATCTTTATTTATATTAAATGTTTATATTTATACTAATATCAAATGCTTATATTTATATTAATATTAATATAATATTTTATTCAATTTAATATTTATTTATATATATTGATAATCCTATTTATAATAACCTTAATATTATATAACAAAACATTAATATTATATTACATCATTAATACTACCATTTAATTTATAATTATAATATTATCTGTGCAATTCATAATTATGGGGACAATTATCATTCAAAGCAACTTCACTGTTTATTGTGATGTTTAATTCTTTAATTTAAACAATGCCTTAATATCGGGACATCACACCAGAGCTCTCCAAGAACGTTGGAGTTCTCCCAACTAACCCATTAGCCTCCGGAAGACTTGGAATCTGGCTATATGCGCACAAAACGACTATGCGCCAAAAGGGGACATTACAGAAACCCCCTAATTCAAAAGTGGGTAATCTCACCCAGGGATTGCATATAAGTTTCATGTTGACAAGTAGATTGATATTATGGTGTAATTGATGATTTTTTTGTGTTGAAGTTTATATGTGAATTGATAAATTAAAGCTGATTTTGTCTATCCAATTGGTATGAAAATATTGTGTGAGTTTCAACAATAAAATTTGTGCTTCATGTTTGTAGTGATCCATATGTACCTTTGATTATGCATCATAATAATCAATGTTAGGAGTGCCATTTGTATTGGAATTTCCGCATATCCTAGCGGACTAGATTGCATGTGAATTTTGAATTTTTGTAGTTCCAAATAATTGCGTCTAAGGTGACTAGCGCTAAGGGTCTGGGTGGAAGAAATCGTAGTAGAATTCAAAAAATAAAAAGTTTATGGTTGGCTGCACCATTTCCTTGAGTGGCGATTGGAGGTATCCTGTTGTGCAACGATTCATAGTACATACTCACAAGCTGCAATTCATTTCGGGTCGAAGGGTTTCATATCTGCATTACCAATCATTAATCGAGAATTACATTTGTCTAAAGGCAGTGATCTTCCAAAAAACAAAAGTGTCCACCACTCATCCATTACAGGGTCTCAAAGGGAAGCAATTCATATTCAAAGTCTGATTTCCATTCCTTCTGGTGCAACAATCGGTATATATCTATTTTCAAATCAGCAACGATTCATATGTTTGCAAAGAAGCCAACTTTCTATCACAAAGAAGATTTGTAAGTGGCAAGAACTCATACAATCAGCTGAATACATTTTAGCAGTGCAAATTGCAGCGATCATTATATGAGCTTTTAAGATGGGAATTAAGCAATTATTAAATAATATTGTTATTAATTTCATTTAACAATATTTAGAATTAATATGTAGTGTTAACCCCTTTTGAAAGTGTTGAGGTGAATAAAATTAATCATATATCAACAATATTTCATCTGGGATATTACATTATTGGCCAAAAAATTACCACCATTGTGCTAAAAAACAGAAATTATGTCCAGATTATATCATGTAGGATCTACTCAAAGCTTAACACTTTTAATGTGCATGTCTACAATGTAGAGAGATTATTAAAAGTTTATGGAGTTTATTTAGTTTGAAGGTCGTCCTACCCTGCATGATAACCATACTTGAGAAAAAACTGCTTGCTTGCTCGTATATTGTCATCTTTGCCATAACGCGTCTAACATTGTTGGGGTAGGGAACATTTTCTCCATGCATATGAGTAAGGTCTTATATGACCTCAACATTGTCTCTAAATGAGGAGCTATAGAACAATGATAGATTTTGGTAGTAACTAGTGGCATGGAGAGGGGAATGCATTTGTCGACCCATTTACTATCAATTATGTCCAACAATGGCATGTACTTGTCCTTGTTATTTTCCATCCTACTCCTCATCTCCTCGGAATCCACGACCTCATAAAAATAGCCCATGGCCGATTTGTCCCCATCCACTGGCCTCAAACTTTTAGAAGCTTTGAAAATTCTACAACTTGTGGTGCCTCATCCCAAAAATGTATAGAAAAAGTGTGCTATACCAATATTTTACCATCCATTTGATTGTTAAAGCCAGACTCCATCCACACATTTGAAATGAACATTCCTTCAAACTCATCTTCTATTGGCAAAGACTTTGCAATGCAAGGAAGTGTGTAGCAAATCTTGTTACCATGTTCGCTGCAGTTCCTTGGGTATGAGAGGGTAATCTTGTCGAATGTTGTGTTTGATGCACTATAAAGGGGAGTACTAATTTTTTGCAGTTGAGTATATCGGATTCCTTGCAAGTGTAAGTACTTTACAATAATATAAATTCAAACAATAACATGTACAATGTTAGACAATTGCTAAAATTAAACCCTAACCGTAAATGTTGAATTTAAAAAAAAAAACCTTAAGCCTAACCCTAAATGCTGAAAAAAATCAGCGCTTAATGGTTAGGTTAGTTCTTTTAGAAAACCTTAAGCTAACCCTAAACGTTGATTTTTTTAGGATTAGGATTAAGCCTTTTTCACTAACAAAAGATGCCTTACCCTAACAATATATGCTGAAAAAATTCAGTGTTCAAGGTTAGGGTTAGGCCTTTTTTGCTAACAAAAAACCCTAACCCTAACCCTAAATGTTGAAAAATGGCACTTAGAGTTAGGGTTAGGGCTTTCTTGGTTTAGAAAAGCCCTGATCCTAACTGAAAACACTAAAAAAATTAACATTTATATTTAGGGTTAGGGTTTTTTGGTAAAAATCTCTAATCCTAACCCTAGATGCTGATCTTTTTTCAACATTTAGGGTTGGGGGTTAGGGCCTCTATTGCAAAAAAATAGTGCATATTTTAATTTTGTAATTTATTTTCTATAAATATAAAGAAATTTTGTTGAAAAAATGTGTACTTGATTATAAGGATGAAATCGTAATGTTGTAGCACGAAGTTGTTTGAAGTTCGAACCTTGCTTTGCATTGTAAAACTTCAAAAATCTTGAAAAGCGGCTTAAAAATGCTCAGATTTGTCAAAATAATTGCATACAAATGAGAAAATCTGAAAAACAAATAAAAAAAGGCTTTACACTGAAAGCATTGCCCAACCTAGAAAAAATAGATCAAACCTGTCAAACACTTGTTGAAAATTGTGATTTAAATGTTTTTTGACAATTTTTTTGCCAGGAAAAATTTGTGTAAAAGTTTGGAGGACCAATTTATTTATCAAATCGCGAATTCTACTATCAAAAAATTGTGAATATTGCCGGTTCGCGATTTCTCGTGCCTTTTTGACTTGGTTTTCTGCTATGACTACTACAATTGCCTGCAAATCTTCATTAATATCTTGGAATGATGAATGGTGGACTATTAATGAATGGCAACATTTTTTGTTCCTCTCAAACCAATCAGTTGTGCTTTGAAGTGCAGTTGTTTCCACAAGCACACAGTTTGAAATTTGAATTGTATGATCTGACTTTATTTTTTTAGAATTTCTCTAGATGGAATCCCAAGTTTACACTTTATTTTGTTTCAGTTATTAGTAGGCTTTCAGCGTGGTTTGTGTTTGGTGTGATGAGGTTGCAATTATGCAGTTTGGCAATATCTGTCTTTACAGAAGTTTCTGCTGGTAGACTAAATCAAGATGGGTTGTAAATATTGGGGAGCGAATTTGGTGTTCATTGGTTCCCAATTATCTATTTCTTTATACTGCTTCTCATCTTTTGTGGTGTCCTTTTCCCATGTTTTGTTGGATATTGAAGCTAAACAACTCTTTCCTATAGAGTGATTCAACTTTGAATAATGGGCAGCACACCTCCCTTTGTATTGCCTTTTGCATTCATATGCATTATTTGCTGCAAATGGTATCCAAGCTGTGACTATTATTAATTGAAATTCTTGCAAAGCAGTTTCCTATAATATATATTATCCTAGATGTTCACCATGTATTTGCATCACTGCATTCTTCAGATTGTTTTTATGGTTATTGTAATTGCATTTCACGTTGAATTATATTACATTCATAAGTTCTGCAAGAAGCCATCTGTATGGTATGCATTTGAAAACCTTCAAGACCAGGCCATAGTTACTCTCTTTTGACGAGGAAGTTATTTGCATTACTTTATAGTTATTAGTTAATTTTTTTTACTTTGGTTCTCTTTTAAGAAATGGTTCATTGCTTACTATTAAATACAAGATTCCATGCAGGGGGTTGGAGGACTTGCTTTTGGAGGTGGAGATCATGGATCTGAAGATGATGATAGGTATCTTTGCCATTCTATATATCTTGAAAAGTAATCTTGACAAATTATAATTCTCATAGCACTTAATAACTCTGCCTATCTGACAGCTTTATTCATCATGCCCGTGTGAAGCATGTACACCAAAAGAAATCTTATGAGTATATGCAATAAAGAAAGTTTATTTCAAATCATTTAATATACCCCTAAATTCAGATTTGTCAAGTTTGCCTCAAGTGTTGCGTGGGAGCTTTGCCAATTCCTTTGACTTGCAATGCTGAGTTATTTGCAATGTGTTCTTGATCCACTTCAGCTTCTTTGATTCTGCACGGCCAATCCTCACTACCAGTATTGTGGCATGAGGAACCAGAATTTAGGTAACAGACTTTATCATCTTCCATGCCTTATCTGGTATGCAGATACAATGAGTTTAACCTCCTTTTTATTTTCAAAATAATCTGACTGCTTTGTCATGTTAATCCACTTCTTCCCGCACTTCTTTTGTATGCAGCCAGGCTTGCCACAGCAATAGCTGGTCATACCTTTGAATAACTCCTTAGAATTGTGGGAAGAGTTTTTCATTTGCCACAGTAATAGCTGGTCACACCTTTGAATAACTCCTTAGACTGGTGGGAAGTGTTCTTCATTTCTGGATATTGGGTTAAATAGATTTTTTCTGATTTAAAGACTTGTGCCACTTATACTTTGTAGCAAAGGCACCTGAGGCTTCTTCTTCATCATTGATCTGATAACATTTGTTTATGATGGAGTAGTGACCCTTCCAATTCTTTGAACTTTATGGTACCTAGCTTCTAAACTTTATGCTACCTAGCTTCTAATCAACTTTCAGAGCTATAATCTAACTCTCGAACAACTTTGACAAACTCTTAATGTAGAAGCGGTGTTTTTCATTTGCCACAGTAATAGCTGGTCACACCCTTTAATAACTCCTTAGATTGGCGGGAAGTGTTCTTCATTTCTTGTCATTGGGTTAAATAGATTTTTTCTGATTTGAAGACTTGCGCCACTTATACTTTGTAGCAAAGGCACCTGAGATCATTGATCTTATAATATTTGTTTATGATGGAGTAGTGACCCTTCCAATTCTTTGAACTTTATGGTGCCTAGCTTCTGATCAACTTTCAGAATTGTAATCTAACTCTCGAACAACTTTGACAAACTCTTTAATTTGGAAGCGAAGGTATCTTTGTTTGAAACAGTTTTGCTGAAAACATATAACTAGTTCTAAGCCCTTCAACTGTCTGCATTGATCAGGGATATTATCATTTAGCTTGAGACTTTGGGATCAATTCCTTAACATTATTCTGTTGTCCTGGGTTCATACCAAAAAGTAATTGCTCCCAATACTTTTTTTAGTGTTATTGTATCTTGAACTTTCTTAATAACGTTGTGTGTGACTGATAAATTAATCAGTGTTAATGCTATTTTACTTTTTGTCTCATACTCATGCTGTGTCAATTGAGATAGTTTGCTTCTGCATTTTTTTTGTAAATCATTATGCATGAACATGTTTTTCATTTGATAATTCTATGCTCCATAATCCTCTACATCAATGAGTTTTTTTAACTTTCTTTGAGATCATACCAAGGTTTTAATCAAACCTTACATGGTCATAAAAAATATACTATTAATGCTTTGGGTATGATATGGTTTGAAAGCCAAAAACAATTTTTTTGGATTTTAAGTCAAACTGAAAGCAATTAAATCCTTACAAGTTATTTTAAATTTTAACAAAGTGCATTAAAAACAAAAAAAAACCGTTTTTAAATAACACCCCAATGCCTAAATAATAATGTTTTAAAAGTGTGCTCAATACATACAATGAAGTCTCAATTAGAAAACTTTAGGTAAGGGAATAGATTAAAGGCATCAAGGATAATACACAGGCTATAAAATCCTGATTTGCAGAAAAAGCAGTTCAAATTCAGTGGTTCTTAGAAAAAGCAGGCTGAAAACCTAAAGTTGTAGAAATAATAGGCTGAAAGTTGAAAAAATCTGATTTGCTGGCTGGAAACTCCAAAATTAGATGTGGTAATTAATGGTAGCTGAAAAGTGTGATTTACAGCTGCATTTTCAGTTTCCAATAGGATTCCATAGTCGCCAAGAATGCTTTTCAATCAGCTCTTTATTCATTTTACAGCACTGATATTATTTAGATAAAGTCCAAGCACAGAGTCAAACAAGGACACAAAAGTTTAGGTAGAGTTAATACACTAATTAAATATATTACACTAAATGCACTGTACAGTGTACAATGAGCCAGTTCATGTCTGAACACCTGTAATTAATGAGACATCATTGATGATT
Organism: Cunninghamia lanceolata; assembly: GCA_027924645.1. Classification (NCBI taxonomy): domain Eukaryota; kingdom Viridiplantae; phylum Streptophyta; class Pinopsida; order Cupressales; family Cupressaceae; genus Cunninghamia; species Cunninghamia lanceolata. The sequence continues at coordinate 2,162,213 of BSBN01001122.1, forward strand.
AGGTGGACAACATTAGGCAGTGACCCCCTTATAATTCATCATAAATATATAAATACAAAGTGCAGTAAGTACATTAAGCTAACTGTAATTTTAACAAACTTCACACCATTGTCTAAAACATAGTTACAAGACTCGGACTCACCTCGGACTTGGCAAGCTGATTTTTGACCCGGATTCGGACTCGGCGCCCAGAATCGGCAAGCTGATTTTTGACCTGGATTTGGACTTGGCGCCCAGACTCGGCAAATTGAAAAACCCATGAAATACAGAGATTTTTTAAGGATTTAAAACTTGTTTCACGCACCCTTTGACAAATAAACCTTAAAGACACAATAAACTAATCAAATAGAAACTACTTTGATCAATACACAAGTATACATCGATCACATGAGTATAAAAGCGGATTTTAGCTGAAGGAAACAACATGGTTAGATATATAAATATTGCCAAGTGTTTTAGGTGTACAAAACTCATGGATTATGATATCGATGGCATCAAAAACAAAAATCACAATATGGAGTCATGATTTATGGTAGAAAGGAGCTTGTATCCCTCGGCCCAACATTGCTAGCTCTATGTGGAGTCATGTGTTTGTATCTCAGACAAATCTGCAAATGTTGCTACAGCCATAGGAGCATTACTCAGGATAGGGATCGACTTAGCAAACCAGAAGTATAAATGTAATTCAATTACTTGGGATTTAATTGGAAAATATTCAAAAGAATAAAAAATGTTGCTTTTCCATCCAGCATGGCTCAAATTGTTGATGCAGGGCAGGGTCGAGGGGCCGCCACCAAGACCAAATGGTTATTGTTGTACTGTTGTGTTTATTTGCTTTACATTCTTATTGTTGTAGTGTTGTATTGCCTATACTGTTGGAGATGCATACAATTTCAAGTACCATTGATCTATTTTGGGGATTTGTAGATACTAATATAATTTCATTGTTATTTTCATTTCATTGCTATTTTTGTGACTAATTGTTTTTAATGTTAATGCAGTGGTGTTGAACATCTGCTTGATCGCATTAGCAATGGTGTTTTAGCAGATGATCGTCGTGCTGCAGTTGCAGAGCTCCAGGCTGTTGTAGCTGAAAGTGGTTCAGCGCAACTTGCCTTTGGTGCAATGGGTGAGTTATCTTTCATAAAATTTTAGTTCGGTGTAAATATTATTAATGTGCTCATCAGACTAAAGATTCGTTGCTAAGATAACCATATATTCTTCTTTTCTCAGGGTTCCCAGTGCTTATGTCTGTTTTGAAGGAAGAGCGCGATGATGTGGAGATGGTTTGTATATGTGCATTGCTACTTCATTATTTTTTTATGGTTTTGTTTCTTCTGGTGGTGGCTTTTTTACCTTTTAAATATATTTTGCTTCTAGTACTCCTAATGCTGTTAGAACTGTGATAACTTGTTTATGGTTTTTAGTACATAATTTATTTTAGTCATTTGTGTTTCGCAGTAATATAGTTTTATTTATTTATTTAGAAAGTGAAAGAAATACAGATCAACGAATGGAAACAGGAGAAGCACATTTGAAGTTAACTTTAAATTCAATGATTCTAGAAGAATATTGTGGAAGGTTATTATAGTGAGTTCACTCCATTTGGCTCATGTTTAGCATTTTTATTTTATCAAATGATGTTTAAATTATTTTAGTTACTTGTGTAGAATGCCTTGAGTATTTTGAAAACTAGAATTTGGGAATAGCCGAATCCTAAAAGTTTGAGTTTTTGCTATACTTGTCATCTATGACTGGATGGGAGAATAAATGCATTCAGCCAACGCTGGGACGCCAAGGGGTTAGCTATGCTCACACCTCGATCTATTGATCTAAAGTATAAATGTCATCATCTGCTTCTAAATCCATATTCCTGTCAAATATATATGATTACAGCCCCCCTGATCTCATAGAGGTTGTTGGGGAACTAGTATGCCCAGGCCTATTCAGAGAATAGTAAATGATGTAGATGCTTTAGTATCTTGGGATCTAATTCAGCAGGTTTGGCGATTAAAGAGAGAAAACCAATCATATTGATAGAAATAAATTTACAATTACCAATTAAACACATCACAGTGGTAATTAATCTACGTGGAGATTTTGTTATCATTGTTATTGAAAGTGCATGATGGTAGGCACCAGTAAATTCTGGCCATGTGTGCTTTAGGTTGGGTAAATGTCTTGGAGACATCTATGCGCATTGGAGATAGACAGACCTGCAAAAGGCATCTCTTTGCTGCAGGATATGTCTCTTATGAGGCAGGAGACATCCTGTGATATATCTTGACCCCTTACCGACGACTCCTATTCCAAAAAACAAAAGCAAAGCAAAAAATCAAAATGTAAATGAAATACCCTAAGCTCTGAAGGTCAAAAGTGTTAGCTGCTGTTGCACCAAAAGATCGACCTTTTAATGCCCGATACAACCACTTGACTTAACAAGCATGGGAGGTAGTTAAGCCCTTGTCACAAACCACCGCAGCGCAGTGCTGAACAAGGAGACCAAGGGCCACACCTTGCAACAATCCCCCCCCCCAGCGCAAGCGCGGGGTTTGAACCCGTGACCTCGGCTCTGATACCAATTGTTAGCTGCCGTTGCACCAAAAGATTGACTTTTTAATGCTCGATACAACCACTCGACTTAACAAGCACGGGAGGCGGTTAAGCCCTTGTCACAAACCACCGTAGCGCAGTGTTGAACAAGGAGACCAAGGGCCACACCTTGCAACAATCCCCCCCCCAGCGCAAGCGTGGGGTTTGAACCCGTGACCTCGGCTCTGATACCAATTGTTAGTTGCTGTTGCACCAAAAGATCGACCTTTTAATGCTCGATACAACCACTTGACTTAACAAGCACGGGAGGCGGTTAAGCCCTTGTCACAAACCACCTCAGCGCAGTGCTGAACAAGGAGACCAAGGGCCACACCTTGCAACAAAAAGACCCCACTTAATTCATTTCTCACTCATTCAAACAAAGAAATTAGGAGGACATTTGGAGAGCATGCAAAACACATCAGCAGGATTTCAAATTGAAGAGTAGAACAATATTAAAAAAATGTAGGTTTGTGTGGCATATATTTGTGAAGGATATTATGACAACAGACATTTAGAAGAACATCTCTTGGTGACTATGGCATGCAATTTACCTCTTGGATGCCTTTTTTGGGTAACATCTGTTGAATTCTTATCATTTAGACACTATTTGTGTAGGGGACTAAAGGTCCCATGCCCAACAGACTTAATATAGTGGTAGGGAATATTTGCTCATCAACCCATCAGTAATTGCATCACTATGTAATTTACATATAGTATTTGACACGACTCATTAAAATATATTGACATAGTCACCTGGCACTTATTCTGATTACTTTGTTCAACGATTCATTAACCATGATGATTGACTACTTAAGATGTGATAAAAGCAATATTCAATCTTTTAGAACTCTCTTTGATATTTACTATGAACAGGATATAAGGCAAATTTATCTCGATTGGTACCTCCTTTGCCAGCATCTCAGGGACCTTCACCTTCCACCAAAAATTTTAGGGTTGGATACTTTTCACTCCTTAAGGATTAGCCATCAAGACAAGGCTTTAGGAAGTTATGATACATACGGGTTTGCAGGCTCTATAGGAGAAAAGTAACAGTTGATCATGTCATTCGGAAATATAAATCTGGGAAGATTTTTTGGGCATGGCTTCTTGCTGAAATTAATTATTTATTCTGTGCCTTGATTTCTTCGGGTACGAGTACATGGGTATGGTATGCTGGAACGGAAATTTTGGGGGAGGGGGCTGGGTATGTTTTGGATACATCCGTACAAAAAAAAATCATAAATATACATATTTGTAGTCTAAGTCACAAGGTTTGAGTTCGTGTTTGAGTTCGGCAGCTATAAAATTCGGATGAAGTTCAGCAAGGGGAAAAATAATTCATCATTATATTCATCTATATAAATTGATTTTTTAAAAAAATATAAGTAATATACCCACAAGTGACAAAATTATAAAAAGATAGTTTAAACTTTAACATTGCTAAATAGATTAAAAAAATACTAATTTTATTTTAATAATAAATAACATAAAAATAGAAATATATTAAACTTATATTTTAATTTAAAAAACAAAATAAAAAAATAGTAATTTTTTTTAAAAACATAAAAAATAAAAATATATTAATTTTATATCTTAACTTCAAAAAACAAAATTATATTTATTTTAAAAACATAAAAATAAAAATATATTAAATTTATATTTTACCTTTAACTAATAAAATTTAAAAAATTAGTAACTTTATTATGCCTAGAGGCGGTGGAGGAGAAGACCATAAACAAAAATAGAGTAAACAAAAATAAAAAAAATCAAAAATCTAAAAAAAAAGCAAATAAAAAATTAAATAAAAATATAAAAATAGGGCTTAGTAGTTTTAATTTTCCAAAGGATGTGTAGGATGGAGTTTCTCAGAGCTTATAATGCCTACCTATATGATGGGTAGGATGGAGTTTCTCCATGTTGTCGGAGCTTATAATGCCTACCTATATTTAAAATGTAATGGAGAGCGCTCTTTTTTATGGCGTTTAAAATTAATGGCATGAGTTACAAATTAATGGTGCCAGTTTCAATTTATGGTGTCCCTTGCATACTCTTGAAAAAGAACAAAAATAAAAATATGTTACTTGTTTTTCCAGCCCAAAATAAAAAAGGAAAACCAAAACCTCATTAAAATTAAAATATGTTTGCATACCCCCTATAGTATTTTAACCAATATAAGCATTTTAAATATAACTAAGAAAAATTAATACACAAAAACTTATAAAGTAAATAAGAAGACTGTATCCTCTGTCGTTGAATAGGGTTTTATCTAGAATATAAAAACAATTGTAGGGAATTAATGATCTAGGAAACCCTAGCTCTTCCAAAAGGATAAATCAGAGATAATCTTTTGCTCCTTCTAGCTCTGGAAATCTGCATGCATAGGGTTGTATGCTTGGAAAATCCTTAAGTTATTATAGAACTCATCTGCAACATGCAAAAAAAAATTAAGTTAGATAAATAAATATATTTTAAGATAGTACTTAGAAGATGGGAGAGAATGACATATTCAGATCTTTTTAACATCTCTTCATACAGAATAGAGAAAAGGCAAAAAAAGAAAAAAAAATGAAAAACCTACAATAGAGAATAGAGAAAAGGCAAAAAGAAGAAAAAAGAAACAATACAATTTAAAGAATAAATTTATTTTAGTAAGTTCTAGAAAATCATTTCTTTCTAATGCATAAATATACTCCTTAAAAGTAGCAAACAATTTTCTATTTGGTGGATTGATTTATTATAACATGCCTTTTTAAATTAATTTAAGAGAATGATAACAATCTGAATATGCAATCATATAATTATAACATGCCTTTTTAAACTAATTTAAAGTGAGTATTTAAATCTATATTTAAAAATGATTGTTTAAAAATTAAAAAAAATTCAATATACGATCATAGCCCTAAATTTTAGTTTATGGATTCCTTAATTAGAGGATGGCTTATTATGACGTGCTTTTTTAAATAATTTTTAGAGGATGGATTATTATGACGTGCTTTTTTAAATAATTTTTAGAGGATGAATTTAAATTGTTTTTATTTAATGAAAACACTATTAGGGGTAAGTCACCATTGAGAACAAATGAAATGAGTGTCTAAATTCTTTTTTTGGTTGATGTAATAAATTTATTGTTATTTATTTTTATTTAAAATTGTTAGTTATTTAATATAACAAAAACAAATGAAACGAGTGTCTAAATTCTTTTTTTGGTTGATGGAATAAATTTATTATTATTTATTTTTATTTAAAATTATTAGTTATTTAATATAACAAAAATATATATTCTTGGATGATATTTAATTTAATTTTAGTTTTTCTATGCAAGCTTATATATGGTTGATTTTATTATGTTATTATTACCAAATGAGATAAAGAGGTATTTAATTAATTATTAATTAAATTAAAGCTAGATGCTTAGTTATAAAATTTATAATTAAATTTGAGTTCAATTTTTTTGCTTAATCACTCCAAGGTGTCATGGAGTTATCATTTTCACTTAGCAATGCCAGTAATTTAACTCTTAGTATCATAGTATTTAAAAAAAAATAGTTGCATTGTGTTTATGGCCATATGTGCATGTGTGTATGGGTGAGCATTACATATATGCAACACAAGATGAAGGATTTGATTTTGGAGTTGTGGGGAATGACATTTTGAATTGATTTTTTATTTTGGAATGGTTGATGAGGTCTTTAATGATGGGTGTTGATATTACTATGATGGAATTATAATTTTGATTAAAATTATAATGAGGGTTAGGGTTACAAATTGGGTTAGAATTACAATTAGGGTTATGATTAAATTTAGGGTTATGGTTAGGTTTAAAATTAAGGTTGAATTAGCATATATTTCTATAAAGATAAATATGCTAGCCTTAACACTAATTTAAATCCTTACTATAACCCTAACCATACATGGAACCCTAACCCTAATCATAATTTGGTACATGAACAAAACATTAAATGTAACTAGATTTATAAATGTATTCAAAATGTAATATTATTCTAAAGATCAAAAGAAGGTACATAAAGTAATTATTGGAGGATGATCATAGATTCATAGAGGCTTGAAGCTACATACTTCATACTATTCTCAAAGAGGCTACTCAGAGGCCTTGCGACCAAAGCATTCATGCTAGCAATAGCTAAATCCTCTCCATTCAACATATTAGTATTAAGGTTAGGGTTAGAATTAGAATTAGGGTTACTAAATTAGGATAAGCATTAGAGTTACAATTAGAGTTAGGGTCAGGGTTAGGATTAGGGTTAAATTATAATTAGAATTCGAGTTATAGGAGTAGAGTTAGAACTATGATTAGAATTAGGGTTAGGGTCAGGGTTAAATTAGGGTTAGTATTGGGCTAAATGTTAGGGTTAGAGTTATAGTTAGAATTAGGATTAGGGTTTGAGTAAGAATTAGTGTTAGAATTACATTTAGGGTTAAAATTAGGATTAGGGTTAGGGTTAGGATTACAATCAGGGTTAAGTTTAATTAGGGTTAGAGTTAGGGTTAGGGTTACAATTAGGGTTAAGTTTAATATTAAGGTTAGGGTTAGGGTTTCAATTAGGATCAGGGTTAGGGTTAGAATTAGAATTTGGGTTACTAAATTAGGGTAAGCATTAGAGTTACAATTAGGGTTAGGGTTAGGGCTAGAGTTAGGGTTACAATTAGAGTTAGGGTTAGGGTTAGGATTATAATTAGGGTTAGGGTTGGAATTACAGATAGAATTAGGATTAGGATTTAGGGTTAGAATTATAATTAGAATTCAGGTTATAGTTTAAAGAAGGGTGACAATTAAAATGAGAATTAGGGTCAAAACTAGGGCTAGGGTTATAATACGGGTTAGGGTTAGGATGAGATTTAGGGTTACGATTAGAATTGATGTTAGGGTTAGGGTTAGGGTTAGGTTTGATTAGTGTTATAATTAGGGTTGGCGTTAGGGTTAGAGTTAGAAATAGAATTAGGGTTACTAAACTAGGGTAAGCATTAGAGTTACAATTAGGGTTAGGGTTAGGGCTAGAGTTAGGGTTAGAATTCAGGTTAGGGTTAGTGTTAAAATCATAGTTAGAATTAGGATTAAGGTCAGGGTTAGAATTAGGGTTATTATTAGATTTAGAATTAGGGTTATAGTTAGAGTAGAATTAGGGTTATGATTAGAATTACGTTTAGGGTTAGGGTTAGAGTTAGGATTAGGGATCTTATTAGAATTAGAGTTACAATTAAGGTAGGTTACTATTAGAATTAGGGTAAGAATTAGAGTTACAGTTAGAGTTAGGGTTCAAATTAGAGTTAGGGTTAGAGATCAATTAGGGTAAAGGTTAGTATTAAGGTTATGGTTAGGGTTTGAATTATAGTAATGCTTAGGGTTAGAGTTAGGGTTAGGGTTAAAATTAGAATTAGGGATACAATTATGGTTAGAATTACAGATAGGGTTAGAACTAGGGTTTATATATGCTTATGAGTAGGGTTAGAATTAGGGTCAAGCTTCATGTTAAGATTAGAATTATAATTAGAATCAAGGTTAGTATTGGGGTTTGGGTTATTGTTATAATTAGGGTTAGGGTTCAACATTGAGATTAAAATATTCCTTAAAAATAGGTACCCTAATTGTAAATCTAACCCTAATTCTTACCACAACCATAAGATTACACTTAGCATTGTTTTATAAGCTTCAAAACCCTCAATCTAACCATATCTCTAAATCTAACCCTATTTAACATAATTCTAACCATAATTTTGGTTGTAACTCTAATAATAACACTAACCCTAGTGCTAACCATAATCCCAACCCTAATTTGAACAATAATTATATTTCTAACCCTAACCCTAATCCTAACCGTAACCTTAATCTTAACACTAATGCTAACCCTATCTCCATTTTTAACCATAATTCTAACCCTAACACTAATTTTGTAACTTATAATATTTCTAACCTAAACACTAACCCTAACCCTAATTTTAACCCCTAACTCTAATCATAAATATAATATATAATATAATTATAAGTATTCTATATAACATAATATTATATTATATTTAATTATTATTATAGTTATAATTATTATATTATAGTTAGAATTAGGCTTGCCGCTTCGAATGCTACTAGCATACCTATATTTTAGATATATTTTTTAAATATAGGTATGCTAGTTTAAAACACATAAAATTAATATCTTATATGTTTATTTTTTATTTACAAACAAAATAAAAATATTATTAAATTTATATTTTAACTTTAAATAAATAAATAATAAAATAAAAAATTAATAAGTTTATTTTAGAACACATAAAAATTATAGATTATATTTTATTTTTTATTTATGAAAATATTAGAAATATTAAATTTTATTTAAAACTATTAATATATATCATAAAATACAATAATATCATATAGCATTAATATATATAAATTATTATAATTTATAATATATCATATAATATTATAATATATATTATTAATTATATATCATAAAATATAATGATATACGATAATCATATAAATTTATAATACTTTGAAGTTTAAACTTTATATTAAAAAAAACTTAAAAAAAAAGTAAAATTCGGACGCATTGCAGATGCCCCCAACTTTATATTAAAAAAAAACTTTAAAAAAAGTAAAATCTAGACGCGTTGCAAATGCCCTTGCTAGTAGAGCCGATGGAGAAGACGACCCAAACCCTTCGCCGTTTAATCTTCAGGCTTAGTACAGTAAGCAAATCAGTTTTGGTAGAAGCAGCAAATGGAATAGAGCAAGGGCAGCAATGGAGAAGGTATTATTACGTGCATTGCTTCTTCGATTTCACAGTTGGAACGAAAGAGCAGGTCTCCAAAATGGAGCGAGGAAGAGATTAAAGCGCTTGTTCGATTCCGGGCATATTTCCAGTGTTCCATGGAGTTTCCTGACGGGGACGTGTCCCCTGTCGGGGACGGGGGGACGAAGGGTCTAAGTTTGGGGATGGCGGCAGGGGGGTGGCGCTGATATACATATGGAACTTGAATAACTAGTTATAAAAAGATGTTTAAGAATAACATTTCAAATTAAACTTTGGCAAATTAGTAAAATAGCAAAATTGCAAATACTAACTAAAAGTAAATAAAATATTAAAATTTGACAAATGAAATTGTTGAATTTGAGATTTCTTAGTTTCTATTATATCGAAAATCGGAAAATATGACATGTCACATCATAATATCACATCATAAAGATGATTACAATGAGTAGCATGATACATTGATATCAAAATAAGTACAAAATGCAAAAATGTAGTGAAGGGAGGCCTCTAATCATCCCCAAAATTAGAGAATTTAAAAAAAAAAATGCTTTTTTGGACAGCCCAGTGTGGGGGACGCCTGGGAGTCTCCGAGACGCTCAAGGGACGGCTAGGAGTCCCTGAGATGCCTCAAGGACGTCCAAAAATCCCCGCCGTTTCCTCCAAAAGTCTATGACGTCTCGACGGCGGTGGGGGGATGGCGGGGGGGGCGTCTCGCAGCAGTCCTAGAGTCTCCGAAACGTCCCGTACTTGGGGACGGCTGGTTTTAGGGGGGGACGGGTCCCCGTGGAACACTGCATATTTCGACCTGCTATTCAGCGGAACTCAGGGAAATAAAAATGGGACTTGGCACCAAATTGCTCTCTCTGCGAGACAATGTTTTCAGTGCGTGTGAGGACAGCGCGAATGTGTGAAATAAAATGGGCAGCAGCAGAGATAAGAGTCGATTTTTACTGGGATATTTTATTTAAAAAAAACCCTTTTAAACATGTCGAATTTATGACGAATTTTTGCGAATCTCATACCCGCGTGAAAAGTTCACCGAATTTCGAACCTTATGGCCAAAATTCGGTGAACCCTGTGACGCTATTTGTAAGCATAAAATACAAAAATATATACATATTTCATATTTACAACCTAAAAAACAAGACTTAAATTTAAAATACCACATTTGAAGTAAATTTGTCAGCCTAATTTGTAATTGAATTCGAATAATATAAATCTACAATTTTATATTTATTTAAAAAATTAAATATAATATATTAAATTTTAATTTTTAAAATATTAAAATTTACATAAATCTTAAAATAAGGATAATTAAATAGATTTTAAATTATTGAAATTTTAAAACTAAAATTTATCTTGTGTATATAATATTAATAATAATTTATAAAACTGAAACTTACGAAAGATTTTTTTTTTTTAATTTTCAATAATGAAAATTTAAAAACTTTTGTATGGGACAGTTTACATGGGCTGTTTAAAATATAATTCATTCAAGTTGGGCAAATTTTCAAATGTAAAAGGTGCACATTCAATCCAAAGGGCTGGGTACGTTTTGGATACGTCTGTACAAAAAAAAATCATAAATATTACATATTTGTAGCATAAAATACAAAAATATATACATATTTCATATTTACAACATAAAAAACAAGACTTAAATTTAAAATACCACATTTGAAATAAATTTTCAGCCTAATTTATAATTGAATTTGAATAATATAAATCTACAATTTTATATTTATTTAAAAATTAAATATAATATAATAAATTTTAATTTTAAAATATTAAAATTTACATAAATCTTAAAATAAGGATATTTAAATAGATTTTAAATTATTGAAATTTAAAAACTAAAATTAATCTTGTGTATATAATAGTAATAATAATTTATAAAACTGAAACTTATGAAAGATTTTATTGTGATTTTATTTTAATTTTCAATAATGAAAATTTAAAAACTTTTGTATGGGACGGTTTACATGGGCTGTTTAAAATAAATTCGTTGAAGTTGGGCAAATTTTCAAATGTGAAAGGTGCAGATTCAGTCCAAAGAGCTGGGAGTTTGTTGCATAGAGCTAAGGCATGCATATACATTGCCCCATACAATATTTCTCATGAATTTTAAACCCTTCCTTTAAAATAAAACAATACAAATGATGCAAAGATATTTTATAATCTGGGAATCTAAGATTTGAAACCTTATGGTGTTCAGTTATTTGAGCTCCTTTAGGAATGCAAACAATACAAAACAGCCCGACGTTTTAAACTGATGTTGTTTAAAACAAAACAGTCCGACGTTTTTAATGTAATCTAGACACACACACTTTAGGGTTTTAATTATAAATGGTGATTGAACGGTGTTTTCAATGTTTGTTTAGGGTTTAGGAGAGGTAATAAGTCAAAAAAAAATGCACAGAGAATTTTGCTGCTGCTGGAATCATTGTGAAAACCACCACATCTGACCTGGAATTGTTCAGGTATGCACGACTACGATTCCAAGCCAAAAAAATCAAACCTTACTTGATTCCACAAGCAATTTGACTCAGTATTTGATTCTGGTACTTGTACCCGAAAATTCTATATTTTTGCACCGATTTGGTAACATAGGGAAGGACGTCTCCTTGGGAACAGTTGCAAAATTGCAAACTGGTCTGGCACATGATTTGGTTGACTGTGGTCAGATTCCTGTGCAGAAAAGGCATAAGGCTACATTTCATGAAGACTCTTCTCTTCTCGTTCAAGGGCAGTTGAGGTGTTTTAAGCAAGATGTTGAATGCTAAATTGAAAATTCTAGTGTGTTTATAAAGAGGTCGAGCCTTTGCCTCCTGGGGGACAGGTGTAAATGTTTGACTTTTTGAATTTTGTAAGAAGATATTTCCCTTGTATGCCTCTTATTAGATTGATTTAGTTGTTTGTTACCTGAATTAATAACTAATATGAGACATTTATCCAAATATGTTTTTAAATCTTGACTGTAATTGGACATCCAATTAGATTGTTTTTTGTTATAGTTTATTTACACACAAGTCATTTGTAGGTAATGTAACTTTAATGATTTGTTTCTCACAAAAGTGGCTTAGGTTATTTGGAAGATAAACGTTTCATTGATATTTATTAATAAGTTAATAAATTCCCCCTTCTATTATTTTTGTAAATAAAAGTGGTGGTTAAAACTTAGAGGTATTGCATGTAGAATCTCTTGCATACGTTTCTTGATTAATCTCAAAATAAGTTTGCTTTAGCTTTGGAAGTGAGATTGTTTTTTCTGTTCTCTCAGATTTGATGCTTTACACAGGTCAGAGGTGCACTTGAAACACTTGTAAATGCGCTGACACCTGTGGAAAGCACACCTGGAGTATTTAATGAAGTTCAACCAGCATCACTGAATTCTGAACTGCTGTCAAGGGAGACAGAAAGTATTTCTCTGTTATTGAGTTTACTGGTGCGAATTGAATTTTTTTATTTCCTTTGCAAAAGCATATTTTTCAGTTTTTATTTGTGGTGGACATTGTGTTGTATTTTTAATTTTGGCTGGCAATTGTGACAGACAGAGGATGACTTTTACATGAGATATTATACCCTGCAGTTGTTGACAGCCCTGATTACAAATTGCCGTACTAGGTATTGGATTCATCACATAATAGACAATTAAACTTTATTTTTAAACAAATCTAATCCATATCTTTCTTGGTGCTTATATTAATATAAAAAGGTTGCAAGAAGCAATTTTGGCAACACCCCGTGGATTGACTCGCCTAATGGATATGCTAATGGATCGTGAGGTACTACATATCTTTTCTAGTGTAGTTTAACTTCAAAGAATAATTTGCCATTGATTATTTCCATATGATCTGCATGGATAAAGTTTTTATGGATGGATGTTGGAATTTGATGCTCTTTATTCTTTAAATTGATTTTGTTTGACGCTTGCAGCAGAAATTTATAGTTGATTGTCTGATCTAATAAATAATCCATTCACTGCTAATATTATTAAACCTGCTCCCCATGTAAAGCATGTATCTGAAAAATTGGATGATGCTGTCACGTTTATATTGAAAGATAATCTTTTAATTACATTGTATTGAGATTTGATGTCCAGAGGCAAATTGCTATTAATATTATCAGAATCTCATTATAAATTTACTCCAACAAACCCTGCAAACGTTATTAATTACCTTGCAATTAACTAGCCTAATTTAGCATGAATGGCCTCAATAAATCTCTTATGAGTTACACTGCTTCAAGTCCAGCCGATGTTCACCCAACAGGCTTTATTTAATGTAATGTCCATTCTTACTTTTTTTTTACCTTGCACACAAATATAACCTCTTAAAAGAAACATTAGTAATTAGTAAATTAATAATAAAATCAAAACATTAATTTGGATTAGTAATAACATGAATATTAATGAACAAATATATATAATTCATACTCATTTCCTCTTACTTATCATATGGAGCCTCATAGTGTACTTTGGGAATGATAGTGCCTGGTCACTAATCTAATCTAGCCCTAGTGGAGGATGGGTGTATGTTTATTAAGGTGTGGGATAATAATACCCAAGTGCTTCATTGCATGCCCGGCAATACTTCACTACTTGGCTCAAGGGACTTCATTACATGCCCAGTAATACTTCATCCACTCGAGAGACACCTACCCTATGTGAGATTGATCATAATAATCCGCACTGTCTTACTTAACCGTCCTCCTAGGGAAATAGATAAGATTAAGGACGTGGCATGACTTGTTTGTCCCTAGTACAATATGAGTAAGGTTAGAGAATGCATACCAATAAGGAGCTCGTCCTCTCGATTAGTGATCTATGGATCACAAGGTTAATTATCATCTTAGGATATCGTTCCTCTATGGGAACTATTGCAATACCATCATTCTAGATGGGTGAATGTAAGGCTGATATGCCTCTCATAGATACAATGTTATTGATATGTGTTTATGCACAACTCTTTTGGTATATGCTGATATGATCATTGTTTGTAATGATAAGGAAGTACCTTTGGACTGTCGTTGCTGATTGATCCTTGATGATGATAGTGATTTGTAATGATAAGGAAGTACCTTTGGACTGTTGTTGCTGATTGATCCTTGATGATGATAGTGATTTCCTCCCAAGATATGAAGGCACTTCGTAGACTGCTGACTGAGTGATGAATCTATAGTAAACTGAAGATACACTCCAACTTATATTGCAGTTGAATATATAATGTATGTGGTGATCAGTGATTGATGCTATAGACTTGATATTGCAGATATACATATGTAGTGAATGCTGTGCTTGTTGTGAGTGCTGGATGGATGATGTATTGATCTGTATTGATGCTTTTATGCTAGGCTATTCCTTCAATAGTAACTATATTGATTGATACTATTCCACCACTAATGGATGAATATGAGTGTGGCAGAATGCTGCCTCTACTACATTGAATCTGTTTAATGTATATATAATTATTTCTGCCTTTTGGACTGCTGCAATCCCTGCTAAGATACTGAATGCTTTATGAATTATTGAATGTTCAATACTTGTTTTATGATCCAATGACTGATTGAATGGTGAATGATTGATGATTGATATTTAAGGATTGTTGATTGATGGAATGTTAGATTATTGAATGCCTCAATGAATGTTGAATGATTGATATATATTTCTGCCTGCTTATACTCAGAAAATATATTATTCTTGCTTTTATATTCAGAAATATATTCTTCTTTATGCTCAGCAAATATATATCCTTGATTGCTTACCTTTCTTAAATCCCACCTTTCACTCCCTTTTTGTAGCTTTTCAAGAGTGACGATCCCTTTGAATGGATAAGTACTTTCACCAAAGAGAGCAACTTCTCACCAAATTGTACCTCTTCTCATAACTCAGCTCTTTGTCAATTTAACTTATTTAATAGTAGCTCCCAAGGAAAGTAAATCACACTCCTCATATATTGATTACCTTTTTGGTATGTTAAATATCTGCCAAAGAAAATTGTATCTTATATTTTATATGGAGTGCTTCTTTTTTTTAATTCCATCACCCCCTTTATTGCACCGTATTACCTTTTTCCACTATATGGAATATTTATATTATTATATAATATTTAATTTAGTATTTATATTGATATTTATATTTATTTCTATATAATTTAATAATATATATATATATATATATATATATATTTATATTATTTAATATTTATATCTTATATATTATATATTATAATTATATTTATCATTTATGAATATAATAATATATTCTTGTTAATAAATTATATTTTAATATAATAATATTATTTAATATAATATTATTGATTAATTATATTAAAATAGTATTTATATAATAATATTATTTAATATCATTTATTAAATATTATATATTAATTTATATTATATATGTTTATTTAAACACCACATTTTACTAAAGCGACTTCACCATCTTTAATTTAAACAATGCCTTAATATCGGGACATGACATTTAATACCCTAAAATAGACTGTGTAATCATGTTACAACCAGATATCTCAATTACTCTGCTGACCATATTGTTTTTGCATTACTAGTAAGACATCTTCAAAATAAAGAATACCGCCTTTTTTTTCTAGCAAATAAGTAATTGGCCTTTATTTTGTAAGTCCCGCATTTGCCTTGATTGACTTTAACTCCCTTTTCACCCTCTTTGATGATGCTGCACAAATTAAATCATTTATCTTATGAGCCTGACCATCAAAGCTATGCTATCCTTTTCATAACTCAATGGTCCTGGATACATAAATGACTGCCCAAAGGAAAAATCTGTTTGTCTTACAAGATATCAAATAAACCATCTTTTCTTGTGTACAAGGTATTGTTGTCAAATGAATTACAAGTGGATCCAGGAAGATAAAAATTACTGTATATTTGTTCAATGTGACCTTCCTGATAGAGTTTGTCTTTCTCACTTGAATGGCTGTCCTCAATGTGCAGATATTTTTATCTTCCTATGCAAATAACCATCTTCAATCTGTAACTGTTGAGTATTGCTCTACTTAAAATGATCAGTGTTACTCACTCCATGACGACTGTCTTCAAGTTACACTTAGCAATTGCTTTATCACTAAATATACTAAATATTTTTTTCTTGCTGAATGATCGAGAAGGTCCTCGGGACAGGCACAATTGGCTAAGGTCTACATGGATAGCCCTCTAGTATCCTTATTTGAATTTAAAGTGGAATGGGGTCTGGCTATTTCAACTAGTTTGGTGGGGTGAAGGATTTGACAGGGAAGTTATATGTAATTGCAGAGTTTCAGTCACATGATGGTATCTCTAGGATAGAGTTGAAGTCTCAAATAATTTTGCTGAATCAACATTATTAGTATTTTTTCTATGTCGGCCTGATTGTTTCTCTGTCGGCCTGATTTTGTTAATGCTAATCTATGTCGGCCGTTTTCTATTTTTAGAAAACTTGCCTCTTGTATTTTGTATATATTGAGCTTTTTTGCTCATTTGTAAATATCAATTACAACCAATTCATTCTGCAATTTTAAACTCTTTATGGTATCAGAGCACAGTGATTTTGGGCGCCAAAAAAAATTGTGAATTCGAGTTTTTTGTTCCTGGTCCGGCGGGCGTCTCCTCTGGTTTTGTGTGTTGGCCGCGACTGTGGTTCGAGTTCTGGATCGACATTTTCGCGGGCTCTTTTCTCTGGTGTTGGCGTTTCTTCCTTCTGCCAGTCGTGACTTGCACACCTCACGACTTCGTCGGGTTTGGCCGCGCAGGCCGTTCCTCCCTCTGCGATTGCGAGTTCCTTCCCCACTCAGGCGCGAATTCTCTGTGACTTTATTTGCGATTTTTCTTGGCTAGCGATTTGTCTTTTGGCGGATTTTCGTGGTTGTTGGCATCACCGTTTATGGTCGTGGTTCCTGTGTAGACTTCTGTGGTCGCGTTTTGGATGGTTTATGGTCTGAAACCCTTTTATTTCTGAGGTCGCGTTTTTGGTTGCTGTGTGCCCGCGGACCTCGGTTCTTTCCTGTTGGGTGTCATTCCTCTGACACCTGCGTGACCCTCTAAACGGGATCATAGTTGCTCATTGTCTGCTCATGACGGCTCCACTCGGCTAGGGTTCCATTTTTTTGAAAATTTCTGAGTGCCTAGGGCACGGAAATTTTTCGTCTGGGGTTTTGCACCCTCAGCATTTGACGAAATTTTTTTTTCGAACACATTCCTTCTAGGTTTTTCGAGACCTTTCGTGGGTAACTGTCAGATTTTTTCCGTACCTCGAAGTTCGTGCCTCGTTTTCCGTGCAACCGTACCTGTCTTGGATCTTGTATCTGATCCTGTTCTGCTTCTCAGTTAAAATGCTGTTCAGTTTTCTGTCGTTTTCCTGCATTGGGAAACGTGTAAATGGCGTCTTTGACCAACTTGATGCTGGAGGGCAGTCAGCGATTTAATGGCAGAAACTATAATATCTGGAAGCAGCGTATGATGACTATTTTTGAGTATCGCTGCCTTGATAAATTGGTTTTGGAGAAAGAAACTCGTCCTCCCACAGCTGGTGCTGATCAGGACAAGTTTGATGATCGTAACAGAGAGGCTGTCATGCTTCTTAAGCTTTCTGTTACAGATGACCAGTTGCCGCAGATTCCTTCAGGCAAGACAGCTGCTGAGATTTGGAAGCACCTGAAGGAACTTCATGAGACCTCTGATAAAAGCCGGGCTTTCTTTTTGAAGAATCAGTTGTTCTCCATCATGATGGACAAATGTATGTCCTTACAGGAGCATCTCACGAAGATTAAGGACATTCGAGATTAGCTTGAGGCTATTGGTCGAAAAATGGAGGAAGAGGATATGGTAGTCATCACCCTCAAAAGTCTACCTAAATCCTACGAGCACTTTGTCGAGACTCTCAACATTACGTCTACGAATGTTGATCTGAAGTTTCCTGAATTATGCAACAAACTCCTGCAGTAGGATCGCTGGAAATAGCAGTTTGGTAGCAGTGCTTCCTCGTCCTCTTCTGAATAGGCATTTGCAGCTAAATCCTTTCAGAAGGATTACGGCAAATTTCAGTCATCTCAGTCATCACAACTGAACGGTTCCAATCAACCTCCGGGCAACCCTAAGAAGAAGAATGTGCAGTGTAATTCTTGTCACAAATTCGGCCATATGAAGAAAGATTGCCGTCAGAGGATAGCTTCTGAACAGAAGAAGCAGGGAGGGTCACACCAGAAGGCGCATGTTGCTGACCTTTCTGCGCATAAGGAGTCTGCCTTTTACGCTTTTATGGCTAAAAGGTCTTTAGATCCTGTCAAGACTTCTGCTTGGTACATAGATTCTGGTGCGTCACGTCACTTTACTCACAGGCGTGATTGGTTTACCGACTTTTCTCCCTTCAGTGATTTGGTTATCTTTGGCAGAGGTGAGGAGTACACAGTTGTTGGCAGAGGCACTGTTCAGATACAGTCTGGAGGAAGGAACCTTATCTTCCTAAATGTGTACTACGTTCCTGGTATGGAACTCAATCTGCTTTCAGCGAGTCAGATCATGAGGAATGCTCCTCAGTTGGATGTAGTGTTCAGTGCTCACAAGTGCTCTATTATTGATTGAGAGACCCGTCTTATTGTTGCTGTTGGTCTAGAGGATCATGGCCTTTATCGGCTCATTGACATTGGTGATTCTCCTGAAGTAGCTATTGGCAGCTCGTGATTTTTCTCTCAGCACTTTGTGGCATCAGCGATATGGACATCTCAACATGCATTATCTCTCTTAGCTGTCCCGGCAGGGACTTGTTTCTGGCCTACCTGATATTCAAACACAGCATCTTGGAGTATGTGGCGCCTGTCAAGTTGGCAAACAACATCGGACTCCCTTCAAGGATGGAGATTCTTGGCGTGCATCTTGTTGATGATTGTTTTTGGACAAGTCAACAATTAGAGTGAAATACTAAGTATCTGACTCCCTCTTGAGCAAAGCCTCTCGAATGTTGAACTATGTGATCAAACAAGATGACTCCAAGGTTCCTTTTTGATGAGTTTGTAAGAGATAGCTTAGTGACTAAGTATGATTTTTGCTGTTTAAACACAAAGGGACTTACGCAATTGTTCAAATAAGCTGTTGTTTCGATGATTACGGAAGCAAATACTGGAGAGTCTAAGTACTACAACTGATGGCGTATGATTTGGCAATTGATGTTCTTGGTTCTAATTCTAACTAAATGGTAAAAAAGGACAAAAGGTGTAAGGTTTAGAAACACTAATCTAATCCTAAATGTAAGGATATTTACTGCTTAAGGTGAAACCAACCAGATCCTGCTTTGCCAAGATAAACAACTACACAAGATAGGTGCAATCTTCTAGGGTGTACAAGATGTTTAAATCATTTATGCTCATGAAAGATTCAACAAACATAAAGATCAAATTGATGTCCAATTTTGTTCAGACTAACCATGCACTGCAATTTGCCAGCCACAAACTACAAATGGTATGAACTTATAGATCTCACCACAAAGCAATAAAGAAACCTTCCATTAACTAAAATAAACTTAAAGAAGACTTAATATAACTTAATCTTCGCTTGAAAATCTAAACCATGCAACACTCAGAAACACAAATAAAATCACCAAAGCAATGAATCTTTTATTATCTCAGAGAGCTCTTGCAACAATTTCAGAATTTTCAACCGTACAAATGAGAGCAATAGGAGCCCTTTTATAGACCTCAAAGGAATGAAGGGTCAAGATCGGTCGGCCAAGCCAATGGACCAGATCAAGCCACATCACAAGTAGTTGTAACAAACTCTTTTATTAAATGAAAGAAGCTCACTTTATTAAATGAAGGAGGTTATCTTTATTAAATGAAAGAAGCTATGAGGGAGGGAACAAAGGCACGCTTTCCAAGAAGATAAGGAAGCCACATCATGTGCCTTTTATGTAGTAGTACTATGAGATGCAATGAATCTAGACACAATTTGAGCAATATCCTCCATTGGTACACTTGTCGCCGCATTAATGGATCCTTCTGCCATTGCCACATCTGACTCATAGACGCCAAGTGTCTTCTCCCAGTCATTTATCCAGGACTTACTCGCTCCAAGATGAAATGCAAGTGTGAATATGCTATCCAGCTGACCCTCATCAAGTCCATCATACTGAAAGTAGAATGCCTTAACTTGTTGCTTCATGTTTTCAATAGTAACATCCCCATAAGGATTACATATTGTTGTCAATGCAGTGTATATATGATTCTCTGTTCTTAGAAGAACACTTCTTATTCTGGACATATCTACCTCCATTTTATCAACCAGTTGCCCCTTGTTGTGAAAGGAAAAATACCAAGTGATGAAGTCATGTGGAGTATCCTGATCAATCACCTTATCATGAATTAGATCTTCTAATGGAGCTTCCATTAAATTCTTGAGCTGTGGCATGTATTGCTCCTTGATCGGTTTGAACTCAGCACAATTTTTTAATAAAGCTTGAACTCGATCCTTAAGATTAATGACTCTATCATAAACTTGCACAATTTCTTCAGGGTGAGTATATGCCTTCTCTTCCGTCTTTCCTATCCATCCTTTTATTACCTGAGATGAAGTCCTCATATTTTCAACTTGGGATACTGTTTTTTGTGGAAGAATAGACGGAGGAATTGGAGCAGCTTCCTTCTGTTGGATAGGCTGCATGACTTGCTGAATGTAGTGTTTTAGTGTATTGAAATCCTGTTCAACCTTTAGTTTAGCTTCTCTTTCTTGCTTTAACATGATTCTTACACTATTCACTGACTCTTGTAGTTCCTCCTCTACTTGTTCCCTTGTGATTGGACCCATGCCAATAGTAGTCACATTGTAGTCTTCAAGTGCCATATCCTCTAGATCCTTATCAACTCTAGGGATAGCTACATGTACCTCTCTATTTCCAACAGGGTCTCGAGTGATTTTGGAAAAGATAGTTGCTTTCTTCTTTTGATTACCCTTCTGTGCATTTACAAGCAATTCCTCAACTGGAGCAGGCTGATAAGTTTCTACAATTGTACTTTCCTCAATCCTTTGCCTCAACCAAGGTGGAAAAGCAGAAAGATCTTGCTGTCTTTGAACTTGACTGTGTTGTACACGAGCTACTTCCTCATCAGATTCTACTTGACCTACTTCATCTTGATCAAGAACATCATTTTCCTCAATTATGACAGTTGGACTTGAATGAATCTCCTTGGATGGAATCAAGGCAACTTCTTCTATAACTTCTATCTCTTGTATTGGATTCTGAACATCTGAAGCACCTTCCTGTAGATTAGATGAAGTAGATAGATTATTCTTCTTTTGAGGTCTTTGGCTTGATTCTCCTTGATCTTGACTGGGTCTTTTCCTTTTTCTAGCTGGATTATCACTTTGATCATTTCCACTGTGTTGTGGTCTACTATGTGTACTATGCTGTCCTGGTTCCCCTTCATCCATCTTGTTGTAAGTAAGAACTTGGCCTTCATCATTCATCTCTTGTAGTAGTTGAGTTATACATACTTGTGTCATGGCCAGGACTGGCTCCATCAATTCTTCTTTAGACACATCTCTTTTTGACCAATCAACTGTATAAGGCAAACCCTTTATCTTATCAAATTCATCTATCAACATAGTATCATCTTCAGTGAATTGGTCTAGAATCCTGAATACTTTGGAAGCTCTAACCAAATCCCATGTAAGTCTCGAACTCTGAAGTGTTCGAAGATCATCTTCATCTTGTGCACTGGCCCAATGGTCTTCCAACTGCTTGACATGCTTAAATTCTCTGTTATATTTCCAGCAAACTTGGAAAGGATCAAAGTTAAGCCTCTTGGTGCCATGAGTTTGCAAATGATATGCCTGAAGCTCTATCTCAGAATATTCGGCTGCTGCCAATGATGGACACTCCAGATTTTGTCCAAGAAGAAGTGGAAATTGAATCCCGGCTTTCTTTTTTAACTTTTGGAGCCTGATGAGTTCCAAGAGTTGCCTTGTAACCTCTAACATCACCATCCTGTTGGTTGGATATCTTGGTAACCTGTATGGATATGATGTAAACCCTTGGATCCTTATGTAAGTGTACCTTTCATGCTGAGTATACCAGTGTCCATATGCTGAAATGAACTCTCTCGCTGCATTTGACAACCTTTTATGAAATTCTCCTCTTAGTTTCTTCAGTATGAACATAGCAAACGCATCATTGAACCTTGTATAATGATTGATACTCTTGAGGTGTAACTGAGGATAACACTGATGCGATAAGTACTTATTAGGCCCAATTCCAACTTCTCCTCTTTTGTTCAAACCTGAATAGACTTCATTTCTTGCGAGAAGGTACACCACATAGGAACTCATATAAAAAGACTTGGTCTTCGCAAAATTGATGAACTGCTCATGTATACTCTGACTGATGAGCCCACCCCAATCAATCATCTTCCCTTTGAGAACTGACTTGATGAAAGAGTACATCCAAGGCTGAAAGGTAGCAGATTGCGGCATTCCTGTCATTCTATTGAGAAACATAATCAAGTATCCAATTTCAGGATGAAAATCTGACTTGTGAAACTGCGGAGGATTATTCATATTGAACTTCATAGATGGATTGGCCATCCATTCTCTTTTTATTTCTTGCAACTTTGTCTTTGAATCACCATTGTATTCTTGCTGACCTTGCTGTATCGAAATACTGATCATCCTCTCCATAGTTGGAATGTTGAAAGTCTCTCCAACTGCCTCCTTTTGCAAATAAGCTAATATTGTTCCATCTTTGGCTGTAATTTGTCTTGTATCTACGTCATACTTCTTGACACATTCAATGATCATCTTTGAACACGGCAAAGCTGGCGGAAAACAAGCAGCTTCAATAGCTCCACTCCTCATGATGGCTCGAGCAAGACTACCTCCGTTGGGTTCCTCAAGGACTGACTTGATATCTTCTAAGTTGCTGTTACCTATGTTCGTGTCTCCTACATTTGTCCACCTTGAAACAAGTTTTGACTTGGGAATTTTCCCCTTAGCATCCATCCGGATCTTCGCTTGTCTCTCCTTGGAAGTCATTGCCATGATCTTGCAAACTTGATGCGAATAAGTAATTTCAAAACAAACAATCTAGACTCTACTTCAGCTACTTTGATGCATTAAATTATGAAGTTTTGCAAAAAAATTATCATCTAGGTTCAAGGAAGTTATTAGACTCTACTTATGTTCTTAATTCTTACCCAAACTTAGACAACTTTTAATGCATCTAATGAAGTAAAAATAAGAAAATCAGATCAGAAATATTCAGATTAGACTTACTTGATAAGCTGAATTAAATGGATGCCTTCAAAAATTTGATCCAATTCCAAATAAAAATCAAATCTGCACTTTGCAAAATACCTGATTGCTGCTCTTTGAAGATAAAATCTGCTCCTCAAAAAATGATTCTGCTCCTTAAAATGATTAAAATGACAGCAACAGCAGGTATAAATACACAATCAGCTTTAAAAAAACTCCTCAAGCACCTAGGCTGACCTCATTAAATGAGGTGGAAAACATTTAATTTTGTTTGTTTTTATTGAATGACTCAAATTTCAATGCACACCTTGTGTTTTTCAAGAATTACTGGACGAAATAATTAAATGTTTTCACTTCCTCTTTGGGCGCATTAATTGGGGTTTCCAAGATCTTCTTTCAAGATGATACAAGACTTTGGATCAAGATATAGGGATCTTCGTGAAGCTTAGCATTTTTTCCTTGGGTGCTTTGGTTGATATGTTTGGAATCTTGTTATTTTGTGCAGTAGTTCAAGAATGTGAATTCCTCTAATCAGCACCTTGAATATTGAAATCCTCTTCTATGTTGTCTTGGCGGATGGGTTGATCCTTTTAAAACCTTCTAGCTAGAGCCCTTAATAAAACTTCTCCTTTTCTTCAAGTGGCGCACTAGATAGGGCAGTCCAAATCCTCTAGATTTTCCTCAAAATTTATGTTTTGGAATTACCCCTTCCATCCTAGCGCATTAGATGAGGTCTAGAGAATCCTTTAGGAACTCAACACTTTCAATGTCTATTGCAATTTCCTTTATCTTACCTTTGAAATGACGCACTAGATGGGCAGTTCGAGATCTTTCAGATAAACGTTCAACACTTATCAAATCTATTCTACATGTGGCGCATTGAATGATGATTTGGAAATCCTCTGGAATTCGCATTGGTTAAGGATTTGCAATCCTCTGGAAACATAAAAACTCACACCTTGACACCCAGCATTTTCCTTTCTTCTTGGCGCATTGCTTCAAGGTTTTGATTTCCTCTAAACTTAGGCATGTCTAAAATCCTCTTTAAATCTTGCTTTGATACAACTCTTTTGCTGGCGTATTAGATCAAGAATATGGTTTCCTCTAAAATTCGCATCAGATGAAGATTTGAAATCCTCTGAAATTTAGCTTCCAAACTGGCGCTTTGGTTGAGAACTTCAAAATCATCCTTTATGTTGGCGCAGTGGATTGAAGATTTGGATCCCTCTTGACTTTTACATTGAATGACATCTTCTAAATCTTCCTTGCATTCCTTGAATTAAGTGTTTGAATTTCTTCTTGCATTTCGCATTAGATAAGCATGTTGAAGTCTTCTTAAAACCTCTTTCGCATCTCCTTTAAATTTACTTTGGTTGAACTTGTTTTCATTTGCAATAGAATGGCGCATCACTTCAAGGTGCTAAAATCCTCTTCAAGTTGGTGTTTTTTTTTTGAAATATCTTACCTTCTTCCACCTTTAGCGCCTTGGTTATGCAATTTGAATTCCTCTTACTTTTGCAAAATGGAACAAATTTTTGACAACTCCTAGGTTAAGCGCTCTAGTTGAAGGGTGAAGGATAATATGTATATTAGTTCATGGTTTAATTCCTCCTTTCCTTAAGCGCTTTGGATTGAGAATTTGAAATCTCCAAAACAAACCTTATACTCTTCCTCATGTGTGGCGCATCACTTGCCTATGTTGGAATCTTCAAAACTTAGATGCATTAGATGAACTTTACCTTCTTCTACCTTCAGCGAAATCATGCTTGATGTTGGCGCTTGGGATAAGAGCTCTGAAATCTTCTAACCTTGCCTCTAAGACTTGACCTTGGATTTTGAAGTGCTCGCCGTGGTTGGATGTCTAGGATTTCCCTATTAGTTGACACCTTCGATTTCTTCCTTGTATGGCGCATTGGATAGGGAATAGAGAATCCTCTAAGAGTTCGCCTTGGATAAGGATTTAAGAATCCTTTTGATTTTTACATTGAAACCTCTTTCCCTTATCTACCTCCTATCAAGCGCAAAAGATCTTCCTTACTAAGTTTTGGCGCACTACTTCATCACATTAGAACTTCTGAAAATTAATTTAGACTTTATGACGAACCTCCTTCCAAGTGCTTAGAATCTATCTCCATGATGTCGCATTGGTTGAAGGATTGGAGGTCCTCAAAAAACCCTTAATGTGTAGCAAATCTCGACTAAAATCCCTCCTCCTTAGGTTGCATTAGATAGGCATATTGATTTCCTCTAAATTTCGCATTGACTTACTTGACTCAAGCGCTTTGGATGGATGTTTGAAAGTCTTCCTTTTCCTTCAAAATGATGCTTTTAGTTTGGGCGCATCACTTCATCAATTGAAAATCCTTATGACTTGGCGCATTGGTTTGAGGCATTAAGATCCTTTGGAATTCGCATCAATATAGCGCATTACTTCAAGAACTCAAAATCTTCTAAAAATCGCATTAGTTGAAGGCTTGATGGCACTTTAGTCAAGGCGCGTTGGATCATCAATTGAAAATCCTCATCTTGTTTTGTAATTGAAAGCGCCTTTTCATCACAATTTTGCGCCGCTTAGATGTCCCGTCGCATTAGATGAACCTTTTGAATCCTCTGGAAGAGTCGGGCGTTTTTCAGGGTCGTGAGGATAAAGGTATATTGAAAAATCTATTTAAGTATAAGTTGAGAATCTCTCAACTTATACTTTAAATATTTTTCAATATACCTTTCAGGATGTTTGAGACAGGGCTCGAATCCACCGGATTTAACATGCAAAATATAGAATTTGGAGGATTCACCAGATTTCAGACTTAGTCAATTTTTTCAGGATTTCAGGGTTTCAGGCTCCAGACTTAGTCTTTTCAGGGTCTCAAACATACATCCGGATGGGTCTCAATGTTCATTATCTGAATGGGATCTGATCAAGATTCTTCATCACTGCAAGTTCATCTGCCTCCTAATCATAAACCAAAGATCATAGAAGAGGAACTCATTATTGGATCGTCAGAGGAAGATAACTCAGGATATCATCAAAAAATTTCATTGAAAGCGCAGAGCTCCAAGATAAAAAGGGGGGTCCCTATTCCTAATGGGGTGATGTGTGATTCGGTCACAACATCTAAGGTACTTCAATTACTTCATGCTGATATTTGTGGCCCTATGAGTACATCTTCAGTTACTGGTTGCAAATATTTCTTGCTTATTGTTGATGATTTTAGTAGAAAGATGTGGGTGTACTTTCTCAAACAAAAATCAGATGTATTTAGTATCTTTCAGAAGTTTAAGTCCTTGGTTGAAAAAGAGTCTGGTTGTAGCATCATCACTCTTAGGACAGATAATGGTGGGGAATTTTGTTCTGCTGCATTCTCTGACTTCTGTGATACCCATGGCATCAAACGCCAGTTGACTACACCCTACACTCCGCAGCAAAACAGTGTTGTTGAGCGTCGCAATCGTACGGTTGTTGAGATGGCTCGTTCTATGTTACAGCACCGGAGTGTTCCTAATAAGTATTGGGCAGAAGCAGTTTTTACTGCCGTCTATCTCCTTAATCGCTCTCCTACTCAGGCTGTTAAGGGGAAGATTCCAGAAGAGGTTTGGTCTGGTCACAAGCCCAGGATCAGCCACCTGAAGGTTTTTGGCTCTCTTGCATATGTTTGGGTTCCAGATGCTCAGCGCTCGAAGTTGGAATCCAAGAGTCAGAAGCTCATGATGACAGGGTACAGTGACAACCATAAGGCCTACAGACTGATAGATATTGACACTGATTGTCTTATCTTCAGCCGCGATGTTGTCTTTGATGAAGATAGAGGACCTTTTCAGTCTTCTTCTTCTGAGCAGTGTTCTGAGGATCAGCCTCACAGTGTTCTTCTTCCACTAGGTCCACCTGATGGGAGGGATGATGCAGAATCTATTTCTGATGCTGCACTTCCTGAGTTTCCTCCGGAAAATAATCCTTTTCCTGCTACTCCTGTTGCTGATCCTGAACCTCTTTCAGCTCCTCCAGATGTTAGCACTTCTACTCTCTGGCCTAAATGGTATGCTAAAACCATTAGTGATCTCCGGGATGGTGAGCTCATTGAGAGTAGAACTTCCAGAAATAAGAGCAAACAATAGGCTACAGTCGATTTTGCTCTCATGGCTAACATTAATAGTGTTTTTGAGCCTCAGACATACACAGAGGCTAAAGGTATACCTGAGTGGGAACAGGCTATGGAAGCTGAATTCCAGAGTCTTCAGAAGAATCACACTTGGGCACTTTCTGATCTTCCTCCAGGGAAGAAACCCATTAGCTGCAAATGGGTGTACAAGGTGAAATACAAAGCTGACGGCACTCTCGACAAGTATAAGGCTCGTCTTGTTGCTCGTGGGTTCTCACAGACGGTAGGCATTGACTATGAGGAGACATTTGCTCCTACAGCCAAAATGAGTACCATCCGGCTTGTTCTTGCCTTAGCAGCTCAGTTTGGTTGGAAAGTCCATCAGATGGATGTTAAGAGTGCTTTTCTGAATGGTGACTTGCAGGAAGAAGTCTACATGACGCAACCTCCAGGCTTTAAGGTTGCTGGTCAAGAACACAAGGTCTGTAGACTCGTCAAAGCTCTCTATGGTCTAAAACAAGCCCCTCGGGCTTGGTACATGAAAATAGATAAGTACCTGACAGATCATGGTTTTCAGCGAAGTCCATTTGATTCAAATCTGTATATCAAACTTTCTGGCGATGATATATTGCTTTGGGTTGTCTATGTGGATGACTTAATCATTACTGGCAGTTCCGCACATTTGATTGCTGAGATCAAACAGGATTTGTGCCGTACTTTTGATATGACAGATTTGGGCTTGTTGCATTATTGCCTAGGAGTTGAGGTTTGGCAGACTGTACACAGTATCTTTCTTTCTCAGTCCAAGTATGCTCGCAGCCTCCTGGACAGGTTCAGAATGCAGGATTGCAAACCTGCCTCTACTCCTATGGAACCCGGGCTTAAATTGTCAGCCCAGTCCACCGCGTCAGTGGTAGATGAATCTTTGTTCAGGCAACTAGTAGGCAGCCTCATTTATCTTACTGCTACTAGACCTGACATTAGTTTTGCAGTGAGCTACATATCACGCTTCATGACAGCCCCCAAGGCTGATCATTGGACAGCAGCGAAGCGTGTGTTGCGTTATGTGAGTGGCACTCCTGATTATGGACTTCTGTACACTCGGAGTTCTGATCCTATACTCAGAGGTTACACAGATTCCGACTGGGCAGGTTCTGTTGATGACTGTAAGTCTACAGCTGGGTATGTGTTTAGTTTGGGATCTGGTGCTGTCACACGGACTAGTAAGAAGCAACAGGCAGTGGCTCTCTCCTCGACATAAGCAGAGTATCGGGGAGCAGTTAAAGCAGGTTGTGAGGCAGTTTGGCTTCGACGGATGCTTGCGGATATGCATGTTCCTCAGGCAGGTCCGACTCCCTTGTTCTGTGATAATCAGGGAGTGCTCAAACTGGCCAAGAATCCGGTCTTCCATGAACGAACCAAGCATGTGGAAACTCATTGTCATTACATACGACAGCTGGTTGAAGACGGATCCATTCAGTTGCTGTATGTTCCTACCTCGGAGCAGCCGGCAGATATCTTCACCAAGCCCCTTGGTGCTGATAAATTTGTACACTTCAGGGGGTCTATAGGTGTTGTTGATAGATTGAGCATTAAGGGAGGGTATTAGTATTTTTTCTATGTCGGCCTGATTGTTTCTATGTCGCCTGATTTTGTTAATGCTAATCTATGTCGGCCGTTTTCTATTTTGAGAAAACTTGCCTCTTGTATTTTGTATATATTGAGCTTTTTTGCTCATTTGTAAATATCAATTACAACCAATTCATTCTACAATTTCAAACTCTTTAAACATCAATTATGGAAGGCTTTTGAAGTTTGCTTCAAAGTTCAAATATCTTTGTCAAAAACGAAAGATTTCAAGTTGATGATTGATAATGGGAATCAGCCAAAAAAAAAACTGGGATTGCATTGTCTCGATGACAAAGATAAAGGAGATTTATTTCCTAGCACTAAAATTTTAGTGAATTCCATTTCTTCATACTTGATAGTCCCTAGACATGATAATGGACAGGTGTGGAATTGTTAAATTTGGGGAAGCAATATGTAATGTCTCCTTCCAAATCTATTTAAGTTTGGGAATGTTTAGGTCACTTTCCTACTTTGAGTGGGATTTTGGAGTTTCTCATACTAGCATACCTTTCCTTCATTCCTCACGCCCCTGCTTTCCCAATCCTTTGTCTTTTGCAGAATTTCGGGTTTCCCTTTCCCTCATTTTGATCATAATGGGTATGTCGTATCCCCAATCCCCACCAGTATTGGTTATGTCAAAACTTTGACCCCCATTCCTTCTTGCATCAGGTATTGCCAACTCCCGATCCCTACTCCTTCAGCATCGAGTATCTCTGAAGCCCAATCTTCGTTGCCTCTCCGCTCTACCTATCCGGGCTTGCGGACCTTTGCATACCCTTGCACCTTGGCATCCTGGACACTCAGAGACATAATGATGGGATACCAAATGGAGATATTTTAGAGGGGCATCTCGATTTCTAATTCCTCAATCCCACTTACCTTTGCATCCTTTTGGTACGCATTTCTACAAACCCCTGCCTTCTAGCACGTGCTTTCTCTTTCACGGAACCCCACTGTTCGCATGAAGTACTTAACCCACTGCCACGACTGACTAGGGACACCATTAATGGGCTCAAATTTGAATGTGATAAAATGGCAGGAAACTTTGGCCCACACTAGGTCTTCAACCTATATATAAGGCAGGCTACTTCATCAGTTTGGATCATCATTGGACATCATATCAACAAACCCAAGTTGCAAAGTCAAGCACTTGTGTTCACCTATTGGATATGAGGATGAAAACCCTTAGGTTCTAGATATCATTGGACGAAACCCCATTGGTTCCTTGGAGTTTGAAGGACAAAACTCCTTTGGATTCTTGAGGGCAACTTCACATGGAGGTTGCATCTGCACTTCAAGCTTAGTGATTTTCAGTGTTTGGGCATTTCAGCATTTTGAATATGTTTGTGATAATTGTAATCTTTGTTATCAGCAAACAATTGAAGCAAAAAATCGTGTAATCATTGAATGGACTATTTGAATGAAATACTCTGTTCCAACTAGTTTATATATGTGGATCTGTTTATTTTATGTGAGCATTTCGGATCTAAGTATTTTGTGTGAATGTTTTTGGTTGATTTTCATTGCAGTATTCTAGATTTGAGCTTTATATGAATATTTTAGCTAAGGGTCATTATAGTGGTATTGGAGCTTTGATCTTGCTAGCCTGTGGGGTGAATCATGGGAGGATTCTATGAATAACAGATAAAAGGAAGCAATGTAGATCATTATCTTGATTAAATAATGCCAGTGTAGAAGTGCTATGATAAATTGAATAGGATACTGGAACAGAGGTTTTAGAAAGAGGAGATTGACAGAATCTTTGAGGAATATCAAAGAAGATTTGATGCTTTCAAAGCCACACTAACTTTTGACCAGTATTGGAAGCAAAAGCGACCAATAGGACTACATAAGAGAGTTGATGCAAAAAGAAGGGGAGAAGTGGACAACTCTCCATATTAAATATAGAGCACATTGTGAAGGGTTTCAAGTCGATATCTCTTTCATAGATTTTTGCATTTTCAAACAGGGAAAAAACCTACTAAAGCCATGTTCTAGGAGAAAGAAGAAGGACCAAAACATAAGCCGCAGCAAGCCCTAGAGAAACAAATCATTGAGCAGGAGTTAGAGAAAATTCCCAAGTAGAAGGGAGAAAGGATTGAACTAGAGGTGCAACAAGCTATAGAGGAGTGGAAGGAGTTGGCATTGCAAGTTGAAGGTAAAGATTCCTTAATTGAAAAAGACATTCCAGTGATCATTAATGAGTCAACACAACTGGAAAATATTTGTCTTAATGAAGTTAGTGAGAAATCTACATTATGTTGAATGTGAGGATTCCATACATGAAATAGAGGTTCCAATGACTTCTCATGGTGTTCAAGAAACACATGTTGAGCTTTCAATAAAAGATGGAATCATTGCCATGTGAGAATGGTTTACAAGTTGGTGGGCATGAATCTATGAAGAATGCTTTAGTTGATTCTTGTTCCATTAATGGATATCATTTTGAGAATGGCAGTGTTGTTGTAAATCTTTCAGAAATGTCCAAATCAGCAAAAGAAGGTAAACACTTGCCTCCTTGATTACAACTCTAGGACTGAGGAGAATAACAGTAGTAAAGAGTTATTGCATCAGTCTCATTCCATATCATTACATAGTTCTTGTCATCATGAAAAGCATTCTAATAGTGATGCAAAAAATGGCACAGGTATCCTTTCTCTCAAGTCTAAGATTGCTCATGCAAGATTGTGTGGGATCCTGGTGTGATAACTAAAGAGTATGTTGAGAGACACATGAGGGCTGAAAATTTTGATGGTCTCAATATCACTGTTGCTGATACATTCCTCATTCCATGCATTTGGATAAGCAAACAACTTAATGTATCCATGGATGAGTTTGAGAAACATAATTTCACGGAGCTAAAGTTTAGATCTGAAGGAAAAGATGTGGAGCTTAGAAGTATCTCTAATGGATTGCCTAGAGTAGTCATAGTTAAGAGGACTTTTGGCAAGGGTCAAGCTGGTGGGGCAATAATTTGCTTAGTAATATAGGACGTGCATGCCGAATCATTTTTTGGTAAGTAACATAGTCATCATTCTGATATTCAGACTTATCTAGATTAGCATAGCATGGTGTTCAATAATATGTCTCTTGGATTGGCAATCAATAGAGGATCCCAATGCATCATGGAGTTGCAACTGGGCTCTAAGCATTTCATGATCATTCCTTACATGGGAATATATAAAGAGGAATTGGAGAAGGTTATGAAGGAGTTTTTTAAAATGGGCCACATCAGCTCTAGCCCATTTGATTCATTAGGGATCCTTGAGAAGGATGAAGATGGCACTATGGGGATGTGCATCAACTACCAAGCATTGCACCAAAAGATTAAAATATACATGTCCTAGGATCGATGAGTTCATTGTTGAGTTGGAGGGTAGTTTACTACTCAAAGAGTGATTTGAGATCAAACTACCATCAGATCCATATGTAGAATGAGGATGTGCACAAGATAGCATTCGGATGTCACTTGGGGCACTTTTGAGTTCTTAGCCATACCATTGGGTTTGACTAATGCACTGTCCACTTCCAAATCTACAAGGAATTAGGTATCCAATGGACAAATAAGCAAAAATAACTTGATATCTTTGGATGATATGTTTATATGTAGCAAAACATGGAAGGTTCATATGTGGCACCTAGATTTAATCTTTGAAATTCTAGAGCAGCATGCTCTATTGATAAAAGAATCTTAGTGTGAGTTTGGGTCACAAAAGTAATATACTTAGGCCATGTATCTAGTGCTCAAGGCATGAAGATGGATCAACAAAAGATTCAGGACTTTTTGAATTGGCCATCCCCTACTACACTAACAAAGTTGAGAGGACTTATTGGTCTATGCATCTACTGCAGAAGGTTTGTTTAGGGTTTTTCATATCTAGCAACACCCCTAACCAACATGATGAAGAAAGGAGCTTTTGCGTGGACATATGCAACATAGGAAGCAAATGATAAACTTAAGTAGGTAAACAACCCATGGCTTGCATTTGTCATTCCAAATTTCTCATAACCTTTTGTTGCATAATATGGTCTTTCAAGAGAGGGAATTGGAGTTGCTATTATGCAAAAGGGGCACCCCAAACCAATGGAGAACTGAAAGTTGAAAGATTCAGAGAAGGGTTTCTCTATTTATGACAGGGAGATTCTGACCATCTTGCATGTGTTGGCAAAGTTCAGACAATATTTGGTTTGTGGGAGTTGTGTGCTTTAAGTTATTCTTGGGACAACATGCCTTGCATGATCAACAACAAAAGTGGGATGTCAAGTGTATGATAGTAGATGGTCACATTTTGCTTAAGTACAAAGTCTCATTAGTGCCTAAATCTAAGATGAAATAGTATATTTTGAAAGTGTTGCATGTTACAGTCATGGTAGGGCAGCCTGGATCCTTAAAGACTAGCAGGCAAATAAAGGAGAGATTCTCTTGGGAAACCTTTAACGAGGATGATCTCAAACACAATAGTGAGTACAACACCTATCATTATAATGAAGGAGAGCATGTCTTTCTTGCAAGTTTGTTTCAACCATCGCTTATCCCTGAGCAAGATTGGGAGAGTGTGTTCATGGACTTCATCACGAGAATCCCCAAATTTATGATAAAGCTTGCAGTCATGTTGTTGTGGATAGGTTGAAACAGGATAGCAGATCTTTTAGTCCTTTTTAGGAGGAGTTGTTTTGCCCATTTAGTACCAGGCCCACTTCCAACTTTAGTCACTACACACAAATAGGTGGATAGGTAGAGTCAGAGAGTAGGAGGATGGAAGGAGACTTGAGAGACTATGTCACATGTCAACGAGCAGCATGGATCAAAAGGTTGCACCTTGGAGATTGCTACCATAATGCCACTCATCATATGCTCCTTAATGCCATCAGGGTTACAAGGGTGAAGAACTCAGGAGACGCTGCCACCACAAAGTATCTAGTTCATTGGAAGAACTTGCCTATAGAAGATACCATTTGAGAAGAATTAGAAGACCTGGAGCAGCTGAATTTGCAATTGTTTGAGGACGAGCAATTTTGTTTCAACCATCGCTTATCCCTGAGCAAGATTGGGAGAGTGTGTTCATGGACTTAATCACGAGAATCCCCAAATTTATGATAAAGCTTGCAGTCATGTTGTTGTGGATAGGTTGAAACAGGATAGCAGATCTTTTAGTCCTTTTTAGGAGGAGTTGTTTTGCCCATTTAGTACCAAGCCCACTTCCAACATTAGTCACTACACACAAATAGGTGGATAGGTAGAGTCAGAGAGTAGGAGGATGGAAGGAGACTTGACAGACTATATCTGTCAACGAGCAGCATGGATCAAAAGGTTGCACCTTGGAGATTGCTACCATAATGCCACTCATCATATGCTCCTTAATGCCATCAGGGTTACAAGGGTGAAGAAGTCAGGAGACGCTGCCACCACAAAGTATCTAGTTCATTGGAAGAACTTGCCTATAGAAGATACCATTTGAGAAGAATTAGAAGACCTGGAGTAGCTGAATTTGCAATTGTTTGAGGACGAGCAATTTTAGGAAGGGCTGATTTGTAATGTCTTCTTCTAATTTATTTAAGTTTGGAAATGTTTGGGTCACTTTCATGCTTTCAGCGGGATTTTGGAGTTTCTCATATTGCCATACCTTTCCTTCGTTCCCCGTGCCCCCACTTTCCCAATCCTTTCTCTTCTAGGGATTTTTAGGTTTTCCTTTCCTTCATTATGATGGTAACGGGTATGCCGTATCCCTGGTCCCTGCCGGTATCGATTATGCCAAAACTTCGACCTCCG
Source organism: Cunninghamia lanceolata (assembly GCA_027924645.1). Taxonomy (NCBI): domain Eukaryota; kingdom Viridiplantae; phylum Streptophyta; class Pinopsida; order Cupressales; family Cupressaceae; genus Cunninghamia; species Cunninghamia lanceolata. The sequence continues at coordinate 2,197,321 of BSBN01001122.1, forward strand.
CTCCTTCCTGCATCGAGTATCCACAACCTCCAATCTCTGCTCCCTTCAGCATTGGGTATCTTTGAAGCTTCAACAACATGAAATCCTTGAGCACCTTTTGATCACCAAGATCCTGATGTGGGGAGGGTGAGAGCATATGGTAAAAAGGGTTAGAATAATATTGTTAGGGGAGCTTGTTGGTGGCAAGCTGCACAACTTAATATTGCACTATTACAGAATCCAGAAATGAAGATAAGTTTATACTGATGGCAAGCCTTCTAGATTAAATACAACTTTGAATCTGGTGGAGAACTGTCCAGATTATTGTTAGTCTCAAATGGTTGAAAATGAAATAAATCTGCTAGTGTTGTGGTAGCATAACCTTCCAGGCTTAGATAAATCTATACTAACTGGTGGTATACCATCCAGTTTAATTCAAATAGCAGTTAAGCATGTAAACTAGAATCAAATATAAGCTGGGGGCATAGCCTTCGAAGCTTGTAGACTAATCTAGATTGGTGGAGAACTGACCAATGCTTTACAATCAATATTATTGCAAATAAGTAGATATAACTGATATTAGCAGCAGCAACTTCTCTGAAAATTATTAATATCAGCAATTTATCAACTACAACAGCAAGGATTAGTCTGAAAAATCAGAAATATGAAATGCTATCAATGCCAAGTTGTACAACCGGTCAAAGATAGATTAGAAACAATAAAACAAACTCTGAACTGAACTGAAATTTGATGATTGGTGGCTACCTGCAGATCTGTACAGTCCAACTATAGCATAGTACAACATCCCACACACCTCTACACATTGTTGCAACTCCTTCCCAATCAGTAGGACAGCCAATGAAAACTGTATGGCTGGACTGGAGCTGAAAAATTATGTCTAAAGTCTAAACAGGCTGCAACTCCTAAAAGTTGCCCAAAGTGTAATGTCCCCAATTAAGTATTTTTGCAATATTCTGAATTTTTGTATTTTTTTGAATTTTGAAAACTAAAATCAATTGGAACAACAATGCAAACAGTTGACTGGAAATAATTTTTAAACCTTTAAATGCAATGCCACAACCACACATGCCAAATCTGAATCAAATCTTATTAATTTCAGGTGCTGATACAAATCCTAGATGATCAAAATGTTCTCAGATCTTAATCAACCTCAATGCTCAAACCTGTAAATACTGATTTTATTTATTGAAATTGTTGGGTACAATTTACAAGATAAAAATAGTATTTTTGATGACCAATTACATTCATCAATATGCAGATCTGAATTTATTTTGTAAAAACCTGAATTGTATGGCCCTGTACTTGACTGTTACAGCTGGTAAATGGCTGATAGAGTGACTGTACGACTGGAGCAGGCTCCCAAAGAGGCAAATAAAATTATATTTTAATTCCCCTTGCTGTTGGTGCTAGTAGATAAGACCCTGGAGATGTTCCTCAGACTTGTATGGATGCCCAGAATGCTATTGTAGACCTGTATGGATGCTCAAAATGCTGTTGCAGACCTGTATGGATCCAATTAATGCTGGTATGGCTGGAATATAAGTGTTGTACTGACTGTATCCGAGTCTAGGTGACTGGAATAAAATGTCAAACTATCCTTACTGCTGGTGCTGACTGGAAAGATGTCAAAATGGATAATATTATACCCCTTTCAATGTTGTATGGACTCCTGGATGAGAGTTACAAATCTGGTAATGGCTAGCGCACCTCCCAAACAGCCACAAATGCTTCCCAAATTTATTCGCCCACCTTGCAAATGATTTTTGATTTTTTAAAATTTATTTTATGTTTTTTCCCAAGCGAGGCTAAAAATGATGTAAAAATTCTTCAATGATGCCAAACAACAATCCGCCTTTTAGAAAATCTCAAAAACTCCCGAATAATTATTTTCTTGCAAATATTGATCACCTTAAACCTCTGGAAAAGAGACCCAAGAGGGTTTTCATCCTCCTAGATCACAAATTGCAACCAAGTGTTTTCGTCCTTGGATGTCCTAGATTGAATAGACTACTTAAATCTAAAAATTGGATGCAAAAGGATAACTTGAATTAATGCTTAAATGAAGATAGGCGCCTCCTTGATATACCTTTTTCGAATTGGATCCTTGGATCTTAAATTTCCCTCCAAGTATTTAAAAATATTTTTTAAATTTAATTTAATTTAATTTTTATTTTAAGTATTTAGAATTTTTTTTTAAATTTTTAATTTATTTTAATACTAGTGTTTAGAAACATCTTTTATTTTAATTATAATAATATTATTAAGTTGTCTCTTAAAATTAGAAATTATCGTACCCAACTTAAATAATATTATTAATTATTTTAATCCAAAAAAGGGGACGTGATAGTCCGACCTTTCCAAAATTGCTTGCCCACAAGTAATTGCAAACCTAGACGATGAATCGTGTTGTAATGCCCATAGAGTTTGGATCCTGTACTTGTCAAATGAAACAACTTTTGCCAAAAAGCATCAAAGATACTCGGATGCTCAAATACCATCGTGGCAACACTATGAATCATATTATGCAATTCATGAACTTTGATCACCTCAAACAATTTGACCTCGAAGAGATGTGCATGATTCCCAACTACATAAATACAAGCCTCTAGGATTATATTTCCTCACCTTTGGCTTGGATCAGGCAATGTTAGTAACCAACTCACAACATGCTCCTCTTTGACATGATGATGAATGATGCTTTCTTCTCCTTGTTGGAGGATATCTTAAAGCTCCCACTAGACCAAAGGCTACCTTATGAATTTGTCACCACGTTTTTGCTGCACCACTCTAATCTCAAAATGAGCATGATGATGATTCCCTACAGCTCCAATTGCTGAAACCCTTCACAAGTAGCATGATATATGTTTTTTTTTCCAAAAAGCTGCAAATTGCTAGCTGAATATGACTAATAACAGCAGCCCAAAATCAGAAACCTTGAAAATCAATAGTATAAAAATGGTACAACAACTGCAATACTGAAAATCCCTTGCTAAAATCAGCAACATAGAAGCTGGAAACAACCATAAAATGACTAAAAATACTCTAATAGCAGCAACAAATTGAAAATCACTCATCCCAAGATTGAAAACACCTGTATGGTTGCAAATGGTGGAGTATAGTGGTTGGACATGATGAGGACAACAGCATCCCAGTTGAGATTTATGATGACAATGGTCCTTGTCATGTTTTTTTTGCAACATATTTGCAATATGCCATTACTCCTCTTCTCCATTATGCCCTTTTTGTCTTATTTTGCAAACATATTTAAGTGTGAAACCCCTCCACTAAGCTTATGGAAATCCTCTTGATACCCCTCAATGGTGCCAATTACTCACTCAATGGGAAAGATGTCTCCAACATAGCTTTTTCCTATCTCTTGATGAAATTCTCTACTCAATGGCCAAACATCAAACACCATACTATGCTGATTCAAAATAGATCAAATATCATCACAAAAAGGTATCTCACCTATGGATGAAGTTGTGGTTTTCATCAATTGATGATTCATCCTTGTGGCCATGATGACTCTTGGAGCTCCATCATTGATGCCGCGAAGCACTACTCCTTTTGATTTGAATTTCAGCTTCATAGTCTGATAATTTAGGGTGAATTCCCCAAGGGAATAAAGCCATTATACACCCAAAACCATGTTAGTTTCTCCCAATCCAACAACATAGAAATCATCATGCATCTTATGTTCTCCCAATGTGGTGTCGAGCTGATGTATCTTCTTAGTGTAAGGAATGGTGAAGCCATTTGCAACTATGACATTGAATCCTTTTAATCTTCTTTGTCTAATCCTCTCCTAGATACAAAGTCCTCATCTATGAAGTTATGGGTGGCTCCAGTATCAATCAATACTTCGATCTTTTGCCCATCCAAAACCCCACAGACACTGAATGGATGATACTTAGGTGCAATTGAAAGTGAATCAAGGGCGCCCTCTTGATTCTCTCTCTCTTCAACCTTTGGTTCAGGTTCCTCCTTTTTTGTCTCTTCATCTAGGAGTACCTCTATGTAATGTACCTGTCCACGGCCAAGGCATCAATGATCCGGTTCCCATGGTTCCTTGCAAGTAAAGCATAATTTCTTCGTTCTAAGCTCATTCTTTGTGGCTTCTTTGTTTATAATTTTTGGCATGTTTTGTGGAGGAGGGACTTACTTCTATAGTGGCTTCCTTTGCGATGCTGGAGATGGTGCCTTGCTCTTAGGAATCAAACTCTTTTAAGTTAGGTCTCTCCTGATCGCATCTGATAATGATGGTGGATCACAGGCCTTAACTAAACCCTTGAGAGGTTCGGTTAGACCCTCCACAAATAGCTCAATGAGCCTCTTCTCTGTCACATCTGGTACCATCAGCGATAACCTCTGAAATTTTGCCACATACTACTCTTGCCTCAACCATGCTAGCTCATTGAAATGAACCTTTGGATCCTTTCTATCAAACCTCTCTATCAACCATTGATTAAATTCTTCTAAGGGAGTGATGGAGCTATGCCCTTGTGTAACCATGCCGTGATACCACCACTTATGAGCCACACCTTCCAAATTTAAGGTAGCAAAATTAATTGGTTCCTTCTCATACATAGGGTTCAATGAAAATTATTTATCCAACTTTTGCAACCATGCCCTAGTTGAACAATTGTTTGATCCATCATATGTAGGTATGGTGATCTTACTCAATCGATGCTTTATGTCTTTTCGGGGCTGCTCATGATGATATCTTCTTCTTCTTCTATGCCCATTCTTTGTTTTCATCTCATAGTACTCAATGAAAGACATGTCATGACAGATTACTGGATTTAGAGCACTGTACTCTGCATGATACCTTGCCATTTCATCTTCCGGGCGAGGTGGTAATTATATCTCCTCGAATGGGTCTTCTTCTTCCCCTTGCAAAAATTTGGCTCGGAAAATCTTCGTGTAAGGGTTAATTGAAACCCTATTATTGGCTGAATTGCTCCTTTCTGCCACATTTGGATTTGGTCTAAATGTATTCAATTTCTGATTTATTAACCTCAAGATCCAAGCTATTTTTGCCATGGACTCTCTCATGGAGGACTGGAACTCTCTAGCCAACTTCTTGTTTCCATGGCTAATGACATCTTGAAGATTTTCCTCTTCACCACAGTCACTCATGGTTCCTTCTTTCCTTTTCTCTCTTTTTTGATATCTGATCTCTCTATCACTCCCTTGCATGAATTTATATCTGCATCAAAGAATTAACTTCCCAAAACAGGCTAGCAAGATCGCTTGCTCTAATACTACTGTAATGTCCCCAATTAAGTATTTTTTTGCAATATATATACATTGACACTTTTGCACCTAGACCCTAACTTACACCTAATGACTCAAACCAGACTCCAACACATATGAAATGGTCTTAGAAGACCTTATTATATGTAAACAACTCAAACAAAAACAAAACATCAACTTTTGACCCCCGTTGGGGCATGAAGCCCTGTGGGTGCCCCTGCACCAGCGCTTGGGTGCTAAATTTTCCTCCAAGTATTTAAAAATACTTTTATTTAATTTTATTTTTATTTGAAGTATTAAGGAATACTTTTATAATTTTTAATTATTTTTAATTTAAATTTTATTTTAATACTAGTGTTTAAAAACATTTTTTATTTTAATTATAATAATATTATTAAGTTGCCCCGTAAAATTAGAAATTATCAGTTCCAACCTAAATAATATTATTAATTATTTTAATCCAAAAAAGGGGACATGACACAAGCACCTTCCTTAAATGATGTACAACTTGTACATAGGCTGCAAACTGTACGACCTAGTGCAGAAAGTGTACGGCCAACAAAGTAAGGAATAGCCCCAGGAAATATGTACACCCAAAGTAGTGAAAGGTAGGACCTGCTATGGAAAGACTAACTCTTCTCCAAAGTAACTTGATATGATTTGCAAGCAAATGGCAATGATAAAATCTCCAAATTGAAATACAACCAAAACTCTGAAAATAATATTGCAACATATGAACTCCATGATAGACAAACTGAAAACCGCAAACACTTAGCACCATGGTAATCCTTGAATGGAATTACTCAAATGGCTAGGAGGGTTTTCATCATCGAAACTATCTTGTCAAAGGGTTTTCGTCCTTGAGCAGAAAGTTGAACAATTGTTTGAACTTAGAGAGAAAGGGTTTTGAATTCATAAAATTCGTAACCTTCTCCATTGCTCAAATCCTCTTTATATAGGCACTTTTGAGGGAATATAATATTATTTCTTATTTTCCTTTTCCTTTCAAAAAAGTGTCTAGAAAGTCCCATCACTTTTGGACCCCGTTCGTAATGATACTTTATGTCTCTCTTTTGAAAACAACCTTCAATCATCTCATAATATTGCTCTTCTAGTTCTGCTAATGACTGAAAAATTGCTTTGGCTGGAAAATCTTTATTTTTTCCTGGACAATTCGTAGCATAATGAGGGCCATTGCAGATCTGGCATCTAATATGAGAAGGTACCCTTTTGAGTTGAGATCTCTTTTTCAACACATGAAGAGGTGGTTGATTCCCTTTTATTTTGAAATTCTGTTTGGCTATAGGATGAAACTTATACTTTTTATAAGTTTCCCTAGTTGCTGCTCCACCTTTCCATGCATCATGCTTATTATAAGATTTATATCTCTTATTTTTCTTGAAGTGCTTATGAGATCTACACTTGTGACATCCACAATTTCCCGAAGAACTTTTATTAAATGTTTTACAACCCCAATCTTGAGGTATAGGAGTTGTCTTGCAATAACTTCTTAGATTACAAAATGCATTGTAATCATCCAAATTGCTTGATACACCTTTAAGCAAACATTGAGTTTTAAGTTTTTGCCATACTATGCATTTTATTTCTTGCAGAGAAAAATATCTATCTCTTTTTTGTTTTGCAATGAAGTTTTCTGCAAATTCTCCTATTCTGCAAGGTAGAGATGAAAGGAAATATGTCTTTGTAGAAACCATATTTTGAACTTTTGCTAGATATGCAAATTTTTCAAATACTAGGAAATATTCATGAAATATAACAAGATTGCATAATTTCATCTTATATAATATATTTCTGGCTTCTCTGGCTTTATTTTCTCTATCTATGCAGAATTCATCTATCGTGGCTAACTTTAGTTGCTCAAGTCCTGCATTAGCAATATCTTCTCGACCCATGTCATCTTCTGTTATTGATCGTTTTGGAGTTCTGGGTCCTTGTTTTGTTAGTTCTTCCCACCAGTATCTTAGTTTTCCTGAAAATAGTTTGAATGCATAATGAACCTTCTGGGGTTTAGTCCATGAAGCTCTATGTTCAAACACATTTTTGATATTGTCAAACTAGGTGCAAATAACATCATATGGATCTATTATTTTATCAGTTATTCAAAATATAGCCATTTGTTGAAGTAGGTCTCATTTGCTCAGGACCTGGATTTTCTTCTAAAGCATCTTCCATTTCTATATCAACTCCAGTTCTTCTAACTCAATTTCTAATTCTTCTTCAGTGTCTTTTTGTTGAGCAAAGATGGGTTTTGAAATTTCTTCAGTTATCCTTGCTTCTTTACACCGATCCTCTTTTTCTGACACAACTTTTATCTTGAATTGTTCAAATAATTCCTCAGTATTAAGATTGACAACCTTTGAGCTAGAAGCCTTTTCAGGTTTTGACTTTCTTTGTCTTGGCTTTATGTTTATTGGTGGAAGTGATTGAACTATTATACTTTTATCTTTTTCTTCATCAGAGTTGTCCTTTTCAGCTTGTGTGACTCTGATCTTTTTTACATAAGCTCTGACTCTTTCTAGTTTTCTTACTACAGATTCAAGTAGAGCATTATTTTCTGAGTTTTGAATTCATTCTCTTTTCTTTATTTTCTTGCTCTTCTTGGATTTGTCCAACAGAGACTTCAACCCTGTTCTGTGAACTCTGTATGTTATTTATTCTGGTATCAACCAGTCTATGATTATGAACCATATTAGAGAGTTTAGTGTATGAACTAGTGCTAAATGTTTCTATTCATTGCATCTGTTTGTGCATTTCATGAGTTACAGACAGATTATTAGAAACATCTATAGCAATATCATCTATATTTCCTAGGCTGAAGTTTGCCACCGGGCAATCCAATTTCTCTGTGCTTCTAAATTTTTTTGTTGTTTTCCTACTTGAACATGCAGCCTCGATTCATATCTACCTCATAATATAGAATCTTGGTTCAGGACAGTAAATGATTCTGGGGTTGGCCATCTACCTGGTTCATAGTTGACTATTTCCTCTGACTTACCAGATATACTCATTTGAAATTTTTTCTTCTTTTCTTGATCCTTCCGAGACAGATTTTCTCTTATCATGCCATATTTTTCTAGGCATTTGCCTTATGGTAGGTTCATTCTTTTTCTCATCCTCTTTAGGAGTTAAAGCCAATTTTAGACTGACTTGTCTTGCCAATGCATCCATTAATTCAGGGTTACTACTGAAATCTGAAATAGTTGCCATGGATGTTCTAGAATGATTAGGATTTACAGATAAGTTCCTTAATGTATTGGGTTGTGAAGGATTGAGTTATGATGAACTGGAACTAGACTGGCCTGGGTTACAGTTCATATAAGGCTTATTGAAGGTACTACTCTGGTCATTGAATAGCTTCTAGTTGGCTGGGCCAAACTTCTTCTCTGTGGTTCTTCTTCAGGGATTTGCTCTTGTAATGTCTGCTCAGGTTCTGTAAGCAGATCCATAGTAGAAACTCTCCTTCTCTTGAGTCTAGGAAGAGGAGATAGCATTGGAGATCTGGGGAATTTTAGATCCCTGAACCTAGGACCTTTCAAGTTAATTAATTGTTCTATTATTGGGAATCTAATATGAAAATTACCATGTTCAATCTGTCTCCCATAGTCTAGAAGAGAAGAATTTCCTTGAGGATATGACACTCCAGTGGGAAAGTTTGTAGAGGGAAAAATTGTATTTAGCAGTTTGTACCATAGTTACGAGACTTGAACTTGGCGCGGACTCGGCGAGAGCCACTCTGCTCGGGACTCGAAACTCAGCGCCCAGACTCGACACAGACTCAACAAAGTGAAAAACCCAAGAAATTTAGAGATTTTTAAGGATTTAAAATTTGTTTCATGCACCCTTTATTAAATAGACCTTAAAGACACAATAACATCATCAAATAGAAGCTAATTTGTTCACATACACAAGTATACATTGATCACATAAGTATAAACGCAAATTGTAGCTGAGCTGCTGAAGGAAATAGCACACTTAGATATATAAATATAGTCAAATGTATACAAAACTTATGGAATATGAAATCCATGACATCAAATGTTCCAAACAAATATGAAATATCAAAACAATAACTAGAAGCCTATGGCTTAGAGGAGCCTGCATCCTTCGCCTTCCTACGAAGGCATAAATGGTAGGTCTTCAATGACGCAGCAACCATAATCTCTGCCTGTGACTCCATGCCACCCTCACCAACATCAGCTGTGCCTGTGTCTGCTCGTTGTCTATCCTCCTCCTCTGCCATGGCTATAGCCTCAGCCTCTCTATCTGCTTGGTCGACCCAATCAAGGTCCTCGTCACTAAAGACAAGATCTGTAGCCTCAATGATCCACTCAGATTGTGGATCGACCTCCTCTAGCGTGATTGAGGTGGAGTCATGGTCAAAACTCTGTCTATGTTTTAGTCGAAGGTTGTAATGAACATACACTAGATCATTCAACCTCTCCACAGACAATCTATTGCGCCTCTTGGAGTGTATGTGCTCAAACATACTCCAATTGCGCTCACAACTTGAAGCACTGCATGGCTGGCTCAATATGCAAATGGCAATCCTTTGAAGGTTTGGAGTTTTAGCACCAAATATTTGCCACCATCTATCTGAGATGAGAAAAAGAAAAAAAAATCAATCTCATTTCCAATTTTAAGTCTCAAGTTTCAACATTTAATAATAATATAAAAAGAGGAAAATTATGCCCTTAAATATATTTTTACCTGGCTGCAATGTCGTCCTACTGTCTTTGCACATTTGACGAGAAAAGAGGTCTCCTTGTGCATCAATAAAGGCCTCTATCTCATGGACTATCTGTGTAGTAACTGCAGGCACCATCCGCTCTATCATTGAGTAGAGCCCACCAAGAACCTCATCATCCGCCTTGAAATCAAGGCGGATTTGGAATGCCGGATTTAGGAAATAAGCTGTTGCATGAAGGGGCTTGTGGAGCTGGTGGTGCCATCACCTATCAATGATCTCCCAAATGGGAGGATACTTACCCTCAACTCCCCCATAGATGGATCTAATGGCCTTCTTGGCCTTATCCATGCCCTCATAGATGTAGCCCATTGCGGGCTTCTCCCCATCAACAACACGTAGGAGAACTACCAAGGGCTCGGTGAAGTGCAAATATTGTGAAACATTAACTTAACATAAGTAAGTGTGAATAAAAATAAACTATAAAGTTAAACAAATAAAAGAAAAATATGAATAAAAATTAAAAGTAAAACATAATGTAGAATACTAGAATTAAATTTTACGGTTACCTTCACAATCTCTGCAGTAGGTGTCCAAAAACCTGGCTCATCATAAATGTAACTTGCCACTTCAATGCTTGCGGTGGAAGAAGCATAGGATGAGGAAGTCCAATCCTTAGCAACAAACATACGTCTCAAAGCTCCCTTTGACCGAATCAAGGATTGTAGTGTGATGAAATTTTTAGCAAATCTGGTGATGCCAGGACGAGCCAACTCCCTCACCACCGTGTATTGCCTCATTAGGCTAAGGACTCATGTGTGATTGTATATAAATTTGCAAATATTTTTGGCTCTATCCACACATGTTTTGATCCATGGAAGCTTGCCAAGATCCTCCAATATGAGGTCAAGGCAATGGGCGGCACATGGAGTCCAAAATATTGTTGGGTGCCTCTCCATCATTAGTCTACCTGCAACAACATAATTTGCTGCATTATCGGTCACCACTTGAACCACATTCTCCTCACCCACCTCAAATATGACTTCCTCTATAGCCTCACAAAGGCACGTGGCATTTTTTACATGCGCTGAAGCATCAATTGACTTGATGAACATGGTGCCACCTGAAAAAAAGAAGCAAAATCAATGGTTCAATAAATTATAAAACATAATTTAAAAATATTAATCGTTAAATCAAATTCAAATTTCAAATTATTCAATGCATTGAGGGAAGTACAATTACTTGCAGAGGAAACAAGAAAATTCAGCAGCGTCCTATTTCTTTTGTCGGTCCAACCATCGGTCATGATGGTGCAACCCTTTTTGCTCCATACCAAGCGTTGCTTCTCTATTTTGGCTTTTGCATCAGCCACCTTTTGTGTCAAAAGTGGGCCCTTTAAGTCATCTTCGGTAGGGCTTTTGAACCCTGCCCCACAAATAGTTATGGCATCAACCATATTTTGCCAAAAAAGAGGCCTAGCACATGTAAAATGGAGAGTTTAACTTTTAATTTGAATTCAACATACATCTAAAATTTATATATAAAAATTCATGAGACAAAGAATCAAACTATAAATTTTAAAACAATCAAACAGAAAAAAATTACCTGGCTGCATGGAATGGAATGGTGCAATAGTACCAAAAGTCTCCAATTGCTCGTCTAGCTGCATCATGTGCCTCCTTGTTCCAATCTATGCTCTCAAGCGACGGTTGGGAACCAGGAGTAGTGCGTGGCAAAAAAAATGAATCCAACCTAGATTTATGAACTCTAGGACCAATGCTAATACTCCCAATAGCACTAGCACTAGCTGCAACACTAGCACTAGTAGAAGCACTAGCACTAGCAGAAGCACTAGCACCAACATTAGCAGAAGCACTAGCACTAGGACGAAATGGAGGCTTGGAAGAAGCCCTTCCAACACCACCAATGCACGCCAACTCCTCCCTTTGCCTCTTTTTCAATTCTTTTTTCATTTCAAATGTTTCTAATTGTACTTGCACCTCATGAACAACCTCAATAGGTGCCTCATCGCATCCCAAAGCATCATGGACGGGTATGCGTGCAAGATGGTATTTCAATCTATTAATGCCTCCATGAAAAATTGTTTTGCAATAGAAACATTTTGCCTGTCCTTTTATTTGCTCGGGAAAAATTTCAGCATGTTTCCAAGTTGGGTCCTTCGATTTGGGTTTTAAGAGTTAGACATTGTGGAAAATATAAAATGAACTTGAAATCAAGGCTGCTGCAATAGCACATAAATACAAAAAAAATGAACATTTGTGAATTCATTTATAATAATTAAACTAATGCAAAAAAAAATGTAGCGTTTGTTTAAAAAAAAATGTAGGGTTTGTTGATTGTTCCAAAACAAAAGATAGGGTTTCTAAATTTGTTGAATGTTCAAAAAAATAATTAAGGTTTGTAACTTTGTTCTAAAAAGAATTGAAATTTTAGAAAACAATGCAATTTTTGCTAAAAAAACATAAAAAAAAGCAAATAAAATCAAGCTTACCTCTCTAATGAGACTTGAAATGAAATGCAAACTCCTTCCAATCGCTGGTAGAGAGCTCTCGATGCACCAACTCTGAGTATGAAGCTGCCCGAATGCGATTTGTTGATGGATTTTTCGTCTACCTCTTTGCTGTTTGCCCTACAATGCACTCTTATTTTTCCTCACAACTCTCTTTTCTCCTCCTATTTTGCCAACAAAATGAAATGAAGTTGCTTTTAGTGTAGTAGAGGCAATATAAGTAAAAAAAAATTCAAGTTTTGACTTTAGGTTTATGTTTTTTTTTTTAAACTTTTTCTTTTCCCTACGTTGGCCGAGTCTCACTAACGGGACTCGCTTGGAACCGGCGAGTCCGGCGAGTTTCTCAGCTGGGTCTGAGTCCGAGTCCCCAAGACTCGTTTGGGGTCACTCGGCTCGCGAGTTTCGTTTCTCTGGTTTGTACACGCTTCTACCACCTACAATTGCATATACTAATCTAGGGGCAAGATCAACAACTTGGATTTCTAATAACAGGCACAAAACATAACATATATGTTCATCTTCGAGGGAGATTGTAAAGTTTGGTTTGACACTACATATCCAATCTTGAGTTAATAAAGTGTCTAGAAAGTCCCATCACTTTTTGGACCTTGTTCCTAATGACACTTTAGGTCTCTCTTTTGAAAACAAGCTTTTTAATAATAAAACATAAGTTGCTTTTTTATAATGTGACATAATTACTTTTTGACAATCTAAGTTAAATTATTAGATTATTTCCCTTGCACCACCTCATTAGCCTACGGGAAAATTGAGAAAATAGGCTAAGGGTCTTCATTAGACTTATGCTTGAGAAGGGGACATGACAGCTTGATCCTCGCTCCCTCCAGCATCTGGTGTCTCCGAAGCCCGATCCCTATTGTCCCACTGCTTCTTTGCTTATCTTGGCCTGTGGATCTTTGCATACCCTCGCATCTTGGCATCCTTGCATCCTCGACCTTGGACACTTGGAGAACATAATGGTGACATACCAAATGGAGATATTTCAGAGTGGCATCCTAACTTTTGATTCCCCAATCCTGCTTACATGTGCATCCTTTTGGTACATGTTTCCTTGGACAACCGCCTTTTGGCATGCTCTTTCATGGAACCTCCCCGTTCGAACGAAGGACTTCACCCACGGCCACGACTGACGAGGAATGCCATCAATGGGCTCAATTTTGAATGTGATAAAATGGTGGGAAACTTTGGGCTCATGCTAGGTCTTCAACCTCTATATAAAGCAGACTACTTCATCGGTTTGGATCTTTGGATATCATCTCAACAAACCCAAGTTGCAGAGTTGAGCACTTGTGTTTACTTGTTGGACCTGAGGACAAAACCCTTAGGTTCTGAAGATTAGTGAACAAAATCCCTTTGGATTTGTAAGGGCAACTTCACACGGAGGTTGCATCTGCACTTCAAGCTTCGTGAATTTCAACATTTGGGTATTTCAGCATTTTGAATATATTTGTAATCATTGTAATCTTTGTTATCAGCAAACAATTGAAGCAGTAAATCTTGCAATCATTGAATGGACTATTTGAATGAAATACTTTATTCAAGCCAGTTTATATGTGCAGATGTGTTTATTTTATGTGGGCATTCGGATCTAAGTATTTTGTGTGAATGTTTTTGGTTGATTTTTATTGCAATATTCTAGATCTGAGCAAATTTATATGAATATTTTAGCTTAGGGTCATTACACAATACATTTAAGAAAAAACATAAACAATGAGAAAAATGTATGCAACAATGGCTTTGACCCCATCATTACAGGAAACCAAATAACTAATACAATGCAATGTCTTTTTGATCTTTCAAACCCCTATTTTGTGCACACCTTCAGAACTCTGAACCTTCTAGATAATGTAATTCCACTGTTTTGTTCTTGTGTCTAAAAATACTTACAGTCGTGCTTAAATACAACATAACCATCAATATGGGGGATTGATCATCCCAACACCCTCCCTATCGAATCACTCCAGAGATGTGTTGAACTTTGCTTTGTTATCATCAGTATTATTGAAGTTGCACTTATCAGAACAATTTATATCTACATGTGGAACTAGATAAATTCTGTACCATCTCCTGCCATTACTCTTTGTTAATATGATTTATCTCGACTCTGATGAGCCCGCAAATCTTGCATTAAAAGCAGTCCCTTTTCAGATGCCTAGCTTTCCTTCATTGTGGTACCTTGTAGTTTCTTTCCAAACTTATTTATTCTTTGCACTGTTCATCCCGTCCATTGTTCTGCCCTTCTTGTTGGAGTGACGCTGTTAGTGTTTCAAGCTAACTGTTTTTTCTAAACCTTTTTTGTAATATTCACTATCATTTTGATTGCTCTGAATGACTCTAGTAGATTGTTTGATGTCAAGGACACTATTTCCCTATTTCAACTTCTTCACCAACCATTATCCCCTCTAACTTTGTTGTATGATAAAGAGAATCAGAGATTGACCCTCTTACTCACTACCTTGAAATCAATTAAGTGATTTTTCATGCACCTTGCACTATCTGAATTTTTTGTCTCGTACAATGACTTCAATTTCTTTCAAGCCTGTCTAGCATAATCTTCATTCTTAATGATAAGTTGAAGACTAGTCAATAAGGTCTAGACTTCATCTTCTTTCATCTGTACTTAATGTTTGTCCAGGTCTTACCAGCATTTTCAAATCCTGTTACTGATGGATGGTTGTTACATTGATTATATAGGTTATAAGGAACGAAGCATTATTACTTCTGACCTTTCTGACTCGTGATGCCGAGGTATGTAAATGATTATGATTCACAAAATATAACCTAACATTTGATGCTAATGCCTTGCCAGTTTATTTGAGAATGTTGCATACTAGATTATATAGTTTAGTGCCATCTTTATGATCTTACACATTCAATTTTGGGTTGCTTACATAACAGGAAATTCAGAAGATAGTTGTTTTTGAAGGTGCTTTTGAGAAAATCTTCAACATCATCAAAGAGGAGGGTGGTTCTGATGGGGGGATTGTTGTGCAGGTATCTTTCTGATCCACAAGTTCTATAATTTAGGTTTAAGTGGTTGAATCAATCAATCAAGCAAAGTTGGTTTTCAGTATTTGGCGTTAGAGAGTACTCTTGGGCTTTCCAATGGTGATGTGTTTTAAGAATGTTTTTTGTTTTATATAGTTAAAGTAGAAGGGAAGACCTAGAAACTGGAAAGTGTTGTTGACCATCAGCACTGATTGTTCCCTCCCCAAAACTGGAAATGTATAATTAGAAAGAGAGGCCTAACTATGTTTGCTCAATGTTTTGTTACAGAAAAGTGAACAACATTTGAATAAAAAATCAAAAAGAAAAAAACTAATCTTATAGACAAGAACTCTGAAGTCTTCCAAGACCTACTGGTTAGCTTGCCTCCAAAATGAAGCATGGAGAACATAACTGAATTAGAATTGGAATCAGTTCCTGCTGACAAAACCCTACTGTTACTTCTTCTATCATAAAAGATAATTAGAGAGATTAGTTCAAGAAGTTTTTATATGTAGATTAATCATGCATCTAAGAGACTTGATGGTTGATGCTATCTTAGTCATTCTTATAAAAAAATTACAGCCTTACACCCTCTGTATTAATTTTGGATCATTCAAAAAGAATCAAGGTCAAAATGGAGAACAAGTTTTCAATTCTGACAGTTAACCAAATGTTGGTCAAACCACATGGAGGTAAGTTCTTCACAAACTTGAATTACATTCAGGATACTAACGGGTTTTTTCTGGCAAAGAAGATACACGCAAAACTGCTTCTATGCCTGTGAAGGTCTTAATTTGTTCAGTGTTTTGCCATTTTAGCTGACAAATGGTTCAACAACCTTTCAGCTACCTATCAAGACATTGAAGTTGTTTGCTTCTTCCTCCCTAAGTTCTGGCATTCTTTGATGACATATTTGTAGCATGTTGAGGATGATTTAAGCATTTGTATAAAGAATTTTATGCAATGGAATTCTATTGAAGTTTTGCATAGAAATTGAATATAGGGTTATATTATTTTATAGGAAAGCGTAAAGTTGATCTGGCAAAAATCAATTCAATCCAAGGGTGTTCCTTGATTATATTGAAGGCATGTCAAAAATTATGCCAAAACCAAGGTTACATATGGGTGCATGGGTATGAATGGCGAAGATACACAGCTCCTGGTGCAAACCATCAAAACACGGGTATGTTAGGTTAAGCAAGGTGTAACTCTCCAGAAATTGGGTACATGGAGTAACTAAAACTAAAAACAATCAAACTTAAAAGTTGACACAATATAAGATCATCATGAAAGGTGGTAAATATTAAATCAAATAGTCTATATCACATAGATATTATACGAGTCTAATACATCAATAAATGCTTTGAGCCAATTCCAATATCTTTCTTTGTTGGCTGTCAGAAAAATAGTTTTTTTGTTGTGAATAATTCAAAGAGAAGAATGTCAGTTGAGATAGAGTTAAATTAAAATGAATAAAACGTTAATAGATATTAGACAAATCTAAGGTTGTCATTTGAAATTTTTATGTATGTATATATATTTTATATCATCACGTTTATATGGCAAACTGAAAGTGTAAATGGAATTCAATTAGGCAATTTTTAAATAGGAAAAACACAACAAATTGTACCCTAAACCCTAAAATACAACAGTTGCTTTTTGGAAAAAAGTGAAAACAAATGAAAAAAGCAGGTTATTCAATTGTGCACAGTTTTTCACATTTTTTCAAATAACCCAGGTTACTGGTTCAAAGACATGCTGGTTTGACCTGGCACGCCCTGATTGCTGGGAATTGATTAAATGCAATTAATTGCATTTTTTTTCCATTTAATGCTTATATTATACATACATACATACATATGAACATGTATACGTACACATGTACGTGTGTGTGTGTGTGTAGATGAATGTGTATACATATATATATGTATATGTGTGTGTGTGTATATGTAGTATATGTATACGTAGGTGTACATGTACATACACACATATATGTATGTATGTATATATATCATAGTTACAAATTTTGGACATGACACAAACTTGGCAGATTGGTTTTTGATTTAGACTTTTGGACTAGTCACTCAAACTCAGCAAATTGAAAAAACGATGAATTATAGATTGCGCACATTTTTTCACATTTTTTCAAATAACCCAGGTTACTGGTTCAAAGACATGCTGGTTTGACCTGGCACGCCCTGATTGCTGGGAATTGATTAAATGCAATTAATTGCATTTTTTTTTCCATTTAATGCTTATATTATACATACATACATACATATGAACATGTATACGTACACATGTACGTGTGTGTGTGTGTGTGTAGAAGAATGTGTATACATATATATATGTATGTCTGTGTGTGTATATGTAGTATATGTATACGTAGGTGTACATGTACATACACACATATATGTATGTATGTATATATACCATAGTTACAAATTTTGGACATGACACAAACTTGGCAGATTGGTTTTTGATTTAGACTTTTGGACTAGTCACTCAAACTCAGCAAATTGAAAAAACGATGAAATATAGATGTTTTTTAAGGATTTAAAGCTTTTATTGTTCACTCTTTAGAAAATCAACTTTAAAGAAATAATAAATTAATCAATTAGAAGCTACTTTGATCACATACACAAATATACATCGATCAAATGAGTACAAAAGAGGATTTGAGCTAAAGGGAACAACATTTTTAAATATATAAATATTCTCAAGTGTTTTAGGTGTACAAAACTCATGGATTATGATATCCATGGCATCAAAAACAAAAATTAGAAGTGTAACTACATTTGAGAGGAGCTTGCATCACTTTGCCTAGCATCTCTAGCTCTATGGTGGGTCCTACACTTGTGTCTTAGATAGGTCCACAATGTTGATGTAACCATGATATCTGTATGTGTGTCAATGACAACAAAATCCAAGGTATTTGCTCATGCTTTCTCCTCCTCACCTATGGTGCTTATTTTTTCCTCAAGATCAACTCGATCAACTCATGCATGGTTATCTTCATTGAAGACAAGATCTTGAACCTTCGTGATCCAATTTGATTGTGGACAAACCTCCTATAATGTGATGGGGGATAAGTCAGAACCTAGAATTTACTTGTCATAGAGGCAAAGGTTGTAATGAACATAGACAAGATCATTCAACCTTTGCATTGACAATTTGTTGAACCTCTTGAAGTGTATGTGCTTAAACATAGTCCAATCTTGCTTGCATTTTGAAGTGTTGCATGGTTGGCTCAAGACAAGTATGGCAATCCTTTGAAGATTTGACACCTTAGCACCAAAACTCTCTCACCATGCATCTGAAATGAGAAAAAAAAATGAAAAGGAATCAATCTCTTTGTTCAACATTAACGTAAAAGATGTAAAAAAATTTAAACTTTAAATATGACTTTAATCAAGTTTTATTTGGCTACAAAGTCATCCAAGTTGCCTTACTAGATCTTGTGCCAAGAGGTCTCCTTGCTCAAAAGTTCTTAATTTTAGTGGTGATACTCGCTTTGCATCCATTTGCTTTATGATTGTGTTGAGTACATTCAAAACCTTCTCATTTGCCTTGGAGTTTGAGTGGAATTGGTATGTTGGATTCAAGAAATAAGCAACTGCATGTAGGGGCCTGTGAAGTTGATGGTTCAATTGCCGATCAATGATCTCCCATATAGGGTGATATTTATCAACCCCATCATAAATGGATCTAATGGTCTCCTCGGCTTTGTCCACGTGCTTATATAGTCCATTTTAGGCTTTGCCCTATTAACAACACAGAGGAGGAGTCAAGGACAACTAAAGGCTCTATGAATTGTTAAACAATAACACAAATAAGTAGCTAGATTGAAAAAAGTAACATAAATTTATAAACAAATAAAAATACTATAAATGATAAACTATTAAAATGAGCAAAAGTAAAATGAAATTAGAACTTACATCTATGATTTCCTATGCCTATCTAACATCCCTATTGATACTTTCACTTTCAACTTTCTTAAAAGGGGTCTTGGCTTTGCTATCCCCGACTTCCATGCCTCAGGTGGACTTTTTAATTGAAATCGAAAATGTAAGATCATTACATTAGGATTTGGCAAGATTGCATGGTTTCCTTGAGACATGCCAAACCCCCCAAAGTGTAACATTCCTAAAGTTGAGCTTAGTGCCTTTAAGCGATTAGTGAGAAATAATGACATCATCGTTATCAAAATTGACAAAGGGAATGCCATTGTAAACTTGAACAAACAAGACTATGACTCCAAAATGCTCAACCACCTTACCTAAATAGGGGAAGCTACAAAACCTTAGACCATAAACCTATTACCAAGATCATGAAGAACGTAAAAAATGCCATTTGCCAATTTTCTTTAGATGATAACACCAAGAAGTGGCTTATTTCGAACAAAGAGATAATCCCTTGCATTTATGGCGCTCCTAAAATTTACAAGGTTGGCATTCCTCTTAGACCTATTGTGGACACCATTAATTCCCTAACTTACAAGCTAGCTGACTACTTAGCTAAGTTAATCTCACTTCAAGTGGGTAGATCCAATTCCTTTAGTAAGGATTCTACACATTTTGTTGAGTTCATCAAGGGTAAAAGGATAGAAGATGGTTACATCTTGGTTAGCTTCGATGTTGTGTCTCTATTTACCAATGTCCCAGTTAATGACTCCATTGAAATCATTAGGTGTAAGACTAATGAGGAGATTGCTTCCCTTGTTGAGTTGAGCTTAAGGTCCACCTTTTTTTTACCTTCCAAGGAGTGGTCTATGAGCAAATAGATGGGGTTGCCATGGGGTCCCCTCTATCTCGTATTGTGGCTAACCTTTACATGGATCATTTTGAAGAGTTTGCCCTTGATTGTTTCCCCATTAAACTTAGAGGGTGGAAACACTATGTTGATGATACTGACATATGTTGGCCTTATGGCCTTGAAATATTAGATGAATTCCACCTTCACTTAAACAACATTGCTAATTGCATCAAGTTTATTAAATAACTTAAAATAATAACCAACTCCCCTTCTTGGATATCCTTTTCATTAGAAAAAGTGACGGTTCCTTAGCCCACTGAGTCTCTAAAAAAGTCATTGACACCAACCTCTACCTCCATGTATCCTTTCATCACGACCTTGCCCAAAAAGCTGGTGTCTTAAAAGACTCTAGCCACTACGGCTTTTCGTATTTGTGATGTGTAACACATTGACCAAGAGATTTTCCACCAAATGAAAGTTTTGAAATTGAATGGGTACAACAACAAACACATTGCTAGAATGTTGAGACAAACTGAAACTCATAGTAGTTCCAAACCAAAGGATGATGACAGTGTTCCATTTGCCACCCTTACATTGAAGGTATCTCCAAAAAGATCTTCAAAATCCTTCATAAAATGGGCTTGAAGTGTGCCTTCAAACCCTTTTCCTCTGTGAAAAGCATCATCCCTTCAACCAAAGATCCTAGAGACCTCCTCCTTAACTCATAAGATTGAATATTCGTGTTGGATGGCTTATATTGGTGAGGTTGGTCGTTCCATTAGCAATAGGAACAAGGAACATAGTGATGACATTAGGCATTTTTAGCATTTTAATTTGTCTCAAGACAACACAAAGCGAAACAACACAAGAGGATAAGCCTCTCTTCAAATTAGCAAGGGAAGTTCCCTAAGATCTAAAACTACTCCTAAAACCTAAAACTATGAACAAGTTTACAATTATGCACATTATACAAGATTATCATTTGGGGTTTGCATGAAAGGAAATGATTAAAAGTAAACTTGACCTATTTTATTGATCTTGAAGGTTGAGCACAAGACTTGAAAGGTAATTATCTCGCAAACGAGGTTTTTGATATATAAGATTTTCAAATAAACAAAGTAAACTAAAACATGAGTGCTTACTAATTGGCTGAAAGCAAAAACCAACTGATCCATGTCAACGAGAGGATTAAACAAAACTAATCTACCAAATGAAACCACAGTGCAAGATTTAAGTAAAGTAAACCATTAAAAAATACACAGAGTAACTTCCATGATGAAAGATAAGTGTTAATACAAAGCATAACACAACCCTTTACTATGACCCACTTAAAAAAACCTTAAACAAAATCACAATAACTCAGATCAAATGCTTAAATGACAATCTCTGCAACATAAGCTTGACTCCAACTATCATTGAGAGTTTATGTGCTCAAAACACTTATTTATAGGTTACAAAGAGTAGCTTTTAGGGATTTAAAAGTAATAATAAAATATCTCAAAATGTACCGTTTTAAAGCAAACCTATCCGCAGGCTGTAGGAAAAGCAGAAAGAAGATAGTTTTCAAACAAACTAATCTTAAAACAATTAATAAAACACAAATGGCCTAAAATAGGCTCTCATCCATTGCTTTGAAAGAAAACACCGGAAATAGTCACTATTGGATACAACCATTGCTACAAATAGAAGTTTTCAAATAATTGACCTTCAAAATTCTAGGGCAATTGGCGGATCTTTTGAAATATGGCAATCCTTGTGGAGCTTCAGAAACCCTAATCTGCTAACATCCCACATGACGATATGCCAATCCTTTGAATTAAAAACCCTATTTTGGGAGCCCTTTGATGCCTTGAATTTGATTGCTCTCCGTCTCGCTGATAAGTCAATCAATCTGATCTGATCGAACAATTGGACTCTTGTGTATGAATGCTATTAGAGGCATCACTCTGCAATGAGAACAAATGAGGACCTTTGCAAGATGGAACCTCAAAACACTTTGATTGAATTGTTCGTGGTGGCAAATCAGTGTTTGAAAGATGACCTCTTTTCTACTTGTCCTAGGGTTTTAAGATGTTAATTTTTATCAAAAAGGAAGACAACTGCTCGGAAGAGAGGAAAACTCAGTTTAGGAGTGCAAATATGTTAGGAAAAGAATTATGTTAATTATGCAAAATAAATATTTATCTGTGGTGCATCTTTAGTGATGTGTTTAGCCACATTAAATATTTATTTGGGTCCACTTGTAAAGTTGTATATAACATTGGTTAAATATTTTGTGTGGGAGATATAGGAAAATATTTATTTATTTGGGAAAAGGGAAAACTTAGTACCAAAAAGTAAATATGACAAATATTTAATTTTGGGGTCGATGGTTTTGTGCTCTCATGGTTTTGAGACACATGGTTTAGCCAATACAACAATTGAATTTGTGTGAGCTCGAGTTTATAAAAACAAGCACATGTTTAGTGGTTGAGGTTGTATTGAGCTCTCTTGTAGAGTGCATATGTGAAGCATGACATGAGATGTATGGCTTGTTTGGACACATGGAAGATGCATTGGAGGAGCTTGATATTTTAAAAGTATTCATGGAGACTCTATAAGTGTATTGTAATGTTTCATTGCTGAATAATGCATTGAGTGCGGATGTTTTTGGAGGCTAGGTTTTTTCCTCTTGAGGGTTTTCTCAGGGTATATCTTGTGTAATCTTGTGGTATGTCTTTGATTTTTGCATTATGGTTATTCTATAAGCTTGCATACATCATTTTCTCTCATAGGGTAATGTAGGAAATGCTTTGACCAACCTGGTCAGTTTCCTAACAAGTGGTATTAGAGCCATAGTTGTGGCTAAGGGAGGTGAGAATAACCTAGTTGTGTTTAATTTTTGTTTGACTAGATTTGATGCAAAGTTGAATCCATGGCAATGCTACAGAGATTTTAGACATTTCAAGGTAGAAGGTGTTTTGTGCAGGTTGTGTATTTGTAGATTTGGGGTTTGGGGTTTGCAGATTTGTGGTTATTATTGTTGATATGCTAAGTTACTGGGTTCTTTCTAGATGCTCACTATGCCCATATGGGTCCGGTTTGGGTTTTGGTACGGGGATGGGATGTCGGGGGTTTGTTCAGGGTTCTGCCCGGTCACCCTAGGTAGGACCTTGGGTGAACCCGGGCCAAACCCGGGAGAACCCAGGTGTGCTCTTGGGAGGGACGCCCAAAATCGCGTCAAAATAAAGTTTTTTTAACATTTTTAGAACCTTTTTTTAACTTAAAAAAACCCTACATGAGTCTATTTTGCCCTAAAAGTGAAATTTATAACATCTTTTGTCTCCATTAATCAAAACAAAAAGGGTAAAATTGCATTTTTTGCCTCCAAGCTGCCATTGTTGATTGTTGAAGGTTGCTACACTTTACTTCTAAGGTGAAGGCTATGGGAGTGAAAGAACTACACACCAATAGGAGAGAAAGAGTTGCAAGAAGAAGATTTATCTACCAAAGATAAGTGAATCTTCAAATTTTTTTTCAAGTTTTCATGAATTTTTTCAAGATTTTTCAATTTTTTTTCAAGTTTTTTAAAAATGTTTTAAATATATTTTGAAACCTTTTATACACAATATAGGTTATAATGTTGACTTTTAAAAAAAAAAGTTAATAGGGTTGTAAATTTGTAATTTTTGTTTTGTTTTGTTGTATTCATATAGAATGGTTGGTAGTACTAGTTCAGTTGCCCCACCTGTAGAGAGCTCATTTAAAATTGATGCAGCGTCACCTCTTTGGTGACATACAACCATGATTGAACAACTATCTGATGGTGGGGGTTATCGTTGGCGTTGTAACCAATGTCCGAATGAATATAAGAGCTCGTATAGTCGAGTCAAAGCTCACTTTTCACTATTCCCGGTTTGGGAATAAAAGTTTGTCCAGGGATGAATAAAAAAGGGTTGCCAAAGCAACAAATATTGGGATATATCAAGGAATAGGAGGGTGCTAACATGGTAAGTGATAGAGAAAAGGAAAGAGCACATCCTCTTTCCAAGAGAGGATCACAAAAACTTCCTAGTGGCTTAATAGAATTGGTTGGCCCACATCCTTTCATGCCATCATTTTTTGCAGAAGACAATACTCTTTCTTGTAAAAGAGGCCCATTGGAAAATGCCTTAAAGAATGAGGCAAGGGAGCTTGTAGATGAAAGCATTTCTCATTGCATTTATAGTAATGGGCTTCCTTTCAACCTTGTTAGATCACCATATTGGCAAGATATGGCGACTACAATTGTTAGGGCACCTACTGCTTACACTAGTCTTGGGTATGAAAAGTTGCGCACTACCTTATTGGGCAAGGAAAAAGATTCCATAGATGCATCATTGAGAGCAATCAAAGATACATGGCCCGAAATAGGAGTGTCCATTTCTGGTGGATGGAAGGATTGCAAAAACAAGCCTCTTATTAATGTCATTGTAGTGTCCCCTAAAGGGGCTATGTTTTTGAAGGCAGTTGATTGTGAGGGGCAAGTGAAGGATGCAAGCTTCATTGCCAATATCTTCATACAAGCCATTGAGATGGCGGGCCTTGAAAACATTGCCCAATTTGTAATGGACAATGCAAAAAATTGTAGCGTAGTTGGTTCAATAGTGGAGGGTACATATGGGCATATTTTTTGGACACATGTGCCGTCTACTCTCTCAACGTGATATTTAAAAGATTGGCACACTGATCGAGTGGGTCAAGGAAATCTACATGGAGGTCGAGGAGATTCAAATGTTTGTGACAAATCATCATATGTCACAAGCCATCTTTAGGACCTTCTCCAAATTGGAGTTGTTGAAGGTAATTTTATTTTTATTTTTTACTTTTAGCGTATTTGTTATTTTTAAATTTTTGCTAAGTTGCTACTTTTTAATTTTTTTTTTTTTTTTTTACACCATGTTAGGTGGTAGAAACATATTTCACATCACACACAATTGTCTTGAAACGACTTGTGAAGGTGTGAGAGGCATTGAACACCATGGTCATCAACACTATTTGGAGTGTATGGAGGCAATCATAGTAAGAGAGAGCCCAAAACATCAAAGCATTGATCCTAGATGATGAGTGGTGGGCTTGTCTGGAATATGTTTTGAGTTTCACTAAGCCCATCATGAGTATGATTAGGTATGCATATACGGATTGACCATGCTTGGGTGAAATTTATGATGGCATGGACTCCATGGTTGAAAAAATAATGATCATAATAGAAACCAAGGGGCATGACCCCACAGAAGCATTTTTCAAAAGAGTGCAAAGGATCATTGATGAGCGTTGGAACAAGATGACCACACCCTTGCATCTCTTAGCATTTGCTTTGTCTCCAAAGTATTATAGCAAGGAGATACTTTCCTTGTCGAGGAGAGTGGCACCATATAGAGGTAAAGAGGTTGTTGTTGGGTACAAGACTGCATTTAAAAGAATATTCCCAGATGAAGATATGCAGATTGTTGTCTCAAGTGAATTTGGCGAGTTCATATCTTCAAAGAATCAGGATGTTTGCGCTCATTGAGACAAGTACAAGAAAGATGTTCATGAATGGTGGTACCTACATGGCCAAGACTATTTTCACCTACAACCTCTTGCAATAAAAATTCTATCTCAAGTATGCATCATTTTATTTTTTAAATTTAACTTCCTCATTTTTCTTTCCCTACTATATATTATAATTCAAACTAATAATTTATGTTTTATAATTGTAAATGTTGTATGGTATGCAAGTTTAACATGTTGCAAGTTCTTCAACTAAGTGGAACTGGAGTACATATTCCTTTATCCACTCAGTTAAACGCAATCGATTGGGTGCAAAAAAAAGTTGAGGATTTGGTTTTTGTGCACTGCAACTTGCTTCTCTTGTCACATAAGAAACCTGATTACAAGGAGGGGATGACAAAGAATTGGGATCTAACTCCTGAGTGTGCTGATTTAGATGCTACTGTTACATAGCTTACTGAAGTCTCTATTGATGAGGCAATTTCTACACATGACACAAACATGGCTAGTGGGAGTGGTGTTCCAACTGATTGTGGTTCTAATGAATTTGAACCAAATGTTGACTTTGATGCTTTCGATGAAGAGCCATATGAATATTATTGAATATTGATTCCAACTTTCATTTTGCATTGACATTTGAGAAATCATTGAATTATGAATTTCGATTCATGAGTATTTTGAATTTTTCTTATTGCAAGTTATGAGTTATTTAGATATTTTGTTTATTCATATTGGCAATTATGAGTATTATTGTTTTAACTTTTTAGAGTTTTTAATATATATATATATATATATATATATATATATATATATATATATATATATATATATGTTGCTGTACTTGTACCTGGGCAAAACTATATATTGCGGTATTCGCATACCCGAACCTCGAACCTGTACCTATTCGACAACTTAGCTGATATGACCATGAGGGTTTTGCGGAGAAATTTGCATAAATGATCTTCTAGAACAAAATGGACCTCCCCATTGGATCTAGGAGGCCTGAGACTTGAAGATTAACATAAAACTTGATTTATTTTGGCCAATAGGGCCTGGAGAAAAAAATGACCCCCTCTTGTGGCATGCAGGGTACCAACAGGGCTGGTACGTGTTGGCAGCCTTGTCGGACCCTTGTTGGCCTTCGGTCATGATTGGCTTGAAGATCAGTCCCCGTGGGCTGTATAAAAAATTGAAAATTTAAAACTTTAAACCAAAATTAAACCCAGTTTGAAGTCCACAGCCTCAGCTTAGCCTACACGCCACTGCCACCTCTGTGTCGCTCTGCCGCCACTTGCTGACTAAACATGACGTTAGTGCTGTACTGACAAGTCCTTTTGGGGCCCTCTACTAGCCTTTGGAGGGTGATTTTCTTTTGGAGGTCATAACTTTCGCCCATGGTAGTGGATTTTCGACTTCTTATAGGCGTCGGAAAGCTCTCTCCGAGCACTACACTTTGGTACAGGGTTGGTTATTAGATTTTGTTTGTGTTAGAAGTGCTTAAGTTGGATTTTACTACATAGTGGATCTGGTGGTTTTTCAGTTGGATGACTAGAGAGAGGTTTGTACTTGTTTGAACACTTCTAGGAGCTTGATATTTGGGGTGTGATTGAGTGAGAATCTGGACGAATATGTGGGCACAAACTTGTGGGAGTGCATGTTTTTATGAGACCAATATGATGGTACAGTAGGTTATTAGATTTTGGTGCTTTTTGATATAGGTTTATAGATATTTCAAAGTATGGACTTTGATGGAGATAGGTACATAGGTTGTCTTTTGGTTTGAGGACATGGTTGATATGCATGTGAGAGGAGTCTCAATTCAATGAGAGTTGAGTACAGGTACAACGATGGTGATGATTATGGTGTCATGGATATGCATGCATATTTGAGCATTGGCATGACATGGTCATGCATGCGGTTGACAAGATGTGATTCTTGATGACAGGTGGTGGTTTGGTTCAGTTTTAGGAGGTTATTCTTATCTCTTGGATGCTTGTTTGATACCATGACTTTGGTTACTCGTTTGTGGATTTGTTTGGCAAATCAGATTTGGAGTTGATTTTGTGTTTGAGTCTTGAGATCTATAGGTTATCTTCTTGGTTATCTCAATTTGTAGGTTATTGATGTGATGATGTGTTTGCATGTTTCATTGGTTTGAGATCTATGAGTTATGCGGTTTTGTGGGTTGGCCACCATTGGTTGCAGTGGGATGACTCAGATGTGGATTGTCTATACTCTATATCCATAGGTCTTTTCAGTGTTGATGCAGATTCAATTAGTTGACCTTGTCTGTGATCATTTGTGCATTGGTATGTTGCATTGAGATGAGAGGATGGATGATTAGAGTGCCTGGATAGTCAGTTGTTGGAACTTGTAGCATGTGGTTTATCTTCTTGGCTTGGAGATCTTGGTTCTACTTTATTTTTTGGAGCTGCTGGTATTATAGTTGAGTGTGTGGGCTATGGATGATCTTCATTTCAGATATAGTTATCACGAAAACTAGGTCAACTTTAAAACACATGGATGAAGACAAACATCTATCATCAAAAGATGCAACACTATAACACCTGTTGACCTGCCCATGTGAATCAAGGGAAAAGGAGAACACTTCCAATTCACATGGCAAGGAAATGTATGCCTAACCGCACTGCTGATCTACAAAAAGAGAGGATTTTTCTTGCAAATCAAACTGAAAAATTTCCAGCTCTGGTATAGCTTCAAGTTGGGCTGCAGCATACTGATTTTTAGCTTCATTAAAATGTTGCAACTCGACTTCATCATCGCTTGTATGTTGAACTCACACAAAGGACTCAATTTCAGGTACTCCACTGTCATCCAC
This sequence comes from Cunninghamia lanceolata, assembly GCA_027924645.1. Classification (NCBI taxonomy): domain Eukaryota; kingdom Viridiplantae; phylum Streptophyta; class Pinopsida; order Cupressales; family Cupressaceae; genus Cunninghamia; species Cunninghamia lanceolata. The sequence continues at coordinate 2,225,923 of BSBN01001122.1, forward strand.
AGCATTAGAAACATGACTTTCATTACAAAAGAAAGTTTCATAATTAACCAAGTCCTCATCAAGCCCTTGGACAATAGGTGGTTAGCATACACCACTTTCACTTGTGATACAACTTTCAACATCTGAGTCATAGGCATGATTCAGGCCAAAATTGGAACCATCAGCACAACCATCAGCACTATGAGACACCTCATATGAAGAACCAAGTTCTTCCAATTGTCCTACTGTTTGGAGCTCATTCTGGCAACTTGCTGTGTCATACATATTGCTGCAAACTGATTGATGACACACATCTTCTTCCTCATTCATTCTTGTATCTTTTCTTTGTGGCCTTCTTGAACCACAATCTGCATGGGGAAGACAACAAACCTTGCACCAAAGAAATAGGTTCTCATATGCATTCGCATGATCACCTCCACATTCACAAGTTCTTCAAATTGAGAATCATTGCTTGCACTAACAGTTGTTGAAGATCGGTTATCATCAAGTCCACACACATCCATATCATTCTCATGCAAATAAACACTAACTGCTTCATTATCATCTAATGGAACCAAGTTCTTCCAAGATTCTTTTGTGTTTCTTTGAGTTTCCAAGACGGGGGGACGAGTTTCCAGGGATGGCAAAAAATTTCCAAAATTTTGGGGATGGCTATATAATAATTTTTTAATAAAAAGAATATACAGGTTAAAATAAAAGAACTAGAAAGAGATATAGGTAACTTAGACTCAAGTTAAACATTGGACAATGCCAAGGCCCAATTCAAATTGTTGAATCATGATTCATAATTTCATACATCAAAATGACAAAATGTAAAACTAAGAATTAATATTTGAATATCAATGATCATTCATGAATCATCATACTTCATACTCATGGTAGTTGAAAATTGGAATCCATTTCAAATTGAAATATTCAAGTAAGTTATAAGTTGAAAGTTCAAAGTACCAAGTAGAGTCTCATTATACAAGTGACAAGCATTAAAATGAAAAAAATAAATTGCCAAAAACATTATCTATAGCTGTTTTTATTTGAGCAAAAAGCTCAAAAATCAGAATCATCATCATCAGTAGTTGCACATGTAGGAAACTTCTCATCACTGGAATTGTCAGAAGGAAGTGGATGTATTTCCTCCAATCCCATTTGCACATTGTGGTCATCGTCAAGTTGTCATAGCTCATCACACTCTACATCTCACCTTTGCGTTGGGCACTGCCTATACTTAGGTGTCTTGCACTCCAACAAGTTTTTCCGCTCTTGCAAAGGTAAGTTTGTTCCTCTTGAGAAAGTGGATAAAGCTATATGTGGACCGGGTCCTTTCAGCAATAGAGGAACTAGAAACCTATGAGTGAAGATGAATGGCAAGTGTGCACAATGGTGTTGGAGGTCCATAGATTGTACACCAACTAACTGGCTTGGCCTGTGCCAAAGTCTGTCTGTCAATCCTTGTCGAATTCTTGTCGCTATCTAATTTCGTGAACTTAATCCACTCAACTGTGATCAAGGAAGCTTCCTCTAAAGTATACATTTTTTTGAAGGTTTTCATGAGGACATTCCTCACCTCATGATCATTAATAGGAAGAACTCCACCAATTCTTTCCACATACCATTTTGGATTCAAAGCATATGCAACCATGTGTAGAGGGGTGTTCAACTTCTCCCACTTTTTTTGGATGATGGGGTGAGTATGCTCATTTTAAAACTCTAGGGTGGGGTCTTTCGCACAAATGGTGGCCTTCATTTGGCCAAGCATGTTATCAATGCACTCATACATCTCCCTAAGACTAGGACTATTAGAATCCCCAAATTTGATGACACTGAAAACAAGTTGTACAAACGATGTGATGTATCTCACATTTAACCAAAAAGTATTGCTAATCATAGTCTCTCTTAAACTCTCTTCCTTTGCTCAGTCCTTGACTCTTTCCACCTGTTGCAATCCTATGTCATAACCATAAGTTGCAGTGGCTCTTGCAACTCAAGCATCCTCTCTAGTAGAATGAAATAGGAAGCAAATCGAGTCTCAACTAGTTGAGGAATTCTTTCTTTTCAAAGGTCTTGAACAATGCCAATGAAGTGTGGTGGTTGCAAATGAACATTTGCACCTCCCTTGTATCCCTTGCCACTTGTTTCGCCCACCCTATCTTTCCAATGTCTTTAAGTGCATTGTTCATAGCATGCACACAAGGGGTCCAATAGATGTGTTTATATGTAGATTGAATCAACATACCTGCTGCCCTATAAAGCTTTGCTTTATCAGTAATCACTTGCACTATATTTTGAGGACCAACCTCCTCAATGCCCTCTCTTAGGATTTGAAACTAAAACTTGACATCTTTGCGTTTTCTTGAGCAATCAATTGCTCGCAACAAGTAAGGTCCATCAATGCAAGAAACTATTATGTTGATGAGTGGACGATGTCTAGTATCCGTCCACCCTTCCATGATTATGCTGTTGCCATGTGTCACCCATTTGGCCTTCCTCTCCTCTATCAAGAAGTTAACCTTGGAATAAATTTTTTCCAAGAGTGGTTTTCAATCTAGTCTTGCTAGGAGCCACATAACTAGGACCCGCTTTGCGTACCTTCTCAAGCATCTCCTTGTACAAAGATCGAGCAACACGGAATGGAATGTTGTTGTCAAAGTAGAAATTGTCAATGGTCTAATCTACAGCCTCCCTTCCTTGCACATTGAACATATCTATGATTGGGTTAGGTGAGGATGAACCTGTAGCTTTTTGTTTCCCCCTTGACTCCACTGCACTCACCCCAACTGACGGATGTGAAGGTGGTATATTTGAACCTCCTAGTGTACTAGAAACCGATAGTGTAGTGATTTCCCTTGTATATAATTTGATCATCTCAGCCTTCATTTCAAGTGTCAGCTTCCCACAACCCCAAACTCCTTTACCAGGGATATGCAAAAAGTGTGCATTGGTCCAAGACTAGGACTATCAGAATCCCCAAATTTGATGATAGTGAAAACAAGTTGTACAAAAGATGTGATGTATCTCACATTCAACCAGAAAGTATTGCTAATCATAGTCTTTCACTCTCTTCCTTTGCTCAGTCTCTGATTTCTTCCACCTGTTCCAATCCTGTGTCATAACCATAAGTTGCAGTGGCTCATGCAACTCAAGCATCCTCTCTTGTAGAATGAAATAGGAAGCCAATCAAGTCTCGACTGGTTTGAGGAATTCTTCTTTTCAAAGGTCTTGAACAATGCCAATGAAGTGTGGTGGTTGCAATGAACATTTGCACCTCCTCGCATTCCTTGCCACCTGTTTCACCCACCCTATCTTTCCAATGTCTTTAAGGGCATTGTTTATAACATGCACACAACAAGGGGTCCAATAGATGTGTTTATATGTAGATTGAATCAACATACCTGCTGCCCTACAAACATTTGCTTGATCAGTAATCACTTGCACTATATTTTGAGGACCAACCTCCTCAATGCCCTCTCTTAGGATATGAAACTAGAACTTGACATCTTTGCGTTTTCTTGAGCAATCAATTGCTCGCAACAAGTAAGGTCCATCAATGCAATAAACTATTATGTTGATGAGTGGACGGTGTCTAGTATCCGTCCACCCATCCATGATTATGTTGTTGCCATGTGTCACCCATTGGGCCTTCCTCTCCTCTATCAAGAAGTTGACCTTGGAATAATTTTTTTCCAAGAGTGGTTTTCAATCTAGTCTTGCTAGGAGCCACATAACTAGGACCAGCTTTGCGTACCTTCTCAAGCATCTCCTTGTACAAAGGAGATCGAGCAACACAGAAAGGAATGTTGTTGCCAAAGTAGAAATTGGCAATGGTCTAATCTACAGCCTCCCTTCCTTGCACATTGAACATATCTATGATTGGGTTAGGTGAGGATGAACTTGTAGCTTTTTGTTTCCCCCTTGACTCCACTACACTCACTCCAACTGACGGATATGAAGGCGGTATATTTGAACCTCCTAGTGTACTAGAAACTGATAGTGTAGTGATTTCCCTTGCATATAATTTGATCATCTCAGCCTTCATTTCAAGTATCAGCTTCCCACAACCCCAAACTCCTTTACCAAGGATATGCAAAAAGTGTGCATTGGTCCTTGTTATGCTGCCATTCCCAGAACCATCTGGGCAAATGTTGCATTTCCATTTTCGACTTCTACCTAAATTAGGTGCTTTATTTGTGTCCACTATTGTTGCAAAATACTCTAAAGGATTTTTATTGCTAGATGGCCCTTTGGCAAATTGTGACAACTCTGAAGGGCAATTCGATTTTAATACACTCGCAGCCACAGTTGAACTGTCTGCGGTTCTGCTTGGGGTTTCCATTTGTCTGCCCGTTGCCATTTGTCAGCCCGATTCCTCATCAATTTTATTCTCCAAACCAAAATCAGCATTAACACTGCTTGGGGACCATTGAGATTCTTTACAATGTGAACCTCATATCAAATTTTGTTCAGTTGTTTGCATCTAGGAACATTCAGTTCTGCATGCCATATTGCATGTAGGCAGCATCATAGCAGCAACTCTTCCTTGGGAATGACTTGGGAAACCAAAAGATAAAGTTCTTTGCAATTAATCAGGAAAAAATTGGCAAAAAATCGGGTTAGGGAAAAAAAAGATCTCTGCAAAAATCAGAAGAAACCCCTAACTCTAAACCAGAAACTGCAATTTTATTGCCAAAAAATCGCAATGTTTTTAATCACAATTTCCAAAAGATTGGTTTGACTGATTTTATGGAAAAAATCACAAATTTTTCAAACAAAAAATGAGCCAGTAGACCGGGTGCTGATTTATTGTGATTAATTGCTATCTGTAAAAGATTTCTGCTTCTATGAGGCATTGAGCAGCATTAGTGATAGATATTATATGAAGTCATCTAGTTCAATAAAGTCATCCACTACAGTAAGAATGCCTTTTATTGAGAACACTATATGCATGTACTTGTTCTGAATTGCATCTGGCATTTAATTCTGATTATTTTTCTTCTAATTCACTGCTCATTGTAAAACAGGATTGCCTTGAGCTGCTCAACAATCTTCTTCGAAATAATCCAACAAATCAGGTTTGTGATGCTGTTGGGAGCAGCCCATCTCTTTATTGCTGCTTATCTTTGTTGCCAGCAACATTTAAGATTCACATTCTTTTCTGCAGATTTTATTGAGAGAGACGATAGGGCTACAATCTGTGGTATCCCTTATAAAGCTTCGTAAAGGTATTGCTGATGGTTTCACACAACAGAAGGTGGGTTCCTGTTCTTGAAATTTTTATTTGACAGAGTTACCTGTTTTAGTTAGTCTGCTGGCTTCCCCAGGGATGGGATGTACAGTATTATGAAAATTTGACTAATCAGTTCATTTCTCAAACAAGTTTCATCTCTAAATAGTCCATATGGAAACCATATGAAACGCTCTTTCTAAATACTTCATTTAGGTTTACTCATACTTGATTATTTGTAACTTTACCCTAAATATATTTATAGTTTAGTTTTACTCATTTTTTATTATGTAAATTTATACTACTCAATGTATCTGCAGACTGAATAGTTTAGTTTTACTCATATTTGATTATTTGTTAATTTATACTACTCACTATATGTGCAGACTGTGAATTTGCTAGGGGCATTGGAGACTGTTGCATTGCTTTTAGCTGGAAGTTCAGATGTGGAACCTACAAAGGATGCAAATAGAATATCCAATCAGACAGTGTTTTCCCAGGTTGTTTTCAATTATATCCTTGTTCTTTTTCATTTTTGACTTGATATAAGTCGTCATTTTCTAGTAGGTATTTGAAAATTTGATTTATAAATGCAGAATAAACTCTTGGACCATCTTTTGATGCTGAGTGTTGAAAGTAGATGGGCTGCAATTGTAGTTCGTTGTGCAGTAAGATTTCTTTTCCTTGATTAGTAAACTTTTTATATTTTCAAGCATTGAATTCTATGGCTAGAACTTTTGGAAATATCTATTGCACGAGACATGCATGTTATTCCAATTTTTGCTTTAGTTTTTAAAGGTTAAGGGGAAATGTCTATGCTTTTCATACTTTTTGATAACATCTATGATGCTTCTTTTTGCTCTAGTATATGCAGAGGTGAGTTGCTTGTCTATGTTTGCATATTTCTTCATTTTCTTTCACTTTTTCCTATAGTTGTTTACAGATATAGATTTCATTGTCATTCCTGTTCATGGTTTTGCTTTGCCTGAGTGAACAAACTGAACTCTATAGGATCTTCAAGTTGCATCTACCATCATTTTTGTGTTCCACCATTTTTAAAATCTTTGAATTGAAATTCTCTGCCCCATGGGCTGTTTAAACAAAAATTGTGTTTGGTGAACATTCTATAATGGTTATGGCATAAAAGAGTGATTTTTAGTAAGGTATTACCTAAGCTTAGGGAAGACCACAAAATAAGCTAAATGTTGTTGGACTTATAGGTCAGGATTTAGAATCAACAACAAAGGTAGATACTCTCAAGGTCATTAGCATTGTTTTTGGCCTTGGGGACTGCAAGGGCTGATACAGATTTTGTAGCTCCAAGCTGGGGCCATTTAAATTAGCCGTTGTTTCTAGTATCTTGTTCTGCAATAATTGTGTATAATAGTATATGCATAAATGCAAGTGTGGTATTTAACTCACTTAAGCATAACTCACTTGACAATGCCAATTAGTGTTTGTTTGTTTTCTTGGTTGCTAGCAATTCTTCTTCACCAGCTATAAAAATTATTACATTGGAGAAGTCTAGAACTTTGGATTCATAGTTACTACGCCAATCTATGTTTTCTTTTTGGTCAGCATAATTATAGTTAGGTCAAAGGAAGGAAGTCTTACAACATGGTTTCCTGAATAGCTTTCCATCTTTGTTCCTGTCAGGTGATATTTTTCTAGATTACCACTCTCTAGGCAATTTTAGATTTGCCTATTGTTAATTTCTGAATCTAAAATATTGGTTTCCCATTCACTTTAAGATTTCTATTTGCAATAACTGTTCCCTGGAATTCGTATTTTGTTGCAATCTTAAAATCATCAGATTTATTTAGTTGTTTGCTTGGCTTCTAAAATCAATGTTTGATGTTAGACCTTGTGATGCTGTCTAATAGTTCCCTTTGAAGTTGGAGGAACTCCAGACCTATCCTGTGGAATCATGGGAATTTTGTGGTCAGTCCAGAAGATGGTATCCTCACTACCTCACTGACCAAAGGGATGGGCAGAAGTTTCTTAATCACCTTGCATCTCCATTTCTTGTCAGAATTTGGTAGTGTGTTTTCATCTCCAAAGGAAACTTTTCTGGGTACAACATTAAAGTATATTAAATTTTTTTAGTGTGTAAAGACAATGATCCATATGCCAACTCTCTCACAAAAATATGGGAAGAACAAATGTCCATTTAACAATCATCCCTTGAATGGGCTTTATCTATAATGTAAGATCTTGGCACAATGTCAAGTCCATGTTAGCTGTATAACATTAGTATCTGCTATGCGGAAGCTAGCATAGGTATGGGCGTTCTATGTATTTCCTACCTATTATTTGTAGTATATTTTTCTGTATACCAGTCTCATTTGATGGCTTTGCTTATTTGAGAATGTGAAAATTGGAGGAATCAAGCTTTTGCTTTTTTAGATGCTTAATGGTTATGGTTGAAATTTAAATTGTTTGTCAAATTCAAAGTAGAATTTACCACAACTTAATACAATTGGGTATGAAACTATGAAAGGATTTAACTGTTTCTGGAAGGTGACTAGGTGTAAATTTAAATGTTTTTAATCAAGAATACCAATTCATGTTCTTTTATATTTTTAAAGTTTATTTCAAGCTAGACTAGCTGGCTTAATCATTTAGTACAATTTTGCTATAATTGCCAATCCAGATGCAAGTGCAGTCATGATTATTGATTTTCTAGGTGGTTAATAATTTTAATCCTTGCTTTCAATTCAGCAAATATCAGTGATCAAAGGTGGAAATTCAACACTCTTTTAATTTGGTGCCTAGCATTCTAAATTTCGCAGTATGGCCTGGTGGATATGTCTCAACTTCAGTTGATACATTAAGTATTTGAATGTTTTGCTCAAAAAGAGTTCATTTGAATGTTTCTTTTATGCATTAACTTATATTTGAGTTTAATCTATTAGCTTCCTTCTGCAGGCGTTAAGGTGCATTGGGGACTTGATTCTTGGGCATGCTCAGAACCGTGATGCTCTTGGCAGCAAACTTCTTGGAGAGGATCTAGATGCAGAACCTGCTCTTAATTCCATTCTGAGGATTTTCCTTCGCACATCAAGCCTACAAGAATGTATTGCAGCTGAATATGTTTTCAAGTGCTTTTGTGAGGCAAGGTTTTAATGAACTTGCATTGTCTACCTCCACTTTAACTAATGACTTACTTGCAAAGATCTTATTTAACATACTTATCTTAGCTCTGGTCTCATTTTGATTCCTAGAAATGCAAGTGTTTATATGATCATGGAATGACTCTGCTCTTCCAGAGTTGAACTTGCAAAAATTCATTTTAGGGAAACCTTGTTTCAGAAAACTAAAAAATTATAATTATTGCAGGCAAACACTGCAGGTCAGATGCAGTAGATAAGATCTGCAAATCCAGTAATAAAACTTAGGGACAAACACAACAGTTTGAATTGCAAATAATCACTGTATAGCCCTGTAAATGATTAGCCTAAAAATTGCATGTTGACATACAGTTGTGCAGTTGAATCTTTGCTTTATCAACTTAGGCTTCAACAAAGCGATTTTTAGCAATAGATTCTCTTGAATATCAGAATAAGACACAAACATTGAAATGCAAATATCTATTATAAGGTACAATGCCTAACATGGACCACCCCAAGCACTTCAGAGAAACATTCCTACATAAAGAAACTACCAACTTCTCCAAAGCAAATGAAATAAATTTTTATTCATCTAAAATTGCTTTCTTAGAACTGATTACAGTCATTTTTCTAATAGTGTAGGAGAATAGGTCTCTACCCCAATGATGTCTTCTACATAAACTACTGTAGTTCACATGGCAATTTTGAATCAAAACACATTTTCTCTGTTCAACACTTCGCAATAATGGGGTTGGGGACATTTCAACACAGTAAAGTCTAAATGCATGAAATATGAATATTGTTTTTATGTTTTTTGTTATATCTGGGTGCGTATTTGACCCCTTTTAGGTTGTACTGGGGATAGACTTGCACTGTGTACTTGAGTCTGGGTGTGCATCCCGCACACCCTCCCACAGCTTAATGCATTTGAGTGCGTTTAAACTTTTTCATCTGAACCCTTCAAAAGTCTTTAGAAAAACTCTGTAATAAGTTCATGTGCATTAGGGGAATAAAATAATAAATAAATAAATAAAATAATTAGGATTATATCCAAGGGTGGAAATAGATAGTTTTAGAAAGAAATTAGTTAGCAGGAGAATAATTCTACTTCAGAGAAGAGACTTGAGTGGAAGCTAAATTTAAGGAGTCTAGTTTGGAACATAGTTAAATTAACAAACTCCCCAATTAGATCAACACATTAAAGAAAACATCGCAAGTAAAGTGAAAACCTTAGGCATTTCATTTTGCTCCCCTTTTTCATTACCTCTCTGTCTATGGCATAACAACATGCATAAATAGCAAGAAGAAGATAAGTGAATTTGGAATTTGGATGTATCACCTCATTGCTGCATGATGATAACATGAATGAGAACCTCTCCACTTTAGATTCCACAAATCCTCCGATTATAAATTATTTTATCAGAGCTATTAAATTCCATCATGATCTCATGTTGTGAACTTTTATGTTCTCTGATCTCATTTATTGAGTTTTATGTTTTTGACTTTTGATGTTTAATGGTTCACTAATTTACTTGATATTATCTAGTGTACCCAAATTTTGCATCTTTGCACCTTGCATACCCTCTCAAGCAAGGTGTGGGTATGTGGCGACTAGTGCAAACTCCCCATACTTGAGTATGTAGGTGCGAGGGTACAGGCTGTATAGATAGGGTTCTTCTATTTAGGTCTGTGTATTGCAGAAATTGTATTTGGATTGTGAATGTAATCATCATTTTGAAATTTTGAATATAATATAAATATATTGATATTCGATATTTTCATTTAAATGCAATATGTTTGAGTATTTCAGATTTTCATATGTTATTCCTTGTATAATTTTTATAACTATTTTTTAAAGTACTATATGTTTTTGCACCGCCCTCCACCGCCGTCCCCCCACCGTCCCCAAATCTAGGCCTTTGGTCCCCACGTCCCCACGTCCTCTCATCCCCCAAGGCCGTGGAACATTGGTGGCACCATATAAAGGTCAAGTGGTTGCTGGTGGATACAAGGTCACATTTAGAAGAATATTCCCAGATACAAATGTACAGAGGGTTGTCTTGGTGAGTTTGGCCACTTTATATCTTTAAGGAATCATGATGTTTGCACTCTTCAAGACAAATACAAGAAAGACACTCATGAATGGTGGCACATTCATGACCATGGCTCTATTTACCTATAGCCTTTTGCAACAAAAAATCTATCTCAGTTATGCATTTTTAATTTTTTAACTTACTTTTTTTTTGCTGCTATATGTTGTATTGAGTTTGTATGCAATTTCAACAAGTTGTGAGTTCTTTTCCAGTTGAACGGAATTGGAGTACATATTGGTTGGCTGCAAAAAAACCTGAGGATTTGGTCTATGTGTACTCCAACTTGCGTCTCTTGTCACAAAAGAAAGTGGATTACAATGAAGGGGCAATGACAAATTGGGATGTGACCCCTAAGTGTGCCAACTTAGATGCTTTTGTTGCACAACTTGCCTTAAGCTCTTTAGATGAGGCAAAATATACATACGACATGGCTAGTGGGAGTGGCACTATGGCTACTTGTGGTTCAAACGAACCAAATGTTGGCTTTGATGCTCTCTATGAAGAGCAATATGAAGATTATTGATTGTAATTTTCATTTTGTATTGACATTTGACATTGAATGAAGAATTATGAGTATTTTTAGATATTTTTAATAGAAATATGTATGGTTGTGCGTAGCCATACTGAACTTGGGAAAAAAATCAGCCATATTGTGAACCCAAACTTTGAACCTGCACTTGAACTTGAACTTGAACTTGAACTTGAATACACACAGCCATGTATGTATGTATGTATGTAATTGAACGAAATTGACAATTTAGAGATTCGTTAATCTCACACATTGCTAAGGGTATAAACATCATAGAAGATCATGTACAACTATCATGATTCTCCAAAAATGTACCCTAATCTGACACATATAGGTTTATTATTTTAAAATAAGAAATTGAATGCTAATAACTAGAATTAATAACAGTCACACATGAGTATGAAGCCATAGTTAGTATTGGCTAAAACATGAACACTACATAATGTCTTTTGATAAAATGTTATAATTAAAGTATCAAAAATGAAAAAAATTGTTTGATTATCCAAGAACAATCAATAATTATGAAATTGTTCCTTAAGATATCTTGGTTGTTGCTCTGAAGGTTGTGCTTCACTTAGTTCTTAAGAAGTGGTTCTCCTGCCTTGACCTTTTTGCATTGATGATCAACATCCAACTACACCTCAAGATACGAGGGTCTCTACATTCTCTTAAAGCAGCTCAATTGACAATTGGTCATTGTGTTAGCCCCCTTAATCTCACTTCTTGGTAGAACCTGATTGGTATTTAGGGGAAGGTTAAGATTGAGGGGTATGTTTAAAAGGAACACATTTAAGGCAACAATATGAAGAGGATCGTGAAGCATCTTCCATTTGTTCTTATCATAGGACCATGACAAATTTGTCTGCCCCACATCATTTAAAGGTGCTCTAGTCTTCAAAAGCATTTCCTTGTTGTGTCGAAAGTCCCATATATGCAATGTTCCATGGGGGGGCATTCTGGACAGCCTAGGGACTTGGGGACATGGAGGGCTGTCCTCTTTTTCAGAACTGGACAAACCTTCACCATTTGGTGCATAAAAATTAAAAAACAAAAAAGATATTTTTTTAGAAAATAAATGCTAAAAATGCCTAAAAAGCTAAAAAGGGGAAGATTGTCATCACAAATTCAGCACATTGTATTTACTTTTTAAATTTCACCTTGTTTTAGATTGTTTAAGTTATTTTAATAGCTGCTCCCCACTTCCCACATCCCCTAAATTTGGGAATTATTTTGCTGTCCTTGCCTCCTTGTCGTAGAAATTCGGAGAAACACTGCATATACATCATCCTATGCAGTTTATCATTGTCAAATGGTCAAAAAATCTTGACAATGGTTTGTAGAGCATTACAATAAATGGTGCCTATTACCAAAATAAATTAGTCCCTATGTCGATTATAATATTAATGATTTTGTTTGTTCCATTGCTAGTACCAAGATGAGTCCTCCATCTCTTCCAGTTAGTGGACACCGCCATCTTTCTAAATGATTGCTTCACTTTCACGAAGATATTTAGTAATGATAAAAACATAAGCAAAATTTTTACATACAACAAAGTAGGTGCAAAGAACCTTCTTTTCTATATATTGTTTGGATGTAAATGATTGATCATAAATTTTTGTACATTTTAAGCATTCTAGATCATGTCCCTAATCCAAGCAAGGCCACACAAATCCTTAAGCATTAAAATCCTAAGTTACCAAATTGGCCCAAAACCTCAATTTCCAAGTACGAAATGTTTTGGAATCGGAATAGATTTGTTTGTGGATTCAAGCAAGGCATGAAATTTTGAAGCTGGACTCATTTGGAATTGAACTTGGGCATACTTGAGTGATTCCAGGTGCATTGTGGCGATTTCAAGATGTTTCTAGGTAGCAAACGTTGTTTCAAATGTCTTTTAACCTATCTTTTTTGAGTTTTGACCTTCAAAAAGTCGCCCTAGACCTAAAATTGATGTTCATAACTAATACAAACACATAAAAACATTTTTTTGATTTGTTGAACTTTTCTATCCATTCTTGAATTCAAGCTTGTTGCTTTTGTGTCGACTATATAGGTACTTGCCATGGCCCATTTTCTATTTACAAAAATTGAACACAAAATGATTACCAAGATATTCGATAAATAAAATAAGAAGCAAAAGCCTTCTTATATAGGTATACAATAAAGCGATAAGCCACTTTAGGAATGTGGGATAAAAGAATAAACTAATAAAAAATAAAGAATATTTTAAAGTCTATCCTAAAGTCAGAACGACTTTATTAAAGCTTAAAACTAAAAGCTAATTGACCATTACTAACTAAACGTTACAATTTTTATGTACCATGCCCTGCGTGCCTGCTTCAAGCCATATAGAGCTTTCTTCAATTGGCATACGAGATGCTCCTTCCTTGCAACTTGAAAACCCTGTGGTTGAGACGTGCACTTCTTCCTCCAAATCTCCATTAAGGAAGACATCTTTTACGTCCATTTGATGGACTATCTAGCCAAACTAAGTTGCCATGGCTAGGACTAACTGAATGGTGCTCATCTTTGTTGTAGGAGCAAAGGTCTCCTCAAAGTCAATTCCCTCTCTCTATGAGAACCCTTTAGCGACCAACCGAGCTTTGTACTTGTCTAGAGTAACATCTGTCTTGTACGCCCATTTGCAACCAATGGGTTTCTTCCCTGGTGGAAGATCTGACAGATCCCAAGTCTTATTTTTCATAAGACTTTCATGTTGCGTTGCCATAGCCTTTTCTCATTCAGGTTTTCCTTTTGCCTCCTCAAATACCTACGGCTCATAAACTCACTGAATATTGGCCATTAGAGTGAAGTTAACTATGTTCTTCTTGCTCTTGCCTCTTGACGATCTACCCTCGATCATTTCACTTATCCGAACATCTCCAATTGTGCTTTCCCACTACTTTGGTCTCTTCTTAGGAATTTCTTCATCCAAATTAGTGTTGTCACCATGACTTGGGCTAGCTGTATTTGTGTCATTTGGATGTTGATGCAAGTTATCATTAATGAAATGTAGGTCAACATACACCCCTGTTCTGATTTTTTTTTTTTTTTTGTTGTTTGCTGTTGTTTAGGGCTTGCATGTGGTTTTTGCTTTGCATATAATAGAAGTATAAAAATAAAGAAGCATTTTCAATAATACCTAGAAGCTAATATGAAATGAAACAACCACTAAGAACATAAATCAGCAATACCCATATGATAAGAAACCCTAGAAAATCAGATATTTCAAAACCCTAGCTGCTGACATATGTTTTTTTGAGATATATTTGCTGAATGCATTAAATAGAGGGATTATAACAAATACCCAGATGATAAAATCACTCAAACATCATATTTGAAACATACCCATTTGCTGTCTTACAATGTGCAGGTCTGAAACAGTTTGTAAACAGCAATGGAAGCTCCAAAAAACCCTAGCAGAAATACTCATTTCAAAATGATCTAAACCCTTTATTCTCTAGCCCTAGGCGTCCCCATTCCATGTGAAATAGCACTGAGATCGTCTCGAAACAACTCCCAAAAGCCTTGCGTTCAGCTATAACACTTGGAGCGGCCAACAATGGAGAAGGTACAGGAATGAAACACTTAAAATCTGCAAATGATCCTTTGCTATGCTCTCCTAAATCACTCTGTAAAATTTGCATCCAAACCCTTGGTGTAAATCACTGAAATCTTCATCTATTCAGCTCCAACATAACCCCTATGTGAAGCTATCAGTAGAGTATCTTTGGGTGATCTTTCACACTTGCAGATACTGTCCTCCAAGAGGGTTTTCGTCCTCAAGAAGCAAATGGTGAACTCGAGTCCAACCAACAAGACAAACTGTCGAGAAGAAATCATCCAAGCATGTAGCAAAATGAGCTCCAAATGACTTTAATACATTGTTTCTCCGAGTTTCCGGGACGGGGGGACGTGGGGACGGGTTTCCGGGACGGCAGTTTTTTTTCAAAAATTTAGGGGACGGCGAGGGGACGGCAAGGGGACGTTTGTGTCTATATATATAATAATGTTATAATAAACTTATTTGTTATAAATATTAATATATAAATATAAATATTAAATAATAATATATTATATATATACCGGTATATAATATTATTATTATAATAATCTTATTTATTATAAATAATAATATATAAATATAAATATTAAATAATAATAATATTATTTGTTATAAATAATAATATATTAATATAAATATTAAATAATAATATATATACTTATATATTATAATAATAATAATAATAAATTATAATATATATATTATAATAAAATTAGAAATAGAGTTATAACTTATATATATTATATATTATTATTATATACTAATTAATAAATTATTACGCATAGTCTTTTATACGTGAGCATTATAGCACTCCGAATTGTCTACGCCGTAAAATGAATTCAAGCCAGAAATTTTTTGAAACTCGTCGGTTGTTCCTATCGGCGTTTTCCCTCCGAATTGTCTACGCCGTAAAAGAAATTCACGCCAGAAATTTTTTGAAACTCGTCGGTTCCTATTGGCGTTTTCCTTGAACCTCCTAT
Source organism: Cunninghamia lanceolata (assembly GCA_027924645.1). Lineage (NCBI taxonomy): Eukaryota > Viridiplantae > Streptophyta > Pinopsida > Cupressales > Cupressaceae > Cunninghamia > Cunninghamia lanceolata. The sequence goes on from BSBN01001122.1 coordinate 2,241,415, forward strand.
GGGCGTTTTTCGACGATGGAGGGCACGGGTCCATGACAGGATCCTAGCGGAAGTCGAAAAATGAAGGATCTTTGACTGCGAAAAATCTTAAAATCATTAGGGGGACGACTGTGCACCAGAGGGGGCGTCCCTGGGACGTCCCCATTTTTCTCTGCTTTTTTGGAACGGCAGGGGGACGTTTTGTCCCCGTCCCCCTGTCCCCGGGACGTCCCCCTTTGAGGAAACGCCTATAAAACCCGGGGGACGCGTCCCCGGGGTACACTGCTTTAATAAGCTTCTCCAAAACCAACGCATCATTTTACCTTTTTTCTTATTTTAAAATTGCACTTCTAATATTTCCTTATTACTCCCTCAAAAGGATGCCTCAAATAGATATTTAATTTTAACTTTATGAAATAACACTTAATTCTCAAGTGGGCGCCCAAGTGCAATAAAATAAAGTCACCTTAATAATATTTAATTATCGTAAGTTAAATATTTAATTTAACTTAAATTGCATAACGATAATTAAATATATCAACTGCATCCACAAACGGACACCAACGGGCAACCGGTGAAGGGATTGATCATGACAAGCCATTACCGATGTCGCGTGACTTGGTAATGTCGCGTGACCAAGTCAGTGCCAAAACGGTGACCCTGCTAAAAATAGCAAATGCGGCAAAAGAGTCTGAGAACGCTTTTGAAAGCGTCACTGCAAAACCCCTGACAACTCTTAAGCTCGATGCAACACCTGAGATAGCCAAACGGCTGAACTGCCAAATCACCAAAACTAGTGGCAAGCTAATACTTACTATAAATAGCAGTGTTCTCCGAGGACCAAAGAGAACAAAAGCAGAAAGACTGTCGCCATGCAAGCACTTACTATAAATAGTAAGTACAGATAAGTTGTCCGAAATTCCTTCGGAAAGTGTCATACAGCTCCACTGAATCACCTGAGCAAACTGGTGACATCGAAATATTCCTCTGATCAGGCTGTCACAAACCCAGAAAATCAGCTTCAACTGTGTTGCAAGAGAGCCCGAAAATGAGGACATTACATATTACCGGCTTGGAAGAGTCCTCATGCTTTGAATCCTCCCTTCAGGTGGAGCTACTTGAAGTTGAACACCTGAATCCTTAGCCACAACAGACTATTCTTCGGTAATCTTGAATTCTAGAGAAGTTTGGAAAGGTCTAGCTTCCTCATCAATCACATCTCAACTGAAAGTCAAGCGGTGAATGTCAACATCAATCAACCTATAAGCCTTATGATTGTCATTGTACCCTATAAGCATCAATTTCTTACTCTTAGGATCTAACTTGTTCTCTTTTCATCTAGAATCCAAGCATATGCAATGGAACGAAAGACCTTAAGGTGATTTACTTTGGGCTTCCTCCCAGACCATACTTCCTCTAGGGTCTTTTGCTTCATTGCCTGTGTTGGAGATCTATTTAGTAAATAGACTGTTGTATATATTGCCTTAGCCCAAAACTTCTTGGGAACACTTTTGTTCTCCATCATGCATCGGGCCATCTCTGTGATAGTACAATTCCACCTCTCAACTACTCCATTTTGGTGTGGAGTGTACGGTGTAGTATACTATCTTTTAATGCTGTGTTTAGCATAAAAGTTATTGAATTCTTATGAACAGAATTCGCCTCCATTATTAGATATATGAGTGGTCATGTCACAACTAGACTCTTTTTCGACTAATGCTGTGGACTATTGAAATTCATTAAACACATTTGATTTTAATTTCAAAAAATACACCCACATTTTCCTACTAAAATCATCGACAAACAGAAGAAAATACTTGGCACTAGTGACAAATGTTGTGTTCATTGGTCCACAAATATCTACATGAATTAGCGGTAGGACTCTCTTGGCTCTTAAAGCTTGGTCATCATCAAATGGAGTTTTGTGTTGCTTCCCTGCTTGGCATGCTCCACAAACACCCTGTATCTATTGTTGGATGTCAGGTAGTCTATCTATCAAATTCTCTTGGGCTAATTGAGAGAGATGATAAATTGAGGTGCCCATACCACTGATGCCAAAGTGTATTGATGTTAAACGCACTCTTGGTTGCTAATGCACGCTCCTTGACTTGTCTAGTGTCAACCAATCTATACAATCCATGATCTTCTATACCAAGAGCAATAGTCTTCTTGGTCTCCTTGTCAACTATGTAGCATTTATGTTTGCTAAAGATGACATCCATATTGGGACAATGTCGCATAATCTGACTTACTAAGAGTAGATTAAGCTCCATTCCTGGCACATAGTACACATTGAGAAATAATAATTTTTTTCCCTCCAGAGGATATTTGCACATTCCTTCTGCCAACAACCGTGTACTCCCCACCATTGAAGGTTACCGAATTAGAGCAATCTGTATACTCCATGAACCAGTCTTTCATGTGGGTGAAATGACATGATGCTCCTGAATCTATGCACTATGCAAATGACTTGGACTGATTTGCTGGTCTTTTGGCCATGAATGCATAGAAGGTTGACTACTTTGAATGCTCTTGATCATGAGCCTTTCGCTGAGGCCTTCCCTGGTTGGATTTTTTATCAGCCAACTTTTTTTTGCAATGCTTCTTCATATGACCCATCTTACCACAATAATGACGTGATGTTTTTCAGATTCTTTGTGTAATGTCCCCTTCTTAGCCCAGATAGACAGATGGAGTGATTAGCCTATTCCAGGGTTCCCGTAGGCTAATGGAGTTGGTTAGGGAGCCTATTTGGGTTCATTTTACTAGGACTTACTATTTATAGTAAGTCGGGTAGGAGGATCACGGGTGGAGTTGACCTGACTTTCCATATTTAGCCACCGTCGGTTGGAGCACCTAGCACATTGCACTTGGGTTTTGAGATGGCAATGGAGTTAATTGTCGAAGAATAAGTTAAATTAAATATTTAACTTATACTAGTAAAGTGCCTAAGTTACTTTATGTTATAAGGTGACTTATTATATTTGGTGATATAAGTTATGTTTTAAAGTTATGTGCTAGGAGTTGGGCACCCATCCATGAGGATACATGGGACTTAAAATAAATAAAACAAAATAATAAAATATTCCTCCTTTGGGTGTTGGGTGAGAAGACAAAAGAAAATGAGAAGTCATTTCTCATTCATTCATTCACTCTTGCAAAAAAGACTTTGTCGTGAAAGCTTGAGCTTGGAGCTTGTGGCTGTACTAGGGTTTTGCAGAGACGAAAACCTCTGTAGAATCTCTCTCTTTGTGTTTGAGAGACACCATCAAGAGAGTTGCTAGGAGTCTCATCCAGGGGCTTCGCATTGTGCTTACTTTGATGCATTTCGAAGATATTTTGAGGAGATATTGTACACATTTTATGCAGATTTTGTGAGCAGCTGAGAACAAATATTGAAGATACAGATTTGTGTAGATTTGAAGAGGGCTTTTGAGCAGATTTTGGATCTGTTCATGCTTCTATGCAGGCCGTACACTTTCAGTCCTGGTCGTACACCCTTTGGGCAACATTTATGAATGTTATGTGAAGATCTTCCACTTGATATTTGGGCGTTGGGAGTCTATTATCATCTGCAGATCAGATTATAGGGTTTATGTAGGATTTAAGACAGTTGTTGGAGCCGTACATCTCTGCAGCAACACCATAAGCAAGTTGTACAACTGTAGTTGGGAATGTGGGAATGCTGGTCTTGAGTTACTTCATGTGGGGGCTTCAAAACTCTTGTGATATGGACGCCTAGTGTTGTGAATGTCATTGCAACTCATTGTATAACAAAGAACATTCATTTGCTATTGATTTGGATGTGTTTTCTACTGCCAGTATTGCTGCTTCAAGTATATCAAAATTACCAGATTGAAGAAAATGAAATGGGTATGTCACTATAATTCATTTGGAGTGATTAATGATCTGTGTCTTTGTTATTTTATGCATATCTGTTATAATTTTTCTGGGTTTCCTTTGCATGCACTGTATTTCATTATTATATTGCAAAACAAACCTTATGCAAAAACACAACAAACCCTAAACACATTCAGCAGTTCAAATCAAACAGAAAACAAAAAAATTATTGGCATAAAAACCCTATAGGGCAGTGTATTACACTTTGAGGCATCCTCATTGTTGCCTTGCACTTTCTTTTGTGACCATTTGCCTTTGCCCTTGTCTTTGGCTGCAAATGCCTGTTCCATACCCTCTATTTCACTACAACCACCAAATTGTTTCTTCCATCGGTCCTACTGTAAGAGCTTGTTGCACAGCTTTTCAAATTTCAAGTCAACATTGGTAGAGGTGATATTCAGGGTCTCAACAAAATGCTCATAAGCATGTGGTAAGCTTTTCAATGTGATTACCACCGTGTCTTCTTCTTTCACCTGATGTCCTTGATCTTGAGTAAATGCTCAAAGATAGAGGGCTCTGCCCTCATTTGATGTGATTACCACCATGATCAAAAATAGCATTTCTTCAAGAAGAAGGCTCTGCCCTTACCTGAAGTCTTATGCAGATCTCACCGATGCTTCCAAATTTTAGCTAAAGTTGTTCCTGTCTAAACCTCGGGAAGCATTTCATTTGTCATAGATAATTTGATCAACATGACTGTTTCTCTGTCACGTTCATTAAACTTGTCCTGATCTTTACCCGCAGACGTTGGCCGGGAATTAGTACCGAGGACGGTTTTTTTGAGGCATCTGTATTGGAAAATTGTTAGCCTATGTTGCTTCCACATGTTGTAATTTTTACTAGAAAACCTCTGGCTGCCTTCCAACATGATGTTGGGTATAAAGAGGCCATTTTTCTGAAAATGCAACCAAAACCCTAGCTGCCCATGATTTTATAAAAATCGCCAAAAAAGACCTTTAAAACCTTAGCTGTCGTTGTAACCTACAAACCCATGGCCAAACAAAACTGATTTCCTGGATTTTAAAAAACCTGATTTTTGGGGGGCTTTTCAGCAAAAAAATACGTCCTTTTCTTGCAAAAGAAAATTCCTGCCTTGTTTTACCCTGCCTATGCAACCTTTAACAACCAAATATCTGTGATTTTTATGAAGAAAAACATGACCTGAAAATGTGCGGGAAAATTCTGCAATTCTCAACAATGAAAATCCGCCGCGATTTTTAAATGTTCGAGGCACAATTTAGAGCAGAAACAATCCTCAACCTTCAGAAGAACCCACGCGACCTGCGATTTTTAGACGAAAACGACTTGTGATTTCATGCAAAATAATGGCGCAATTTTGAATAAAACCCTCGCGTGATTTCTGCAGAAAAGAGAGGTGCAATTTTGAAAAATTCCACCCAAAATAAAACCTTGATTTCTACCTCTGAATCCATACAAATCCGTACGGTGCCTTTTGGCTATTTCCTGTGCTATGAGTTATCCCTTGATCCGTCACTGTTGGAGCAGTCCCTAGGTCTTCACGCTTTCATTGATCCCGAAGTTCTACTTGGACTCTGATAAATAAAATAAGAAGCGAAAACCTTCTTATATAGGTTTACAATAAAGTGATAAGCCACATTAGGAATGTGGGATAAAAGAATAAACTAATAAAGAATAAAGAATAAAGAATGTTCTGAAGTCTATCCTAAAGTTGGAACGACTTTATTAAATTTTAAAACTAAAAGCCATATATATAAAGCGGAAACTATATTAAATCTAATTTTTTAACTATATTCCAAAAAACTATATTAATACCTTACTATCTTTAATATGGTTTTTTAAAAATAATATTCAAAGCTAAATATGTTAATATTAAAATTATTAAATACTATAGATATTAAAAATTTAAATACTATGGTAATTATTAAATTATTAATAGATATCTCCTAATAACTAATAACTGTTAGTAACAAGAATGAATGTGTATATATATATATATATATATATATATATATATATATATATATATATATATATATATATATATAAAGATAATACTATATTAATTTTAATTTTTTAACTATATTCCAAAAAACTACTTTAATACCATACTATCTTTAATATGTTTTTTTAAAAATTATATTCAAACATAAATATGTTGATATTAAAATTATTAAATACTATAGATATTAAAAGTTTAAATACTTTGGTAATTATTAAATTATTAATAGATATCTCCTAATAACTAATATTTGTTAGTAACTAATGGATATGGAAAGTAATATTGACATTATTTATTAAATAATGATAAATATCGAGAGTTGTTTTTTGAGTAGATGGCAAGAATGTTCAAAAATCTTGGAATGGAACAAATACAAAGGCACCCATGGAATTGCAAAATGACCCACTGAATTACAAAATGAGAAAAAAGTAAAATGACAAAGGTTTATGTAATGAACCAGTTTTGGAAGAATTCAATGGTCATGGGTTCGAATCGTGCATGAGAGAGGGGTTAATTGTGTTTGATTATGATGGCGTAGAGGAAATGGAGAGCGATGTTCTGCAGCAGCGAAGTGAAGAGTTTAGTGATGGTAGATTAGTGAACATTGGTGGCATAACACCAGTATGTGATGAATCACGCCACCAATGTCATTGTCGCTGCCGCTGCAAGAGCTTCATAGGGATAATAACTCAGCTTTTTGTTTCTATTTCTATGAACAAATTCGGATGCAGGTATAGTGTGGCAATAGTCGTTTAGGGATTCACGAGTTGAAGAATCTAACAAAAAATGCGTTGAAAAATTTGCTGACTTCTAGAATTGTTCTGGATTCTCCACATCAACCTTAGAATAGCCCGGGTTCAAGATGCAACATTTCTAGACGAATCCAACTACTCCAACCCAAACCCTATGCAAACCCAGTCGATTTGTAGCCGTACCTGATTCTGGTACGACTAATACCTAGAAATGGCCAAACGGCCAATTTTCAGGCTGATTTGGTAACATAGATCAGAATATATGTATCATATAACAATCTTTCTCGAAGAATGAGAGTGAAAGATGACTCCAAAATATATAATTTTAGGATTTCTTTACATAAAATAGATGAGGAGTGTTCCACATATTTATAACGATGTGAAAGTATCTTATGTAGTAAAATGGAATGACACATTACAAGGGAGTTTTAAGAGAGAAGAAATAACAATTTAAAGAAGATTATTCCTCCTACACTAAATTACAAGTATATAAGGGAGGAAGTGTTATAAGAGGGAGAAAAATAAATACGGTTAAAAAAATTACTCCTAACATACAATGTCCTCATGACCCACGTAATAAGATTCTACATGGGATAGTAGAAATAACATTCCTAGACTCAGGAATCAAACATTATTTCTAACAAAGATCTAACAAAGAGAACAGAGATGACAAATCCTATTACCTTGTTGAATTTGGTGGTCTCTCTCAACTTGCAACTGTTGGGAATATTCCCTTCACTAGAGAAGGGGAATCCATGTAACCAATAAGGTTGGAGACGACCAGGATGGATGATGTTGTGATTGACAATACAGGCTAAGGAGCATGCATTGACTGGGAATTCCTACGTTTTTCGCTTTTGGTCACTCTATTCATAAGCTCCTCTTGCCTTGATATATTGATCCATCCTTGGGCTGCCCTGTAAATGGTTGTGGACTAGCACACTACATCTGCGCAGTAAGTCTCGCCATTATACTAACTCCATTATACTAACTCCATGACAGAAAAAGAAGCTTAAATGAACAGCTGTTTCTGAGTTTAATAGCATATATGTGTGCTCTGTCATCCACTAAAAAAGTAGTTCTGTCTGATAGCTCTTATCCTCACACATCCAAATGTGTGTTACATAATTTCATGATAGGCAAATTGATAGATTATTAGATAATAAATTTAACTCAATCTAATTGGCTGGCCTCATTTTTGAAGGGTGCTAGTTTTAGTTTCTTTGTTAACTTTCCCATGCAATGAGCATGTTGCATTCTTGTAGATTATTATAATTAGATAATAACTTTAAATCAATCTATATGGATGGCTTGATTTTTGAATAGTGCCAGTTTTGGTTTGTTTCTCAACTTTCCCACGTAATGAGCATGTTGCATTCTTGTGTTGCAACTTCTTTCATCTCCTAAATATGCAGTGCTATTATTTACCATGATTCTAACAACACTAATAAACTTGTGTTCATCAAGTAATTGTTTGATTCTCTAATTTGTTTGTACTATGTAGCTGATTAACTATTACAGAGTGCTCCCATGCAGCTGCTTAGCAATTTTTTTTCATAGCCACTGCTCAAATTTTTTTAGGAGCTAGTGCTCTCATGTTTTTTTAAAAATTTTCTGGTTATTTTAAGTAGTCATATTGTAATATTTTTTACCATATAAATCTACAGAAAAAGAAATGTGTGCAAAAAAGGAGGGAAGGAAATATGTGCAGCCATGTGAAACATTTTTCATTAAGCAGTGGCTGCATATTTTCAGCCCCCCTATTTATTTACAGCTGAAATTCCAATCCGTAAATTGTAGCAGCTCCACCTTTGTAGGAGAAGATTCCAAATTGTCTTTTGTGCTTAATAAAAAATATACACAGGACTGCCTCTGCTGCTAAAAATTAAGCAGCAAACTTTGTTAAGCAGCTGCATGGGATCACTTTGTTAGTGAAATACTTTTTCTTTCTTTGATACATGTATGTTTGTTAGGATTTATATTAACTAGATCCATGATTGATGCTTTACACAGGGCAATCCAGATGGACAGACAATGCTTGCATCCACCATTACTCCTTTACCACAATCAAGTTTGCATGGTGGACGACTTATTGAAGATGGCAATCAAGCATCATTTGGAAGGTTATTTTAAAACTTTGCTTGTTACTTAAATTTCACATTATCTTTATTAATATTGGTTTTGCCTCTTTATGATTCCTGGCTTGATGCTAGGGCCTGTTTTTGCAATTTAAATCTGAACCCTTTTTTAAGGTCAAATGTCTTATTTAGCATGAGGATGAAATTTCAGCTTCACTTTGGTATTTCAATTTTTAGAGTTTTGTTTGTAGCAAATTCCTAATACATGAGAGGACTGGCTAATATGAATTCTTTTTCTTTTACACAGTATCCTTGTTCGGGCTCTTATTTCAAGTGATGGTCAAAATGATCTCGAGGTGAAGTGATGAAACCTCCTATGCATTGATATAAATGAAAGGGTATTTTTGGCATAACAAGAACTGTGATAGAATTCTGGAATTGCTTACAGGAAGAAAGCATCATATAGGGACTGCCTGTAACAGAGGATGCTGATTTATGAAGGCATGCTGCCTTTGGATCATCAATGTTTTCAGTGGCAGATTAAATATGTATACTAATAGAAAATTGTTCCCGCTACAATGTTCAGTAGTCATACCAAAAAATAAGAGTTTTGCATTGTTTTACTCCTTAAGATACTTGACTGGATGAGAAAATTCCCTTGAAAACCATTGAGTCATGGCAAATTTTTTTCCTGCAAATGTTGTTCCATACCATAACTTTGGAACTGTCAGAAAAGGCCTGTTTGTATGCTTTCGTTATATTGTCTTAGGTAGCATCAAGTACGCTTTACGCTTCCTATATAATTACACTTGCAGACGATAAAATCTTTCTGCCCATGTCTTCCTCATTCTTATAGCAGTAGACTGGCATAAGCTACACTTTCATTTGACATCCGCTACTTTTCTGCCAGGGATTATTCAGTTCCTATTTTGATCTTCTGCTTTCCGTTGGTGTTTCCTTACATAATGGGATTTGAACTTATCCTGAAATTATACTCTGGCCGTCTTGTTTTCTTTATGAATATCCTTGACCAGCTGCAACTTTTTTTTCCATTTAATACTTGTTTACACCCCCATTTTCTAGATCCCCTTGAAGGTCTCCGTAATGAGTCTTCTTCATAACCTTATGTGTATACTATATTGTTATCCATTTTCTGCCGTTTGTTTCAACCTCTTGGACCCTTGATTGGCTACATCTCCTGTTCATATGTACCCGTTTCTTCCTTTAGTATCTATAGAAAAAATGTGTTCATTTTATTTTGGGCACACTTATGATGCTTGTTTTGGACCTTTTGAAACTGCTTGTACTTTTGTACTTTGCATTGTTAGAATTTTAAGCCTTAATAGGGCTTTTCAGCAATGGACATAAAATAAATATTAAATATGTTTTTCTCTTATCTATAATGACGTAACTTTATGAATAATGTTCTGAAAGTGATGATCTGGTAGTTACAAATATAGAAAGTGATTTATCACATTTTAGCCAAGCAAGGGAACTACGTTGTTGGTTAAAATATCTTTGCATTCCATTAGAAAAATCATATTTCAGAATAGATGTATCATTTAAGAGTGGTTATTTAGTATATGTTTCTTTAGACCGTTTTTAATTGCACTGTTACCTTGCTGTTATTGCCATATATCCCTACATATTACAATTTTGTAATACAGAAGGGTGCAGGTAAATGAAATTACTGTTGAATTTTTGGCTGTTAATGTTAATTTGTAAAGAAGCGGAAACAGGTTTCACCTTGATTCTTTGCCATTCAAAGAAAAATCAGTGCCTCACAAGGTGTATGATTTATTTTTCGTTTTCTATATATGTCAGGCCAGCTGCAGGGCTGCAAGTATTTTATCTCATATCCTGAAAGATAATGTGCAGTGCAAAGAGAGGGTATGTAAACAAACAGTCTATATAGTGCTTCACTTCCTATTATTTTGCTTTGCTAGAATAGTTTATTTTCTGCATAAAATGATAGAATAGTTTATTTTCTGCATAAAATGATAGTTTATCAACATGGCTTTCTTTGGGTTAGGATTGGATGTGAATCTTTAGGAAGACTTTATCTTCTCCCTAACAACCTTTTTTTGCTTTTAATTGTGTGGTCTCTTCATCTTTTATGCTCTACATGATATCAAAGTTCAGTGGAAAAAATGATCCACATCGAAGTGTGTACACAAAGGAAGTGAAAATGGGAGGATATAAAAATTCCAGGAGGACATCAGCGTGCCAACATGGAGCAGTGATGTTTTCTGAAGTTCAAATGCTGAAGGCACAACAAACAAAGGAAAAAGCTTGAATGTGCCTATATAGTTGAGTGCATTAGGGTTTAAAAAAATGGTGGGTGCCTATCCCTTTGTTGGGTCCCAAAATAACTACAATCCGAAATCCTAAAACATTTCACAATCACCTAGGCCCGGGGTGTCATCAAGGCGATTGAAAGAGGTTTGTCAATAGGTTAAGGGCAATTTTGGCCAACATATAGGAGTGGGTAGGCTCCTCTACACTTCTAGCTCAGCTAGGCTCTAGAGGGATATTCCAAGGGGTATACTTCAACAGTTATTGAGTTCAAAGCAGATGAACAACTAAAAACCAATGAACAACCAAACCCAACTTGTTATCTTGATCCCAAAATTGTCACTAAACCAAGAACAACTGGCTGTCACAAAACCCCTATATAGTTGATACAAACCGTGCAAGTACATATGCACAAGAGCGATGGTCCTTCCCCTAAACCACTGGTAAATGTATGTTTTAAATGATATGAGATTGGTCTGATGGAGCCAAGACCAATGCCAATCCAACTGGGCTACAGAATCTCAGGTGACAAAAGAAAACAATGGAAAGGAAACAAAGAAAAATGATCTAAGCATATGTTGTATCAGATTGCAAGTTTTGTGCTTCAAACATACTTAGTTATCCAATACAAACTACATGCATTCAAATGAAGAGAACAAATGACAATTACAAAGATTGTAATATATTTAAAATGTTGTCACATTTTCAAATGTTCAATACAAACTTATCAGCAAATGTGGTAAGAGGAAAACCCTAAATACATACAAATGAACATGGAGACATTATTTGGACAACTCCTGCAACACACTATCTTTCATTTGTGTCACCACTTCATTACTTCTCTGGACATGGCATGATTTGGAGCCCTGGAGACATTACTCAACCTGTACAGCCTCCAACCACCACCAAAGAACCAACCCTTAAAAATGATTTTCAATCTTCTATTTATATCACTTTTAACTCGGATTTGATGGAAAAATGGGAGGGAAAACCCCAACAACTCCACTGTTTACTTGCTATGCGGTTTCTCAGACAGACATGAAGTAAACACAAATATGTAGTAACAATTATGCAGCATAAGATAAATCATAAAATTCATACCAGAATCGCACAGAATAAAGCATTGTTTCCATTCATTGAATATATCAACAGTACATCACAATATCACATATCACACATGATCCCACTACAAAGTATCGACTCAATATATAACTTGGCCAAGGTTGGTTGAGATACCAACCGTTGGCAACTACTATCCAATCGTCAGGGTTAATTCCTGATAACACTCCTAAACTAACTGTGCATAATTATTATTTAATTTCATAATTACTTACTTGGCCGACTACGATTATGATCGACTACATCATCCCCCCCACAAAACAAGTCGTCTTCCAGACGACATTACAACCAAAAATAGGGGGTAAGTGACCAACAAAAACTACTGAGAAGAAGGGAGCTGTGTAGACATCCCTGGATGGATCAAGGATGTTGGTGTGGGCGATCTCCTGGCCTCCTATGTATGTAGCCGTAATTGGTGTTCGGCCATAATCTCTCGTTCCCTGGCTGCCTTCACCATACGCGCTGCCTTTCGCTTGGTCCACCTCCACTCCCTTTGCTGCAAGTTGTCTCCAAGTCTTTAACCTTCTGTTCCATCTCCCTCATCTTCTTAGCTGCATAACTTTCTATCTTTGATACCTTGGCCTCTAAGGCCAATGCTCGTGCGCGCTCTGTGTTACTAATCTGAGTTTGTTGAGCCAACTGTTCCTGAAATTTTTGCATGTGCCCAACTGACTCCATCTTTTTTTGCTAACTGAAGGGCCTCATCCTTCTCCTTTTCTTTTGCCTCTGCTACTACTTCCTTATGTTTCATTTGGTAAAAAATATCTCTAAGGGCCCTCTCAACGCTAAATAAAGCTGCTATAACTTGGCCGTCTCTCCCTCCAATCAATGGCCGTGCTCCCCCCATGCCTTGATCATCCCACATGTTTCTACTTCTGGCCAACCTCTAGTGGTAAAACATCGTGCAAACTCTTGTTCACACCCCACCTGTACAAATCCTAGTATCCTTTGGACCTCCTATGCCACCATGTGTGATCGGCCAATTCTGAGCTGTTTGGAGATCTCTCCCACCTCTTGCATGACTAAAGCCATATTTTAAGGTCCTCCACATATCTCTGAACTGTCCCCAGTGGATCCGAAGCATTAGGTTTAGCCATTGTGAATGTCAGTCCTTCTAATCCATCCCACTCATCCTCTTCGCTTGATGGGGTGGGTGGTGGTGAACTTGTGACCACCATGGGGGACTCCTGTGATGGCCCTCCAATCTCCTGGATGGCTACAAGTGGCTGTGACAGAATGTCATGTTGGGTGCCTGCGCCTGTGGTGAAACTCTGCTGTGGTTCTACACTCTCGACTACTCTGGGTGTGCAGCCCTCCCCTTGGCCAAAGCCTGTGATGGCAACTCTGGGACCTCCAATGTGAAGCCTATTGTGCTCAGCCAACTATTAGTCTGTGCTACTCCTCGAGGTCCAATTGATGGTGCTAATGAAGCTACTGGTGCTGCACTGGACAATTGTATGATTGTCCCCCACGATGCCCCTGGCCCAACTACGGTTGATGTTCCAGCTAGCGGTGGCGGTGACTGTGCTAACTGGCGGTGACTGTGCTAACTGGCAGTGGCGGTGTGCTACTTGGTGTACTACCTGGCGGTGACAATGTACCAACTGGCAGTGACGGTGTACTAGTTGGCAGTGACAGTGTACTAGTTGGCAGTGACAGTGTACTAATTGGCGGTGGCGGTGTACTAGTTGGCAGCGATGGTGTACTATCTGGTAGTGATAGTGTACCAACTGGCACTGGCGGTGTACTGACCCGACTGGCGATGTACGGACTAGCAATGCACCGATTGGCGGTGCATGGACTAGCGGTGCACCGATTGGCGGTGTACGTACTGCTTGTGTACGGAGGGTGAAGGTTGTTGGTCGTACGGCGAGGGGAGTAGATTTGTACGACGGGCAGGAAATTAATTTCGTATGACCAACAGTAGCAAAACACACTCGTATGGTCTGAGGGAGCTCCGTACGGTCGGAGGGAACTTCTGCAACTCGTATGGCGAAAGATGGTTGATCGTACGTTGGAAGATGAAGCAATTCGTACGGCTAGAAAAACCCCTAATCGTACGGTATGATAGGCGTGAGGCTCCGTACGGGAGTGTTCCAGTCATACAGCGGTGTTGATTCCTATCGTACGACAACAATTGTTTTTTAGATGACTTCGTACAGGCAGGAGAACTCGTTCGTACGGTAGAATGAAGACTACAGGTCTTTGATTCATTTGATGGAAATTAGCAATCAATGACCTCTCGTAGGACGCTTGGCAAGGTATTCGTACGGCGGCAGGGTAGTACAATGGTCGTATGGGCTGTGCTTCTGGTACCAATGGAATTATGTGGACGCATAACTCCGATGGTATCCCCTTCAGGGCTTTGTATGTCCAGGCAAAAACATCCTTGTACTCCATGAAAATTTTGAAAGCTACTACTTCAAGTATTGGATCCCAGTCATCTCCGACGAGGATCACCTGAGGTTTACTCTCCTCGTCGAGATTAACTTTCCTCGTTGAGGGTTTCTTGCACATGATTTTTTCACCTTCAAATTGATGTGCCGGTGTGCTATCTATTTCAGCATTCCCATCCTTGTATTCCCCATAGGCCGTCGAAAAAGTGTGGGTTACCTCTTGCTGGTTGTTACCTTCCTCCCCCTTGTCACTCGTCAATTCGTTCTTACCAAGTGTTTCAATGTCGCCGAGTGTTTCACTGGTCAGCTGAGAATTGCCCATTGGTTCACTAGTCGCCCGAGAGCACTCGCCAATTTCTTTTATTGAAATCATATTACATTCAGGTTGGAAGAACTTATAGTCTTCCATCTGCCAATGGAAGAGTCCACTGAAGGAGTTGGTTTCATCTTCTGAGCATTCTTGTAATTTTAGTACCCCTTCGTTGTTGGGCTCCATCGGCCCTCTTTCTCCTTCTGCTGACGACTCCTCTCCATTTAAGTCAGAGTTCGATGCTAACTCCTCACTGACGGTTTGTGTTCTCAAATCTATGATAAATTTCTTACCCTTGTTTTCTATTGTCAGGGTGTTCTTCCAGTTGTGGTTGGCCTTGGTGGCTATTAGCCACCCTCGGCCGAGTAATACATCATAGGATGCATTTTGTGCTGTTATGACTACAAAATTTAACAAGAATTGTTGAGTACCGATCCTTACCTTCTCAGCCATTAGGACTCCTAGCGCTTTGATTTTGTGTTGGTCGGCTCCCACTAACTAGAAGTTCTGTGGCCACAAGGTGGGCTTGCCGAGGCTCTTTCAGGTTTCTTCTAGTAGTACATTCACCCCAAATCCCCCGTCCACTATTGTACTCGTCAGGTTCCTTCCGAGGATTTCCATGTGTACTACGGCCGGTTTCTTCCCCATGTTGATTGCCAATAGCCTTGGGTCGAGCACTTGTTCACCAGGGGGCGGTGGTTCCACTATGACGTCATCTTCTGCTTGGCCTTCGTTCGAGTTTTCTTCCACCACTTTGGATATGGCCATCCTCAACTGTGGCATGCTCTGGAGAAGATTCATCATTTTGATTGGTACAGTAGCTTGTAGTCCCTGACTTGCAATGTTTCTGTCGGACTCCAACCGTAAGGTCGTGGTTGCCTTTTTGTCTAAGTTCCTCCGTTCTGTTTCCATGGCAATCTCCACTTCCTTTCTTGCATCGCGGAGTCTTTCTCCGTTCGGGGGTCTGGATAGTGTGCCTTCTTTGCTTGTGCTCGGGTAATGGCAAAGACTTCGTCCTCCTCTTCTTCACTGTGGATGAGATTCACCATACCTTTCTGTTTTGGGCAATCATTATCTTCATGGTCGTCGGGCCCACACCATTTGCACAGTGCATTTGGTTTATTCTGGTTGTTGCTCGGGCAATCCCTCGCAAAATGGCCCTATTCATTGCATTGACGACATTGGATCATGGGTCGTCCTTTTGCATCGTACTGGATACGACCTCTTCCCCCATCGTTATTATTATATCTGTTGTTGTTGCCTCCTCTTCGGTTGTTGGGGTATCCACTAGGTGATGCATCTTGATTATTTGGTTTGGGCGGTGTGGTTAGCGGGGTAGATTGGTCGCCCTGTGTATAGAGCACTTGGGTGCCCCTTGACTTTAGATTGTACGGGCACTCCTTGATAGAATAGCCCATTACCTGGCAGATTTCGCAGAACATTTTCCTGGGGTAGTTTACTTTGATGTGGCCCTCATTGTTGCATTATGTGCACCATAATTCCTTAGTTTCTTTCACCGTTTCCTTCTTAGCTTTAAACTCTCATCATTTTGATCATATCTTTTCTTAATGCTTGTACGGGTTTTGATTCTTCCTCGTCATTGCCATCCGAGCTATTGTCGTCATCTTTCTTCCCTCAGCTCGACATCTTGTCTTCACTCTCGATGTCCATAGCCCAGTTGTAAGCCTCGGCGTACGACGCTGGCGGTACTATCTTCATTTTCTTCCTAATTGAGGGGATCAAACCCTCGATGAACCATCTTTTCTTTAACCCGTCAGCCGGTTCCTTCTCTAATTTCACCAGAAGTTTTTTCAATCTTCGATTGTATGCTCAAACATTTTCATGTTTACCTTGTCTTGTATTGTATATCTCGACCACTATTTCATTGTCATCCCGTAGTAATTTAAATTCTTCATGGAATGCTTTCTTCAGTGCATCCCAACCAGCTCTTGATGTGGCGTCCAATTTTGTATACCAATCTATCACAATTCCTCTTAGGGTTGCTAGAAATGATCTTAGCCAATAAGACCTGTCGTCCTGTTCGTTGGCTATCCATATAGTCTCACAGGTTTTGCAATGTCGGACCGGATCCTGCGATCCCTTGCCAAGGAATTTTGGCAATTTTTGCTTCTCAGTACTCGGACTTCTCATATTCGGACTTCTTGGCGGAGCCACCATGTTTCTTCCCTGATGTCCTCCTTGTGCGTTCGACCTCACTGGACTGGTTCTCCCTCGACGTTCCGGTACCTTCCTTGCACTCTCGACCATGTATGGGTCTTTTCCACGTCCCTCTTTAGCGTCCTTTGCACCTCAAGTCTTTTCGGGTTCCTTCCAGTACTCTTGTCCGGGTGTTTTGGGCTCGGATCCTTTAGTCCTTGGCTCTTCGTCCTCCGCTATTGACAGTTCATGTATGGTGTTTTCAAGTTCCCTGTTAATTCATTTTCATCATCTTTCCCTTTTTCTTCATTTGTTACTAGTGTTCTAAAATTTTCTTCATCGACTCCCTCGACGAGGCTTTGGTGTACTTCAGAGGTATCTTGATTTATTTCATGATGTTCGTTTGCTTCTTCAGCAATTTGTTTCAATCTTTTTCTTCGGTCTTCTTGTTCTTTTAATCTCAATGATCTTAATCTCTCCTCAAGGGTTTCTTGCCCACTTGGTACTCGGTTTTTACCTTTGTTGAGTTGTATGGGCATTAATCAACACTTGTACGGTTATTAGTTGTAGGGCATCTGACAATGGTTAACGTCGCGCTCCTCCTCACGCTTCATGTGTTCTTCATATCTTCTGAGTATTTGTTGTCGGTGTTGTTCTCTGTCTCTTTCTTCCCGGAGGTCTTGCAAGATTATCAAATTCCTTGCCAAAAGTTTGGGTATGTGATCGAGAAGATTGTCTACCTCTCTATTAACTTGCAAGTTGTCTCCAATTATTTCCTCTGGAATATCCCTGTGGATGGCTTCGTTCCTTACGAACTGTCCAACCGCCAATTGCCATAGGAATACGAGGTCTTGGGTTAGACCATCTTCCCGATCGTTTCTTTCCCTTTTGTTGTCTTCTCTTTCACTTTCCGCTCATTCCTCTTGTATTTCCTCTTCTATCCTTTCCACTTGGCTTCTGGGTTCTATTTCTTCCTCAGATTGAATATGCTGACCCATTATGATGTCATATTTGTTATCTCTTCCTCGACACCGACTATTCAATCTCCTATCGATTCAATTTGTTGTCGACTATCACATTCGTCACTGACAACTCAATATCTCTTGTCACCTTCCAACCTGACTTCGAATCGGCAACGGCGCCAAATGTTTACTTGCTATGTGGTTTCTCAGACAGACATGAAGTAAACAGAAATATGTAGTAACAATTATGCAGCATAAGATAAAACATAAAATTAATACTAGAATTGCACAGAATAAAGCATTGTTTCCATTCATTTAATATATCAACAGTACATCACAATATCACATATCACACATGATCCCACTACAAAGTATCGACTCAATATATAACTTGGCCAAGGTTGGTTGAGATATCAACCATTGGCAACTACTATCCAATCATCGGGGTTAATTCCTGATAACACTCCTAAACTAACTGTGCATAATTATTATTTAATTTCATAATTACTTGGCAGACTACAATTATGACCGACTACATCCACCAATTGCATTAAAAACATCAAATTCAACCACCCACTTTGCATTAATGGCGATTTGGAGAGTCAACGACGTGTTTTCCCACGTTTTTGGGCCTTTGGCGAGTGTCGGGACGGCGGGAGAACTTGGAAGCTGGAACTTTTGGAAAAAGTTCCAATGTTTTGGCAGGTCCCAAAGTCCCATTGTAACCAAAAGTGGCGAAAGTAAAAATGAAAGTTTGACCCGAAACTGCATAAAATATTCAGTCCTTTCCTCAAAAAATTATTTGAAAATTTGATTTTTGGCACCTTGAAATTCGACATGAAAATTCAGGGGGTTAAGAAGGATTTTGAACTCTCCAGCGGGTCCTGAAGTCCCGTAGGAACTTGGTGCAAAAGTTCATGCGGGCACTGAAATCCCGTAGGAACAGAAGGGCCCTGGAAAAGAAAGAGGTTCAGGACAGTATATACATAAAATGTTATTTTAAGTATAAGATTGTATTTAATATTTATGTATATATTGTTAGGATGTTTGAGAGTGGTTTCGGATCCATAGGAGTTATAATGCAGATTCTAGAATTTGGAGGATCACTCAGATTTCAGACAGCCAAATTTTCAGGGTTTCAGGGTTTCTGACTTAGCCAAAATCAGGGATTCAACAACATGGATCAAGGCAAAGGCACAAGGACCCCTTAGGAAAATTTTGAGAATTTGACAAGATTTTGCAAATACTAGGCTTGAAAATAGGAACCCCAACACCCCTAAAAGCTTTCTAGTGACCATGGTGTTGTGCCTAAGTTTTTGTATGGGGGGTGCATTATAGGGATGGCTAGAGGAACATGAAAAAATCCTGGGCACAAGCATCAGCTGTATTAATCTTATAAGTTTTTACATTTTTGTATAAATGTTGATTCACTATGCAGAAGCTGATGCATATAAAGGAATAAGTGCAGATTTAGAAGAAAAACTCCTAGACATGTCGTTGGCAGACTATGCATTTTGACCTAGCCAGTGAACCGCTATCCTATGATGTCAATATTAGACTTATTTAAACAGCATTGTATGCAAAAATTGGCCACTGACAATAAGCTCAGAATTATGGTCTTAGAAAATATGTCTGTCCAGGTCATGTCTGCTTGGTTGCAGTTTCCATGGTTGCAAGGGTTGCACCTCAAATATTAATTTCTTTAAGCAGTTTATTCTGTTTATATCATATGTGGTAATCGATGAGAAATATTTCCATGAATAGTTGAATGTTTGTTGCTGGTTGTCTTGATATATTTCTAGGGGATGACCTGTTCTAAAAGAGGGCAGGCTAAACAGACTTGTATCCTAAACTCCTGTTCTTGTGAGTGACAGCGAGATACTTAACAACCATTGCCAGGTCCTTACACATCTCTCCATGTTGACAGAAAACTGCCAAAGTCTTTTTATGGAGAATATTGATATCACCCTGCAAATCCTGCAACTCAGGGCCCTGAGCACTGTTGGCTGCCTGCGGCACCTCTGCACTCAGAGATTGAAGGCAATTGACATCCAGAAGCAGAACATGAAAGGTCCAGTCCCTAGCCGGTTTGGGTGGCACCATATCCTTCAATTTCTGCATGAAATCAGTGGCGATTGTAGCCCAAGAACGAAATATGCATGAGTTCGCCAGTCCAGCAACCCCAAGAACAAATTTCACAAACTTAATTGCCTCAGCATGAGGACAAGAGTAGTGCAAAGCCTTCTGGCTGAAACCACTTCATGGTAGAAAGGATCCCAAACTCTCCCTGTTGTCAGTCTCAAAGACATACCTGTAAGGAAACCAGCAACAAAGAGCCAAAATGAAGTTGCAGATCACACCCACACGTCCAAATAAACAGCTTGAAATATTGCTCAGCAAGGAAATAAAACATGGTAATGCTGCCAATCCATTTGCATGCTCGAACGAAATTATTATCCAGCAACCCACATAGCCGTCTAGGGAAGCAAGATACTACTGCCTGCTTCAAACAAAAAATAAAATGTCTCTTTTGCCAAAATATTTGCAAATGTTTTAAAAAGTTAAAATTCAAAATCCTAAAAAGAGGGTGGTGAATAACCAGAATCAGGGGGGTCTGTCTAAATGCAAAAGAGAGCCTAAGGTCACCCAGGCTTTGACATGATCTCTGGCAATTGCAGAGAAGGGGTCCTGCTCAACCCTGCATTGATGAGAAGGTTGGCAGCTTTGTTGCATCTCTAAAGCAATGGATGAAGAAGATATTGTCGAAACCCTTGCAAAGAACATGAGCTTCCTCCAAGAGACTTCTGCATTCCCTACTAGGACAAAACATTTTATTCAATCCTGTGATCACAACTGAGGAATCACCTTCCACTATCAGTTTCTTGCACCTGACCGAGGTAGCCAGGGAAAGACCTTCAACCACTGCCAACCACTCCACCTCATTATTGGTCTTAGAACCAAGAAAGAAAGACCCCCCAATTAATTAACTGCTTCTGGAAATCCTGTAAAACACAACCTGCCCCGGCTAGGCTAGGGTTCTCCTGTGAAGCTGCATCAAAATTGAGCTTGAGAAATTAATTGGGAGGGTTTCATCCATTTCTGATTTTTTGAGCAACCTTGTTTATAACTTATGAATGGGGGACTATATTCCTTTGTTTTAATATCTAATAAATTTTCATTTAAAAGGACAATTTTACCTGTTTCATATTTGATTAATTTGTTGATTCCATACTTACCAAGACTTTCCTCGAAATATGTATATGTTTTCCATCTTATTTTCCTATGAAAAACAATATAAAGCATGCTTTTGTCTAGAGTCTAAATAATGCAATCCTAGTTTCAGTGAAAACCCTATCCCATATAGATAAGCAATGCACACATTAAGTGTTTCTTGATTGTTCAAATAATTAGCAGTCAATTCATATGATACCTCTGTTTGGTTGATCTATTTTGCTTCTGTTGCTTTATATTTCTGTCGCATATCTTAACGTTTAATGAATTTTGTTAGGTATATCCCAGTCCCCAGCATTAGATTGGGAAGTAAGGATGTAAATCAGTGACTAATTTGTAATGAGAAAAATGTCTCGAGTATGAAACCTTTTATATGGTTAAATATGGAGCAAACTTTCACACTTCAGTTGTAATAGACCATGAAGGAAAACATTTTTAAAATGATCTTCAGACATTGACCAATTTTTTTTCTTTTTGCATCTTTGGTGCATTTAATGAGAAGGGGAACTATATCTATCATTTATTAATTATTTGTCTCCCTATGTTTGCTTTACATGGGAAGTTCACAGAAAACAGAGAATGATAGGTTTAGTTCCCCTTTTTCAAAGAAATCCTCGCTGAAGAATCAAGAAACCTAAGGAAATCACAGGATAAGATTCCCCCCCCCGCCCCCCAGAAAAAAAAAAAAAAAAAAAAATTACCACAGCTGATAATAGTAGTATAATGCAAACTGCAACAGAGGGAGAAATTCAGATATTTTTCCTCCTTTCAGAGGGATAAGGTTCCACAGTATGTGCAATGGTCACCCTAGGTTGGGCAAAGGAACTCAATGCAATTCTTCAAAGAAATTGATGCCAATTTGTTAGCAGAATTTTGTATAATATTGAATAACATTGTTGTAGCAGAGCATCAGGACATAAGCTGAAGACAAACACAAATTTGTTACCTGGAAAAACCCATTGGACCAGGATGTTGTATGCTGCAGTGATTTCACAGACTCCTATTACAACAACGACCCTTCTATACTGACAGAGGGCAGATTTTACTATGGTCTGCTAAGGGCAGTTATACTGTTGACACCCAGAAACACCCAGAATCAACCCAGATTGCTCCAAACTTGCAATACCAAGGCAGCCATCACTAGAATAGTGGTCTGCTACACCAAGCTTCCAGGTTGCAATGACTATTCAGCCCAAATCTGAAGCTTGTACAATGTTCACTCCAAGCTGTACCCAAAAAAGACTGTTATGACTAAATGTCTGGTCCAATGTTGAGCTGGGCTGCTGCTCTACGCACTCCAGAAGATAACAACTCACACCAAAACAATATTCAGATATACAAATCACCCTTTCAAAACACATCGATTTCCATGTTGCTCAGATTCGACTTCTATAGTATGTGATGATGGTTCCAGCTAGGTCTGGTCTCTCACAGACGAAACTGGAGGTTGATGTGGTAAACACCACAGTCCCTGCTGTTCAGCACAGGCACTCAAGAAGATAGACTCACAAATCAGAAAAATGCATACAGAATGAGCGTCCAAAATGAGCAAATGCTTCCCCAAATACCCCATGCCCAGCAAGAATAGCCAAAGGAATAATGTCAGACCACTCTCTGACATCCCCAGTCAACTCTAAGCCAGAAAAAGCAAAAGAATCTTCTTGCATGCTCTGCAGAGGAGCACCTCCTCCACTCCAGCGGACACCCCAGGAATAGTCAACAAATGAAATTTATAGTGGCCCCACCAACCCCAGCGATCACTTCCAACAACAGTCCCACATCTTCCAAAAACAATAATAGTTTCAACGTGCATGAATGGCAGTTAAATTTATTTAACTATTATTAATTTTTAGAAGCTATATTCCCCTTTCATATTGTTAGCCTTAGGGAAATAGTAGAAGACTAACCCAATTTTTAAATTGTTTAATGCTGAGGAAAAGGGGACATTACAGTATGATAGATTCCTGGTTTTATTTTACAAAAGCTTTTGGTATCTGATAAAAGAGGACTTTCTTGCTGTCAAAGAGGAGTCTAGGCAATACAGAAAAATGCTTTGAAGCATGAATGCTACCATGCTTGTTCTCATCCCCAAAGTGAAACAGGTGGAGTAAACGGACCAATACATGCCTATCACCTTATGTAACATGATCTACAAAATTATTCCCAAGTTGGTAGATACTGTTTCAAGTCACTTCTCTGTCAATTGATTTGGAAACTCAATCAACTTTTGTTCTTGGGGGGAATATCAACAACTTATTATCCGTTCAAGATATCATCCACTCTCAAACATCAGAACATGCCCAGAAACACTCTAGTTGTGAATTGGATAAAGAGCTCTGTCCAGACTCCAAACACCTCATTATCCCACATCCCTAGACAGATATCAAACTCCCTTTCACTTCATCAAGGAGACTTTGTCAAAGAGATCTCCTTGGCCCCAACATATTTATTATTGTGGGAGAAACCTTGTGCAGGCTCCTTGCTGAGGCTAAAGTCACATGCAAGATGCTTGGGCTACTGGCAGATGAACGTTACCAATGATATTCTAACATCCTTTTTTCCAATGCAACTCTGCTTTTCACTAATGTCATAACAAGGGAAATCTAGCAGCTAAATAGGCTTCTAGCTCAATTTTAATTGCCTTCTAGCCAAAAGGTGAAAAAAAAGAAGTCAAATGTTATTTTTATTAACAGTCTTAGAAGGAAGAAGCAGGAAACCTTTAATACTTTAAGATTTCTGGAAGGCAGCTACCTCTTGAAATACTTTGGACTCCTGCTGTACTGGAAAGCTACACAGGATATGTGGGATCTCATAATCAGCCACATGAAGCTGAAATGATCAAAATGGACCAACAATGGCTCACTTTTGAGGGTCGAATTCAGCTCCTTGGATCAGTCCGAGAGACTGTACCCATCTATCAACTCACTGGTCTTCCTCTTCCTAAGCAGGTGAACAAGCAGATGTGAACAATTCAAAGAGCCTTCTTGTCAAAAGGATTGGTGAGCTGTTCAGATATTGTCCCAAATCTGCACTGAAAACAGGGCATGTCTTAAAGTTAAATATCAAAAATATCAGGATGTTCAATCAGGCCTTGGTCATGTAAGTTGGCAGGATATTAAGGCAAAATACTTTAGCTTCATTCATCCTGGGGGAAAAAATTCTTTTAGCTTCATGGAGACCTCAGATTTCAAGAACAGTGAAGGGTTTGAACTCCTTAAACAAGAAGTAACACAGCAGATTGGTGAAGGGACAAAGATCCTGTTCTGGTAAGATACCTTGCATTGCAACACCCCTACCATCCCCAAACTTAGTTGAATCTCCTAATCTCCAAGTCGCTTTATGTACATGAGTCAAGACTGTCTATATATTTCAGAATCCAGATTACTATCAGGTTCAACATGATAATGAGTTGGGTTGGATCTTAGAAATAACTGAACAGTATGGACAAAGACTATTCAACTTAGATGGTCAAGCTTTTATTAAAGCTTGCCAATAGACCTCCTTTCCCTTCTAATGTGCAACTGTCTGGAATGGCCCCATTCTAATTCCAAGAATTGCTCGGTGGCCAAGGATTATTGAGTCCTAATGCCACTCAATCCCAGATTTTAGATGGAACACTCTTTAGGCCCATCCATCCTGATCAAAACTCGGATCTTTTAGTTGGCTATTACTTCATGGAAAAATTGCAATAGCAGACAAGCCCTAGAGAAAAAGATGGGCTGGCACCACCAGGTGCCCAATTCCTGACATGTTATTTGGCTAAAAGTCTGGAAGGACATGGTGAGTTTACTTGGCATCTCTGCCCAAGTTTCAGCTCAGTGATTCATGGGTCAATTAAAATGACAGATATTGAAATGGAGGCTCTACAGTGCCCATCTCATTTCTTCAGAAGCTGTCCGATGGCATGTCAGGAAAGTGAAATGCTAGAATCTTCAACAACACTTGGCAGTTGACCCATATGATTTTCAGGTGGGTCAAGGCTCAGATCCTCAGTGCTGCTGTTATCTGCACTTTATCAACTCCAGGAATTTATTTATTGTGTTTGTTGGGACCAAAAATCGCAGGTCCAAAATCCTAGAGTGTGTTCTCACCTTCAGGGCTAGGGGATGTCGTCAAGAAGGTAAAACAGGGGCTCATCAACATATCTCGGATGGTTAAAGGCCAACGAACGAGAGTGGGCGTGCTCTCCTACACTTTGGGCTCAGTTAGACTCATGAGAGATATTCCTAGAGGCATGAAAATGGACACCACTAAACACTCATAGCCACACCCAATGCACACCTGACCCCCATAGCTGTCAGTAGGTCAAGATGACTGGCTGCATAAAGCCTCTATTTAAATTGATTACTGCACCTTGCAGCATAAATGAAAACAATATAGTATCACCTAAGATGAATTCACTTAACTTCACATACACAACCTACAAGACGCAGACATGCATGGACATGATTCACTAAGATCTAAACTGTTTTGTATTACTTGAGGTTTGTCCTTGGTTATAACACAGAATCATGAACAGCATGTAGAACCTAATGTACTCCTAATCCTACAACGACAACTAACAGGACAAGGGTTTGATATAAAAAGGATGTTTGATTCTTCCCCAATATGGACTGGTGCCTACTCCATTGGGCAACAGAGTCGCGAGCAGCAAAGAGAAGGGAGATGAATCTAATAAGCATCAACAGAACTAAATGTGCATTTACATACATATCTCAGATTTAATCCCATATAACAAACATACTTAGTGATTCATAAAAGACATGCAATAATCCATTTGCAACAAAGAAATGACCCAACACAAAAGCTTGTGTTGATTTAAATGTTGTCACACATTATCAAATCTTTGTTACAATCATACCAGCAAATGTGGCAAGAGAGGATGAGTAATTGGGTTCAAACACCCCCTAAACTACTACATTCTTCCATGGAGACATCTCATCATATGAAGATTTTCATTACAATATCCTTCCTACATTGTACTAGAAGCGTCCCCACGTTTGCAACCCAGACTGGCTTGATTTGATGCCCTAGATCCACTGTGAGCACTTGCACCTCCAAAATTGGTTCAGCGACCAACCCCTAAAACCTCTTCTGAACAAGTATATATAGCATTACATTTACTTTTGCATTTGGGCGGGAAACACCTAACCAACATATTGTTATAACTTCCGCATTCAATCCTACCTACCTCACCACCAACCTCCATTATCATCTTTATTCTACATTAATGATGTTTGAGAAGTAGGTAAACATTTGAACTGGGAAACATGCGAAAAAGCGTGCCATCAAGCTTTTACAACACTTTAAAAATCCTTTAAAATTGACTTTTGGGGCCTTTTAACCTTTGTGAACCTTTTCGAGAGGGTTGCAAGTTCGTTAACCTGCCGAACCGCCAAAAATCTACTTGGCTCTCTTTTTCTTATCTTTCTTTTCTTCTTTTCGGCATTTCAGCATTTTTATGAACTTGAGAACTATTGCAGCTTTTGTCTCTGTTCTCTTCCTTGTTCACTTTTGTCTTTCAGTGAAAATGGGAATCTTCGAACTTATTCGGCATTTCAGCAAGTTCAGGAACTTGCAAACTTTCGGTGGTTCGGCTTTTTTGCCGAACCACCAAAACTAAGGCCAAAACCTTTTTTATTTTAGTGTTTTGGTAGGTTTGCAAACCCACAAACCCGTTGAAAGGCAATATTTACTCAGCAATTTTTCTAAGAAAGGAACCCTTTGGACTTGGAATAAATATTAGGACTTAGGGGATTTTTAGGTGATTTTCTAGGATGGGGGCCCATTTAGAATATCTCAGATCAGGTATAAATGATGGGCAAAAAATAGGTTAAGGTAAACAAAAGGGCACAAACAGAGGGCACTTATGGATTTAGACACAAATTATGCACGATTGGGAACTGGAAAATCTGGGTCCCAACAGTGTTAATGGAATATCCTTTCCATTATAGGCTTGTACAGT
Source organism: Cunninghamia lanceolata (assembly GCA_027924645.1). Lineage (NCBI taxonomy): Eukaryota > Viridiplantae > Streptophyta > Pinopsida > Cupressales > Cupressaceae > Cunninghamia > Cunninghamia lanceolata. The sequence continues at coordinate 2,268,540 of BSBN01001122.1, forward strand.
TTAGATAACTGCACACTACTTGGGCCTCATCTACAAGATTGAATTAAACTGTATTGAGCTGCCCAAGACAATCTTGGAAAGACAGAAATTGGAGGAATAATCTGGAACTATCACTATCTTCTCACAAAACATGGGGCCTCAAACAAACAACTATGCCGAAATCTTGACTCTGTATGGAGGAACTCAACAAGCCATTAAACATGGAGTCAGTTGGCTGCATATTGGAGGGTGCTCTAGGGTTATTATTAGTCTAACTCAAAAAGTTTGCCAAAACCATGAAAAGCCCATGTAGACTCTGGTCAGTCCACTTTTCTTGACTGGAAAATGTGTAACATTGTCTTCAAAATATTAGATCTTATGGACACAAGCTAGCCAGATGGGCAAGGTTTTGATACTCAGTACGGCTCTTATCTACAATTTATCACCCCAGGGAATTTAGCTGTCCTGTCAATGGAACACCCTTTTCATTATATTCTTGTACAGTTTACAGTAAGTGCACACTACTTGGGCCCTGCCTAGGAGATTTCGTAAGTTGAAATTTGATAGAGCCGCCCCAAAAAATCTTGGAAAAGGAATTGGAGGACTAATATGGAACTATCGGTGTGTGCTGATCACCAGTTGTTCACAAAACATATTGCCTCAAACAAACAACTATGTTGAAGTTTTGGCTCTGCATAGAGGAACTCAAGACACCATTAAATATGAAGTCAGCTGGCTGCACATTGAAGGGCACTCTAGGGTTATCTTTAGTCTGATTGAAGAAGTTTGCCAAAACCATGAAAGAGCCCATGCAGATACTGATCAGACCACTTTTCTCAACTAGAAAAAGGCCAACATTGTCTTCAAAATAATAGATCCGGACACACCTCAAGATGTTCAAATCTATCAGGAAAGAAGTAAAAACAAAGGAGCAGTAGATCTTCTTGCTAACTTTACAATTGACCACATTGAACAAGGAATGTTAACTTTTTGAAGCACAGTCCAAGCTTCGGTGGCCTTAGAGATTCCCATCCCCAGCACACAAGCAGGCCATAGTTAATCAAGCGATTACTCAATCCCTACCTCAGTTTGCACGAGTTAAGCTTTAGCCCAAAATTGGTTTCATAAGATTCTAGTTAAACTATGGTTCTTCTCTCAACCTTTGGGTCAAATTGTATGTCTGCCCATTTATCCATATTACCTTATTTTCTTACCACCTTTCCACCCTCCTATCTTCTCCTCACTAATTACCCAATCATTTCCCCTAGCACTTGAAGCCATCTTTACCATTTACAAATTGTTAAAATTATTCCTTTCCCTTGATCTTGTCCTTATCTTCTTTAAATATGGTTAACCTCTTCATCGTGGTTGTTTCAAATCATCCCCCACCACTTCTTTCACACTTCCCCTTCCACCACAACCTAATAAAGGCAAGCTATTTACTTGGTGTGAATTAAAAATAGTTTCACTCCATCATGAGCCTGTGCTTTAGATTATGGCATTAACAAAAGGTAAGTGGAAACTCAAACCTGTTGCCACCCCCTTGAACATTTTTTGGATGCAATCCTGTGGCATCACTTAAGTTTATCTTATGCCTTTTCCAGTGGAGGATCAAGTGGTGCCTTCCACATTAAATTCTTGGCTCTGCCAGCTTTCCAGCCACCATTTTCTTTTTCAACACTCGCAGATTGGCTGGCTAATTTTACCTTCTGAATGCATCTGCATTCAACATTTGCAGATATTCTGCTCAGAATTGAGCGAAGGTTTTAAAGCTGCCTGGTATCCTACACTTGCACAATGATGGGCTGGAAAAACAGACAAGGGCACTCTTTGAAGGGTAATAATGGTCGTTACATGTTGTCTGATCACACGAGCAAATTAAGCCTGGCCTCCAGTTAACCTTGGTTTGAAGGCATTCTTTATTCTACTTGCTCATCAGCCTGTGTACATTGTTAACTTCTCACTATCAGGTGTTAAAAACTGAAGGGATATTTAAGAGGGTATTCAAATCCTTCACATGAATAATTAAATTGGCAACTACTTACAGTCTTACACAAATGTGCAATTTATGCAAATGGATTGATAGATTTTCTCTACATATCTCCACTCAAGTGCTATCTACATCAAATCAAGTTATAATGATTCTCAGGTGAAGCCCCAGATTCATGGAAATAGCTATAAAAAACATCCCTGTTTTTGCAATTGCAAACATGACACAGAAGTTAAAAAATTGTGCTGCTGTTGGACCTAGAAGCAAGTAAGCTAAGAGTGGTGCTAAGCCAAGTCTTACTAGGGTTTATCAGAGGAAGGTCAACCTTAGCAGTAGGCAGGGTTACAAGCAGAACGATCAAGGCACAGTCAACTTCCAGCCTCAGCTGGAACAAGGCCATGAAATTTTTTAAATTGATTGTGATGAGTCCATGTTGGCTCTATCATTGGGCCAGGTTGTCACTGCAGATGTTGCTGGTATATGCAATTTTCAGTAACATCTGCCTGGAATACTCATCTGCTTTTGGTGCTTTCCAGCCTTGCCAAATTGCTTCTGGCAGGGTCCAGCACCCACATGGCCCCCCAAAAAGCGACATGAAGGAATTTGCAAGGCATGGAAACAGAATGAGGATCCCTTCACCATCCACTCCTAGCAGAACCGGCATTCCACATTCTGCTTTTTATCCTTCTAGTAGAACCAGCATGCACTAGTAATTTTATGTTTATTGACATCATGGATGACCACATGCTCCTACCCGACTCAGCCCACACAGATCCATCCCTCCACCCCTGACTCACCCATACACACACACACACATATGTGCACCTTTTTTTTCAAAAAGAAGGATGATAGATGATGTATTAAACAAATGAAAATGTGGCTTTATAATCAGTTGTGTATTAACTCATTTATATTAGATTTTTGGATATCTTATATATCTCGCATGTTGTGTGGCTTAGGTGCTTCGTATCCAACTTGAAGTTCCAGTTTCAGCCTTATCAACACCAGAGCTTCTCATGCCTCGTATAGTTAAATATCTTGCAGTTGCATCTCCAGTATCACACAAGCAAGAGACCCATGACCATATGATATCCGATAGAAAATCGATATGGCTGCAGCCCGTACTTTTGAGGCTCTTGGTTACTTGGCTTGCGAATTGCCCGGATGCTGTGAATTGTTTTCTTGAATCACCTGCACATCTAACATACATGATAGAATTGGTTTTGAGCCGTAGCTCTGCAGCAAGTGTTCATGTTGCCGGCTTGGCAGCTGTTCTTTTAGGTGAGTGTATTGTGTTCAACAAAGCAGCCAAGGACAACAGAGATGCCTTCATGGTAGTTGATGCAATCAGCCAAAGGATTGGACTCACAGCCTACTTCCATATTTGGGAGGAAATGCAGAACAGTCCATTGTTTATATCAGCAGCTTCTACATCACGGCTTCCGAAACCATTGACAAGATCAACAGCTGCTGAAGCTGTCAATGTTTCAGATGTGCAAGATGGAGAACAACCGTTTGAGACTGATAAAAGCAGAACAAGCCCTGTTGATCCCTTGTTGACTTCATTTTATGATGCAGCATTTGTTAACTTTATTAAACATCTGGAACCGTTTGTAAGAGAAAAGATTGTAGAGCTTTTCAGCCGTCCCAAGAGTAAGGTTGCAATAATTCCAGCAAGTTTGGAGCAAAAAAGTGGAGAGAGTGACTGTGACTACATTATACGCTTAAAGTCATTTATGGAAAAACAGTGCCATGAGATGCAGGTGAAATTTTGCAGACATTTATCAAAAACCACATATAGTTGCATTTTTTGTGTACGTTATACTTTATGTTTGAATTTTTCTAATTGTGTTATGCTTGCATGCAGGAGCTTCTTGGCCGGAATGCTGCTTTAGCTGATGACCTTGCAAAAACAAAAGGTGACTCCAACTCATTTATAAAAGGACAGAACGGTGCAATGCAAGGGGCTGTAAATGGGATCACTTCAAGACTTGAAGCTGATAATCTTAGGCAAGAACTTCAAGAAGCTCGAAATAGAATTGAAACACTGAAAGCTGAAAAAAGGAAATGTGAAGATGAGATCTCAACTTACAAACAGCTGGCTGGAAAATATGAAGCAGATCTGAAGAGCTTGTCTGATGCATATAACAGTCTGGAGCAAGCCAACTATCGCCTTGAGTTGGAAGTGAAGAGTGTGAGAGGTGGTAATGAATCCATACTACCAGATCTTGAAGCAGTTCGTGAAGAGGGAAGACAAGAAGCACAGAAGGAGAGTGAAGCTGAATTAAATGACTTACTGGTTTGTCTGGGTCAAGAACAGAGTAAAGTGGAGAAGCTAAGTTCAAGATTGGCAGAATTAGGTGAGGATGTTGATGTCTTACTTGAGAATATTGGTGATGAAGGTGAAGTTGAAGGGGGTGATGAGGAAGAGGACTAAGATTCAAATGAATTCTTTATTTGTGTTCTCTCCTAAAAGTGTCATACAGTTGCTCAAATTCCAAATTCTGTCTCGGTTTTCTTTAAACCATTGAAAGTTGGGTTCAATTGTGATATCTTTTATCATACCCGATCTTATGCCTATCAGGCTCATGTACATTAGTTATGTCATTTGTGTTGAACATATTTAGAAATAAACATTTATGGATGTGCCTTCACATCCTTGATTCTTTGTTTATGTTGGTACAGGCTTCAACCTATCAAAGTTTCATTGAGGCCTGAACAAATGTCTAATTTAAACACTTTCCAGGGTTTTGTCGTCTTGCCTCTTGTAAATATGCAAAATTGTCAACTAAGATGATCGACTATGTGGCAAATCAGGCTTTCTACCATCTGTATGCTGCTTATATTTATCCTCTCAAATGACATGGTTTAAAGAGTGTTGATGGTTTTTGACAATGATTTTTTTCTCATTGTATTTAAAATAAAAACGAATATTCTGTCCAGTCCAGTTTATATACCCCTGTAAAAGCCTACTATTACATAACCGATAAAGCAAGTGTTATTTCTTCCAAATGTCCACATGTTTAAATTGATCAAGAACAGTGATACATGTTTCCTAAATCCTAACTACTCTACTACTCTATGAAACAATAGCAACATTTGGTTGCCTCTTACTACTCTATGAAACAATAGCGGATCCAAGATTGAAGCAGTAATCAAAGGTTGATCTCATAGAGTCTATACGACCTGTCCAGTTTGAATTTGAAAATCAAACAAGTTTGAGAACTTCATTCTTTGAATATTGCAAAATGAACTTTGTGTTCCTTAACAATATCTTAGAACTCATTTTTTAACTTACAACTCTATTTTGGATGAGTTATGAATCAATAGAAGTTCCGACTTCATAAGATATGTTTGGACAAGTTGTAGTCAAGTAAATCAGATTTTCTATCAAACTCCTATACAATTTTCATCAATTGCTTTATCTGTACACACTTAAATTTCACTTATCTTAGAACTCACTTTGCAACTAACTAACAACTCTATTTTGGATAAGTTATGAATCAAGACAAGATTCCAACTTTATAAGATATGTTTTTGGACAAGTTGTAGTCAAGTAAATCAAATTTTCTGTCAAACTCCTATACAATTTTCATCAATTGCTTTATCTGTACGCACTTAAATTTCACCACATCCTAACATCATCTTCTAACACTACGTCATCACCACATTACTAATTAATTAAATAATTTTTATTATTTGGTTAATTAGACCATTTTTTCCTATTTATCAAATTTAAAAATGTTGTAGGGAAATGGATGGTGGGGATCTATTAGGTGATTGACTTTTATTTATTAATTAGTCATGAGACTATTTAAATTTTTAATTAATTTATTTGTGGATAATTTATGAAAATGGAATTTTATTTTATTTATTTAGTAAAAAATGAATTAAATAAATAAAATAAAATTCCATTTTCATAAATTATCCACAAATAAATAAATTAAAAATTTAAATAGTCTCATGACTAATTAATAAATAAAAGTCAATCACCTAATAGATCCCCACCATCCATTTCCCTACAACATTTTTAAATCCTAAACATTCACATAAAAACAACCCTAAAAGTAATCTAAAATCATCTCAAATCTTATCCATCCATTTGCCTTAATTTCAATTAGCCCTCCAATCTAAGATTCAATTTCAACCATCCATATCCTTGACCAAAAAGCTATAAAATCTCTTGCCTCTCAAGGACATTATCAATATGTGTGGAAGCCCATCAAGTACATGTTGCCCAAATTTGGAGCAACTACATATCGACCAACATCTTCATCAAGCATCCAAGAACACATTCAAGGACAATGGAAAGGGCTAAGGGAACGAGAAGAGTTGGAACAGAGGAATGAAACTTCACCTTTCCACGCACAAACACATTTCTAGAAGGTTTGCATTTGGTAAGAATTTGTTGTTTTTGCGTTGTGTTTGCATTCCTTTCTTTGCTTTATCGGAGGTGGTGGTTAGATTTAGAGTAAGAGTTGTACTTCTTTGCATTTTTCCATTTCTTCTAGATTTTTGTTGAAATATTTTGACATGCTCAATGGAACCTTGTTCTTTGTTTAATCTTGGTTTTGTTAGATTTCCATAGCTTGATTTTGTAGGTTTTTAAAGGTTTTTGCCTTCTCTTGGAAATATCTTGTTAAGAAATTTTGTCAAGTGCATCATGAAGCAAAATAGACCTCACGATTGAGTTTGGGAGGCCCAAAAATCTAAGGATTGATATAGGATTCGGTTGTAATCACTAACAAAGGGTTTTTCTTAGGCATCTCTATTTTTGGCCGTACTATTTTGTACAGTATGTATATATCCATATAGTCGCCACACAACACTCTTACTACCTATGTACTGTTGTCAAAATATTCTTGGAAGTATTTCCTTTTTCTCTAATTTGTTGTCATAATCGTTGTACAATGGTATATATTTTTAAAATTTTTAAGGTTATTATTGAATTGTTTTATTGCAGAGTACCGGGTCAACAAAATCTTGTACTAGCAAATCTGACATATTGTACTCTTGCTAGGGCTTTGGCCTTGGTGCTTAGTGCCTTTGCTAAGTGGTAAGTGCTTCCACTTTGGCGCTTCGCTTTGCCTTGCGACCAGACACTCACTCCTTTGAACTTCGCCACCTAATCCATGCTTAGACCTTTGAGCGCAGCTCCGCCACCTGTGTGCCGCTCACTTGGTGGTGCTACACCTACACAACCCTAGGGGCCATTTTCTTGCACAAGAAGACTGACTTTTTAGAACTGACAAGTTTTGCATATGGTATTGGATTTTCGTATTCTTATAGTCACTGGAAAGCTAGCTCTAAGCATTTCACTGTGGATTAGGTAATGTTTTCAGATTGTACTCTAAATATCAGATATATTAGTTCAAAGTCCATTATTTACATTCCTTTCTGCGATGAACATATCTTTTGCATACGAAATCAAATTTTAGCAAACTTTTTTTGAAATTGAATAGAAAATCACAATAAATCTGTTGGTAACTTCATTGTTTTGTTTGACAAGGTTATTTTTGCAAGCATTGTGTTTTATTGCTAGTTCTATTGCTAATTCTTTTTTAGTGCAACCATCATTGTATGTTCACGACCTTGTACAATCAAACTACTAATACTCGTGTGCAAGATCGTGCATAGAAGATTTGGATTCAATCAAATTAATCATTCAAAACTTAATCTTGGAATCAATCTTTCTTTCTAGTACTTGTTTGTATGTGTGTGTTTATGTGAGTTGTTGTGTGTGCTCTCTTCTCGCACCTTGTGCAATCTTGAGGATAAAAAACAGCAATCTTGAGGATAAAAAACAACCCTCTTGCTTGTCTTGTGTGTGTCATCGTGACTAGTTTGTGTATGCTCTCCTCTTGTGCCTAGTGTGTTCTTGATGATTAAAAATTACTTTTCACTCCTAAGAGTATTTTGTATATGCTCTCCTCGTGCTTCATGTGATCTCGAGGATCAAAAGTGACTTCCTTTTTCTTTTCTATTTCTTAGGGGTCTAGTGGCCTTCGAAGTGACATCCAAGCACTAGCCAAGGCTTGTGTTCTGATGGCTATACAAATTCCAAGGATGAGCTGTCATTTTGGGCTAAGTTGACATCTGCATTATAGTTTTCTAAGTGGAGGAGGGGGATTACCCTCTCGAACCAAGTCATTAGACAACACCCTTTCCGCATGGACTTGGGCCCCATGTACCTTCAGGTGTATTGAGGACTCCCTAAAAAGCCTTGTTGAACTTAGCATAAAAAGTCTTTTGATCATTTATAATTTATGATGCATTGGTAAGTGGTTAGCCTTAGGAAGTTGCTCACTATGTACCTTTTGGTATATTAGTGGGATCACAAGCCAAGCACTCCCATTCGACTAGCATAGATCATTAACGTGTCTTCTCTGTATTCCCCCTTATGCAAAACCAATGCAAGATCAAATCCAAACAAGAATCATGAAAATTACAATAAATTCATTTTTATTTTGATGAGTCCCCTAGTCAAAACCAATCTATAAACCCTTTTGAAAATGATGATGATAGCCTTGTGGATCAAAATAAATATAACGATGATACCCTTGATGACATCATTATAAACAAGCTTTCCATAGGCTTTAATCGACAAACCATGAACAATCAATATCCTTTAGACCAAGAACATGCTGACACTAGCTATCCCCAAGCCAAAATTGAATATCTATTGATCATACCTATGGTAACCTTGACAATAGAAACACCACTCTAGTTCAAGATCGTCATAGCCAATCCATGTCTGAACTCCCAACATTACACAAGCAATTAGTAGCCTTCAACTCCTATGAAAATCCTTTTTCCTTGAAACCTTCATGATCTAATCAATCCTATCAATCCAATCAACTACCTAATCCACAATCATATGAAACATACAATCCACAATCTAATTCTATCCAATACAATTCATCTACAAAGGATTTCCTCCAAGAACTACTAGCGAGAAATCACAACCAAAATAGAAAGAACAAAGATAAGGATTAATGCAACACCCCTAATTAAATGTCATCATTCTTTAGCAAATACAAGTGTGTTGTTGACAATAGAGTTATGGATTCAAGGCCTATTCATGTTGTCCAAGAGCCTCCTAGCACCATTCCCACCCAACATCAAATTCCATCATGTAAAAATATTATCATCTATTACGCATTTTCAAGATCCCCCCAGAGCTATCTTCCCTACAGGTCAACCTATGTGTGAAGGTAAATGAAGACAATCCAAAAGAGCCAAAATCCATGACCCATAGCAAGAATCAAAAGTCCCTCATTAATCAATGTAAAAAAATAAGGGATAGTAAGCATGAGTTTTCCACAGTCCATGACAGTATTGCGTAGAAGAGCTTCTAGATTCAAAGGGAGTATATCCATGAATTAAAAGGAGATGTCGAAACGAAATGAAGCACATCCATCTTGTCGATGAAGCAATTAAGGATATGTTAAGAGCTTGTTCCAAAGCATGATCAAACTCGTCCACAATCAAATCAAGGTCAAAGCACCCATGCATCAATACCATCGTAACATGAAAATCTTATCATCTTGGTCCAACCACCCTTGTCTGATTTGCTCTTCTCATACAGGAGAAAATTAAAACTTCCAATGATTCCTAACTATTTAAAGATGGATTCATGTCTTATTTCCAAAGTGATAAGAATCCTATTGAAAATTGAATATGTTCAACCATGAAATATCAAGGCAAAGGATTAGGCCTTCATGATAAAGGAATCATGAAACCCATACATCTTTATGCAAATAAAGGATTTTAGGGCTACAAGTCTTATGATCAACAATCTAAGGATGTTGTTAACACTTCCATAAATCGTAAGGAAACTTCTTCAACATAAAAACTGGTTCCTCCCACCGTCTCTACAAAGAACATTCTACCATCAAACCTTTCATTCACACCACTATCCCTATCACCAAACTTGACCTTCCATCACCTAAATTCACCAATCAGGACCAATGAAATCATATATCACTTGACCTACGTCAAAACGATGAAGCTATCACAACCTTTGTGGGATGCCAAGATAATATGCCCCCAAGGGATCATAAAACGAGATTTGAAATCATTTCGGATGCATCAACATATCTCGATGCACCCATCCAAAAACCTAAAATCCATGTATCAGAAAACTCTAAATTCTAAGCAATCTAAAATCCAAAGTTCCAAAAACCTATCTAGATCCAAAAAGCCAATAATCCAAAAATCTAGAATTAAAATATCCACAAATCCTAGAATCCAAAGTTCATCTGGATCCCTAAATCTCACATTATAAAATTCAAGAGCCCAAGCATCTCTAAATGTCTTGAATCCTACATACCAAAAATCCAAAATTCCATAGACAAATTTTTAAAGATTCAAAATCCACCATCTAATCCAAAATAAATCCAATTTTAGAATGTGGCATGGTGTGTGAAATTGTTGGTCTTGATTCCCCTTGGTCCCATGACATTTACTCATGCCTCCACCATTCCATCCTTCTATCCAATGCTTTTACATAACCAAATCCATTATCCAACATACCTCCACAACTGTACCCCTTTAATCTAACCTTTTGTGTAGCCACTATACATTCTCCATCCAACCTGCTTCACATTCCATTTTCCATGGCAACGTCCTCTATCATAAGGGTTAGGATGGTACCATGTTAAGGTGTTTATATTTAGGAGAAGCCAACTTAACAATCAATAACGTTCACAACATTTGTAGAATGTAATATTAATAACATGGTCCATGTGACAATTAGTCTGAATGGCATACTATTTGCTTACCATGGAAATATATGCTTGAATCCAACATTAGAAATCTAGATCCAAAAATTCAACATCAAGAATCCAAAAATCTAAAAATCACAAAATAAAAAATAAAAAAATTAAGAGTAAAGAAAAAAAGTTCGTCCAATGGTGAAAATCATTCTTATGGTGCTTTAGGCAAGTACCATGATGAAAACCCATTTATGGGCGTTATGTGTTAATCAACTATATGTGTGAACCCTACACTTGGGTGTGAGCTTTTTCTATTATACTTGTGTTGGGTAGAAATTAACCAGATCAAACAAACAAAGATCAGATTTCAACCCAAACTCAAGAAATCAAACCCAAAGACGAAATGAAGACATGCAAATCAAAACAACATCACCTGGGTTGAACGATTCCTTGTTGAAAATGTGGGTTGCTCACAATCTGCAGTATGACGACGATAGAATGACGATTTGATGGATGAGAGGAAGATAAGTAGATTGATGGATGAGGAGGGATTTTGGCAGAGTAATGACGCTTAGAAGATTCATCCATGCCAAATGGCTTGGAAATGGGAGAATTTATAGGCAAGATATGAGATAATGGAAAGATAAACCTTCCAATTTGGTGAGTGATAATTGGATTAGAAAGTTGCTATGCAACTTGGGAGAGAAAAGTGGAAGGTGGATGAGTGATTTGGGAGATGAAATTAGTAAGGTGAAAGAGATAAGTTGAGAGGAAATTGGAAGGTGGGCCAAGTTAACTAAAGAGGATTTGGGAGATAAATTATAAAGTGAATCAAGTTAACTCGAGAGATAATTACAGATGGAATTGGTACGTGATTTTAATTAATTAAAATAAAATTTTAATTAATTAAGTGGCATGCATGAATAATTAAATAAATAGTAAATATTTATTTAATTATAGCATAAAAGGTGGGATTAAATAAATAAATAAAATTTATTTATTTAATAAAGTGAGAGATGAGATGAATTAAATAAATGTTATATTTATTTAATTTATTAGAGGAAAAAGCTAGGTTAGGAGACGATATAGGTGCTTAGGGCAAAAATGCTACAAGATGCCTAACTAAGGTATTTGCGACAAGTGGACATTTTTGGGTGTCTACATTTTGCCTCTCTTTGAGATGATGTTCGAGATGATGAGATTTGTGTCGAGTAACATCATTTCAAAGAAGCTAAGTTGTGGATAGAAAAAAAAGATATAATGATGGAAAGGAAGACATGATGGTGATGGAATGATAGGATGATGATGCCCCCTCAAGAGGATAGGCGGGTTGAATGAACACGGGTAGGCTCTTGAAATGAAATGGATTGGTCAAGGAAGAAGGATAAGGAAATGGAGGAAAGAGATAAAGGATATGTTATGCTACAAATGAAAGTAAGCAATCATATGTTTGATATAGCACGAGACGGTATGCACCAGGGTATAAGGACCAAGGTGATGATGTGTCCCATGCCCTAGTGTAATACAACCTTGTCTAGATGCAAGATATGAATATTCGCTGGGAAGATACAGATAAAAATGCAAAAATGATAACACACAAGCAAGCATGCACAAATGATACAAAAACAAACAAGGTATTGCCCTTGTCAAGTTGTAAACCAATGATTAATTGCTGATTGATGATGATAGTGTTGTCATGGCGGGGAACGATATATCCCTAGATCAACACAAGGATGACGATGATTAATTGATTGATTAATTAATGATTGATTGGGTTTACAACAAGATTAGGATTAAGACCATTGATTGCGATTGGATAATTTGACAAGCTTGATTGACTTGATTGGTATGGATTTAATGACTTGCATTTGGATTTTATTTCTTGGAATGATTGAAGATGAGACTGATTGGAAGAAGTGATTGAAGAATTTATTGATGAAGATTGATTGGAAGAACTATTTTGAAAGATTGATGAATTGATAGAGATAGATGATAGAAGAAGATGATGAGAGAAGAAAAAGGAATATTGTCTATGCCTGAATCTGGGCACTTCCTTCGTACTCCAGACTGCCTACATACCCTATATTGACGGGATCAAGGCACGTAATGATAGAGATGAGATGTAGTTCTGAATGGGGTTTTATTGATGGTGATGATGATTGACTTGATTTTCGTTGATTGGATTGATTGATTGATTGATATATGATGTTGATGTAATTTTGATTGTTTGAGAGATTGGCCTGATTTGATGATTGAATTTGATGATTGGATTTGGTGATTGGACTGGATCGATGTGATTTTGATTGATTGATAGATTTGATGATTGATTTGATTGGAAGTTTGGCTTGATTTCATGATTTGATTTGATTTGTTTGATTGAAATGATTTGGCATTGACTTGAGGGGTTGATTTTTGATGATTGGATTAAATCATTGGATTTGATGATTGAATGATTTGATTGATTTTTGATGAATGACTTTGATGATTGTTTGTATTTTTGTTGGATTTTATGATTTTTTTTTGTATTTTGGGAATATTTATTTTTTTTGTATTTTTTTCAGGACTATTTATGATTTTTTAGATTTTTTTAGGACATTTTATGATTTTTTTTGTTGGATTTTTCAAGACACTATAATTTTTTTGGATTTTTTTCAGGGCTTTATATGATTTTTTTGGATTTTTTGTCAGGGCATTTTGTGATTTTTTTGTGGATTTTTTCAAGATAGTTTATGATTTTTTTGGATTTTTTGATATGTTTTGAGGATGTCAAAGGATTTACAATTTGGGTAGCCTTTATGCGAAATGCCAATGATAAGGGAGAAAACCAAGTCTAGGTGTGAGAAAGGATATAGGATGGATTAGGATGAATGGATAAAAGGATGGGCAGTAAGGGATGGAAAGGAAAACTCATGATAAATGATTGGATAAGAGCATAGGCGACATCAGATGTATGCATAAGAGAGCTAGGATGTGATCTCAAAGACTATGTCGCATAGGAAATAACATGCCCCATTCTAGATAGTATACTTGGGATTTTTCATGACAAGGCTCATGGGGACAGGATCATGATAGAAAGATGGCTAATGACAAGAGGATAATGATAGGACGATAGGATGGATTGGAAGGGATGAGGTATACCAAGAGTTTTGTCCAAGGCACGTTTCAACATTTTGCCCCCAATCTTTATCAAGATCAAAATGAAGAAGGGAGGATGAATAGACTCAATAGAGATAGGTATGTGTATGTGAAATGGATGGATAAGGATGGTAAGAAATGGTATGGTAGGATATGATAGGATGGGAAATGATAAGTAGGATGAGACAAGGTGCCCCCAAGTGTAGGTGACATAGAAGATCAGACTTATGCATGACGCCTGTTTGCTAGGTTTTCATCATGGTACTTATCCAGGGCGCCTATTTGCCAGGTTTTCACTGTTGGACGAAGGGATTTCTCTTTACTTTTTTTTTTCTTTTTTTTGATTTTTTTTGATAGGATAGGAGAAGGTGGATTATGGATAGGAGGACTCTAATGTCTGGTTCCAATGGAAAGTGATAGTCCCACTAGAAGGATGTCGTCACATGGACCGTGTCAAGTGTGCTCATAGATGTTGATAAGGGATGACATGATAGTGAAAATGGATTAGGTAGATGGCAAATTATGGAAGGTGCGATAGTGGATTATGATGTGGATTATGTAGGAATTATGGATGGAAGGATAGATGAAAGGCTTATGCAAAAGCATGGACCATAGGGAAGTGATGAGGAAGATATGTAGGATAGTGGAAGAAGGATGGGGAGATAGAGGTATGTGGAATTGCGGGATGGAAGGGACTCATGACCAACGACTACATACGCCGTGATAAACATTGAAGCTTTTGATGGGATGGTGGGGTAGGAAGCAATGGGGATGTTGGCTTAGGAGGTGGACGGCGTAAGCATTTGGGGACCCACATAGACTTAGTATTTTTTTGATTTTTTCTTTTCACGTGGGATGGAGAATTTTGCTGCTTTTGGATGGAATGGACGGAAGGAGATGATTGGGATTCGTGAGAGGTGGATAACTCATTTGATTTGATGGCTTGTCGCTTAGGGACCCATACCATTTTGCTTTTGGACTTTGCTTGTGGAGGTATGGGTTGGGATATATGTGGCTTTTGTGCAGCTTTTGAGGTAATTGCTTGTTGCTTGGGGACCCACACCTTTTTCATTTTTGCTTGGAGGTGTGTGGGTATATGCAGCTTTTGAGATGGATTTTTCTTTGATACTTTGGTAGAGGCATCCAAATTTTTGCTTTGGAATCCCATGGGTATGGTAGAAGTGGGGTTGGTGGAAACTCCATGTTTAGACAATATGTGCATTTGTTGGTCATGATTGGGATTTTTAGAGGACTTATGGATGGATGGATAAGGTGTTGGAAGTAGTGGAGGTAGATTCGATGGAGAGATGTTAGGATTTGGAAGCAACGGAGGCAAAGTGGATGGTGGAAGATGAACGGTCACATGCTTTTGACATTTGTAGGATGATGGAGGCGGGATGGCGACATATGTTTTAGATGTATGATGGGATTTGCGATGGAAAGTGGTGGACTTAGGCGGTGTGGCGGAAGTACCAACATCGTTAGATTGTTGACCTTGAAGCGTGTATCCAAGGCCATGTGAGCTTGAGGGGACCTTGACATGGATAGGCTCCAAAATTCCTTGTTTAAGAAGGCCTAGACCCTTACCTTGATAGTTCATATTTTGGAGGATGCAATTGACTATGGGACTAGGTGTAGGTGGAACACTAGACATGAGTTCCTTATTGGATGAAGAAGGTGAAGTGGATAAAGGTTGTTGGTGTTTTAAGGAGGAACACTCATGAATTAGGGTGAAAAGACCAATAGGACATGATGGATTTGAAGTGGGGTCAATGGTGGATGTGGATGGATCATTAAGATCTTGCTTATGTTCATCATGATCCAATGTAGTTGTTTGATCTTCTATGTTTATGTGTTCTTGGGAGGCACATGTCTCATTATGAGAAGTAGACATTGTCTCATTAGGGTTAGGTGGAGGATGGATAGGAGCAATTTGGATACCTTGCTCATGGAGGGGTATGGGATCATGGATAAGATCAAAGTGCTCATGGATAGCTTCTTTATAGGTGATATCATCTTGATCATAAAAAAAGTAAATGTTATGGATGGGTTGCATAGGTGGAATGTAAGGGATTTGATCTTGACTCAGATTAGGGACTAATGTTTTCACATACTTAGGATCATGCTCTTGATAGACCTCTTGGGTGGCTTGGATGGCAATATAAGGCTCTTGGATGATTTTGGCAGGTTCTTGATATTCATCCATAAGGGAGTATAATGACTTTGATCTCAACTGATGATGGGAGGCTCTTGAATAGGCTCAATAACTTGTGGTTCACATGATGGGCTTATAGGGATAGACATGACATTTGGAAGCTCTTTGATAGGATCATGAATGAGTGTTTGACATGGATATGGTCTATTCCGTGCTAACAACCAATGGATCACATCCTTTGCTAGGGTATGGGTAAATGGACAATATAGGGGATGGATGATAATGGTAGATGGAGTGATAGGCTTAGGAGTAGGATTTGGATCAGATAGAGGGATAATGAAGTTAGATGGATTAAGATTTGGATCAGATGAAAGGGTAGTATGCTTAGATGGATTGGAATTAGGATTGGATGGAGTGATAGTAGGGCTAGATAGGTTAGATGGTTGGTGGGTCAATAGACTAGGAATGGGATCACATGATGGTGTCAAGATGGGACTAGTAGGCTCATGTGTTGGCATGTGATCAGATGGTGACAGAGGATGTTCATAGGATGTTTGCTCTAGGTTGGTGTCTCCCTCGTCAAAGGCTATTAAGTCTTGTAGCATAGGCTGACTTAGGGATACTTGATTTATGGACAAAGTCATTTAGACTTGAGTCAAAGGTTATTAGGTCTTGTTGCTAAGGTGGACTTAAGTCTATTAGGTCTTGTTGCAAGAGTGGACTTGGGTTCGTTTGATTTATGTACAAAAGACCACTTGGACTTGCATGTTCGTGTTGTGGGGCCATTGATAGTCTTGTGAATATGTTTGGTGAAGAGATGAAATGGTAGGATGTTTAGGTGAAAGATCTTGGGATACGGGTTGTTGTGGATAATGGTAGATATTGGAAGAAGTAGGGTATGGTGATGTGGCATTGTTATGGAAAGATGTAGGATAAAGTGATGTGGAAGTGATTTGAAATGTGGATGGACTATATTGGTAAGGAATAAGACAAGGTGATGTGTAATTATTATGACATGTGGATGGGTTAGATTGGTGTGAAACGGAAGGGGATGCCACATAAGAATTAGGTAAAATTGGTTGGTGTTGAGTGGATAAGGGATGATGATGTACTTGTTGGGTTTGTGATTGGCAAGTAGCTATGAGGTGTTGGATTTGTGCTATGAGGTGGTGCATGTGCGGGGATTGGCTTGCTTGAAGTTTTTGGATCATGTTATGGATAGATTGAATCATTTGTTGGCTTAGAGGTGATTGGCTTGTTTGAACTTGGTGAAGTATGTGAATGATCTCTTGTGCTAGGTCCTCTAAGGTCAACATGGTGGAAAATGATGTGGGTTGGACTTATGCGACACAGTTGAGACTCTTGGGTTGATTGGTTTTCTTGATTGATTGATTGGATTGGCTTGGTCGATTAATTGGATTAGTTTGATCAGTTGGTTGATTGGATAAGATTATCTCCCAAGAGATAGACTCATGAACTCAAGGGTAGACAAGGTTGGTTGATTGGATCAATGTTGGATAGCTGATGTAGAGTCTCAAAAAGGATGTAGGGCTCAATAAGTCCAATGATATGATATGGTCAAACTAGATGGGATGGTGTAGAATGGTGTGGTTAGATGACTTGGGTCAATTGGGATGTGGTTGATTGGATGACTAGGATGATCAGATGACAAGGATAATTTGGTTTGGAAGGATTGGATGAAATGTAATGATTGGGAAATGTGTGTTATGACAAGTAGGTTGAGGATGATGTGGCAATATCAAACACAAGGTCTCACATACACATGCATGCACACCAAACACAATGATCAATGTGTACACCATAGGCTAGGCAAGTACAGTATCTATTGGGTTCCCACTTGGTTTTATCCAACCGCGCCTACTTATGGTGTATAGCTCCAGGAACTTGGCATGGGCTCCCCCTTATAGTGCACTCACTTCTCAGGCACACCAAGTTCCAAGTCCATAAGGCTTGCAAACCTTGTGATACTTTGCTATCTCTGCCATAAGCCGCAAAAATGTGGGACGACTATCAGAGTTTCCTTTTGTACCAACAGATAGGGGTTTTTGGCTTCTACACAGAGGTTTCTAGTTAGGGTTTCCGTTCAGGTAGTTATACATGCGGCGATTCACTTCGTTAAGGAGGCTTCCTAGCTTGTAGAGGTTAGGCTCTGCAGGGTTTTGGGGGAAACATTCATCAGTATAGCGGAACAACACTTGTCGCCTTCTCACAACAGGAAGGTAGGCCCTCTAGAGTTGGCAATGATTTCTCGTGCACCCCAGATCTGTTGGTTAGGTAGGGGTAGAGGATACTTTCATTGCCAAATTAGGTTACAATCAGACTCAGACAAGCAAACGAAGAAAATGAAAAACAGGCACGATGAAGACAAAGTTGATTTTAATGCCCAAAACCAAATGTGCCTATTCTAGTGATAAAAAGATTATTCTTTGACCGCTCGGACCTGCAGAAGATAGATCAGTAATTTGTTTTCTCCATTCTTTGACAAGTGATTAGGACAAGCTGCACAGATAGATTGTTAGATGCCAAAGAAATGATCAGATAAAAACTTGCAAATGATGATCTGATATAGCCAAATAGATAGTAAAAATAGAAAGTTTAGATGATTCTATGCACTATTAAAAAAAATTAGTCGAAAAAGGATAAATTTAGCTCAATTTATGTGCATTTGAAGCTTGAAAGAGAGCTGATGTTTACCTGCAAAAATACCTGCTGAAACAATGAGATCACCTACTAAAACCTTCACAATTGCGAAATTCACCCTGTTAGCTTTCTAACGAGTGTTTGTTCGTGCGATTTGGACCTCATATGCAGAAGTTATGATAAAAAGAAAAAGTACCCCCCCTTAGGCAAGTTTGAGATGACAAGGTTGACCAATTTGAGCTTTTGTTGACTTTGGCTTTTGGAATGTTGAATTTTGATTTTTGAATTGTTTTGCAAGATTTTTACTACATTTGATGTTGTGGTTAAGAAAGGTTAAGATTTAAAAACTCAACCCAAAGCTTAAACTATAATGCAAACTATAATATGAAAACCCTAAATGCTTCGACCAAATTCAAGGTTTAATATTTCGACCACATTCAAGGTTTAATGTTTTGACCAAAGTTAAGGTTTCGACCAAACTTTTACTGACGATGTATTTTAAGATTTTGACCCAACTTGTACCAACCAAGCTTTTACCCTCGACCATAAACCTCGACTGCCGACCAAAGTTAAAAGTCGACTGTCACAACATATACGCTACGACCCAACGCTTAAACTCACGACCCGACATTTGACTCTGTCTACCACTCAGGACATCGACTTTAACGGAGGACTTGGCTCAAGACTACAACCTAGAGGCAGATTAGATTCCATAAACTGCGACAGGGTGGCGATGGGTCAGGTCGGCATTAGAGTTTCATCCCCGGTAGCGGTGACTATGGTTTCGGGATGGTGACTCCAAGGCTTATGCAGTGACTACTACGTCGCAGGCAGTAGTGGTGACTGCTTGAAACTAGATGATGACCCTACAATGTGGATGGAGACAACGTTTAGAAGGGTAGTGACTTGGCAGTGGGAGACGTCGACAAAATGTGTCGACTCAGACACAGGGGTATGCAGAGACGACCCAACGGACGGAGACGTTGACAATGATGTATCGATAGGCTTTACAGGGTGTTGTTTAATGTTGATGGTCGAGGAAAAAGGGAAGTGGAGGACGGGTGGCTTACAGGTGGCGACCCATGATTAAGGAGCGGCGACCGTGTTGGCAGATATAGCGACAGAGAATTTGGCAAAGGTCGCCTAAAACTTTGTAAACCCTTGATTTGCAAAGGATGGCATATAAAACCTGCAGCATATGAAAAATAATGACCTCCAACCGCACAAGAAAAGCAACATGCAGTGTATGGCAGATCTGTACTGTACGGATGTGTACAGATCCATGCAGTAGACTGCCAATTTTTTTTTTGGAATTTTTACCAAAATTTCATAGTGAGGTAACACATGCAAATTTATAGTAAAAAAGATTGGAATCGGCGTTCTGGACACAACAGCACCGTCAGTTTTTGTCTTGGAGATCACCTGCAGTAGATTCCCTTCAAAACTCGACGAGGGTTAGATACAACAAATTTTTAAAGCAAAAACTTGCGAAAAACTAATGATTCTGTCCCATTGGGTGTGCCATTTTGTGTTGGGTAGAAATTAACCAGATCAAACAAACAAAGATCAGATTTCAACCCAAACTCAAGAAATCAAACTCAAAGATGCAATGAAGACATGCAAATCAAAACATCACCTGGGTTGAACGATTCCTTGTTGAAAATGTGGGTTGCTCACAATCTGCAGCATGACGCTGATAGAATGATGATTTGATGGATGAGAGGAAGATATGTAGATTGATGGATGAGGAGGGATTTTGGCAGAGTAACGACGCTTAGAAGATTCATCCATGCCAAATGTCTTAGAAATTGGCAAATTTATAGGCAAGATATGAGAGAATGGAAAGATAAACCTTCCAATTTGGTGAGTGATAATTGGAATAGAAAGTTGCCATGCAACTTGGGAGAGAAAAGTGGAAGGTGGATGAGTGATTTGGGAGATGAAATTAGTAAGGTGAAAGAGATAAGTTGAGAGCAAATTGGAAGGTGGGCCAAGTTAACTAGAGAGGATTTGGGAGACAAATTAGAAAGTGAATCAAGTTAACTCAAGAGATAATTAGAGATGGAATTGGTAAGTGATTTTAATTAATTAAGTGGCAAGCATGAATAATTAAATAAATAGTAAATATTTATTTAATTATAGGATGAAAGGTGGGATTAAATAAATAAATAAAATTTATTTATTTAATAAAGTGAGGGATGGGATAAATTAAATAAACATTATATTTATTTAATTTATTAGAGGAAAAAGCTAGGTTAGGTGATGATATAGGTGCTTATGGCAAAAATGCTACAAGATGCCTAATTGAGGTATTTGCGACAAGTGGACATTTTTGGGTGTCAACAATACCTATCCATTCCATCATACCCATCCATCCCATTGTACCCCTCTATCATATCCACATTACCATTTCATTGTAGTAATCCATCCTCCCTTCTCACTTATGACCTTGATAAGGACAAGAGCACGATTTTGAAACATGTTTTGGAAACTTGATAATATCCAATCTCCTATAACAAATACTAAAACATATTGTCAAAAGCATCATAGTACAATGTCATGAGTGGTATATATAGAGTGGGGGCATGTTATTCCTATGTGATGTAGTCCTTGGAGATCACATCTTGAATCCCTCCATCAGTTCATCCCCCATCCATCCCATCCTAAATCTTACAACTGTCCATCCTACACCCTATATCCCTTCCATCCAAGTTATCTAGAATCCCTCAACCATTGTATCTAATACTCCCTCCATCCATGTTGGTAGACTTGGTTTACCCTTGTTATTCATTACAACATTGAGACAATAATCCCATCGAGCGGCACAAGCAAATGACTACCTAAAAGCAATCACCACAATCTCAAAGCAATTATCCAAATGCTAGCCATCCAAATCCAAACACGATCCCCAAAGTAATCCAAGTACAAGAAATCCAAATCCATAGCACAATTCATCTTAACTATCTTAGGTGCTCATAGAGTCTCCTATAATAAAGTCATACAATTTTTATACAAAAGACAATTGCTTACAAATTGTAAAACACTTGCGCAAATAACTATATTAAATAATAATTGCTTCTCTAAGATCTTGAAAATATTCTTGTATTATGAAAGTGTATCCCAATCTCTTGGAGAGTTTCTTTGGGAACTAGAGACAATACACAAATTAATTTAGGATGAACAAATCCATTTGGATAATGAAATTATTCATTTTTGAATAATTATTTTCATTTATAGATAAGAAATCTGTGCTATCTTTGTTAGATGCCCTAGCTTCGATTCAATCCAAGAGCAAGTTTATTTCTTAGACTCTAATCAATTTTCACTTTAAAGAAATAAAAGGTATCAAAGATAGAATACACACTTGTTTAATAGCCCTAGATATTAAGCATTGTTGTTTCAATGTTAACCAATTCATTTGGTGAGATAGTATGTTTCATTGCTTACTAATAAATTGACTAGTTAAGCTAATATTTTTATAATCTATTTTCTCTCCAAGTAGAATTGGCAATAAATGTTTTCAAAAAGACTGCTGATCTGGAGAAAATTGCTTAGATGCATTTCAAAAAGATGACTTAGATCTCTTTTGAAAAGATGGCTTAGATGTTTTATGAAAATACGGCTTCAATTTATTCATAGTTTGTTTTATGAACCTTTCAAATACTATTTTTTAAAATATTTGAAAATAAATATTGATAGTGATATATTTTATTAAAATACAAAGACAATTTTTTGAGTTGTATATCTCGTAATATCGAGTGATTTTTGATCAGCACTATCTTGGGTACAACTAGTACATTCTAAAGTAATATTTATTCTTACATTTCCACCCTTGGCCATATAACTTACTTTTGATATTGTATCTACTTCTTTTCTTTTCAATTTGGAAAAATAGAAGAAATAAAAAGGGATAGAAGTTATCAGAGAATGATTAAATATTTTATTACAAGAATGAATTAAGTAATGAAATCTTTAATTAGGAGTTTTCAATAGTTTACTATTTCTTTTGTGGGAGAAGCTTTTAGATCTAGATTTCTATTTTGTTTTATTCTAACTTCAACTCCATTTAAATTCTAAAGAGATTCAATCTAATTTATTTTCAGAAGTGAATTAGTCTAACAACATTTTTTTCTTTTGGGTTTGCAAGAGAGGAAAATTAAAATGAAAAAAAGGGAAAAGTTAGGGCATCTAGGAAAAATGATTTATCTCAATCAATAAATTGTCTAAAGATCCCAACCATAAGGTAGCTAACACAGGCGTCGTGGAAATATATATTTCATATCTTGCATTGTTCGTAAGTTCTCCTTCTCAACTGTGATGCATATATTATATGGTCAACTACACCCATAGTTTATGAGTCCCTTAAGAAACTGCAAACAAATATTCACACAAGGATTTGGGTGATTTTTATTGAAATAGAACATGTGATATTAATAAAGTACTATCAATAAATAAACATCTTATTGATGATATCTTCCATGTATACAATCTATTCACAAAAGGGTGCTGCCACAATAGTGTGTCCCACTTATAGGACATTCTGATTTTTGTTTGAAATCACATATTTTTTAGAAAAAACTAATGATTTAAGTTTTGAGGGGTTCCATCTAAAGGGGTTTAATTGAAGGGGGTTAGATAAAACCCCCTTATATTAAATCCCCTTGGAAATAACCCCCTAGTCTTAAATCTAACCCTCAATGGAGTCTTCTCCCCACCTATCAAAATGCTAACAAGAAACTAATTTTGCTTCACCTTTTGGGGGATCAAATGAAGTCATTTAGAAATTCTATTTTGTAAGTATGTAGACTTTAGTATATACTTTCCAAAAAGTAATTTTGAATATATTTAGTTTGATTATTATATTTATTTTCTATTTTCTAGTGAACATAGGTTTTCCACTGAACATCAAGGCCTCTATTCCACATGCAATATATATATATATATATATATATATATATATATATATATATATATATATATATATATATATATATATATATATATATATATATATATTTGCATACTAGTTATTGATGTCCTTGTTTCAACAAAAAAAAAGGTTAATTTGGATACATACAAAAAATGTTATGTTGTATAGTATAAACCTATGTCTGAATTATAATTAATCTCACTTTAAAAATTAATTAAAAAAAATATGCAACAAAAAATTATGAAAAAAAATTTACGCACTAGATATTGGTGTTACAAATCTATGTTAAAATATTTATAATTTTTATCAATTCTATTAAAAAGTTATGCTATATGCTATAAATGTCACTTTTTAAAAATATTGTTAACTATAAAATATAAATTATTAAAAGTTATGTAAAAAAGTTCACAAATTATTTCTTAAATTTTTTTTAAAAAAAAATTTAGAATCTACACACAAAATCTCAAAAATCACTAGTTCACATCATCTTCAAATTCTTAACGGATTAGTTGCTATAGGTGTCAGAAAGTGAAAATTTGGTTAAAAATGTTGATTTCAATGTCTCACTTTGGCCAAAAAGTAGGACATAATATTGTGGGCTGACCCAAAACCAAATGAGAATCAAAACGGACAAATGTGAAAAATAAAATAAATTTTATTTAATATCAAATAACAATACTCACGATTAAAATGGATGTAACACAACTTGGTAGCGTGTTTGTTTTGGGTACAAAATGTCACAAGTTCAAATCTTGTCATCCCAACCTAGTACTCTTCCTCCTATAAAAGAAAAAAAGGGACCTCAAGTGATATTTATTCACTAAAACATCAATAATCAATGATTGGGTCAACCACATGCAAAAATATTTTTAGAGGAAAAAAGGTTTTTTCCCTTCTTTCCTTTCTTTTAAAAAAGTGCTCTTAGTTCAATTTGGTAGAACATAGATCTCCAAAACTGATGTTGTAGGTTCAAATCCTTTAGAGTGTGATCCTGCCTTTTTAATCTTATCTTCTTGTCATTTACATTGAAACGACCAATGGGATTCGATCCCCCAGATTCAGTAGGAGGCCCATTCATAATATGGCCGAAATCAAATATCCAATTGATCACCATGCCAATACTATAAATATGCAATTGCAATAATCCAAATAAATAGGAATTAGACCTAACACTATTCTGGGTAACAAAACTTCAATCACATTTTTATTTCTTAAAAAAGAATAGATAAGGATTAATAGCTAATCCACGTAGTACCTCAAATTTACTTGGAATCTCAATTCCTAGTGAGAAAAGTTAATAGTGAAGTGAATGAAGAGGTTTTATTTCAAATAAGTCGT
Source organism: Cunninghamia lanceolata (assembly GCA_027924645.1). Taxonomy (NCBI): domain Eukaryota; kingdom Viridiplantae; phylum Streptophyta; class Pinopsida; order Cupressales; family Cupressaceae; genus Cunninghamia; species Cunninghamia lanceolata. Next base: position 2,293,445 of record BSBN01001122.1, read on the forward strand.
ATATTGCTTAAACCGATGCATATGACTAAGGTGAAAATAAGCAAAGCTAATAAAAAACCAAAATAATTAATTATAGTAAGCATGGAAGGAATCAATGAAAAATGATTGATACATATTTTTATCAAGCAATTACCTCAAAAAAAATTTGATGGAGGATTTTATATCATCCACAAGATCATTTTGCTACCTGATATAGGGGCATAAGTGTATGCTGATACCTCTTTAGCTAAGAGCCAAGGATTGAGGGGTATACATTCCACCAAAGTCACCCAGGGCAAAATCCTAACCTCATCCTTTATATATCATATGTCCAGGGGTTTGAACCTTGGTGGATGGCGTAATTTCAAAGATCATACCATCATCATCACCAATTGTACTCAACCATCTAAGCTACAACCCTTTAATATAAATAAATAGATACCAATTTAGAATTTAATATCTAACAATATTAATCTTATGAACAAACATAGAGGGAATAGGCGACAAAATAAAATTCTATTCATTTTATAAAAAAATCCCCTAATTGATTGAGAAACCCATAAATAAAACCAATACTAATTGTATAGTCATTTCACAAATTATCGTATGTAATAATCTATTACTAAAAATGTGATGAATGAATTTGAAAATGATTTAGATTAGATCACATTACATTATCTCTATCGATCTTTAGAACAAAAGACACTTTTGCTATAGCCAAGCATAGTAAGAATAAATTGTATGCTATAAATGGATTTAATTGTTCCATATGCCTTTTTAAAGCTAGTAATTTAAGTAAAACTTGATATCATGTCTTTCTTGGAAAAGAAAAATAGGAATAGTAACATAGTTACAATTTGATCAAGATAATAATCCAATATTTATTGATTCCTTTTTATTCATAAGAGGAATAACACTTTGGTTGTTCATACTCAAAGTGCCATATTATTGAAGTAATTAAGTTCATGGCATAACATTATTTGTAATACTATTGTAAATACATCATATAAATTGTTAAAACGAAATAGTGAAAGAAATGATATAATTTTCTGGATGGTTTATATTTATAATGAATGATGCTCCTCAATCTTCTTCTTAAAACAACATGAATGTATTCTAGTTATAAAGTCACCTGTGTAGTGAGAGCTATTACAATGATTATTGCTCAAATGGAATTAATTTCCCCATGATCCCTCTGTATATATGATTGTTGTAATATAGAGACAAGTTTCCTTCCGCAAGCTATTATGAAATTAAAATATGTGAGATTATCCCATTTTTTTTTAGTGAAAAGAAATAAAAAAATGGATTTAGTTGATCAAATAGAACTAGAGGAACTGATAGTAGTAGAATTGTCCTATACTACTCCATCTCAATATTAAGCAACATTATATTGCTATGTTAGAAGAAGGCTAGCTATACTAGTTTAGTATACTTCAAATATACCGTTGGTATCATATTGACATTCAAACAAGGATTATAGAAGATATCGGTATTTTTCCATTTCTTGATCTCTTTCTTTCATGAGATCAATTTACCCTTGATTTTACAATAATATATGGAGGTTAGCATGTTTGGGAATACGAGAGAACATGCTTTTGCTGACATTATTATTAGTATTTGATGGATTATCCATAGCATTACTATACCTTCTCTCTTCATTTCATAGGGCTTCCCCTAGAGTGTGTTGATATAAAATTTTAAATGCCTTGACCTTTTTAGAACATGTTTGATTCAAATATAATTGATTAACAACCCCCTTTTTTTAACACTCTTTTTTAAACCTAAGGACTTAATTGTATAGATATAGAAAATACAAGATTTCTAATGATAGAAAAATAAAGGAAACAAATACTCAATTGAGAATTAGTAAACATAATTCTATGCATAAGAATTATATCTTATATATGCAGATAAAATCATGTGGAAATCCATATTCAACAAAAGTTGTATGTACGGTTTGGAGGAGATCTTCCATACCTTCAGAGATCCACCCTACAATATGGAGTTAAAAATCCAAAATAAGTAATTATTAGTCTTTATGAACCTTTTTCACACTCATGTCATGCCAAAGTACCACTAAAAAAGAATTGATAAATTTGATCCAATTTATCATAATCAATTAGTTAACATGGTCGTTAACCATATTCTTAACATGGAAAAAACATTAGCTTATCAAATTTTTAATCAATCTCTAAAAAATTCAACACAAAAATAGAGAAAAATGCACTTATTGTTCTATACTTCAAGAAATACACAAATTAACTCCCAAATTAATAGTAAAATCAAGATGTGTAAGTGGATCCACTTATCAGGTTGTAACAAACACCCCTTGTATATGTTTGCCCTAAATGTGTTTTTTGTGTTTTTGATATTTTTTGAGTTTAGGTTTTCATTGCATGTTTTTGCATGTGTGATTTTTGCAACATTGATATAGAAAATGCGACATAAATGGAAAACCTAGAAAAACTAGAATAGATATCAACAAAATAAGACCAACCTAGATTGTAATTGGCCAAAGTATGAATTATGAATACATACCCATATCATGCTTTACAACTTAATCCGGATGCTGTAGCCGGACCAACAACAAAACCACAATGAAATGCTCACAACTCCGTGAAATGGAAAGATATGGCAATGCTAGTACAAAGGACTAATCTGTAGTCACTAGGCATCCAGGAATGGATAGGTGGAGGCTATAAAATTAATGGATTTCCCTTTTTGAAACCCCACAACCTCTACTGCAAATGTACGACCTGTGCTGTGCCTTCAAATCAACAACCAAACTCCCAAAAGTTGCTCTAAATCTTGTATTATGGCAGCGGCTAGGTTTGCTAAAGGTGGACGACCAGATTAGAAGAAGAAAACATCTAAAAATTAGCTTAAAAAATGACAACTTCTCATTCCCCAGGTACTACCTGCTTCAACAAGAGTACAACCAGCTAACACAAAGAAAATGCAAATCAAAACAGCCTCAAAGTGATCCAAATCTGCTTGAAATCTGATATTTCTCAGCTGCTCAAAAGACCTCCATCAAACACGATCATATTCTCCTCAAATCTTCGTCAAACTACCTTCGGTGAGTGCACAAATGAGACCTTTGGATGAAGCCTCCAATTACCTCTCCTGATACGATCTTCCACTCACAAGGAAATGGATCAATGAAGGGGTTTTCATCCCAACATCGTCACAATCAAACCCTAGAGCCAAGCTGAAAGCCAAAGCACAATAGAACTCCAAAAGTGAGAGCCAAATCCAATATCCTCACATAAACAAATGAGGCTCACTTTTGTCTTTTTGTTTCCTCCAAACCCCCAACGCCCAAGATGAATTTCTTTTATTATTTTAATTTGCAACTTAAAATCTCCTTATGTCCCCTTGTACCTTGGGCGCCCAATCTCCTAGTCATGTCACTTTTAGTTACAACTTTATTTTATAAAGTGACATTATATTATAACTTAAAGTTATATTGGTCTCAAAAAGTAACATAAGTTAAATCTTCAATTTAACTTCTATTTTATCGAATGGAGCTTCTAGACATATCGAGACCATGGAAACTCGTGCATCGATCATCCGCACTAGCCTGCTAAAGATAGTAAGTCCCTGGAATGACTTCCTAAACACCTCCATTAGCCTATGAAAGTTGAATTATAGGCTAACCTTGGTCCACTGGTGCAATGAGCTAGATGGGGGACATTATATTTTTCCCTTCCCAAGATTGCTTGTCCTCAAGCAACCTCAACTCTGGATGTTGCAATATCTGCTCACCCTCCCAAGTGGCATCCTCCATTGGTAAATTCTTCCACTTAAGCAAGTACCATCTGATTACTCATTTCCTTAAGTGTCTCTCTCAGGTGTCAATGATAGCCTTAGGTACTAGGATCAACTTCCTCTCTTCACCTAATAGTGGAAGTTTAGCTGAAGGAACTATGTTGTGGCCCAGAGCTTTCTTCAATCTGGATACATGGAATACATTGTGCACCCTGTTGTCTGATGGTAACTCAAAGCTCGTATGCCACTTCACCCACTCTTCTGATAATCTTGAATGGACCATAAAATCTAGGTTTCAGTTTCTCTGCTCCATTCTTCTTAAGAGGGGAGTGCCTATAGGGTTGGAGCCTCAAATACACCATGTCTCCAACCTCAAAACTCCTCTCCACTCAGTGTTGATTAGCATACATCTTTTGCTGATTCTGTGCCTGTTGTATATTCTCTTTGAGTTCCCTTAGAATGTCCTAGCTGTCCTGTAAAAGATCCTTTGCCTTAGGCACCTGACTATCACCAAGCAAGAGATCTGTAAAGCATGGCGCATCATAACCATACAGTGCCCTAAAATGAGTCATCTGAATAGACATATGATGAGTAGTATTGTAATAGTGCTCCCCTAGGTGCAACCATCTAATCCAAGATTTTTGCTACCTCGACACATAGTTGCGTAAGTACCCCTCTAACCATTTGTTCATCGCCTCTGTTTGGCCATCTATCTGTAGGTGGTAGCTGGTGCTAGGAGTCAAATCTATATGACACAATTTGAATAACTCCCACCAAAATAAACTTAGGAACTTGTTGTCCCTGTCATTGACTATGCTTTTGGGTACGCCGTGTAACTTGAATATCTCCCTGAAAAATAGATCAACCACTTGAGCAGCTGTAAAGGTTGCTAAAATGGCGAAGAATTGTACAAATTTGGTGAGTCTATCGACCACCACATAAATATAGTCCTTCCCCTGCACCTTAGGCAACCCTATAATGAAGTCCATGGAGATACATTCCCATTTCTGATTGGGAATTGATAATGTCTATAATAAACCTACTGGAAAGGTATGCTCATGCTTATTCTGCTGGCAAATAGGACACTCACAAACATACTTCCGCACTTCCTCCTTCAGTCCTTTTCATGTGAACCTCTCCTAAATCTGTTTGTATGTCTTGAAGAATCCAAGATGGCCAACCATTGGTGTATCATGGAAAGTTTTTATTACCTTATGTTTGAACTATGAATTAGGCACCAAGAATATTATGTCCTTATATATAATCAAGTCATTCACCATAGAATATCTCTCATCCTTATTAGTGCCCTCAATGACTCCTGCTGCCCAAGAGTCCTTAACATACTCTGCTATAATCATATCTCTCCAATCAACAAAGATCTCCCCAACTAAGCACAAGTGAGGTCGACATGATAAGGCATCTGCAACTATGTTCATCTTGCCCTTGACATACTCAATGTCAAAATCATATGCCTATAACTTGTTCACCCACTTTTGCTGTCTATCATTTAGGTCCTTCTGGTTCATAAAATATTTGATGCTATTATGATCAGTCTTGATTATAAATTTCCCCCAACCAAGTAAGGCTTGAATTTGGCCAATGCATGCATGATGGCCAACATCTCTCGGTCATACACTAAGTAGCTCCTCTCCACACCCCGAAGTTTTCTGCTCTCAAAGGCTATCGAGTGTTTCTCTTGCATGAGTACTACCCCAATCCCCTCTCTAGAAGCATCACACTGTAACTTGAATGGTTTGGTGAAATATGGGATTGCTAGCACTGGGCATGTAGACATCAAGTGCTTGAACCTATCAAAGCACTGCTGGGCTATGTCACTCCACTCAAAGGCTCCCTTCTTCGTCAAATCAGTTAGTGGAGCTGCTATCTGTGAGAAGCCCTTCACAAACCATCTGTAGAAACCACAAAGTCTAAAGAACCCCTTAAGTTGTGTGAGGTTTGTGGGTGGAGGCCAGTCAACAATTGCCTTTAACTTCTCTGGATCCACTCTGACCCCATCTACACTGATAATATGGCCAAGGTAAAGAAACCCTGTCATGCCAAAATTGCATTTGGATTCCTTGGCATAAAGTGACTTACTCTCCAAAATGCTCAATACCTCCTTAAGGTGTCTCATGTGGTCCTCCCAAGTCTTGCTGAAAATCAATATGTCATCAAAGAAGATCAAAACAAATTTCATGAGCTGCTATCTAAATATCTGATTCATACAACTCTGGAAAGTCACAGGTGCATTGGTTAAACTAAAAGGCATCACTAGAAACTCAAAGTGACCATAATGATACCTGAAGGTTGTCTTTTCTATATCCTCAGCCCTAATGCGAATCTGATGGTATCCAGACCTCAAATCAATTTTGGAAAAATAACAAGCACCATGTAGCTCGTCTATCAGCTCATCTATCCTCAGAAGAGGATACCTGTTCTTAATAGTTTTCTTGTTTAATGCCCTATAGTCGATACACATCCTGATTGTCCCATCCTTCTTTTTGACAAGAACAATTACAGAAGCAAATGGGCTCTTACTGGGCCAGATGTGTCCCATCTCCAGTAGCTCCTTAATTGTTTTTTCAATTTCATACTTGAGCCTCTTCGGATGATGGTGAGGAGTGATGATGATGGGCTTGGTCCCATCCTCTAACTCAATAACATGCTCTATGCCTCTATCAGGAGGCACTCCTGGTGGTATATCTCTGAACACCTTACTGTGCTTGGATGGGGACTCTGGCATAATAAGGCACTCTGCTATCCACTCTACCTAGTCATGTCTCAATAGCCTCTCCATCCTCTTCAGTGATACCACCCGAGGCCCACCATCTGATATGCCTCTCAAGCATATTTTCTTCCCATTGGATTCAAATCTCATCTCCATCTTTTTTACATTCATGGTGAACTCTAGTTGGCTCATCCAATGCATGCCAAGTACAACATTTGTATCCCCGATGCCAACAACATAGAAGTCATCTACTAGCTCATACTCTCCCATGATGATTTTCAATCCTGATATCTTCCTATTGCACTACATTTTGAATCCATCGGCTACCATTACCTTGAAGCCTTTGAATTCCTCTATCTTCAACCCCCTGCAAGCTACTAACCCCTCGTCAATAAAATTATGTCGAGCTCCTGTATCAATGAGGGTAATAATGTGTTGTCCACCGAGTACACGACATACCCTGAAAGAACCAACCTTCTAGAAATTGGATAGCTGGGCAATAGTACCTCCACTACCAACACTGTGCTATGAAGCTCTCATCTCCACTATCTCCATGATTGGAAGGCTGATCTAAATCTGAATTAGATGCATTTGATTGGGTCTCCTCATCTGAATAGTACTCGATCAACTTGGCCGTAGCCTTGTGTGAACACTTATGAAAGAGATCCCATGGTTCTTCGCAATGGAAGCAAAGTTTCTTCCTATATTCGTTGAGCTAATCATCTGTCAACCTGTTTGATTTGTCTTTATGCTACTCAACATCTCGATGGAAAGGTCTCTTCTCCTTCTCCTTATCCCTCCTATGTGGAAATCCCTTGGACTAAAATTTGCTCCTCCGCACTAATGACTCCATATCTCGGGCCTTCTTCATGGCCTCTTGGAGTGAAGCAAGACCAAAGCCCTTAACCCAACCATGAAGTGGGTCTGACAATCCATCAATGAAAAGAATAACCAATCTGCGCTAGGAAATATTTGGGACCATAATAGATAGGTCTTGGAACTCAAAATGTAGGAGTCTATTGATCCACTCTGCCTCAACTGTGCTAACTCCTTAAACTGTAACTCTGGGTCCTTTTTATCGAACTTGTTGATTAGTCTAGTTGTGAACTCCACATATGAGGTGATCTGATCGTGACCCAGTGTGATCTTCCCGTTGCTCCACCACTTATGTGCTGCCCCCTCCAAATGTAATGCTGCATAAGTAATGTCATCCTCCTCAAGCATGGGACTAATCTGCAAGTAGTTGTCTAATTGCTGGACCCAAGCTCTTGCGGTGGTTTTACCCGATCCATCAAAGTAGGGAAGTGTCATTTTGTTCACCTTCTTCTGCAATGCCTAGTTCTGAGGTCTGCCTCCCCTACGAGGTCTGTTCCTTATCCTAATGTCAGAGTACTCTACAAAGGTCATTTCAACCCTGAACTCTTCACTAGAAGCTCTCCAATCCCTCAGAATCTCCTCCTGAAACTCAGCCTATGTGGGATCCTGTTCAGGAACTTGGTTCCTAGGAGCAAAGGTCGGGATGCGAGGTCTGTCACCTGCTGTAAACTATGAATCCCTCCTATGAGTAACTGAGGCTTCATCCTCAACATCTCTAAACCTGTGTTTGTCATCCTGGTTCCTATCACCATTATGTTTATCACCGACATTATGCCTGTTCCTATCTCCCCCATTGTCTCTGTGTCTATCACTGTCATTGTTCCTGTTCCTGTCACCTCCATTGTACCTGTTCTTGTCATGGTGATTATTATTATTTTCCTTGTTATTTCTTCCATCTCGAGGTAATAACTGTTCGAGGGTATGTGCTATCTCCGCCTGTGATTCTCTCAACTCCTGTTGAGACTCCCTCAATTCTCTTTCTAATGCCAACGAACTCTTGGTAAGCAAATTCAGGATCTCACGCATGCTAGGTTCCTCACCTTCCCTGTCACCCATTTCCCCTATAGGTTCTGTAATTGGAGGTAGTTCACCTGAAAAAGGGTCTGTTCTCAGAATTTCAAAATCTTCCTCACTATACAATACTGGTGTTTCCCCCTCAATAGCTACAATCTCTATCTCTGACTCAAATGGATTAATCTGTAGTACTTCTTCTTCCTGTATTCTCTGTGGGTTTCATGTTTGTGGTCTTGGTCTAAAATTATATCTATATGTAGGCCGCATGTCTCATGTTCATCTTCTGCATGTCATATTTAACCTCACAGGATGGCAAGATCTTCTGCTCTGATACCACTGTAACATACACCCCTCTGTATATGTCTACCTTGAATGTGTTTTTTTTGTTTTTGATGTTTTTTGAGTTTAGGTTTTCATTGCATGTTTTTGCATGTGTGATTTTTGTAACATTGATATAGAAAATGCAACATATATGGAAAACCCAGAAAAACTAGAATAGATATCAACAAAATAACACCAACCCAGATTGTATTTGGCCAAAATATGAATTATGAATACATACCCATATCACAGTTTACAACTTCATCTAGACGTTGTAGCCGGACTAGCAACAAAGCCATAATGAAATGCTCACAACTCCATGAAATGGAAAGATATGGCAATGCTAGTACAAAGGACTGATCTACAGTCACTAGGCATCCAAGAATGGATAGGTGGAGGCTATAAAATTGATGGATTTCCCTTTTTGAAACCCCACGAGCTCTGCTGCAAATGTACGGTCTGTGCTGTGCCTTCAAATCAGCAACCAAACTCCCAAAAGCTACTCTAAATCTTCTGTTATGGTAGCAGCTAGGTCTGCTAAAGGTGGATAACTAGATTGGAAGAAAACACCTGAATCTCATCTTAAAAACTCACAACTTCTCATTCCCCAGGTACAACCTGCTTCGACAAGAGTACGGCTAGCTAACACAAAGAAAATGCAAATCAAAACAACCTCAAAGTGATCCAAATCTACTTGAAATATGATATTTCTCAGCTGCTCAAAAGATCTGTATCAAACAATGATCATATTCTCCTCAAATCTTCGTCAAACTACCTCCGGTGAGTGCACAAATGAGACCTTTGGATGAAGCCTCCAATTACCTCTCTTGATACGATCTTCCACACATGAGGAAAGGGATCAATGAAGGGGGTTTCCTCCCAACACTATCACAATCAAACCCTAGAGCCAAGCTCAAAGCCAAAGCACAATAGAACTCCAAAAGTGAGAGCAAAATCCAATATCCTCGCATAACCAAATGAGGCTCACTTTTGTCTTTTTCTTTCCTCCAAACCCCCAACGCCCAAGATGAATTTCCTTTATTATTTTAATTTGCAACTTAAAATCTCCTTATGTTCCCTTGTACCTTGGGCACCCAATCTCCTAGTCATGTCACTTTTAGTTACAACTTTATTTTATAAAGTGACATTATATTATAACTTAAAGTTATATTGGTCTCATAAAGTAACATAAGTTAAATCTTCAATTTAACTTATATTTTATCGAATGGAGCTTCTAGACATTTCGAGACCATGGAAACTCGTGTATCGATCATCTACACTGGCCTGCTAAAGATAGTAAGTGCTCGGCTCAAGACTTACTATAAATAGTAAGTCCCTAGAATGACTTCCTAAACACCTCCATTAGCCTATGGAAGTTGAATTATAGGCTAACCTTGGTCCACTGGTGCAATGAGCTAGATGGGGGACATTACACAAGTTCCCATTGAAATAAAATATATAAAAGGAAAAATACTCTTTATTCGTTGATTATTAGTCATCTCGAAAATGTTTTGGCTGAAATATTCATTTCAAATTGAGTTATGAAATAATGTCCATGTTGCCAAAGAGAAATCCAAACACAACAACAAAGAAGAAAAACCCAAACAAATCTAGCCAAGTAGTTTGGTACACATCCAAAAATATCCACAGGTTTTTCTCCCAACCTTACTACAAACCTTGTTTAGTTCTAAACAAATAATTACATCACTTTATTGGGATATAACATTCCTAATCCTTATGTTGTTCTTGAGATATATTTTTCCCAATTCAACAATGTTATCATCATCTAATCAAGTCAATCAATTTCAATTAATCAACCTAAATCAAACCAAATTATCAATTTGTCCTAAGATCTCAATGCTTGGAGCATATTATCACCAATGTCATCCCACCGAGTGCCTATATCCACTTTCTTTGAAACACTGTTACTTATTTTAGTCATAATGCCATTTCAAAGAGGGGAAAAATGTAGACACTTAAATTTCACCACATCCTAATATCATCTTCTAACACCATTTCTAACATGTCATCACCATGGTGCATTACTAATTAATTAAATAATTTTTATTATTCATTTAATTAGACTAATCTTCCCTATTTATCCAAAATAAATAAATAAATTCATTTAATACATTTATTTCTAAATGAATTAAATAAAATCTTGTTTCCATCCATCATCCACAAATAAACAAATTAAAAATTCAAATAGTCACATGACTAACTAATAAATAAAAGTCAATAACCTAATAAATCCCCATCATCTATTTCCATACCACATCTTTAAATCCTAACCATTCACATAAAGAGAACCCTAAAAGTAACCTAAAATCATCTCAAATTCTATCCATCCATTTGCATCAATCTTAACCCTCCATCCTACAAGCTAATGAATCCTAGCCCTCCAATCTAAGATCCAAACTCAACCATCCATATCCTTGACCAAAAATCTATTAAACCCCCCAAGGACATTTTCAATATACGTGGAAGTCCGTCAATTACATGATGCCCAAATTTAGAGTAACCACATATCAACCAACATCTTCATAAAGCATCTAAGAACACATTCAAGATATCAAAGGTTTGTATTTGGTAAGAATTTGTTACTTTTCCATTGTGTTTGCATTCATTTCTTTTATCTATCGGAGGTAGTGGCTAGATTTAGAGTAGTAGTATTTTTTTGAATTTCTCCTTTTCCTCTAGAGTTTTTCTATTGCATTACCATCTAATTCTTTAGTCAACTTACTTCTTGTCTCCATTGGCATTGGTGAAGCTTTGCAATCTTGCATTTTGAACCGTGTGAGAATTTCTTTGGTGTACTTCATTTGAGAGGAATATTTTTTTAGGTGGTTTCCACACTTCAATTCCAAGAAAGTAATGAAGTAATCCAAGATCATATTATCAAAATTACTCTTCATATTTTCTTTCACTTCATGTATAAATGATTGATCTTTCCCAATGATGATGAGTAAATAGTCAACATACAATAAAATGATCAATGACTATTGATAGTCTCCTCCTTATTTCTATTGTGGAGCTTGGTTGCTTTGAGTCTTGGCTCAAAGGTACCTACATAGTTATAGTAATCTACTCATTTTCTACTTTATAGAGGAATAAAGCATTGCTTATCTAATTAACTACACTTCAGGTGGATAAGGCTACTTGATTAACTTTTTCATTGTCTCTCTTTCCCTTTGGAGAGTTTGGTATGTTACTTGATGTGTTTGATACAATTTTACCCCAAGGCACCTAGATGCCAATGTTTGCTGAGTTGAGTGGGTGGGGTTTTGAAAATATTTCCCTAGTAGAGCATCTAATGATTGCAGCCATGGAGTCTAGATAGATGCTTGAGATGCAACTGCGCCATTACTAGCCTCAATAGTTAGAGTGCTATCCTCTTATTCTTTTTGTTGTTTTACTCTAAAAGTGCCTCTAAACTGTGTAAGGAAGCTAAGGTAGTGAAACAACTTCCTACACTAATCTTGAGAGGAGGGTCATACAATTTTTTTTAGATCTTTACAACAATTACATAAATTATACATAAATAAACATAAATAGAAATCATATCACAACACAGTGATTTACATGGGGAAAACCCTTTTAGAGAAAAACCCCACACTCCAAAAGCCGTGCAATATATTATTCAAAAATCAACAAGATTACAATATACTTGTAGAGCAAGATTTCATAGGAGTATCACCAACTAGAGATCCGGAGGCAACTCAACATCTATAAGGCTCTCACACACAACCTCCATCTCAAGCACCTAATAGATAGGAAATACAATACATGAAACCATGAGCTAAAACCACCAAAAAAGGTGGCACCCAAATTATCTTCAATCAAGATGCCCTATGATATGTCAAAACACACACCAACACGTGTAAATCCCCCTTATAACTCTTTTATGTGTCAAACATGTTTTCACATTTTCCAATACGAGAGACCCAACTTCGAGAGGCCATAACTTTTGATCCGGGAGGTTGATTGATGAACTGTTTGATGCATTGGAAATCTCACGAAGAGATCTATGCACGTACACCAAACTTGACTATTTAAGACACCTTTGGGGCTAAGAATAGCCTCTAGATGCCTTAGAATTAACATTGAATTTTTTTCAAGTATTTGAAAAATTAAAAAATTTAATAACTTGACATCCAAACATGACCTTGGGTCAAAATTCACCCAAAATGTGTATTTGGCAATTCAGTAGATTTGGATAAAATTTTGGACCCATATGTGCTCAAATGCAAACTTATTATAAATAGTAACATTTTGTAATTGCAAGGTTGATACACCTTTCTTAACATTCTCCCACTTGTTGAACACCTTGCAAGAGAAAAGGGAGTATGAAAATCATGATTTAATTGCTAGGGGCCAAGAAGCCCATAGACTTTGAACACCATATGAACTTATTTGTGCTCACATGCTTAGTTAATGAATATGTAACATTCATCAATGTTTCTACCTTAACTAGCTTCACCCTACCATCCTCGACCATATCTTTGATAAAATGATACTATACATAAATATGCTTGGTCATGGCATGAAATGTTGGGTTCTTAGCTAGGCAAATCATGCTCTAACTGTCACAATAAACTGCTACTGCACCTTGTTTTATTTCAATATCTGAACACAGTCTCTTAAGCCAAATGGATTTTTTATAAGTGTGAGTAGCTGCCATATACTCAACATCAATAGTAAACAAAGAAACCACATCCTTTTGCTTACTTATCCAACTAATTGCACCACCAAATAAAGTAAACACATAATAATCAGTGGATCATCTTCTATCAACATCACCTACCTAGTTTGAATTCACATAACCATGGATATCAAGGGAATGCATATGTCCTATCAAATTACCATGATAACACAAGGAATACTTTGAGGTATCCCACAAATATTTGAAGACTCTTTTAACTGCATCCTAATGAACTCTACCAGGATTAGACATATATCTAGAAAGAACTCCTACTGTTTGGGCAATATCTCGTCTAGTACAGACCATAGCATACATCAAACTTTTGATTGCACTCTGGTAATGCACTCTACTCATGTATTCCATCTCGGATGGGGATGTTGGACATTGTGAAGTAGATAAATTAATTCTAGTTGTTAAAGGAACACACAATGGTCTACAATCGTATATGTTAAACCTATGTAAAACTGAATTGACATACTTACTCTAGCCAAGCCATAGTTTTTTGTTCTCTCCATCTCTTCTTATTTACATCCCAAGAATGTGTTTAGCTACAACAAGATATTTCATTTCAAATTTAGCTACAAGTTGAGAGTTTAGTTTTGAAATAATCCTTTCTCTTTACCAATAAATAACATATCATCAACACATAATGCAATAAACAGGAAAAAATCACCATCAAATTTATAATAAACATGGTGATTTGATTTAGAATGCTCAAATCCCAAACTCAATACATTTGTATCAAATTTTTGGTACCACATCCTATTGTTGATAACTGAGAGGGGGGGGTGAATCAGTTATCCTAATTATTTCCCTTATTGAACTTTCCTTTTAATTGATGCAGCATAGAATCAAACACAAAAACATTAATCATGAAATAAGAAACACATGACACAGTATCTTTGATGTGGAAACCCTGTTAAGGGAGAAAACCACGGGGTGATTAACCCAAAATTATTCTCTGTTAGAAGAATAGGAAATTACAAAAATGGCACTTGCCAATTAGGGCTCACTGCCCGAGCACACTGCTCACAAGAGGCCCACTGCCTACAAGAAGACACACTGTCTACAAAGTGATGAGAATCACAGTCTTGAACTGATTGGAAGCATCTGCATATGCTGGAGTTCAGTTCCGGTTAGGCTCAGTACACTGATCTGCTGCACTTCATCTTTCCTCTGTTCTTTATTCTATCTTTCACATACCGGATCCTTTTTGCTACCTCTGCTCTTATCTGGACTTATTCGCATATATCTCCACTTCATCTCTCACTTCACAACTAAATCCATCCTCTATATATATCCGCATAAGTAATTTCATCACTTTTCTAGTCGGCATCCGGAACAGTCTAGTTTCTTACAAACTCTCATTCTCTCGGCTGAATCCTTCCTCACCAAGCAATGCGGATTAAGCATATACTTGTAGATATCATTAATCATGTCGGCTAAACATGATTCATGCCTTCACAACCTCTGTCATCAACAGTAACACATCCGGAAAGCAGTCTGATACTCTGCCAGTTAGTTCTTCCTCTGTTTTCACTGTCTCTCAGGAATCCGGTACTCAACCATTCATATCTTTTTCCTTGTCCATCACCGGAGGCTAAATCCTTGGAATATACCACTCAAGGTAGTCCTCTTGACTTCCCCAAATCCGCACTGCACCAAGACACTTCCTCTGAGAGATCCGGACCAATCTGTCGGACCTTGCCACATGCTCTGTTCTTCTTCACCGGACCACAACATTCTTTATTCTGACTTCCGGTAGAGACACATCATGACTTGTGGATATGTGGGATGACCTTTGTTGCCATCAATGACAACAACCATGAATCCATATAGTGTCTCTTGCCAACAATCTCCCCCTTTGGCATTGATGGCAACACTTAGTGAAAAATGACTAAGTGTTTTCACTATGCTCCCCCTTTGCTGATGCTCTGTCTTTATATACAATTTCTGGAACTCCCCCTTAGTTGGATTCCTCATTTTTCACTGCTCCTCACTCCCCCTTTGACATCAATGGCAAAGGGTAGGGTCCGCACACCAAAATTTTCAAAAATTTTCTATATATAGCCGCATATTTACATACTCACATGTACTGATGAATGTCTGCAAAGGATGTCTGCAATTGGATCATTTCTGTAGCCCAACTTTGCTTCATTCTATCCAAAATTGAAATGTGACCACTTAACAAAAATGCAAAAGCTTCTGCCCGCTTGAGATCTGTCGGATCTTTTGTTTGGGCGGTGGTCTGAGCATCACTGATGGCCTCATGCATAGTTTCCAACTTAGGGATTATAATCCTTCTAAGTTCTCCCATCCGGTTGGTGATGTTCTTCCTTTCCTTCTCAAGATTCTTTATTTCATTCAAGACTGCAATAGTCTGACATTCTTGATTTATTATGGAGGAAGAGAGAGGATCAAAACTTTGAGATAAGCTTTGTAGCTTATCCTGTTCCTCTTTTATTTTCTTATCAAATGCTGCTGTTGCCTTTGACCAGGATATACAAAATTTGTAGATGTCACCGCCATCCTTAAGAGCATTCTCTAAGCTCTTTATTCCAATGCTTACAATCTTCCTATCCTTAGAGATTAATTCTAATATTTCTGAAAATCTTTTATCCAAAAATTCCTTCCGGACCTTTTCTTCAGCTGATTTTTCTAGAGAATCAAAATGTGTATCAACACTGCTGACTAAGGTTTTTAGATTACCGGAAGAGGAGGCTGTCGGATCTATCTGGATTGATGGCATGATCTTTACAAGTACTCCGGAAGCAGCCTCTATCAACTCACAGTCTTCCATATGAGACTTCAGGAGCTTTTCATTGCAAATGAAGCTATCTTCATTGTTTGTACCGGAGAGAGAGAGTCAAAGTCGAATGGGCCTTTTAGAAGCTCCGGTTCATCAATCTCTAAAGTTTCTTTGCTAAAAAATTGTTGAACAGTTTGTGCAGTGTCTCTTGCCGGAGACAGATGTTTCTTTTCTTCTGCAGTCTTGGAGCTGTCAACCTCTTTGTCTTTCACCACTGCTTCCTTCTCCTGTAATTGCTCTTCTTCTTTGGATCCGGAGACTGTAGGGGAAACCGGAGGAGAGATGCTAGCTTGTTCATGGGCCACTTCTTCTGGAGCAGAGGGTCCCAAGTCCTCAGCTGTTTCTGTACCTAAGTCCTCTACAACAGGAAGATTGAACCTTTTGAAGGCCTTCCGGAGGATCTCTTCTGTTTCTTGGGCCACTTTGTCAGTCTCACCAAGCATGAGTTGATTCATCCTGGCTTTGCTTCTGAACTCATCTTTGCAGTCCTTGAAGATAATGTTCATTGTCTTGGGATCAATTTGAGGATATAGCTGAATAGCTATCTGCTCCCGGATCTCAAGATCTTTAGCATGAGCATTATTCTTTCTTACTTCCAATTCCTTTTCTAGGCTTTTAGGAATAAGAGATATGATTTCAATGAAAGCCTTATTATATATGTTAAGATATTTGACTGTGGCCTCCTGCAGAGTCTTTTGGTCGGCCTCACTGAAGTCATCATAAGATTCAGTCATTGGTTGAAGGTTTCCATCCACCATGACCGACTTGATTATGCTCTCTAGAGACAGAGTGGGCTTTTCAACAGATACCTCTGCCATTTCATCCTTGTCTTGGCCTGTGGAGGGCTTACCGGATCCTTTCTTCTTCTGTTTCTTTATTTCTTTTACTCCCTCATCTGACTCTGTTTCCTCTTCATCCTTTTGGCTTCCATAAGCCCTTGTGGCTTTTGTCTTGGATCTCTTATCGGATGCCTGGACTTCCGGTTTTGAACTTTTGGTTGTGGGAGGTGCAGATCTCTTTGATGATCTGGTCCGAGTGGGAGCTTCAACCGGAGCACTTTCTTTACTTTTCTCTTCTTCCTCGGCCTTCCTCCTCTTTTCCTGGCTGGCATCAAGTGCCTCCTTTGAGATGCCTAGGCCTTGAGCAATGTGCTCTACTTCTTTTCTCACCTTTCTTTTAATCTCAGGTTCCCTGAGTTCTACATGTATTTTTACACTCAGCTCCTCAAAGGTTCCAAACCTTTCTGCCTTAGGATCTTTGGGCTGACTTAGCATGTGTTAAACATGCAGCTCCACTATCTGTTCATCCACTTCATACCCCATGGGCATGATCCAGACAGTCCTTGGCTCTACTGCCTCCATTAGGCACTGATCAGTGTCAACCATAAAGCACACTGAGTCTTTGTATTTTTCAACAAGAGACTGGGGAATTCTCTCTCTTGCTTGCATCATGCTTTGAAAGTTTTTGAAGTATCCCCATAGAGCTGTATTTCTCGCTTTTGTATCCCCAAGTCCATGCAAATAGTCTCTTATCTGGACTGCAACAGGTTTGTCATTCTGCCATACCCATCCACTTGTTCCGGGTAGCTCATTCATGAAGTAGAAGAATAGACATACAATAAGAGTACCATACTTAAAGGAATTCTTCTTATCCTTCTTGATTTTCTGTATATTTTCCATTAATTGGCTTAGCAGTAGTTCGCAGAGATCATATTCTGCATTCTTTCTTAGCATTTCATAGGCAGTGTATACTGCAGTTCTGGATACAGAATTCTCCCTGCTGGAGTGATAGATCTTGTATCCTATTATCATTGATGCATATTTGATATCCGGATCCGAAATATCTTCAATGGTCATTTCCCTCTTATCAAATTTTGATCCGGTGGCCTCAGTTACAATGTTGTTCTTGACAGATTTGAGGATAGGTACCCCTCCGGAAGAGTATAGACCAGTTACTGCTCTAATTGCCTCTTTTGTGATCTTGCAGGGTCTATCTAGCCATAGAAAGTTGTCATGCATCCTGCTCAGTACATACCGGACCCATTCATCCTCTTCAAAGCAGGGGAAATGAATAAATTGCTCAAATTGTTTCTTCTGGATATCCTTATACTGTGGTTTAAGCTCAAAAGCATTGTCTATCAGTTGCTTGTGATAGAGGTCTCTTAATTTGAATTCCCCAAATTCCTCAATGCTTGCATGTATGTAAACCCTAATGTCTTCGGTATGTAAAACTCCGTGAGGAACACTAGAGAAGGCTCCTAGTGGATCTACCTCCAATGATTTATAGGGATGTTTCTTGAATGAGGGGCGAGGTCTATCAGAGATCTTAACTATGTTTGGAGTAGCCATTCTTCAAAGATTTGCAGTGAGGTAATGAAAAATGGAGAATATCTTATGCGCCTTCGGTTTGCACGGAGTGGTTGGATTGATTTCTTTATGCAATAACTTCGGCAGGAGATCCTTGGTGTGCTTGATGAACCTTGTTGCAGAGCTCCACTTTTCGCTTCTTCTCGAGTGCAGAATGAGCAAATGACCTTTGAGAAATCCCTTAAATTGCTCCGCGAACCCTAATATCTGTCTGCAATAAATGCTTCACCTACATCATTCCGGTTTGCCTTGTCTGGATAGCTTGGAGTATCCCGGATTAGTCCTGATCTGTGGATATCATCCGGATCTTTCAATCATGAATAAATCAAGGTAACATATTACAAGAACATCCCAAACACTCTATCCAATCCGCAGAACAAGATAGTGCATTTCCGGATCTTTCCGGACCTTTTTGTAATCCTTTATCATACCGGAGCATCTCCCTGAACAGGTCTTATTTGATCGATCACAGCTTCTTCATAACTCCATGCGGACCTCTGAAAACTTGACTGAAGTATCTCAAGACTCATATCTACAAACCCTTTGATCCGCATCTTGTGCCACATTCGGCACCACTTGTTTGGCTGGGGGAACAAGATTTTCTTTGAGTCTCCCCCTGAGCCTGAGCTCACTTTTTAATTTCCGGAATAAATATCAGCACCAGAGTCTGGTGCGGATCCAACCTCTACATTCTCTGAACTTTTCTTCACCCAAATCTTGCTCATCTGATTCCTAACCTCATCCGCATTCATCTTTTGTTTACCCTTGTCTTGATTCTGATTATACACCGGACCTCTTTTGTCCTGATTCTTGTTTCTGCAGACTTTAGCATTATGACCGGACCTATTGCAGATTTGGCAAATAACATTTCTTTGCATATTTGACTGATATCCTCTTGATCTGCATTGATTAGCCATATGACCTACTCTATTGCATGTGAAGCATCTACCTTTGAATGATTTGTTTACTTGCATAATTCTGCATTCATGGGATTTGTGTCCATACCTTTTGCAGTTGAAGCACTGTCCGGAGAGGGATGAATTAATCTGATTCATTCTCATTCTGCACTGATTAGCTTTGTGACCAAAGTGGTTGCAGCTGTGGCAGTATCCATTGAAGGATGGATATCTTTGAGCATTTGGCTGTCTTACCGGAGGTCTTCTAGGCCTGCTCCTTGGATTTTCTGATCCAAGATTCTTCTGACCGGATCCGGAGCTTTCTCCTTTCTCATATCCCAAACCATACTTGTCATCTGTCCTCTTTTGACTTCCAAGAAGAACTTCAAGTTGAGCAGAACTTATCTTGAATTTCTCTTTATATTCATTTGTTGTTTGAAGGTCTCTTTTGAGAGAGGCAATTTGATCCTCAAGTTTTCCTTCATTATCTTTGGCATCTTCAAGATCAGATTCAAGATGTGTGATAATCCTGTCCATCTGGTGGCATTCTTCTGATTTTTCTTTAAGAGATTGTCTTAGATTGTCTTCAGCCTTTCTTTTTTCTTCAATCTCTTGAGTAAACTTTATAGTTCCTGATTCCATTTCATGTCTTAACATAATGACTTCTTTTGATAACTTTTCACATAACTTGGTTTGCTCAGTCAATTCTTCATTTGTATTGCTTTCTTCACTTTGTCTTGCCAACTGTTGAAGCAGCTCCTTTCTCTTTTTCATAGAGAGACTTAATTTGTCTTTTAATTCTCTCATGAATTCATCAGCCTGTTTGAGTCTTTCCTTTAATTCACTGACTTCAGAATTTGACTGTTCAAGATCCTCAAGAGCAGTCTTGAGTTGCTCCCTTAAACCATATGCATCCATTTGAAATCCCAGATCTTCCTCAAGCTGTTAGGCTCTATTAGGAGGAACTTAGCTCTGATACCAATTGTTGATAACTGAGAGGGGGGGTGAATCAGTTATCCTAATTATTTCCCTTATTGAACTTTCCTTTTAATTGATGCAGCATAGAATCAAACACAAAAACATTAATCATGAAATAAGAAACACATGACACAGTATCTTTGACGTGGAAACCCTGTTAAGGGAGAAAACCACGGGGTGATTAACCCAAAATTATTCTCTGTTAGAAGAATAGGAAATTACAAAAATGGCACTTGCCAATTAGGGCTCACTGCCCGAGCACACTGCTCACAAGAGGCCCACTGCCTACAAGAAGACACACTGTCTACAAAGTGATGAGAATCACAGTCTTGAACTGATTGGAAGCATCTGCATATGCTGGAGTTCAGTTTCGGTTAGGCTCAGTACACTGATCTGCTGCACTTCATCTTTCCTCTGTTCTTTATTCTACTATCTTTCACATACCGGATCCTTTTTGCTACCTCTGCTCTTATCTGGACTTATTCGCATATATCTCCACTTCATCTCTCACTTCACAACTAAATCCATCCTCTATATATATCCGCATAAGTAATTTCATCACTTTTCTAGTCGGCATCCGGAACAGTCTAGTTTCTTACAAACTCTCATTCTGTCGGCTGAATCCTTCCTCACCAAGCAATGCGGATTAAGCATATACTTGTAGATATCATTAATCATGTCGGCTAAACATGATTCATGCCTTCACAACCTCTGTCATCAACAGTAACACATCCGGAAAGCAGTCTGATACTCTGCCAGTCAGTTCTTCCTCTGTTTTCACTGTCTCTCAGGAATCCGGTACTCAACCATTCATATCTTTTTCCTTGTCCATCACCGGAGGCTAAATCCTTGGAATATACCACTCAAGGTAGTCCTCTTGACTTCCCCAAATCCGCACTGCACCAAGACACTTCCTTTGAGAGATCCGGACCAATCTGTCAGACCTTGCCACATGCTCTGTTCTTCTTCACCGGACCACAACATTCTTTATTCTGACTTCCAGTAGAGACACATCATGACTTGCGGATATGTAGGATGACCTTTGTTGCCATCAATGACAACAACCATGAATCCATATAGTGTCTCTTGCCAACACCTATGACTTTGTTTAAGGCTGTACAAAGATATCTTCAATTTACAAACCAAATTACTTTTACCTTTCACCATGTAGTGCTCTAGCTATTTCATATAAATATCCTTCTCCAAATCACCATGAAGGAACACCATTTTCACATCCATTTCCTCAACTTCTAGATCATAAGAAGCAGCAATAGAAAGCAAGAATCTAATGGATGTCATTTTTGCAATAGGAGAAAATATCTCACCATAATTAACACCCTCAACCTAAGAGTAACCTTTCGCAACCAACCATGCTTTGTACTTCTTAATACCTCCATCTAAACCAATCTTTTTCTTGAACATCCATTTACAACCAATAGGTTTTCATCCTTCAGGCAATGGTACTAGGTCCCATGTATCATTCTTTTTCAAAGCTACCATTTCTTCATCCATAGAAACCTTCCAAGACTCTACATCATTCATAGCTAATGCCTCTTCTATAGATTTGGGTTCATCTATGTTAGTATTCAAAGCAAAGATACATCTCCAGTCATCATGTGAATACCTTTTAGGTGGTTGTCTATGCCTTGTAGACCTTCAAACAAGCTGAGTTGGAGCTTCTTCCTCATCTTCTGAAGATTCAAAGCTAGATGATCTCTCCTCAACTTCTTGTCTATCTAGGGGCATCGATTCAACTTTCACAGGCGTAGAAGGGAGTTGAATCACATCTTTTTTGTTTACTTTGTTCTGGCTGCAATGTAATAGAAGAAGGCTTAGTTTCTCTAGAAATAACACTTCTACTATTTATTACCTTCTATGCAACAGGGTCCCAAAGCTTGTATCCTTTCACACCATAACTGTATTTGATGAAGATACATTTCATAGCCTTGTTCTCCAACTTTGTTTTCTTATCCTTTGGCACATGTGCATATGCCTTGTAACCAAAAACTCTAAGATGTCTCAGTGAAGGCTTGTAACCCAACCACGTCTCTATAGGTGTTTTATCAAAAAGAGTTGATGTAGGAGACCTGTTAATCAGGTAGCAAGCAGTGGAAACAACTTCAACCCAAAACCTTTTTTCTAGACCATCACGACTAAGCATACTCCTATCCTTTTCCATCAATGTCTTGTTCATTCTTTCTACAACTCTATTTTAGTATGGAGAATATAGAGTTGTCTTTTGTCTCTAAATACCACAATATTTACATAATCTATCAAAATAATTAGAGCAAAATTTACTGCCATTTTTAGTCCTCAAACATTTTATTTTCTTTCTAGTCTGCAACTCAACCATTGCATTAAATTCTTTAAATCAAATTAAAACTTTAGATTTACTCTTTATAAAATATACCCATGTCTTTTTGCTATAATCATTAATAAATGAAACATAATATGTGGATTTTTCAATGGAAGGAGTGTCTATAGGACTGAACGCATTAGAATGAATAAGATCCAATACACTATAAGATTTATTAGAAGTCAAGTAAAACTGAACGTGGTTTTGTTTACCATAAATCCAGTGCTCACATAAATTGAAATCAAGATTAAAATCAATCAACCCTTCAACAAAGTTTTTATTTTTCAAGGTCCTTAGACCTTTTTCTCCAATGTGGACTAATCTCTAGTGCCATAACATAGTCTTCTCTACAGACAATTTTCATTTAGAAGAAAGAGCACCCTTAGGTACCTAGAAGTTGCGACCATCCACTAAAAATGAAACCCTCTCCTTTTCCAATGAAGTAGTCACAAAATTGCTTTTCACATAAGTACTATTGCACTCAATAGTGCATGCATTGAAAGCTTATACAATGTGCCAAATCTGACACCTCTAGCAATCACCATAGAACCTCTAACCATATTGTATCTTGTATCAAAAAAGACTACCTGCACACTCACATCTATTAGTTTGTTCACAAATAATAAATTTTATGCTAATACAAGGATATGTAACACACCATTAATCCTTTTAACTTTACCATCAGGAAATCTAATTTTAACTTTACCACAGCTGACAATATTTAAATGAGAATCATCACCCAAGTACACCTTACCTACATCAAATTCTTCATATTCAAAAAACCAATCTCTATTAGGGGTCATATGGAAAGATGCACATGAGTCAATTAACCATGCACATTACCTTCATGAGAAGCCAAAGTTGCACTGAACGCATCACTATCTTCCTTCTCAGACTCATAATCAGAATTAAATTTCTTCTTTTTCTTCTTATTTTCTTCTTTGTACTTCTTACGGAAGTGTCTAGGCTTACCACAATTCCAACAAATAACTTTGGACATTCTAGGAGATTTGGATCTCCCCTTGGACTTAGATCTATCACGCTTCTTACTCTTCTTGCATTTTCCTTTAGGTCTTCCATGAATATTTAGGGCTTATTTGGCACTGATGGATACCTTTCTCCTCATCTCTTTAGAAAGAAAAGAACAAACAACATCTTCAACTTTCAAGACAACATAAGTACTCCAAATAGCCATAACAAGAGAATCCCACAAATTAGGTAAAGAACAAAGCAGGAACTGACAATCTCTCCTCCTCATCCATTTTTACACCAACTAGTGTCAATTAAGCCACCAACATATTGAATGCTTCTAAGTGGTCTATAATTTGTCCATCCTCTTCCATTCTCAAGGAATACAATTTCTTCCTCAAGAAAATCTTGTTCACTAAATATTTTACTTGATATATCTCACCGAGTTTCTTCTACAGTTTCTTCACAGAGGAATCTTCATGGATATTGATTAAAATAGAGCTTGCCATGCACAATCTGATTAGACCCTTGGCTTTATGGTCCATAACATCATATTCAACAACCAAAGTAGCATCTGTAGTCCTTGAAATATTCTCATCAGTAGCATCCCACATATGTTAATCAATTAACAGATCCTCCATCTTCAACTTCCACATCTCAAAATTGTTACCAAATTTTTTTCCTACGTCTATTCTCCTTAATGTGCTCACCATTTGAAAATTATTACAACAAGATCACAAAGTTTCTTCTGCACAAGCTCCCACTCAAAACTAGATTAGTTCAAAAAACCCAACAACCAAGACTAAAACCAAAAGGTGATCAAGCTTTGATACCACTTGTAAGGAAGATAAGGTAGCGAAACAACTTCCTACACTAATCTTGAGAGGAGGGTTATGCAAAACTTTTCAGATCTTTACAATAGTTACATAAATTATACAAAAATAAACAAAAATGACAATTATACCACAACACAGTGATTTATGTGGGGAAAACCCTTTCAAGAGAAAAACCCCACACTCCAAAAGCCACCCAACATATTATTAAGAAATAAAAAATATTACAATATACTTGA
The DNA here is from genome assembly GCA_027924645.1 of Cunninghamia lanceolata. Classification (NCBI taxonomy): domain Eukaryota; kingdom Viridiplantae; phylum Streptophyta; class Pinopsida; order Cupressales; family Cupressaceae; genus Cunninghamia; species Cunninghamia lanceolata. The sequence continues at coordinate 2,318,285 of BSBN01001122.1, forward strand.
AGAGAAAGCTTTCACAAGAGTATCACCAACTAGAGATCCGAAGGCAACTCAACATCTATAAGACTCTCACACACAACCTCCATCTCAAGCACATAATAAACAGGAGATACAATACATGAAACCGTGAAACAATAATTACAAAACCATGAGATAAAACCAACCAAAAAGGTGGCACCCAAATTATCTCCAATCAAAGAGGCCCTATGATGTGTCAAAACATAAACCAACATGTGTAACTCCCCCTTACAGCGCTTTTATGTTTCCAACATATTTTCACATTTTTCATACGGGAGACCCAACTTATGGAGGCCATAGGAGGCCAATTGACAAACCATTTGATGTGTTTGAAAGCTCATGAATAGATGTATGCACCTATAACAAAATTTGTTATTTACAATAACTTTTGGGGCAAAAAACAACCTCTAGATGCCTCAAAATTGACTTTGAAACTTTTTTAGGTATTTCAAAAACTAAAACTTTAATAACTTAACATCTAGACATGATCTTGGGTCAAAACTCACCCAAAATGTTTATTTGGCAATTCCACAGCTTTGGGGAAAATTTTGGACCCATATGTATTGAAGTGCAAACTTACTATAAATAGTAACCTTTTGTAATTGCAAGGTTGAGACACCTTTCTTAACAAATTGGATATTACTTGTATCATAGTTTGATGGTAGGAGTCATGCTCTTCATCCCAAAGATTTTCCCAAATTTTATCTATTGCAACTTGACCATATACGTGCTTTGGTTCTGCAACCTCTTGCCTATATTTCCAATAGGCTTAGATCTTCTCCTCACTCTATTCTTGGTCCTCGAGAGTTTTTTGGAGGTCATGCATCATGATTATATTGGATTCATAGCTACAAATAGCCACATAGAATCTCTCCCAAGGTGGGATAGGCTTGACAAGGAAATCATATATTTCCATGTAGAGGCTTGAGATATCTCTAGTGAGATGCCTCTTTGCTTCAATATCTAGTTGGATTTGGTGGATGATTTTTCCCCTAGATTTGAGGATTTTGATCTAGTTGGCCATAAAGTCATATGGATCATACAACTAGAAATATTTTGTGATCTCTAATCCCAAGTGTGCCAACTTCAACATAAAAAGATGATCCATGCCCATCTTGTTGATTGTAATCCCTCCAAAAGAGAAAGGGAGGTCATGATGAGAGGCATATATGTTCCATTTATCCCATATTTTATCCCATTTTCCTATACTGTAATCCCCAACTTTGTGCTCCATTTTCATATTATATCATGCCTTTTTACCACCTTTCACTGCATATTATTAAATCAAAATAAGCAATATTTAATTTAGTTTTTAGGTAAAATAAGATAAAATAACAATTGGATTTTATTTACTAATATGCATTTTCATTTTAGCCTTGGAAATTAGATCTTACAACATGCTTTAATGAAGATGGAAAATGGTGAAAACAAACTTCTTGTAGCCCATGGGTGTACTTGCCAACAAATTAATTTTAGTTGCTAATTAATTTTCTCAAGTTATATTCTCTTAAATAATAACTCTTTTATTGTAATCAATAAAGTCTTATAGCCATAATCTAAAAATAAAATCTTATATTATTTGTAACTTATGATATTTTAGTTTTGTATTTTGTGTGAGGTTTGGTTGTAGTAAAAAAACTCAATTATTCTATCAATTTGTTAGCTACATATTAAACAACTCCCTATATTCATGGATGGTTGTGAATTGTGAGCTATGTAAGTTTAGAATTTTTTTATTCACCTATCTCTTATATAAATGTGTAAGAGATGGCATGAAAGAGGTAGAAAATAGCGCAAAAAATAAAAGAGATGTAATATTGCATAAGTCATAGTATATATGCAATAGCTATTTTGAGGACTATTTAGCATTTCTATAGCCACTATGTTGACTGAGAGGAAGGTCCCCTTCTTAAGAAATGTTGGTGACATTTGTTAAATTATTTTATGTATTTTCTTTTATTTTATAGCTGGTAAAATGTTACAATTTTTTGTTTATTTTCTAATTCAATAGAATGATTGTGAATTAATGATTTAGTTTGTGTGATTGCAACATATTTACCTAGTTTATATTGTTAAACAAATATGTAGAAATCTTACAAATCACTATTTTTATTACAACCATAGTTCTTGTCACCTGTATACTATTTCTATAGCAGATCACAATCTTGTGACATGCTCACAACTTTTGTAGTGGCCTACAAGTCCCTATAGTAGTATTGTTCAAAATTCATGTAGTAATTTTATATAAGTGGTTTTTATTTTCTAGCTGCAACATTTCATCCACACTCACCTCACTACCTGCAACCCTTATGCATATAGCAACTACACCTTTTATAAGTTTACGCCCCTAGATTGACACATAGGTCAAACTGAAATTCCATTTCTTAAACATTAAATATATACCTCTATTTCAGCCTATCAGGTCATACATCATCTTTTTCTTCCTCATGGTAACATATTTGGAGTCAATGACATCAAGTTGTCAAACACACTCAATTTCCAAGACCTTATTAGAGATAAATTCAGGAAGTTGGGAGACTTCCTCCTTAAATTTATGGAGCTTGATCATTTTGAAATGCACTTTGAAGTAACAATTAGTTGTTACTTTGTTGTTTGTGAGAAATCCTTTTGATGATCACTTAGATGAGTGATATCATCATAATTCAAGTCTACAAGAATAATGGAAAGGAAGATTTCCATGAATTGGTAATAGTCTAAGGTTTCAGAGGGCATGTTGGTTTTTTCCCAGACTGGATGCTTATTCCCAGATTTCCCTACAAGGTAGCCATCAATGATCAATAGGATCTCTGGGCCAGGGGCCAACAGTGTAGGAGATAGACTCTATATTTTATCTCCTCTTCTTCTTCAGGCTCTGCAAAACCTAGGGGGGTATTCCCTACTCAACACCCATGATAATGTGCATACTAAGGCTGGGATGCTGACAGAAAGCAGATGAGTCCTCCTGTAAGTAGACCAAAACTGAAAGATAAGAGCAAAGGGGCTAGCTTTGGGCCTATTTGCAGTTGTAGACAGAGGACTGAGGATCCTAAAACTAATTCTAATGTCCTAATGGTTGTTTTAGAGTTTGACTTTGATTTTAAGTTCGGATACAAAGCTGGACATGGTTGTAACATAAACACAAAGCAGGATTGGTGCCTATCTAGGGCCTGGAGTCAGTAGACATACACCTGTGAATGATCAGCATGAATAGCTAAAACTGGATTTCAGGGGGATACATATGATACCTATCTTACAGATATCTCTCGATACAGAGTGTTCATCTATCTATACTTATGGCATCCCTACTGCAGTATACCCTTCCCAATGTTTAATCTGAAAACAGTTTAATCTACCTTTGAGCAGAAGTTAAAAGATCAGACATTCAACACAGGAATTCTATGTTCTAGAGTCTCAACATTCCTTAAATACCCAGACTCAGAAGAAAGATACATGCAATACTGGAGACAGAAGTAACAAAACACATGCTAACATAGCATTTCTCATATAAATTTAACCATGAAATCAGTGGATTCATACAAAAACATACAACAGGAGATACATAAACTCACAAGTTTTTTGTGGATAGAGCAGCCAAAACCAGCTGTCTTGTATCACAAAGCCAAAATGTTCAACTTTCAACAACCTAAAAAAATGGTAACACAGTCTGCTTATAATAGCCAGAGAGTGTACCACAGCAATTAATTACATGATTATGACAAAAATCTGCCAGATACAGTCCTCGGAAGGAATGGCGCTCAGAAAATGTTAATGCAGCAGACAAAGGGGGGCCTCGAGCCACGCGCCACTATCTGGAAGTCTTCATTCTCAATCAGGCAGCCTGATCGCTTGTACCATCGCCCATACTCCTGCTACAGTCGCCATTAAGGGCCTCAACCACCCGCAGTCGCTAGAAAATCGTCGCAGCATTCAAACAGAAGTTCCCCGCCAAAACGCCTCCTTCGCAGGTTCAAATATAATGCAAGGGGAAAAATCCCACATGCATGGTGTGGAGACAACTTTGGCACTTTAAAAAATATGGCCGCATGCACACCAAGTGTCGAGCGTTTTGCTGCGCTCGACATACGACCCTTCGCCCACAGCCCATCGGCCAAACATATACCATCGGCCTTCCTCAAAAATCTCCCGCCGACTCCAGTTGTCTTGCCGACGCCCAGAAGCCAAATACCACCTATCGGCCAGACCACCAACTGTCGGCCCAACAAGAAACATCTCTGCCGATGAACAAAGTCACTCCGACAGCACCCTGGCCTCCCACCTCCGTCGGTATGACCAACACCATCGGAGCAGCATCTCAAACTTACGCCGATGACATAAGTCACCCCGATAACCTTCAAAACATCCCTTCATCAGTGTGACCCACGCCGATAACATCACATCGGCCAAACATCCACATATCGGCAGCTCCGAAAAAACCTTTGCCGATGACAACTGTCTCGCCGATCGCTACTCCATACTCCGCTGTCAGTGTGACCAACACCATCGGCCAACCCAAAAGTCTCCTCGCCGATACGCTGAGTCTCGCCGAAGACCACCATCAACTCCATCATCGGCCAGAGAAAGAGTACGCTACAGCGATGTCTCCCGATCGGCAAGAAAAACATCATCGGCCAAACATTTCAAAGTTGACCCGATACTCAATCTCACTCCGATGGCACTCCCCATCGGGGTGACCTCCCTCCATCGGCAAACTGCAAAAGACCTCTGCCGATATGCTAAATCTCGCCGATGAACACTTAACTCATCCCCCATCGGCATGACCAACGCCGTCGGTGGAACCATAATATCCTTTGCCGATAGGCAATAGTCTTGGCGATGGACAAGAACACTTAGGGTTTGAAAGAAGAAACCCTCCAACAAGCAAGCTCAACCTCCAGGTCAAAATGAGCACCAACACTGGCTCCGAATGGGGACGTGTAGGTGAAAACCTGCAGCGAGAACCAGATCTCCGGGCAGACCAGGCAAAAATCCAAAAAGCACGAACTGCACAAGACATTTACACTATGTACATATTTTTTACAAATGTGCACAGCGACAAGTCATTTATGCAAAATAGAACTTAAGGAATTGGCCATGCACAGGCAATTCCAGAACTTCACCATCTAGGGCCTGGAGGAAATAAGAATCCTCCCCATGAGTGCTGCAAATCTGATATGGGCCCATCCATAAGGGTTCAAATTTACCATGTTTACCCTTTTCTTGACCTTTTGCATTCCATATGAGCACCAGATCATTGACTTGAAACTTCCTTTTTATAGCTCTCCTGTCAAACTGATATTTCACATCTTGTTGTCTCTTGAGATTAATCTGGTGTTCTTTCCTTCTATTTTCATCCAGTGCAACCAGCTGGTTCACCCTTTCTGTCATGGAGTCTTCAATCTCCTCATCATTTTCCTGGATGAATCTGTAAACTGGTAGGAGATTGTTTATGGGCAATCTGGCTAATGCACCATATACTAGCTCAAAGGGTGACATCCCAATAGCCCTTTTCACTGTCACTCTGTCAGCCCATATTGCTAAGTTCAATTTTGAGTCCCAAGCTCTCTTGTTTCTTTTCCAGTATCCTCTTTGGTGCAGGAGCACCTACCTGACAGCTGGCCTCCATGAGGCAGTTAGTTTGTTTTGAGTCTTGTTAATGTTTCCAAGAAGGTCTGATAAGACCAATGCATGTAATAAGGTCATGTTGACCATGCTTTGCTATTTTTAGATAGTTGTTAGGACAGCTGTTATGCTGTAGGTCTGGTTGGATCTCCCAGCCGCCTGGAGAGATTTCCCAGCCGCTTGGAGTCGGGTCAGTAGTACTTGCAAGAGATCCTATTTATGCATGAGGATCGGTTGGTCTTGAGACAGATTGAGAGATAGATGTTGAGAAGTTAGATTGCACAGGGAAAGACTGAGCATTGTATTGCATCTTTTGAAATCAATAAAGATCCTGTTTAAGTTCATTTTCTGTTTGATCTCCATTGTGAAATTGATTTGCTGGTTTGGTGGTTACATGGATTCACTGATCCATTCCACCGGTTGATTCGTCGAATCGGTGGAATGGCCATGTACAGTAGTGTAGGATTTAGTTTGCATTTTCTGTGTGTTTGCATGTCTGTTTGCAGGATCATCGTCGAAAGGTGTTGAGGACCCTAGCATGGGTATGTGCTAGGTCGTGCTGGTTGTTAGAGTTTGGAAGATCACCCTGAAAGTAGATCGGGTCATCCAGGAGGTTCGGCGGATCGGAATGGTGAAAATCTGCTAAGGTTGGAAAATCCTTCACAACGGCATCATCAGGATATTTCAGTGTATATCCTGCAGTTGCTTCGGGCGTCATCTGAGTAAGCGGAGATGAGCATGATGCAGTCGATTGCATAAAGTGAAGGTGCATTGGGGTGATCATCATCAGGTGTTGCCGAGGAGGAGCGTATCGGCATAAGGTAGAAGATCGGGTTGACAATTCCTTCGCGGGCCGATAATGTTAAGTTTGGCCGACAGCAGGATATTGAAGGAACTGCATGTGACGTCATCGTCATCAGGATAAACATCATCAGGATATCGGAGCAGCAGGATATTAGAGGAGCTGCATGTGACGTCATCGTCATCAGGATAATCGTCATCAGGATATCGGGGTGACGTAAGCATCGAAGGAAGGGTGCATGAGGTTGTCATCATCAGGATATATGGGAGGAACCGGATGTTTTATATCCTGCTGATGAACATGATGTTGAACATCATGATGATGAAGAAAGAGGTTGGCGGTAAGATGAACAATGAACATCAGGAGGATGTTTGCGCTTGCCGAATATGATGATGCTGCCAATAGTCGGATATGATGATGCTGTTGACAGAAGAAGAGTCGAAGGTTTGTCTGTAGGAGGATATCGGTCGGCAAGAGTAAATATGATGATGCTGACAGTGTTAAGGGAAATATGATGATGATGATGAAGGGTTGCGGACATCCATGCTGTATGTCAAGGTTATAGTGTGGATGCCTCTGCACCACTCTTGATAATTTTCATGATGCTTTTATTGCTTGATTCTGCTTGACCATTCCCTTGTGGGTGATATGGTGATGCATATGATAAATTTATCCCATACCTGTTGCAAAAATCAACAAATTCACCTGATCTGAAGCACATAGCATTATCAGTGACTATCTTGAATGGTACTCCAAACCTGATGATAATATTTTCTAGCATGAAATCTGTCACCACCTTACTTGTAGCTCTCTTAGTTGGAATGGCCTCAATCCATTTGGTAAAGTAATCTGTTGCCACCAAAATCCAACTGTGTCCCCCACTTGATTTGTCTGCAATTTCCCCTATGAAGTCAATTCCCCATTGCTGAAATGGAGCATCCACAGTTACAGTCCTGAGGGGTAAAGCACCATCATATTTCAACTTTCCTGAAAATCTTTGGCAAGGGTCACACTTCCTCACTAACCTTTGTGCATCTGAAAAGAGAGTGGGCCACCAATATCCTGCTCTGAGAATTTTATGAGCTGTTGTTTGGGCAGTATAATGTCCACCACACAATCCTTTATGCATATCAATCAAAACATTGTTAGCCATATCCTCATCCACACATCTCAGCAGCACACCATCAGGGTTTTTCCAGTATAGCTCACCTTGAACAATAACATACCTGATTGCATGTAACTTTAAAGTCCTCTTTTGACTGTCACTGAAATGGGAAGGACAATTCAGATTTTGCAAGTAGTAGATAATATCCTTGTACCATTCAGATCCTGATACATTTACACTCTCATTTTGGACTGCATTAACTTGGCATGCTTCCAAGTTTGACTGTGCCATCATCTTGGCTAATCCTTGTCCTCTTACCAACTTGGTAACTTGTATGTCTATGTTAAACTCTTGCAGTTTGTTTATCCATCTGCACCTTCTTCCATTCACCTCCTACTGAGTGAATATGTCTTTGACTGCTGCATGGGGTACATATGCAATTATATATGGTCCTACCAAGTATGGTCTGAAACCTTTGATGGCTCTGACTAGTGCATATGCCTGTTTTTCCATAATATCATACTTCAACTCAGAGGCCTGCAAGGACATACTGAAGAAAGCGATGGGCTGTTCAAAACCATCTTCGTTTTTCTGTAGCAAACATGCAACAACAGTATGAAAGGAAGCAAATGAAAATACTTGGAATGGCCTAGAAAAATCAGGAGATTTAAGAACAGGGGCCATCTTGATTGCCTCTTTGATACTCTGAAATGATTCTATTGCTTCACTTTCCCAGTGGACAGTTGCTTCCTTCATCATCTTGGAAATGTTCCTTGTGGTTTCTGCAAAGTTGGGAACAAATCTCCTAACAAAATTTATCTGTCCAAAGAAGGACTGAACTCCTTTTACAGTTTTTGTCATTTGAATTCTGTCAATAGCAGCCACTCTCTCTAGATCTATCCTAACTCCATCCTTGGAAATAATGTGCCCTAGGAGTTTTCCTTCAACCATCCCAAAAGCACACTTCTTTGGATTTAAAGAAATGCCATACTCCAGTGCTCTTATGAAAATCTGCTCCAGATGCAAACAATGCTGCTCTTCTTTCTTTGAGTAAGCAGTCAAGTCATCCTGATATACAGCCAGGATTGAATCAATCAACCCTGCAAAAGCAACATCCATTGCTCTTTGAAATGTAGCACCTGCATTTGTTAGCCCAAACGGCATTCTAACATATACATAAGTTCCCCATAGGGTGGTGAAGGCAGTCTTATACTGTTCTGATTCCTTTACCTTCACCTGATTATAACCTGAAAATCCATCCATCATGGATAAGAGTTCACAACCAGTCACTCTCTACAACATAGCTTCCATATTAGGCAGTGGATAGTTATCCTTTAAAGAGGATACATTTAAGTTCCTGAAGTCAACACAAAGCCTAATATCACCATTCTTTTTTCTGACTGGGACAAGGTTAGACACCCAAGTTGAATGCCTGATTGGCACAATTATTCCAGCTTCCCTCAGCCTTTTGAGTTCTTCTTGCATCTTTGGAGCCAAGGTAGGATTAATAGGTCTTTGCCTTTGTCTAAATGGCTTAGCTCCAGGCTTCAATGGGATCTCATGCTGGAATAAATCTTCCCTATAGGCTTTTAGGTCCTCATATGACCAAGCAAAAACATGTTTATACTTTTTCAGTAATGCAATCAGCATACTCCTAATGTGTGGTTTGAGCTGTTTACCAATGTATACCTTCTGAGGGGCCTGAGATGTCCCCAAATTTATCTCTTCTAAATCTTCCTTATTTGTGGGAGATGTCCTTGTGACCTATTTATCTCTACTATCAAAAGCTCTTTCCAAAGCTACTAATCCTCTGGGGATTTTATTAGTCTTCAATTGAATTATCTCTTTTCCCACAAGAGTTTCTTTTCCATCTATAGTCTCTACAAAAGCTTGGAAATCAATTTCTTGATTCTCATATTCATCTATGCAGTGCAAAATTTTTAACAAGTCCCTATCATCATTAAACACTTGCCAACTGCATATATTTTCTGGTACTGCAGGCCTAATTTTAACTTCTACATTTGTAACATCTAACAGAGTGATGTCATCTGGCCTTATTGCAACATTAGCTAAGAAATCAGCCATAACATTCTTTGACCTCTCTACCCAGCCTATTGAAAATGCATCAAATAGTTCAATGGTATCCCAAACAGCATGCTTGTATTGTTTCAATCTTTTGTTTTTTGAAGCATACCTATCTCTAATTTGGGATACAATCAGCTCAGAATCACCAAATACTCTTAGCATTTTGATTCCATGTTTGAGAGCAATATTTAGGCCTAAGAGTAAAGCCTCATATTCTGCAATGTTGTTTGTGCAAACAAACCTCAGCAAGAAAGAGAATTTGAGGAGCTTACCAGTTGGAGACAGGAAAACAACTCCAGCTCCAGAGCCTTCTTTTGCACAAGCTCCATCAAAAAACATGGTCCACAAACCTTGCTGATCCAATTCTTCAATGCAGACATTTTTCTTTTTATCTTCTCTATCATCTGAGACAACCTTGAAGTTATCACAGTCAGTGTTTACAAAGCATATCTGTTCCTCTGCTTCTTGGTCTTCCACTATCTCTGATGATCTTTGTTCTCTGATTCGCTTAACATCCCTGCCATTCATTGGAATCATGGCATATGACAGGTCCAGCTGCATACTTCCACCAATTAGTGCTGCCCATCTTCTTGACAGTAACATACCATACTGTGGCTTGATGTCAACCACTGTTATATTCATTTTATATCTCTTTTCAGGAAATGCTGTCAGTTTGAAATCTACATCCTTCATGATTCCAATAACCGGTACCTCTCTGGCATCCATAGCATAACATTTTCCACATGCCTTGTCAATTTTCAATCCAGCTTGTTGCATGATGGCCAAAGGCATGACATTTGTAGATGCTCCAGAGTCAAGCATACAATTTCTGATTATTTTTCCATTTATAACCAGGGAAACATAAAATGGTTCCACTTGTGAAGGACACTTTGTCATAGTCACTCCTAAATAAACCTCAGGAGCCTCATCTTCTTCATTACATATGACATGTTTCTCACCCTGGGTCTGAGCATTTTGTTTAGCTTGAAAAGGTACCCCTGAAATTAGGGATACTGTCCTATTCTTGATTTCTTCCACTTTCATGAGTTCCATAAGTGGAACAGAGACTTTTACCTGGGAGAGGACTTGAGCTATATCAAATGGAGCATAATTTTGTATAACAGTTGTAGCTTGCTCCACAATCTTATTTTTATCCTGAACTGATTTAGCTTTTACTTTCATAGTTCCCTGATCATCATTCTTGTCTTGGGAACCTTTACCTTGATCTTCAGCCTGAGGGATTCTATTTTCTGGTCCTTGGGATTCATGACCTGTTCTATGTCTGAAATTCTGTTTATTATTAACCCACTACCTTTTTTGTAATTCCATCCCCTTATTACCATGCATTGGCTGTCCTATAGTAACATCTTTTGGCTGATGTGGGCTGCTTACCTGATTTTTACATCTGAGATTGTAGTTGCTCTTGACTTGAGCAACTGCTGCAGCTGTGAAGGCCCTAATTTCCTCATCAGAAGGTCGTTGTAAGTTACTCAGAAAATTGTGCGAGTTCTGAGCATAGGCATAGTTAACTTCATCATCTTCATCATATGGGAACTGTTGGCAGCCCTGAGTTCCATCATTTGTACTCTCATCAGCATCATAAAGAGTGTATCCATTGCTTATGGACATCATATTTACATCATCATCTTGCACATAATGTGGCTCATTGCATTCATTACAAGATGTAGTATTATCACACAAGGACTGAGCAATCATACACTGTTACTGTGAATGTGGCATCTAACAAATTATACACCATGGAGCATCATCAACAATATTTACAGCTTTCTTTAGAGGATCAGGAGTTTCTTTGACATGTTGAGCTCTTTGATTTGTGTTGTTACGTGGGAATATAGGTTTACCATCATGCCAATTGGTATTATAAGGCATATCATGCAATGATGGCCTCTTTTCCTGCCTTTGATAGACTTGCCTATTAGGACCTATCCCTTTTTCACTTCTAGCTAATCTATAGCTTAGGTCCTTAACAACATTTGCCAATTTGTCTATCTTATCTTTAGGGGCAGATGTATTACCTTGAGTGTTCTGAGGCTTGTTTGGATTCTGCAGAATTTTTATATCATCCCTTCTATTTGTCTTGCCTGATGCTTTCTTGTTGTTTTCAATATTCACTGCAATTTTGAAAGCATCCCTGAGAGTAGCAGGACCTTTATCTCTTAATCCATATGCAGTTTTTGCATCAAAGGCATTGATATACAATATTATGCACATTGGTTAATTTGGCCTCATGTGATGTGGCAATTTGTTTAACACTTTAGTAAATCTTGCATTAAAATCTGCAACCTGCTCATTTGACCCTTTAGTGATACTGGTGAACTCATTTACAAAAAAGCTAGGGTCAGTTTTGTCACCATATTGCTCCTTGAACATCCTTTTAAAATCATCCCATGATGAAATACTCCGGTCAGACAGATTCTTGTACCATTCTCTTGCCTCATCTATTAAGGATTGCATGAATGACTTCATGAAAACATCCTCATGTTCAACCTCAAAGTTATCCATGACATTTTGAAAGGCTTTTAGATGATCTTCTCCTGACACAGTGTTGTTTCCTAAAAATTTAGGCACTTGCAGCCTCAGATGCTTATCAATGGGGTTAGGATACCCAGGAATACCATCAAATACCAGCTGTCTGAATCTATCTAGCTGCATTGGCTGTCTGTTTAACTGATTAACATTAATATTTCTGTTTGCATTCTGGTTTCTTACATTGTTCAGTGGTATCCTAGCATCATTCACATTTTGTCTCTCATCATTATGCTGATGTTGCACTTCATTTCTCTGTTGATGTCTCTGCACATTTGCATTCTCAAGGGTAGGAATTGAATTATTCTGGGCAGTCCTCAAAGCTTGCACTTTCTTCCTCAAGTCATCTCTGATTGATATTGCCTGCTGATATTCAAACTCGGCCCTTAAGCTCCTAATTTCATCAGCTAGTTCTTCCTCACTGGGCCTAGAGGAGGATGGTTTTATCATATTCTGATCTTCGTCTTCATCATCCCTCAGAGACTCGGCCTCTTCAAACCTTTCACTAGGGTCTAGAAATGGGCGTTCTTGGAACACCTCTGACCTCATTCTCATGTTACCACCCTGTTGGCTCTCATATGCACCCTGAATATCAGCTTCTGCATTTGAAAAGTAGGGTGCATGCTGTCCTGATGGCCTAGGGTTATCTTGTATATCATCATTTTTTCTGGGGGACCCCTCATGACTAACTGAGATAGCTCCCTTTCTTCTGTACATCATTCTTCTTGTTACTGGTAACTCTTTAAATAAAGGATTTTGTTGGGATCTTCTCCCCTACATATAAATTTTACTTTGACTGGTTGGGAGATTACTTCCGAGTCGCCCCCTGTTACTAGGAACTGTTTTCTTTTACAAATCAGGGTTCTTTCAAAAATAACAATTTTCAAATCACCATCCCCAGTAGAGTCACCAATTTCTGTTGGTTTTTTCCCAGACTAGATGCTTATTCCCAGATTTCCCTACAAGGTAGCCATCAATGATCAATAGGATCTCTAGGCCAGGGGCCAACAGTGTAGGAGATAGACTCTATATTTTATCTCCTCTTCTTCTTCAGGCTCTGCAAAACCTAGGGGGGTATTCCCTACTCAACACCCATGATAATGTGCATACTAAGGCTGGGATGCTGACAGAAAGCAGATGAGTCCTCCTGTAAGTAGACCAAAACTGAAAGATAAGAGCAAAGGGGCTAGCTTTGGGCCTATTTGCAGTTGTAGACAGAGGACTGAGGATCCTAAAACTAATTCTAATGTCCTAATGGTTGTTTCAGAGTTTGACTTTGATTTTAAGTTCGGATACAAAGCTGGACATGGTTGTAACACAAACACAAAGCAGGATTGGTGCCTATCCAGGGCCTGGAGTCAGTAGACATACACCTGTGAATGATCAGCATGAATAGCTAAAACTAGATTTCAGGGGGATACATATGATACCTGTCTTATAGATATCTCCCGATACAGAGTGTTCATCTATCTATACTTATGGCATCCCTACTACAGTATACCCTTCCCAATGTTTAATCTGAAAATAGGTTAATCTACCTTTGAGCAGAAGTTAAAAGATCAGACATTCAACACAGGAATTCTATGTTCTAGAGTCTCAACATTCCTTAAATACCCAGACTCAGAAGAAAGATACATGCAATACTGGAGACAGAATTAACAAAACACATGCTAACATAGCATTTCTCATATAAATTTAACCATGAAATCAGTGGATTCATACAAAAATATACAACAGGAGATACATAAACTCACAAGTTTTTTGTAGATAGAGCAGCCAAAACCAGCTGTCTTGTATCACAGAGCCAAAATGTTCAACTTTCAACAACCTAAAAAAATGGTAACACAGTCTGCTTATAATAGCCAGAGAGTGTACCACAGCAATTAATTACATGATTATGACAAAAATCTGCCAGATACAGTCCTCGGAAGGAATGGCGCTCAGAAAATGTTAATGCAGCAGACAAAGGGGGGCCTCGAGCCACGCGCCACTATCTGGAAGTCTTCATTCTCAATCAGGCAGCCTGATCACTTGTACCATCGCCCATACTCCTGCTACAGTCGCCATTAAGGGCCTCAACCACCCACGGTCGCTAGAAAACCGTCGTAGCATTCAAACAGAAGTTCCCCGCCAAAATGCCTCCTTCGCAGGTTCAAAAATAATGCAAGGGGAAAAATCCCACATGCATGGTGTGGAGACAACTTTGGCACTTTAAAATATATGGCCGCATGCACACCAAGTGTCGAGCGTTTTGCTGCGCTCGACATACGACCCTTCGCCCACAGCCCATCGGCCAAACATATACCATCAGCCTTCCTCAAAAATCTCCCACCTACTCCAGTTGTCTCGCCGACGCCCAGAAGCCAAATACCACCTATCGGCTAGACCACCAACTGTCGGCCCAACAAGAAACATCTCTGCCGATGAACAAAGTCACTCCGACAGCACCCTGGCCTCCCACCTCCGTCGGTATGACCAACACCGTCGGAGCAGCATCTCAAACTTACGCCGATGACATAAGTCACCCCGATAACCTTCAAAACATCCCTTCGTCAGTGTGACCCACACCGATAACATCACATCGGCCAAACATCCACATATCGGCAGCTCCCAAAAAACCTTCGCCGACGACAACTGTCTCGCCGATCGCTACTCCATACTCCGCTGTCGGTGTGACCAACACCATCGGCCAACCCAAAAGTCTCCCTGCTGATATGCCGAGTCTCGCCGAAGACCACCATCAACTCCATCATCGGCTAGAGAAAGAGTACGCTACAGCGATGTCTCCCGATCGGCAAGAAAAACATCATCAGCCAAGCATTTCAAAGTTGACCCGATACTCAATCTCACTCCGATGGCACTCCCCATCGGGGTGACCTCCCTCCATCGGCAAACTGCAAAAGACCTCTGCCGATATGCTAAATCTCGCCGATGAACACTTAACTCATCCCCCATCGGCATGACCAACGCCGTCGGTGGAACCATAATATCCTTTGCCGATAGGCAATAGTCTTGGCGATGGACAAGAACACTTAGGGTTTGAAAGAAGAAACCCTCCAACAAGCAAGCTCAGCCTCCAGGTCAAAATGAGCACCAACACCAACAGGGCATAAGAGTCCATGTAAGCATTGGAACAATAATCTTAGGAGTGAAGGATTCATCTATGATCTCTATATGAATGAATTTATATAGACACTGGACATTCTAATACATGAATAGGTGTTGTTATCACCTGAATTTGCACCCTGATGTTGAAGCTTTTAGCAGTTTCAACAAATTTAGTGAACATGGGAATGATCTCAAGGTGTGGGACCTTGCAAATGAGATCAGACCTCCAGAGAAGGCTGGTTCCTCTTTCTGAACTTAAGGTTCAGAGTAATTGACTAAACCTATCCTAATGATCACTAAGGAAAAGGGGAAGAAGGAATACAAAAAGGCAAAGGGAGGTGATACACCAAGATTTAGGGTGTTAGCTGAAATTGACATAACACATCAATGACCTCAAATATTGACAGAGACTTACACAGACTTACATCTTTAGCAGAGGCTTGATTTAGAAGACTGCAACTAACAGAGGGATCGTTTTATCCACAAAATGAGTTAAAAACTTCAAGTAAACACAGAGCAGAAGCATAAGAGAGGCAAAATATCAGTGATTCTATTGATCGTGAAGAATAAATAACCATTACAAAAGAAAGATACCTTGTTACAAAGAGATAGACACAAAATAACCATCTACATTCATTAGTGAACCAATATCAGAGACATCAAAGGCTCAGTCAAGCACAATGTATCATATCCAATTGGTTCTTGCAAATGCATTACATGGTCTAGAATAATAAACTATCCAACTAGTATAATAGTCCAGAGGAACAACTTACTAACAACATCTTTTTTACATGCATATATAGCTTTTCAGATCACACTGTAACAATCATGGACGTGGAAAAAAGAGTCAACAAGGAAACAACATTACCCATACTACAATAACTTCATTTGGTGTCCTTGAAGCATGCCCACATGGCTCTATCCATGAAATCTGTTGAAGAAGAGTGCCCGCCCATGCCATGAGTACAAAGATTTAATGCAAATGAAGCTATAGTGGCATGAGGAGGCAAGAAATTTGTCTTCTACAAGTAATCAGGCTCTGAAGAAGCATTAGTAGTTACCAAGAGGGTCGCTGAGCAATCCTGTTACATCTTGCATAGTAGAAAATGTGCTTGGAAGGAAAAAAGATTGAGCCTTGACTTTTAGGGCTTCCTCTGATCGTCTTTCCACCGATTAGGCTTTAGAAATGTGAAGGAGGAAACCCTAGCCTCTGAAGTCTGAGAGAAAGGAAATAGTTGGGTTGAACAGGGATCAGGCCTTCACTATGCATCATTCTTTGAAAAGAGGAAGCACTCGACCTTCGCCTCTGCAGCACTTAGCTAATTTGAGAAAGCGGTGGAGATCGAGCCCCAAGCCTTCCTCCTGCCACTTTCAAAAAAGAAGAGGGAAGGAAGAACCTCTGAACTCTTCTTTGTGAAAGATAGAGAAATTTGTGAACTTGCAGACCCCTTCCATGTGGCAGCACCGTGCACCACTGCACTCACCTCATATTTTACTTTTACAGCCATTGCACGATGCACCAAGGAAGAGTTCAGGACACACAGCAACATGTCACATCCGTGCGTCCCTCTTTACATTTTACTTTATCACCGCTATGCGATGCACTAAGATGGATCTGGGGACATGTGGCAGCACCACACACTTGCGCAAATTCTTTGTAGTGTAGGCGCAACTACTCCCTGCGCGTGTGCGAAGGCTCCATGTGGTGGCTTTACGCGCTAATTTTTTCAAAGTGGTGGGCCATGTATTTCCCTCCATGATGCTTCTCTATGAATGGCACATGTCTTCACAACACAATTCCTCTTGGCGCTGGAGACAAAACTTTCAGAATGTTGTGCCAACTCGCCATGTGTTTCGAGGAAGAGGGAAGGCCGCAGGCCCGACCTCTGTCTTTCAAAAGGAAATGAAGGGAGAAGAAGAAACCCCTGACCTCTAACTCCTACCACACTTAGAGTAATAACCTATCATGCTTCAACGAGTGGACCTCCAACTTTCCACCTTCCAAAAGGAAAGGAAGAGAAAAGAGCGAACTCCTGATCTCTGAAGACCGAAACACTTAGTTAAATACAAGGAACAAGGTAGAGTTCAGAGTTGAAAAATATGGCATGATGAAGAGGGGCATCCTAAACTCCAAAACTCTAAAAACACAAGGAAAAATGAGGATTTTTGGGACTTAGTCAATTTGGGTGATTTTCCTTGAATTTCAAAAGGTGAAAACACCTAGAAATTCATGAATCCTTAGGCTATTTGGCCGGAAGGCAAAATAGGATAACATTTTGGTGACTATGCAGGGGTGTTTGCCTGCTAAACACTGTGATCCAAAGGCCTTATCAATCCATTGGGCACGAATTCAAAGGGCACAACAACAAGAACAAGGGTTGGCTAGACCAACACAAAACTGAACACTGTCTCCAGAAAACAGGACAAAGCAAAAAAATAAGGCAAACATCTTCCTAATAAGGATGCAACCTGTACAAGAGCACTTATTGAAATGAAACATCTAACATATTTAAAAAATCCCACAACCATGCTAAAATCAATGTTTGAGATGGATCCCATTGACTGGGATTGGCAGAACCTCTCCATTTAGTTTGGAAAGTTGAAATGCATTGCCTTGTTTGCAACTAGTGATAATATAAGGGCGACTCCACATGGCATCAAATTTTGAATGTCTCTTAGCTTTAGCTTTGTCTGTATCCCATTTCAACACCAAATCTCGCTCATTAAATGTTCTTCCAGTTGATTTTCTGTCAAAAGTCCTTTGACCTGATCTTAATGAGCCTCAAGAGTCTTCATGGTAGCATCTCTCTTTTCTTCTAGCTCCATCAGCTCAGCAAACTTGACTGTCATGGCATTGCTTTCTTACAATTCTAGCTGCTGCACTAGCTCAAGGGAAGGCAATTCTAATAATAATGGAACTTTGTCTTCCATTCGATAGACAAGCATGAAGGGGGAATTACCTATGGCCCTCTTGGGGGTAATTCTATCAGCCCAGAGAGTTGTCCTCAACTTGGAATGCTAAGATCTCTGATTGTCCTCCACTATCCTTTTGATAATCTTGATCAAGTTTTTATTTGTGGACTCAGCAAGGCCATTCCCTTGGGGATAGTAATTAGATGATGTCTTCAAGGAAATTCCATAGTTAAGTGCCCATTCACTAATTTTTGTGCCTACAAAGGCTTTAGCATTATCAGAAATCATGGTGAATGGAACACCAAACTTGGTAACTATTCCCTCAAGGAAGTCTAAAATGGAGGCCTCTGTGGCATATTTCAATGTAACTTCCTCTGTTCACCTTGTAAAATAACCAGTGGCTTCTAAAATCCACTTGTGGCCAACACTAGATGGTGGATTAATCATCCCAATGAAGTCCAAACCCCACTGAGAAAATGGCTGATTAGTCTGAATTAGGTATAGGGGGAGAGCAACCCACCTTTGTTATCCTACAAATAATGCACATTCTTTGCAGCTTCTTATCCATATGTGGGCATCTATGAATAAATTGGGCCAGTAATAACCAGCCCTCATGATTTTGATAGCAGTTGTTCTTGGTGAATAATGGCCACTAGTAGGGCCATTATGAAATTCTTCTATCACCCTTGAGGCATGTTCTCATGCAATGCATCTAAGAACTCCATTGATCTCTTTCCTAAACAAGGAACCATTAATAAGAACATAAGGAATGAATTGGAGTTTGAAATACCTTGTTTTTACTTGATTCAGTTCATCTGGGCATCTACCTGACTGTAGAAATGTGGCCATATCATGGTATTAGTCAGTTGGAGTCTTGGAACCAGCTGGTTGTGCCTGCCCAAGGACACATTAATGCAGGAGCATCCAGTGGTGTAAGGAAAATCTTACATCACCCAAAAAAATGATGATTTATTTTCTATTCTTTTCAATTTTTGTGTTTTCAGATACCCATTTTCTTGAATAATGATTCAGAACCTTCAAAGTTTCCAACATGGCTAAGATTACTAGAACTTACTATTTTTAGTAACCCTATATTAGAGAAGAGGTTGAGCCTGAACTTTTCCCCAAAGCTTCAGAATAGTCGAATAAGCATTCTTGGTATATTTTAGCTCAAGATCATGTTTGGATCTCAAGATATTAAAGTTTCAATTTTGTGAGGTCCTTGGAAAAGTTTTGAAATCATATTTGAGGTACTTAAACATCCCATAATGTCCCAAAAAGTTTACAAAAATCCATTTGCAATTTTTGGTTTCGTAGTTCACTTCATGATCTTTTCAAGGCTTCAAATGATTCGTCAATCAGACACTCGGATCAAAAGTTATGGTTCCCAGAAGTTGTGCTACCAAATTTTAAAATTTGAAAATTCTTTCATGGGCAGGAAAAGGGCAGTTGGGTTCATTTTGGCACCCAAATGGAAGTTACACATTTCAAAGCAAGCCGACACTGGGGAAATTACACTAACTAGTTCTGACGTTTATTCAAAGCCTATCTTGGGATAGTTCTGGAGATAGTGGTCTGAGGAGGTGATTGGGAAGTCCTATTCATGCAAATTAGGAGGTTAGATAGATATTAGAAGGCTTTATAAGTTAGATGTTTCTATTGTAAGACAGTCCATATTTCTGTAATAGGCGGGCATATGACCCTGGAAATTATATTTCAGATTTGTAGCCTTTTACAAGCAAGTTCAATGAAGAAATTCTGAATCAATCTACAGATTGTTTAACTAGTCTTTCTTGAGATCTTGTTCTTGTCTATTTGAAATCTATAAATTTTTGTTGTATGTGTTTTGGGTGGAGTCCACCCTTATTACACATACAACGTCATTTATGGCTTCAAATTCTACAACCATTTGCTCACACATGCCTTTGCCTTGCACCGACTTGGTGATGTTGATGTTTACATCATACTCCATTACTTTTGTGATCCACCCAGCCGTCTTTTCATTGACATCTCTGCTCAAAAGGAATTCTTTCATGCCAGGGTGGTTCACCATCAACTATATCTTGCTATTTGAAAGCATATGCCTGAACTTTTTGAGTGCTTTTACCATAGCAAACACTTGTTTTTCAACAAAATCACACTTCAACTCATATTCTTTGAGAGGCTGGCTGAAGAAAGCAATTGGCTATTCCAATTTCTCTTCATTATGCTATGTTAAAACTGCTAATATGCCCTCTTTGATTCTAAAGGCATAAAGGATAAAACCCTTCTCATAGTTAGGGTTTATCAGCGTGGGAGCATGTGCAATGGCTTGCTTAATAGCTTCAAAATTATCCCTACCTTCTTTTGACCATGTGAAGGCATCATTCTTCTTAAGCATGGTGGTGAGAGGTTTTTCTATTAAAGAAAAATTTGGTATGAATCTCCTCACAAAATTGATCTTGCCCAGGAAGCTTTGCAGACCCTTCCTGTGATTGGGAAGGGGAAGAGCTAGAATGGCACTAGTTCTTTCAAGGTCGATGGACAACCCTTCCTATGAGACTATATGTCCCAGTAATTTGCCTTCTGGAACAACAAACACACATTTCCTTGGATTCAATGATATTCCATATTTTCTGCATCTTTCAAAGACTTCTCTCAAATGACCCAGGTGGCTAGCTACATGCTTAGAATAAATAGTCAAATCATCAAGATACACTAAAATAATATCATTGATTAGGACTTTGAAGGCCAAATCCATTGCTGTTTGGAAGGTTTCTCCAACATTAGTCAACCCAAAAGGCATTTTCTGATAAGCCAAAGTACCCCACTTGGTGGTAAAGGGTGTCTTGTACTGGTTTGATTCTTTTACAAGAATTTGATTATAGCTTGCATAGCCATCCAGGAGTGAAAATGTTTCAGCTCTTGCCACTGTTTGTAGGATTTGTTCCATGGAAGGGAGTGGATAGTGGCCTCTAAGGGAGGCCTTGATTAGGTCTCTAAAGTCCACACACAGTCTGATTTCCCCATTATTTTTTCTGACTGGAACTAGGTTAGCCACCCAAGAGGAATGCTTAATGGGATAAATGATTTTAGCTTCTATGAGTTTGGATAGCTCTCTTCTCATTAATGGCTCTATTTTGGGGTTGACATGCCTATGCTTTTGGCGGACAGGTTTTGCATTGGGGTCTAAATCAATGGTATGTTGGATTAAACTAGAGTCCCTATAATCCCAAGCAATTAAATCATCAAATTCATTACAAATTTTAACAAAACCTTGCCTTTTAGCTTGAACACATACCTTGCCATGTTTTAGAATTCTTCCCTGTGCAATCTCTACCTCTTCATAGTCCTCTTTCT
Source organism: Cunninghamia lanceolata (assembly GCA_027924645.1). Lineage (NCBI taxonomy): Eukaryota > Viridiplantae > Streptophyta > Pinopsida > Cupressales > Cupressaceae > Cunninghamia > Cunninghamia lanceolata. The sequence continues at coordinate 2,339,818 of BSBN01001122.1, forward strand.
TTATTGTCATGTTCATTTTCTCCTTCTTTGGTTGATCATCAACATAAAATATGCTCTCTAAAGTAATTAATCCTTTGGATAGTTTGTTGGTCTTCAGCTGGATCACCTGGTCACCATATTGTTCTTGCAACATAGTTTGATTCTTGGCAACAAACTTTGCCTCATCTTGCAAGAAATTGACAATTTGCTGATCACTTTCAAATACTTGCCAGCTTGTAACATTGTCGGGCACATCAGGCCTCACAACAATCTTCACATGCTGATTTGAGTTGTGTTTGACATTATGGGGAATGTCAAATTGAGCACCAAATGTAGCTAACCTATCAACATCTTTGTTTCTCTATCTGGGCACTGCCTGGATATTGAAGGCATCAAAGTCTTCAATTAGGTCCCATACTTTGTGTTTATATGACTTGAGCAAGTCATTCCTTGAAGCACTTTGTGATTGGATTTGGTGAACAATCAGCTCACTATCACCAAATGCCTATAAATTTTTTTTTCCTCTCTTTTGTGCTAGCTGTATACCCTGAATTAAGGCTTCATATTCAACCACATTGTTGGTACAACTAAACTGTAATCTAGAAGTAGAGAAATAACTTTCTTTCTGGGGTGAAATTAGTACAACCCTGACACCTACTCCATTTTTGCTTCTAGAGTCATCATAACATAACTGCCATATACCACTTGGATCTGATGTTGTCTCCTCAAGATTAGGGATGATGGCATCTTCTTCATGGATATAATAAGTACCCATCCTTGTGTATTTTATATGATCAAGAGTGTTAAACTAAAAATAGTTTACCCACTCATGATCAAGCAGTATATCAGGGATTTCTCTTATTGGCGTTGTAGCTTCATGGATGTTGTTGTCATTCTCCTCTAGGTCATGGATTGTACAATTCATGTTGATAGGGTTTGGGGAGTAAGGCTCTACATGATCATTAGCAATAAGTTCAGCCTTGATGGTCACCTTAGTTCCATATCTAGTTCTAAATAACATATGGGATTAGTCTGAAGACAAGTTCCCACCTATTTTAGCAGTGAAATCCCTAGTTAGGCATATGCCAAAGTATGTATGGAGGTCAATGACTGAGATGTCTTGTGTAATAGAGAAGCTAGGGAATGCATGTAGAGTGAGCTTTAAATTCTTAATAACACCTACTGTCTTAACAATACCATCTAATTGCACTACCTCCTTATTCACAAGCTCATATTCAATACCTAACTTATCAGCTATATTTTTAGGCATAACAAAAGTACCTGCCCCAGAATCTATCATGCAATTATGCAATAATTTATCTCCAATGATTAGGGAAACATAGAATGGAGGGGGTTTATTGGTTTTGCTTGTGCTTGCCTCCTCCTTTGGTTGGCATAGGTTCATTGGGGTGGCTATCTTTTCTTTTGCTGTGTCTACATCAGACCGATTGAAGCTTGTCAAAGCTTCCTACAACAAATCTCTCTATGATGGGAGTAATAGAGCAACCCACATAGTGACTTTTAGGTTGGTCTTCTTCATCTGATTGATGATGCTAAAGGGGATTTGACTAACCTTCTGTGAAGTTTTAGCAACAACAGAGTTGACCTTTGGTTGTTGATCGGCTTGGGGTTGCTGTTGTGGCACTAAATTCACCTGCCTAGAAGAACAATCCACTTGTGCTAAAGGCATCTTAGTAGCTCTTTCCTTCACCACATTTTCTGGGGATACATTAGGTGTGGATACGTGAGAGGTGGAAGTGTGAGCAGTCATAGGGATCGTTGCATCCTCAGTCACCCGCCTCTTGGCTCTTTTATTGTAAGCTATTGGTCTTGTGCCCTGATTGACACCACATAAATCGTCCTATGTCCAATTCATCAAGATGGGATTATTTTGCATTTGTTCCTTCGCTCCCATCATCTCTTGACTAGAATTGACTTGCTACTTTGAAGAGACTAATTGTTTCTGATTGTCAAAGCTTAACTGAACTGTCCATTTTGGCACAAATTCTAATCATGTGGCTGATTGCATGGATAACACCAATCTCTATCCTGAGCCAAGTTGTTCTGTATGGGCACCAAAGGTCCAGACATGCTTGCAACATTGGGATGGTGGGCATTCAATGGTTTGATGTAACTAGGTTGATTTTACCTCTGCACATTACCTTGGTATGGTGGTCTGTCCTACTAACAAGTCTGATTGAATGGCTGATGCTATTGGACTATGCTTGCTACTAACTCATTTCCAAAGCTTTGCAGTAGATTTTTAACCTCATGCAATTCATTTGAGGATGAAATCTAAGAGGTTATATGGGTGACCATTGTAGGAATTGGAGCCACAACAGGCTGAATAACAAGGGCTTCTAGAAATAAGGGTATTAGTGGTCTCGAAGCAGTTTTCTTAGCCTAGATTAGATAGTTTTCTGCCCTTATAGCTATGTCATTTGCATCTGGTAACATAGTCCCTCCCATGGACTGAATCATGACAACAATGTGAGGATTCAAAGATTTCAAATAATATATAAATGCAATATTCGAGGAGGGTTTCGCCAATAATGGGATCCTGTCCCATGTCTTCTAAAACCTGTAGTTGAAATCCACCATATATTCATGGGGGCCTCTTTTAATTATAGCTAACTGTTCCATTAGAGATAGGTGGTCACTCTTATCCTCAAAATGCTAACACAGTCCTGTTCCCAAATCATCCCAATTGTGGATGGAATTAGCTGGGAGACCTCTATACCATTGAAGGGCTTTCCCTTTAAAGGAAGAAGCCAAAAGTCTCACAACCACATTGTCTACAGTGACATTATGAACATAACAGACACTAGCAATGTCCTAAATATGCTCAGTAAGAGTGGTGGAGTTTTCACCAGTGAAGAATGGGATTGCTTTAGAGCAGAGGTGGGGATATCATCATACTAGGCTAGGTCAAGAGGGTTTCCTCCATTGAAGGCAACAAAGGGAAGGTTCCTTGCCATATTGGGGATATTTAGTTTGATTTTAGGTATATGCAATCTCCTTTTTGAATATTGGAATTTGACTGGAGGGGGAGTATGAATACACTATGAGATTGTTGAGTCTCATGCATGGGATCTTGGTGATTTTGAATGACATAGGCCTACACTTGAGATGTCATTAATGCTAATTAAAGATGAAGCACATATAAGCAACATAGTGAGAGTGATTCAATGCTGAGGTTATAGAGGTAGATGGGGTAGGTGTTTCCTGCCTATACACAACGTTTGAGAAATGGATTGCCATATATATATGATCAGAAGATGTATTCAGGGTTGGTCATTGAGCCAATTTGAGGGAGGAGAATCGATAGACATTTTAGCCTTTGTGGATGATTCTCAGAGCTGATTGAATATTTGAGGGCTGTGTATCTTGCATTTGGTATCTTGTTCTTGGTTCATTAATGAAGATAAGTGGCATTCTATGCTAGTTCTTCTGATTGTTTAGTTTTCTTTCAGTTCTTATATATTGATGTTGTGCCTATGTTTTCATTTTAATGAATGATATTAGTAAATGGCTTGAAATCATGCATTTTTGAGCTCTTTGAAGCCATGAATTAGTATTATGATTTAAACTAGAAAGCATTGTTCTAGTTTTGCATCGGTAAAAGTTTTATTATTCGACATGTCACCTTAGGATAGTTTTATAAATTAAAGTTTCTCTCCTCTTTTCTTTAAACATAGACAGAAGAATGAACGAGAATCATAAGAAGAGCTAGCTTCTAAAATCTTGAAGGTCATCTCACAAGTCAAGATGAACATTTGCAATATTTCCCATTGTTGGTGATTTATCTATATATAAGAGTAATCTTAAGTGCAAATAAAACCATCAATAGTTTTTGGCATGCCTAGTGGGACCTAATAATCACAACCACCTAATTAGAATTAAGATTATATGAGTGAGTGATGAGGTGGTAGATCCTAGAACACACAACACATATTTCTCACAGAAAATTGGAATGTTCTTCTATTGAACTAGAAAAAAATTACATTACAGAAATTGGAACCAAATTAGAGGATGAAATCCTCAACAAGTTGCAACACATTACAACTTCCTTCTCCCTGGATTCTGGAACCTTATGCCTTTTGCAACTTTAGATTTGCTAGGGTTTCTATTTTCCCTCCTTTTTTATGACTCACAACTTTTCCTCCCTTCTCTACTATTCCAAAAGATTCCAAACAATGATCTTAAATAATTCCCTTGTGGATCCTTTTAGCCAAAATTTCAAAATTTGTAACTCCTTCCAAAAATAGGTCAACTTCTGTGAGCCATAACATTTGATTCGGTGTTCGATTGACGAAACATTTGATGTGTTGGAAATATAATGAAGAGATCTACGCCTATTAAATCCACTCTACCAATTCTGTCAATTTTTAGGGCCATACGGGGCCTCTAAGTGCCACATATTTGACTTTGGAGCTTTTTTTAGGGCTTTTAAAGAAACATAAACTTTAATATATTTCAACCTGTTGTCACGTGAAATTGCACCCTTCTTGGAGCTTGTCCAAGCATTCCAATGACACAATGGGATTGATCTCAAGGTGTGGGACCATGCAAATGAGATCAGGCCTCTAGAGAAGGCTGGTTCCTCTTTTTGAGAGTAAGGCTCAAAGAATTCAACTAAACCTATACTATCGATCACCAGGGAAAGGGAGAGAAGGAATACAAAAAGGGAAAGGGTGATACACCAAGATTTAGGGTGTTTGAATGCAACTGACATAACATAGTAATGATCTCAAACATTGAAGGGAAATCACACAAACTCATGCAGATTTGAACAGAGGCTAAGGAAGAAAGATAAAACTATGAAAGAGACCATTTATCCACAATACATAACTTACATCTATCAAATAAACATAGTGCAAGAACAATGAGAGAGGAAAAAATTAGTTTATATTGATCATAGAGACTAAATAGCCATTACAAAAGAAGAATTCATTACAGGCATGAAATAGACACAAAATGATAGACTCTCCTTCATTGTTGAATTGGTGCAGAGACATGAGAGGCTTAGCAAAAGAGCACAATCCATCAAATCTACCTAGTTCTGAAGAAAACCACAAGGTCTGAACCTACAAAGAACCTTTTGCCTCTGGAAGTGACCCAGTGCAACCAACCAATAGAAATACATCTTTTTTACATGTCTATATATCTTTTACAAATCACTGTAGCAGCCATGGAAGAGGGAAAGAGTGGTCAACAAGAAAGAACTGTCACCCATGCTGCAATAAATTTGTCCTACGGGCCTATCAGAAGATATTTCTATAAATGAATGCCTGGGTACATTATTTTGTCTTTGATATAAATGCAGAAAATATCTTCTCTTAAGTAGTCAAGAAACAAATAGTTGCGTTGAAAATTTTGCATCTGATCTCCCACCTGCAACAATAAATGCTCAACAACAAACTCCAGCTGGAGCTGAAAGCTTGACCTTTGATTCTGGCCTATTTTTCCCTTTGCTGTTGAAGATTTTGGAAGCCATCGGAGATCAGGCCTCGGGCCTTCGGTGTTCTGCCTTCCAAGAGAGAATGAGAAAGGAGAAAACCCCACCCCCCGAGCTCCACTATATAGAGGAAGATTGTAATATCAGTGGACTTCAGGCCTTGGGCCTTTCGTCTTCTACCTTCCTAGAGAAGGAGGAAGAAGGAAAGTCTGAGCCTTGAAAGTCCAAGGACTTAGCTAATTTTTGAAAGTTTCAGTGAAGTTTGGGCCGTGGGCCTTCCATCTTCTACATTCCATGAGAAGGAAGAAAGAAGGAAGGTTTGATCCCCGAAGTCGGAAACACAACATTATTTTGAGAGAAAAGGAGTGGAACCCACTCCCTAAGACTTCCTCCTAGGTAATGTCACAACCACTTGGAAACTTTTTGTGGCTCCATGAACCTGTTGTGGGCCCACCAAAAAGGCTCCACGGAATGATGAAATGTCGCATAAAGAGTAACACCCATCAAAGTTTGGGCTTCGGATCTTCCGTCCTCTGCCTTCCAAAAGGAGGAGGAAGAAGAAACCTCTGAAGTTTGACATCTGACATACTTAGTGATTTTAACTTGTCGTATTTTGGTAAGCAGACTTTTATCTTTCCACCTTCCAAAAGGAGAAGGTGGAAGAGAGAAACCCTGAAGTCTGGCGCTCTAACACAACCAAATTTTAACTTGTACAAAGTGGAGTTCAGAGCTGATTGGAATGGCAGATTGAAGGGGAGAACTCCGAACTGTGAAACTTTGAAAACATCAAAAACACAAGGAAATCTCAAGATTTTTGGGAACTAGCCAATTTGGGATGTTTTCCCTTGTATTTCTAAAGGGGAAAACACTTAGAGATTTCATGGATTTGGGCTATTTGGCTGGGAAGCAAAATAGGACAACATCTTGGTGACTTCTCAGGGGTGTTTGCCTACTAAACAAAAGGGAACCAGAGGCCTTATCAATTCATTGGGCATAGAATCAAAGGACACAACAACAAGAACAGGGGTTGGCTCGGCCAACACAAAATTGAACACTGTCTCCAAAGAACACAAAAATACATGACAAGACAAACAATCTCCTAATGAGAATGTTGCCTGTGCAAAAGCACTTAGAGGAAAAGAAGCCTAAAGTAGAAATGAAATTACCTAAACCTAAACTAGCCAACCAGAACTGACCTTAAACAAAGCCTTTAACTAGTTCTTCAAAATAATTGCCCTGTCTCAACAATTTACAATATTTTACATGCTTGTGGGTAGTTAACAGGAGTTGGGGGATGGATGGGCATACAACAAATTGACAAAACACTTCCCCTATAAAGAGGACAAAGTCTCTTACCCACTTGAACTAATTGTTGATGCAACTGCTTGGAAGTGGATAAATGGGTTAACCCCACTTATTTTGATGCTCAACTTCATGCTCAGAAGTGGACATGACAAGAGGTGACTCTTCGTGATATGTCCCCAGTTGGGCCAAATGCCTTATAGGGCATCCCTTTGAAATGACATGCAAATCAATAGTGTTGATCTCATGCCTATGCTCTAATTTTTCATCATTATGCTGCTGGTCCAAAAGCTCTGGCCCTTGTATATCAATTGGAGGAATAACCGCCTCTTCAATCTACTCAAATGGCTTAGGGTTTACCTCATCTAGAGGCATTGATTTACTATCCAGGTGTGAACAAAAAATATCAAGCTAATCCCAGAAATGAGCCTCCTCCAAGTCTTTTGTACTCTTCGGTATAGGGCTGCCCATATGCTCTTCTTCATGAGCTGGAACTTCATTGTCATGATGTTGTGTATCCATTGTCACCTGCTTGTCTTCTTCATTTTCAATGTAACCAAGCAGTTCATGAAATAGGGTAGCATCATCCACTTTCCAATTCAAAAACACACATTTAACCTACATTTGCCTTTGTTCCACCATAGTTTGCTAGCTAGGTCCAATCTATCGTTTTGGGATTACTGATGGATTGCATATGGATTGCATAGATGATACCACTCATAACCTTGAGTCGAGTTGTTCTGAATTGGAACAAGCACACCTAATGTACTTGTAGCAACTGAGTTTATGGAGTTCAGGGACATAACATAGCTCGGTTGATTTTGTCTTTGATTATTCCCTTGACAAGGCTACCCGATGTGCTGATAGGGATGATTGGGAGCTTGGTATGACACATCAACTGTAGGAATTAGCACCATAATTGGATGAAAGATTGGGGCCTCTGTAAATAATGGCATTGGAGGTCTAGGAGCAATCTTTCTAGCCATGATTAAATAATTTTTTGTCCTAATAGCTACCTCGTAGGTATCAGGTAACACATCCCCTCTGAGAGACTGGATCATGACATCGATATCACTGTTAAGGGATCTCAAATAATACAAGAAGGTAGCATTAGGGGAAGGCCTCACCAATGGTGGAATTCTATACCAAGTCTTTTGAAATCTGAAATTAAAATCCACCGTGAATTCATAGGGAGCCCTTTTAATAGTGGCCAGTTGCTCTATCAGGGACAAATGATTACTGGTATCTTCAAAACGCTGACAGAGCCTTGTTCCCAAATCATCCCATTCATGAATTGAACTTGCAGGTAACCCTCTGTACCACTGGAGAGATTTTCCTTTCAAGGAAGAAGCAAGGAGCCTTACTGGGACATTGTCTTGGGTAACATTGTGAATGGAGCATACACTGACAATGTCTTGGATGTGCTCAGCAAGGGTAGTGGAATTTTCACTAGTAAAAAAGGGAATATCCTTCAAAGCTAAAACTAGGATGCCATTTTATTATGTAATATTGAGAGGGTTCCATCATTAAAGGCCACAAAGGGTCTGTTTCTTGGCAGGGCCATGACAGTGGTGTGCATTTTATGATGGGTGTATGGAGGCCTATTCTTGATGGGGGAAAAAAATCATGACTTCCATAATAGGTTGACATCCTAGAGCATTGAAAAGTAGAGATGTATCAAAATATTCTTTGAAAACAAGGATGACAGATCTACTTTTGGACACTAGAAACATACTAGAAGAGAGTCGCCAGGTGATTTGAGATGCTCCAGAAAGCAAGTTAGACCAGGAAAACCAGCAAAATCTTGATACTTGAGGTTCTTTAAGTGCTTGGGCTACTTTTGCTAGTGGATTTGTTTAGTAGAGTCACCATGGTGTTTGTGAAGATTTTCCTGGATGGAAAAATGCACTAAAGAACACACCAAATCCTTCAATGGATGATAAAGCTCATCATACTGGTCCCACTGGGTATGGCAGAAATTGTTGTCATGTGAAATTGCACCCTGGGTGGAGCCTGTCTAAGCATTCTAATGACACAATGGGACTAATCTCAAGGTGTGGGACCTTGCAAATGAGATCAAACCTCCAGAGAAGACTGGTTCCTCTTTGTAAGCTTAAGGCTCAAAGAATTTAACTAAACCTATACTATCGATCACTAGAGAAAAGGGAGAGAAGGAATATAGAAAGGGAAAGTGTGATACACCAAGATTTAGAGTGTTTGAATGCAACTGACATAAAATAGTAATGATCTCAAATGTTGAAAGGAAATCACATAGACTCATGCAAATTCGAACAAAGGTTAAGGCAGAAAGACAAAACTATGAAAGGTACCGGTTTATCCACAATACACAACTTACATCTATCAAATAAACATAGTGCAAGAATAATGAGAGAGGCAAAATTTAGTTTATATTGATCATAGAGGCTAAATAGCCATTGCAAAAGAAGAAGAATTCATTAGAGGCATGAAATAGACACAAAATGATAGACTCTCCTTCATTGTTGAATTGGTGCAGAGACATGAGATGCTCAGTAAAAGAGCACAGTCCATCAAATCTGCTCAGTTCTAGAGAAAACCATAAGGTATGAACCTACAAGGAACTTTCTACCTTTGGAAGTGACCTAATGCAACCAACCAATAGAAATACATCTTTTTAACATGTATATATGTCTTTTACAAATCACTGTAGCAGCCATGGAAGAGGGAAAGAGTGGTCAACAAGAAAAAACTTTCGTCCATGCTGCAATAAATTTGTCCTATGGGTCTGTCAGAAGATATTTTAGTAAAGGAATGCCTGGGTACATTATTTTGTCATTGATATAAATGTAGAAAATATCTTCTTTGAAGTAGCTGAGAAACAAATAGTTAGCAAAGTCTGACATCCGACATACTTAGCGATTTTAACTTGTTAGACTTCGCCAAGAAGATTTCTGGCCTTCCACCTTCTAAAAGGAGAAGGCAGAAGAGAGAAACCCTGAAGTCTAGCACTCGAACACTTAGCCAAATTTTAACTTGTACAAAGTGGAGTGTTGGTTCTCAAATCTATAGTTTGCAAAACCCTAAAAGGATGCCAGACTTTATGATTAGGTTCTACAACTGATTTGGCCAACTGACGGAATCAACCAAGATGGTTGGGATTCTCTACACTTTAGGCTCTACTTCACATAGGTGGGTGTACCTACTTATGCTCACCAATGAATAATTACTCCACAAATTGTTTGGTGAAATATGAGCAGATTATATACAATTTTGCCAATTGAAGTATCCTTCTCAACCAAATTCAAACTGACATGAAATCTGAAAATGAATTTATTCAACTATTCTATCCACTACTACTCCGACAATAGAAATCAAAATTATGTACAATGATTTTATTAGTTCTGGAGCATAACATCTGATTGATGCCTTACTTATTGGGCTATGGAGTCTTAATGAGTTTTTATCATCCAATGGCCTTAAACTCTAACTGTTCAGCACTTTTCCTACTTATGGCTTGCATAAACGTTCAAGTAATTCAACCATGAAAACCATTCTTTCTAATCCAAACTAAATTTTTTAAATCACAGTAACATGTTCAAGAGAATTTAATCCCTACTTGAGAGAACCCATTAAACATATCACACAGAAGCATTTAATATGCAACGGAAAATCAATAAGAACTTGCCAAATTGATTCATTTGATCAATGAAAACAATATGGAGACAGTCTCACAGTTTATTTTTGTTAAAATCAATGAACAACTGAAGCCATTTTTAGATCAAATACATTTCTGTACATTCTCTTCCCAAAATTTGACAAGTACACCAATTTGTCCTATCCTACTCCCTCTCCTCTTTTTTCTATCTAACCCCTTTTTCTTTTTTTGATTTTATCATATATACTTTGCATTTTCAAGGGTTATGACCCTTCACATATCCATTTGGTGCAACCTTTCATATTCTTTTGCAATAAAAAATATTTATTTTGTCACCTTTCACTTTGCATCCCCGTGAATAATTATTTCACCCATATGTTTTTGTAATAATAGTCATTATGACTATTAATATTCCCTCTTTCACATTCACCATATTTCTCGGATAAAATAATTACTCACTCCTCATCTCCCTTGGTGAAAATATTTTACAAAATTTATATTTTCACCTTCCAAAAATATAATATTCCCCAAAATAATATTAAGAGATGAATAATATTAACAAATGTTCACCTTCCCGTGAATACATTTTCACCTCATAATATTTGCAAAATATTTTTATGCTGCACATATTGTTTTATTTTTCACTCCATTGTTGTATTTCCACCACATACACTCTTTAATTTTACTTAAACCTTTGCGGCATTTATTTTTTATTTTCTCCATGTGAATAAGACTTTACCTCTCGTGGGAGGTAGGGTGGGCACCACTTCACTGCAGGGTGAAGTGGCTGACTAGGCAGGGGTGAGTCGAGCTGGAGGCCCAGTCAACAACGAGCGACCTTTCGAGAAATGACAATAGCTTGATTTTTAGGGAGTGTATTGCACTCATTCCTTTGTAAGGATCAGCTTTCACGAGGCAGAGTGAAGAGAGGTTTCACACGTTCCATTTGTTGGCGCAGTTAAGGAGAAAGACGGAGGAAAGGACACTTTCAATCATTTTTTAGTGGTTTGGCTAATCCTTAGAGCCCTCGGCTCAGGCAAGCAGGAGAGAGATTAGTTGGCTGAAGGTGATGAGATCATCACACGTATCCATCTAATAATGTAGACCAAAATAAGCTGGCTTAAGTACTCTTCGATAGGGGTGGGTTGCTTTATTGGGAATCTTGATTGCATGTTAATGGCAAACACTCCTTGTCTGGTCTTCCATATGCCAGGAGATTGTTTGTTCTGTGGAGGTATGGAGTCTCCAATTTGCCTTATTAGTAGTATTAGGGAGATGGCGTTCTCTAGTAGAATCACAGAATAGCATTTGTGGAGGGTGCTTCTACGAATGACACCTTTATGATCAGGGCCTACAAGCTAATTTTGGGAAAGGCATTTGTGGAAAATGGAGAATGATATAGAGTAGACTCTGATATCGCCTCATGTTTTGTGGCGTCGCTGCTTGAATTCTTGCGCAGAGAATGTTTAAGCCTGAGCTACTAGGTGGGTTGGATGGAGTGCTGGAAGCTGTAGAGCTTGGTGTAGAGATTCTGAGGCCACGCGACTTGAACAAAATTGGGCAACCAGGGGAGGTGGTTAGATACTTCCCATTCATCCTGGACATATCTGTAGAAGGTCTGATCTCCCACAGAGTCAGAGCTTGCAAAGGTCGGTATTTTCTGAGGAAAATGCTGCAGATAATAGTGGTTGAGGGTTTTGAATGGATCCTCGAATTCAGGGATTACCTCTTCGAGCAGGGTGAGGCATGAAGGTCGTATTGTTATTTGATACAGTATATGTTTATATTGCTATGTAGTTTGGTTTGGGGACTAGGTTTCCAATGTAGTATGGTTTGGGAATGGGGTTCTTTTGCAATGGTTATGGCCCTGCGTGGCCATTTTGAGTCAGTTTCAGTCTAGGTAGGGGAATACAAATATGAATCAGCCCTTAGGGCATATGTAGTGTAATCCTTTTTGATATTTCAATATAATACAATATATCTTACCAAACAAAAAATAACTTTACCTCCCACAAATATTTTATTTCCACTGCATTGCCACAAATATTTTGAGATGACTTTGCGGTAGTGTGGGGAAGTAAAAATTTTACCCACAACACTGCAATGATTTTTGTTTTCTTTAGTAGGACTATGGGAGATTTTTTAGTTACCCACTGTACCGCACATACTATATTGACTGTTCATGGTGATGTGGTGAAAGTTCAAATTATATCTCCAACTCCCACACAACCGCATGTATTTTTGAGTGACTCTGTGGGGATGCAGTATATTTTCCTCTCCATATTTAATGTGAATAAGCCTTGCAATATTATTTCCCGCACCACTGCAACTATTTATAATTTCCTTCACGGGAGTGCAGGGAAGTTGTCTTTTACCGCACAACTACACATCATTTAATTTAGCTTTGCGAGGAGGCGGTAAATAATTTATTGCACATTAATCTCCCTGCAACAATTTTTTGGGTTTATAACTTTAACTTTGTAGGAAAATTTATTTTTTCTTTGTGCATATTCTTACCAGAACATCGTAATAACTTTGGGGTTTTTAATTTGGCATTTGTGGGTATGTGGAATAGACTTTAACATCATATGCGTAACCATGGATCTCCATTGTTATCGCCATGCATCAGCTTCTCACTATCCTTTCTTGCTTCTGTATATGTTTCGGGTGAAAAATTGAAGTGGGTAGTCATTAGAATATGATTTCGGGCATTTTGCACTGTGACCAAAACAAGCCAGATAGCCTCCAAAATCATCCTATAAAACTGATCAAACATTCTCCTAGAGCCATGAAAATGCACATATATGTTGACTGATGATATGGGAGCATTGTCGTCAAAAGGATTTGCATGAAGCCATCAGGATTGCAAGATATGAATATTCAAAGTAGCTCACTTAGCCTTTTCTAAATTTGCACCTCTCAAGAAACCAACTAGGGCTCACCAAGTCACCACCCTAAAAAAATATCAAATCTCTTCTCAGGAAGTTGCCACTGGAGAAACTAGTTCATTTAGGTCCATTGAGCATGTGTGCAAAAGGGCTTTCCTTCAATCCACTTTCTTCACAAGATATTAAAGGTCAAAGATGACCCCTTTGAAACATTCTGGAAATGCAGATGTCAAAATATGACAAACTACATTTTCTTTTGACTTGGTAAAAATATCAAACAAGATGCCAGGGCTTTGAAAATGAACATAGAAGCACTTTAACATAAGGAAAATTGTATGCACCAATTGGTTCGTCACGACAATCATCCATCTTGTAAATATTAGCCTCCAAAGTTGATCACTCTGGCAGATGTAACAGTGTGTAGACAACAAACTCTTCTAGAACCCTCCAACTTGGTGCTTCAAAACCCTGTCAAATATGAACATAGGAAGCTGAAATCAAACATACATACTTATATATGACAAATGAACACACTCACCAAGTGATTTGACATAAAAGTGAATAGGCTTCCAATTATAATAGTCCAAAGTAGGCTACTGGGGTAGATTTCACAGGTGCATTTCTGAATGTTGCCATTGATTTTTTCATCATGGGCACTTCAAATTTAGCCAAAATTTGAAGGTGCCAACATGGAGTTCAGAGCTGATTGGAATTACAGATCAAAGGGGAGAACTCTGAACTCCAAAAACATAAAAAACACAAGGAAAACTCAAGATTTTTGAGACCTAGCCAATTTGGGATGTTTTTCCTTGTATTTCTAAAGGGGAAAACACTTAGATATTTCATGGATTTGGGCTATTTGGCTGGGAAGCAAAAAAGAACAACACAACCCACAAGTGATCTTTGGCCAACTCCTTCACCAAAGGTTGTATTTTTCAATTCTAAAGCTTTGAGTAAATTTCTGTTTCCATACGTGCTCAAATGCAAACTTTCGTAAAATAGCCATTTTCTATTTTTAGCAGGTTGAAAATTTTGAAGGTTCTGCATCATTATTCAAGCAATTGGGTATTCAAAAATACCAAAATTGAAAAGAACATAAAACAAAATCATCATTTTTTGGGTGATGCAAGGCTGCCCTTACACCACTAGCTACTCCTGCATCAGTGAGAGACCAATAACAAGATCCATTTTAAGATCAAATCTAGGTCTTTTAGTCCATCCATTGGTGATTGTTCCTAGAAGAAGAGTAGTACAAAAAATCCACCACTTGCTCAAATGGCTACACAAGGAGGTCTGAGAAACTTTGTGAACTGGAATAGTGGCAATTTGTCGGTTCTGCCAATACCACTAGCTAGATGGGACCCTATCTTAGCTAATGCTGTCAAGGATTTGCCCAAATATATGAGTGAAGATTCAAAAACTCCCACGGAGAAACTTCAAGATGTAGTAGATATACATATAGTCCACTAACATGTAATAGAACAAAATGTCACCTTAAGATTGTTTGCAACATCATTTAAAGGCAAAGCACTTGATTAGTACCGATCTCTTCAATCAAATTAAATAGGCATGTGGGACCAATTAGGAGATGTTTTCTTTGAAAGATTCAATGAGAATGGAGACAAATCCTCGCTATTGCAAGAGTTGATAACCATCAATTTAGATATAGCTATTATGATTCAATCCTTAGGAGGACAAACTCTCCCAACAACATATGATTTGGCAGTAAGAGCTTAAAATAGTCTAATAGATGCTAGAAAGCTACCTCCTAGGCCTCCTATGCCAGTGTTTCCTGAGCTATCATTACAATAATAGATACCTAAGATTGAGTCCATCATATGCAATGTAAATTAGACTTCCCCTTCCATGTATGTGTATCCTTCTCCTCAAATTCCAATAGCTACAGTACTAGCTCCCCAAGTAGCATCAGAACTAGATGATATGAAGAGTATACTTGATGCAGGAGCATCACCCTTTTCATGTTTTTAAGGTCATTTTGATGTCTAGTTTGTGTTTTAAGGTCATTTTGATGTCAAGACTCTTGAATTAGTGTTTGAAGGTCAATTAGAGTCCATTGGGATCATTTCCAATGGTTAAGAGTTCTTAGGAAGTCCTAGAAATTTGAATTTTGGTTTTCCACCAAAATGCAAATTTGAATTTCTAGGGTGTTTTTGGCTTGTTGCAAGATTGGGGTTTGTTCCTCAACTGTAGTTTTGGGTTGGTTGAGTCTATTAAGGTCTTAGAAGAGCATGATTGACCTTTTAAGGTCTCTTTTCATGTTTTGGTTTCATTCCTAGGTTGAAAAAGTACATATTTTGCAAGTTTAAGTGCAAAAAAGAACATTGGGACTTTAGGTTTTGATGGAAAATCATGTAATTTTGATGGGTAACTATTTTTTAATGTCCATTCATGTTGAAGCAATGAAGAAGGAGGCTCCAAGAATCTAAAGGAGGAGTTTTTGATGAAATGCCCCATTTTTCTAGTTTTTTTTACAGTTTTCATTGATTTGCAAGTAAAAAGTACCTCTATATAGACATGTACGATATAGTACAGGCATGGGAATGTATAGAAAGATAAAAAATATTGTTACATAGCTAATGCATTGATTTGATGATGGTTTTTGGTGTTGTTGTGCAAGAAAACCCTATTTTCATATCACTTTTTGATTGTTTTTTTGAAATACAACAAGAAAACTCTATTGTACGGCACTGTACGGATTAGGTAAAGCCTAAAAATACATGAAATTTGAAGAACAATGAGTTAAAAGTCAAATGCAATTGGTTTGGTTTGATTTCAAGTTGTTTTGATCAGGATATGGCAAAAACACCATTAACAACCTTGTTCTAGAGGTAGGGTTTCCAGCAACCTTAAAAAAATCATATCTTGAGTTTGCATAGTTGAAAAATCATAAAACTTGGTGGAAGTCTTCATTTATTTGTTTTCTAGGTATCCTCCAAGTTTCAGCTCTTGAAACCTTTGTATGAGTGAGATATTCAAGTCTGTATATGTTGCTGTCGAGAAAAGACTCTTAAGAACCCTAGTAGGTTGAGGGTTTGATTAAATTTGTTCTTGTTGAATGAAATACAGGAGACCTAGGGTTTGATGAGACCCTATATAGAGTGTTGAAGATCTAAGGAGCCCAAGAAAGCATCAAGAAAAGTGTGTTGTCATTCAAGTTGCCATTAGGCCTTGTTAGGGGTTTGAGACTAGTGAAATAGGCTTGAAAGAAGGGAAAGAACAGGGTATAGATTGTGATACCATTGAAGGGTTTATGGTGATTGAAATCTTGTTATAGTCTTTGTAATCCCTTTGCATCAATACTTAGAAGATTTTCAAATGAGATAATTAATCTGAAAAGGCAACAAGCTTCATATCCAAGGCCTCCCTATCAAAATTTTCAAGGTCCCAAGCCTCAGTAGTAGTCTGATAGATATCAAAACACCTAAGGGGAAGGTCCTTATCAACAACAAATTATGCTAGTTCCTTCTCCATTACAACAAATTTCTCCTAACCCAGTGCAAGACTTGATCCTGGGGAAAAACAAAATCATAGATGATTCAAATGCATGGTGTTTTCCTTATAATGATGCTCATCCACCCAAATCTTTCCCATGGGGGAACTTGTAGCAGAAGGTAACAAACTAGAGGAAACAAGGTTTTCAAGGGGAGACCCAAGTTGGGAAATCTTCATATCAGTCACCAAGGGTATATAATGCTGTATTGATAGCGTGAATGCATGGGATGTCCCTACAACAAGAAGAATAAATTTCTCTTGAAAATGCATTGTTCTCCTGGATAGAAGAGGAAGAAGTTGTGTTTGCCAATGATCCTTCTACTTCCAAGGCTCCATAGGTGCAATTTGACTATTTTACTCATTCCAAGAGAAAGATGGTGGACAACCTAAAAGTAGTTGTTTGATTTAAAAAATGATCCTTCAGAGAAATCCTTTTGTTTAGACATCCAATCCTACAGTTCAGAGGCGTGAGAATGTAAGACCACCAACATAGAATCATGGAGTACCAAATATCCAAGAGGAAAGGCCTAAATATCTGGGATATGTTCCCAAGCCTCAAATAGTTGGAATGCTCAATGTAGTAGACCAACTCAAGAAAGCGTGGGCCAATATTTCCTTATGGGATGTGTTGTCCATTTTGGAGAAAAAGTCATTACTACAAGAGGCTATCAAGAAGTAGGAGAACCCAACCTCAACAAATCAAGCAACTACCAGAGTTGGAGAAAAGGCAACACATCCTTAGAAGACAATACAAGCTCAACATCCCACTTCTCTAATAAATACAAAACTAGAGGTGAGTAATGCTAATCCTATGCCCTTTTACTTAACATTAATAGTGAATAAGGAATTGTTGCATAATTCTATGATAGACTCTAGCACTAGTACCATGGTTATGGGCCCAAAAGGATAGTAGTTTCTCTTCAAATATAATATGGACCTATGGAAAAGAGGGTCATGTAATTAGATGGAAAGAAAGTACAAATAGTAGGGGTCATTAAAAAATTACCTCGTACATTATATCCCTACCCAAACATCATGGTTCCTCAAGAAGTAGTAATAATTGATATCCCCCCAGTCTTCAGGCTATATCTTTCTAGGGATTTTACTACCAAAATTGGTAGATATCTCTCTCTTGATTTGTCTCACCTTATCCTTAGAACCAAATATGGATCTAAAATGAAGATCTTGTTAGAGGCTCTCTGTTAGTGTAGGTTTTTATTTCCTAGTTGGGTTATTTATTTTCCCTTTATTCCTAGGTTTTTCCTACACCTTTTATTAATCTTGATTAGGTTAATAAAGCATGTCTTATTAGGTGAGTGGATTATGAGGTATCACCTTCCTACATGTGAGAAACCATTAGCTATCTTGGGAAGATACTTTGCTATCTTTAGTCCGATAGATGGTTGCTCCTCATTGGTCGGTGTTGCCACCTCCTCCCTCTCCTTGGTCTATATAAGCATGCTACCTGGCTTGTATTTTGTATCATTTGCTTTTGCATCCTCTTAATGCTATTTTGCTTCTAGAATTTGCACTACTCTCGGAGACTAACTCTATGTTATTATTTTGATTTCATATCATTTGCATTCATAGTTTAGATATCTATTCTTTTGCACTAATTTTCTGGGTTAATTATCTTTTTAGATTCTAACATGGTATCAGATCTTTTCTATGTGCAAGGATATATTTTAGTTTCCACAGTTGAGAGATTCAGGGGCTAATAAAGCTTATTGTAGGTTTTCTTAAAAAACCAGTATGCTCTTCTTTTGCATTTTCAGATGATCTAGAGAATTAGAAAAGTTTGAAGGAAACATTTTAACCTCTGGGGTTTGCATATGTGTTTTGTGAGATCTAGGTGATTGAAGCATTTTTAGTTATACTGGCGGTATTTCTATATGTTCCAACGTGTCCAGGAGGCTCAAGAAAGTCACGATTGGCTTTCGTTTGACCGAAATTGGAGATCGTTTAACACAGTTGCGAAATTAGGGTTTCAAGCTTAGATATAGAAAACAACTTTCAATCAGAGCATTTTTAGAAAAAAGGACCCTGCCATTGCATCTAGGAGGCCTCGTAGGTGAATTTTGATATATAATTTGCCTAGTTTCGGTGTTGAGAGTCTGAAAGATAAATTTTTTTTGCCGGAGGCCATTTTGGCCCCCAACACGCATTTCTATGCAAAAAAATTGTAATTTCCTTGCATTTTTAATATAAAATTTTTAAAAATAATAAAAAAAGGTATAAACACTCAGCACTTAGTGATTCATATCGTTGTGTAAGAGAGGCTTCCACCTCCTCTAAAGAGGACCGAGCCCTCTATATAGGGCATCGGCCCCCCTTGAGGCTGCCCTCAAAGCAAAGGTTGTGAGCCTTGCTTGAAGGCCACGCCTCCCATCTTGTGGGTGCCACTCCTTTGGGGCTTGCTGTGGGTGAGGCTACAACCCTCGTGCTCCTCCACTTTGGCCTTTGGCCATTTGAAACAAAAAAAACTACCATTTCAATTAATTTTTACTCTGCCTTTAGTCTCTGTAAATTGGCCTCTCAGCCTGCACTGCGTGGCCTACGTGCCACTAATGTTAGCCCTTGTGCCATTTTTATTTGGTATTCTATCAAACCACTATATTTAATGGTCTTTTCTAATTTTAGCAGAGACACTGTATTTAGGTGTATATTTGGCGGACCTCTAAACTGGCCCCAACTAGTTTTATTTGGTAGAATTCTAAACTTGGAGTAGTTATAAACTATCTGGAGGTGTATCTAAACTTGGTAGACCACTAACTTTGGCAGCATTTTTGGTAGATCACTACTTTTGCAAATAGACCCCTCTTCGTTGGAGTTTTCACTTTTGAAGGCAAACTTTTGAGACCCCATTCTAGGTCATTCTGGCTTTGTTTCCTGAGCTTCTTTTTTTTTTGGCTATTTTTCTGCACTCTTCACAATGGTGCAGATGATTCTTGATTCTAGTGCACATATTTTCTAGAAATTTTAGATTATCACAGGTGACGCTGCTCAGTTCCCATTTTTGGAACTTCAGAGGGTCATAACTTTCACAAACAACCTCGTCTCGAGGTGATTCTTTTTTTGAAAGTGCATGATTTTTTGAGTAGATCATAGTGGTGTTGTTAGTTTCACTTTTCTCAGTTCTAGTATTTTACTTTAAGCATACACCCAATTTGTGAGGGTTTTGTAATGCATTGAGATCAAGACCACTAAGTATTACTTGCTAGTGGCAATTTTAAATGCACTAATTATAAAGTGCCAAATCATTTTTGCTTCGGGGGTTCTTTGATTGAGTGAAAAGGGGAGGGTTGTTGTGTGTGTGTTCTCTTCTTTTCAGCATTTCTTCATCATGGATCAAACAATAGTACCCATATTAACTCCTTACAACTACTTTGAGTGGAAATCACGCATGACAATCTACTTAAGGAAAGCTAGATTACATAGAATAACAACGGGACTTGAAATTGAACCTGCTAAAGATGATGATAAGCCTAAGTGGTTTAACAAATGTGATGAGGCCTATGGAACATTGTGTTTGTCTGTTTCTCTTGATTTGCTCATTCACATTGAGTCTTTGAATACACCAAATGACATCTAGACAAAGCTAGAAACACTATTTGTCACACAAGATTCAATGAAGGGTCACATGTTGGAAAATGAACTAATTAGTTTAAGTCCAAGCAATTGCAACACAATTTAGGATTTTTTCACCAAATTGAAATTACTAAGGCTGTAGTTAAAACAATGTGGAATTGAAAAGAAAGATGAACAACTGATTCTGAGTATTCTCTCTAAGCTAAGATTAGAATATTCTCTATTTGTTTCTACCTTCTATGCTACTAAGGATGCACTTGGTACTCAATTCACCATGCCATCTTTAAATAATTTTGCTATCTCTCTCACACAGGAACATGATAAGATAATCTAGATGGGCACTCTTAAGTCCTCTAAGTCACATGCCCTAGCTGCCAACCAACGCAAAAAGAACAAAAAGGACAAAGTGGTAATAACAATAATAAGGATAAGAAACAAAATAATAGCAAGGAGAAGAAGGATCAGATACCACTTGCTTCAAAAGAAACTAATGAGACCCAATCTTCTAAGGGCGACAAGCCTAAGAAAGAGAAGGTCTAATGTGCCTACTATAAAAGACCTAGTCATGATGAACATAAGTGTTTGAAGAAACAAATTGATCACTTGACACACATTCTTGAGAAGAATAATATCAGTGTTCTCGAGTCTATCCAACAGAGTTCTAATGAGGGGTCTAACAAGGCAAAAGAAAACAAGGGGAAAGGAAAGGGCAAGGCCCTTGTAGCAGTTGCTTCTTTACCATCCACTTGGGTTCTTGATTTGGGTGCTTCACACCACATGGCTTCATCTAAAGAAGAACTTGCATCTTTGGAGTTGTGTACTATGCCTTGTATTTTGATGGATGTTGACACTCCCATTGAGGTGTGTGGGAGAGGGTCTGTTGATATGGGGGATGGCACATTCCATGATGTTATTTGTGTGACCTCATTATCAACTAATCTCCTATTAGTATATTAGATCACTCACACAGGTTTAGGTAACCAGGTTGAGTTCACCTCTGATTCAGTGGAGATTTGTGAGTTGTACAGTGGTTCTACGGTTGCAGTTGGGAGAGCAGATCATCAGCCATGACTCTATCTATTTTCTCACTTTGTTCTTGATCCTCCTTCATCTATTTTGCTCACTCATTTTGATGATGTGAGGAGATTATGACATGAGTGATTTGGCCATCTTAACTACCACTACTTGCAGCAGCTCACCCATTAGAGTATGGTCACAAGGTTGCCTTCAGTTCAGTTTTTAGGTGGTGTTTGGCAAGGCTGCATTCTTGGTAATCATCCTAAGGAAAATTTTGACAAAGGTAAGGCATGGAGAGTTTCACAGATACTGGAGTTAGTTCATAGTGATTTGGCTGGTCCATTTCAATATCCTTCTTTCAGCAGAGCTAGATATGTCCTAACATTTATTGATGACTTTTCTTTCTATACTTGGGTGTGCTTTCTCAAAAAGAAGTTAGACGTATTTGATCATTTTTAGGACTTCAAAACTTTTGTAGAGAAGCAATCCGAGAAAGCCATCAAAGTTTTGCACATTGACAATGGTGGGGAGTATGTCAACCATTGGTTTGAGTGGTTTTGCACTTCAAAGGGTATTGAGTTGCAACATTCAGTTCCGTATAATCCTTTGTAGAATGATGTTGCAAAATGGAAGAATAGGTCCTTGAAGGAAATGGTGAACCACATGATTCACTCCAAATCTCTTGCACCACAATATTGGCTAGAGGCCATTAACTATGCTTATTATATCCAGAACCGTGTTCCTCACTGAGCCTTGAAGGGAGTCACTCCTTTTGAAGCTTGGAATGGTCGGAAACCATCAGTTAAGCACTTTCAAGTTTTTGGTTTTCCTGCATGGGCTCACATTCCCGCTGAGGAACATAAGGCCTTGGATCTGTAGAGCAGGCCTTGCATATTTGTAGGCTATCTAGATGGTGTGAAGGGTTATCAGTTGCTCCACCCTACTACGCATGAGATGTTCATTGAGAGGAGTGTTTAGTTTGAGGAGGGCTCTTCGAGCTCACTTTCGATCACTTCTCCATATCCTTCTACATTGACATTGGAGTCACTTGGGCTACATGATAGATCTTCTGATGAGTCAGATTCACTTGAGTAGTCTTCTACCTCCACTTCTAATGTCGAGAGTGATTTAGAGGATTCAACTCATTCCTCTCCTAGTCATCATTCAACGGGTGATGATTCTCCACATTCTCCCACTTTCGGTCCAATTTGGGCTAGATAGACTCTGCAGTCTGTAGGTGATTTGGTTGGGGATCCATTGAACTCGTTCACAATTCCAGGATGGTCAACATGTCGTCATTGCTACAACCTCTCGTCCACAATCTTTTTGAGAGGCTTCTGGTATTCCTGAGTGGGATATAGCTATGCAGGAGGAGTATAGTTCCTTGATGAGGAACCACACTTGGGATCTTGTCCCTGTTCCTTAGGGAAGAAAAATTGTTCGATGTAAGTGGATCTATTGGACAAAGTTTGCAGTAGATGGGTCAGTTGACAAGCATAAGGCTCACTTGGTCGCCAAAGGATTCTCCCAGGTTCCTGGGATTGACTACTCTGAGACTTTTGCGTCAGTTCCATCTGATTTGTTCTTGCCATTCCTGCAACCAATCATTGGAAGTACACCAGATAGATGTGAAGAGTGCTTTTCTTCACAGTGACCTTCAGAAGGAGATCCACATGGAACAGCCACAGGGGTTTGTTCAGGATTCTTCACTTGTGTGCCACCTTCAGAAGTCTCTCTATGGCCTCAAATAGTCTCCTTGGGCCTAGTATGCGAAGATGGACTCCTTTATTCTGATAGTTGGGTTCACTTAGTGTCATTCTGATCCCAATGTCTACATTTTGTAGTAGGATGATTCACTCCTATTTCTGGTTCTATATGTGTTACCCAAAATTGTGAACTTGGAAAATTTTAAAATTTTTAGTATTGGGGCAATATTTATTTTGTGAGTGAGGAAGTGGTTTGCAAAAGGCCTCGTGTAATCTTTTCCTTCCATGTGACCGATCTCCAAATGAAAGGTACCATTTCCATCAAAGATTATAAAATTTATTTTCTTTCCATCACTAGGCAGCCTTCAAATATTATAGAGTATAAAATATTCTATTTTATTAATTTTCCTAAGGCCAGAAAATTAAATGGATATTGGGAATAAATTTATTTACTTTTAAGTTGAAAAGTTATGAAGTCATAATCCCCTTTGTTGATGAATTATAACGTTTGAATATGGCTGATTATTTAAAGTTTAAAAGACTTTATAAAAGTCAAAAACTTCTATTGACGATATTAAAGGATTTTGAACTTCATGAATCAACAATATAAGAGGTTTCAGAACCTTATAGACACCCAACTCCTCTAGTTGGAAGTTTAAAGAGTACCAAAACCTCATATTTCCCTGACTACACTACTCCTTTATCGGTAATATTTGGGATTTCCTAACCTTGTAAAATCTCTAACCTATGGGTTAGAAGTTCTAAAAAGTCACCAGCACCTGACTCCTCTATATCGATAGTATCAAAAGTTTTAAAATTTCATAAATCACTGATCCCCTCTTTGTCAAAAAATTATTAGGGTTTTAGAACCCGTGTTTTTGTCGACCACTTAGAACACTTCTCCCCAATACAACTGAAATAGACAAAGCTTCACTCCTTGTAGAGGAGATTGATCATGTAAAAAAAACTTAAAGAGGCGTGCCTTAGAAATTGCCAAGAGAAATTATGTGCCAACTGATGTAGATGAACTGAGAGTAGAAGCAAATGGAGATGTTTTGTAGGACTATCTCAATGTCAGAAATTCAAACATATGATATATGCTCTCTTCTAGTGCTATTGACTGCAATAGAACATTTGTTGGAACTTGTTGACACCTCAGAACATGAATTTGCTATTGTGCATGACTTTGTGTTTGATCATATACATGCAATCTACCAGGAGCTAATGATGCAAAATATCACCAGTCATGAAGCAATTGTTATGCATGAAAAAATGGTTAGATTTCACATTTTGTCACAACACAAGCTTCATCAATTAAGTAGCAACAAGGATACATCTATTCACTTCACTTGAACTTCGAGCATCTATCCAAATGTTTCAAATCTCTTCTTGATCTTTACAATGCCAATATGAAGAGCACATCTGAAGCTAGATGTCAAGCAAAATTCCATTCTTACTATGTTCTTGTGAATATGAGATCACATAGTTTACCATAGCATGGGGAGACACTCGCTTTGTGGTTTTAGAATCTAAGACCAACATTACTGAAGTAGAAAGAGATGAAATTTGTAAGGAATGTATCAAGGTGTTATCATATGGGAAATTTCAAGGGTTTCTTTACTCTTTCTAGGAAATCAACACATCTTGAAGCATGCCTTATGGAATGCTACTTTAATGAGGCTCGTGCACAAAAAAATTATGGAGTCAGGTATCAAAAATTGTAGTAGGTAGACTTGAAGACAAGGCTACAATGGTAAGGAAAAGTGCATTGAACTTACTAAGTACATTGTTGCAGTATAATCCATTTGGGCCACAACTTCGTACTACTACATTTGAAGCAACAATAGATAAATACAAGCAAAAACTTACTGGAATGACACCTCCAAGTACATCACATGATAATGAAGAAAATAATGTGGTAGTCAAGACTGAGATCTCTGAAAACAAGGAAGGGGAAATTAATAATGATTTTACTGGTAATGTAGCCGAAGAACATCCATCTCTTAACAAAAATGAGGAATACAAGATAAATGGTTATTTGTTCTTTATTACAATGCTTGGTGTTACATCATGTATCTCGGTAGAAATCAAGGTTCATATCATTAGAGAGTCACTTGAAGAGGCTTGTATCTTGATTTGCAATGCATCAACATCTAAAGTTATCCCAGCAAAAGGTAGCCAATATCAGTAATTATTCTCCAATGGTCTTGTTCTCTAAGTCACGTGATAGAATCCATCAAGCAATTGGGGGCACTTTTTGAAACTCCTCAGAATAATTTATGGATATTTTTGAATGGCAACCTTCTTGTTGTTCAGAAGATGGAACTTTATGACATTGAAGATGCAATATGAAGATTGCAGAAAAATAAGCACAATGCTAGAAGAACCTATCAAAAAGCACACAAAAGGGAATTATTTATATACACAATCTCTTTCTTCAGAGAATGGGTCCAAGCCAGATAATCAAATGCAAAATCATATACATGTACTTGTTTATATGACATATGAAGTTAAATATAAAGGCCATGCACAAGCTTTTCAGAATCAAATATCTTTTGCAAATGAGCGTGCTTTGCCTCTTGAGGAGAGAATAAAATCTATTGAGAAGAAAATAAATTCAAATGATTTATTGAAAGGTCGGGGAGGACCTCAAGAAATATCTTTTATTTCTCATAGCTATGAAGAGGGAAAATCAAGAGTCATTTAAATAATGAGCTATAGGAAATTTAAATAATGAACTATAGGAAAGTAAAAAGTGATTTTTCTTTACTGATTGTAACTGACTTTCCAAGAACTTGTTATGGGAGGTAAAATGGGAGGCCTTTAAAAACTCATCGGAGGCCCATTGTAAAGGATTATGATTTTTATCTTGCTGCTGCCCTGTATAGCCAGAGAACTATATACAAAGATAAATTGGAGACTTTGAGCCCAATTTTTATTTTTTAGATGTCAATAGAGAATGTTGTTCTTATGTTCATGTTTTCTCTGTGTATGTCGATTGTTCTTATGCCCATTCCATACATTCATGTATTGTAATCTGTTGTATTCGCTCATGGTATGCAAGTTCTAGGAGATTGTGTGCTCTGTTTTATTTCCTTTTCTTTATTCCTGAGAGATTTAATTGTATGCCTATGTCTACAATTTAATATATATATATATATCTCTCTCTCTTCAGTTCTGCTACCTTTCCTTCTTTCTGGTTAAAAGAGGGTAAGTGCAAGAAGATGGGGGGCCAAAAAGGGGTCTTAAGTGGCCACTTTTTTTTTGAAATTAGGAAATGTTGGCCTTGGATGAGAAATTGAGCATAGTTACACTCAAAATTTGGAGATGCAACTAAAACAATGTTCGCAATGCTCCGAGTCTACTTTCTAAACTACAATTTTTTTTGAAAATGGTATAGATTAAGGGGTTCAAAAGAGGGAGCCATAGAAATTGGTGTCATTTCTATCAAAAAAATATAACATAGCATGTTTTGTGGCTCCCTCAAAAGGTTAACTTTTTTTTGGTATTTTAAAAATTGTTTCAGTGAGAAATTAGCTAACAGTATATAGTTTATGCCCAATTTTTCTGATAATTTTTTGATGAATATTTGATTTTTTACTAATTTTCAAAGTGGACACATCCTAAAAAAGAGAATTTTGGTCGTGCTACCCCTATAAATTTTGAAAACTAATTGAATTTTTTTTTTTAATATGTGTAGAATGGAGTCTAGTTTCTAAATATGTAATTTTTTTGAAATGTCAATGAATGGTTAATTTATAATGAAAAAAAACCAAACAACGGTTTTTGCCCAAAAATGGACACAAACAAAATAAATTAAAGATGAAAGGCTTAACATTGTCAAAATGTGAAAAAAATTACATCGTTAAATAGCTAAGAGAAACCCTAACATTACCCAGGTGTTTGATTTGTTTGACCTTGAAACACGTGCAAATTTGAGGGTTAGCACGAACACAATTATGTGAAATCTTGTAGAATTTGCAAAAACATGTCTGTGGATGTTGAGAAGGCACTCCAAGCCTTTGGGTTGGAAATCTAAATAAAATCCCAAGCCTAAGGCTTGGGATTCCCAAAGCACAATATAATGCGAGCGTGTTATAACACGCTCACATTATATTGTGTTTTTTCCCCTTTTTTGCATGTGTTTGCCGGTGTTTTCTTAGTTCGACATAACGCGAGTGCGTTATAACACGTTCGCATTATGTCTTCCTTTGAATGATTTATGTTCAAGTTTCATAAGTATGTTTCATGGATGTATATATGTATATATGTATGCTTGTAGGTATGTATGCATGTACATGCATGCATGCTTGTATGTATGTACATGTATGCATGCAAGTGTATGTATGTAGATGTATGCATGCTTGTATGTATGTATATATGTATGCATGTTTGTATGTATGTATGTCTGTATGTATGCATGTATGCATGTAAGTGTTTTGGGTTAGGCATGTACATGTATGCATGCTGGTATGTATGTAGATGTATGCATGCTTGTATGTATATATGTATGCATGTTTGTATGTATGTATGTATGTCTGTATGTATGCATGTATACATGTATGTATGTAAGTGCTTTGGGTTTAGGGTCTATAAGGACCTGAGCCTGTATAGTTTTTAGGGTTGAGGGATTAGGAATTAAGTAATAGGTAGAGGGCAGAGGGTAGAGATTAGAGGGTTGAGGGTTACAATTGAGGGTTAATATTTAGGTTGTTGAGTGTATAAGATTAAGTGTGTAAGGCATGGGGATTAGGGTTTAGGATATTGGGTTTAGGGTTTACGATATGGATTGAGGGTATATAAGGCATAGGGTGACTTGGGTTG
Source organism: Cunninghamia lanceolata (assembly GCA_027924645.1). Taxonomy (NCBI): domain Eukaryota; kingdom Viridiplantae; phylum Streptophyta; class Pinopsida; order Cupressales; family Cupressaceae; genus Cunninghamia; species Cunninghamia lanceolata. The sequence goes on from BSBN01001122.1 coordinate 2,367,727, forward strand.
AGAGCACATATGGTTTAGATTTAATTTAATTATAGGGTTGAGACACAATATTCAGGGTTTAGGATGTCAGGGTGAGGTTATATGGTATAGGGATGAGGGTTTGTGGGTGTAGGCTTCAGGGTTTAAGGTATAGGGTTGAGGATTGATGGATTAGGGCTTAAGTATATGGTTGAGGGTTTAGGGATAGGTTTTAGGGTTTAAGGTTTAAGGGTTAAGGGTTGAGGGATAGGGTTTAAGGTTTAGGGGTAAGGGATTAGGGTTTAAGGTATAGTGTCTTGGGTTGAGGGTTTAGGAATAGGGATAGCATTTAGGGTTTAGGGATGAGGGATTAGGGTTGAGGGATTAAGGTTTAAGGTATAGTTCTAAGGGTTGAGGGTTTAGGGTTTAGGGTTAAGGGATTAGGATTTAGGGTTAAGGGATTAAGGTTTAAGGAATAGTGTTGAGAGTTTAGGGATAGGGTTTAGGGTTGAGGGATTAGGGTTTAGGGTTGATGGATTAGGGTTTAAGGAATAGTGTTGAGGGTTGAGGGTTTAGGAATAGGGTTTAGGGTTTAGGGTTGATGGATTAGGGTTTAATGTTGAGAGTTGAGGGTTGAGGGTGAGGGTTTAGGGATAGGGTTGATGGTCATGGGATTAGGGTTAAAGTAGAGTGTTGAGGGTAGAGGGATTAGGGATAGGGTTTAGGGTTGAAGGCTTAAGGATAATTGAGGGTTGAGGCTTTAGGGCTGAGGGTTAAGGGATTAGGGTTTAAGATATAGTGTTGAGTGTCGAGGGTTTAGGGATAGGTTTTAGGGTTAAGGGTTGAGGGATAGGGTTTAGGGATAAGCGATTAGGGTTTAAGGTATAGTGTTGAGGGTTGAGGGTTTAGGAATAGGGATAGCATTTAGGGTTTAAGGATGAGGGATTAGGGTTGAGGGTTGAGGGTTGAGGGATTAGGGTTTAAGGTATAGTGTCGAGGGTTGAGGGTTTAGTGATAGGGTTTAGGGTTGAGGGTTGAGGGATTGGGTTTTAGGGTTGAGGGATTAGGGTTTAAGGTATAGTGTTGAGAGTTAAGGGTTTACGGATAGGGTTTGGGGTTGAGGGATTAGGGTTTAGGGTTGATGGATTACGGTTTAATGTTGAGAGTTGAGGGTTGAGGGTTTAGGGATAGGGTTGATGGTAAAGGGATTAGGGTTCTAGATTGTCAAGGGTAGAGGGATTAGGGATAGGGTTTAGGGTTGAAGGTTTAAGGATTGAGGGCTGAGGTTTTAGGGATGAGGGTTTAGGGTTTAAGGCTTAAGATATAGTGTCGAGTGTTGAGGGTGTAGGGATAGGTTTTAGGGTTTAAGTTTTAAGGGTTAAGGGTTGAGGGATATGAATTAGGGTTTAAGGTATAGTGTTGAGGGTTGAGGGTTTAGGTATACAGTTTAGGGTTGAGGGATTAGGGTTTAATGTTGAGAGTTGAGGGTTGAGGGTTGAGGGATATGTTTGATGGTCAAGGGATTAGGGTTAAAGTAGAGTGTTGAGGGTAGAGGGATTAGGGATAGGGTTTAGGGTTGAAGGTTTAAGGATTGAGGGTTGAGGATTTAGGGATGAGGGTTAAGGGATTAGGGTTTAAGATATAGTGTCGAGTGTCGAGGGTGTAGGGATAGGTTTTAGGATTTAAGTTTTAAGGGTTAAGGGTTGACGAATAAGGGATTAGGGTTTAGGGATAAGGGATTAGGGTTTAAGGTATAGTGTCAAGGGTTGAGGGTTTAGGAATAGGGATAGAGTTTAGGGTAGAGGCATTAGGGATAGGGTTTAGGGTTGAAGGTTTAATGATTGAGGGTTGAGGCTTTAGGGATGAGGGTTAAGGGATTATGGTTTAATGTATAGTGTCAAGGGTAGAGGGTTCATGGATAGGGTTTAGGGTTTATGGATAGGTAGAGAGGTGAGGGGAAACAAAGGTGAGAGATAGAGAGGTGAGGGGAAAGATATAATAAAATGAGAGAGTGAAATTGACAATTTGAGTGAAACATGGGTAAGGAGGAGGGAGAGAGATGGAGAGGAAGGGAAATATGTAGAGATCCGTGAGAGATATACAAGTGAGACCTATAACCTAGGGAGAGAGGGGTGAGAGAGATAGGGGTGAGATAGATATGGGAGGAGAGGGGTGGATAAGGGTTGAGGGTTTAAGGTTTGAGGTATTAAGGGTTTAGGGTTGAGGGATTAGGGTTTAAGGTATAGTGTCGATGGTAGAGGGTTTAGAGATAGGGTTTAGGATTTAAGGTTTAAGGGTTGAGGGTTGAGGTTTTAAGGATAGAGTTTGGGATTTAGGGATAAGGGATTAGGGTTTAAGGTATAGTATCGAGCATTGATAGTTTAGGGATAGGGTTTAGGATTTAAGGTTTAAAGGTTAAGGGTTGATGCTTAAGGATAGGGTATAATATCGAGTGTTGAGGGTTTAAGGTATAGCATTTAGGATTTAAGGATAGGGTATAGTATCAAGCGTTAAGGGTTTAGGATTTAAGGTTTAAGGGTTGAGGGTTGAGGCTTTAGGGTTGAGAGTTGAGGCTTTAGGGATAGGGTTTAGGGTTTAGGGTTGAGGGATTAGGGTTTAAGGTATAGTGTTGAGGGTTTAGGGTTGAGGGATTAGGGTTAAGGGTTGAGGGATTAGGGTTTGACATTGAGGGTTGAGGGTTGAGTTTTGAGGGTTGAGGGTTAGGGATAGGGTTGATGGTTGACAGATTAGGAATTGTTGAGGAGATTGATGCAAGAAGAAAAAAACACTACATAATTGGGTACTCTCTCCATTCAAATCTCTATTTTTTAGGTATGTCAAGTCTTTACATGCATGTTCTTTACATTTTCCTTAATTCTATTTGAATTACTTTATCATGCTTTATCATACATGTTTATATCACTTATATCTAGTATGCATAATAAAAGACTATGTATACATTTCTTGTGTTTATATAATAGACTATGTTTTAAATTAGTTCATGGTATGCATAATAAAAGATATCTCAAAGGTCAACATTAATTAAAATAGACACATTCACAATCAAGAAAGTAGCCTACAATCTCACATGATGCCATGTATATTTTCTTCAAATTTCATAAGCTTTCCTCTCAAGTAATCTCCCTCTACAAAGGCAGAAAGAGGGTCTTCAATACTTCAAAACCTAACAAGGTTACTAGAGGTCTTCTTGCCCCTCAGGAACTCAGACACAACCATTCTAAACCCTTACTCAAGTTTGCACTCTTTAATTGCTGTCTATTCCTTCACAAGCCACCCAAATCCTAGTAGCCTTAGTATCAACAAAACACCTTCTCAATTCCAAATTTCAACTTCTTGATCTCAACCAAGTCTCAAATAGCTAGAATAAATTTTTTTTATCCTCTAGATCACTTCCCTATTCACCAAATCATTAAACCCTCATTTAGGCCATTCTAGGCATGCTTAAGGTGGGTTTATTGGAACTCAATACCTTAGGCTTTGTTTCACATTACCAATGCTTCCAACACATCATAATATGTCTACCTATGCTTCCTAAACTGTCATCCACACTTTAACAATGCTCTTTCATCAAAACCCTACTTGAAAGCATCACTTTTCACCAAAAGAAGACATGTGATTTAACAATTATAGATTGTAGTGTTGCATTGTTAATTGTGATTGAATTTTAGGAATTTAACATTTAACAATTCCAAGCATTATATTCATCATAAATAAGTCCCTTTTAGTCAATAGAAGCCAAAATACATCCATTTGCAATCATGGATTAGTTAAGGACAGCTTGGTGGTAAATTTGTTGCCATTGGCAACTTCACAAATTTGGTGTTGTATCTTGTCCTCCTTAGTTTTCTCCATGGATCTCCATCATTGTCTTCATGAATCATATAATTCATCATGTCATAGTTCCTTCATCATTCCATAATTATCTTCTATTTCCCTTGTAGGACAACAAACAGGGTTTTTGTGGTATATCTTGCAGAAAACAACTCCAACCCACAATCTAAAAGCTATTTATGATACCCTTTTGGGAGTTTTAAAACATATCCAAAATTTAAGGGTGGTTGTTTTGTAATACAAGACCTTAAAATTGACTGTCCCACTTGACAGGAGGCCTAATTAGGCTTGTGCAAATAGGTCACTATAGGTTTTTTGATCTCTAGGATTCCAATCTTCAAACCAAGACACCAAACATGTCAAATTGGGTCTGCCTCAACATTTTCAGGCATTACAAACACCTTCCAAAGAGTTTCTCTACAAACCCTAACCCTTATGCAACTTAATTGCCTAAAAACATGAGTTTTCAGCTTGGAATAATTTGCCTCTAAAATGCACATGATTATTTACTTGAGTTTGGCATTGCCATATTAATGAGCCTTGACTTTAATGATTGTCTCTTGATATCCCTTCTTCACCCTCTACACTAATCCAAACCATGCCCTAGTGTGATGTCTCCCACGATCTCAATCACATATCCTTTCATGACTAGATGGTTATCAACAAGTAGTCAACATGAAGTCCCATGTACTCTTCACTTGTAGCCTCAATAGGTACTCTCCTTTGACCTTATCCTCATCTAGGACCAAAGTGAACTTTGTACCATAATGCTTTGTATGGATGTAATAACATTGTGCAATAATGCTTTGTATGGCCGCAATAATGCTTTGTATGCTTTGTACCTATTTTGGTTGAGTGACATTTACTCTTCTACATGATGATTGTATGTACATTTACTATGAAGGGTTGAATGACATATATTTTAGTTATTTGTATGGATTCATTTCTTAGGAACTAATATTGGTCTCTTTATCATGCTACATACAAATTCTCCGTCATGTCAAGGAAACAATTGAGAATTAAACCAACACAGGAAGAGATAGAAGCTAAGAATGCAAAGAAAGCAACAGCTATGAGGGAACTTCATGAGAAGAGTAAATTGGACACAATAAATGAAGACATGCCAATAGAAGAGTAACCACAACCTGTTGCAAGTATGGGTTTAACCGGTGTTGTCATTGATGTCAACATACTCATGTTGCATTAATGAGAAGGATTGGATGAGCTGTGTACTGAGGCTATTGAAGAACAGTGATGACAACAAGGTAAAAGTCCAAGATAGGTTGAGGATCAGAGGATGTGGTTTAAAGGGTTTGTAGATATAAGTCTTGAGATGCTCCAGTCAAGTTTTTAGAGGTCCGCATGAAGATCTGAAGAAGTTATGGTCGTTCAAGTAGTACCGGCTCCAGTAGGTGTCCAGAGGTAACAGATTGACATAGATAGGTCCAGTGAGGTCCGGTAATGCATTACCCTGTTCTGTAGATTTGAGGGAGTATTGAGGACATCCCTGAGAAGTATCAAATAGACTGGTTCATGGATTGAAGGTCTGGAAGAGCCTATTCATTTATGACAGTGATGACAGACTATGTTCTTGAAGCTTCGGATGAAGGAGAGAAGAATTCCAGTAGGATGATGAAGTGCAGATGTTCTTGGTGATTCAAGGAAGGTTATGATGATCTTTGGATCATGTCTAGTTCATGTTGGTGGTCCGCATTGAAGTTCAAGTTTGCATTTGAAGAATAACCACCAGATATTGGTGTTCTTCTTTAGACTGGCCGACCGGATGTATTACACGTCTTGCAGATGTTCTTGTAGGTGTTTGCCGACTTAGATGATTGTTCCTAAGTCGATGCCTTGTATAAATAAGGGATTATGAAGTCATTTTGAAGTGTGTCTTGTGGTGATGAGTGTGTGGTAGCGAGGAGAAGTGCGAAAGGTAGAGCAGAAGTTTTGGCCTTAAATGGAATTGATTCAAGCATGGTGAAGATGCTATTTTTCAATTCTTAAAGGTGATACTTATTTCTTTGTAGACAGTGTGTCTCTTGTAGGCAGTGAGCCTCTTGTGAGCAGTGTGCTTGGGTAGTGAGCCCTAATTGGCATGTGCCATTTGTTCTTTCTATTCTTCTAACAGAGAATACTTTCTTGGGTTAATCACCCCGTGGTTTTTCCCTTAACCAAGTTTTCCACGTCAAAATCTTGGTGTCTTATGTGTTGATATGTTTCTGCTTTTGATTTGAATGCATTATGGTTCATGATTAATATTATGCTAATCACTAAAGAAGATTCAAGTGTTTAATTTGGAAAGTTTCGCACAACTGATTCACCCCCCTCTCAGTTGTGTGCCGTAAGTCTAACAATTGGTATTAGAGCTAATTCCTCTAAAAGGAGCTTAACCGCTTGAGGAGATCCAGGATGTCATCATACAAGAAAGATAGTCTAAAGTTTGATGGAACCAACTTTTCTCTTTGGAAAGGTCGCATGAAATGTCACTTGCAGTGTATGGGAATGGCGTACTGGTCCATGGTCACAAAAGTGTATGTACCTCCATAGGGTGGTTTGACAACCCTAAATGAAATCACAGATGCTGAAAATAATCTGTGGACCAGAGAGGCTCTTCTAAGCGCATTAACTGACTCAGAGCTCTCAAATGTTATTGATCTACCAATTGCCTATGAGATCTGGATTAAACTGGAACTTTTGCATGAAGGAGATGAGTATGTTAAATGTGCAAGGTTACAAAGTCTAAAATAGAAATTTGAAAAACTGAAGATGAGAGATGATGAAAATATTACCACTTTTATGCCAAGAGTGAATGAGTTGGTTTGTGGAATTAGAAATTTTGGTGGAGTCTTGGATGAAAATGAGATTGTTGGTAAAATTCTTAGATCCCTTCTTGCCTCTTACAAAATCAAGGTTGCTGCCATTGATGAATTCAAAGCCCATACCACTGTCACAAGAGACCAATTGGCTGGGAAACTGGCTGCTTTTGAAATGACCGAGTTTGGAGATGATCCCCCCAAAACTGAATTTGCACTCAAAGCCAGTGCCTCTGTGAAAGGTAAACAAGGATTTGATCTAGGAAAGAACTCATCAAGGAAACTGTCATGGTATGAAAAAGCAAGAAAAGACCTGGAAGAAGAAGAAGTAGAAACTACTCAACTTGAAGCCCTCATTGCAAAGAGACTGCCAAGAGGATCTGGTAAGTATGAATGAAAATTGCCTTTTAAGTGTTTTAACTGCAATAAGAATGATCATTTTGCCTCAATATGTTCGGAAAGATTTTCAAAGCCAAATCCTAACAGATCAAGGTTCCAAAAGAATTGTTACTATGTTTATGAAGAAGATGATAATGAAGGAGTAATAGATGATGAATCAAAGACAGGAAACAAATCTGGAAGTGAATGGGTGTTTATTGCCATCAAGGAAGAACCAATATCCTCTATATCTATCAATCATAAAATTGTAGAAAGAGCTCTGGCTGCCCAAGTTGAAGAAAAGAATGATTGGGTCATTGACAGTGGTTGCTCTCACCACATGACAGGTGACAAAAATAAGTTCATAGACTTGGAAAGGTATGAAGGAGGAGTGGTGAAGTTTGGTGATAATTCTGCTGGTAGAATCAGAGGAAGAGGAACTATTTCTTTTGATGGAAGAAACAAAACTGGTAATGTACTGTATGTTGAAGGTTTGAAGCACAATCTTCTCAGTGTTGGACAGTTGGTGGACAAAGGCTATGATCTTTGATTCAAGGATGGAAAATGTAAAATCTTTGAAAGATCCGGAACAGAGATTGCATCCGGTGCTCAAACTAAAGGTAATATCTTCCACTTAGTTGGTACTGGTAAAAGATGTTTATTTGTTCAAGTTGATCAGAGTTGGTTATGGCATAGGAGAATGTGTCATGTGAATTTTGATAATATCATCAAGATAAGCAATACTCAGGCTGTAAGAGATCTTCCAAAACTGGTGAAACCTACTAATAGCTTGTGCAAGGAATGTCAGTTGGGTAAGCTGAGCAGAGTCACATTCAAAAGAAAGGAACTGTCTTCTACCGGATTATTGGACTTAGTTCACACTGATCTTTGTGGTCTGGCAAGAACCAGGAGTATTCAAGGTGATAGATACTTCATGTTGTTAATTGATGACTATTCCCAGATGATGTGGGTAACCTTTCTAAAGGAGAAATTAGAAGCTGTTGAGAAATTCAAAATATTCAAGGCTATGGTAGAGAATGAAACATGATTAAAGTTGAAGTGTCTGAGGTCTGATAGAGGTGGAGAATTCACATCCGGTGAGTTCATAGAGTTCTGTGAGAAACATGGAATCAAGAGACAATTGATTGCTCCTAGGACTCCACAGCAGAATGGAGTAGTGGAGAGAAAGAACCAGACCATCTAGGAAGCATCTAGGACCATGACGATGGAAGCAAATGTCCCTCAGATCTATTGGAGAGAAGCTATCAGCACTGTAGTCTATACTCTTAATCGAGTTCAAATCAGAAGCAATACCGGTAAGACCCCTTATGAACTCTGGTTTGGCATTACTCCTACTGTAAGATATTTCAGAGTCTTTGGTAGCAAGTGTTACATCAAAAGAGATGAAGAAGACAAAGAATTGAACCTAAGACAATAAATGAAGCCTGCAATGATGAAAACTAGACCAAAGCAATGGAGGAAGAGTTGATGCAAATTGAGAAAAATCACACTTGGGATCTTGTTCCCAGACCTAGAAACAAGAATGTGATTGGAACCAAATGGGTCTTCCGAAACAAACTAAATGAAGTTGGTTAAGTAATCAGAAATAAAGCCAGATTAGTCTGCAAAGGCTACTCTCAAATAGAAGGGATTGATTTTGAAGAAACCTTTGCTCCGGTGGCAAGAATTGAAGCAGTCAGACTATTTCTTGCATTTGCTGCCTTCAAGGATTTCAAGGTGTATCAGATGGATGTCAAGTCTGCCTTCTTGAATGGTGACTTAGAAGAAGAAGTGTACATTGAACAACCGGATGGTTTTCAATTATCTGAGCATGGTGATATGGTCTGTAAATTGAAGAAGGCACTGTATGGACTAAAGTAAGCCCCAAGAGCCTAGTATGAAAGACTAGACAAACATCTTTTGAAGATTGGTTTCAACAAAGGTACTGCTGACAGTAACCTATATTTCAAAATTGATCATGAAAACATCTTGATTGTTGAAGTATTTGTTGATGATATCATATTTGGAGGAAGAGATAGTATGTGTAAAACCTTTGCAAATCAAATGAAAAGTGAGTTTGAGATGTCAATGCTCGGTGAAATGAATTTCTTCTTGGGTCTACAAATTACTCAGACAAAGAAAGGAATCTTTATTTCTCAGAACAAATATGTGAAAGAATTGTTGAGGAAATTTGGAATGGAAGATTCAAAGCCAATGAACACTCCCATGGCAACTGGATGTAAGTTGAGCAAAGATGATGACTCTCCTAAGGTAGATCAGATAGAGTACAGATCAATGATTGGAGGATTATTGTATCTCACTCAAACTAGACTAGATATAATGCAGGCTATTGGTCTTGTGGTGAGATTCCAGGCTGATCCCAGAGAATCTCATGTCATGGCAATCAAAAGAATTTTTAGGTACTTAAAAGGAATAATTAAGTATGGTCTATGGTATCCTAGAGATCATAATTTTTCTCTTCATGCATATATAGATGCAGATTGGGCAGGAGATGTGGATGATAGGAAGTGTACAAGTGGAGGAGCATTCTTTTTGGGAAAAAGATTGGTTTCTTGGCTAAGCAAGAAACAAGAGGCAAAATCCCTGTCTACAACTGAAGCAGAATACATTGCAGCAGCAGGTAGTTGCACTCAAGTTTTGTGGATGAAGCAGATGCTAAGAGATATTCAAGTAGAATATGAGAAGCCTATCACAATTTTCTATGATAATTCAAGTGCAATAAGTATTTCTAAGAATCCAGTGTTGCATTCTAAGACTAAGCATATATCTATCAAGTTTCACTTTCTGAGAGAGCAAGTGAACAAGGATGAAGTCAGATTGGAGTATGTGCCCTCCAAGGATCAGATTGCAGATATCTTTACTAAACCTCTTCCCAATGACTCTTTTGAGTATCTCAGGGAAAAGTTAGGGGTTATTGCCCCTTCGGTAATGAACTAGGATGCACTGATGTGCATCAATTCGGTGGATATCACAGTCATATCTTGTGATCCGGATTGATGTTGGGGAGCTGCTACTCAGGGGGAGCAGCAGGTATGAGTCTGAGGTGGTGAAATTGCAAGTATGAACCCTTTGCCATTGATGTCAAAGGGGAAGAGAAGACATGTGAAAAACAAGTGGTTGCTAATCAAAGGGGGAGTAGTAAAGGGAGAGAAGACATGTGAATGGTTGCTATTAACAGGGGGAGTTGTGACAGTAAGGAGAAGTTCTTGTCTTGATGGTTTTTCACATCATATGTTGCCATCAATGACAAAGGGGGAGATTGTTGCAAGTATGGGTTTAACCGGTGTTGTCATTGATGTCAACATACTCATGTTGCATTAATGAGAAGGATTGGATGAGCTAGGTGTTGAGGATATTGAAGAACAGTGATGACAACAAGGTAAAAGTCCAAGATAGGTTGAGGATCAGAGGATGCAGTTTAAAAGGTTTGTAGATATAAGTCTTGAGATGCTCCAGTCAAGTTTTTAGAGGTCCGCATGAAGATCTGAAGAAGTTATGGTCGTTTAAGTAGAACCGGCTCCGGCAGGTGTCTAGAGGTAACAGAGTGACATAGATAGGTCCGGTGAGGTCCGGTAATGCATTATCCCATTCTGCGGATTTGAGGGAGTATTGAGTATGTCCCTGAAAAGTATCAAATAGACTGGTTCATGGTTTGAAGGTCTGGAAGAGCCTATTCATTTATGACAGTGATGACAGACTGTGTTCTTGAAGCTCCGGATGAAGGAGAGAAGAATTCCAGTAGGATGATGAAGTGCGGATGTTCTTGGTGATTCAGGGAAGGTTATGATGATCTTTGGATCATGTCTAGTTCATGTTGGTGGTCCGCATTGAAGTTAGAGTTTGCATTTGAAGAATAACCACCGGATATTAGTGTTCTTCTTTAGACTAGCCGACCGGATGTATTACACGTCTTGCGGATGTTCTTGTAGGTGTTTGCCGACTTAGATGATTGTTCCTAAGTTGATTCCTTGTATAAATAAGGGATTGTGAAGTCATTTGAAGTGTGTCTTGTGATGATGAGTGTGTGGTAGCGAGGAGAAGTGTGAAAGGCAGAGCAAAAGTTTTGGGCTTAAATGGAACTGATTCAAGCATGGTGAAGATGCTATTTTCTAGTTCTTAAAGGTGATACTTATTTCTTTGTAGACAGTGTGTCTCTTGTAGGCAGTGAGCCCTAATTGGCATGTGCCATTTGTTCCTTCTATTCTTCTAACAGAAAATACTTTCTTGGGTTAATCACCCCGTGGTTTTTCCCTTAACCGGGTTTTCCACGTCAAAATCTTGGTGTCTTATGTGTTGATATGTTTCTACTTTTGATTTGAATGCATTATGGTTCATGATTAATATTCCGCTAATCACTAAAGAAGATTCAAGTGTTTAATTTGGAAAGTTTCGCACAACTGATTCACCCCCCTCTCAGTTGTGTACCCTAAGTCTAACACAACCATCACAAAGAGATATAGTATTGGCGGCACAAAGAGAACGAATGCAAAAAATTCTTGCTATGAGAGATTTGAATATCGTAGTTGGAGACATGTCCTCTACCACAAGTGAACATGTAGGGACACCATCTACTGCATCTCAAGTTGAGAGTACATCATCACTCACATGTGATGAAGGAGGTATGCCATCGTTCCCACCTCAACCTCAAGGTATGTCATCTATTCCATCTTCGATTGAAGGTATGCCATCTAGCCCATCTCATTTAAATATTGATGAAATTCCTAATGTTGAGATAAATTTACCTAACTTAACACCACCTAGAATTTTGCATAGAAAGACAAAGTATTTGATTGATATTGATGAGAATATTTTGTAGCCAATGGAAGGTAAGATTCCAAAACGCACTTGTAGAAGATATGCTCATAAGATTTGGAGATTGTTCTTTGAAAGGTTAAATGAGACCGCAAGATGTCAACTATTCATTGAAATGATGTGAAGTATAAAGTATAGGTCCATCATGAAGATTCTTGGGTTGAGAACATTAGAGGCTTCAAATGAAAAATCTATTTTCAAGAATCTAATGAGTGCGTATGAGAGTGTGGGTAACACCTCACGCACAAAAGATAGTAATGCAACATGATGTGTGATTACATCGACTATAGTAAGTAGTCAAACGAGGAAAGCTCATTTCATTAGAAAGATGACTCAAGCATTGAGAATTAATAGGAAAATTTTATCAAGAGCCATTGGAAGACGCCAAAGAATTGAGGACACTAATGCCAATGAATTATGGGCATTCTCAGGGAGACTACCACGAAAAGATAAACCAATTGTTGAAGCATTGAGATCACTAATTGAAGACTTTTGGAAGAATTACACAAGGGTATCTCCAAATCAAACGGATGTGGTAAGAAGGAGAATCAATAGTCAGAACCGTGAGCCACATCCAAAGCATTTTTTGGATATAACTCAAGCACAATTTTTTGGTAAATTTCTAGAGAAGTATCCTCAAATTAAAATTTGTCAAAGATATTTTGAAATGCTAAAACCTTTCTATATCAAGATAAATCACACACGTACTACTTGTTGTTGTAGATTACATATTGAATTTTCTAACCATTTTGATGTTTATCGGTCTATATGTTTAGATTTGCATACTAACAATATTTTTAGGGTTGTGGCATATGTGCCCCACCAACATCTTCAAGAGACTTCATATCAAGAATTTTATGTGAAAGCGAGGAAGGTCAAATATTCTACAGGAAATTATGCTTGGATGGCACATGTCAGCATTGCGGTGGCTTGCAACGTGTGCCAATATGTGAACATATGGAAAGAACACATGCGGTTGGAAATGAACTAGTAGAGTTTAGAAAGTATAAAATGGTGGCATATAATACAAAAGATGGTGAAGAAGCAAAGAGCTGTGAATTGGTTATTGAAAAGATTCCAGTGTATTAGTTTATGCCTATATTTCGTGACAACATAGTGTATGAGTATGCAAGACATGCCCATAGAGCTTGATGGTTGGACTTGCAATTCAAGTTATGCAAGGACACATTTCTAGTTGGTAGCATTGTTTCAATCATCGACTTTGCAGAGAACTACAGTCTACAGCCACAGCATGAGGTACAATCACAATATTACAACTCCACACAGGTTTCTATATTTGTGCACATCGCATTCATTCATGCGAATGATAGTACAGAGGATGACAGAAAGATCATAAGGGAGTATCATTTCTATATCAGTGATGATCGTATGCATTCTACGGAGTTCTTGCAAGGTTGCTTTCAGGTGTTCTACAATAATTTGGCTAGAAGGGACATATCGTTCAGTCAGCATATCATATGGTCAGATAACTGTGCATCACAATTCAAGAACTTGCAGAATTTCTATTGGCTGAGTAGAAGGCATAATTTTACAGGTGTTCAACATATGTGGAACTTTTGTGAGGCCGGGCATGGAAAGGGGGAGCATGATGGTGTAGGAGCATGTATCAAAAGAGCCATAGCACGAGAAGAGTTAAAGTATAAAGATAATGCAAAGTTGACAGATGCAAAATTGATCATCGAGTGGTGTAATGCTTCCATGGGTCTAGGTAATGAAGGTAAGTCTTCAGTTCTTATATTTTTTTGGTTGATAGATGATATTAACATTGCACCATATGAGGATTGTTCTACATTGATAGGATCAAGTGAGATACACTCTTTCAAAAGCTCAATTACAGGTTCATGGAGTATCCATACACAAAAGATGTCACACTTTTGTTCTTCCTATACAATTCAAGCTTGGGATGAGTGGAAGTCAAAGGAGTGGGTTAACGAATGACAGTTAAGTTATCTTAGCCCACTTGACACATATCGACCCCTGAAGACACTGGAACTAACACATATGGAATCATTAGTTGACTTTGATCACATATCAGATCTAGTTCAACCAGGTAATATATCTATTTGCATAGTTTTGAAATTCCTAATGTTATCTTACTTTGTAGTGTTTTTCTAATGTTGACTAATTTCATCTAATTTGCTACACATATCAATGTAGGGCATGTATATGCAGTTATTGTAGATGAAGATAACCAAGAGGGAATATATTATTACTTGTGTTGTTGTGTTGAGGCCAAAAATAAATTGGAGGCCCCAGTTACAAATGGAGAAAACATCGAATACCCTACAGGCTCAGTGGTTGTTACTGGAACGTGGCTTAGAAGGTACCCACATAAGAGTGTTAATGTTTGGCTGTTTCAGGACTTTGACATGCATCGAAAGATTCTTCATTACTTGAACCTTATCATGGAATCCAATGTTCATTTGATACAATATTGGGGTAGACCTTTGAACAAGACCTTGTGGAAGGTGCGTGAGTTTGACCATGAGGCAATACTTGACACAATAAAGAGTAGAGCAGACCCAGATGGTTCATTGGATTAATTTGTAAGTATAGACATTGATTTTGTAAAGTCATGTTACATTGAGTTGTAAGTAGGCACATTAATTTGTAAGTTTACATAAGTTTATCTTTTTTTATTTGCTGCTGCATTTTTACACACACATATTTTTACATCATCATGTTATGCTTCATGGGGTTAGACCTAAGTGATGGATGAAGTTGATCCCGAGAGTAATGTATAAAATCTAGGTAATGTATAAAATATAGGTGTCTCTAGGTGTCTTGGTTTCTAACTAGATAATAGGTGTCTCTACTTGTGTCTTACGTATATACGATATGTCAACTAGGTAGATAGAAACTAGAAAAAAGGTATTTAATCTAATCTAGGTGCCTTAGGTAGATACTATGTATCAACGACCTGTCTAGAGACTAGAATAAGGTATAATCTAGAATGATCTAGGTGTCTTCTAGGTAGGTGTCTTCTATAATTTAATCTAGGTGTCTTAGGTAGGTACTATATGTTAACTAGGTCTACCATGATAGGTGTCTTAGGAAGAACTATAATCTGGGTGTCTAGGTGACTTAGGTCTAGACTACGATAAGTTATAAAGACTAGGTGTCTTAGGTCTACTATGTCTATAAAATCTAGATACATACTATACAATAGGTGTCTTAGGTGTCCTACGTCTACTATTAGGTGAGGCCACACGAGCTTCCACCTTCACGTGGTTGGCCTTGTCAGTATACAATATTTATATTTCTTGAAGCTAAGGGAAGCTCTTTTTCTTAATAGGAAAACTTTATCGACTTCAGTGTCCTCATGGTGCAGGGGCACCCAGGTTGTCATGCCTGCAAGAGGGGTCAAAAAGTAAAATTTTGTTTTGATTGAGTCAATTGTATGTAATAAGGTCTTCTAAGACCATTTCATATGTTTTTGAGTTAGTTTGAGTTATTTGGGGTTAGTTTGAGTCTTTGAGTCTTGTTGCAAAAAAGTGTCAATGTTGTCAAGTTACATAAAGCAAATTTTACATTTTTGCATTTTTAGTGTCCTGCTCCTGATGTGACCAAACTGGCAGTTCCAATGCATCCGAATGGGTACATTTAGGCTAGGCATGGTCCTGTTTTTCACCCAAACATGCCGAAACAGTCTGAGCTACATTATACCAGCGATATCCCTGAAGAGTCCAAAGTGCTAAAAGGCAGCAATTTTTGACGAGCTGTTACTCAGAAACTGTGTCACTTAGAAACATTCTATCTAAGTCAACATGATCATATCTTAGTTTTTTATATCTCTGAGGCATTTTCTCATGGTGAAAGGTTTTCTGTTGCCCCAAAAATCGTCAGGAGGTAGTGTAAAGTTGCAAAGGGGTGTAACTTTCGTTGTGCTCTTGATGCGACCAAATTGAATATTCCAACATGTTTAAATGGGCATTTTTAGGCTAGGCATGGTCCTATTTTTCACCCAAACATGCCGAAGCAGTTTAAGCTACATTGTACCGGCGATATCCCTGAAGAGTCCAAAGTGCAAAAAGGTAGCAATTTTGACGAGATGTTACTTAGAAACCGTATCATTTAGAGACATTCTGTCTAAGGCAATGCAATCATGTAGGGTCCCTCTAATATAACCTCTTTTAGTTTTATATCTCTAAGGCGTTTACCCGTGGTGAAAAGTTTTCTACTGCCCCAAAAATCATCAGAAGGAGGTAGTGTAAAGTTGCAAAGGAGTGTAACTTTCATCTTTCTCCTAATGCGACCAAACTGACTGTTCCAATGTGTCTGGATGGGTACATTTAGACTAGGCATGGTCCTTTTTTTCACCCAAACATGTCGAAACAATCCAAGCTACATTGTACTAGCGATATCCCTGAAGAGTCCAAAGTGCAAAAAGGCAGCAATCTTTGATGAGATGTTACTCAAAAACCATCTCACTTAGAGACATTCCATCTAAGGAAAGACAATCATGTAGGGTCCCTCTACAATAACCTCTCTCAGATTTTTATATCTCTGAGGCGTTTACCTGTGGTGAAAGGTTTTCTGCTGCCCCAAAAATCATCAGAAGGAGGCAGTATAAAGTTGCAAAGGGGTGTAACTTTTGTTCTTCTCCTCGTGTGGCCAAACCGACAGTTCCAACACACCTAGATGGGTACATTTAGGCTAGGCATGGTCTTGTTTTGCACCCAAACATGTCGAAACAGTCTGAGCTACATTGTACCGACAATATCCCTAAAGAGTCCAAAGTGCAAAAAGATAGCAATCTTTGACAAGCTGTTACATAGAAATTATGTCACTTAGAAACATTCCGTCTAAGGCAACACAATCATGTAGGGTTTCTCTACAATAACCTCTCTCAGTTTTTTATAACTCTGAGGCATTTTCCCATGGTGAAAGGTTTTCTGTTGCCCCAAAAATTGTAAGAAGGAGGTAGTGTAAAGTTGCAAAGGGCTGTAACTTTCGTCTTACTCCTGATGCAACCAAACTGACTATTCCAACACATTTGGATGGGTACATTTAGGTAAGCATGGTCCTATTTTTCACCCAAACATGCTGAAACAGTCCAAGCTACATTATATCGACGATATCCCTAAAGAGTCAAAAGTGCAAAAAGACATCAATCTTTGATGAGTTGTTACTTGGAAACCATGTCACTTAGATACATTCCATCTGAGGCAACACAATCATGTAGGGTCCCTCTACAATAACCTTTCTCAATTTTTTATATATTTGAGGTATTTGCCTGTGGTGAAAGGTTTTTTGCTGCCCCAAAAATTGTCAGAAGGAGGCAGTGTAAAGTTGCAAAGGGGTGTAACTTTTGTTCTTCTCCTCGTACGGCCAAACCGACATCTCCAATGCATCTGGATGGGTATGTTTAGGTTAGGCATGGTCCTGTTTCGCACCCAAACATGATAAAACGGTCTGAGCTACAAACACTAACTAGTCTTCAATTTTCAACAAATACCATGATATCCTGCATAAAGCTATCTTTTAGCCTTTTATAAAGGCATGCCCGTCAAATTCAACTGCATAGAGATGATTGTTTGTATTCCAAATTTCTTTTAAATACTAATCTTCCAATCCTTTTTCCCGCCCTCATATCAATTAAATATGACCTTTGATTATGATTTGGTGCTCGAGGTTATGAGAGTTTACTAGAGAGGCCAGTTGAGTTAGGTTGAAGGGCCGGTGAACTAATGACTTAAAGACCCTTTAGTAGGTTGACTTAAGTGATAGTAACCTGTGATTATAAGTCAATATTAAATTAAAACAAAAGTGCACTTTACACACGATAGGCAATTGAGGGTTTTAAAGTCTTAAGAAAAGTAGATTCTTTTTAGGGTTTAATGCCCAATATGCAAACCCTAACTATCAATAAGAAAGACTTAAACATTCTAACTTTCATCAAGAGATATCTAGGATATTTCAGAGACCTCAGGGACATCAGAAGAAAGACATTAGAGTATGACACTTATCATAGGCTTAGGGTTCTAAGACATGAACAACTTCACATTCGAATCAAACTCATGACTTCCCTTGATAAATATAACTCTCCTTGATGATGACATTAAATTATGATTATGAAAGCTTGTGTCTTCTTTGACTTCTTATTGCATGAACAAAACCACATCCACCATGAACATGAACCTTGCATCATATCAACCTTCCAAGATAGACCTTATCATGAAAACCATATTCACAACAAAACCTTGCATGAACAAAACCACATCTACCATGAACATGAACCTTGCATCATATGAACCATGTTTGTCTTGTGCAACATTAACATGACCTAAGAGACCTTATCATGAAAACCATATTCACAACATCATGCACCTCATGACCATCACCTACCTTGAATCACTGTATCACCTTATCAACATCATGGCATCAACCTTGACATCAATGACAAAAACCTTTGACCCTTTGACTTCAATGATAACCTTGAACCTTGATTGTTGATGACTTATGGAAGCCTATAGCCCCAATGTTATGTTGCATACTAAAATTAGGTAAGACTCAATGTACTCTCATTATATGCAAGAGGAATTACATTTAATAACCACAATGGTCATCAGGTGCTCATAAGCATATGATTTTGACTATCTTATTCAAAACAACAAACATACTCTTTGCATCCCAATATGGTATAATAACAAGAAATTAAGAAATATTTTCAATTGAGCAACTCATAAAGAATATGGATCAACATACTTATTTGAATATTTTCAATTGAGCAACTCATAAAGAATATGAATATTTTCTATTCAACATGATGATTCATTTTTATTTTAAATACAACTTTTATCTTTTAGTTCCAGAATGAGGTTTAGGTGATACTTGAATAACAATAGCTGGCTTATTGGATCAACAAACATCTTATGTAATACAATTGGACTTTAAATATTTGAAGTTAACATCTACAAATATCCATTGAAACGTGGATTTATAATGTAAATATGGACGCCATCAATAAAAAAAGATTTGTATTAACCAAATATCCATATAGGCATACATCAATATCTGTCGATATAAGTATAACATATATACAAAATAGCCATATAGGCTTACAAGAATGCCATATAGGCATACAATGTCAACTATATGCAATACAAAATATATGTCCACAAATGCCATATAGGCATACAACAAAGGAACACAATAAAAAGTCATTCCCCTATGTCTGGTGAAGAGAATAGATCACGGGTAGCCTTTGATCTTCTAGGGGATGGAGACGTGTATGAGGGTGATCTACTACGAACCTGAGGGATGCTCCTCCTATTTAGTTATTCGTGGATCTGTATTTGTTACAATAAAAAGTATAGACATTAATATATAGAAATTACATGTTATAAAAAATGAAACATTTAACAAAATAATCACTTACCGCTACCATATAATCTGTCTCCTCATTTGCCTTTGTAGCAGGATTAGGCTGTGGTGATGTCATGTCCTATAGAAACCATCCAGCTAGAAATTAAACTTCAAATCAATAATCATTTGATTTTTCAAAAATAAACAACTATAACAATAAATGTAAATTGAAATTTACTAATCTGCCTCATACCCCCGTCAATGGCATGGAGCTATGAATCGCAGAGGACACACCATGCTCCATTGCCCTATGAACATCAGGAGGTGTCTCTGCAGCTTGCATCATCTTAAAATAAAACAAAATTATTCAATTACGAAAGCTGTAATAGTGATGCAAGTCATGGCTCCTAACACACACACATTCACCTAAACATGAAAGTACACACAATAAAGCATACAAGTCACATGCATATATACAAATTAGATGAAGATTCATGACTATTGTGTGGTATAAGGGTCAACAAAGGAGGGACCATAGTACCATCAAATTTTAGGTTTAAGAAGTTAGAGAGGGAGTGAAGGTGTTACTTTAGGTTTAGGTTGGTTGTAGGGTGGGGTAGGGTTGTGCTCAAATTTTTGTTTGTTTGGTAGTCATGGAGGTAGGACAATGCCTAAGATAGAGTTTGTGGGTTTACATGACAATGCCTAAACTAGAAATCACATAGACATTAGGTAAGTTTATGGGTTTACAGGAAGGAGGAATATCAAGTTTTTGTGGGATAATATGAGGGAGGATAGATACTAGATAGGAGAAGAAAAACCTTATTTTAATTTTTTTTTATCATTTTCTTTGTCTTGAGGTTTGTTAGGGGGTGGGTTGGAAGCAAACTAGGTTTGGGATGTCTGGTAGGGGTATATTAGGAAATAGGTAGGGTAGATATGTGTTGGTTAGTAGGTTGGGTGTAGTGTTGGGGAAGTTTCTTAGGCCTACTATTAGAAGTGGATGGGGAAAGGTGCTACACTTTTTCTTTTACTTTATCTTTGAGGGGTGTTAGAGGGGAGATAGAAGTCAATGAGGAAGGCGAAGTAGTAATAGGTGGATATATGGTGGGGAAGATAGGGGCATAGCTAGTGGAGTAGGTGAAGTAATAGAAAGAGGTTGTGGGGTTGGTGCAGCAATGCGTTTAGAGGCATAAGATAGGTAAAGGTGAAAGAGGGAATTGGTATGAGGTTGAGGTGGACCAGAAGGGCTTGACAAAAAATAATCTAAGGAGAAGTGTCTTAAGGTAACAACTAGTTGGTATGGGCTATAAGAAATGGTGAAGACATTACCATCATGGGGAATTTTAGAGTCAACAAAGGAGGGACCTAGATGATGTTGGAGTCAATCATATGCTACATAATATGTCATTGGTTCATACCCCTCTCTAGTGTTATGTCCTGGGGTCTAATTGGTGATAATTGGATGAGTTTATTAGAGAGAATTTGTCAAAGAATAGTGTGGAGTTGATCAACAATCTTTGGTAGACATGTATGGAAAATGTGGTAGCATAGACAAGGCAGTGAGTTGTTTGAAAAGATGCCCGAAAGAAATGTGGTCTCATGGTGATGTCCTTGTCTATGCATCTGCTTGTCATGACATTCCATGAGACCACATTTCTTTGAGGCATTTTTTCAAATAACTATATTGTAATTGAAATTTTGTCATCTATCAACATCTAGTTATTAGTTATACAATGTATAGTAATGCTTTGAGTTTGAAAGATGTGTAATGAAATGTAACCAAGGATACGAATATAAAATACAAAAATCTAGTAAGTACAATTCATTCATTAAACTGTTTATTTTATTACCTCTGTGAAGCTTTGAAGTCCACCACCACTAGCAGGTGTTGCCGTGAAATCTCCAATATTAACCTATTCAACATCCAAAATTAGATATTAGAATACCATTCATATAACAATGCTATTCACATGTAATATTTATTATTGTTTACTAGTTACATACCCCAAAAATAGATGATGTAGTGTAATATGCAAGTGGAGAACCACTAAAAACTGCATCAACGCTATGACCCTGAAATTTAATAAAAATCATCAAACTAAATTAGTTAATCTTGCATTTCAAAAATAAAATTTAATAAATTAAATTCAATGAACTTTCTAAGATTTATCTGAATATCAAGCCTAAAAGTCTCACTCAGGAGGGCATCTGTCGTCACCATATGCTCAGTTGTAGATGTAGCTTGCGCACCTACGTCATGACTATCCGTGGGGTCATAACCACATGCTGACCCACAAGCCCGACAAGTATGGGGTGGAACCCTACTCGAACTCTCCCCCGACCCACACTGTACTGCAGGACTAGCATGCTGTATGATGCTCTAGGTCAAGGCACTAATGGACTAAAGTGTCTCGACCTCAACACTCTCCTTCACAATGGAAGGGATAGAAATGTGCTCATGGGCTAGTCTGGCGAGTGCTCGTCTTGCTAGCCGCTGTGGGTCAACACGTGCCCCTGGTCTATCTTGTGCTAACCCCCCATCTCTACCCTGGAACTCTTGCATATCAAAATAATTTGGCACTTTATTTTTGACAAACTTGCAGTAGAGTTCCTCAAAAAATATTGCAGGACCTCATTATTGTTGCATGGAGGATGGTCAAAAACTATCCACCACCTCTGCACAAAATTGTCCCTTATCGCTTGGTTGTTGCACCAATGGATAGGGAACCTCTTGCATGTAAGGGGTAGAGGTTGATTTGTTCGTGGGTTTGTGAAAATAGAACACAAGTCCAATTTTGTAATTTGTTCATTTTTAACTTGTTCATATGACAACTTGTCTGCATAATACTCTCTAAATTCTCTCCTCTTTTTTGTCCAACTAGTGATTTGCTTGCTAATTGAATCTACATTTGATAACATAGATTCAAGGGATTAAGAAAGTGTGGATCTATGCAAGGTTGAAGTTGTAGGTTCTTTCAACCTTGCAATTATGTCCTCAATTTGTTTCTTATTATTTTTAATTTGCCCCATTATATTTTCTTGTGTTCCAGGGGCATATTCAGGAATAAATGGAGGTGTTTGTGGTTGGGGTTCTTTTTCAATAGGTATTTGCTGTTTAGATGATGGAGGATTTTGTGGATTTTCAAGAGGAGGAGGAGGTGCATTATCAACTCCTATAAATTTAAAAAACTTACATCAAAAACTATTTTAACCTACCTATTAGCAACAAATTCACACAAGAAAGCAAATAAAACTTACTTCTTTTATTTCCCTGATGTCGTGGCAGCATTTTGATGATGAATCAGTGAGAAATAGCTAGCAATTGGATGTTGGATATCGCGAGCATGCTCTGTTCTCTCTTAAAGCTGTGGGTTTCTTGTAAAATGCCGTCAAATAATGAAATGAAACGCTACTTTTTTTATATAGCAGACCATAACGCGCTCACATTATAATGTGAGTGCGTTATAATACAAGCATGTTATAATGTGAGCACGTTATAATGTGAGTACGTTATGGCTTGGTGTAGGCTCAACAACACCAAGCCATAACGCGAGTGCGTTATAATGCGCTCGCATTATGTCTAATATAAAAAAAATTGGCCACTTTTTGGCCCCCCAACTTTTTGCACCTGCCTAAGCATACTTGGTTTTCATTCATTGTATATCATTAGAAGGTAGCTATGCGTTGTAAAATAAGTAGAGAATCATCACAAATGTCATTGCAATCGATTCAATTGTTGGTTCAGTTGTCATTTGTTTGAGTGAGAGAATATAGAGTTAGGTGACAAAATCTATATACCAACAATATGTTAATGACCTACTAATCATAGGGAGTTCTTCATCCACCATTGGGGCTGTCAAAACTATCCTTCATGACAGGTTTTTGATGTCTAACTTGGGCTTGCTGTATTACTTTCGTAGGATTGAGATCTTCCAGTCTGCTTCCGGGATCACCATTCCATAGTCTAAGTATGCTCTAGATTTTCTCTTGAGGTTTCATATGGTTGACTGTAACCCTGCTCCAACTTCCTTCCTTTCTGGAGTTAAACTTGAGGCTCAGTGTTCTTCAGCATTTGTTGATGGCACTTTGTATTGACAGCTTATTGGGAGTCTCATTTATTTGACTCATACGAGACCCAACATTTCATATGTTGTAGGCATGGTCTCTCAATTCATGCAGGAGCCCCATGAGCTACATTGGAAAGCAGCTAAGCAGATACTTCACTACATTCAGGGTACTCATAGTTTTAGGATTCACTATGCAATGGGCATTGATCTTGACTTGGTGGGCTACACAAATTCAAATTGGGCAGGCAATTCTTAGGATTGTAAGTCTACTTCAGGTTACAACTTCTCACTTGGTTCAGGTCCTGTTTGTTGGTTGAGAAAGAAGCAGTCTGCTATTGCTTTATCTTCTACTGAGGCCGAGTATTGAGGGGATGTGAATGCCACCAATGAAGCGATCTGGCTTCAAAATCTTCTCACTGAGTTTGGTATCCAGATCAGATGGCCATTAGTCATATTTTGTGACAACCAGAGTGCCATTTAAATCTCACAGAATCTAGTCCATCATTAGCAGACCAAACACATTGAGGTTCACATGCACTACATCCGGGAGCTCATCCATGGCCTCATCATCGACCTTCGCTACTGTCTGACTTCTAAGTAGGTTGCTGATATCTTCACCAAACCCTTCACTAAGAGTAAATTCCTTCATTTGTGAGATTTTCTGGGGGTGTGGGATGCTTCATCTTCTAGGGGGCTTCATCCTCTCACTTGGAGTCTTGACTCTCTCTACTTGGGGGGGTCTCTTCTCTCTCTATTTGGGGGGACATTTCTCTCTTCTAGGGGGGCTTATTCTCTTTGGGGGGCAATTTTATGTACATGGGTACCTCATCAATCTTGATTTTCTGGGACCCATCTCTACATCCACTTAAGCTATGCTTAAGGGGGGACCGTGTTAGTGTAGATTTTTATTTCCTAGTTGGGTTATTTATTTTCCCTTTATTCCTACATTTTTCCTACACCTTTTATTAATCTTTCTTAGGTTCATGTCTAATTAGATGAGTAGATTATGAGGTGTCACCTTCCTACATGTGAGAAACCATTAGCTATCTTGGGAAGATACTTTGCTATCTTTAGTCTGATAGATGGTTGCTCCTCATTGGTCAATGTTGCCACCTCCTCCCTCTCCCTGGTCTATATAAGCATGCTACCTGGCTTGTATTTTGTATCCTTTGATTTTGCATCCTCTTAATGCTATTTTGATTCTAGCATTTTCATTACTTTAAGAGACTAACTCTATGCTGTTATTTTGATTTCATATCATTTGCATTCATAGTTTAGATATCTATTCTTTTTTACTAGTTTCCTGGGTTAATCATCTTTTCAGATTCTAACACTCTCTAGAAGGAACACATTACTCATGAAGTGATGGTAAATTTTGAGCTAGTGCATACTATGTTTTCAAAAGAATAGAGGTATGATGTAGAGTTCTTAGATCAAGAAACTGGAGAAAATTTTGTGACCAAGAGGAGACACTTTTGTTTGAGTCTATGTAGATCGACCCTTATGGAAATTTTTACTCCACAGGTTTGGGGACATATGTAATCTATGATGAAGAATAGTTGATACCAGAGATAGATAGCTCACCTAAAGAATCAGATGACCCTCATACTCTAGAGGAAAAAGATACTTAAGGATTTTCATTTCCAATTTAGTTGCACCAACAATGAGGCTAAATATGAGGCTTTGGTACATGGTCCCCTGTTAGCAGAGAAATTGAAAATTAAGCAGTTGCAAGTGTTTGGTGATTTGAATTTGTTCATTAGACAAGTTAGAGGGATTGTTGTAGCTAAGAATTCCAAGATGAGGTTATACTATCACAGGGTATGTGATTTTCTTGAAGGATTTGAAGCATTAAACATTAAAGTGATTTTGAGAGTCCAAAACACCAAAGTTGACTAAATGGATTAGATCAGATCGTAGTTTGATCTAATAAAATATCTTCTTGACAATAAGAATTTGGTTAAATTAGTTATCAATCCTTCTATCCTTGATAATAGGAATCAATGAAAGGTTTTTGAAAGCAATTCTTAGATAGCCTTGTTCCTACAATAGTTTGGAGAATTTGTGGATCAACTACAGCCAAAGATAGAGGAAGTTTATGAAGAACAAATAATGCAGTTGAAATCAAATAAGATTTCTAAAGGTTTGATAACTCTTAATAGTCTTTTTGACATAGATGATGAACAACTGGACAAAAGAAATTTTTTTCCAATGAGGAAGACTATACGGAAATAGAGGACGGTGCCGAAAGGAGGATAAAAGTAGGTAATATCACCACTCAAGTTGAAAGGTATAGATTGATATCTTTCTATAACAAATATGATAAGGTAATAGCTTAGAACCATGAAGATCTCAAAGTCTATGACATAGAGGTCATTCAATAGACCATTGAATGGATGCCTGAATGCAAGCCTATCTGACAGAAGTAGAGGCTAGTTAATCTAAAGATAGAGCCTCTTATGAGATAGAAGCTCAATAAGTTAATTGTTTCAAAATTCATTTTCTCAACTAAATACTCAACATGGGTGTCAAATCTGGTTCCTGTTAGGAAAAAGAATGGTGAAATAAGGCTATGTGTTGACTTTAGAGACTTGAGAAGAGCATCTCTCAAAGATCACTATCTGCTCCCTTCAATGGAGTAGATACTCCAAACAGTTACAAGATTAGAAAGATTCTCTCTTCTTGACAAATTCTCAAGTTATAACTAGATTTGGCTCAAGGAAGAAGATCAATATAAGATGATGTTTACCACAAAATGGGGCATGTTTGCTTATGTAAAAATGCCTTTTGTTATTTCAAATGTTGGAGAAACCTTTCAACGTGCTATGGACATCACATTCAATGAACCGATAAATAAAATCATTCTAGTGTACTTAGATTATTTTACTGTGTTCTCAAAATCTAAAGATGATCATTTTTATCATCTAAAAAAGGTTTTCCAGAGGTGTCAAGAATTTGGGATTTCACTAAACTTGAAGAAATATATTTTTGGATACTATAGGACAAGCTCCTAGGCCATATCATTTAAAAAGAAGGAATCTCCATAGATCTAGACAGAGTCAAAGCCATTATGGAGCTACCTTTACCCATACATAAAAATGTTGTCCAATCTTTCCTAGAGAAGATTAATTTTGTCGATAGATTCATTTCTGACTTTGTAAGGTTAATTTGACCTATCACTCTTATGCTCAAAAATGATAATGACTTCGAATGGACTCCTAAAGAAAGACAAGCTTTTGAAAAGGTCAAGCAAACAATATCAGCCACACCAGTCTTAGTTAATCTTGACTTCTCAAAGGATTTCATAATGTATGTATATGGGGGAGATCACAATGTAGTAGCAATACTAACATAGAAGGATGAGATAGGTAAAGGAGAGCATCCCATTACTTTCAACTCCCAAACCATAAAAGATCATGAAGAAAAGTATAGTTTTTTTGAAAATCAAGCTTATGCTTTAGTTAAAGGGCTTAAAAAGTTTAGATATCTGATATCAAGTAACAATGTTACTGTCTATGTGGCTCATCCAAGTATCTGTGAGTACATAATGGAAGGAGAAATCACTAAGAAAAGGGCTAACTGGATCACCAAGATTCTGGAATATGATATAGAGGTAAGACCTACTAAGATTATCAGAGGAAGGACCATGTGTGAGCATATTACTCAAAATCAAGTTTCTATAAAAGAAGAGGATCATGTGTCGAGAATAGTTTTGATTAATGAACAAGGAGAGTCACGGTCCTTAATTAAATATAGAGTGTCCTTTATGGAAACTAGACAATATCTGGGTCAAATCCCTCCTTTCAAAAGGAGATTTTATAGGCTCCAAGGAGATAATTTTCCCTAATCCATGGTGTCCTCTTTAAAATAAATATCAATTGATACTCTTGAGATGTGTGGAAAATGAAGAGGTCGATAAAATATTGGCTGAGTTTCATTACAAAACATTTGGTGGACATTTCTCAATGCAAACTACAATGAAAAAGATAATATGTGCAAGATATTATTGGCCATCAATGTTCTCTGATTCCTACAAATTGGTCAAGCTATGTCAACAGTGCCAATTCTACATAGGAAAAAGAAGAAACATTGCTCTCCCTCTAAATCTAATATTAATAGAGGATTTGTTTGCTCAATGGGGATTAGACTTCATCAAGGTGATAAATCCCATTTCAAATGTGAGACACAAATGGATTCTAATAGCCATAGATTATTTCATGAGGTGGACTGAAGTAGTACCATAAAAGGAGGGGACATAGAGAGTGGTGCTTGATTTTCTTGAAGGTATTATTACTAGGTTTGGCTCCTCTCACACAGTGATATGAAACAATGCAAAAGCATTCCTCATAACTAAGATTTTTGGGTTTGCATTGAAGGATGGTATCTTCTTGAAGACCTCCTCAAACTACTATCCTCAAGGGAATTGTTTAGCCAAATCAACAAATAAGAATACGATTAGATTGATTAAATGAATTAGCTCAGATTGCTAGAGGGAGTAGCACAAGAATCTCAAAATAGTGCTATGGGCTGACAAGATCATCCCAAAATGAATTATAGGATCTTCTCCCTATAATTTGATATACAAGAAGGATGCCATAATGCTGATATCAGTGGAAATCCCCACACTTCAATTGATTAAGTAGTGTGAGATCTAGGAAAATGGTGCTATGGAGGTTAGAATTGTAGAATTGATTGAGCTTCAAGAAAGAGAGAGTTTGTGCTAAAATCTATGGCTAGTCACTAACAAGTGGTCAAAGAATGGTTTGACCGAAGATCGTCTAATCCAGATTTTAAGGTGGGGGATTCAGTCTTAAAGTGGGAAGAGTGAGCATCAAAGCTAGGACAATATTCCAAATTTGATTCCCTATGGAGTGGCCCATACAAGATTATGCTTGCAAGTAGCATAATGCATTTGAACTAGAAGATAAATTTGGCAAGTCACTCAAGATTCCAGTTAATGAAATCTATTTAAAGGACCACATCTAAAGGTAGGACCAACTTTTGTATATAGTTAGATTAGATTGTTTTCTTTTTCTACTTTGGTAGATGGGTGTTTTTCTCACCTCCTTCAATAAGCACTTTCTGCGCTTTGTTCTATTCTATTTTATTTTGTTTTGTTAATTTTTATTTTAAATAAGGGCCTCTTCCCCAATTTTGAGTATCTACATTTTATGTTTGGTGTTTGAAATGTATAGGCACCCTTCCCTATGAGTCACCAAGAACTATAGGACCCTGCTCTATATTTTATTTCAAGTCAGAAGTTGGTGGCAACTTCTTTTGAATCTATGATAGGAGGTCAATTTTTATGCATAGGGGTTTCCACATGGAAGCATTTCATGGTGCTTAGATGTTGTCAATTTTGACAAATCTAAGCATTGCACCATTGAACAGTTTGTTCGAGTCATCACTTGGCGGGGCTATGTTACCAAAGGGATTCAACAAAGGAAAAGGAGGCCACAAAGTCGTTGATTCTTATGAAGAGATTCCGCCACTTGGAATCACAATACATGTTTAAAAGTTATCAGTTTTGACAACTTTTAAATGTTGTGCCATTGGTTGGAGCGAATGAGTCACCAAGGTGGGCCCCTAATAAAGCAAAGGAAAAGGCATGCACAAGGAGATTTTCTCTAGGACACGTGGTAACATCACACATGATTTAAAGGATACAACTCTAACACTCTCTTAGTGTTGTGCTATTAGCTAGGGTGAATGAGTCATCTCAAAGTGGGCCCCTCTTTCAAAAGGAAATAAACTCTCCCGACAGCTTCTCAAAGCTATGCGTCAACGCCATGCACATTGTGAGGGATGTCAATGCTAAAACTTCAAGATGTTGCACCATTGGTTGGTTTGTCTAAGTCAGCCTATGGTAGGGCTCATTTATTTGAAACCCAATGGAGAAAAGGACTATGGAGTTCCATTTCTAGAGTTTCGCATGTCTTAATGGCGCTACATGTTTTGAATGACAGGTCTGACACATGATTTTGATTGCACAGTTGGACAATAATGATGACTTAGCTCAATAGGTAGGCCCGGTTTCTTTTAAAGAGAGAAGACAAGGAAAGCATGCAATAGTTCCACTTGGTACAATTACATACCATTTCAAAGAGGACATAACTGACACACTTCCTTTGTTGCACCTTTGGTTGTTTGATGCCAAGTCACAAGCAGTGGGTCCTATTTTTTTTGTGAGGCATCAAAGGCTTCAAACCATCGATCATAGGTTGAAGATATCCAATGGTTCATGCATCACCAAGACAATGTCTGATCTGGAAAGCACTAGGCATTGTGCCATTAATCAAAGAAATTGAGTTAGTAAGTCTTTGACCTTGCGAAGAAAACATAGAGGCATTTGTAAGAAGACACGTGGTAGCTCAGTAGTATGGTAGTATACTATGAGATTGTTGAGCCTCATGCATGGGATCTTGCTAATTTTGAATGACATAAGACTACACCTGAGATGCATTAATGATAATTAAATATGAAGCACAAATAAGCAGTGGAGTGGTGCGATTCAATACCAAGGCTATAGAGGTAGATGGGGTAGGTGTTTCCCTCCCAGATGCAACATTTGAAAAATGGATTTCTATATACACATGATCAAAAGTATTATTTAGGGTTGGTCATTGAGCCGATTTGAGGGATAAGAATTGATAGACATTTTAGCCTTTATGAATTCTTCTTAGAGCCAACTGAATATTTAAGGACTACGCATCTTGGATTTTGTATCTTGTTTTTGGTTCAGTAATGAAGAGAAGTGACATTTTATGCTAGTTCTTTTGTTTGTTGAGTTTTCTTTCAGATCTTATATATTGATTTTGTGCCTATGTTTTCATTTCAATGAATGATATTAGTAAATGGCCTAAAATCATGCATTTTATGCTCTTCGAAGCCATGAATAGTATTATGATTTAAACTAGAAAGCATTGTGCCAATTTTGCATCGGTACAAGTTTAATCATTTGACATATTTCCTTAGGATATTTTTATAAATTAAAGTTTCTCTCCTCTTTTCTCCAAACATAGATAGAAGAATTAATGAGAATCATAAGAAGAACCAACTTCTAAAATCTCAGAGCTCAACCTGCAAACAAGTCCCACATTTGCAGGATTTTGCATTGTTGGTGATTGGTTTGTATCTAAGAGTAATCTTAGGTGAAAATAAAACCACCAGCAATTCCCTTGATGAGTATGGTCAAAGTGACTAGCTCATGGTTACTTCCATTTCCAAATGGAATCACATTACTTCTTCAATCATTTTTAAAAAATCTTATTTTTGTATTGGTTAGGTGGATCCACTTTAAATTTTCCTTTTACTTTCTAGTCACTGACATAATTTCAACCAAGTTGTAGTTTGCACCAATTTTAAATCAATTTCAAATGCTACTCATTAAATATTTTCTATTTTGTAAATTCCATGATGGAGCACTCAAAGTAGGAAGAGTACATAATTTGACATCTGTATCTATATCCCTTTTATGAGTGTATGCTATATTTAATTTTATGCTAATTCATTGCTTTACTTTGAGATGCATCTTCCTAGTAGTTTACATACATGTCAAAGTGGGGGTAAATTGTAATGATGAAAATTGTATACCCTACACTTTTCCCATTCATTTTGGGCCCATTTTGACTAGGATACTCCTTAGTACAATTACTAGTACACAAGTGGCATATTTTAGCATAAAAATTGTCAGATAATCTAAACCTAACTTGATCCTATCTACACATATCCCTAGGGATGCATCCTAATACTTATTCATCCCATTCTTTACACTAGGTCATTTTGCACTTGTATAACTAACCTAGGCTAGATCTATAGGTATATAAATAACCTCTAAATTTTTAAATTAAATAATAGGTCTATGTTACCTCCCTTCAAATAATTATTATAAGTTGACTTGAGCATAAAATTTGTTAACTTATGTGCTATGGTGTTGTATTTAAGGAATGACTATAATCATCTAAACATCCATCACTTATTTGAGAATCAAAGCATTATCATTCAAGCACATCATAGAGCATCAACAATCCATGATTTCCTTACACTAACATACTAGGCATCATTGCACACGTGTGTCTACTCTCTGATAATTATTCCATATTGTTGACTTAATAACATGGGTTTGACTAAAGAAGAACACTCCTATCGTAGCAAGTTCCTCCTAAATGGTGTCTATTGATGCCATTCTTTTGTAGACATAGGTGTAAATATCGAGGCAAGCCAATTATAAATTCTAAATTTATTAGAGTTTAGTCTATATGCATACTTTCAGATTTGCAAACATGTTCAGATCTATAGTCATAAAGGTTAGTTTCATAGTCATGAGAGTGAACCAAATCATCATATAATTTCAAAAGTTACATTGTACAATCATCTCGATCTAGTTGTTCTAGACCAATTTTTTAATTTCAACTAGTAGTCATCAATCGCAATCAAGTCCATCTCTTCTTTATAATATCCAACTATACCCTTACTATTGTTATTTTATTCTATTACCAAATTTATTTAGATACACATTTCCAATCCCAAAATTTTTGTCCAAAGTAAATTAGTTATTCCTCTATGTATATCTTGTATTCTTATAGTTTTCATTAGATTTATCTACTTTATAGAATTAGATCTAATAATAGGATAATATAGACTTATTCTTAACCTTTCTCTTCTACCCTTATCTTTTATGTTTTCTTTGAAAATTTGCTACATTAGGATTAGATTTAGGGTTATCTTAGCATTTAGATTAGGATTTCAAACTTGTACCCTATTTCTAAATTACTAAATATATTCTAGTTGCAAGTCTTTATTTGTGCATGATAATGATAAATGAAATTTTGGATTAAACATATTTTATATTTATTGATCTCTCTTTCTAGTTACTACATGTTTATAGTAAGCAATACCTTGTGTTTCATCCCTTTAGTTCCAATAGAGCCCCCTTGAATGGAACAACTATCATCACCCTATGGGTTACCCAAGTGTGCCAAGACCTAGCGATATAAGCCTTGGAGAACCAATTCCTTTTTAAGTTGGGACATCTATTCCATTTAAGTTGGTGTGTCAAAACACTCATCAATGATTCCCTTCATGAGTATGGTTGAAGTGACTAGCTCATGATTAATTCCATTACCAGATAAACATGTTACTTCTTCATTTTTTTTGCAAAATCTTATTTCTATACTAAGTGGATCCACTTTAACTTTTCCTTTTAGTTTTTTAATCAGTAACACAATTTCAAACAAATTGTAGTTTGTGCCTAATTTAAATGAATATTGGATGCTACTTAATAAATTTTTTAATTTTATAGATTCCATGATGGAGCACTCAAAGCAAGGAGAG
This sequence comes from Cunninghamia lanceolata, assembly GCA_027924645.1. Lineage (NCBI taxonomy): Eukaryota > Viridiplantae > Streptophyta > Pinopsida > Cupressales > Cupressaceae > Cunninghamia > Cunninghamia lanceolata. The sequence goes on from BSBN01001122.1 coordinate 2,400,296, forward strand.
TACACAAAATTGATATGCTTATCTGCATCCTTTTTATGAGTGTATATTATATTTATTTTCATATTGACTGTTTGTTTTACTTTGACATGCATCTTCATAGTAGCACATGCCAGTCAAAGTGGGGACAAAATGTAATGGTGAAAAATTACATAACCTACACTTTTCACATTCATTTTGGGCCCATTTTGACTAGGATGCTCCTTAGTGCAATGACTAGTGTGCAAGTGGCACATGTTAGCATAAAAATTATCAAACAACCTACCTAACTTGATCCCATCTACACACATCCCTAGTGACCTATCCTAATGCTCATTCAGTCCATTCTTTATCTAAACCATTTTTGCAATTACATAACTAACGTTGGCTAGAATTGTGGGCACAAAGATAACCTCTAAAATTTCAAATTTCAAATTAAAAATTGGGTCTATTTTACCTCCCTTCAACTAGTTGTTATAAGTTGACATGAGTGTAAAATTTGTTAACTTGTGTGTAGGGTGTTGTATTTAAGAAAAAACCTTAATCCATTTCAAACCTTCTAAACATCCATCACTTATTCAAGAACCATAGCATCATCATTCAAATACATCATAGAGCATCAACAATCCATCATTCCTTACTTTAATATTCTAGGCATCATTGCACATGTGTGTTTTCTCTCTCTGATCATTGTTCTATATTATTGACTTCGTAACAAAGGTTTGACCAAAGGAGAACACTCCTAGCCTAGCAAGATCCTCCTAAATGGTGTTTATTAACACCACTCCTTGATAGACATAGGTGCAAATATCAATGCAAGCCATTTACAATTCCAAATCTAGTAGAGTTTAGTCTACATGCATATGTTTAGATTTATAGACATGTTTAATTCTACAATCATAGAGGTTAGTTTTGCAGTTTCAAGAGTGAACCAAATCATCATATAATTTCAAAAGTCACATAACACAATCATCTCGATCTAATTGTTCTAGATTGAGTTTTTAATTTCAAGTAATAATCATTAATCACAATAAATCCATCACTTCTTTATTAATATCCAACAATACCTTATTATTATTATTTTATTCTATTATCAAATATGTTTAGATATATATTTTTATGACAACTTTTTATAAAAAAATAAATAATTTATTTATTAATTAATACATTTTATCGCAAGTGTGATTTATTCTCTTACGAATGGAAAGTACGACAGATGTTTTACCGTGGCAAATGTTGTATTCAACATAATTTATGGATAATATCTATAATAATAAAAGGGAAAAGGCTGCAAAAATTACTTAAAAGAAAAAATGTATCAAACATTATTGTCAAAGAGAAAGGAATTTAATATCGAATTGAATTGATCATTCAGTAATCGTAGGTCTGTCCATAATATGCAACCACGCTGTCTTCTATAGAAGGATACGGCACCATAACCACGAAAAGAACGCTAAACTCATTTTTAAAATACAAATTTACTGTTTTAAGAGAGAACCGTATGTAAGCTTGGATGTGATAACTTAAGAAATACCCCCTTAAAAAAAATATAAAATCCTGCGAATCTTTTATTTTTTTTTGGAAAAAAATATTAATTTTTATCGGTGAATCTTTCAATTTTTTGAAAAACATATTAATTTTATTAGTGAATTTATTTAAATCACTAGAAATTTATAGAAAATCCCGCGAATCTTGACAAAAATAGGCAAATGCATTGATTACCATGGCGAATCCTTCCTTTTAAAAAAAAATAAATTTCTATGGAAAAGCAACTGCCTAGGGTGGCAGTGATTTACTAGTTTATGGTGTAGTGCTTGTGTCTATAATTCCTTAATTCTTTAGTATTTTAAATGAATATTTTAAATTGGTCCTAAATTATTTTTCACCGCCTTTGATTTTATTTATAATCTAACGGTTTGTGTTCTATTCCATGGTCCAAAATGTACCCATGAAGTTTTGATGCCCATGTAGCCCAAAATTGTATTTAGGTTGTTGATCTCAATGTAGTGCTTGTGTCCATAATTCCTTAATTCTTTAGTATTTTAAATGAATATTTTAAATTGGTCCTAAATTATTTTTCACCGCCTTTAATTTTATTTATAATCTAATAGTTTGTGTTCTATTCCATGGTCCAAAATGTACCCATGAAGTTTTGATGCCCATGGAGCCTGAAATTGCATTTAGGTTGTTGATCTCAATGGAGATCAATGGCCTAAATGCAATTTTGGGTCCATGGCATTGGAGCTCCGTGGGTACAATTTGGCCTGCGGAATTTAACCCCATCCATTTTATTATAAATTGAAATCAATGGCCCAAATACAATTATATAATTATATGGCCCTAAAGTAACCAATAATTATATAATATTATTGGCTAATCAATTTCATTTTCTACTATAATAAGCAAATGTAATCTAATTAGGTATCGAATATTGTGACGAATATTTGAGTTTAGAAGTTTAATAAAATAAATGTTCTGACGATTTATCTAGGACTAAAATATTTTTTTCTAAAAATGTGGCGATACACGTCGTATTACAGCTTGTACTATTAGCCAAATTTTGAATTACCAATTTCAACTATTAACCAATTGACCAATATTAACCACTAAAAAAATCAGTGATGGCTTTATACAACCATATAGATTTCGAGGATAGTTGAGAAGTGGAAAGACATTGCTTTTATGAGGACGTGAGGATGTGTTACAATATCTTCTAATTCCGTGGTTCCAGACAGGGACTATATATTCCTAATGTCCACATTTAAAAAATGTCAATAAAACCTGAATACAGAGACCAGATTCTCAACACTCATCAATTTTTTTTGGAGATGGACTTGGAGGAGGTCAATACTTTCCAAATTATAGTATTTAAGTCTGGAAGCGAAATTTTGCTCTTTCTAATGAGTTGGATAAGAGAAAAAAGATTTCTTGGTATATTCAGGCAGCTCCATTGAAGGCCTACGTTGAAGCTGTGAGAAAAATGTCAGATGAGTTGCTGAGAAACACGGATTGCCACTACAGGTCCTCCATCTCCTGCTTTCATCATATGGTATCGAACGTGAAGACCTGCAATTATTAAATTCTATGTCAGAAAGCTAACACACATAAACATATATCGTTATTCCAAAAAGTCAGAAGAATATTTACATACCTTCGTTATCCTGTAAATTTGTGCTTACTGCAGTAGCATGTAAGGATAGCTTTACCTTGGGCTCCCATTCTCCCGGTTGGCCCGTCCAAGATTTCAAATCCAGCAGTTCTAAATGTATAATATAATTTAATCTTTCAACGCCTTAAAGATCAATGCTAATGTTAATCTAATTTGTTTTTATCTTCATATTTTGTTGTTTTTATTTTAAGTTCTCACCTGATGTGGAATTTGATCCGATGTGCATAGCATCAAAAATTCCTGCCGTAGCTGCAAAGCAGTTGCTTTGAACTATATGCGAGCCCATTTCTACATACTTCCAACTTCCTTCTTTGTATTCTTTGTGAAGAAACAGCTCGGAATGTCGAATGTCTAGGGTTTGCATTGTACCTGCATTATTCATTGCCATTAAATATACTAGTTCTCGTCCGGCTCTATAAAACCGGTCTTTCGAACTTATGCGTAATTCAAAGAGGAGAAGAATTATTTCACCTTCGCAAGTTTTAAGATTGCAGACAGGGCAGCGCACCAGTTGAAGATCTATGTATTGAAAAATTTGTCATATACGTTCTTAATTTTAATTGAATTTACAGTGATTTCGACTACGAAGGATTTCTAGGTAAATGCTAGAGTGTTCGTGGCGGCTTACCTGAAATCCATATTCCTGTTTTCACGTTCGATATAAGGCCTGAACCATCCGGGAGCCTAAAGTTGTGGTTTTTTTTGTTTGAAAACGAGTTTTTAACCTCGGAAAGCTTGTCAGTGACAAGTACCACGCCTGAGTCGAAGCAGAATGCTCCGATTCTCATCCAATCTGCACGCCGCAACATATAGGCTTATTTATATTTGTAAAGAAACATTTATCAACGACGCAAGCTCATTTCTTTTAAAAATTATCAAAGCAAGCTCTTGTTTTTCGTTGCCAGTACTCACCGATGTGCTTTTCGACCTGACGAAAGCTGTACGTATGGCTTCCGTCTGTACATTTTGGAGCAAAAGGCATACGTTTAGTAAAAAAAATTCCATTATTTGTTTCTAATGCAAATATTATGCAGTTACAGTGAAGATTGCGCGAGCGCTTACCAAAGGTCGAAGTGTAAAGATCCTTCCAGCTAAAGTGAAGAGGTTCTCGTGGCGGAGGGACTTGCAGATCACGAAGACAGATTGATTTCCAAATGCTGCCGTCCATCATTAACTCATAGAAGCGGTGGTTCGTTGCTGCTAAATTTACAACACCTCTTGCGTCAAGGAATTGAGAAATTGCCGTCCAAATATCATCGTTATGCCTGTCGCAGTTCAAAGAAGCACCTATTAAAGCTGCAAACATCTTGTCTATAAATAAACAATGATACACTAGAAACTTTCGTTCCATAGTTAAAGTGCTCAATTTAGACCACTGAAATGGATATTTAAAAAAATATGTAACTGTGTCTGGTCTGTTAAAAAAGATAATAATTCATGATGAAATGACAAAAGCAAGTTTCCAAGGGAATTATAATATTGATGCAAAAGATGAATATTATTCGGCTTGATTTTAAATTCGTTTCCAATGAATTTAGATATCGTTCGAAAACGATTAAAATCGAGCCAGGATCATAATTTAGCTAGCGGACATTCATTGTCGATGAATCGAAAAGGAGTTTTTACAGCGTCTTGAATTGATGAAATTCGAAGATAAATTTTCTTGTGAAGTCATTAGACGAAAGCTAAAAAGCATGCAGATGTTCAAATTTCGCTTTACTTTTGAAATTTTTATATACAATTTTTAAATGTCTACAGTGAAAATGGAACTTTAGAGCTTCAAATTTAAATTATGTATCTTTCCGGTAACTGTAAAATTTTGATCTCACGGCTTTAAACTTGTAGATCGTCAGAAAGTAAGCAAAATCGCATGATGATAGTGAGCACTTAATTTATAATTAATGCAAGCTTTGCAGGTGAAAAATAGTAAAGGTTACAAAATTAAACAAGAGTTGAGCAGCTCGATTTCCTATGTTCAATCCACGAAGCGGAGGAAGGAGTTCAGTATTTGATCTTAGCCTTTAAGCTTTGGCTATTTTATGGAGAAAGAAAAAATGAAAAAATAAACAGAGGTCATAGGTTCGAACTCCGATGATGCCGTCGCTTAAATCTGAAGAATCACAAAGATATTAAAACTAACGAGTTACGGCGACAAGCATGAAGGCGATAAAATTACCATGCGAAGAGCGAGTGTGTTGGACAAGCCCTTGAAATGCTTTTGGTAATTGCATTAGGACAAGGTCGAGAACAAATTACTTTCTTCTTTGCAGATCTCCTCATATTTTTCTGCTGGAATTGCAGGTATGTGTATCAATTCAAGAAGTTGCAGAAAAAATTTATGCGGAGGTCCTAGCTTCTTTGTTATGTCTCAGAATTGGATTGGCCCTTTGCGACCGATTTATATATCACAAAAAACAGCGAGGGCTCACTCTTGGCTACCTCGTGGGTTAGAAAGTAAACATGTTAGGGATCACAAAACGAGTTTAGCCTCAACGAAAACCTGGCCAATCTTAAAGTTCAAATTGGTTCATTTTTAACTGTAATGTTTACGCGTAGGTAAAGTTAATGGAGTGAATTAACAACAAATGTTGAAAAGGGAAAAAGATTTACCATATTTTGGTGTAGATGAGGTGTAAAGTTACTATTGACTGTTTGATCATTCAATTGGATGATCTTTATGTAGAGTGGTGAAAGGTGCTACCAAAAGTGTACAAATTTTTTAAAAATTGTAACACTGCTAGATAAATACAAGGATATAAGCAGATGGTAGGAAGTCAATCGCTTTGCGGTGTTTCCCAATATGTCCCTAATTATTATTATTGTTATTTGTAATGGTGAAATTTGCATACGCATGCAATTTTTTATTTAGATTTGCACTCATTTTGGTAGAATATTAAATGCATCTATTGACAAATGACACAATCTTGTATGAGGTTGGGCTCATTCTCTTAGCCTTTACCTATATTTATATACGTACATTCCTATAAATTTATCCATGCTTTATCCATCTCTGTACATCTTCTTGTGTAGCCTTCATTTATTGTACTATATATAGTTAGACATTCATTCCCACTTAGATCTTAGTTCTCTACCATTTGGGTCATTTCTACATGCATGGACTTGACCAATAAATTTTTAAATCTTGCCCATTTCGCTAGCCATTGTGAGTTGACTAAACACATGATTATGTAATTTAATGCTATGTACTTATATTTAAAGGCATTCAATTGCACTCATTGTCTTCACTGGATAACATTGAATATCATTTACATTTACAAAAGAAGCATGCTAGGAATATTTTGATTGGATTAACCAAAAATAACCTAGTTTTGCATCATCACTTTAGAGAATTTGCACAACTAATACTTGTTGTCTTCAATCCTTTTACATAGTTTTTTCAAGGGTTGACCTAGGACAACATGTTCCCTAGTGACATATGACCAACAAATCTCTAAAGGTATTTCTAAATACCTATAGTCTTAAGAATAGTCCGTAGATGGTAGAGTTGATTGAGGCAGACCAGGTGTGCCAAAGAGTAGATGCACACATTAAGCAGGACCATATCCATATGATAAAGGATGAATCCATTCAACTCAAGACAAAGCTCATAGGTCTTGCACAAGATCTAAGTTACACTAACATAGAGGTGCCATTTCCTTGACCAACAATAGTCAAATTCAAAATATTCACCAAGGTCACATATCTTTAGTAATTGTTCTAAGTACCACTATCTACTTGGCATTTATTTTCCTCCTAAGTTAACATTAATTACTGAATTATCCATATCTATTGATCTTATTAATCTAGGTTAATTTATGATTATGTGTATGCATTTCATTTGATTAACCTAGATTAAGTTTAGGGAAATTTAATATTCCTTTTACATTTTTTATGAACCTATCCCTACTTACACCCCACATGGTTTGACCTTAGGGCTATACCTTCACTTATTTTAGGGTTTCATATATGATAATAATTATGATTTTATCTAATTTTTAGATCGCCTAGGGTTTGGATTCATCTATGGTTATTATTACTTAACTATAGTTTGAATTTACATAGTGACATACGTGTCCTTTGTCCCACTCACTCACACCCTAGGATATTCTACCTTATGTATCCTCTTTGACAGTCTTGCTCCTTGGCTATTACTCATACATGCATGCATTTTGGATTTTGATAGGTTCTTAACTTTCATTATAGATCATCCCTCTATCATTGATATTCTCATGACACATTTTCATAAGGATAAGGATATGTTAAATTTTGGGGAGGTTTTATTATAGCATGTCTCATCTTTTCCTTCCTTTATAGAGTCAATTAGTTTGCATCCATGCCTATTGATACACTTATGTCATTTATCCATGACCTTCATGATGATCCTATGGCTTGTGATAGTGATGAGCATCTACTTGGCAAAAGATTATCATTTGCTAGTAATGCATCTAGTATGATGGCTATTGATGATATTACACCTATTCATGACATTGTTATACCTCTTAAATGTGCTTTGAATTCTTTACCTTGTTTTATATGTAATGATAGGTATAATGAAGATCATTTTCTACATCTCATGTTCATACTATGGATACTCATTTTGATGACGCTTGTACTTTTGAATTAATGCCTAGTGATATACTTGTTAATTTTGGATTCCCTATCTATGATGATTATCCTAGTGATAAAGTTTATAATGATTGCACATCTTATATCACTAGTGATATGACTTTAACTATTCAATAGAGTCATCACCCCTTATGTGGTTCATGATTTGGGTGAGGCTAGATCTCTAGTTTTTTGGATATTGTTTGTTGGAATGGTGAGTCTCTTGGTTTGATTAGCTAAAATACTAGGGAGCCTACCCGTGGAGCTAGATGTGAGTTTAGTGCATACTTATTGACGATATTATGCTTCATTAGTGGAACAATCTCATACCCCACTCTTGGTCCACTTGGCGATGAATGATCTAATAGGCATTGCCCACCTAGTTTTTAGATGCATTCTCTCTTTATATCTTCTCTTGTCAGTGTTGGGAATTAAGGTGTCTCAACCTTGGTAATTCTTAGAATTAATTATTTGATTATGTATTTATTTATTTTCCTATGATGTAATTTGTTTTTCACATCCTGTTTTGTCATTTAGTGTGAAGTGGCATGGTGAGTTGTCACTCCACTTATAATGTGACTAGGATGGTCAACTCATCCCATGTGGATATAGGCGGAACCCATATTGTGATAGAGGTTTTCTGCCATGTGTTGGCATCTTGTGCAGTGTGTAAGGAGTTATGGTGCGCAAGTGTTATGACGGATTCCTATGATAGATTCTATGATGTGTAACAGTCAATAATAGAAGATTCTATGACAGGTGAAGACATGTGTCGAAGAGCATCTTTGAGGAAGCATCTTTGGACACCCAAGGTGGGTTATGACATGTTGTAAGAGGAATATGCTATTTTTAGGCAGTTATGATAGATTCTCTTACAGTTGTAAAAGCTTTCATGTATGACGGATTCTATGACAGTTGTAAGGTGTGAAAGAGCACTTGTCATAGCCTATCTTGGGACTAGGCACCCACATTGGGTGTTGTGACAAGTGTAAAATCCATGTTGTAATGTTGGACATGTGTCCTTAGGCATGGGTTTTGGGCCATGAGGCCAAGATGGATGCCCATCTCTAGAAGGTTCATATTTTGCCTTGTAAACTCTATATAAATAGGTGTTTGAATGGGAGATGCATATAGTAATTGGTAGGCACTATTATACTACTAGATTATCTCCAGATACAAGTGTCGAAGACTCCTAGAAGACTTGCATTGCAAGTGTGTTGTAAACATTCTTTGTTTTGATAATTTACATTGTGCAGGTTTTGGAGTGTGGGGTTTTTCTCCCGAAAGGGTTTTCCCCATGTTATATCTTGTCTCTCTCTCTCTCTCTTCTATCTACATTCTTTGTGTGTGTGTGTATTGCTGCAATATCTCTGTTGTTGTGTTAACATCATTGTAACTGTAAAGGTTTAAAAAGAATTTTCATACATCTCCCCTCATTAGATTAGTGTAGGAAGCATTTTCTGCACACCTTGCTTCCTTTCAGTTGGTATCAGAGCCTGATCACCTTTGGTCCTAGTTGTTGGATAGGGGCTTTTTGAGCTGATCTTAGATTGAGTGGGAGTCTAAGTAGAGTATTCTATAATCTTGTTTTAGGAAGGAGATGGTAGGTACATTCGGAAGAGTAGAGGTGGAGAAGTTTAGCGGCACCAATTTCAAGTTGTGGAAACTTAAAATGGAAGACATGCTTGTTGATAGAGACCTATGTGTTGGCAAGAGACACTGCAAGGCATGTCATGTGTTGTCATTGATGGCAACTAAGTCCATTCCACACATCCGTAGTGCAGTATCAGATCATACTGGAAGTTAGTTCCAAGATTTGTCCAATCCGAATAGACAGGAATAGGGTATATGGCAGAGTTTAGTATTTTGGTCAGGAGATCTCTCCAGTTAATCATTGTGTTCTGTGAATCTAAGGGAGTGTAGAGGAATGTCAAGACAATCTAAATCCAAGATTTCAGCCTCCGGTGACAAAGGGATTAAAAGTTATGTGCATCTGAGTACGAGATCCTAATATGATAAAATAGTTCAGTGAAGAACAGGCTGACTTGTGTTAGATCCTTGTGCGGATCTAGTAGAAGTGTTTTTGTGAGTTGCATATGGGATATAATGTTAGTGGCTAACATGTATGGTGACTTGCAAGTGTTATAAATCTGGTACACATCAATATTGGTGTATGGATTCAGCCAATAGAATAGAGTACTTGTATTATTTGTTAAGTTCTTCATAAGGCCGATAGAAAGGTGATTAAATTTCTTGAGACAGATATATATAGCTAATGGATTTGAGTGTATTGAGGGTTGTTGTGGTGTGTGATGATGTAGTAGTATGAAAAAGGTAGATTAAAGTGTGAAAGAGAAGTGATCTGAGGTCCAGAGTATGGCAGAGCAGTAAACAGGGCAGAGTAAAGATGAAGTGTGTAAGATTAGTATTCTGTGCTTAACCGGAACTGAATTCTCGCATTGGCAGATGCTATTCATTAGTTTAAACAATCTGTAATTCTTTTGTAATCATTCTTGTAGGCAATGAGCCTCTTTTGAGCAGTGAGCCCAAAGGCATGTGCCTTCCCCTTTTATAATACTTTTAACAGAGTATAATCTTCGTGGGTTAACCCCCACCGTGGTTTTTCCCTTAACCGGGTTTCCACGTCAAAAATCTTGGTGTCAAGTGTATTATTGTGCTTCTGCTCATGTGTTATTGATTCATACTTTTCATGGTTAAATCATTAATCTATTATTAAGTGGTAAAGAAGAATTAACTGTAGCAAGTATTAAAGCTTTGAGACAACTGATTCACCCCCCCTCTTAGTTGTCTGTCATAATTCCAACAATTGGTATCAGAGCTAAGTTCCTTGAAAGAAGCTTAACAGCTTGAGGAAGATCTAGGAAGGAGTTTCAATGGGTTCACTCAAAGAACAAATTCAAATGGATTTAGAAGATCTTGATCAGTCCAAAGCAGAGGTAGATGACATGAAAGCAAATTTTAAAGATGTTGATGATTGCATTGAGATGTTAAAAGATAAACTAAAGAAATCTATGGCAAAGAAGAAGGAGCTACTTCTCCAGCTAGCCAATTTTATTGAAGAAAATGATATGAATGAGGCTTTGGAAGAAATAACAAAGGAATGTGAAAAGCTGACAAAAGAAGTTTCTATTCTAAAACATGAGATGGAATCTGGGGTGATGAGACTAACCAAAGAAATTGAGCAAAGGAAGAAAACTGAAGAAGACCTAAATCAAAGTCTAAAAGAAAGAACTGAAGAATGATGCAGATTAGACGAAATAGCTGGCCATCTAGAGTCTGATCTACAAGAAAGCAGAGACAATGAGAGAGAACTTGAAAAGCAAATTGTCATTCTCAGACATGACCTAGAAGTTACAAATGAATACAAGGAGAAGTTCAAGATAAGCTCAGCTAAACTTGAAGCACTGCTTGAAAGTCAGAAGAAGGCTGATGACAAGCATGGTCTTGGGTATGGGAAAGGTGAAAGCTCCGGATCCGGACAAAGAAATTTTCAACCAAGGAATGGAAGAAACAGACCTAGAAGAACTTCAGTAAGACAACCTAATGCTCAAAGGTATCCATCTTTCAATGGAAATTGTTTCAAGTGCAATAAATTTGGTCACAGATCTACTCAATGCAAAAGTAGAGTGAATCAAAGTAGTCCATCCTTCTCCAGTCAATGCTTCAATTGTAAGAGGTATGGTCATAGATCCAATGAATGCAAAAGTATGATAATGAATAACCCTAACAATAAAAGAAATGACAATTCTTTTAATGGCTACTGCTTTGCATGCAATGAATTTGGACACATGGCAAATCAGTGCAGATCAAGAGTAAATCAAGTAAATAAGCAAAGAAATGTTGTATGCTTTAATTGCAATAGATCTGGTCATATTGCAAGATTCTGTAGAAGCAGGAACAATGATGGAAAAGGTCCAGTAAATAGAGATCAAAAACAAGACAAAGGAAAGGGCAAAGTGGATGCAGATGAGATTTAGAGTGAAATGAACAAAATTTGGATGAAGAAAGGTGTAATGAACAGTGGTGATGGGTCTGCACCAGAATCATGTGCTGATAATCCTTCCGGTAATTAAACTAGGAGCTCTGGTTTAGGGGGAGCTGCAATAAAAATCTAATTCCCCCAGCCAGTAAGTGGGTGCTTGAATCTGGTATGATGAGTAAAGGTAAAATGGGCTATTAAAGATCTCTTGAAAGAATTTCTGGAAGTGGATATGGCAATTTGTGGAGCGATTCATGAGAAACTACATCAAGAAATAGAATAACCAGATGAAGTTAGGGCAATGCATTTATTACAATGACAAATTAGGTTTTGTGGAGGATAAAAGGTCACTCGCTCAAGCATTTGAATCCCTTTACATTTGAAGAGAACAAGAAGAAGAGCATCTGAATTAAAATCCAGAGATTGAAGCACAAAGAATGAATTCGATCGACAATTGAGCAACCCTAACTCCAGGGAAGAAAAAGGTACTTTTTAAAAAAAATGCGCCTTGTAAACTTTTTAACGTGACCGAAGATGTTGGTGCAACACGCCCTCCAGCTCCACACGGATGCTTTTGCCTGGAGCAATGAACCGGTGAGACCACAACACGGGGGACCTCATCCCCTAGCAAGAACACTCCAAACTTGTGAGCTCATTGGCCCAGCGAAGGCGTAAAGCCTGTGAGCGCATTGGCCCAGTGGGGGTTTGAACTTTGGTGGCCGCCACTACAACTGAGTGAATTAACCACCGAACCACGCCCTTATCGGTGGAAAAAGGTACTTTTCTATGAAATCTTTAATTTGTAATTTGTTGAGATAGCTACTCCTCTTGTTGTTGATATTACTGAAAGGCCCTGTCCAAAATTTAAGAAGCATCCTTACAAGTCAGTCGAAGTCAAACCGTTAGGTGCATTTTCTAGTGTCCCATACAGAGTACTGCATGTAGAAGATATTAGGGCATACATCCATTGCAACGTGGATGAATTTGGAAATTTGAGATTGCTAGAATTATTTAAGAACCATCTAAAAGATGATAACCATGACTTGAAACTGGAATTCAAAACCCTAGAGAGAAAACATTTTCTACAAGTCATTGAATTTCTAACATTTGATGAGAGTGAGTGGGTTCGTTATATCTTGAGCTGAATGCATGATGAGTTCATATGTCTATTGAAACCTTTCAAGATTACAAAGGATGTTATCAGAATTGTGACTGGGTTGAATTCAACCGGTGGATTACCCATGTTAAAATATGTGAAAAACTAGACTGTTACTGATGCAACTGGCGCCAAGCTCGACAAAAGGGCAATGACCATCAATGATATTATTGATCTGGATGTCAAGTTTGCTTCAATGGTAATTGGTTATAAAATTTATCTTTCCAACATGGAGAACTCTGTCTCCGGAATGGCCATATATGATACATACAAAATGTTAAAGGAAAATACATATTATGACTTGTGTGAATTATTGCAGAACCAACTAATTAAGAACTTGAACAAAATTAAGGACAAGAAAAATGCCTTCAAATATGGTTCTTTAGTTATATGTTTGTTCTTTTACTTCATGAATGAAGTGCCTGGTGTAAAAGGTGTGCACTGGACCAGTGATAGGCCAGTTTCTACTCAAATAAGAGATCATCTACGTAGCATTGGAGATTCTAATGCACAGAAAACTGCAATATGGGGATACTTTAAAAAATTTTAAAGTATGATGCATTCGAGGGAAAGGATCCCTAAATCAGTTGTTGAAAAATACAAGAATGACATCTGTTTCACGGTGGACACTGATCAGTGCCTAATGGAAGCTGTAGAACCTAGAACTATTTGGATTATGCCTATGGGTTATGAGGTTGATGAGAAGATTTTGGAAATGTATGCTCAACATCTCTTGAGAAAACCCAAGGATGACTCTGTTGAGAGGTTTGGGACTTATAAAGATCTTGATGAAAAGATACATGTTGAACTTCGGAAGCTAGAGATTAAGAGAAAAGCTTAGAAGCAAGTAGAAATGTATGCTGAAAGCATTGGGATAACAAAGGAAGCTATAAGGTAGAATAGAGAAAGAATAGAAAAATTTGAGGAGAAGTAGGATAAGAAACAAGGAAATACTCCAGTAGAATCCTTCTCCACTCTAAGGACTACGAGGAGCTCTGCTGCTACCTCTGTTCCCCCAAAAACTGCCAATCCTAAGAAATCAGAAGACATATCATCTGGTAAGGAAAAGAAGAGAACTAAAGTAAAGGCAAAGAGATCACATGATAGTTTGGAAAAGGAGGATGAAGAAAGGACAAACTTAGATGATGGGCTTAAGGAGGTAAAGGCCACAAGTACTAAAGCTGTTAAAGTATCTGAAGAAAAGCCTTCTGGAAGTAAGAAGACAAATAAGAGGCAAAGATCAGAGGCTGATGGTAAGAAGCAAATTCCCTATGTGAAAAACATTATCAAGACAATCACTATTGATGGGAATTTAAAACCATTGACTAAATTCTATAATCTTTACAATGATGTTGACAAAAGACTTTTGGAAGAAGCCACTATCAAGTACTTGAATGTATTCAATCGAGCACTGGTGGAAATTTTGTGAGAAGTTCCAAAAGACTTAAGAAACATCTTGGAGATAAGAAAAGAAGTGGCCAAGTCAAAAGGTATGGAGCTGAGGGAACATGTGTTAACCACTATATGTCCGGTGATCTCTAGTAGAGAAGCAGATAAAATTTTTAAAGAGGTCAAAAATGAATTCAGGAGTAAGATAAGAATGAACAAATTGATGATTGGAGAGATAGATGAAATAGTCCAAGAAACTGGACAAATTTGGAGAAAAGCATTCGACAAGAACAAGTTTTTTGTTGTGTCAGATGAGCCTGCTGATGACACACTAGTCCCAGATGAAGAAGAGTAGCAGAAGGATGAGCAATAATTTGAAATGGATGATTCCTCTGTCCCGAAAGAGGAAGCAACAAGCAGGGAAGAAGTAAAAAGAACAGATGAAACTGCTGATGCAGGAGGTACTCTAACTCCTCCAGATCATTCTGACAAAGAAGATACATAGATGAATATAGAAGTAGATGATCAAATTGAAGATGATTCATTGAATATTGAAGAGCATGAAATAGAAAAGGCTAAGAACCAAGAAGAAGAAGAAGTCAAGGATAAGGAAGATAAAGCAGAAGAAGATGGTGCAAATGTTGATGCACCCAAACAAAATAGTCCTAATACTGACACTGAGAAAACTCAAGGAAAGGAAGGTGGTCCAAAAATTGTGGCAAGAGACACTATAGATGCAGTGAAGAGTTTCTTGAGTAAAGAAATGCTAGAGTTTGATGAACCAGAACTGATTCAAGAACTAATCAATCTAGATACTCTCTTTCCAGTCCAAATGATGAAGATAGCATCTTTCACACAAACCAAGGCAAGAGAAAATATATTGAAATCTCACATAGAGGACAGTGAGCTGTTTGGCCTTGCATTCAGTATATTGGAGAAGATAATGCTAACTTTCCAGAAGAATCCATCTGATTCTCCCTCTGGAAATCTGAAGAGCCTTGTAAATTCTATAAGTACACACTTTGAGTCCTTTGAGAAGTCTACAGAGATTAAAGTTCAGAATGAATTTTTGGATAAGAGATTTAGTGAGCTAAAGGGCCTAATAGGAAATGATAGAAGGGTACTTGATATCAATATAAAGAGTATTCAAAATGCTCTTAACGATGGAGGTGATGTATACAAATTTTGTCTATCTTGGCCCAAAGTTATTGAGGATATTGAGAAGAAGGTAAAGGAGAGGAAACATAAATTGTTGAATCTATCTCAAAATTTTGATCCTCTAATAGTTTCTTTAGTAAGTCAGGAGTGTCAAGCAATCAGCTTGACTGATGAAATAAAGAAACTTGTTATAGAAAAGAACAATAATTTAGAGAGAATGTGTGAACTCAGGGAATTGATTTCCCCAAGTTAGAAACAATGTTTACTACTTTATTAGAAGCTCAAGTTGCAGTCCAGATAGGTGATCCTTCAGATCTGAAGAAGGCAGAAACACATGCATTCCTACTAAGTGGACACATCTTAATTTTGGATGGCATGAAAAGAAGTTGGGCCTCTAAACTTGTGCAATTGAAAAATAGTTTTGCAGATATTCTCAAGTTCATGTAAATATAATACATGGATTATTTGTACAAACGCGACCTTGTATACAGATTTCTTGTATAAATTTTGGTTTGCGGATCCCACCCTTTGCCATTGATGTCAAAGGGGGAGTGAGAGACAGTGAAAAATGAAATAAAATGAAGAATCCATCAAAGGGCAAGTAGTGGAAGAATATATAAGTGTACACAGTAGGGGGAGCCAGTCATGGCACTTAGCCATTTTTCACTAAGGGTTGCCATCAATGCCAAAGGGGGAGATTGTTGGCAAGAGACACTGCAAGGCATGTCATGTGTTGTCATTGATGGCAACTAAGTCCATTCCACACATATGCAGTGCAGTATCAGATCATACCGGAAGTCAGTTCCAAGATTTGTCAAGTTCGGATAGACAGGAACAGGGTATATGGTAGAGTTTAGTATTTTGGTTAGCAGATCTCTCTAGTTAATCATTGTGTGCTGCGAATTTGAGGGAGTGTAGAGGAATGTCAGGACAATCTAAACCAAGATTTCAGCCTCTGGTGTCAAAGGGATTAAAAGTTATGAGCATCTGAGTATCGGGTCCTAATATGATAGAACAGTTCAGTGAAGAACAAGCTGACTTGTGTTAGATCCTTGTACGGATTTGGTAGAAGTGTTTTTGTGAGTTGTGTATGGGATATAATGCTAGTGGTTGACATGTATGGTGACCTGCAAGTGTTATTTCTAGTATGCATCAATATTGGTGTATGGATTCAGCTGACAGAACAGAGTACTTGTATTGTTTGTTAAGTTCTTCATAAGGCAGACAAAAAGGTGATTGAATTTCTTGAGGTAGATATATATAGCTGATGGAGTTGAGTGTATTGAAGGTTGTTGTGGTGTGCAATGATGTAGTAGTGTGAAAAAGGCAGATTAAAGAGTGAAAGAGAAGAGATCTAAGGTTCGGAGTATGGCAGAGCAGTAAACAGGGCAGAGTAAAGATGAAGTGTGTAAGATTAGTATTCTGTGCTTAACCAGAACTAAATTCTTGCATTAGTAGATGCTATTCATTAGTTCAAACAATCTGTAATCCTTTTGTAGTCATTCTTGTAGGCAGTGAGCCTCTTTTGAGCAGTGAGCCCGAAGGCATGTGCCTTCCCCTTTTGTAATACTTTTAACAAAGTATAATCTTTGTGGATTAACCCCCACCGTGGTTTTTCCCTTAACTAGGTTTCCACATCAAAAATCTTGGTGTCAAGTGTGTTATTTTTCTTCTGTTCATGTGTTATTGATTCATACTTTTCATGGTTAAATCATTAATCTATTATTAAGTGGTAAAGAAGAATTAACTATAGCAAGTATTAAAGTTTTGAGACAACTGATTCACCCCCCCTCTTAGTTGTCTTTTATAATTCCAACACTATGGGAAACCATTTCTGGTGTAAAACCACTGGCAATGCCTCAAGATGATTGGGATCTCAAGGATCGGAAGGCTAAGGGTCTTGTGAGACTCTGTCTAGCTAAATCTGTCTTATTAAATGTCCATGAGGAGAAGACCGCGAAAGAACTTTGGAAGAAGCTGGGAGATGTTTATCAGGCCAAGACCCTAGTGAACAAGCTATTCCTAAGAATGAAGCTATATTCTCTAAGGATGGAGGATGGAGGGCCCGTTGCAGATCACCTGAATGCCTTTAACATGCTAGTTACACAGTTGACATCTGTTGGTGTGAAGATGGAGGAGGAGGATCGATGTATGACCTTGCTTTGTTCTTTTCCAAACTCGTGGGATCATCTTGTAATGGCCATCGGGAGTACCACATCCACCTTCAACATGGATGAAGTAGTGTCTTTGTTGTTATCTGAAGAGATGCGGAGAAGATCATCCAAGTCAGCCAAAGAGGCTCTTGTAGTTCGTGGAAGACCCAAGGAGAAAGGGAAGAAAAAGAAGGACAAGAAAGATGATAAGGGCAGATCCAAATCCTGTGGGAGATCTAAATCTCCTGATAATTCCAAGGCTCTTTGTTGGAATTGTGGTAAATCTAGCCATTTAAAAAAAATGCAAAGAGGAGAAAAAGAAAAAGAAGAATGTTTCAGATTCATATTCTAACAAGTCACAAGATGATGGTGATGCTTTTGTCACAACCTTGGCCACCCATGCATCTAAAGATGTGTGGCTGATTGATCCTGGTGCCTCTTTTCACATGACCTCGCATGCAAACTAGTTTACAAAGTATGAAGAGTTTGATGGTGGAAGAGTGTACCTTGGTGATGATTCTCATCTAAAGATTGTTGGCCATGGAAGAGTCTCAATCTGATTCCTTGATGGATGAGTGAAGGGAATCTCTGGGGTTATGCACATCCCAGGCTTGGTACAGAACCTGCTTTCTGTAAGTAAATTGAATGATGCATGTGTGCAGGTTGTCTTCTCTAGCGGAGGATGCAAGATGACTAGAGGTGCTATGGTGCTTACGAAGGATACTCAGAGAGGTACTCTGTTTAAGCTGAATACATGCACTACATAGTGCAATAGTGCTTCTATTTCAAAGAAAAGAGCTTCAATCACTTCATCTTCACCATTGGAACCAACAACTAAAAGATGTATTGCTTCCATTTCCGATGGTAGTGTATTTTGGGTACCTAAGGGTGCTCATGCTTTGGAAATGAAAATTCCAGCTGAGAAGACAATGTTATGGCATAAGAGACTTGACCACATTAGTGAGAAGGGTCTTAGAGCCTTGAAAAATAAAAACCTTGTCGAGGGGTTAAATGATTGTAATCTCGAGTTTGACTTTTGTAAACATTGTATATATGGAAAGCAAAACCGTGTTCAGTTTTAGTCTAGTTCTCATAAGTCTTCTGGTGTGTTGGATCTTATTCATTCTGATGTGTTTGGTCTTGTGAATGTTCCTTCAATCTCTAAATATGTATATTTTGTTTCATTCATTAATTACTATAGTAGAAGGACATGGGTTTATTTTCTCAGAAGCAAATCTGAAGTCTTTAGTCAGTTCAAAGAGTTTAAAGCTTTTGTTGAGAATTAGACTTGTAAAAAGATTAAGTGTTTGAGAACTGATAACGGTGGTGAGTTTTGTTCCATAGAGTTTGATAAGTTATGTAAAGATAATGGGATTGAAAGACATAAGACAACTCCATACTCCCCTCAGCAAAATGGAGTTGCAAAGAGGATGAACATGACGTTGATGGAGAGGGCTAGGAGTATGCTTAGTGATGCTATCCTTGAATAGAAGTTTTGGGCTGAAGCTGTAGCCACTGCTTGCTACCTGGTAAAGAGGTCTCCTACATCAACTGTTGTTGATAAGACACCCATGGAGGTGTGTTCTAGTAAGAAACCCTCATTAAGACATCTTTGTGTTTTTGGTTGTGAGGCATATGCTCATGTGCCTAGGGAGAAGAGGTCAAAATTGGAGAACAAGGTTGTTAAGTGTATCTTCATTGGTTATGGATTTTGTCTGAAAGGGTACAAGCTTTGGGATCCTATGGCTGAAAAAGTGTTGTATAGCAGAAGTGTTATTTTCATAGAGCTAACACCTTCTCCTATTGTTCTACAGCCAGAAGAGAAAGAAAAGAAAGAGGATGTGGTTTAGTTTCCTTCTACCCCTGAGAAGACTGAACCAAAAGAACTTGTGGGACCTAAAGATGAGGAGAGCTCTAGTAGCTCTAAAAGCTCAGAAGAAGAAGCAAAACCTCAACCTCAGCCTTTGAGGAGGTCTAGACAAACAAGGAAGTAACCTGATAGGTTTGGTTATTCATTACTAGATTCTAGTTGTGATTTTGCCTTGATTACTAACACTGATGAGCCTAGAACTGTGACAGAGGCTATGGGCATGAAAGATGCAGGTTCCTGCAAGGAGGCCATGGAAGATGAGATGACTTCTTTGGAAGAGAATAAAACTTGGGACTTGGTGCCTTTTCCTAAAGGATGGAAACCTATTAGATGTAAATGGGTGTTCAAGAATAAATTTGGAGTAGATGGCAGTGTTGAGAAGTACAAGGTCAGATTGGTTACAAAGGGGTATTCACAAGTGGAGGGAATTGATTATGGTGAAATTTTCTCTCTCGTTGCAAAGTTGACATCTATTTACTTCATGTTATCTCTTGCAGGAGCTTATGATTTGGAAGTGGAACAAATGGATGTAAAGACAATTTTTGATCATGGTGACTTGGAGGAAGAAATCTATATGTCATAGCTTGAGCACTATGTGGTGAAAGGTAAAGAAAATTTGGTTTGTAAGTTAAAGAAGTCTTTGTATGGTTTGCAGCAATCTCCTAGGGTGTGGTACTTGAAATTTGATGCGTTTGTGTTGTCCATTAGATTTCTGAGATCAAAATTAGATCATTGTGTGTATTACAAATTTGATAATGATCATATTCTCATTATTACATTGTATGTTGACGATATGTTGTTAATTGGGAATGGTAAAAATATGATTTCTAATTTGAAGTCTCAGTTGTCAACATAGTTTGAAATGAAAAACTTAGGGGCAACCAGGTATATTCTGGGAATGGAAATCAGAAGAGACAGAGCTAACATAAAACTTTGGTTAAGCCAAAGTAAGTATGTGAAGACCATGTTAGAGAGATTTAGCATGGTAAATTACAGACCATTGTGTGCTCTTATTTCTTTGGGGACCAAGTTATCTATTAATGATTGTCCAAAATCTCCTTCTGAGGTGGAGGACATGAGCATAGTACCTTATTCTAGTACTGTTGGCAGCTTGATGTATGCTATGGTCTATACTAGACCATACATTGCCGAAGCAGTGGGAGTCCTTAGTCAGTTTATGGCTAATCCTGGATGGGTACATTGGGATGCAATGAAGAGAGTGTTTAGATATTTGTGGGGTACTTCTGAGTATTCCCTATGTTATTATGGTCATCCTACAGGACCTTTGCATTCTATGAGTATTCATGGATATGTGGATTCTGATTGGGTGGGTGACATTGACAGCAGGAGATCCACCAGTACTTATGTGTTTACTATGTTCAGTGGTGCAATTAGTTGGATGAGTAGGCAGTAACCTATTGTCACTTTTTCTATGATAGAAGTGGAGTATATGGCATCTACTCATGCTTGCAAGGAAGCCATTTGGCTTAAGAGATTATGTTCAGATATTGGTGTTGATGCAGGACATATTACTATCTGATGTGATAGTCAGAGTGTGATTTGCTTAGCAATGAATCCAACTTTCCATGCTAGAACAAATCATATTGATGTAGAGTTTCATTTTGTGCGAGACATGGTGGAAGATGGGAAGGTGATATTGGAGAAGATAGACACTTTGAAGAATGTTGCGGATGCATTGACGAAACCAGTGGGCATTGACAAGTTCAGATGGTGTTCGGAGTCTATGGGTCTATTTGCCTATAGCAGTTACATCCTGTTATTTCTATTGACTCTTACAAGATGTTTTACAAGTGGGAGAATGTTGGGAATTAAGGTGTCTCAACCTTGGTAATTCCTAGCATTAATTATTTGATTATGTATTTATTTATTTGCCTATGATGTAATTTATGTTGCACATCTTGTTTTGTCATTTGGTGTGAAGTGGCATGGTGAGTTGTCACTCCACTTGTAATGTGACTATGATGGTCAACTCATCCCATGTGGATATAGGTGGACCCCATATTGTGGTAGAGGTTTTCTGCCATGTGTTGGCATATTGTACAGTGTGTAAGGAGTTATGGCACATAAGTGTTATGATGGATTCCTATGATAGATTCTATGATGCGTAAGAGTCAAGAATAGAAGATTCTATGACAGGTGAAGACATGTGTCGAAGAGCATATTTGAGGAGGGCATCTTTGGGTGCCCAAGGTGGGTTATGACATGTTGTAAGAGGAATATGCTATTTTTAGGCAGTTATGATAGATTCTCTTACAACTGTAAGAGCTGTCATGTATGGCAGCTGTAAGGTGTGAAAGAGCATCTGTCATAGCCTATCTTGGGACTAGGCACCCACATTGGGATTGGGTGTTGTGACAAGTGTAAAATCCATGTTGTAATGTTGGACAAGTGTCCTTAGGCATGGGTTTTAGGCCATGAGGCCAAGATGGATGCTCATCTCTAGAAGGTTCCTATTTTGCCTTGTAAACTCTATATAAATAGGTGCTTGGATGGGAGATGCATATAGTTATTGACATGTACTGTTATGCTGGCAGATTATCTCCAGATACAAGTGTCGAAGACTTCCAGAAGACTTGCATTGCAAGTGTGTTGTAAACATTCTTTGTTTTGATAATATATTGTGCAGGTTTTGAAGTGTGGGGTTTTTGTCCCAAAAGGGTTTTCCCCATGTTATATATATATATATATATATATCTCTCTCTCTCTCTCTTCTATCTATATTCTCTGTGTGTGTGTATTGTTGCAATATCTCTATTGTTGTGTTAATATCATTGTAACTATAAAGGTTTAAAAAGAATTTGCATACATCTCCCCTCATTAGATTAGTGTAGGAAGCATTTTCCACACACCTTGCTTCCTTTTAGTCAGGTGCAAGAGTCTTGAGTTGTGGATGTTAGTTCTAAGGATTTTTTGAAAATTAGATGCATGTTTATGTTCTCTTTTATCTCTTTATGTTTGGATCTTGAGCTATGGAGTTGGTTTTGAGGACTAGTTTGAGGAATATAGGAGATGGTTATTATCTTTAGACATATTCCTTTGTTGAGGGAATGATTATCTATCTAATCTTCCTTTAGTTTGAGAATCTTACATCTATTTTTCTGTTTGAATTTGAGATTGAACAGTTAGATGTTGTCAACCTTTTTATCTTTGTTTTCTTTGGAGGAGATATTACTTGTCATAGCTAGAGCATGTGTTGGTGTTGGAAGAAGCATATGGTTTGTGTAGTGAACTTTCATGAGAAAATAAGATAAACATGTAGAAAATATATAAATGAGAGAAACATAATTGTTTTATTATCTTAGTAGGACCACTTCAAGGGGTCAACCTCCAAATAGAACATACATTATAATTACAAATATCTTAGAATTCTTCCATCTAGGAATTCATTACAATATATAGATTTTTCTCCAAAGGCAACTATACTACCATCCCAAGCATGTGGGATAATTACTTTATTCTAACAACTAATGGGATGACTCTCCAAACATATGCATCCTCTTTTATTAATACTACCGAAGGGTGACTTACAAAGCATATGTACCCAACTAATATGAGCTACCATATATTAGAATGGGTTCATAACATTTCCTTCCCCTTTGAAAATCTTTGTCCTCAAATCTTGAGATGAGGAAATTTAGAGATAATGTTGGCAAGTTCCCATATGGCATCTTTAGGTTCTAGGCCCTTGCATTAGACTAAGAAATTCTCAATAGAATTATTGTAAAGGTGCTTGGTGTGTTTATCCAGAATAACCTCAAGTTCTAAAATGTGTAACCCTCCTCATCTAATGTAGCTAGATGTTGGAGTGCAAGTAGTAGTCCCAATCACTTTCTTGAGACAATAGAAATGAAAAACTAGGTGGATCTAAGAAGGTGGGAGTGTCAACTTGTATACCACCTCACTAATGCATTGGATCACCTAATCGGGGCCATAAAATTTGGGACCCATCTTATGATCATGCTTCTCTCATAATAAAAGCTAGTTGTAGGGATAGAGATGTAAAATAAGCTAATCACAACTTTCAAAACTAGGCTATGTCCTATGTTGATCCACTTATTGTTTCATACGATTTTGGGCCATTGTCCAATTGGCCTTAAGTAGTCAAGAGATGTCTTCATGCTTGGCTAGAGTGTTGTCAGCTACTACAAACTTAGAATAACCTAAATTATAACTACAAAAGGAGGGTGGGGGAGTACCAAATAGGTCCTTATAAGGGGTAATTTTGGAAGCACAATAATAAGTGGTATTGTATCACCACTTAGCTAGAGGTAGCCACTTGGACCACTATCCTTGTTTCTCATACACAAAATAAAACAAGTGAGTTTTAAGGAATTTGTTGACAATCTTAGTTTGACCATCAATTTGAGGATAATAAGCCAAACTCGTGTTCGAGGTAGTGCCCCACAACTTAAACAACTCTTGATAGAAATTTCTTGTACATAAGACACATCATGGTCATTGACAATAGAGCAGGGCATCCCATGGAGTTTGAAGATTAAATCCAAGAAGTGTTGAGTAACCATAATAGTAGTGTAGGGGTGAGGTAATGCACAAAAATGAGCATATTTGGTCAAGCATTCCACTACCACAAAAATGACCTATTTACTACTAGAGAGTGGAAGCCCTACAATGAAATCCATAGAAATATTAGTCCAAGTCCAATCAAGGATAGAAATTGGATACAAAAATCTTGGGGATTTGAGATTTTCCCCTTTATTCCTTTGACACACATCACATTTAGATACAAATTCCCTAACATCCTACTTAAGGTTGTCCTAGAAGAAATCCTACTTCACTCACTCATGAGTCTTAAAAAAACCTAATTGTACTGCACTAGGGGAGGAGTGAAATTACATAATTAGTAATTGAGGCTTGAGTGATGAGTGAGGAAGTAAATAAACCTAGTCCTAATAAGTGAGAACTTAGTCTATCCACTAAAATTCTAGCATAGACTATGGCTCATATTCCACTATTGAATGCTATCTTTAACTATAGCATTAGTATCCCATTCAATTCAAATCTCATCTATCCAAATTAGAACCAATATAAAAAGAGAAAAGATGCATCTTTTCTCTTCATATTGGTAGGGGAGGCCATCTATTACTACCTTTTCCATACCCTTCTTGTACATAATCTCATAGTCATATCCCTACATCTTTGTCACCCATTTTTGTTGTTTTGGGAGGAGATCCTTACTAGAAAAAATATTTCAAGAAATGATGATCTATTTTTATCTAGAACTTTTGGCCCAATAGGTAAGGAATCCATTATTAGACATCGTCTAGAGAATATCCAAAAATTCTTTTTTCATATGTCAATTTAGATAGATTGCACCCAGTGAGTTGCTTGTTGGTGAAGTCTAGGGGCTGGCATTCTTGCATCAACACCACACCAATGTTGTAATGAAATAACTTTCATAAGAGAAGAATATAATAATTTTTTTTTTCAAATACTTGATAATAGTTAAGAATAATAAGCCACTTCTAGGGGGAAAACCTCCAAAAGTCTCCAATAAGAACATAATTTGTAATATCTTAATTATAAACTAACCACTACCTCTTATATATACTATATTCATGCCTTCGATACCACCTAGGATGAATTAACTACCTATATAAGACTAAATTAATGATCATATAACCTAATTAAGAGTTAAGGTAGACACAATCTGACTAATCATAACCCTGTTTACACTATAGGATTAAGGGTGTATTATACCCTCTTCACACAAGAATTATCCTCAACATGGATCAATTGTGGATGCAAATGGTACAAAATCTTCATCATTTCATGTGGCATCTTTGACTCACAAGTTCTTCCATTCTATGATTGTCCTAGTCCTCACCTCCTTTGTGCATGTTTGAAAAATTAACTTATTCTTCAAGATGGGTCTTCCCTCTACATCTAGATCAAGTAGACCTATCTATTTTATAATTCTACACTAATCATCTTTCTTCTTCATTTTTTCTGTCTTTGCCTTGTTCTCCTTATGACTAGAGAGTGCCTCTTACTAGTGCTAAATTTATTCCTCCACTATTTTGTCCTTTTGGTGTACCTTCATAAAAGAGGTAAAGTATGGTAGATAATACCCAAGCACTTATTGAATGACCTACTTAGGCTATCCTTTGGGAGGCAATCCTTTTGGCCTCTCTCTCAAAATAGCTTGTAAATTTAGCATTGATAAAATCTTTGACTATTGCACTTCCATGATTGTAATTGAGCTACACTCCTATCTACCCCATTGTCAGGAATCTTTTGCATTTGGTGTCAACTTATCATCTGTGAATACTTTTCATGCAACTCCCTTAGTTCAATTTTTTTACCCTTTGAGTGAAATTGCATGAACAACTCTTGGAAGTTCATCTTATTTGTTCCTATGGTAGTGAGCCATTGGACTCCAAAAAAATGTTTTCTCTATCCATGGGGATATAAAACATAGAATTTAATCAATCTTGTAGTCTCTCATGGTGAGTTCAATACTATGGCATTTCCTTGCACAACTAACTATACCTCCATCAACAATCATAACTTGGAATTCTAGGGTTAGGCAAATGAAATAGTTCAATTGTGTTTCCAAGTTATTGTTGATAATGTTATGAGTACTCCCTAAGGCAATAAATATTGTTACCTTCTATTGTTTAAGGAAATCCCTTACCTTGAGCATTTGTGTGGTGTTGATACTTGAGACTGTTAATACCTAGCAGTGCATGACAACAGATAGTTGGTTGGAGCTCTTTTGGGTTTTCCATAACCACTACTACCTCTTCATCATCCTTTTCTTCATCATTGATGCCCTCAATATATAACAAATTATTCTCAACAAACTTATGTATTGTACTATATTTATAATCACAATTGAAACATAATACTTTGGCCCTTTTTAGATTAAACTTGTTGAGGAATCAATCTTGTAGGTTGAAGGGATAATAGTGTAGGAATATTCCTATCTTTTTTGCCAGTGAATTCCTCCCTTCTAGGAGCTAAAAAATTTCCTCTACCATATGTTCCATTATAAAAGATTCAAATACGACTTGGTTTAAACATGCACACCTAATGTTGGATGTTCACATCCTTTAGCCCACCAAGCAATAAATCATTCAAAATTTTATCTGTGATTATTTCCACTCACAATGATAGAATTTGGAACTACTAAATATAAGCCTTGACATATCCTATTTGGCACAATTTTTCTAATTGGTTGAAGTAATTTTGTCATGCTATTACAATAGTGCAACTATAATTTATTAGCAAAAACTTTCCAATTAAAATTGAGACCCTTCTTCTTCTTCTAAGAACAAATCCACCTATACCAAATGAACTACTTCTATTCTAGATATAAGCAATCCATTGTTACTTTCTACCCATTTAGGATTTGATTCACATAAAAAAAAATCTCCATTTGATTTATCGAAGTTAGTGGATCCTTGCCATCAATATTGCACATATCCACCTTTAGTGGTAGGTTCCTAGATCCCATATGAGTACTAGAATTTGGATCTAGATTGGATGGCCTAGATGATCCACCTTGATCTCTTAAAAAATCATGTTTCTCCTTTGATTGAGATATATATCCTTGGAGTTAGAGCATTGTGTCCTTGATTTAAGTAATCATGTCTTCTTCCTTACAGTGATTTCCTCCAGCTTGATGGGTTTTTCCCTTACACTTCCATCAATATGGTATTCATCTCCTCTAATAATAAATCAAAATTTTCAAGTCTTTTCAAAAGTGTAGGAATTCTCACCCTTGTCTCTAGTTTGTGGTCTTGCCATGTTGAGACTTTCCAATGCAAAATCAATTTTTTTGCTAACCATACCTTGATCAAATGATTTTAGAATTTTTTCAACCTCAAAACTAAAATTTCAAAGATGAAACCCCTAATGAGTTTTTTCAAACTTTCTAAAAATGTAAACAAATCTAAAAAATGCAAAAATTTGCAGCCTATAGAATGAATTTATGAAAAACCCTAAAATTGTAATAACTTAAATAACTCCAAATGAATTTGAATTAGGCCTATAAGTAGATCAACTTGACCTTGTTCAACCCTCTAGGATTTTAGAAAAAAATTGACTATTTTACATCCTTGGGAAAAAATTTGGTGGAAATACTAATTTCACAATAAGTCTGTTACTACTCTAAATAACCTCAAATCTAAATTATTTTACATTTAATATATCGTTGATCAACCCTCCTGTTATGGAGTAAAATGTGTACCCTTTCCATTTTGCACCTAGTTTAGCACCCGGGTGGACCTAAAATGTTTACCCTTGTTAATCGGGACCTATTTTAACACCTTTTTGAACATTAAACTATTAAATCTCGATCCCAATGAATAAACTTGACAAAATAAAGTTAGGACTGGTCTAAGCCCACTTAAATGGACACTCTCTGGAGTTTGTGGGGCTAAAAGACCAGGGCGCCTAGTGCCCTGGTCCTAGATGTTAGCCTCATTCCTATTTTTGTGGTGTTAGCTTAGAACACCTCCTTAACTTTTACATGTCAGCCCCATTTGGTTTTATTCATTTTTGGTGAGGGGGAATGCATATATAAGCAAGTTAGTTTATTCATTTGAACATCTAAGCATTCTAGGCACACCTTCTCTCTCTCTTCTATCTCATGCTCTCTATTATTCTCTAAAGCTCTCTATGGTGGATTATTGCTATGGCATTAACTTCCTGCAGGTCTTGTGAAGATCTCTCTACTTCTTTGGGCTACACCAACTTCTTGAGTTAAGTTGTGATGCTGCATCAAGCAAGCTAGGGTTTCCATGCTCATGGTGAATCCTTTTCTTTATGCTTTATTACAACATTCTATTCTACTTCAGATTTGCCTTTGCCCTCCTAGGGCACACACTCTTTGATATCTCATCATTTCTATTGTGGAGGTGGAAACACCATTCACGGAGCTTGACATGGGAAAGCTCCTAAATAGCACCAACCCTTTTTTGGCAATATGTGTTGTCATTGTGTTGTTAATGATGTCAACACTCAGAGTGAGGTCAACACTTAGTTTGTGATGATGATATACCAGTGAGATACATTGGTGATGCTGATGTTTAGGGTTGCTGATATTTAGTGATGTTCCTGAGGTTCATAGTGGGTTGCTGATGTTCATGGTTTGATCTCATACCCAAATTAATGTCAATACAAGGTATATTGAGAATGCTTGTGGTCAGCAAAGCAGTAAGATGCAGTGATGTTCCTGATGTTCATGGTTGGATGTCATGCCCTTGTCAGTATCAAGTCAAGTTGTTTCAAGCATGCTTATGGTCTGTTGGCACTAATTTTGGTCTGGATCTGAGCGCAGATGTTGGAGGGTTTTTTCTTTTTGGGCCCTAAGTTTCCTTGTTCATCGCTGTGACTTTCTCTATCGGTGAAACTTCTTTTTGAGTGCTCAGATTATGATTGAACCATCATTTTGAACCACCGCGTTGAACCCTTTTGGTTCATGGTTCAACGGTTCAAGGCTTTGTGTTTGTGTTCGGCAAATGTTCTTTTTGAAGTGCTCCGTTCGGCATTGACCTTCTTGGTTGAACCATCCGTTTGAACCGGTTCATGGTTCAAAGGTTCGGAGCTTTATGTTTTTGGTTCATCGGAGTGATCGGCATCATCAGCGAGCTATTTTTTGTTCCCTCCGATGTGTTTGGTTTGGCCGATAGAAATGCCATCAGTGTGATTTTCATCGTCGGCAGGCTTCATTTGTGTTTGGCCGATGGATGTTATCGGCGTGTGTTGTATTGTCGGCTTGAGTGTTTTGAGTTGTGCCGACGATGGGGGGCTTGGCTGATGGGACCAAGGAGGATGTGTCTATCGAGGTGACAAGTTCTATCGGTGTAGGCATTTTGTTGTTCGCCGATGGCTTTGGTCATACCGAAAGGCGAGGAATGTGGAGACTTCATCGGTGAGAGTTTGGTCCATCAGCTGGGGAGCTTTGGGTTTGGCCGATAGTGTTGATATCGCCGATGGAGGGATTTGGAACGAGCATCGGTGTGACTTTGTGCGATTGGTCGAAGAGTTTTTGACTTGCCTGATGGTGTATGTCACACCGACGGAAGGAGGAGCCAGGGTCTATCGGCATGGGTTGTATTGTCGGGTGAACGGTGAAATGGTTGGCCGATAGACTAATCTCTAGCCGATGAAGGGAAGTGTTGTGTATGGTCTTCGGCGTGACTTGTGTTGTCAGCGAGGATGGATTGTGGTGGGCCGACAGTGGGAGCTCTCGCTGATGAAGGAGCAGAGTATAATTTATTGGTGCATCGGTGAGAGTGTGGTCTATTGGCAGAGGGATCTTTTGTTTGGCCGACGGTATTGGTCTGGCCGACAGGGGATTACGGTGGCTTCATCGATGTAACTGATGAGATCGGTGAAGGTTTGGATGGTTGGCCCGATGATGCATCTCTGGCCGATGGGGAAGTGAAGGTAGCGGTCGGTGAGACTGTTGAGGTCAGCCAGAGGATTTTTGGATGCTCCGATGGAGGGAGTCACACCGACGGGGGTGCAGAGTGTAGTTTGTGGTCATCGGCCAGACTATTGATGTCGGGATGAGTTTTGTGGAGTTGGCCGATAGTTCTTCTCTGGCCGATATGGAAGTTGTAGGCTTTTGGGTGGTGTCGTCGGTGAGACTTGATAGATCGGTAGGAGGATTTGGGAGTTGGCCGATTGCCTAGGTCTGGGCGATGGGCTTTTGGGTGAAGGAGCGTGTGTCGAGTGTGGCAAAAGTGCTCGACACCTATTATGCAAGTGACTATGCTTTTAAACTACTAAGGTGGTCTCTACACCATGCATGTGGGATTAATCTCCCTGCATTATTTTGAACCTGTGGTGAATGCGTTTTGGCAGGAATTTCTTTTTTGAAGTGCTGCGACAGTTTTCAAGCGGCTGCGGGTGGTTGAGCCATCAATGGCGACTGTAGCAGGGGGCATGGGCAAGTTGTTGAACAGTCATGTACCTGATTTTTGGCATGAGGACTTCCAGATGGTGGCACAGGGCTCGAGGCCACCATTGTCTACTTTCTGTCTCTGCAGCAATAAATTTTGAGCACCATTCCTTTGAAGGATCTGTATCTGGCAGATTTTTGTAAAAGCCTTGTAATTAATTGCTGCAGGTACACTTTCTGGCCAATATAGGCAGACGGTGTTACCATTTTTGTTGTTGTTGAAAACTGGACATTTTGGCTCTATAACAAGATACAACTGGTTTTGGTTGCTCTGTGCAGCAAAACTTGCGAGTTTATGTATCTCCTGTTGTACATTTGTGCATGAATCCACTGATTTCATGGTCAATTTTATATGAATAATGCTATGTTTGCATGTGTTATGCTGATTCTGTCTCCAGTTTTGCATGTATCTTTCTTCTGAGTCTAGGCATTCAAGGAATGTCTGAGATTCTAGAACATAGAATTCCTGTGTTGAATGTTTAATCTTTTAACTTCTGCTCAAGGGGTAGATTAAACTATTTTCAGATTGAATATTGGGAAGGGTATACTGCAATAGGGATGCCATAAGTATAGACAGCTTAACACTCTATATTGGGAGATATCTGTAAGGCAGATATCATGTATATCCCCCTGAAATCTAGTTTTAGTTGTTCATGCTGATCATTCACAGGTGTATGTCTACCGACTCCAAGCCCTGGATAGGCACCAATCTAGCTCTGTGTTGAGGTTATATACCATGTCTAGCTTTGCATCCAAAAATCAAATCAAACCATTTCATCCTTCCACCTGTTAGTTGTAGGAATAGGATTAGGATCCCTGCGTACTCTCATACCCAACCAGACATATATGTCCAAGAATGTTGCCAACCTTGTGATTTGTTATATAAATCTTGGTCCTTACGTGAGAGTATTCTGCCTATTGCTATCAAGTTATATCTTTCTGTCATTGAGCTAGTCAAGGTCATACTTTTATCAAATAGGGACACCCCCCTTGGTGCGACAGAACCAGAAGTGAAGGGGAGGAGCTCATGCAACCTCCTGTATTTAGTTGGCTGAATCTGCCTGTGCATTAGAACTGGCAAACCCTAATGCTGATTCAGAAGAAAAAACCAACATGGTCAATAAAGATGAATGATGAAATATTAAGATGAGAATTAGAAGCACTAAGATGAATGATTAGATATTAAGATGGGAATTAGAAGCACAAAGATGAATGATGAAATATTAAGATGGGAATTAGAAGCACTAAGATGAATGATGATACATTAAGATGGGAATTAGAAGCTATGCTTAGGATGATAAGATGTTTTTGATGACCTATGGCATGTTGTATGATCCTTCCTATTGTTCATAAGGATGGATGTGCTATTATATGAAGGTTTTTCCCTCTGAAAGTTGGTGAAGGTTTCTGCTGTAGAGAATTGCCTAAAGAATTGCTTGGTAAAATACTCCACATTTCTCTAAATTTGAAGATATGGTCTTGCAGTTCAAAATTTTTGTTCAATATGATGTAAAGGTGCTACATCCAAAATTTTAGATCATTTGTCCCTCCACATTAAAAGTTATGAAATATAGAGTTTCGGTCTATGCTTTGGTAGAATTAAGTGATGATGCAGACTGTTTGGAATGCTCTGCATTCGTCCACAGTGATAGATGTGGCCATGCAGTTTTAAGAATATGTTCAAAACAATGTATGAGTGTATCCATATGAGTTTCAGGTGTTTTAGAGGTCCAAAAGCTTAGTTTTCAAATGACAGTTGCGATATAGACAGTTTCAGATGTCTAGTTGTTCCTAGGACATATGTTGATGATGTGCACCAACTTGGTGTGACATGAAATGGTACATAGACTAATGGAATATAGTACTAATGATCTTGTGTTGTCTCCAATTGCTCTACAAGATGTTTTTTTGCTCTCTCTGGAACTAGCTAAGGTTTGAAATGATGATATTGCTAGGCTATGACTCTAACTAGTCAACTGAAGAATGTTAAAGATATGCACCACAATGTTGTTGCTGTGTGGAGAGTGCATATGTTATCCCTTGAAGAATGATGCTGTGAATGATGTTTAGGACCAGACTAAGTATTTATTGGGGTTCACAAGGTGTGTGTTTCCTTCTGGAGTAGTGTGTTGTTTATGGTAGGAACATGCCACTTGTTCTACTAACTAAGATTTACTATGTTTTACTCCAAAAATAAAATGATCAAGATACTGATAGCGAATGTAATAAAATTTTTCCTTAATTTATTCGATAAGATGCACATTTGAAATATATTTCAAACTTCCATTGCATAATCAATTTACATTTTCTCAATAAAAGGATTGAACATTCATCCTTACAATTTTTCATAATATACATACAAGCTTCAAGAGCTTAACTGAAAAATAGAAACACCTTATTGTATACTTGTCTGTCTTCAATATTCCTGGGTGTCAACTGCATGAGGCGAAGCATCACTTAAGCACTTTCCCTCCATCCATGAACTCATTGTGGTCCCCCACACATTTACCAAATTGGTAAACGGCCCTACCCTTTGACAAAGGGATTGGCATGGTAACCCCAAATAAAAATAAGCCTAGTTTGAGAAAGGTGTTGTGTCCTACATTAACTAGTACTATCATATTATGGATACAACCATCAATATATGAAATCCCTACTAGAAATGCAAACCTGGATCACAGTGAACCTAGACAGTGTAAATGTTGGCTATTTACACCACTTTGGCCAAAGTTTTCTTTGTCTCATATTCACCCACCCTTCTATCTCGATTGGGAAAGACAACAATTTCTATACATTTAAAGTTATTCCCTTACCCATGGATCAACAAATCCCAGGAATAACCCCACTT
This sequence comes from Cunninghamia lanceolata, assembly GCA_027924645.1. Lineage (NCBI taxonomy): Eukaryota > Viridiplantae > Streptophyta > Pinopsida > Cupressales > Cupressaceae > Cunninghamia > Cunninghamia lanceolata. The sequence goes on from BSBN01001122.1 coordinate 2,433,574, forward strand.
AACAAATGCATCATTCTCTACACATAGGATATTCCCTTTCCCAAGGATCAACAAATCCTAGGAATATCCCCGATTAACAATTACATAAAAATCTACTCTAGGTTATCTCCCTCTTCCATGGATCACATATCCCAAGGTTAACCCATTCCAAGTTTTACTATGACACATATGTTAAAGTAATACTATTTGCAAACTATAGTTCACTATCTTTCCCCTTATACATAATCTAATAATCATAAAAAACCCATCTAGGCACTAATCTCTACTATGGAGATTAATTTTACATTCACAATACAAATCTTTTTCTATATATATATATATATATATATATATATATATATATATATATATATATATATATATATTTATATATATACTTTTAAACATTCAAGTAACACTCATATAGATAACACAATTCATCCATCAATAACAACACACAAAAATGCCTTTAAAATAGAAAAACATAATAAAAGAGAAAACCCCATGCCTGTGATATTAGCTCTAAATGAATCAATGAGATTCTCTTGCTTAAGATCCTTCCAATGAACTAAAACTCCCTTCCAAGTAAAACAATTCTCCCTCTAATCTTCCAAAACCTCTTCTCACAACTTCAAAGAAAAATGGAAAAAACTCACAACACTAACTCCAAAATGAAAATAGCAAAATATGAATGCTCTTGGCTAAAACTTTGTGTGTATTGGAATGAGAAAGAGCTCCTCATTTTATACAAAAAATCCAAGAGAGATCAAGCTACAAACTAGCTAGAGAAAATGCCACAACTCCACTTAACTAAAAACCGAATTTAGAGGTGTCAAAAGAATAATAAAATAAAAGACACTTAAGAGGACACATAATCAATCACAACAAAAATCAGACTTCTAAAAGATTTAACACTCTTTATAAAATTGCCACATTTCCAAATTCATAGTAAAATTGGTTTCTATGGAAAAAGTCAAAAGCACGTTGGAAACAAAGAAAGATTCTCTCAAAACTAATTTTCCAACTTCCTTAAACAGTCAAAGAAAAAGTCAAACTACTAATAGAGTTTGATTGCAAACTCACAAAATAAAGCATATTAATCCCTACCACTTAAGCACTTGCATAGTGCTACATAAGGCATGCATTACAAAGGGTAAGAAGTAGATGAGATAAAGCGGTAAGACTAAGTCTTACCCACCATCTCCTATAACGGCTAACCCATGAGCTACATAAGGGTGGCATTTAGTTTTGTTTCTCCTTTGACAAGTCACGTGCCTCCTTATGGAGCGCTCACCATGGTCCCTAAACAAGCACTCTAATAACTTCTTTCCCCCTCTTTTTATGGCTACATGCCCTTTTAACTTTGTAACCTATTTAATATATAATTATATATATCAAATGGATAATATTTAATAAAACAATATCATTTTTCCAAAAGTATTATAATTATTTATTTTAAAAACATAAGAATGTATTATAATATTATATATATATAAATACTCTATAATTTTTTTAGTCCCAAATATGTCAAATCCTCCAAAGACTTTAGGAAGGGATTTCGCTGGTGCATCGGCTGTGAATGGACTAAAGCTTTCCCCCGATGGTGCGAATGGAATGGTCTCCCCTTCTCAGCGCGTTTGCGACAGAGTCCTTAGTGGAGACAAAGGAAGTGGGTCTATTAATTTCTGATCTGCTATGGTGGAATATGCAACCAACAAACCAGTTGCGCTCCTGGTACTGCCTCGCTCCTCAAATACAGTTGAAAAGGCCTCCACCAAGATGGCCTTGCAGGACTCTGCATCACATCAATCCCGCTTAGCCAAATTTGTTGGTCTGTGCTCTCCTTGCAAAGGACGGCTCAAGGGCTCAGAGGTCACTTATGATGGATTCATCGAGGGTAAATGATCACCGCGAAGGAGTTTTGTGGATGCCCTTGTTTCATGCCCCCCCATTCAGTGTGGTAACCTTCATTCGGGTGGCGATGCTCCTAAAGTGCGGGATCTATCTAGGGTTCTGATTTCTGGGAGGCCAGAAGGCTTATACCAGAGAAAATCCCCTTGGTCAATCAATTCTAGCATCTCACTACCCCCTTATTCTCTGTACGAACCTCCACTTCCACCCTCGAGATATGCCTGGACAGTGTTGTCTATAATAGAGAGGAATTTTTGAAGGAACATGCCCTGATTTGTAGGTTCACAAAGATTTGGCCTAAACTTTGCAATCTCTATTTATGGATTGATGAAAACTGGAAGGAGTTCCTAGAAGATGAGATAAGTATCTATCCTTGTGCGAAAGGCTTTTTTATCTAGAATTCAAATCTGTGGAGGACAAAGAGCTGGTGCTAAATACGGGGTTGTGTTCGCTTCAGAGTGATCTCTTATGCATGAAACCCTGGTTCCCTTCCTTTGACCTGTGAACTGAAACATTCTCTTTAGTACCCTTGTGGGTTCGCTAACCTTACCTCCCCATTTAGTTTTGGGAGATGGATTGCCTAGCTGCATTTGGAAATGGTTTGGGGAAATTACGCAGTATCTCAAAAGAAACTATCAACTACAAAAATACAACCTTCGCCCGATTATGTGTAGAGATGGATGTCACAAAAGGTATTCCAGCAAAAATTTCCCTCAAAGTTGGAAATAGGAGATGGTTTCAGCTAGCTGATTATGAGAAAATAGCTTTTGGATGCAGATTCTGCTTTGCTACTGACCATGTCACTGCTCGGTGTGGTAGAAGAAGTGCTGGTTTAAATGCCAATGGTGTTCTTCTTAGCAAATCCTCTTGGTGCGAGGGGACTGAATCCTGCCACTATGATGTCACTCCTCTGGAGAAGATTGATAATCCTCCCCTTCCTAAGATGGAAGACACTGTTTTAGCCCTGTCCCTCCCCCCTTGATCTTGGAGCATGGTCATGAGACCAAGGGTGATCCGAACCCATCAGTTGACTGCAGTACCACCTATTCTCCATCCTTGGAGGATCTCAACTCTGTGACCACAAGTTTCTCTTCGAACACCTCTTCAAAGGGTAGAATTGAGGAATCTTCACCGGAGGATTTGAGAAAGGAACAGCTTCTCTCTCCTAGTGATGAACAATCTTGGACTAAGGTGAGGAGGAAGAAGAGTCCTCCAAGTCAGAAACACACAATGTATTTAGAGGTGTCAAAGAAAGTAGGATAATAAAATAAGTTTGGAAAACACATTTTTGTGTTGAGATGTAGCACCCCTTGTACAAAGGGCATGCTTTGTTCATTTTTTTGAGTTCTTTTATATATGGGAGCTGCCCCCTTTGGCAACACTTACCAATATATATATATATATGTATATATCATCAATCACAAAAATAACTTATAAGATATATATATATATATACACTCTATATGTATATATCATCAATCACAAAAATCACTTATAAGATATTATTCTTAAACTCATTTATCGCCATGAAATCCACATAGACATGATTACGTTCTCACCAATTCATTAGTATCTCATAAATCCTAAATAACTATATATACACATGTATATATATCTATATGTTTATAATGGCAATAGTTATCATACATATATATGCATAAATATGTATATTGACTTCACTCAAAACTAAGTAAATTCATGACCCACATACTGACTACACAAATGAATGGAATCCACACATACATTGGTGACATGAATGACAACCACATAAACACATGCATAACATAAAATCGTTTCACGATGAAACCTTGTCTATGCAATCGTAAACTTACCAACATGCAGGTTAAATCACAATTCTCAATCGAACATCCAAACATGAAATCAAGATTCACAACATAGATCACTTACCACTACCCATATTGACTCGACATAACCTAGGTCAAGATAGGATTGTGAGTATGTGATTTCTCAATTTAGGTTTCTCTTAGGGGTACCAGACCAAGTCCTTTTGAGTGATACTTCCCCTCCCTTTCGGAGGAGCAACCTGTTCTTGCATCCACTTAGATCACCACCACAGTAGTTAGCTGATCAAAATATAACTATTTTCTTTATACAATTTCATACAATAATCAAATATAATACAGGACATTGCAGTATTCCATTTTTTGACATATTTCAAATCAAGATTCATAATACACATAAATGCAAAGATTTCATAATCACCCATTATTCAAACAATTTAACCAACCTAGATAAATAGTAAATGGATAAAACACACGGGATGTAACATTACCATATGCATGTTTCATGTTGTGATCTTTGGATGACTTGTAAAATGTAATATTCTTTTTGTATTGGCCAAATTGTAATGAAATCAATGTAATGCCATGTATATATTGTAAACCTAGTTGGTCTAGGTGAAATATGATTGTGAAAATGAAAATATGAAAGTATAGAGAGAAAAGTATGAATATCATATGCATTGTGATGTGTGATGAAGGAGAAAGAGCAGAATAATTAGACATTGTCCTGATTCATCTTAAAGATATTTTTGTGACAAAAGGGAAGTGAAGAGTGTGCCTAATTGATCCAATCATCAAAAGAAGCATAATTTCAATCATCAAATGTGTGAGCTTCAATGTCATTTTTTAGGTAGTAGAAGGACTATCATACTATAATCCTTTTTGAGCTTGTTCTTAGTTCGGGAAGTAGTTGCTTCCTTGGGAGTGACCCTATAACAAAGTTTTTAGGGAGTAGTAGCTTCCTTGGGTTGTAGCCCTAAAACAAAGTTGTAATTTTGAGCTTCATATATTGTGAGTTAATCCTCGCCATGATTTTTCCCTTCTTGGGTTTTCCACGTATATCTGGTGTTATGTGTTGATGTGCATTGTGTTGATGTTTCATGTTTATGTTGATGTTGTAATGCTTAAGTTTTAATTTGCTCCGGAGGATTTGAAGCTTGTTTAGATACTAATTCACCCCTAGTATCCTGGTGTATTCAACAATTGGTATTAGAGCTAAGTTACTTAGAAGAAGCTTAATCACTTGAGGAAGGTCCAAGATGGATCATAATGGTTCTCTCAAGGTACCCATGTTTGATGGGTCAAATTATACATTTTGGAAGCTAAGTATGGAAAACTATCTATCTTCTCTAGGGTATGGCATTTGGCAATCAGTCAAGAAGGGTTACACTGCTCCTGGTAGTGATCCTACAGATGTAGATGAGATTAAGTTGTATGAGAACAATGCCTTGGAAAAAAGTGCTATCATGAGTGGCTAGCTGATTCAGAACTTGTGAAGATAATGGGTTGCAAATCAGCTAAGGATGTCTAGGTAAAACTTGAAAGCATTTATGAAGGAGACAGTAAGGTGAAACAAGCCAAGATGCAAATCTTCAAGAGCAAATTTGAGACACCGAAGATGTCAAAAGAAGAAGACATTTCTAGTTACATGCTCCAGGTGGATGAAATAGTTAATGGCATCAGAGGTTTTGGTGGAGAAGTGAAACAAGATGAGATTGTGAAGAAGGTTCTAAGATCTCTTCCTAAATCTTATAGTCATAAGGTTTTTGATATTGAGGAAACTCAGGATTTGGATAAATATATAGTAGATCAATTGTTTGGCTCACTCATAGCCTTTGAAATGAGAGAATTTGATAAAGGTGCTCCAAAGAAGGAAGCAACATTCAAAGCAAGTGAGAAAATAGAAGATGAAGCAACTGATCAAGATGATGACCTTGATGAAGTAGAAGCAAAATTTGTAAGAGCCTTGAAGAAAAACATAGGAAAATACAGAGGTAAGTTACCTTTCAAATGTTTCAATTATGGAAAGATTGGTCATTTTTCTTCTCAATGTCCTTTTAAAGAATCAAGGGGTGGTAACAAGAAAGACAAGTTCAAAAGAAGCTTGTATTCCATAGAGAGCAGTTGTTCTTCAGAAGATGAGGATCATGATGATTCAAATGATGAAACACTTTTTATGGCCTTGAATGTTGGTGACAAAAAGGATGATGTTGGAAAATGTGAAAAGATTGATGCCTTGCAAGATAACCAAAACAATGATAGATCAATGTTGTATGGACTACCTTTAATGCAAGAGAAGAAGCCAAGGCTTGGGTAATTGATAGTGGTTGATCTGATCATATGACTAGTGACAATGAGAAGTTTATCAACCTTGAGAAGTGGAATGGTAGAGCTATCAAGTTTGGTGGTGATGAGTCATCACAAATATGCGAAAATGGTGCTATAACTATTGATGGGAAAAACAAGACTGAGGATGTCCTCTATGTCAAAGGGCTAAAGCACAATCTTCTCAGTGTCATTCAGATGTACAGTAAAGGATACAATCTTACCTTTCATGCTAAAGATTGTGAAATCAGGAAGGTAGGGTCTGAAAAATTAGTTGCAGAAGGTATCAAGTCATATGGTGATATTTATCATCTAAAGGAGGTAAATGGAAGAACATGCTTATTGTCTCAATCCAGTGAGTGTTGGTTATGGCACAAGCAAATGGGACACACCAACTTTGACAATATGGTAAAGATTAGCTCTTTTCCTGCGGTGAGAGACCTGCCGAAGATAACCAAGCCTGCAAACACATTATGCAAGGAATGTCAAATGGAGCAGACAAAGAAAAATTTCAAGAGCAAGGAGTACTCTTCTTCAATGCCATTGGAGTTGATTCACACTGAACCATGTGGCTTTACAAGAGTAAAAAGTCAACAAGGTGAAAGGTATTTCATGTTACTTATTGATTATTATTCTAGAATGACTTGGGTTACTTTCTGTTTAATATGAAAAGGGGGATGATGGAATGTGGGGTTTTAGTTTGAATCCTCCTTTTCACTAAACATTCCAAGGGCTTTTCAACTAAGTGCTTCTCCTATTGAGAGGAGAGTCATCTATTTGATTGGGTTGCCACTTGGTTTTCTACTGGGAAATTCAGAAGTTATCACACAATGTTGCTAATTAATGCTTTGATGCTCTTGGAACCCTAATTTAAGCAAAACAATAATTAAATCTGTGAATTACAACAAATACTATTAGAATTAGACAAAGGGAAGAGAACCTTAACTCACTATTTTTCGCAGTCTAGAAAATGGAAATGTCGGGGACAATGGTGATGGCACCCTAGTCCAATGTGCTACTTTTTCTGTGGATTCCCGATCTCCTTCTGACACTGATCTCTACTATATCTTCAGTTTCTGAGGATGTGATAGTGAAGGACAATGGTGATGGCACCCTTGTCTTGAAATCTCACACAGTGTTTGCTTCTTTTTAGATCCCAAATCTTCAATGTTCCCTATCTTCCCTGCAACTCCACTTTCTCTAGATCTGATACCTGTAACCTACAATCACAAGGAGTGTAGGAGGGGGTTGTGGTGTTTAGAGGCTTGCCTCAATCAAGCCCTGGAGATACATTCAAGTCTTTCGAACACCATTGTCAGAGAAAGAGTGTGTATCCTTGTGGGATAGAGGTAAAAATCCAAATGAAAATGATGATAAAGCACAATAAATGTCACCTTGATGATGGATCTCTCATGGAAGGAAGAGGCTCTTCAATGCCATGAGGAGAAGATGTAATCCAACCTGCAAAAAGAAACATAATAACAATGCTATGCTCTGCGACACAATGATAATCACAAGTATGCCAATAGCTTTCAATCATAAACATCCTCTAGTTTGTAAATGATAACCTAAACATTATTATATATGCAACTACTAAGATTCCTGCCAAGAATTTCGTATTTGAAACTTATGATGTCAGCCTAGAAACCAAATAATGGTCACAAACCTAACATTTGAATTTAGGGCAGACCCAAAATAGGGATGGACTAGGGTACTAGCGCCCTTGTCCATCCCCTATCTTTGTTCTGAAACCATTAAATTAGCACCCCCTAGATCCTATTTGTCACAAGACCCAAGGATTTTCTCATCAGGAGTCTAAATTGTCATGCAAGATGCTCTAAATGTGACATAAGGACCCAAGAGCTAAACCTTAAAGGAAAAAGCCCCCAAGGGTGCATTTTTCTGACATAACATTTAGCCCCCACTTTAATGTATGTATAAATGCAAGGCCAATACATGAATTAAAGTAAGGTCAACAAACACAAAAAATACGTCAAGCACGGAGAAGACAGACCACAGGCACGCAAAACATGGAGAAGATAGTTACAATCACGCAAAACATGGAGAAGACAACATTGAAGACATGCAAGACACAGAGAATACAGTGAATGCAGTGATTATTTCTTTTCTTTTTCATTTTCATATATATATGAATGAATGCAGTGTTGCAAGTATGGGCCTAACTGGTGTTGTCATTGATGTCAACATACTCTTGTTGCATTGATGTCAAGGATTGGATGAGTTGTATGCTGAGGATATTGAGAAAATTAGTCCTATCAGAAATAGAGAAGATTAGTGAGGACAGTGAAGCTCTATGAAGTGAAGATCCCAGCTAGATGAAGATCAGAAAATGCACATCAAAGGGTTTGTAGATATATGTCTGAAGATGATCCAATCAAGATCTGAGAGGTTCACATAAAAATGTGGAGGAGTTATGGCCATAAAAGTAAAATTGGTTCTAGCAACGGTTCAGAGGTGACAGAGCAACACAAATAGGTCTGGTGAGATCTAGAAATACAATATCATATTCTATGGATCTAGTGGCATGTTTAGGAGGCTAATGTGAATTGACAACTCAATTGGTTCGTGGTTTGGAGGTCCACAAGCAATCCTTCTAATGTGACAGTGATGGGTGATTGTGTTCTTGAGGTTCCAGATGAAGATGCGAATGATTACAGTAAGTAGAAGTGGTGTGGATGTTTTTGGTGATTTAAGCAAGCTTGTGGGGGTCTCTAGATTGTGTCTAGTTCGTGTTCGCGGTCTGCATTGAATATTAATCTCGTAATTGAAGACTTACCTTTGGGTGATGGTGTTCTTCCTAGTCCTAGATGACCGGATGATTTACTCATGTTGCAGATGATCTTGAAGATGCTTTGTGAAGCATGGCATGTTCCTCGAAGAAGATTGGAGTCCCAGCTATGTGTGGCCAACAATGTAGTAATGCGCATAAAGTTTTTGTAATAAGTCAAGTTGTATTTTTGTAATTGCTCTATAATAAAATAAGTGTATGTTGTGCTGACTTTGATGATCATTCCAAAGTCGATGTCATGTATAAATAAGAGTTGTGAAGTCATTCAAATGTGTCCTAAAAAAATGATGAGGAAGTAGTAGGGAAGAGGAGCGAAAATCAGAGCAGAGGTGTTGAGCTTAAATGGAACTGACTCAAGCATAGTCAAGATGCTTAACTCTAGTTCAAGTATGTAATACTTATCTTCTTTTGTAGATAGTGTGTCTCCTATAGGTAGTGGGCCTCTTGTGAGCAGTGTGCTCGGGCAGTGAGCCCTAACTAGCAAGTGCCATTTTATTCATCTTTATTCTTTTAACAGAGAATACATTCTTGGGTTAGTCACCCTGTGGTTTTTCCCTTAATCTTGGTGTTATATGTGTTGAATTTGTTTCTGGTCTTGAATTATTGCATTATGCTTCCATGATTGAATCTTTGATATGTTGTTGAAATATAAGAAGGCTTAAAGTAAATAAAGAATAGGATTTTGGTAACAATTGATTCACCCCCCCTCTCAGTTGTCTGTCCTAAATCCAACAATTGGTATCAGAGCCAAGTTCCTCTAGAAGAACCTTAACCGCTTGAGGAGATCCAATATGTCGACCTACAAGAAGGACAGTCCAAGGTTTGATGGATCAAACTTTACTACCTGGAAAAGACGCATGGAATGTTACCTACAATGCATGGGATATCAGTATTGGAACATAACCTCAACTAAATATGCTCCCCCAAGGAATGGCCCAACAACTCTAGATGAAGTCAGAGATGTAGAAAATAATCTTTAAGCTAAAAAATCCCTACTAAGTGCCTTGTCTGATTTAGTACTGACAAATGTTATGGGATTGAAGACTGCTTATGAAATTTGGACAAAGATTGAAAATCTATATGAAAGAGATAAATATGTTGAGTGTGCCAAGCTGTAAAGTCTGAAAGGAAAGTTTGAAAACTTAAAGATGAGTGAAGATGAGAATATCACTTTATATATGACAAAAGTAAATGAGCTTGTATGTGGCATCAGATGTGATGGTGGAGTACTGGATGAAGATGAAATTGTTGCTAAAGTTCTCAGATCTTTACCTCCTACATATAAACACAAAGTTGCTACTATTGAGGAAATCAGATCTTTAACAACTATCACAAGGGATCAATTGGTTGGTAAGATATCTACATTTGAGTTGGCTGAGTTTGGTGATGCACTTCCTAAGACTGAATCTGCATTCAAAGCTAGTGCCTTTGCAAAAGGCAAACATGGATATGATCCAGGTGAAAGTTCCTCAAGGAAATCAACTTGGTATGATAAAGTAAGGAAAGATCTGGAAGAAGATGAGTTTGAAGCTGAACAACTTGAAGCCCTTATTGCAAAAAGACTGCCAAGAGGATCCAGTAAGTATGAAGGCAAATTACCTTTCAAATGATTTGCCTACAATAAGATTGGTCATTTTGCCTCAAGATGTCCGAAAAGGTTTTCAAGGGTAAACCCTAATAGATTAAGGTTTTAGAAGAATTGTTACTATGTTCAAGAAGATGATGATGAAGGAGTAACAGATGATGAATCTGAGATAGGAAACAAACCTAGAAGTGACTGGGTGTTTATTGCCATCAAAGAAGAAGATCCAATGCCTATTGAATCTGCCAATCATAAGATGATAGAAAATTCTTTGGCTGCTCAGGTTGAAGAAAAGGATGAATGGGTTATTAACAGTGGATGCTCTCACCATATGACTGGCGACAAGAGTAAGTTCTTAAGCTTGGATAGATATGAAGGTGGAGTTGTAAAGTTTGGAGATAATTCTGCTGGTAGAATTAGAGGCAGAGGAACCATCTCTTTTGATGGAAAGAACAAAACCAGTGATGTTCTGTATGTTGAAGGTTTAAAGCATAATCTTCTCAGTGTTGGATAGTTGGTGGACAAAGGCTATGATCTCCATTTCAAAAATGGAAAATGCAAGATCTTTGAAAGCTCTGGAACTGAGATTGCATCCAGTACACAGACAAAAGGTAACATCTTCCAATTGGTTGGTATTGGAAAAAGTTTCTTATTTGTTCAAATTGATCAGAGTTGGTTGTGGCATAGGACAATGTGTCATGTGAATTTTGATAATATCATCAAGATAAGCATCACTTAGGTTGTAAGAGATCTTCGAAGACTGATGAAACCTACTAATAGTTTGTGCAAAGAATGTCAATTGGGTAAGGAGAGCAGAGTCACATTCAAAAGTAAGGAACAATCTTCGACTAGATTGTTAGACTTGGTGCACACTGATCTCTGTGGTCCGGCAAGAATCAGGAGTCTGTAGGGAGATAGGTATTTCATGTTGCTAATTGATGACCAGTCTCGGATGATGTGGGTAACTTTCTTGAAAGAGAAATATGAAGCTCTTGAGAAGTTCAAAATATTCAAGGCTATGGTAGAAAATGAAACTGGCATAAACATAAAATGCCTCAGGTCTGATAGAGGTGGGGAATTCACTTCTGGTGAGTTCATAACATTCTGTGAGAAACATGGGATAAAGAGACAGTTATCTGCTCCAAGGACTCCACAACAGAATGGAGTAGTGGAGAGAAAGAACCGGACCATCCAGGAAGCATCTAGGACCATGATGATGGAAGCAAATGTTCCTTAGATCTATTAGAGAGAAGCTGTAAGCATTGCTGTCTATACTCTTAATCGGGTACAAATCAGAGGCAATACTGGTAAGACCCCTTATGAACTTTGGTTTGGTATCACTCCTCCTGTGAAGTATTTTAGAGTCTTTGGTAGTAAATGCTACATCAAAAGAGATGAAGACCTTGGAAAGTTTGATGCTAGAAGTGATGAAGGAATATTCCTGGGATATTCCACTCAAAGCAAAGCATACCGGTGTTATAACAAGAGATTGAGAAAGATTGTAGAAAGTACAAATGTGAAGGTTGATGAAGGCATGGAAAATCCCTTAATGTTTTATGAGTATGAAGCAGATGATCATAATGATGTCTCCAACCAAGGAGAACAAGCCCCTACTCCAATTCAGATTCAGACTGATCTAGAGAATCCTAAAATACAAGAAGAAGAGACAAGTTTGGATGAACCTATCCAAGAATTAGAAGTGCAAGAAAATCCTAAAACTCCCAGGTATGTAAGACTGAATCATTCTGAAGATTAGATTATAGGAGATAGAAGCAAAGGTGTTCAAACAAGAAGAAAAATTGCTCAAGATTTAGTGAAGGATTGTTTGATTTCAAAAATTGAACCAAAAACAATAAGTGAAGCTTGCAATGATGAACGCTGGGCTAAAGCAATGGAGGAAGAATTGATTCAGATTGAAAAGAATCACACTTGGGATCTTGTTCCTAGACCAAGGACAAAAATGTAATTGGGACTAAGTGGGTCTTCCAGAATAAACTAAATGAAGAAGGTGAAGTAGTAAGAAACAAAGCCAGATTGGTCTATAAGGGTTATTCTCAAGTAGAATGAATTGACTTTGAAGAAAATTTTGCTCCGGTGGCAAGAATTGAAGCAGTCAGATTATTTTTTGCCTTTGCTGCCTTCAAGGATTTCAAGGTATATCATATGGATGTCAAGTTTGCTTTCCTAAATGGTGATTTGGAAGAAGAGGTATACATTGAGCAACTAGATGGATTCCAATTGTCTGATCATGGAGATATGGTCTGCAAGTTGAAGAAGACATTGTATGGACTCAAACAAGCCCCAAGAGCCTGGTATGAAAGATTGGACAAACATCTTTTGAAGATTAGTTTCAACAAAGGTATTGCTGACAGTAATCTATATTTTAAGATTGATCATGAAAATATCTTAATTGTGGAAGTATTTGTTGATGATATCATTTTTGGAGGAAAAGATAGTATGTGCAAGACTTTTACAAATCAAATGCAAAATGAATTTGAGATGTCTATGTTTGGGGAAATGAATTTCTTCTTGGGTCTGCAAATCATTCAAACAAAGAAAGGAATCTTCATATCTCAGACCAAATATGTGAAAGAATTGTTGAAGACATTTGGGATGGAAGATTCAAAAGCAATGAATACTCCCATGGCAACTAGATGTAAGCTGAGTAAAGATGATGAATCCCCTAAGATTGATCAGAAAAAGTATAGGTCAATGATTGGAGGACTGCTATACCTTACTCAAACTAGACCTAATATTATGAATGTTGTTGGTCTTGTTGCTAAATTCTAAGCTGATCCTAGAGAGTCTCATGTCATGGCAATCAAGAGAATTCTTAGATATCTGAAGGGAACAGTTGAGTATGGATTATGGTATCCTAAGGATCGTGATTTCTCTCTTCATGCAACACATATGCTGATTGAGCAGGAGATGTTGATGACTGGAAGAGTACCAGTAGTGGTGCATTCTTTTTAGGAAAAAGATTGGTTTCTTGGCTAACCAAGAAATAAGAGGCAATATCTCTATCCATTGCAGAAGCATAATATATTGCAGTAGCAGGCAGTTGCACTCAAGTTTTATGGATGAAACAAATGCTACGAGATATCAGAGTGGTCTATGAAGAACCTATCACAACCTTCTGTGATAATTCAAGTGCAATAAACATATCAAAAAATCCAGTGTTACATTCAAATACAAAATATATATCCATCAAGTTCCACTTTTTGAGAGAGTAGGTGAACAAGAATGAAGTCAGACTAAAATTTGTGCCCTCAAATGATCAGATTGCAGACATTTTTACTAAACCTCTACCTAAGGATTCTTTTGAGTATCTCAGGGAGAAGTTAGGGGTTATTATCCCTCTGGTTATGAATTAAGGTGCACTGATGTGCATCAGTCCAGTGGAATCCACAGTCATATCTTGTGATCCGGATTTATGTTAGGAGGCTGCCACTTAGGGGGAGCAATCTGAATGATTCTGAAGTATGTGAAGTGGTTGCAAGTATGTGCTCTTTGCCATTAATGTCAAAGGAGGAGAGAAGACATGTGAAAAACACAAAGTGGTTGTTGATAAAAGGGGGAGCAGTAAAGGAAGAGAAGACATGTGAATGGTTGTTGTTGAGAGGGGAGCTATGTCAATCAGTAAGGAGAAGTTCTTGTCTTGATGGTTAAAACAATTTTTCACATTATATGTTGCCATCAATGACAAAGGGGGAGATTGTTGCAAGTATGGGCCTAATCGGTGTTGTCATTGATGTCAACATACTCTTGTTGCATTGATGCTAAGGATTGGATGAATTGTATGCTGATGATATTGAGAAAATTAGTCCTATCATAAATAGAGAAGATCAGTGAGGACAGTGAAGCTCTATGAAGTGAAGATCCTAGCTAGATGAAGATCAGAGAATGCGCATCAAAGGGTTTGTAGATATGTGTCTAAAGATGATCCAGTCAAGATCTGAGATGTTAGCATGAAAATGTGGAGGAGTTATGGCCATAAAAATAAAACTAGTTCTAGCAACCGTTTAGAGGTGACAGAGTGACACAAATAGGTCCGGTGAGATATGGAAATACAATATCATATTCTGCGGATCTGGTGGCATGTTTGGGAGGCTAATGTGAATTGACAACTCAATTGGTTCATGGTTTGGAGGTCCACAAGCAATAGTTCTAATGTGACAGTGATGGGCGACTGTGTTCTTGAGGTTTCAGATGAAGATGTGAATGATTATAGTAAGTAGAAGTGGTGTGGATGTTCTTGGTGATTTAAGCAAGCTTGTGGGTGTCTCTAGATTATGTCCAGTTCGTTTTGGCAGTCCGCATTGAATATTAAGCTCGTAATTGAAGACTTACCTTTGGGTGATGGTGTTCTTCCTAGTCCTGGATGATCGGATGATTTACGCATGTTGCAGATGATCTTGAAGATGCTTTGTGAATCATGGCATGTTCCTTGAAGAAGATTGGAGTCCTAGCTATGTGTAGTCGATAGTGTAGTAATGCACATAAATTTTTTGTAATAAGTCAAGTTGTATTTTTGTAATTGCTCTGTAATAAAATAAGTGTATGTTGTGCCAACTTTGATGATCATTCCAAAGTCAATGTCATGTATAAATAAGAGTTGCAAATTCATAGAAATGTGTCCTAAAAAAATGATGAGGAAGTAGTAGGGAAGAGTAGCGAAAAGCAGAGCAGAGGTGTTGAGCTTAAATGGAACTGACTCAAGCATAGTCAAGATGCTTATCTCTAGTTCAAGTATGTAATACTTATCTTCTTTTGTAGATAGTGTGTCTCCTATAGGAAGTGGGCCTCTTATGAGTAGTGTGCTCAGGCAGTGAGCCCTAACTGGCAAGTGCCATTTTATTCATCGTTATTCTTTTAACAGAGAATACATTCTTGGGTTAGTCACCCCGTGGTTTTTCCCTTAACCGGGTTTTCCATGTCAAAATCTTGGTGTTATATGTGTTGAATTTGTTTCTGCTCTTGAATTATTGCATTATGATTCCATGACTGAATCTTTGATATGCTGTTGAAATATAAGAAGGCTTAAAGTAAATAAAGAATAGGATTTTGGTAACAACTAATTCACCCCCCCTCTCAATTGTTTGTCCTAAATCCAACATGTAGATATATGAAAAGTAACAATTCAACATACAACCACAAAGGGAAAACACGCCATACAAAACCTCAAGTGTAAGTGGAGCACGTCTCTACACATACACGAGAGGGGAAAGCATGCCATACAAAGCCCAAGTGGGGGTTAGCCACACAAGGGGGAAAAAACATGGAAGACACATGGAAAACACAGAGAAAACACAGAAAGCAAGGCGATGGGAGGAACTTATTGCTAAGCTCCCACCATCTCAGGCACACGCTGATGATTGGGCTTCACCACAACAATCACCGAAGACATGCTTAAGGGTTGAGTTAGTCACAAAACTACTCTTCGCCTCGTGATGAGGACTTTTTGAAAATGATAGGATAATGCAATCTCTCCGAGAAATACACCATCCCCGCCTCACGATGAGGGATTAAGATAAAAGGATATGCTCGATATCCCACCTCCGTAGAGGGCTTAAATGATTGTGATTAATTTTCAGATTGTTCAAACACACTTTACTATGATCTAAAGCAGATAGCTTACCTTATATATGCCCCCACCTTAAGGTGGTCGATATCACATATCGATATCAAGCACGTTAAGGTAGGAAGAAAACACACAAGGGAACACGAACTCTTGCAAAGCCCATTCCCCCTAGAGATGACATGTACTTTACGATCGCTGAATGTTCCCACAAACACACCCCTACAAGAAAAGTGTTAGTGTCCAAATAATAATGATAAACAATGCATATGATCAACTACATGAAAAAGCCAAGCAAGGCGATATCCATGATAAACAAAGTGCGTGGAGTAGCAGTATTGTTAAAGTGTTGTTAACAAGATAAGATAACATCGACATCATCATCAAGATAGAGAAATCACAGAGTGATTCCACTAGCCAAGCGTCGGATAATATGTAAAACCCCGTCGTCATATATGGACTAGGTCCATTTTTTTATTACTCGTGAAAGGGACACTAGGTCTGCATCAGTATAATATGTTTTTCGTCATCCGCCAGGAAGATGGAAACACTAGAGGAAGGTAAACAATAAATCAGAGAGGAGAACAAGTTCCTTAGGGACAGTCATGTAGGAGGGTGCCCCCAATTCACCAATCGTAATGCTATGTTTGTAAGACACAACACACAACAATGAAATTAGAGGAGAGGAGGTATAGAAGGTCACAATAAAGGCGGTCTCCTAGTATCCTTGACCTTACTAGAGAATCAAGGGTCATCCTAGGAGGCCTAACAACACATAACACATCACGAGGGAACACAACACAGAGAGAGGGTTAGAGATACTTACTTGGTAGATCCTAATGTTAAGAACATACATATCTAGGAAGGGGCCACCCTTGAGAGCTACTATGATATTCGCTACAACAAGTGTGGCTTATTGGCTCAGGATATCGCACATATTGATTTGATCTTGTTGATATTGCATTAATATTAAGTGTAGGATGACGAGAGGCTTTCTTTTCTTTAAAATGATTGTATCCAATGCCACTTGAGTAATGTTTTGAAGCGTATTCTATAGGTACTCGAATCCCTTGTTCATTTATACCACATCCATTTATACCACATCCATTACCTACATAGTCACAATTCTTGTACAAAATTTGAAATGCACGACCATATAGAGAGTCCATTTCTTTAGAAGATGGTGAAGCC
The DNA here is from genome assembly GCA_027924645.1 of Cunninghamia lanceolata. Taxonomy (NCBI): domain Eukaryota; kingdom Viridiplantae; phylum Streptophyta; class Pinopsida; order Cupressales; family Cupressaceae; genus Cunninghamia; species Cunninghamia lanceolata. Next base: position 2,450,751 of record BSBN01001122.1, read on the forward strand.
TCATAGTTCTCATAATTTGTAGTATACATGAGAGTATTGTGTTTATTTTCAAGCCTCATAGTTCTCATAATTTGTAGTATACGACTTTTGATGAATTAAGTTTATATTCTCCCATACTGCAAGGGTTAAAATCTAATGAACCCTAATCGTCACCAAAAAGTGCATTCAATGATTGAGAGTTTTGCACAACATTATCTGTGGCAAGAGGCATTGTTGAATGAATTTGTAAGTTGTTTAGTCTTTTCTGATTTCTAATTTGTTTTGGCATTTCGATATGTGAACAAGTATTCGGATCAGGATCAGCTTTCCAAGTGTAGAGCTTATCTTGATAAATGAACTTAAGTGATCGATGAAGGGTAGACGGGACTGCCCCCATGGCATGAATCCACGGTCTACCTAGAATCATATTATATGAAAGTGAATTAGGCATAACATGAAAAAGGGTATCTAATGTCACAAGTCCAACCTATACAGGTAAAGTTATGGTACCCATTGATTGTCTTCCAACATTATCAAAGCCACGAATGCTAATCCTATCTAGTTTGATTAAAGGTGTGTCAGCCTTTATTTTATGTAGTAAGTTTATGCTACAGACCTTAAGGGCTAATCCATTATCAATCATAACTCATTTTACCAACTTTTTATTTATCATGAAAAATATCAAAAGTGGATCATATTCATCTTTTGCTAATGGTATTTCATGTGGTTGAAAGATAATATCCATTTTTTTCACATTTATACTATACAACATAGCTGCTACATCAGTCAGCTTAGCAGTGGGTGGCACGATCACCTTTTGTAAAGCTTCTTGGAGCATTCCATGGTATGTAGGTGATGTTTGTATTAAATCTCAAAGAGAGATCTTAGCTGTAGTAGCATGAAGCTGTTCGACAAGATCATATTCTTGACCACTTTTATGAGTAAGATGAGGTGGCAGAGGGAGCATAGGTTGAGAACATGGAAGAGAGACAGGCACATGCAGTGCTTTCTTACTTTGCTTGTTATTACAGATGTTGTATGTGTGAGCAATCACTTTGTGGTGTGGTTGTTGAGCACCTTGAACCGTAATCACTAGGTGCCCCCCACACAATCATCTTAGGAATATTGTTACAAGGTCTATTAGTGAAGATTGAATTAACATTGTTTTCCTCTTGAGTATAACCAACATCTATCCAAAAAGCATTTAAGAAGTTAGCTGTTGTATCAGTAATAGAGATATCCATAGTCTTATCATTTAAGGTTTTTGGATATTCAACTATAGGACAAGTAGGATAACTTATGGAATCATCATCGTCATATTCTTTCAAAGTGTTAGCTAAAAAAGAATTTTCACTCTCATCTTTCACATGAGTATCCCTAGAGATAAATTTAGTTAAATCTTCTAATATCAAAGGATATGCTCCTATGAGTAGAGTGAAGCTAGTAAAATCATGCGTATAACAAAGTAATTGCAGCTCATATGTAGAACATATAGAAGCATCAATACTACTTACAGAAGCTATGTGCTCTAGAACATGAGGATTCTCATTAGTGAAATTAGAGAAATTTTCAAAGTCTAGGATATACTCATGCAAAGACTTCAAAGATGGAAAACATGAAGATTCCATAATGAAATATTTTGGATTCCAACTCAGATTTCAAATATTTTCAAAAACTTATGCAAGAGACAATTTCAAAAGCTATATAAAAATGCTCTAAAATGCTTGATTTTTTGACTTTTCTCAATGCAAACGAATGAAATAAGAGGTGTTGTAAATATTTTAAAGAGGGATAGCACATTATATGTCTAAAAATAGTCCAATAATTCAAAACTATCTTTCACAACACGCTTTTGAAACAACTCTAGAGAGTCGATAAGTCAAAACCTAGTGAAAATAGGCCAAAATATGTGATTTTTCACCAAATCTCAATGCAAAAGAGTAGGGAAAAGGGAGTTGTAAGGAAAATGATGATGGAAAGAAAATTATAACAGTAAAAACATCCACCTAATTCCAAAAAATATGTACAAAACGCCTATAGTGCCACTCTAGATCAAACCCTAGTGCAAAAATAGCAAAAATATGCAAATTTTCCCAAAATTTCAATGCAAAGGCCCAAAAGAAAGGGTGTTGTAAGGAAATTGAGAAGGGTCAGAAGATAATAACCCTAATAATATCCAATTAGTGTATAAAAATCCCTTACAACATGCTTGGAGTACAAATCTATCAAGACGATAAGGCTAAATCTAGTGAAAAATGTAAGTTTTTCAAGCCCTAGACATGAAATTTTGCAAGGAGGCCACTAAAGTGAAACACTAAAATTATAAATCAGACCTAATGAGTGTTTTAACAAGGTAGTAAAATCTGAAACAAGATTTTGACTACAATCCTAGCTCATGCAAAACTAAATTTTCATGAAAAATGCAAAATTTCAAGCAATTTCTAACAAATGAAGCATGCAAATGCAATGCAAATGAATTGTAAATGATGAATTTATGTATTTTGGATCAGATCTAATGAAAATAATAGAAATTAGTTGAAATTAGATGCCAATTGATTCAAATTTTACAAAAATTCAAGCATAATATGCCAATTTTCCAATTTTTTCAATTTTTTGTCATTTTTCAAATGCAATATTGAAAATAATGAATTGAATGATAATGAATTTTAGATCTGATGTAAAAATTAGAGAATTAATTAAATACAATTGAATGAATGCAAACTATGTCAAGAATCAAACCCTAGAATGCAATTTTTTTAATTTTTCCAAATATATCAATTTTTTTGTAAATTTTTAATGCAATGAAATGAATGGATGTAAATCTATGAAATAACACTTAGAAAGGTGCCAAAAAGTTCAAAACACGGGTTCACAAAAATGTTTAATATGAAAAGGGGGATGATGGAATGTGGGGTTTTAGTTTGAATCCTCCTTTCCACTAAACATTTCGAGGGCTTTTCAACTGAGTGCTTCTCCTATCGAGAGGAGAGTCATCTATCAGATTGGGTTGCCACTTGGTTTTCTGCAGGGAAATTCAGAAGTTATCACACAATGTTGCTAATTAATTCTTTGATGCTCTTGGAACCCTAATTTAAGCAAAATAGTAATTAAATCTGTGAATTACGACAAATGCTATTGGAATTAGACAAAGGGCAGAGAACCTTAACTCACTATTTTTTGCAACCCAGAAAATAGAAATGTTAGGGACAATGGTGATGGCCCCCTAGTCCAATGTGGTGCTTTTTCTGTGGATTCCTGATCTCCTTCTGACACTGATCTCATTTATATCTTTAGTTTCTCGGGATGTGACAGTGGAGGACAATGGTGATGGCACCCTTGTCCCGTAATCCTGCACAGTGTCTGCTTCTTTTCAGATCTTGAATCTTCAATGTTTCTCTATCTTCCCTGCAACTCCACTTTCTCCAGATTTGATACTTGTAACTTGTAATCACAAGGAGTGTGGGAGGGGGTTGTGGTGTTTAGAGGCTTGGCTCAGTCAAGCCCCGGAGATACATTCAAGTCTTCTGAACACTGTTGTCAGAGAAAGAGTGTGTATCCTTGTGGGATAGAGGCAAAAATCTAAATGATAATGATGATAAAGCACAGTAAATGTCACTTTGATGATGAAGCTCTCATGGAAGGAAGAGGATCTTTAATGCCATGAGGAGAAGATGTAATCCAACCTGCAAAAACAAACACAATAACAATGCTATGCTCTGTGACACAATGATAATCACAAGTATATCACTAGATTTTAATCATAAACATCAACTAATTTACAAATAATAACCTAAACATGCTTACATATGCAACTACTAAGATTCCTGCCAAGAATTTCATATGTAAAGATGATGTCAGCCTGTAAACCAAATAACAGTCACAAACCCGACATTTGAATTTAGGGCAGACCTAAAATAGGGCTGGACTAGGGTGCTAGCGCCCTTGTCCACCCCCTGTCTTTGTTCTAGAATCATTAAATTAGCACCCCCTAGGTCCTATTTGTCACAAGACCCAAGGGTTTTCTCATCGGGAGTTTGAATTATCATGCAAGATGCTCTAAATGCAACCTAAGGACCCAGGGGCTAAACCTTAAAGGAAAAAGCCCCCAAGGGTGCATTTTTCTGACATAACACTTTCTTAAGAGAAAAATCAAACGCCCTTGATAAGTTTAAGGTTTTCAAAGCTATGGTTGAGAATGAAATGGATACTAAGATCAAATGTTTAAGGTCTGATAGAAGAGGTGAGTTTACTTTAAATGAATTTAAAAAGTTTTGTGAAGATCATGGTATTAGGAGACATCTGTCAGCTCCTAAGACCCCTCAGCAAAATGGGGTAGTGGAAAGGAAGAACATGACTGTGCAAGAGATGGCTAGGGCAATGTTGAAAGATGTAGATTTGTCTGACATGTACTAGAAGGAAGTAGTTCACATTGCTGTCTATCTAATTAACATAATGCAACTGAGGGTCAAAAACACTAAGACCCCTTATGAGTTATTGTATGGAAGAGATGAAGAAGACCTAGGAAAGTTTGATTCCAGAAGTGATGAAGGGATCTTTCTTAGTTACTCAACTAGAAGCAAGGCCTATAGATGATATAAAAAGAGATTGGGAAAGATGATTGAAATCACAAATGTCAAAGTAGATGAAGATTTGTATCAGATCTCACAAGAATTAGAGGACTTCGGATCTGAAATCTCCATGCATTGAAGATGAAGAAGAAGAAGAGAAATAAGAGAAGGAACTGTAAGAACTAGAGAAAATACCTAAGATTCTAGCAAAGTATGTTCAGAAGAACCATTCAGTAGATCAATGTTTCAAGTATGTGCTAACTAATGTTGTCATTGATGTCAACATGTTTGTGTTGTCATTGGTGTCAATTGTATCTTCTGATATTGTTATTTGTTGATTAATTCAGTTGCCATGTTAAGAACACTGTTTGAGTATTTTGCTCTGCATTCCCTCTGTGTTAAAGAATGGAGTATGAGATTTGGATAAGTGTTTGAAGATGCTAAATCCAAAATTTGGTGGTCCGGATCACTGTGCAGAAAAAGTTCTATTCACTAGTTTGAAGACTGTGCCTGACAATGTTTACAGAGTGACAGGGAGAAAGTATTTTTCTTTACATTTCTCCACAGTTTAGATTTTGGCCTTGTGGTTCTAGACTTAAGTTTATAAAGTCCTTAGCTATCTCCATTCCAAAGGGTTTGTGATTTGGTTCTCTAGAAAGCAAGTTATTGATTAGCAGAGTTTGACAATGTTTGTTGTGAAGCAATCTATGATATGTCTTCAAGTGATATTTGTTGTCTTCAAGTGAGATCTGTTGCAGTTCGATTTGTTGGCTCACAAGTGATTCTATGATGTTCATGGATGTCTCTAAAATGTACTGAAGGTGTGTGCTTGATCCGCAAGCTATAATGAAGTTCTTGAAAGAGTGTATCTAAGTATTCTTGATGTTTGCACTAGTTCTGGATGACATGGTTATTTACACTTGTTGCGGAGGTGATTCATGAATTGTGGAAGTGTGTTGAAGCATGTAAAGATGTGTTTGGGTCCAAGCTAAGTTGTGAAGTACTCTTCATTCATTTGCTCCGTAAGTTTGTTTAGGTCCAGACCTAATTTGAATTATGCTGACCTTGGAGATAGTTCAAAAGGTTGTAAATTATATTGCCGACCTTGATGAATGTTCCAAGGTTGATGATCGGTATAAATATATCTAATGAATCTGTGATTGATGTGAGAGAGTGTGAAGATACAAAGATAAAGTGTGTATTGTAAAGGTAGAACAGAGGAGATATATTGCACTTCAATGGAACTAAACTTAGGTATGTTGTAGATGCTACTATAGCAGTTCATGGCAGTAAGCCACCCATCCTGGTAGTGAGCCACCCTTTGGCAGTGAGCATTCTTTTGGCTAGTAAGCCCTAAGGCAATGAGCATCTTTTGTTATTTGGTATTGTTACTACATTATATTGTGAGCTAACACTCACCGTGGTTTTTCCCTTCTACGGTTTTCCACATAAAAATTTGGTGTTCATGTGTGTATGGTGTTGATGTGTTTATGTTTGGATTCTTCTATTCATGTTTAATCTTCATAACAGATTAATGATTTAAAGCAAGTGAATGTGAATGTGATTTAGTTTAAAGAAGTTAAGGTTTTTGATACAACTGATTCACCTCCCTCTCAGTTGTCTTGTGCTTTCAACAATCAGATCATTAGAGATAAGAATGAAGGTTTATAGACCGGGAGAAGGTTTGCTAAGGCACATGAACAAGTAAACTTGTGTTTATTATTAGAGGTAGAGCCCAAAACCTTTGCTGATGTTACCAAAGATGATGGATGGACAAAGGAAATGGAAGAAGAATTGAATCATATAGAGAAGAATCAGACATGAGAATTGGATCCTAGACTAGCCAACAAGAATGTTAGAGGAATGAAGTGGTTGTTCTAGAAAAAGTTGAATGAAGATGGTGAAGTTGTGAGGAAAAAAGAAAGATTGGTGTGCAAAGGCTATTCTCAAGTTAAAGGCATTGATTTTGAGGAGACATTTTCTCTAGTATCTAGGATGGAGGCAATCATAATGTTTCTTGCTCTTGCTACTCACAAGAACTTCAAGGTTTATCAGATGGATGTCAAGTCAACATTTTTGAATGGTGATCTAGAGAAAGAGGTTTAAATTGAGCAACCAGATGGTTTCTAGATATCATAACATCTAGAGATGGTGTGCAAACTCAAGAAATCTTTGTATGGTCTCAAGAAAGCACCTAGAGCTTGGTATGCTAGGTTGGATAAGTACTTACTTTAGTAAGGCTTCAAGAAAGGTACTACAAATTGCAATCTTTACATCAAGGAAGAAGGATATATGATGTTGATAGTTGCAGTATATGTTGATGACATCATCTTTGGTGGAGATGATGATATGTGTAAAAGGTTTGTAGAGGAGATGCAAAAAGAGTTTGAGATGTCTATGATTGGTGAGATGTCTTTCTTCCTTGGACTTAAAATTGCTCAGCTAGATGTTGGTATCCTTATTTCTCAAGCTAAGTATGTCAAAGAGGTGTTGAAGAAATTTGGTATGGAGGACTCAAAAATAGTAAGTACCTCTATCATTACTGGTTGTCACTTGAGGAAAGATGATGAGTCTCTAGATGTTGATCAAACTTCCTATAGATATATGATTAGAGGATTGTTGTACTTGACTACTTCTATATTATGCATGCAGTATGTGTGGTTTCTAGATATCAAGATAATCCAAGCAAACACATGAGAAGGTAGTGAAAATGATATTCAAATACTTGAAGAGAACTCCAGATTATGGCTTACGGTATCCAAGAGGTAATGACTTTGATCCGAGTGCCTACACTGTTGCTGATTGGGCTAGTTGTGTTGATGATAAAAGAAGTACAAATGGTGGTGCTTTCTTTTTTAGAAGTAGATTGGTTTCATGGAAAAGTAAGAAGCAAGATTTAGTGTCCTTATCAATTGTAGAGGCAAAGTATATTGTAGCAGCTCATCCTACTATACACAAGTGTTGTGGATGAAGCAAACCCTAAAGGATATCAAGGTATTGTATGATAAGTCTATTCCTATTTTGTGTAATAATACAAGTGCTATCAATATTTCCAAGAATCTAGTGATACATTCTAGAAACAAGCATATAGCAATTAGGTATCACTTTTTGAGAGAGAAGGTTGTAGATAAGGAAGTAAAGTTGAATATGTTCCAACAAAGGATTAGATTGTAGATATTTTCACAAAGGATCTTGTAAAGGACACTTTTGAAGATCTCCGACAAAGGTTAGGGGTAATTGCCCCTCCTTCTTGCTAGATGCATAGTGGTGCATCTTTCTAGGGGGAGTTCATGCTGTATCATTTTTCCTGGACTACTGGTGGCTACCTCTCAAGGGGAGCAGGTAGTGGTTGTTGCTGATAGGAGGAGCCTTGCATTGTCTCAAGAAAGAATGTATAAACATCAAAGGAGGAGAAAGTTAAGAAAATGTACATCTTAAGGGGAAATGTTTGTGCTCTAAGGGAAAGGAGTAGTTGCCCTTTGTCCATGATGTCAAAGGGGGGGAGAAAGAAATGTACATCTAAGGGGGAGTATGTGTTGCCATCAATGACAAAGGGGGAGATTGTTGGTAATATGTGTTGTCATTGATATCAACACTTAGTTTGTGATGATGATATACCAGTGAGATACAGAGATGCAATGAGATACAATGGTGATGTTGATGTTCAAGGTTGCTGATATTCAGTGATATTCTTGAGGTTCATAGTGGGTTGTTGATGTTCATGGTTGGATTTCATGGTTGGATTAATGTTAAGACAAGGTATATTGAGCATGCTTGTGGTTAGCAAAGCAGTGATATGTAGTGATGTTCTTGATGTTCATGGTTCGTTGTCATGCTCTGATTAGTGTCAAGTCAACTTGTTTCAAGCATGATTATGGTCAAAAAAGATGAATGATGAAATATTAAGATGGGAATTAGAAGCACTAAGATGAATGATGAAATATTAAGATGGGAATTAGAAGCACAAAGATGAATAATGAAATATTAAGATGGGAATTAGAAGCACTGAGATGAATGGTGTTACATTAAGATGGGAATTAGAAGCTATGTTGAGCATGAGAAGATGTCGTTGATGACCTGTGACATGTTGTATGATTCTTCCTATTGTTCCTAAGGATGTATGTGCTATTATATGAAGGTTTTGGCCTCCGGAAGTTACAGGTTTCTGCTGCAGAGAATTGCTTGAAAGACTAACTGGTAAAATGCTCTGCATTTGAAGATATGGTCTTGCAGTTCATAAGTTAAGTTTAATTTGATGTAAAGGTGATAAATCCAAAATTTTAGATCATTTGTCCCTCCGTAGTAAAAGTTATGAAAGATAGAGTTTTGGTCTATGCTCTAGCAGAATTGAGTGATGATGAAGACTGTTTGAAATGCTCTGCATTCCTCCGCAGTGATAGATATGGCTATACATTTTTGAGGATATGTTCAAAGCAATGTATGAGTGCATTCATATGATTTTTAGGTTTTTTGGACGTCTGTAAGCTTAGTTTTCAAATGACAGTTGTGATACAGACAATTCTAGATGTCTAATTATTCCCGGGACATATGCTAATGATGTGCGCCAACTTGGTGTGGCATGAAATGGTACATAGACTGATGGAAGATAGTCTTGATGATCTTTTGTTGTCTCCAATTTCTTTGTAAGGTATTTTTCTACTCTCTCCAAAACTGTGTGAGGTTCAAAATGATGATATTGTCAGGCTATGACTCTAACTAGCCGACTGAAGAATGTTAAAGGTATGTGCCACAATGTTGTTGCTATGTGGAGTTCAAGGAATGTTTAGAGATGTTATGTAGGTCATGTCAACTCATCTGGAAGAAGTACAATCAATGTTTAATCTCTCATGAGTACCACCAAGTTGAAATAACCATTGTGCTACAAACTTCATGTGTTCTTGCTTAAGGGTGACCTAATTAAAATTTGTGAAGTGTGCGGATGTTATCCCTTGAAGAATGATATTGTGAATGATGTTTAGGACCAGCCTAAGCATGTATTGGGATCTGCAAGGTGTGTGTTTCCTTCTGGAGTAGTGTGTTGTTTATGATAGGGCTTACCCTATGCATGTTTCATGTTGTGATCTTTGGCTGACTTGTAATTTAATGTAATATTCTTGTTGTATTGGCTTACTTATAATGAAATCAATGTAATGTCATGTATATATTGTAAACCTAGTTGGTTTAGGTGAAGTATGATTGTAAAAATGAAAATATGAAAGTATAGAGAGCATAATATGAATATCATATGCATTGTGATGTGTGACTGAAGGAGAAAGAGAAGAACAATTAGAGGCTATCTTGATTCATCTTGTAGACATTTTGTGACATAAGGGAAGTGAAGAGTGTGCCTAATTGATCTAATCATCAGAAGAAGCAAAATTGCAATCATCAAAGGTGTGAGCTTCAATGTCAATTTTTAGGTAGTGGAAGGAATGTCATACTGTAATATTTTTTGAGTTTGTTCTTAGTTCAGGGAGTAGTTGCTTCCTTGGGAGTGACCCTAGACAAAGTCTTCAGGGAGTAGTAGCTTCCTTGGGTTGTAGCCCTAAAACAAAGTCAGTAGGGAGTAGTAGATTCCTTGGGTTGTAGCCCTAAAACAAAGTCAGTAGGGAGTAGTAGATTCCTTGGGTTGTAGCTCTAAAACAAAGTTGTAATTTTGAGCTTCATAAATTGTGATTTAATCCTCACCATGGTTTTCCCCTTCTTGGGTTTTCCATGTATATCTTGTGTTATGTGTTGATGTTTCATGTTTATGTTGATGTTGTAATGCCTAAGTTTTAACCTACTTTAGAAGATATGAAGTATTTTTAGATACTAGTTCACCCCCTCTCTCAGTATCTTGGTGGGTTCAACACCCTTTTCCTTTCTTTTGTGTCTGTAGATTGAAGCAACAGGTTTTGGGAGACAAGATATGGGAAGAAGGAAGGTTTTGTAGGTATACGTGTGGCAAAGCTTTGAGTTTCTATAAAACCCTAAATTAGGTCTAGGTCATCTAGTACCTTGGTCTTTCTAGCTCCCAAACTTAGATCCAAGTTCTTCTCTATTCACTGGTCTCTACTGTGCTTTAAAATTTTCTGTATCTATTTCCGATAGTCTTTTATTCTCTGATCTTGCCCAATTAGGGTTTAATGTTTTGCCCTAGTTTGATTGGTTAGATTTCGTTGATTCTCCTTTATACAACAAATGGACAAAGCCCCTATAGTTTGGTTCTCCTTCAAGGGTAGAATCCAAGCTTAGCGTGTGTTCTAATGTTGGATGGAAGAGGGTTTGAGCTAGTTTAATCTGTTTGGCTAGTCTCTCTTTTCTATCTAACATTTTATTATACCCGTCATTTCTTGCACTTTGGCATCCTTCTTGCTTCAGATCTGAGTTATTTTCTACCCTAGATCTGATTAGATTATATTCATTCATCATTTGGCATACTTTCATAGCTTAATTTTACATTGTTTCGTTGTTAGGGTTTGCAAAAACCTTGCATTTTAGAAAATCTAGCTAGTCTTGAACCTACAGTTTGTAGATTAGTATGTTGTTTCAGATCTTGGTGATATTATAAGGTGGATTAAATTGATTTCATTTGTTGTACCTTATCTTTCCTTGTATTTACAACATTTGTGCATTTTGGAATTTGAAAATAGAAAATCAACCACTGGATTTAAGTGTAGAAAAAGCATATATGTCAAATTGCATATTTTCCATAAGTTTAGATCATTATAGCATGATATAAACTTCTGAATTTTACATGAGATCTGATTGGTATTGCATTATTTAATCATTTCCTAGTGGTATATTTTACATTTTCACTTATTCATTATTAGGGTTTTCAAAAATTTTGCATTTTTAGAAAACCTAGCTAGTCTTGCACCTAGGGTGTATAGATTAAACTCTTGTTCCGAATTTTGCTGATGAATAATTGGTGGTCAAAACTGATTTTGCATTGATGTATAATTTCATAAATATCATTTGTGTTCAAAAATAATTCTTGCATCAAAGAATGTTGGTTTAAGGAATGAAGATTTAAGATCTAAGGTTTGATGGTGAAAACTTAGCTAGTCTTGCATTTAGTTGTTATATTCAAAATCTTATTTTCAGATCTTTGTCATGATGAAGGATTGCTAAATATGAATTTAAGTTGCTGTAACTCATCATATGTGTCATATTTCTTTAAAAAATAAAGCAAGAACATTCATGCATTCATCTTCTCTTTAAAATTGTAAAGCAATAGCACACACAAAACTATCTAGCTTCATTGGACACTTATGCATCTTCATTTAAAGAAAAAATTTCTAAATCCCTCTTGTGTTTACTTAAGAAAATCATTTCTACATACTAAACATCTTACCTTTGCAAGAATTAGTTATTGTGGTTACCAAAAACATCACATTTTTGGAAAGCCCCACTTATCTTGCACTTGTCGATCATTGATTGCAATCTTATTTTAGATACTCAAATCATTTCTAAATTCAATTGTACATTGCTATTCCATATCACACTTACATGTATTATTGGTTTCTTCATATTACTTCTATCAATATTAAAGGAGTTTGATAAATTCATCTCCATGAATAGTCATGAGAAAGATGATGGTGATAGTTCTTCTTCTACTACAATTCATGATAATACCATTGACATCTTCTCTAATGCATATGATTGTGACCCAAGTTTTTCTACATCACCCTATGCTTTGGATCCCTCTCCCAAAAGTGAGGACATTTTGGTGCAAGAGGATGAAATCATTGACACATTCTTTAACAATACTTTACCTTCTCTTCATTTGAATGATCTCTCTTATAGAGATGTGGCATTAGAGGATGTTAAGCATACTATTTCTACTTCTACCATAGCACATGATGATTCCATGAATCATCCTATTAATCTTCCTCCTTTGGTTGAGTGTTCAAATGCATTAGATATCACTAAGGATGCAAAGACCCTTGGTATTCCTCCTTTGGTTGCATGTTCAAGCCCCTTGGACATCACTAAAGATACAATCATCAACAATTTTCTTAACATCACTCTACCCTCTCTTCATTCCAATTCTCTCCCATCAAAAGATGAAGCATTAGTGGATGAAAATTATTCTATTATAATGGATTCCCCATGGGAAGACATTGGGCATTCATCTCAAAAAGATATCAATGTAAATTATATCATCATTAACAGACTTATTTTGCTTGCTAAGGGGATAGTGAATAAGTGCATTAATTATGTCCAAAATATTCCTAAATTCATTGTCAATGAGGCACCTAATCCACCTTCTTGTTCTAAACCTGTGATCATAGCTCAAGGTGTTCCCAAACTATCTCAACCTCTTGGTTACTTTCTCAGTATTGCAAAGAAATTTACTCAAAGGAATCAAGGTGTTCAAATGTATTGCAATAGCCTCATTATCATGTGGTTGCTTGCACACAACACCCATTATTATGTAGGAAAAGGGGGAAAGATGGGATTGAATGATTTAGCTAGATCCTCCTTTCACTACACACATTCAAGGACATTTAATTGAGTTGAATCACAACTTCTACAAGAGAATTCACCTACAGGTTGGTTTTGACTTGTAATGATAGAGAAATTTGGAAATTGATGATTAATGTGTTAATTTAAGCCCAATTATTCTCAAAACCCTAATTATGTAAATTCGTGAACAAACAGATGAATTCTAACAAATGCTCGCACACAGAGATACTAAATGAAGATAAGATAAATACCAGATTTTGAAGTTTAGAATCTTGAACAGTCAGAGGCAAAGGGACTCGCATCCAAGCCCAAGGTAGGAATTTTATCAGGGGTTTCTAGACCTTTTATACTCTTGATTGTCATTGTTCCAGAGATTTCAGACTCTGGAAACTTGGAGGGCAAAGAGACTAGCGCCCAAGCCCTAATAGTTCTTTTTTCTACTCTTTTCCATCAGATCCAGGATCCTTTTGCTCTTTAACACTCCTCTACAACTCCACTCTTCGTGATCTGACACCTGTAACCTGTAATCACAAGAAGAGGGGTTGGGGTTGTGGTGTTTAGGAGCTTGCCTCAGTCAAGCCCCGGAATGGCATTCAAGCCTTCCAAAACTATTTTTAGATAGAGAGTGTGTATCCTTACAGGACATAGGAAAAAATAAATTGATAAATTGATTAATTCAAACACAAATAGATATCACCTCAGAGGTGTAGCTCAAATGTAGATGAATATCTTTCACAACATCAGAAGATGAAGCCAAATCTGTAATAACAAACACAATAGCAACACAAATCTGCTCTGCCACAATGAATGCCTTGAATGCTCTAAAATCATAAGTTCACCAAAATATCATAATCATCTTCTAGTTTACAAATGAAGTCCTAAACATGCTTATATATGCATTCCCACTTTCATTTCATAATTCAAACTTAAGATGTTGGCAAGGAACACCCTTAATGGTAACATTACTGACATTGAAATTTGGGACCCTGCCAAAATAGGACAGGATAAGGGCACAAGCTTGAAAGACCTGGGACCTATTTTCAGTCAGGGTTTAAGCTCAGAAATGTCCCTTTAGTCCATTTTGACATGGGTTTCAAGGAATTTTGTCTTAGGATTCAATTCTAACATGCATGATGAAAATTAAGGGACCTAGGAGCTAAACTTAGGAGGTAAAAGTCCTAGGGGGACATTTTACAATGTAACACCCATAATAAAAAGCAAAGTAAGCAAGCACCAAGTGTACGGACTTCTCTTCCACCTTCTCAATCTTTTCTTCCTCCAGCACCTCGTTTTCCTCAACATATTGGTAGGGAATACGATCTTGTTGAGAAGCTCCATGCTACTCTGGCTAAGATATCTCTATGGGATTTAATACAAACATCACCTACATACCATAGAATGTTCCAAGAGGCTCTACAAAAGGTAGTTGTTTCACATTCTCTTAGACTAAATGATGTAGCATCTTTGTTTAGTTGTATGCATGCAACAACATCAGATATCTTATCTCAACAACATGAATTACCTCCCATAGAAGTTCAAAGCCAATATGAGCCTCTTATGATATTCATCATTATTAATAAAATGAGGGTAAGAAGTACTATGATTGATGGTGGATCAGGTCTTAATGTTTTTGGAATAGCCTTGTTGCATAAACTCAATGCTGATACATCTTTCATCAAACTAGATAAACTCACCTTCCATGGATTTGATAATGTCAATAAAAAATCACTAGGTACAATCACCTTAAATGTTAAGGTTGGACCTATGACATTGCCTACCCTTATCCATGTCATGTCTAATTCTCTTTCATATAATCTTCTTCTTGGTAGACCATGGATTCATGCCATGGGATCAGTCCTATCTACCCTTCATCATTCAATAAAGTTTATTTTTGAAAACAAGCTTCATACAATTGAAGCTGATTTGATTTTGGAAAGTTGCTTGCAAATGGAAGTGAGATATAAAATTCCTCTAAGTAATTTGATCCCTTTTTATAAAAAACTAAACCACTACCCTCCGCTACTAACAACAGTGTTGGTTAGGATAGTGTTAGTCCTTCAAATGCATTTTTCGGTGATGATTGGGGTTCATTAGGTTTAACACCCTCCTTTGCAAGTGAATATAAAGTCTCACCCTCACACTCAAAAACCCTAAAGGTAAAGGAAATTTCTTCAACACAATCTCCTACTCTTAAAAAACTAAAACTTAAAAGTAATAGTGAGGGAACTTTTCATATTTATGAAGACCCACTTTCTTCTAAAGAAATGACAACCATTTGTGATAAATTATCATCTCAACTTAATGGATCATCTTCTTCTAATGCATGCCTTAGCAATGACAAGGTCCCTTTTGATTTCAACCCCCATGGGATTGTTGAAACAAAGGTTGACCCTCCTCGCCATGATAAAAATAATGATCCTTCTAATTCTTCTTCAACACATGTTGACACTTCTCATTTCAACAAATCTACTCATAGGACCTCTCCTCTTCCTTTGGACTTGGAGAAATGTTATGAGCATAGAATAAAAATTATTTCTAAACAAGGATACAATGGAAATGGTTTAGGACACAAAGAACAAGAAATTAAGGAACCTATAGAACCAACACCACACTTTTCTAAAGTAGGTTTAGGTTTTTGACCTTCTCCTATGTTCTCTCCACCATGTTCACAACAAAAAGGATTGATTCCTACTCCACCTATATCTTCTCTTCTATCTCAACAATAGAGTATGTTGCCAAGTCTACTCAAAGATCACTTAATCACTCTTCCTACTCTAACACACAAAAATATCCAACACAATAATCATTCAACACCTCATTATTGTGCATATCATCGAATTCTTGGCCATTCCACTAAGGAATGTTGAGTCTTGGATGACAAAATTCAACAACTTCAAACATGGTATGTCTCTAGCACTTTTGACCATGCTTGAGGTAGTCCCTATAGCACATTTTCCTCCATCCATTTTATAGTAGGCATGTTGGGGAGGATGATTTTTTATAGGCCAACTCACAAGTGTGGTCCCTCCCTCTTGTTTGTGTTATGCTTGTATGTAATGTTATCCTAATATTGTGATGTTTTGTTGATTATTAGTTATCCCTTGACATGCTTGTTAGCACAAAGGTACAAGGAGAAAGAATGCATGGTGTCATTCCTCTATATGTATCTTCATTCTTCTATATGTCGTAATTTGCAATTTCATTATTTTCCTTTCGGATGATTTAGCATCCTTTCATGTTGATTCAATTTATGTATACTCTACTTTCATGTGGTCTTTCTTCCATCATCCTCATATTTATGTGGCATCTTGTTTCTATACTCATCGTCATACCATGACTACACAAACCATTGTGTATCATTCCTACAAGCATCGCCTTGGTTTGCTCATTCTGGGGCAACCCCTTGTCACGATGTAGCTTTTGAGAACACATATCATTTGGGCATGTTCTTTTAGAAAGCTCTCATGCCTATTTTATATTCCTTCCTTATTCTACCTTAAAGGCAATTGCTCCCTAATGGAGTTAGAAATCACTTTAAGGTGAGGGCATATGTCGTGCTATGAGACTTACTCTCATCTTTCTATCAAAATAGTTGTTGATTATCTTTGTTACTATACTCTCTTGGAAAGGATTATGGAAAACTTGGAAGCAACATCTTGAGTCTATCTTGTTCTCCTAGGTTGAAGCTCCTTGCATGTTTGGGAGAAGGGTTGGAACCACAAACTTGAGTTTGGCTATAGTACCTTTGGGTATGGTTGCAACACCTTCTTATTCTACAAGGCTTCATGTAAATCCTCTTACGGGAGGTATTTTGTGTATTCCCTTAAGTGGAAACATTTTTCTTGATATGGATTATGTGTATGATGTGTTTGTACCCCTCTTCTTCTTATTATTTATAACTAACCCCTTATCATTCTTCTTATTGCATCTTGGGGAATGATGCATACATGATGATTAAGACAACTTTAGATTGAGGTCCCTTTTGTCATGGTGACTCAGGGTCTTCCATTATGTGTTTCTTGTGATTGTTGTATGATGCATATATTCTCCTCACATATTCTTATCCTCTATGTATTGTTCATACTTCGTGCGTGCTTCATGTGTCTTCTCTATGTATTCCTTATGTATTCTACTTAAGTACTTTCCATGTATTCCATGTTTTTTTCATGTGCATGCTATGTATACTTTTATGCTTTATGTGTATACTTTGTGTATTGTGTGTATACATTGTGATCTCTCAAGTGTATGTTTTGTGCATGTCTTGTCTTGTCTCATGTTTTATAAGTGCTTCATGTATGAGTGAATTATGCTTTGTATCTTATGTATGTTCAATTCATCATAGACTCCTAGAATCCTAAACTTGGGGGCTTGATCACCCCTCAATTTTGGTGACATTCTATGGCTTCTATGTTTGTTGTGTTTGGAATCTATGTTCTCTTTACTTTAGTGCAAGTATTAGAATAAGACCATACCCACACTAAAGTGGGGGCTAAATGTTATGGAGTAAAATGTGTACCCTTGCCACTTTACATCTAGTTTAGCACTCAGGTGGACCTAAAATGTTTACCATTGCTAATCAAAACCTATTTTAATACCTTTTTGAACATTAAATGATTAAATATCAATCTTGATGAATAAAATTGACAAAATAAAGTTAGGGCCGGTCTAAGCCCACTTAAATGGACACTCTCTAGAGTTTGTGAGGCTAAAGGACTAGGGTGCCTAGTGCCCTAGTCTTGGATGTTAGCCCTGGTCCTATTTTGTGGTGTCAGATTACAACACCTCCTTAACTTTTACATGTCAGCCCCATTTGGTTTTATTCATTGTTGGTGAGTGGGAATGCATATATAAGCAAGTTATTTTATTCATTTGAACATCTAAGCATTCTAGGTACACTTGCCTTCTCTCTTCTTCTCTCTCATGCTTTCTATCCTTCTCTAAAGCTTTGTATGGTGGATTATTGTTGTGGCATTAAATTCTTGTAGGTCTTGTGAACATCTCTCTACTTATTTGAGCAACAACAACTTCTTGAGTTAAGTTGTGAAGGTGCATCAAGCAAGCTAGGGTTTCCATGGTCATGGTGACTCCTTTCCTTATGCTTTATTAGAACATTCCATTCTACTTTAGATTTACCTCTTCCCTCCTAGGGCACACACTCTTTGATATCTCATAATTGCTATTGTGGAGATGGAAACACCATTCATGGAGCCTAACTTAGGCAAGCTCCTAAATAGCACCAACCCTTTTCCCTTCTTTTGTATGTGCAAGTTGAAGCAATAGGTTTTGGGAGACAAGACCTAGGAAGAAGGAAGGTTTTGCAGGTACAGGTGTGGAGAAGCTTTGAGTTTCTACAAAACCCTAAATTGGGTCTAGAGCACTCAACACCCTAGTCTTTTTGGCTCTCAAACTTAGATCTGAGTTCTTCTTTGTTCACTAGTCTCTACCATGTGTTGGTTCTAAAAATAACTACAACCCAAAATCCTAAAACATTTCACCATCACCAAGGCTAGGGGTGTCATCAAGGTGATTGAAAGAGGTTTGTCAACAAGTTAAGGGTGATTTTGGCCAACTGACAGGAATGGGTAGGCTCCTCTACACTTTGAGCTCAACTTAAACACTGAAGCGATATTCTAAGGGGTATACCTTAATAGGTATTGAGTTTAAACTAGATGAACAACTAAAAATAAATGAACAACCAAACATGAATCGTTGTCTTCACCCCTGAAGGCTATCACTGGACCAAGAACAACTGGCTGCCACAAAACCCCTATATAGCTTATACAAACTATGTTAATGTACATGCACAAGAAAGTTGGTTTTTCCCCCAAACCACTAGTAAATATTTGTTTTATTTAAAAAGTGTGCGATTGGTCTAGTGGAGGCAAGACTGGTGCCAATCCAATTAGGCTATAGGGTCACAGATGACAAAAAGAAACAAATGGAAGGGAAATAAAGTAAATTTGATCTACGCATACGCTTTATCAGAATGCAGGTTTTGTGCTGCAAACATACTTAATAATCTAGAAAAGAACTACATGCATTCAAATGTAAAGAACATATGACAATTACAAGGCTTGTAATATATTTATAATGTTGTCACATTTTCAAATGCTCGATACAAACTTATTAGCAAATGTGATAAGAGGAAGACCCTAAATACATACAAATGATCATGAAGACATTCTCTACACAATCCCTACCGCACACTATCTTTCACCTGTCTCACAATTCCATTACTTCTTTGCAACTAGACATGGCGTAATTTGGAGCCCTAGAAGTGTTGTTGGACCTACATAGCCTCCAACCACTAACAAAGAACCAACCCCTATAAATGTTATTGAAATGTGCATATATAGCACCCTACTACCACATAGCTCCAAGCACTGAAATATTGGTCAACAAGAAACCCATGCTGCATTAAAAGTTTGGCCCAAAGGCATTGTCAGAAAATCTACGGACCTGAAAATGCCCATGCCCTGACATCCTTTTAGAATGAAAGTACTAGCAAAAGATTTGCCTACTGAGACACTTCATCCTTACATTTAATTTTGGTCCTTTGGTATTGAAGATCTCTACTATTTAAACCACTTGTAGCTGACCTTGGTCTTCCAAACATTAATTTTTGAGTACAAATATGCAAGTTTCATATTGCATTCATGGTGCAAATTCAAGAAATCACACCCCTCAAAGCTTTTAAAACACATTAAAAATGTTGTCTAATTTTCACTTACAGGGCCCTTTGAATTTGGTGTACCTGAAGAATTAAAAAAATCTACCATGTTAACCTTCATCATCTTCTCTATAGGGTCATCTAAATCCTGACTCCATTTCTTTCTGTGCATTGGGCACCTTCTTTTCCCCTTTGTCAACAAATCAGGTCAGCAAGCCACTTAGTCGGCGAACTGTCAAGTTCGTGAACTATCAATTTCATCGGCAAGGGCCCTTTGTGGCTTTTCTCTTTTTTTTATTCACTTTTTCAGTGAATTCACCTTTCCACGAACCTTGGAAAAGTCCTTCCTTTTCTTCTTTTGCCACTTAGTCTTCCTTCTCTACCCCTTTTGCCTTATCGGCAAAAATGCAAATGGTGAACCATCACTTCATCTATCTTTCCTTAGTTTTCTTCTCCTTCCCACTTTCCATTAGAAAATATCATGGTTCACAAACCAATCTATTTTCCAAGATGTTCCTTATTTCTTTCTTTCTCTCTTTGGCTAATTCCTTCCTCAGTTGATGAATTTCCTTGACAATGAACTTGGTTGTCGACAAACCTAACAGTTTGTGAACCAAGACTTTTGCCAATAAAGACTTGCCTTATCCATTTCTTTATTTTCCTTTCTTTCATCCTTCACCATTGAGTTTCTTTTTTTCCCTTTTCTCTTCTCTATCGACAAATATCCTTGTCAATGAACCATCACTTTATCACTTTTTAGCTTTGTTGCAGGCTTTTCCCTTTTATCGGGGAATTTCTCATTCAGTGAACCCTTTGTCGATGAAACCAAGAGTTCATGAACCAAAGTGTTTTCCAACCAAGACCTTAAAATTTCTTTCTTTACTTAGAAAATTCCCCCCTTGCCGTAACCTTTGCTTCCTTTCTTTAGTCAGCGAAGACACCATTGACAAAACCTGCGATTGACGGACTTTTAAGTTTGCAAACCAAAAGTCTTTCCTCCACCTGACCACCCCAATTCTTAACTTCAAACCTTTTCATTTGGATGCTTGGTTGCTTTATTGGTGAATCAGTGAAATCATAAACCTGCAAACCTGGTCGGCTAGTTCGCCGGTTCGCAAATTTGTCAATTTGCTGATAAAGCCCTTAAATGAGCCATTTTTTCACAAGGAAGAAAAAAATGATTAAGGGAAACATTATACTTAGAAAATTTGAAATAAAACCCATATAAATGTCTTAGATTAGATCTATATAGTGGGTTTGAAATTGCAAAGGAAAAAGTGGGAGTTTTAATGGATTTGGGGTAAAATATGCATTTTTGGGAGCTAATTTTTTAGGTGCTAACACTAGCTCTGGTTGGGGACGTGTGGTAAACATGGCACAACAAGAATATAGAACATCTTTGGGTAGACAAAAAAGGTAAAAACACACACAAAGGAGAGAACAAAAAATGTATTTACAACGAAGGCTTATATACAAGATGAAATACAATCATAAGCATGAGAGCACAGAGGACAGTTGACTGTATTCAAAATTTTGAAATATTGCAAGGAAACCTTGCAATAAACTTTTGAGCCACTTGCCCCTATCAAAGAAAAGCCTATTGAAGGAGTTGATCTACTTCAACTCTTGTCTACACTGATCACCCAGCATAAGCAATAAAAACATCTTGCATGCATACACATACTATTGATAACTGAGAGGGGGGGTGAATCAGTTATCCTAATAATTCAACTTTCTATGCTTTCTTTAATAGTTAATGCAACATCAGATCAAATAAGCAAGCATACTCATGAAATGGAAATAACACCAATACACACGACACAATGATTTTGATGTGGAAACCCTGTTAAAGGAAAAAACCACAGGGTGATTAACCCAAGATATTATTCTCTATTAGAAGAATAGATAGAACAAAATGGCTCTTGCCAATTAGGGCTTACTGCCTGAGCACGCTGCTCACAAGAGGCTCACTACCTACAAAAAGACTTATTGTCTACAAGAAGAAAACTTGAACTAATGAGAGGCATCCACACATGCTGAAGTTTAGTTCCGGTTAAGCTCAATAGACTGATTTGCTGCACTTCATTCTTACTCTCCTTAAGTGCTGCTGTCCTCTTACATTCTGAACCTATTTTTTGCCTTTTATACCATTCTTCTGCTTTTATTCGCACTTCCTAAAATGTACCACACACACCTTCACATCTAAATCCATCTTGTATATATATCCGCACAAGTGATTTCAACACTTTTCTAGTCGACATCCAGAATAGTCAATATTATCTCAAACTCTGGTCTGTCGGCTGAATCCTTGCATACCAAGTAATGCAGATCAAGAGTATGCTTGTAGAAGTCTTCAATCATGTCAGCCAATCATGAATGATACCTCAAGAAACTTAGTCATTAGCAATATCTCTTCCGGATTTGGGTTTGACACTCTGCCGGTACAATTCTTCCTTTGTCCACTCTGTCAAACAAGAACCCAACACACAAGTGCTCATATCTCTTCATCCTTCCATCACTGGAGGCTAAATCCTTAGAATCTATTAGTCAAGGTACTCCTCTTGACTTCACCAAATCCGCACTTCACTGAAATACTTCCTCTGAGAGATCCGGACCTGACTGTCGGACCTTGCTGACTGCTCTGTTCTTGCTTACCGGATCATAACACTTCTTCAATCTGACTTCCGGTAGAGACTCATCATGTCTTACAGAAGTGTGGGATAACCTTTGTTGCCATCAATGACAACATTCATGAATCTATATAGTGTCTCTTGCCAACAATCTCCCCCTTTGGCATTGATGGCATCACTTAGTGAAAAATGACTATGTGTCATACTATACTCCCCCTTGGCTGATGCTCTGTCTCTATGTACATTTTCCGGAGCTCCCCCTTAGCTGGATTCCTCATTTTTCACTACTCATCACTCCCCCTTTGACATCAATGGAAAAGGGTGGGGTCTGCACACCAAAATTTTCAAAAATTAATCTATACTTAGTCGCATAAGTATATCATCCGGTTGTACTCTACATATACTTTAGTATGTCTGCAAAAGTGTTTTTCAATTGTACAACTTTGGTTGCCCAACTTAGCTTCATCCTATCCAAAATTGATATGTGACCACTCAACAGGAATGCAAAAGCTTCTGCCTTCTTCAGATCTGTCGGATCATTTGTCTTGGCGGTGGTTTGAGCATCACTTAGGGCCTCATGCATGGCCTCCAACTTAGGAATGATTATTCTTCTAAGCTCATTTAACCTGTTGATTCTATTTTTCTTTTCTTTCTCTAGCTTCTTAATTTCATCCAAGACTGCAATAGTCTGACATTCTTGATTTACTATGGATGAGGTAAGTGGATCAAAATTTTGAGAAAGTTTTGTTAGTTTGATCTCTTGCTCTTTCATTTTCTTCTCAATCTCCATTGTTTCTTTGGACCATAATAGACAAAATTTATATATTTCCCCACCATCTTTAAGAGCATTTTCTAAGCTCTTTATCCCTATATCCATATTTCTCCTATCATTTGATATTAGACTTAGTACTTCAGAGAATCTTTTATCCAAAAACTCTTTCCGGACCTTTTCCTCAACTGATTTCTCTAAGGACTCAAAATGAGTGCTGACTGAACTAACAAGAGACTTAAGATTACTTGATGAGGAAGCCAATGAATCCTTCAGAAAGGATGGCATGATCTTTTCAAGCACACTGGATGCAGCTTCTATTAGCTCACAGTCTTCCATGTGAGACTTCAGGAGTTTTTCTTTTGCCTTTGCATTAGCAAATGAATCTATCTTCATTGTTTGTACCAGGGAAAGAGAATCAAAATCAAATGGTCCTAGTAGAAGTTTTGGTTCATCAATCTCCAGTGTCTCTTTGTTTAAGAATTCTTTGACAATTTTTGTAGTGTCTCTTGCTGGAGACAGAGTTTTCTTTTCTTCTGCAGTCTTAGAGCTGTCATCTTCTTTTCCCTTCACTTCTTTTTCTTTATCCTCTATTCTTTCTTCTCCTTTGGATCCGGAGTCAGCAGGGGAAGAGAGATGTTTGTTTATTCACGGGCCACCTCTTCTAGAGCAGAGGATTCCAAGTCCTTATCGTTTTCTTCACCGGTGTCCATTACTTCTTCTGTCATTGCCTCAGTAGATTCTTTTTCAACACTTGTAGCCGAGGGATCAACACCCAAGTCCTCTATAATAGGAATGTTGAATCTTGAGAATGCATTCCGGAGGATCTCTTCTGTTTCTTTTGCTATTTTGTCAGTTTCTCTGAGCATGAGTTGATTCATTCTTGCTTTGCTCTGGAACTCATCCTTGCAATCTTTGAAGTCATATTCATTTGCTTTGAATCAATTGAAGGATATAGCTAAATGGCTATCTGTTCTCAGATCTCAAGATCTTTTGCCATAGCATTATTCTTTCTTATTTCTAACTCTTTCTCTAGGCTTTTGGGAATAAGAGATATAATTTCAATAAAAGCCTTGTAGATATTTAGATACTTGACTGTTGCTTCCTGCAAGATCTTTTGGTCAGCCTCATTATAATTATCATATAATTTAGCCATTGGTTGAAGGTTTCCATCCACAGTAACTGATTTGATGACATCATCTAATGATAGAGTGGGCTTTTCAACAAACTCTTCTGTCATCTCTTCCTTGTCTTCACCGGTAGAGGGTTCACCAGATACTTTCTTCTTTTTCCTCATTTTCCTTACCTCCTCATCTGACTCAGTCTCTTCATCATCCTTCTGACTGATGTAAGACCTTGTGTCCTTTGTCTTAGTTCTTTTCTCTACTTTACCAGATGATTTTGCTTCTGGTTTTGATTTATTTGAGCTCTTATCAGTGGTAGGAGCAGAGCTCTTAGAAGATCTAGTTCGGGAGGAGGATTCTACCAGAACACTTTGCTTTTCTGCCTCTTTCTTTTCTTTCTCAATCCTTTCCTTCTTTTTCCTATTGGCATCAAGTGCCTCTTTTGAGATGCCAAAGCTTTTGGCAATGTTTTCTACTTCTTTTCTTACTTTTGTTTTCATCTCTGGTTGCCTTAGCTCAACATGGATCTTCACACTCAATTCTTTAAAGGTTCCAAACCTTTCTGCCTTGGGATCCTTTGGTTTACTAAGCATGTGATGAACATGCAGCTCTATGATTTTCTCATCCACCTCATACCCCATTGGCATGATCCACACTGTTCTTAGTTCCACTGCCTCCATTAGGCACTGATCAGTCTCTACCATAAAGCATACTGTGTCTTTGTATTTATCAACTAGAGATTGGGGAATTCTCTCTCTAGCTTGCATCATGTTTTGAAAGTTTTTGAAGAAACCCCAGAGAGCTGTGTTTTGTGCTTTGTCATCACCAAGTCCATGCAAATAATCCCTGATTTGTATGGCAACCAGTCTGTCATTCTGCCATACCCATCCACTGGATCTAGGTAGCTCATTCATAAAGTAGAAGAATAGACAGAGTATTAGGCTACCAAATTTGAAGGAATTCTTCTTGTCCTTCTTTATCTTCTGCAGGTTCTCCAAGAGTTGGTTTAGAAGGAGCTCACAAAGGTCATAGTCTACCTTTTTTCTCAACATTTCATAGGTAGTGTAGATAGCAGTTCTAGGTACTGAATTCTCCCTACTAGAATGATATATCTTGTAGCTGATGATCATGGATGCAAACTTGACATCCGGATTAGTGATGTCATCTACTGTCATTGCTCTTTTGTCAAACCTAGATCCAGTAGCCTCACTTACAGTCTGATTCTTGACAGACTTGAGAGTAGGTATCCCACTGGATGAGTGTAAACTGGTAACTGCCCTAATGGCATCTTTTGTGATCTTGAATGGTCCATTCAACCACATGAAGTTGTCATGTATTCTGCTCAATACATACCGAACCCATTCATCCTCAGCAAAGCAAGGGAAATGAATATACTGTGCAAAGTGCTTCTCCCAGAGGGCCTTGTATTGGGGTTTGAGCTCAAATGAATCATCTATTAGTTGTTTGTGGTAGATATCCCTCAATTTGAACTCTCTGATTTCTTCAATGTTTGCGTGAATGTAAACCCTAATATCTTCTATATGCAAGACACCATGCAGAATACTGGAAAAAGCTCCCAGGGGATCTACTTCCAAGGATTTGTAGGGATGTTTCTTGAATTTGGGGTGAGGCCTATCAGTGATCTTCACAATATTCGGAGTAGACATCTTTTTAAAAGATTTGCAGAGAGATATTTAAGAATGGAAAATACCTTTTGCGCCTTTAGGTTTCACGGAGTGAGCCAGATTGATTTCTAGATGAATTGACTTCTGCAAATGATCTTTGATGGGCTTGAGGAAATTTGTTGCAGAGCTTCTCTTTTCTTCTTCTTAAATGCAGAATGAGCAAATGTTTAATAAGAAGAACCCTTATATTACTCCGCAAACCCTAATACCAAGTTGCAATAAATGCTCGACCTAAGTCATTCCGGTTTGCCTTATTCGGATGACTTGAAGAACCGGATCAATCTTGATCTTAAACATCTTGCGGATCTTCCAAATCTTAACCATAGTTTATTTAGATGTTTCTCTTATGAACCTTTAATCCGCAACTCTCCTTGTGCCAGTTCCAGCACCAATTGATTGGTTGGGGGAAAATGGTTTTCTTTGTGTCTCCCCCTGAGCCAGAGCTCACTTTTTAATTTTCAGAAGGAATATTAGCACCAGAGTTTGGTGTGGATCCATCCCCTACATTCTTTATACTTTTCTTCACCCAAATCTTGTTCATCTCACTTTGAACTTCATCCGCATTCACTTTTCGTTTTCCCTTGTCTTGATTCTGATTATGATGTACCGAACCTCTTTTGTCCTGATTCTTGCTTCAACAGAATCTAGCAATATGACCGGATCTATTGCAAATTTGGCAAACAACATTTCTTTGTATATTTGATTGATATCCTCTTGATCTGCATTGATCAACCATATTACCCATTCAATTGCATGCAAAGCATCTACCATTGAATGAATTGTTCATTTGCATATTACTGCATTCATGAGATTTGTGACCATACCTTTTACAGTTGAAACACTATCTGGAGAAGGATGTATTAATTTGATTCATTCTCTTTCTACACTGATTAGCTTTATGACCAAAGTTATTGTAGTTGTCGCAGTATCCATTGAAGGATGGATATCTTTGAGCATTAGGCTGCCTTACCAGAAGTCTTCTAGGTCTGTTCCTTAGATTTTCTGATCCAAAATTCTTCTGACCGGATTCGGAGCTTTCAACTTTTTCATATCCCAGGCCACACTTGTCATCTACCCTCTTTTGGCTTTCAAGGATAACTTCAAGTTGAGCAGAGCTTATCTTGAATTTCTCTTTGTATTCATTTGTTGTTTGAAGATCCCTTTTAAGAGAGACAATTTGATCCTCAAGTTTTTCTTCATTATCTTTAGCATCTTCAAGATCAAATTCAAGATGTCTGATTATTCTATCCATCTTGTGGTAGTCTTCTGATTTTTCCTTGAGAGATTGTCTTAGATCATCTTCAGATTTTCTTCTCTCTTCAATTTCTTGGGTAAACTTGATAACTCCTGATTCCATTTCATGTCTTATCATGATGATTTCTTTTGATAACTTTTCACATAACTTGGTTTTCTCTTTCAAATCTCCATTTGTATCATTTGCTTCACCTTGACTTGCCAATTGCTAAAGTAGCTCCTTTCTCTTTTTCATAGAGAGACTCAATTTCTCTTTTAGTTCTTTTATGAAATCATCAGCCTGTTTGAGTCTTTCCTTTAATTCATTGACTTCAGAATTTGACTGCTCAAGATCATCAAGGGTAGACTTAAGTTGCTCCCTCATACCATACACATCCATTTGAATTCCCAGATCTTCCTCAAGCTGTTAGGCTCTGTTGGGAGGAAATTGGCTCTGATACCAATTGTTGATAACTGAGAGGGGGGGTGAATCAGTTATCCTAATAATTCAACTTTCTGTGCTTTCTTTAACAGTTAATGCAATATCAGATCAAATAAGCAAGCATACTCATGAAATGGAAATAACACCAATACACATGACACAATGATTTTGACGTGGAAACCCTGTTAAGGGAAAAAACCACAGGGTGATTAACCCAAGATATTATTCTCTGTTAGAAGAATAGATAGAACAAAATGGCACTTGCCAATTAGGGCTTACTACCCGAGCACACTGCTCACAAGAGGCTCACTACCTACAAAAAGACTTACTGTTTACAAGAAGAAAACTTGAACTGATGAGAGGCATCCACACATGCTGAAGTTCAGTTTCGGTTAAGCTCAATAGACTGATCTGCTGCACTTCATTCTTACTCTCCTTAAGTGCTACTATTCTCTTACATTCCAAACCTATTTTCTACCTTTTATACCATTCTTCTACTTTTATTTGCACTTCCTAAAATGCACCACACACACCTTCACATCTAAATCCATCTTGTATATATATCCGCACAAGTGATTTCAACACTTTTCTAGTCGACATCCAGAATAGTCAATATTATCTCAAAATCTGGTCTGTCGGCTGAATCCTTGCATACCAAGTAATGCGGATCAAGAGTATGCTTGTAGAAGTCTTCAATCATGTCGGCCAATCATGAATAATACCTCAAGAAACTTAGTCATTAGCAATATCTCTTTCAGATTTGGGTCTGACACTCTGCCGGTACAGTTCTTCCTCTGTCCACTCTGTCAAACAGGAACCCAACACACAATGCTCATATCTCTTCACCCTTCCATCACCGGAGACTAAATTCTTGGAATCTATTAGTCAAGGTACTCCTCTTGACTTCACCAAATCCACACTTCACTGAAATACTTCCTCTGAGAGATCCAGACCTGACTGTCGGACCTTCCTGACTGCTCTATTCTTGCTTATCGGATCATAACACTTCTTCAATCTGACTTCCGGTAGAGACTCATCATGTCTTGCGGAAGTGTGGGATAACCTTTGTTGCCATCAATGACAACATTCATGAATCCATATAGGGTCTCTTGCCAACACATATAAACTACAACTATTCATACCATTATGCTGAAAATGGAAATGACTATCAGGACATGACAACCATAAATAATAGGAACCATCATCATGTTGACTCACATAGAAATGCTTACCTTCAAGAACCTTGTTAGCATGATGCATATCTAGAACTATATAAATATCATCATGAAGAAAATTATCCTCTTGAGAATCAAGTTGAAATGCATCCAACTCGAATGTGGCCTCAAGCTGGGCTATGTCATATGACTATTCAAGTGCTTGTGACCCAACTGCACCACAACTGCTAATGTGTTCCTCCATGATTGAATCAAAGACTTGATTCAAATCTAATTCTAAACTATATCACCGGGTAAGTGCAAGAAGATGGGGGGCCAAAAAGTGGCCAAAAAATTTTCAAAAAAATTTAAGTCATAACGCGAGCGCGTTATAACGCGCTCGCATTATGGCTTGGTAATGACAAGCCTCAGGCTCGTCATTACTGAGCCATAACGCGAGCACGTTATAACGTGCTCGCGTTATAAGTTATTATAAAAAAAAAAGAAGCAATGCCATTTCATTTCCTTCTGATTTTCTCCTCTGCCCGCGGCTTCAAAACCCTCAAAAATGCGCTCGCGTTCTACAAAATGCCAATCAACACAAAAAGCTTGTCGATTCATCGCCAAAATGCTGCCGCGAGGTCGAGCACGCCAAAGGGGTGAGTTATCTTTGTTTTTTTGTTTGAATTTCTTCCTAAACAGGTAGGTTTTTGTTGATTTTTGATGTATATTTCGTTAATTGTAGGAAATGTTAATGCACCTCCTCCTCCTCAAAATCCACAAAATCCTGAGGAGGAAATACCTGCAGAACAACAACCTCCTCCATTCATTCCTTGACATGCCCCTGGAACACAAGATAATATAATGGGGGAAATTGAAAACAACAAAAAACAAATTGAAGATATAATTGCAAGGTTGAAAGATCCTTCCACTTCAACCTTGCATAGGTCCACGCTTGCCGAATCTCTTGAGTCTATGTTATCAAATGTAAATTCAATTAGCAAGCAAATAACTAGTTGGACCGATAAAAAGAGAGAGTTTAGAGATTACTATGCAGATAAATTGTCATACCAAGATGTCAAAAAATTACAAATTACAAAATTAGACTTGTGTTCAATTTTCACAAATCCACAAACAAACCAACCTCCACCCATTACATGCAAGAGGTTCCCTATCCATTGGTGCAACAATCAAGCGATAAGGGACAATTTCGGGCAGAGGTGGTGGATGGTTTTTGACCATCCTCCATGCAATAATAATGAGGTCCCACAATACTTTTTGAGGAAACTCTACTGTGAGTTTGTCCTCAATAAAGTGCCAAACTATTTTGATATGCGGGACTTCCAGGGTAGGGGTGGGGGCTCAGCACAGGATAGACCAGGGGCACATCTTGACCCACAGCGGGTAGTGAGACGAGTAATTAGCAGACTAGCCCACGAGCATGTTTCTATCCCTTCCATTGTGAAGGAGAGTGTTGAGGTCGATACACTGAGGTCGATTAGTGCCTTGACCCAGAGCATCATAGAGCATGCCATTCCTACAACACAGAGTGGGTTGGGAGATATTGCGAGGAGTAGGGTCCCACCGCATACTTGCCAGGCTTGCAGGTCAGCCTGTGGTTATGAACCCATGGACAGTCAGGACGTAGGTGCACAGGCTACATCTGCAGCTGAGCAGATGGTGATGATAGATACCCTCTTGAGTGAGACTTTCGGCCTTGATACTCAGGTAAATATTAGCAAGTTTATTGAATTTAATTTATTAAATTTCATTTTTGAAATACAAGATTAACTAATTTAAATTGATGATTTTAATGAAATTTCAGGGTCATAGCGTCGATGCAGTTTTCAGTGGTTCTCCACCTACATTTTTCACTAGATCATCTACTGTCGAGGTATGTAACTAGTAAACAATTATAAATATTACATGTGAATAGCATCGTTATATGAATGGTACTCTAATTTCTAATTTTGGATGTTGAATAGGTTAACACTGTAGATTTCATGGCAACACCTACCAGCGGTGGTGGACTTCAAAGCTTTACGGAGGTAATAAAATAAATAGTTTAATGAATGAATTGTACTTACTAAATTTTTGTATGTGATTTGTGTGTTTTATTGTGTGTACTTCCATGTTTAGATGAATGTGTGTGTATGTTAGGAGCCATGATTTGCATCACTATTATAGTTTTCGTAATTGAATAATGTTGTTTTATTTCCAGATGATGCAGGCTGTGGATACACCTCCCCATGTTCATAGGGCAATGGAGCAGGGTGTGGCCTCTGCGATTCATAGCTCTATGGCATTGACAGGGGTATGAGGCAGATTAGTAAATTTCAATTTACATTCATTGTTATAGTTGTCTATTTTTGAAAAATCAAAAGATTATTGATTTGAAGTTTAATTTCTATCTGGATGGTTTCTATAGGATGTGACATCACCAGGGCCTATTCCTGCTACTGAGGCAAGCGAGGAGACAGATTATATGTTAGCGGTAAGTGATTATTTTGTTAAATGTTTCATTTTTTTATAACATGTAATTTCTATATATTAATGTCTATACTTTTTTTTGTAACAGGTAAAGGTGCAGGAAGAATTAAATAGGAGGAGTAGCCCTCGTGTTCGTAGTAGACCACCCACATGCATGTCTCCATCCCCTAGAAAATCAAAGGCTGCTCGTGATTTATTCTCTTCACCAGCCAGAGGGGAATGACTTTTTATTGTGTTCCTCTATTGTATGCCTATATGGCATTTGTGGACATATATTTTGTATTGTACATAGTTGACATTGTATGCCTATATGGCATTCTTGTAAGCCTATATGGCTATTTTGTATATATGTTATACTTATATCGACAGATATTGATGTATGCCTATATGGATATTTGGTTAATACAAATCTTTTTTATTGATGGCGTCCATACTTGCATTATAAATCCACTTTTGAATGGATATTTGTAGATGGCTACTTCAAATATTTAAAGTTCGATTGTATTACATAGGATGTTTGCATTTTCTTTGATAGGCTTGATAGGCCATGGATTACATGATGGTGTTTGATGGAAAAGTATGGTACTAGAAGACTCTAGTTCATTCTTAATAGGCTTGTGATTGATAATATATTTCCATGATTGCACTTGATCTTGGATCATGGGCATGTTGTTAAAATTTTGATTGCATTGTGATGTTTGATGGATAGGCATGGTGTAAGTGTAAGATACCCAAATAGTTCTACGAAAATTTTTCCTTACTTAAACACTTTTACTTGCTAACAATTCATCAACTACTTCAATAACATAAAGATATGCATCAAGATAACTATTTGAATGAAACAACATTAGAGTTGGGTACTTGTCTTGTTACTTGATTCAATCAACTTGCAATGTCTTATTACATGGAAAATGCTTTCAATAGCATGAAGTACAACTCATTCAATGGAAATACAAGGACAGGCCTTGAAGCCTTGATGTTACAATGTCTTCCTTACTTGAGCAACTCAATTGAACTCAATGATGTCAACTGAATGTCAACACCTCACAGTATCACAAGGGAGCATCACCTTGCTTGTTGAGGGAGCATCACCCCAACACTTGAAACTCGCAGGCCTCAAGATTACAAGCTCAATAGCTTTGTAGAGAGAATTTTGTCAAATAAACAGATACCAAATGAATGAGAGAGCTCCTCCTTTTATAGGCCTTCCAAAGGAAATGAAGGCACGCTTTTTAATGCATAAAGAGGAACCAAGGCATGTTTCCCAAGAAGCATATCCAAGGGAATATCCCATCTTGATGACTCATTCTGAGTTGGCAAGCTTATCAAGAGACCTCGACACGGATCCCGAAGACATTCTGAGGACCAATGGGCATTCAGACAGTTGTAACAACCTTAACCACTTCTTGAAACACTTTAGGTGCAGTTTTAGGGTTCTTCTAACTGTGGCGCCAGCTGTGGAGGATCTCACCAGGAAGTGCGCCTGAATTCTCATCCTTGGAAGATATTGTCTTTGGAAGTGAACTCCTCTGGATCCATACTTAAACATTTGAAGATTTGGAATGTGCAACTCATCACCTCACAAGGTAGGCGCATATTTGAAGGATTTACAAGTTTTTTTGACTTGGGTGCCAAGTTGAGGTGACCTCCTCCTGAAGTTGCGCCTTGTCAACATTAGGCACCAATTAGAGTTTATGGATGCTCTGGATTGTTTCCAAGAGTAGGCGCCAAAACATCATCATTAAGAAAGTGTTTTAAATGCTAGGCGCCCAAATGAGCCCTCTGGAGTCTAGGCGCTCCTTTCATGCATTCTGTGTTCTAGGCACCAATTGAAAGGAGTGGAGAGCAGGGCAAGCGCCTTCCAAACTAGGTGTTTCCTTGAGGTGACAAGGACTTAGAAAGTGCGCCTAAGGTGAGCGCCTTGAGTGAAAAGGTCTAACAAACATCTTTGAACCCCCTTTCAAGGTTAGGCGCATTCTAGAGGTGGAAACAAGTAGAAGGTGCACCTTGGCTTCCTTTGTCAATTCTTTCAAGTCTTTGTTGATTAGGAAGGTGGAATGCTTCATTGTAGAATGAGCGCCTATCTTCTAATGTCCAAACTACTTCTTCTGGCTCACTCTGTGGCTAGGTGCCAGAGCTAAACTGTTCACACAAGGGAGTGTGCCTAGACTCACTTGATGTTTTCTTACTACTTCAACCCCTGGAAGATGTTCCAAGGTGTTCCCTTTTACAAGCACTTGACCTCCCAAGTTCCTTCATGTGCTATTCCTTGAAGGCGCCAAAATTGAGCTCCAGTGCCATGGGATTGTGCCTAACATCTTTGAAGAGTTTCTAAGCCTTTTGCAAGTTGATATCCCAAACTCATGCTTCTAGGCGCAATAGGAGCTTTCCAAAGGAGTTTCCAAGTTTTAGACGCCAAGCGAGGTCATGGGTGAATGGAACTGCGCCTTAGGAGATGACTGGATCCTAAGCATCAGTCTGGAGTTACAGTGGAATTGATATGCGCCTCAACTAGCTTAGGCACCCATTTGAAGTGATTCCTTTAACACTTCTCTGTCAATCTCAACTGCAAGGATGATCTCCTAATCCAATTTTGATCCTCTGGAGATGTAAATAGCTTTTCATTTCACTAGCCGCCATCAATGATGATCATCAACCAAAGTGCATTTCAAAGGTGAGATAGGCAAGTGAGGCGCCAAACTAGTCCTTAAGACTTATCTCCTTCTATCAAGTCAATTTCAACTATGTGAGAGAGCTCTATTCTAGGTGCAAAATGGAAATGTTTCATCAATTGGTGCATCTTACAAAGCTCCCAATTCTAGGTGACAGAGCCAAAGAGTTTTTCCCAACACATGCACCTGGGCTAGGAATTCACCTAAGAGACATCACTTAGCTTTAAAACTTTCAATCTATAGCCATCTGGGCTAGGTGCTCCAATGGAGGATCCTTGAACTCATGCATTGGCGCCTTCTAGTTCTAGGCACCCATTTTGGATGATTCATCCTGATACTAGCGCCCAAAATGACTAGACTCTCTTCATCATCCAATTCACTTAGAAGACTCAAGTTGGAGACTTAGTTGTCTATCCATGTTCTCCAGAAGATTCATTGTACCTCTATGCACTTAGGCACCCTAGTTGATGTGATTAAAGTGCTTCAAAGCTCCATGATTCTTGGTTAGGCACACATTTGACATTGAGCAAGCAAGAAAGTGCGCCCTGACTCTAGGAGTCCTGCCTTAGTTAAGTTTAGCATCTAGACTTAACTAATTTCAAGTTTCTGACTTTGTTCCTACAAAAAACAAAAGTTAAGTTAGTCAAAAACCAATTCATTCCCTCATTATTTCGAATTAGCCTCCGGGAATGAGGAATAGGCTAACTCATTCTTCATTTGATGATCAGGCTAGAAACGGGGACATGACAGTAAGATACCCAACTAGTTCTACGAAAATTTTTCCTTACTTAAACAATTTTACTTGCTATCAATTCATCAACTACTTCAACAACACAAAGATATACATTAAAGATAACTACTTGAATGAATCAACCTTAGAGTTGGGTACTTGTCTAGTTATTTGACTCAATCAATTTGCAAAGTCTTATTACATGGATAATGCTTTCAATAGCATGAAGTTACAACTTATTCAATGGAGATACAAAAGAAAGGCCTTGAAGCCTTGATGTTTACAATGGCGTCTACACTTGATCAACTCAATTAAACTCAATGATGTCAACTGAATGTCAACACCTCACAATATCACAAGGGAGCATCACCTTGCTTGTTGCATGGATGAACGTCATAGTTGCAAGACTCTTAGGGTTAGGCGCCAACTGAAGGTAGTAGAGACCAGACTAGGCGCCATCCTAAGCTGGGCGCTTCCTTGAGGTGGTAGAGACATGGATGAACGTCTGGTGGGATTTGATGACTCTATATTGACACTCAAATTCACTTAGGTGCAATATTAGTGTTCTTCTAACTAGGCGCCAGATAGGAGGATTCTCAGGGGTTTTGGCGCCTAGGTTACAACTTGTCAATTTCTCAAAGAATCTTTGAAACACTTGACTTCCAAGGATTATCATCTTAAGAGTAGATGATGATGACATGAAGTAGAGATCTCTCTAGGACTGGATGAAGCCTTGCTTGATGATAAGATGAAGATGAAGTGATCCTTCATGATGACCCTTGGAGTGACCCTCTTGGAGTTGTGGACTTTGAAACTTTGAAGATTGAGAGATCTTGAAACTCAGATGGATGAATGTCTATCATTGATGAAGTACACTTGCAAGATATTCCTCAGAGAACTTGAATGGATAGATGCCTTAAAATTTCAACATGACGTTAGTGATGAAGAGTATTGACATGTTGGACTTGATGTGACCTTGCTGAAGGTGCATTTTCTTTCTTAGAATGATCATCCCAAACCAAGGCGCCAACTTGGAAAACCCTGTGAAGGTGCCACTATCTGGAATTTCTTCCAAGGTGTTAAAACTTGACATCTTTTCTTCTCTAGGTACTATCTCCTTCAAGGCGCTCCTTAAAATCATTGGAAGTGCTCAGGACTTACCTTAGTCCAAAGCGCCACAATCCATTCCTTAAAGCACAAAGAATTCTCAAAGGCACCCCTATTTACCTCTAAGCACTCAAATATCATTTAGATTCAAGGTGCACATTTAGCTCCAAAGCACAAATTTCCATCATCAACCCATCAAGGTGCATCATCTTCCCTTTGTATCCCCTTCAAGGCGCAGACATTCACTTCTTCACACTCAAACTCACTCTCTGGCGCCAGAATAGGTGTATAACTTCAAATAAGGTGCTAATCTTAGGTTTCTAAGTACTTAGTTTGATCTTAAGGCTATCCTTCCTCTAAGCACTCTCTTCAACTCCCTCACTAAAGGCCCTCTGTAAGTTTGGGTGCATTTCATCCCAAGGCGCTTCAACATCATCCAAGGCGCAAATTCACTCTCCAAGACAAGGTGCAAAAAACCCTATCCTAAGGCGCTCAAATCTTGCTTCTAGACCTAGGCGCACAAACATGAGATTATGACTTCAATCATCATTCTTGGTTAAGGCACACAAACTCTCATTCAAGGCGCATATCTTTCTCCAACAAGGCGCATATATTCCTCCAACAAGGCGCATATTCAATTCTAGGGCACTCTATCTTGGATTAAATCAGGGTATCTCCTCAACAAGGCGCTTCAAACCATACCAAGGTGCTAAAACACTTAATGCAAGTTCTTCAAGTGCTTATCCAACTTGATTCCTCCAACACAGGGCGCTCAATCTACTTTCTCAAACTTTCAACTCAAATCCTCACCTTATATTCTCCAAGGCAAAAAGGTGTAATTTGATTGAGGACGCTAAAACTCTTAGGCGCACTTAACTCCCTGAACTTACCTCTCTTCTTCCCTAGGCACCAGAAACACCTCTTTATCTCAACTAGGCACTTATCTTCTCTAGGCGCACATGGTCTTCAAGGCGCATTTCATTCATCAAGGCACCTATCTCTAACAATCTCAACACTCAAAGGGACTCAAAACTCATCTGGACACCATCACTTCCCTAAAGGCACAAAATTGGTGTAGATACATTCCATTTATTAAGGATCATTCTGGCGCCCAAATCTTGTCAAAGCAAAGGATCAATAGGTTCTCTCTAAGATGCACTCCAGGGTTTGATCTTGCAAGACTTCTCACGTCAAAATTTTGACCAAGACACTCAAGGCGCTAGTCTTTATCATCTAACCCTACAGTGCACTTACTCATTATGATATACTCCTCAACTTTGTATTCAACCTTGCCCAAGGCGCATATTCACTATAAGGCATTCTCACTTTGTCAAGGCTCAGAGGGCTTCAACTTGCTAAAGGGTAGAGGTCTAGGCGCATATCTGACTTGAAGTTCAAGGTGCTCCAACCCTCTTGCTCTGGAATTCCTTCTAGGCACTAAGTGACTTCTCCAATTCCTTGAAAACATTTGAAGTGTTTTACCTTCTCAAGGTGCTCCTTCGAACTTGACTCCAAGGTGTTATAATCTCAAAGGTGCTGACATCATCTCAACCAAAGGCGCTCAATGATTCATCCCATATCTAGGCACTAAAACACTTAATCAACTAAGTCATTCAAGGTGCCATTCAGTAAACTCATCTTCCATGATATTCCTATCAAGGCGCATATCACTTCTCTCACGTGATGTGAGGGTGCAAAGGCTACTCCAATCCTCAGTGAGTGCCTAGTTTAAACAAGGAGAAATAAAGCATTCAAAACTATCCAAACGATCATCCCCTTCCTAACGTCTTCACTGCTCCGAAAAACCTTGGCCAAAATGACACATAACAACTCCTGTGCAAAGCACCTGAGCAAGAAAAGAGGGGGTCCCCAATCTGATGGGGTGATGTGTGATTTGGTCACAACAGTTACCCTTTTGGGGTGATGTGTGATTTGCATGGCTCAATTCTTCAAGGTGCCCATTTTGTTCACCACTTGTAGCATCACTTGTTCAAGACACATGTGTGATTTGGTCAAAAACTGGCACCTAGAGTGAATAGGCTTTCATCCTGACTTAATACACTGCCTCCTTCTGATGATTTTTGGGGCAGCAGAAAACCTTTCACCACGGGCAAATGGCTCAGAACTATAAAAAATTGAGAGAGGTTATTGTAGAGGCACTCTATGTGATCACGTTGCCTCAGACGGAATGTTTCTAAGTGACACAGTTTTCAAGTAACATCTCGTCAAAGATTGCTACCTTTTTACACTTTGGACTCTTCAGGGATATCGTCGGTACAATGTAGCTCCGACTGTTTCGACATATTTGGGTGAAAAATAGGACCATGCCTAGTATAAATGTACCCATTCAGATGCGTTGGAATAGTCAGTTTGGTCACATCAAGAGCAGGATGAAAGTTACACCCCTTTGCAACTTTACACTACCTCCTTCTGATGATTTTTGGGGCAGCAGAAAACCTTTCACCACGGGCAAATGCCTCAGAGCTATAAAAAACTGAGAGAGGTTATTGTAGAGGCACTCTATGTGATCCCGTTGCCTTAGACGAAATGTTTCTAAGTGACACGGTTTTTGAGTAACATCTCATCAAAGATTGCTACCTTTTTGCACTTTGGACTCTTCAGGGATATCATCGGTACAATGTAGCTCCGACTGTTTTGACAGATTTGGGTGAAAAATAGGACCATGCCTAGTGTAAATGTACCCATTCAGATGCGTTGGAATAGTCAGTTTGGTCACATTAGGAGCAAGACGAAAGTTACACCCCTTTGCAACTTTACACTGCCTCCTTCTGACGATTTTTGGGGCAACAGAAAACCTTTCACCACGGGCAAATGCCTCAGAGCTATAAAAAACTGAGAGAGGTTATTGTAGAGGCACTCTATGTGATCACGTTGCCTCAGACAGAATGTTTCTAAGTGACACGGTTTTTGAGTAACATCTCGTCAAAGATTGCTGCATTTTTGCACTTTGGACTCTTCAGGGATATCGTCGGTACAATGTAGCTCCGACTGTTTTGACATGTTTGGGTAAAAAATAGGACCATGCCTAGCGTAAATGTACCCATTCAGACGCGTTGGAACAGTCAGTTTGGTCACATTAGGAGCAGGACGAAAGTTACACCCTTTTGCAACTTTACACTGCCTCCTTCTGACGATTTTTGGGGCAGCAGAAAACCTTTCACCACGGGCAAATGCCTCAGAGCTATAAAAAACCGAGAGAGGTTATTGTAGAGGCACTCTACATGATCGCGTTGCCTTAGACGGAATGTTTCTAAGTGACACAGTTTTCAAGTAACATCTTGTCAAAGATTGCTGCATTTTTGCACTTTGGACTCTTCAGGGATATCGTCGGTACAATGTAGCTCCGACTGTTTTGACATGTTTGGGTGAAAAATAGGACCATGCCTAGCGTAAATGTACCCATTCAGACTTTTTGGAATAGTCAGTTTGGTCGCATCAGGAGCAGGACGAAAGTTACACCCCTTTGCAACTTTACACTGCCTCCTTCTGACGATTTTTGGGGCAGCAGAAAACCTTTCACCACGGGCAAATGCCTCAGAGCTATAAAAAATTGAGAGAGGTTATTGTAGAGACACTCTACGTGATCGCGTTGCCTTAGACAGAATGTTTCTAAGTGACACGATTTTCGAGTAACATCTCGTCAAAGATTGCTGCCTTTTTGCACTTTGGACTCTTCAGGGATATCGTCGGTACAATGTAGCTCCGACTGTTTTGACATGTTTGGGTGAAAAATAGGACCATGCCTAGTGTAAATGTACCCATTCGGATGCGTTGGAATAGTTAGTTTGGTCGCATCAGGAGCAAGACGAAAGTTACACCCCTTTGCAACTTTACACTGCCTCCTTCTGACGATTTTTGGGGCAGCAGAAAACCTTTCACCACGGGCAAATGCCTCAGAGCTATAAAAAACTGAGAGAGGTTATTGTAGAGGCACTCTACATGATCGCGTTGCCTTAGACAGAATGTTTCTAAGTGACATGGTTTTCGAGTAACATCTCGTCAAAAATTGCTGCCTTTTTGTACTTTGGACTCTTCAGGGATATCGTCGGTACAATGTAGCTCCGACTGTGTCGACATGTTTGGGTGAAAAATAGGACCATGCCTAGCGTAAATGTACCCATCCAGATGCGTTGGAATAGTCAGTTTGGTCACATCACGAGCAGGACACCAAAAATGCAAAAGTTACTTTGTGCAACTTGACAACATTGACACTTTTTTGCAACATGACTCAAAGACTCAAACTGACCCCAAATGACTCAAAGTGACTTAAAATCACCTTGATTTGGTGCCCAATGTACATTATAGAGGTCGAGGCACTCCTTATCATTCAAACATCTTAGATGAGCGCATAGGAAATGAAAAAGCTCTAAGTTTCATCATCATGAGCTTAGCCTAGTATCAAGAGACTTTAATGGCTCAAACCTTAGCATGGAGTCCTAAGGCACATTTCATGTCTCCTTTCATCCAGTTTGGTACCCTTATGTAGATTTTTCAACTTGATTTGGTGCCCTATATGTGAAGGAAGATCTAAAGGCATGAAAGTGGATGTCATATTGCAAGAGTTTGGATCATCAAAATTGAAAGAAATAAGTCTATTAAGCTTGGGCACCCTTGGTCTTCTTTTCATTCATTATGAGCACCTTGGGAGAATGGTATATAGGTCATCATCATGATTGGGTGCCCTGGATCCAAAGTGTTGGAGAGATCATCAAATGGTGTCTAGTAGGGTGAGTTATGAGTTTGGTCGCATCAGGAGTAGGACACCAAAAATGCATAACATGATGATGTAAAAATGTGTACATATGTGTAAAAATGCAGGAGGAAATAAAAAAAGACAAACCTTACAAATTAATGTGCATACTTACAACTCAATGTAACATAACTTTACAAAATCAATGTGAATACTTACAAATTAATCCAATGAACCATCTGGGTCTGCTCTACTCTTTATTGTGTCAAGTATTGCTTCATGGTCAGACTCACGCACCTTCCACAATATTTTGTTCAAAGGTCTACCCCGATACTTTATCAAATGAACATTGGATGCCACGACAAGGTTCGAGTATTGAAGAATCTTCCGATGCATGTCAAAGTCCTGAAATAGCCAAATATTAACACTCTTATGTGGGTACCTTCTAAGCCATGTTCCAGTAATAACCACTGATCCTGTAGGGTATTTGATGTTTTCTCCATCTGTAACAGGGGCCTCCAATTTCTTTTTGGCCTCAACACAACGACATAAGTAATAATCTGTTCCCTCTTCATTATCTTCATCTGCAATAACTGCATATGCGTGCCCTACATTGATATGTGTAGCAAATTAGATGAAATTAGTCAACATTACAAAAACACTACAAAGTAAGATGACATTACCTGGTTGAATTAGATGAAATTAGATGCATATACGTGCCCTATATTACCTGGTTGAACTAAATCTGATATATGGTCAAAGTCAACTAATGATTCCATCTGTGTTAGTTCCAGTGCCATCGGGGGTCGATACGTGTCAAGTGGGCTAAGATAACTTAACTGCCATTCGTCAACCCTCTCCTTTGACTCGCACTTATCCTAGACTTGAATTGTATAGGAAGAACAAAAGCATGACATCTTTCGTGTATGGATACTCCATGAACTTGCAATTGAGCTTCTGAAAGAGTACATCTCATTTGATCGTGTCAGTGTACAACAATCCTCATATGGTGCAATGTTAGTATCATCTATCAACCAAAAAAATCTATGAACTAAAGACTTACCTTCATTACCTGGACCCATGGAAGCATTACACCACTCGACAATCGATTTTACATCTGTCAACTTTGCATTGTCTTTATACTTTAACTCTTCTCATGCTATGGCTCTTTTGATACATGCTCCTGCACCATCATGCTCCCCCTTTCCATGCCCGACCTCACAAAAGTTCCACATATGTTGAATACCTATAAAATTATGCCTCCTACTCAACCAATAGAAATTCTGTGAGTTCTTGAATTGTGACGCACAATTATCCGACCATATGATATGCTGACTGAACGATATGCCCCTTCTAGCCAAATCATTGTAGAACACCTAAAAGCAACCTTGCACGAACTCCGTAGAATGCGTGCAATCATCACTAATATAGAAATTATACTCCCTTATGATCTTTCTGTCATCCTCTGTACTATCATTCGCATGAATGAATGCGATGTGCACAAATATAGAAACCTGTGTGGAGTTGTAATATTGTGATTGCACCTCACGCTGTGGCTGTAGACTGTAGTTCTCTACAAAGTTGACGACTAAAACAATGCTACCAACCGGAAATTTGTCCTTGCATAACTTGAATTGCAAGTCCAACCATCGAGCTCTATGGGCATGTCTTGCATACTCATACACTATGCTGTCACGAAATATAGGCATAAACTGATACACTGGAATCTTTTCAATAACTAATTCACACCTCTTTGCTTCTTTACCATCTTTTGTATTGTATGCCACTGTTTTATACTTACCAAACTCTACTAGTTCATTTCCAACCGCATGTGTTATTTCCATATGTTCACATATTGGCAAATGTTGCAAGCCACCGCAACGATGACATGTGCCATCCAAGCATAATTTCTTGTAGAATATTTGACCTTCCTCTCTTTCACATAAAATTCTTGATATGAAGTCTCTTGAAGATGTTGGTGGGGCACATATGGCACAACCCTGCAAATCATTGTTAGTATGCATATCTAAAAATATAGACCTATAAGCATCAAAATGGTTAGAAAATTCAATATGTAATCTACAACAACAAGTAGTGCGTGTGTGATTTATCTTAACATAGAAAGGTTTTAGCATTTCAAAATATCTTTGACAAATTTTAATTTGAGGATACTTCTCTAGAAATTTACCATAAAACTGTGTTTGAGTCTCATCAAAAAAATGCTTTGGATGTGGCTCACAGTTCTGACTACTGATTCTCCTTCTTACCACATCCCTTTGATTCAGAGATACCCTTGTGTAATTCTTCCAAAAGTCTTCAATTAGTGATCTCAATGCTTCAACAATTGGTTTATCTTTTTGTGGTAGTCTCCCCGAGAATGCCCATAATTCATTGGCATTAGTGTCCTCAATTCTTTGGTGTCTTCCAACGGCTCTTGATAAAGTTTTCCTATTAATTCTCAATTCTTGACTTGTCTTTCTAATGAGACGAGCTTTCCTCGTTTGACTACTTACTATAGTTGATGTAATCACACGTCATGTTGCATTACTATCTTTTGTGCGTGAGGTGTTACCCACACTCTCATACACATTCATTAGATTCTTGACAATAGATTTTTCACTTGAAGCCTCTGATGTTCTCAACCCAAGAATCTTCATGATAGACCTATACTTTATACTTCGCATCATTTCAACGAATAGTTGACATCTTGCAGTCTCATTTAACTTTTCAAAGAACAATCTCCAAATCTTATTAGCATATCTTCTACAAGTGCATTTTGGAATCTTACCTTCCATTGGCTGCAAAATATTCTCATCAATATCAATCAAATACTTTGGCTTTCTATGCAAAATTCTAGGTGGTGTCAAGTTAGGTAAATTCATCTCAACATTAGGAATTTCATCAATATTTAAATGAGATGGGTTAGATGGCATACCTTCGATCGAAGATGGAATAGATGACATACCTTGAGGTTGAGGTGGGAACGATGGCGTACCTCCTTCATCATATGTGAGTGATGATGTACTCTCAACTTGAGATGTGGTAGATGGTGTCCCTACATGTTGACTTGCGGTAAAGGACATGTCTCCAACTATGGTATTCAAATCTCTCGTACCACGAAGTTTTTGCATTCGTTCTCTTTGTGCCGCCAACACCATATCTCTTTGTGATGGTTGTGGTTCCTCTTCAATTGGTATGTCTTCATTTATCGTGTCCAATTTCCTCTTCTCACTAAGTTCCCTCATAGCCATTGCTTTCTTTGCATTCTTAGCTTCTATCTCTTCCTGTGTTGGTTTAATTCTTGATCGTTTCCTCGGCATGACGGAGAATTTGTCTGTAGCATGATAAAGAGACCAATATTAGTTCCTAAGAAATGAATACATGATAATAGTGGGATCATATTTTTTTTATGTTGTAAGGATTTATTCTTGTATAGTTTGACATCATGGTATGAACTAAGGTTTGTTTATTACACATAATTATTAAAGAGCCCAAGTGTAGAAAATATACATGGCATCACGTGAGATTGTAGGTTGCTTTCTTGATTGGGAATGTGTCTATTTTAAACATGTATGATAAAGCATGATAAAGTAATTCAATCCAAAATAAGGAAAATGTAAAGAACATGCATGTAAAGACTTGACATACCTAAATAACAAAGATTTAAATGGAGAGAGTACCTAATTATGTAGTGTTTTTATCTTCTTGCATCAAACTCCTCAACAATTTGAGTTTTTCACCACTTGCTTCCTTTTCAATGTTAAATTCTTAAAATTGAATCACAATTAACATTGCAACACTACAAAAATTGAAACTTGAATAGATATATATCAAACTTGGTGTGAAAACTATGT
This sequence comes from Cunninghamia lanceolata, assembly GCA_027924645.1. Classification (NCBI taxonomy): domain Eukaryota; kingdom Viridiplantae; phylum Streptophyta; class Pinopsida; order Cupressales; family Cupressaceae; genus Cunninghamia; species Cunninghamia lanceolata. Next base: position 2,495,023 of record BSBN01001122.1, read on the forward strand.
TATTTCCTCCTTCTCAAGTTGGCAAAGCAGAAAAGGTGGTGGAAAGATCATGCAAAGGTGGTACAATGTGTCAAATGTGCATGTGAACTTCCCAATAGCATGAAAGCACTTCTTTTTTGTCGGAGCATGTGCAGAATCAGTAAGAAAATAGAGCATGTGGGCCTGGATCATGGGGGTAACCACTTTTTTACCATTTCAATAGAAATACAAAACGCGAGTGCGTTATAACGCGCTCGCATTTTATCCTGCTATACATTCATCACATCCTTTGCATTGATCACATCTTTTTCTTGCAAGGGCTTGCCAGATGCTCCGCCATATGATAGGCATAACAATGAAGGGGCAAGCCCTCATAATCAAGTTCGTGATAGAAAATGCCCTCAACCCTCAACGTCAAACCCTAATCCATAAACCCTCAACTGTGATCCCTCGACCCTCAACCCTCAATGTCAAATCCCAATCCCTCAACCCTATCCCTAAACCCTCAACCCTCAATGTCAAATCCTAATCCCTCAACCCTATCCCTAAACCCTCAACGTTAAATCCTAATCCCTCAACCCTCAACCCTATCCCTAAACCCTCAACGTCAAATCCTAATCCCTCAACCCTAATCCGTCATCCCTCAATGTCAAATCCTAATCCCTCAACCCTAATCCATCATCCCTCAACTCTAATCCCTCATCCCTAAACCCTAAATGCTATCCCTAATCCTACACCCTCAACAGACTCGATACTATACCTTAAACTCTAATCCCTTATCCCTAAACCCTCCAACCCTATCCCTAATCCTTACAACCCTCAACCCTAATCCCTCAACCCTTAACTCTGATCCATCAACCCTCAACACTATACCTTAAACCCTAATCCCTTAAACCTCAACCCTATCCCTAAACCCTTGACCCTCAAACCTCAACCCTCAACCCTCAACGTCAAACCCTAATCCCTCAACCCTTAACTCTGATCCCTCATCTCTCAATTCTAACCCTAAACCCTCAACCCTCAACATCAAATCCTAATCCCTCAACCCTTCACTCTAATCCATCAACCCTAAACCCTATCCCTAAACCCTCAACACTATACCTTAAACCCTAATCCCTCAACCCTCAACCCTAAACCTTATCCCTAAGCCCTAATCCCTCAACCCTCAACCCTAATCTGTCATCCCTCAACTCTAATCCCTCATCCCTAAACCCTAAATGCTATCCCTATTCCTACACCCTCAACAGAATCGATACTATACCTTAAATCCTAATCCCTCAACCCTTAACTCTGATCCCTCAACCTTCAACCCTAATCCTAAACCCTAAACCCTCAACGTCAAATTCTAATCCCTCAACCCTTCACTCTAATCCCTCAACCCTAAACCCTATCCCTAAACCCTCAACACTATACCTTAAACCCTTATCCCTCAACCCTAACCCTAAACCTTGTCCCTAAACCCTAATACCTCAACCCTCAACCCTAATCTGTCATCTGTCATCCCTCAACTCTAATCCCTCATTCCTAAACCCTAAACGCTATCCCTATTCCTAGGCCCTCAACAGGCTCGATACTATACCTTAAACCCTAATCCCTCTACCCTCGACACTCTTATTTAACCCTAATCCCTTGACCATTAACCCTATCCCTCAACCTCAACCCTCAACCCTCAACCCTCAACTCTCAACATTAAACCCTAATTCATCAACCCTAAACTCTAATCCCTCAAACCTAAACCCTATCCCTAAACCATCAACCCTCAACACTATACCTTAAACCCTAATCCCTCAACCCTCAACCCTAAACCTTATCCCTAAACCCTAATCCCTCAACCCTCAACCCTAATCCCTCATCCCTCAACTCTAATCCCTCATCCCTAAACCCTAAATGCTATCCCTATTCCTAAACCCTCAACAAACTCGATACTATACCTTAAACTCTAATCCCTTATCCCTAAACCCTCCAACCCTATCCCTAATCCTTACACCCTCCACACTCAACTTTAACCCTAATTCCTCGACCCTCAACCCTATCCCTAAACCCTTGACCCTCAAACCTCAACCCTCAACCCTCAACATCAAATCCTAATCCCTCAACCCTTAACTCTGATCCCTCGACCTTCAACCCTAACCCTAAACCCTAAACACTCAACGTCAAATTCTAATCCCTCAACCCTAAACCCTATCCCTAAACCGTCAACACTATACCTTAAACCCTAATCCCTCAACCCTAACCCTAAACCTTGTCCCTAAACCCTAATGCCTCAACCCTCAACCCTAATCTATCATCCGTCATCCCTCAACTCTAATCCCTCATTCCTAAATCCTAAACGCTATCCCTATTCCTAGACCCTCAACAGGCTCGATACTATATCTTAAACCCTAATCCCTCTACCCTTGACACTCTTATTTAACCCTAATCCCTTGACCATTAACCCTATCCCTCAACCCTCAACTCTCAACATTAAACCCTAATTCATCAACCCTAAACCCTAATCCCTCAAACCTAAACCCTATCCCTAAACCATCAACCCTCAACACTATACCTTAAACCCTAATCCCTCAACCCTCAACCCTAAACCTTATCCCTAAACCCTAATCCCTCAACCCTCAACCCTAATCCCTCATCCCTCAACTCTAATCCCTCATCCCTAAACCCTAAATGCTATCCCTATTCCTAAACCCTCAACAAACTTGATACTATACCTTAAACTCTAATCCCTTATCCCTAAACCCTCCAACCCTATCCCTAATCCTTACACCCTCCACACTCTACTTTAACCCTAATCCCTTCAACCTCAACCCTATCCCTAAACCCTTGACCCTCGAACCTCAACCCTCAACCCTCGATGTCAAACCCTATTCCCTCAACCCTTAACTCTGATCCCTCATCTCTCAACCCTAACCCTAAACCCTAAACCCTCAACCCTCAACGTCAAATCCTAATCCCTCAACCCTAAACCCTATCCCTAAACCCTCAACACTATACCTTAAACCCTAATCCCTTAGCCCTCAACCCTAAACCTTATCCCTAAACCCTAATCCCTCAACCCTCAACCCTAATCCGTCATCCCTCAACTCTAATCCCTCATCCCTAAACTCTAAATGCTATCCCTATTCCTACACCCTCAACAGAATCGATACTATACCTTAAACCCTAATCCCTTATCCCTAAACCCTCAAACCCTATCCCTAATCCTTACACCATCCACACTCTACTTTAACCCTAATCCCTCGACCCTAAACCCTATCCCTAAACCCTTGACCCTTGAACCTTAACCCTCAACCCTCAATGTCAAACCCTAATCCCTCAACCCTTAACTTTGATCCCTTGACCCTCAACCCTATCCCTAAACCCTTGACCCTCGAACCTCAACCCTCAACCCTCAACATCAAACCCTAATCCCTTGACCCTTAACTCTGATCCCTCGACCTTCAACCCTAATCCTAAACCCTAAACCCTCAACGTCAAATTCTAATCCCTCAACCCTTCACTCTAATCCCTCAACCCTAAACCCTATCCCTAAACCCTCAACACTATACCTTAAACCCTAATCCCTCAACCCTAACCCTAAACTTTGTCCCTAAACCCTAATCCCTCAACCCTCAACCCTAATATGTCATCCATCATCCCTCAACTCTAATCCCTCATTCCTAAACCCTAAACGCTATCCTTATTCCTAGACTCTCAACAGGCTCGATACTATACCTTAAACCCTAATCCCTCTACCCTCGACACTCTTATTTAACCCTAATCCCTTGACCATTAACCCTATCCCTCAACCTCAACCCTCAACCCTCAACCCTCAACTCTCAACATTAAACCCTAATTCATCAACCCTAAACCCTAATCCCTCAAACCTAAACCCTATCCCTAAACCATCAACCCTCAACACTATACCTTAAACCCTAATCCCTCAACCCTAAACCTTATCCCTAAACCCTAATCCCTCAACCCTCAACCCTAATCCATCATCCCTCAACTCTAATCCCTCATCCCTAAACCCTAAATGCTATCCCTATTCCTAAACCCTCAACAGACTCGATACTATACCTTAAACTCTAATCCCTTATCCCTAAACCCTCCAACCCTATCCCTAATCCTTATACCCTCCACACTCAACTTTAACCCTAATTCCTCGACCCTCAACCCTATCCCTAAACCCTTGACCCTCGAACCTCAACCTTTAACCCTCAACATCAAACCCTAATCCCTCAACCCTTAACTCTGATCCCTCAACCTTCAACCCTAACCCTAAACCCTAAACCCTCAACGTCAAATTCTAATCCCTCAACCCTAAACCCTATCCCTAAACCCTCAACACTATACCTTAAACCCTAATCCCTCAACCCTAACCCTAAACCTTGTCCCTAAACCCTAATGCCTCAACCCTCAACCCTAATCTGTCATCCGTCATCCCTCAACTCTAATCCCTCATTCCTAAATCCTAAAAGCTATCCCTATTCCTAGACCCTCAATAGGCTCGATACTATACCTTAAACCCTAATCCCTCTACCCTCGACACTCTTATTTAACCCTAATCCCTTGACCATTAACCCTATCCCTCAACCTCAACCCTCAACCCTGAACCCTCAACTCTCAACATTAAACCCTAAGTCATCAACCCTAAACCCTAAACCTTATCCCTAAACCCTAATCCCTCAACCCTCAACCCTAACCCCTCATCCCTCAACTCTAATCCCTCATCCCTAAACCCTAAATGCTATCCCTATTCATAAACCCTCAACAAACTTGATACTATACCTTAAACTCTAATCCCTTATCCCTAAACCCTCCAACCCTATCCCTAATCCTCACACCCTCCACACTCTACTTTAACCCTAATCCCTTCAACCTCAACCCTATCCCTAAACCCTTGACCCTTGAACCCCAACCCTTAACCCTCGACGTCAAACCCTATTCCCTCAACCCTTAACTCTGATCCCTCATCTCTCAACCCTAACCCTAAACCCTAAACCCTCAACCCTCAACATCAAATCCTAATCCCTCAACCCTAAACCCTATCCCTAAACCCTCAACACTATACCTTAAACCCTAATCCCTCAGCCCTCAACCCTAAACCTTATCCCTAAACCCTAATCCCTCAACCCTCAACCCTAATCTGTCATCCCTCAACTCTAATCCCTCATCCCTAAACCCTAAATGCTATCTCTATTCCTACACCCTCAACAGAATTGATACTATACCTTAAACCCTAATCCCTTATCCCTAAACCCTCAAACCCTATCCCTAATCCTTATACCCTCCACACTCTACTTTAACCCTAATTCCTCGACCCTCAACCCTATCCCTAAACCCTTGACCCTCGAACCTCAACCCTCAACCCTCAACGTTAAACCCTAATCCCTCAACCCTTAACTCTAATCCCTCAACCCTCAACACTATACCTTAAACCCTAATCCCTATCCCTCAACCCTTAACCCTTAAAACTTAAACCCTATCCCTACACCCTCAACACTTGACACTATATCTTAAGCCTTAAACCCTCATCCCTAAAGCCTCAACCCTCAATCCTTAAACCTTCAACCCTAAACCCTATCCCTAATCCCTCTACCCTCGACACTCTAACCCTAACCTGGACATTAAATGCTAATCCATCAACCCTAAACCCTAATCCTAAACCCTCAACCCTCAACCCTCAACACTATACCTTAAACCCTAATCCCTCAACCCTCTACCCTAAACCTTATCCCTAAACCCTAATCCCTCAACCCTCAACCCTAATACATCATCCCTCAACTATAATCCCTCATCCCTAATCCCTAAATGTTATCCCTATTCCTAAACCCTCAACAGACTCGATACTATACCTTAAACCCTAATCCCTTATCCCTAAACCCTCCAACCCTATCCCTAATCCTTACACCTTCCACACTCTACTTTAACCCTAATCCCTCGACCCTAAACCCTATCCCTAAACCCTTGATCCTTGTACCTCAACCCTCAACCCTCAATGTCAAACCCTAATCCCTCAACCCTTAACTTTGATCCCTCGACCCTCAACTCTATCCCTAAACCCTAAACTATAATATGTCATCCCTCATCCCTAAACCTTAAACGCTATCCCTATTCCTAAACCCTCAACGGGCTCGATACTATACCTTAAACGCTAATCCCTTATCCCTAAACCCTCCAACTCTATCCCTTATCCCTTAACCCTCATGATTAATAGCCTTGAACGTAAAAAAATTTGAGTGGGACATAACACGAGCGCGTTATAACGCGCTCACGTTATGTCAAACATGACAAAAGATAGACTTGCGGGAAAGAAAAATGCAAGGCAAAACATAACGTGAGCGCGTTATAACGCGCTCGCGTTATTTCTTGCTTTGGGAATCCCAAGCCTTGGGCTTGGGATTTGCTTTGGATTTCCAACCCAAAGGCTTGGAGTGCCTTATGAATAGTCACAGACGTGTTTTTCTATATTCTTCAAAATTTCACATAATTTCGTTTGTGCTAACCCTCAGATTTGCACATGTTTCAAGGTTGAACAAATTGAACACATGGGTAATGTTAGGCTTTCTCTTAGCTATTTGACGATGTGATTTTTTTCACATTTTAACAATGTTAAGCCTTTCATCTTTAATTTCTTTTGTTTGTGTGTCCATTTTTAGGCAAAAACCACTGTTTGGTCTTTTTTTCATTGTAAAATAACTATTCATTCAAATTTCAAAAAAATTACATATTTAGAAACTAGACTCCATTCTACAAATATTAAAAAAATAAAAAAATGATTTTCAATTAGTTTTCAAAATTTATAGGGGTAGCACGGCCAAAATTCTATTTTTATGATGTGTCCACTTTAAAAAGTAGTAAAAAATCAAATATTCATCAAAAAATTATTAGAAAAATCAGGCATAAACTACATGCTATTAGCTAATTTCTCACCGAAGCGATTTTAAAAATACCAAAAAAAAGTTGACCTTTTGAGGGAGCCACAAAACATGCTATGTTATGTTTTTTTGATAGAAACAACACCAATTTCTGTGGCTCCCTCTTTTGAACCCCTTAATCTATGCCATTTTCAAAACAAAATAGTAGTTTAGAAAGTAGACTCGGAGCACTACGAACATTGTTTTGGTTGCATCTCCAAATTTGGAGTGTAACTATGCTCAATTTCTCATCCAAGGCCAGTATTTCCTAATTTCAAAAAAAAAGTGGCCACTTAAGACCCCTTTTTGGCCCCCCATCTTCTTGCACTTACCCCATCATACATATCAGAAATTTGAAGCACTTCAAGTGAAGACTCACGATCTTCAAGTTGCTTCTCTGTTTTATACTCCTTGACACACTCTACTGTGTAAAAACTATTGCAAATAGACTGATGACACACTTCTTCCATATTCATTTCTTCATCATTTCCTTTTGACTGAGATGAAGCACACTCTGCATTAGGAAGAGAACATACCTTGCACCACACAAATAGGTTCTCATATGCATCCACATGATCACCATTTTCATAATCCAAGGAAAGCTCCTCACACTGAAAATCCATGGTTGCACCAACAACTATCTCTGATTGGTTATCATCAAGTGCAACCACCTCTACATCAACCTCATGCTGACAAGCACTAACTGCTTCATCACATAGAACAACAACAAAATAGGGCAGCGTATCAAACAAGAAACAAATTTCTTGTACATCCCATGTTTTACTTACCTATGTAGATATTTCATACTCAACTTCAGAAGCTGATCCATCTGACTATTCATCCCTATACATAGCATCCTCATTTTTCACTAGGCCACATACCCCATCATTAGATTGAAATTCACCATTGGTTTCATCATTTTCACTTTCACTTGATGAACTATCCAACTGGAGGTAGGTGCAGACAATGCTTTCATCATTTGCATTGTTGTCATATGATGCACCAACACCTTCATCTACCCTCTTGCACACACAATCATCATTTGACCTTGTGTTTGAATCACATGAAGCCTCCATGTCTTTGCTGCCTACAATAGCCTATTCATTACCAATTGCCTTTGCATCTGAGGATAAATATTTTGCAATCATATCCTACTTCAAACCATCAATGAAATCAAGGCATCTGTATGTCTGCTACATGTTCATTAAATTGAACTCCTCCCATATTGAATCCAATCTATCATCATAAGCTATGGATAACATGTCAATACAAGCAAGTAATTCAGGTCCGAAGGCTTCTAGTATTTTGGTCAAGGTAACTACAAACCTACGACTAAACGCCATGCTAGACTCTCCCTCCTGCCATTTGATATCTTCTAGTTCTTGGACAAGAAATGCAGGGTCTAAACCATTTGCAAATTCCTCGAGCGCAGCCACCAAGTCATTCTAGAAAGAAAAGTGATGGTTAGGGAAACCAACAAGCTATTTTTGTGTCACTCCACATAGAGATCTAACAAAAAAAATTATCCACATATTTTCATCTTCAAATTGAAATTTATCCATGAAGTCTGAAAATGCCTCAATATGTGCCTTCCCATGATAAACTTCACACCCATCAAATAATGACATCTGATAATATATTTTCATGGGCATGGATTGCTTTTCATAATCAACTCATGAGAGATCCAACTGCTTGTATGTGTTTTCAGTGGCAATGGGAGGAGGCAAAAAATATGAGCTATTGACAACAACAGGAAGGGCATTGGATTACGACTTGGACTAAAGTAGCATGATTTGATTTTCTACTTATTTTTCTTGCTGCAGCAAAGACTCTAACAACTATTTGGTTTTATCAATCTCACATTGCTACATTGCTAAGTAATTTTGATTTTGCATGATTGCATATCAGAGATTTTTTTAGTGGCGAATATTCACCAATTGGTGAATATCGCAAATCAGCCAAGTTAGAATTGGTGAATAAATCGCATCCAACAGGGTGGTCACATCAACTGGATTTTACATATTATCAGTAGAATGCATATCTATTCACCATCAATTTATTTTATGAGAATCAACTTAGTAAGATTTTCTCCATAACAAACTACGTGTTTCAAATGGGCCGACTAATATTTTCCCCTAGAATTTCGGAAGCAAGTAGTAAATCACCTATATATTTGCCAATACTATTAAAACAACATTGTGTATCGGAACATCTTTTGCCGACTCCATTCAATGGTTGCTGCACGTGAGGACCCATTTCGCCAACCCCATTAAATGGTCACTGTGCATGAGGACCCATTTCACCAATTAAAATTTACAAGTAGTTGATTATGAGGGGCCATTTTGCCAATTTCTATGACACCTCCGTGCTAATCGTAGGGCCATATTCACCTTGGAAATTACAATGTATGTAGTCCGTTGAGGTTTGATTCACTGACACTTAAATGTATTCCTTATATAATCATGCAGATTCACCAAATCTTTTTAATATACCATATAGAATTCCCGTAGAATTCACCAAATATGGATTGATATAAGTACAATCAAAACTCTGATTTATTCTTACACATTTTGTTTAGTTTTGAACTTGTGAGCTCTTGATTTGGATTTTGGAAGTTGGAGTTGGAACCTTGAAGTTGATCGTAGGCAAAGTTACAAACTTAAAGGTGAAAACCTAAACTTAAAGGTGAGTAATCATTTCTTCATAGTATTAGTGTTATAAGATTTCTTTATCTCTTCCATTCTTGATTCAATCTTAAAGAAGATATTTAGTAGGGAATGGGATCTATATTATATGAGTATGTCCTTAAACAAGAAGATTTTTTTTTCCAGCTTTTATTCGAAGTGGGAGATCAAGATGTCGATCTGCAAGTGCGACAAGGGTAAGACTCCTCAGGGTGGTGAAGGGATTGAGAGGGTGGTGAAGGGACTGGGAGGCCATCAAAATGCAGAAAAGATAGAGTTAGTATACAGTCTTACTTTGGAATTGGTAATGTTTCTGATCCATCAAATCAAGATGGAGCTACACCATCAACTCTTGCACCAAATAATAATTAAGAAGCCATTTGCAATACCTCACCACCACCACACGGTGGGATTACCATTGAGTCAAATGAGAATGGCAATACTGCAGAAGATGTTCCAAGGGATACCCTGGTTAGCCAGAATGAGGATGGCAATACCGCAGAAGATGTTCCAAGGGATGCCCTAGTTAGCCAGAATGAGGATGGAAAAACTGTAGAAGATGTTCCAAGGGATACCCTAGTTAGCCAGAATGAGGATGGTAATACCACAGAAGATGTTCCAAGGGATACCCTGGTTAGCCAGATTGAGGATGGCAATGCTGTAGAAGATGTTCCAAGGGAAACCCTGGCTAGCCAGAATGAGGATGGCAATACCGCAGAAGATGTTCCATGGGATACCCTAGTTAGCCAGATTGAGATAATTGACTTGGATGAAAAAGAAAATGCTGGCACTGTAGATGATGTTGGCAAGAAGAAAAGAAAAGGTAAATCAAAAGATTCAGAAGGCAAATTAAAAGGTTCAAAAGTCAAATCAAAAGATTCAAAATTGGGGCGCTAGTGGGAAATGTCAAGGAATTTTTAGCTTGATTGGGTGTCAAAGTACCCATTCATTGAACCAATGGAGAAAGCAAACAAAGATGAACAACCAATAGAATGCAAGTGTGTGATTTGTAGTTGGAAATGTAAAAGAGACAAGAAATTGTAGCTAAATCTTGACACTATAGAAAAGCATATAGGTAAAGTTTATGAAAAACAAATCACAGACGGAAAGGAAACATCAGTAGTAAGATGGAAATCAAAGGAAGAATGTCTTCATGTGAAGTACGCCACAGAATATGATAAGCATAAGAAAAGAATGATGAAGCTTGCTGCAAGTGGAGGTACAATCAAGGCTCAATTTGGAAAAGCAATGGAAGGAGCACAACTGGCAAAAACTGTTTAGATGAGTGTTGTTTTCCATATTTTGTCCAAAAGGCATCTTATGACAGACTACCCAGAGTATAGTAATTTATTATATTTTTTGAGTGTTCCTCACTATCCTAGCACACATTGGTCAATAAACCCTGGATGGGAATGGGCAAACTATCTCGCTACAGTGGAAAAGTAAGATTTAAAGGAGAATGTAAAAGAGTCAAAATTCATTGCATTATCTTTAGATGAAGTTACTGCAGTAGATAATACTTCTTGGGTCTATATGCATGTGTATACTATAAAAGAACATGTTCGTTGAGCTCATCTACTCTATGTTCATAAAATGAAGGATAGTTCAACATCACAAAATCTATTTGAACTAGTTAAGAAGTCTTTGAATGAAATTACAGGTATGGATGACTTGACAATTGCCAAAAAGTTGGTGTGAGTAGGAGATGATGGAGCTACAGTAATGTAAGGTCATAGGACTGGTCTTTGCACAAAATTACAAACTACTTGTGCACCATACATTATTGCCATTCATTGCATGGCCCACAGAATGGATTTAGCATTTAAAATTGTAAGCAAGTTTCCTACAGTATCAAAAGTTGAAAATCTAGTCTAGAGCTCCACGCATACTTCTGTTGAAGTCCCAAACATTTTGTGAAATTTCAAAAATTTTCTGCTAAGGGAATAATAGTAGGAAAAAATCTTCTAAAGGATGTTGATACCAGATGGATCTCCTTGTATGGACCAGTGCAACAAGTTCTTTCAAAATATCCATCCTTGATTGGAATAATATACGAGCATTGCAACACAGTAGACAAAGCTCTTGACCTCTTACATAGGTTAAGCAATATAGAGACACTCTTAACTTTAGCTAGTCTTCTCCCCATGCTGGATGAAATGAACAATCTTGTGAAGAAAGCCCAAGAAAGAACTATGTATATCTATGAGTATACCAAACTACGTAGAATGACATGCATGGCCCTCGATAATCTATATCTAGATCTAACTTCTCAAAGCCCAAATGTTTTAGGTGACAGATAATTATAGATTTGAATCATCCTAAAAATTATTTATAGTTTACTATAAGGAGGCAGTTATGTGCCTTTGTATGTGGATTTGAGATACCGATGCACCATTGTAAGATGGTCAGGTGCTCTATCAGAGAAGTACCTGTTAGAAAGGAAGATTTTGATGGCAGTGTTGAATTTGTTAGTAATAATTTGAAGGAAATTGCAAGCAATCTTTCAACAGAGATTTATAATCGATTCCCTGGAGAAGAAATACTTGATGCCATGTCTATTATGTATCCTCAATTTTGGGTTCAAGGCCACCAAGATAGCCCAAGCTTTTTTCATCAAAAAGTAACTACCTTGATCGCATAGTTTTCAAAAAAGTGCAGAATGCAATGGACAAAAAATAGAAGGAATTATAGATGGAAATAAGCTTAGAGGACAATGTAGTCGATTTGCAAGAAGTATGATACACCAGTTTAATGCCATGGAGAATCCCTTCGAAGCAGGATCAATAACAAAGGCCTGGAAAAATTTGGGTCAGAGTGAAATATTGCGTGATTCGATATCAGAATATTTCAAACTTGTTGATTCATGTCAAATAATGATATTGGGTTTGGTGGAAGATGAGAGAGTTTTCAGTGCATTGGGGTTTTTGAAATCAAAGATAAGAAACAAATTAGACAAGAATTTGGAAATTGCTTGAGGGTGTTAGGAAGGGCATATAATATCAAAAATTTTCCTTATGAAATGGCACTTACAATCTAGAAGTCCATATGCGAAAAAAGAGGGTTGTACAACACTTCAAGTTCAAACGCTGGTGGTGGTGAGACAAATGATAGTGACACAATGACTGATGAATTTGACTTTGAGACCCAGAATCAAGATGAAGAAAATGAAGACGAGACTCAGAATCAAGACGACTCTTTTTCTTTATCTGAATGTCAGTTTGAGGACCCTGACTCGATTTGGGAAATGGAAGTGAATTAGCAGTTTTTAGGTATTTATACTGCATTTCATGAATTATATTCCAAAACTGTAGTTGATGATATTTTATATTGTATTCCTTGAAATTGTGAATCAAATTGAATACATTAACATATTATTAATTATTTCATATTTTAATTGTCATACTGATAAGTTTTACATGTACTTAGTGATTCATCATTTAACTCAATGCTTAATATTTCCTTGCTAAAGTTGATTTGTGCATAAAACATAAAATTTGCAATAAAGTAGAATTTTGGTTTTTGATTTGATATGTGATTCTGCATCATTTTTCACAATTTATGAATTATTTTGATCAGTGCCTTATCCGCAACTAAGTTAGAAAATGAAATATACATAAACCTAACCTTTTAGCCTTTTGCATTATAATTTTAAGTTGACTTGTTACCGCTGGTTCCCGGTCATCCAAGTTCACACTTAAGCCATCAAACCTGTCAATATTACCGACCCCCTTGCCTTGTCTCATCGGTCACTGCTTGGTTGGGAACATTATGCATCGAAAAATGTTTAAAGGGGTTAAATATTTCATCTTTTATCTTAAGTCTTGACCCACAAAGTTTTTATGTCCCTTTGTCCCGTCAACCTAGGGATGTCAGCTTATAAGTCACAAACAATTCACATGTACATATTTGAACAATAATGGGAGCCGCTAGATCTCATAGATTGAATCCTGACCACTTCCTGCTAGCCCGCTTGAATAAAATAATGTTTTAATAAATCCAGAGGGATAGCGGGCTAGTGACACATGTTGCTTATCAAAGTGGGACCCATCATCCACTATACATGTTGAACATCAAAGCATTGAAAATCGACATCTTCAGAGTCAATTTGGGTCGTTCCCTGCTAGCCTGCAGGGGGCCCACCAAAAGCTTTCATCTCTTAGAGGGATAGTGGGGAGATGATGCGTGTCTTCATCTGGATAATTGAAGAGACTTTAGAAGACATGACATGAAATTTTTTGTCAAATATTTTGAAGGAGTTGCATTGGGTTTTAAACAGTGAGCTACTTAAAGGAATTATAAAGCACATGGGCAAATATGCGGTAAGATGTTTTAATTTTAATTGTCTGATGATAAAAAAGTTAAGATCTAAACACTGGTGAAGCCAGAGGGATAGCGGGTGGTCTTAATGGCATGTGAATAAAACATTTGAAATGGTAAATAACATTAGCTTAACATATTAACAATAGTAGGATATAGAACAATGAACATCAACAATCATTGAATGTGTATTTGGTAGTTGAAACCAGAGTTTATATTCAATTGATAAAATAAATAATACAGATAATTGAACATTAACACATTACTAAATTTGAGTTTTCTATTGATTTTCAAATGAAGGAATACATAGAGGCAATGTAAAATCTTGCTCAAAGACAACTCTGCACAGAGCTGAGTTGGAACTTAGAAACTCATATTATCAATATCAAATCATTCTAATAATTTTTTTAGTAAATTCCACTATTCAGGTGGTGGAATTGTCATTTCTTCTAGCTGATGTTGTCTGACTTGAATTTTTGTTAACAATGTATGATCAAATTTCAATTTGGATCATGGGTTTGTCTTGAATGTTTCAGCCAAAGATACATTCAAGATTATCAGTTGTTTGATGAAATCCAAAAAGTTTGCCTCATCTAGGTTATGAGGAAACTGGTCCAAATCAATCTTCCTTGCATCCTTTATCTTCTTTCTAAAATTATCCTTTCCAATGAATCAATCATTTGTGTCAAAAGCTTGTGGAAAACCAAGCTTTGTTAAGTTCCTTACCTTTTCATCCTCCTTAATCTTTGTTGCAGCCTCAATCACAAATTTTGTTGTTTCACGCATTCTTGAACACTTTTGAATGATAGATGTCACCTTCATTAAGGCTTCAATCCAATTAGTAATGCCTTTTGAAATAAATTCATTGTTACTGGCTTTGTAGACTGTTTCTAGAACTTGATTTGTAGATTTCTCTTCTGCCTGCAGTTGCACATTTTTGTTGTCCATTAAATATTTGTTCAGCTTATTATGATGTAGTCTCATGACATCAATCAATTGAAAGAATTCACACAAACGATCAATCCTCTGCATTATTTCCTCCCAAATCTTTTGTTTCATGTGCCTCATTATTTGTCTACAAAATTTAGTTAACTTTTTTTTACAAGATTTTATTTTGTTTTTGCTTCCATAAGCTCTGCAGCCAATGTTTCATTTTTTTGCCTCGCTTTCTCCAATTTTTTTTCCCATTATTCATTTGCTTTCCCAATGCTTTGTCTTAAATTTTTTGAAGTGGATTTTCATCATCATAGTTCTTTTTACTCTCATCTAACCTGTGCTTCAGTCCATTCAATTCCACATCTATTTGTTTATCCTCTTTGCTTATTGATGTAGAGGCAAATTTTTTTATTCTTTTTTCTAATTCATTGCTCTTGTTATCTGCCACTTTCCTCTTTGCTTTCTCATTTGCTAAGTCTGCCTATAATTTTTCTATTTGATTCTACAACTTTTTTTTTCTCTCTCTCTCTATCATGCTTTAGCAATGATGTGTACACCAATTCATTGTTCTTCTTTGATATATTAATTTTGTCAGTATTTTTTAATCCAGAAAAATTAAATTGCAAATTGGTCACTTGAAATTTAGATCGATCCATCTGATTTTTTGGTTTATTTTGAACTATGGGAACAACAATTGTGTACTCCATGATTTTTGTATTTGTTTCAAATGTGGGTAATATCATGGTTGTTGTAGGATCTAAAGTTACAACAGACACACTCTCCATCAGTTGCTTCATTTCCTTTTTATACAATTCTAATTTCTTTTTAAACTCTGGAATGTAATCAAAACCCAGGGACGCAGGAATAAGGGAATGCTTGAATGGTGAAGGAATAGGAGTACTTGCAATTTCTGTTATAGCCACACTAACTGGGGGAGTGCCTGGAAATAATTTCTTTGTAGTGGAACTAGTAGTTGGACTTGGACCTGTCATAATCCTTTGTCTCTTATGTATCCCTTGATCACCGAGTGTTTGTGTGGTATCTTGTATTGGTATCCTCTTGTGTGTAATTTGTTGTTGAACCTATTGTTGTAGCACATGTTGACTAAGTTCTCCACTAGTGGCAGTGCCAGTCACACTAGGCTCTCCACCATGGGCATGTCCAAGTTGTGATTGCATCTGACCATGAGGATTAGGATTTGAAGCTGTAACATAATCAATTCTTTCAGTTCTCCTTGTATGAACTTGGTCTATTTTATCAGCTGATTCAGCTCCAAGGCCTCGTTTATTAGTTGGTTTTCTGGTGACTAAATCTATTGGGTTCCAAATGCCTTGTCCTTGGGACCCCAAACCACCACCATGATAACCCATATTTTCAGCTATGGCTACTCCTGAAGTATATGCTTCTTTTGTGGCCTGACTTAAATGAGGTTTGAAATTGCTTTGTTCATCCCTATGATCATTGAAGGTTCATCATCACTATCAGTTTCTTCATCTTCATTTTCATTGGGATGCTCTATATTCCACAATTTGCTAAACTCTTCATCTTCATTGATTTCTCCATACTCTGCAACAGTTCTTGGTTCACCTAGCTCCTTCCACATAGACCAAATGCAGTAATTTTTTATCGTGACCAACATTTCTTTGTAACATACTTAGTTAGAGAATCTGGCATTTTTGCTCAAATAGATGGTTTATCACTTTTTCCATAAAAATTGTTATACATCCTGATTTCATTCTCTGCTAGTGCTAGTGCTCCTGTATTTTGGTACAATGCCATAATTTCTACTAACAATTATTCAAAAGAAATACCTTTCTCAAAAGCAGTTTTCTCCATTTCTATTTTGACCTCATCCCAGGAATCCTTGTTTCTCAAGTTTTCAAGCAATGGTTTACTTTCATGTTGAATTCTACTTACAGAATTCCTATTGGCCACAATCATTGTTTTAATGGTGTCACATGGATCATACTACCAGTGAAAGACAGTATCAAAATTAAAATTTTTCAAAAGATCATGTGCCACCTTAAATCCTTTTCTCTCCAATGTGAACCCTCTACATGAAATAGGTAAAGAAGGAAATATGGTCTTCTTTTGTTGACCGACAAAGTGTAGTTCATTAGTACTCTGCATCTGCCTTACATATTCCAATGCAAAAACCCTTTTTGTCACATGTATTGGAAGTTTGTATGGCTCTACTCCTGATCCATAAAATCTTAGCACAGTATATTCTTCCAATAAGTACCAATCAGCTAATTGTATTTCTTTTCCTAGTTGAATGAAATCTCTACATGATATAGGCAATCTAGGCATTGGACTATTTGTAATTGCTTGATGCAATGGAGCCAAAAAATAGTCTACAAAATGATTGTAGTTCCTTTGAGAATCATGCATCCTTATCTTAGTGGTCCAATCATATACTGGGGCCATTTTCTTTTCTCAGCATTACTATAGGCTTGAATCTGAATCTTGTTGGTCTGAAACATTCCACTAAATTTGAATAGAAAAAATAGCACAAGTAGGTTGTGAACCTAAATGTCTTGGTGGAACTTCCTTTAATCATTAAAAATTGTTTATACATGGATTCTACAATGTGCTCAATAAATTTATATTTGACATGTACACCAATACCATAATGGATATTATATACCATTTCAAGGATGTTTTCATCCACTTCCCAATTGCTATCCAGTCTGAGGCAAAATGCTAGCATGGAAATAGTATCCTAAGCCCATGATTTAAAATTTTTCAAAGGATAAGGAGGCTTATGGTTATCTTTCAAGTTGTTTTTTTCTTAAACTATTTTATTTAGGAAAACATTTTAGTCCCTTTCATCCGCTACTTCATAATCACTAGCAAGCTTTTCTAGGTCAATGTGGACGTCTCCAAATTCTTCGGTTGTAAACCCCAACACTTTTCCAAATTATTTTGCATTAATGGATAAAATTTCTTCTTTGGTATCCTTATTTACAATTGATCTTTTGTTATGATCATATTATGGGCACAGACCATGATAAATTTTGGGCAAGGGAAAACCTCATGTAACATCATGCGCCCTAATCCAGTTACCCACGGTGCATTGATACCATCAACTTTCTTTTTCTTGGCAGCCTTATTCTCACATGAAAATCTAAGTTCTGAGGTAATTTTACCATGCATGTTAGCATCATAAATATCATGGTATTCATCAGTCAAACTTGAGGTTTTAAGCAATTTAGAATAATCTATTTTTCTATCAGTACTTGCTCTGCCTTTCCCAAAAAATTTATTTGGTCTGCTAGTGGTGGTAGACATGCTTATACAGTGTGAAATTGTGAACTCCCTCTTAAATCCTCCTTAATTTTTCTTAAGTCTCTCAACCCTAAACGTAAAGTTTGACAAAATAAGATTTTAAGAAAAAAGTTTGACAAAATAAGATTGTAAGAAACGATGAAACGTAGCCTAGGAATTCTATGTTTTGTCTTACCGGCTTTGTTGGAAATGACACTAAAATGAGCAATCTAAAATCTCCCTGGTGCACTACAATGAGCAATCTGAAATCTCCCCGTGTGCTAACCCTCTCGGCTCTCACTTAAAAATAAAATCACTTAGCAGTAAAAAGTAGAAAGTTTGCTTTTTTTTATAGTGAATTTTTTTTAGTGAATGAAATGTAAAGTCAATGTGTTGCTTTTGAACTACACAATTAGTACATGTATGATAGCTGTCCTGCATTGACAACTCACATCAATTTCTAAATCATTGATCTTTGTAAATCTAATGGTTATAGGGTGATTCCAGAGATTTCGCAAGCCTAGCGTTTTGTGCATTTCATTCCAGAATGCAATTACAACCATCCATCAAATGTTCATCGAATGGTCGAGTAATTTAAGATATAAACAATAAACATAGTCTACTTTTAGTGTTTAAAATGTAATTTTTCAATTTGCTGGCAACTTTCTTTTTTCATTTTTATTGATTTATGTTTTAAATCTACATGCAAATATTTTTTATTTTTTACATCAGTAAAATAGGTATTCAATTGATATTAATTCAAAAAATTGATATAGCTGGGGGATAGCTACGCCCCTGGCATATCATTATGTTACAAAAAAAGTCCCATACATATTCTTTCCCAACCGATACTCATATGATAATATTACATAGCAAAAATCAAAAGTTCAAAACACTGGGCCACTAGCTAAGGGAAACCATAAAAATCTCCTATTTCTACTAGGTTTGTGAAGTGCAACACCCATTCCATATTTGGCTCTATGTTGAGAGTTCAAGTGTGCCTTAGAAAATTTAGACCGATGGTGGCCCAGTGATTGTGGCGGGCGAGAGCCCCATCTGTCATGTTGAGTAGAAAGGGAAGACACTGAATCCCCACACCCATCTCTGCCCCAACAACCACCTCGAAATCATTACCCAGATAATGTGCCTTGAAAATTTCTCACAACAGAACAAAAATATCCTCCTTCACACCTCCAAGGTCCAACAATGATGCCAAGAACCAAGAAGCTATGTCAGAATTCACTCTGTATCTATTCATATCTATTAAGAAGTCCCTCCTGAACACCATTTTCATAGCTTCCAACTCCAGGAAGTGCAAACGGGCAATTCTGTGAGGCTTCGTTATAGCTCTAAGCCTTGAGTCTGTTATGAAACCCAAGAAAGCAATTTGCCTTCACAGCACTATAAGGCAAATTAGCGTATCCATTTTCTTTGTTAACCAACAAGCTAGATTCAAACTTTGGTATGACTATGAGGCATTGTTGGGCTCCATTAAATAGAGCCAAGCTTCATTAATGGCACTCGGCTTTAAAGATTTGGGATATCTTTCCAAGCGTGCCAATATTTAAGTGATATGATATATCTTTTCAAGTGAATTTAATCTGCATGCAAATATTTGTACTTGATTTGACGTAAGTATATAGATAATACTTAATAGTGTTTCCAAACTATGTTCCACGTATGCAATCCATGACACATGTCACCAATTTTGAATTAAAAGGAGCACAATATTTGTAAATTGATATGTAAGATCCAACCAATTTTATATACAATAAAGTTTAAACTAATAATAAATACTATAAAAAGAGGGAGTAATTCTTTTTTTTTTCTAATTTCAACAAAAGTCATCTTAGATCAAATATATTCAATAAATAAATAGTACAATAATCATCAAAACATTAACATTTACATATACTTCAGCACTTTAGAAATCTAAATTGTCAACATAGTTGGACCTCCATAGCTGATACTCCTCCTCTGTTGGCCAAATGAAATTGACAAGTTTATCTACTTTGGTCCTGTAAGGTGTGTGCTTGATAACCACTCAATTAGCTTCCTTGTCAAATTCCTCTAAGAAAATGCCAGTGTGAATCAACTTATCCATGCTACTTCTCAACATATCTAAATCAACAGTGTCACAGATGAGCTTAACTTGAGCAGATATTATTTGTTTTGCATGGTCCTTCCACAATTGTAGAGGTTTAACCCCACCATTTTCACTCAAAATAATAGGAAGCAGACTGAAATTCCATTCATCAAACTTTTTGACAAGCTCCTTGATATTTATAATTTCCAAAGGACCTACCAACCCCTGAAAATCCTTAATTGAATTTATAAGCCTGAGAGTTGGGATAGTGTTAGGAGGTGCATCCTTGACATGCTTGGTTGCAATTGCCATGTCTCTTAATGCCTGGGCTCTAGTGATCCATGTATCCATTAATGATGTTACAACATCCTTATTCTTATCGAAATCCTTTATGGCATCAAACATAGAAGAATAATTTGAATGAATGCTAATTAATCTCCTATCAATCCCTTTATTCAAGTGTTCAAGAACTATAGTTACAATCTTCATATTACTTGAATACATTGATTCATTGACCTATGACAACAATTTCTTGTACATCGTAATTGATCCAATAATTCCTCTTTAGTAGGCTCACTTGATGGAGCTGCACCTGATGTGCTTGGCTCCTCAACTGCAAGGGGTAGGGGTGCATCACCAAGATTATATGGAATGATTTCCATTGAAACTTCTAGAAGGACAACAGAGTCAGTCTGTGTTGGGGCATGAGCATGCATATTTTTCAATTGTTGCTTCAACAATGTCACTTCAGTTTCCAACTTGGCAAACTTTTGCTGACTGTCATTATACTCTACAACCATGTCATTATACTTGGATCTATGTTGATCTCTTTCCTCAGTGATATTCTCTATTGTTGCCTTTGTGAATTTAGTAATGTTCACTGACATGTTTGCTACCTCAATTGTTGGGGTATCAGACAATCTCTTAATAATTAGCCCTCCACTTATTTTTTGAGTAGGCTCAGCAACTGCAGGTTTCCTTACACATGGGGCCAATGTCCAAATAGCAAGTGTTTCCCATACTTCGCTGAAAGCACACCCCTGTAAAGCCAATTTTGCTTCCTCCTCTATTTGATACAATGGTTTGTCATGCTCCACACTATGTCAAAAGCGATTGTCGAGGCTAAATCCCACTCTGGCAGCAATAAAATACCACTTTCCTTCACCAACTCTCTGCCTTTTTCAGTTGTTATCTTCTAAAAATGTTCTTTCATTTCCTTTCTAACCTCAACCTAAATAACTGCTTTTGGTAATTTAGGGTGCAAGCTTCTCTTTTTGGAAACATTATCAACATATTCATCTCTCCTTGCCCTCCAAGCAAACTCTCTAAAAGCAGGGGTTTGGACAAATGAATCATCTATCATGAAGGTCTTGCAAGCTTCCTCCCTAGGGTCATCTATGTTGCTCAACCCCCTGAGGTCTACCTTGCCCAACTTGAGGCTGCTTTCTAGTTCTATTATCTCCCTAGGGGGAGAGGGCATTCCCTATCTCATATCCTCCTTAGTGACAATGATATCATCATCTAAGTCATCTAGATAATCCACCAAGCTGCTTTGTTCAACCTTTTGCTTCTTTGGTAGTGAATGTCTTGGAGGTGAATCCACCTCAATCACTTGTGGAGCTTCTTACCTTGGGGGAGATAGTGGTGGCATTTCATGCAATGGTGAGGAAGCTCTTGAGCACTTAGGCTCAGAATTAGAAGATGCAGTTGGGGTGGCAATATATTGTTGCTTCCTCACAATACCTTTTCTCCTTGCAAAGACCCTGATCTTTTGTGGTAGTTGGTAGGTAGGCCTTTCCTCCAACACTGGGACCTTCCCCTTATCCTTTTTCTGTTCTTCCCCAACCACAACCTTTCCTTTGTTAACAACCAATATCTCTCTTTTCATCCTGCCAACCACTTGCTCAAAATTCTAGAGCATATATTCAACCTTTTGCAATTCATTTTTGAATTGAGGTAGCCACAGGGGGTCGTATTGGGGATCAGTCTTCCATTTTTCCCTTACCATCTT
This sequence comes from Cunninghamia lanceolata, assembly GCA_027924645.1. Lineage (NCBI taxonomy): Eukaryota > Viridiplantae > Streptophyta > Pinopsida > Cupressales > Cupressaceae > Cunninghamia > Cunninghamia lanceolata. The sequence continues at coordinate 2,517,196 of BSBN01001122.1, forward strand.
ATCATAGGTGATCCATTTTGCCTTCCTGTCCTCCTGTATTTGGTAATTAAAGATGTTCTTAATAGCATCTTCAGGGAAATAGAAGTTATGTATGAACTGGCTGCTTCTAATCCTCGCTTTCAATGCAGCCATGAAACCTTTAAGATCATGATTTCTTGGGCACACTCTCCTCATGTTGTATGGTTCAAGCAATTCATCCATTTTTCTCCACCCTCCACTAGTCATCACAAAGTCAGCAAAAATTGTCCATGTTGGGAAGAAGGTTCCTTTCCTCATGTTTAACAAGTGGCCATCTTCAACATTACCCAGCTTCCAAATGACCTCAAGGAATCCAATTCTTAGTGGCACATCTCTTGGGAGAACATGTGGTCTAACTGTAGTGCCATATACTCTGAGAATTGTACAATCTGGATAGGGGATGACATCTCCTCGGTTGTGATCAATTTTTAAATCAGACCTCCTTTCTTTTGGCCTGAGAAAATCATGTAGTTCAGTTGGAATCCTTGGTGGATTTAGGATTAGGTCATTCCTCAACTTTGATGCAAAGATATTCTCAAACACCACAAAATCAAACTTTATATCATCCTTGTCTAGAATTCTTGTCCAACATTGGACAGGAATCTCAACACCATCCTCATCCTTTTCTAACTTCATATCATTCTCAAAGAATTTTGCCCTTTTGAATAAAAACATATGCATTAATAGTGAGTACCACCAAAACTGAACCGAATCTTTACCATTCTTTAGTGAAATTAAACCCTCATGAATGTTATCTGCCAGGTAGGAAGCAAAGTCATATACTATGTTGTAAGCGGGGTGTTGGATATGAGAAACCATATACATGAAACCCATTGGAATTCTAGAAGTAGGATCAAACCCCAGGATTTGACACAAAGAATAGAAGGTTTTCTAAAAATATGGAGCAAAATACTTTATTGGGAAGGGTTCCTTATCTAACAATTCTTCCCTTTCCCTTTCCAACTGATGCTAGATGATTTAGCAGCATTGTGATTTTAAAGATGTGTCTTGTCTTCATGTATTCACTCCTAAAGGATTTCAAATCAATTTTTACCAAATCCTCATTCCACTCATGAAGTTGAAAAACTTTAGAAATCTCTTCCCTGCTGATCTTTACCATTTCGATCCATTATACGTCCTGACAAATCTGGAGATAGGATCATATCTGGCTACCATAGCTTTTAAGAAGTCCACATCCATGTAGACATTTGAGACAACCAATTTCGCCATGTCCAATCTCCAGGGGTTACATATAGGAGAACTCAAATTCCTATTCCCAAACTAGTTCTTGAACAATGACCATCCTGTAAGTGGTATGGTGGCATCCTTGATATGGATATGTTTATCTATGAGGCCTTCTTTAATTTTGGAACCATGGAACATAAGCTAACCTTTTACTTTGTCATTAGTGGAGGGCTTTAATTGATCAAGAAGGTCTTGGACTATGGGCCTTTTCATCTCTCCATAGCTTGAGGTTTGAGCTCCTGGGGGTGCCATTATGGTGAGAATTTTGTAAATTAGGGTTTTAGTTTAGCAAGAATTATAGGTTCATAATTAGGGTTCCAACTTAAAGTAGCAATAAAGCTCAAAATTTGCAGTTCAACCATCTAAGAAGGCAAAGCCCTAAAAGAAATGAAAATTTACTAGTAATTCCTATTGACAGAACCATGATAGTGAGAACAAGCAGTAAGTTTTAGAGGGCAAGATTTTAACTTACAGCTTTGAATGCTTTGAAAACCCTAGTTTTGATCGCTAAGAGATTGAAATTGCCTCCAGATGCTTTAAAACACTTAGACGGATTTCAATTATGCAAAAATACTACTTTTATGGCATTAAAACCTCCATTAATGCTAGCTCACGCGAAGCAGAATGACTCCCATGGCCGCTTTCTCAATTTTAAACTCTAGTCATTGATCCATTGATGAGATGGCAAGATGGATGACCGTGATGAAGTTTTCTGCCACCTAGCATTGCTTACGCATCTTTCAGCGGATCCCACCTTCTCTTTAGGCTGCGAAGTCTTCTACGTGGCATTCGCCTGTTAGCCTGTTGGGTTTATCACCCGTGAATCTTCTGACAATGGGCTAGCAAGGAATAGTTAGGATTAACCTGGGGGCCCCTCCAACCTACTCGCACATTAACTTCTCAAGCCATCTACTGTCTGCTTAAATTCTTCAACATTGGATGGTTAAGATTAAAACATCTTGCTGAGGAATTTCCCATGTGTCATATTTAAACCTTTAATAGCTTACCCTTTAACTTTTAAGTCTCTTAAGGCTGCTTCAAAATATTTGCTAAAATATTTCAAACTCTAGATGTTGATCTCTTAATGATATGGTAAGATGGACGGTCGTGATGAATTTTTCTGCCACACGACATTGCTTACTCAACTTTCGGTAGACCCCACCTTCTCTTCAAGCTACAAAGTCTGATATGTGGCGTTCACCTATTAGCCCATTGGATTTGTCGCCCATGCATCTTCTGACAACAGGCTAGTGGGGAACGGTTAGGATTAACCTAGGCCCTCCAACATGCTCACACATTAACTTCTCAAGGCATCCATTGTCTGCTTAAATTCTTCAACATTGGACGGCTAAGATTAAAACATCTTGCCGAGGAATTTCCCATGTGTCTTATTTAAACCTTTAATAGCTCAACCTTTAAGTCTCTTAGGGCTTCTTCATAATATTTGCTAAAGCATTTAAAAAGTGGACCCTGCTAGGTTAACTCATTCCCCACCAAGTTGTAACTGACAAGACTAGGTATAAGGGGCCGGTAAACAACATGGTTTTGATGGCTTAGGTTCCAACTTAGACAACCAACAACTGGACGTAGCAAGTCAACATAAGATTATGTAGAGGGTTTCTCATATGAAATGTCAACCATTGATATTTGGAAATCTAACGGTTCAAGTGTTATTCCAGAGGTTTGAAGTCACAGGTCTAGTGTTTCAGACATTTTTTTTCTGGAATGCAACTACAGTCGTCCATAAAAAATTCATCAAACGATCATCTGTTATATTAATTTGCACTGACATCTTGCTTCAGACATAATAAATATGTTGACACTTGTTCCCATTCTGGACACTTTATGAAGGAATTTTGATGTGTGTAAAATTTATCCCGAAATGGAACAATATGTAACATTTGATATTTTTGCCACTGTATGATTTTTTATTGGCATAACAGTTTATTTTGCCAATTAATTTTTTATTGGTTTGAAACTATATTTAATTAGCCAATGATTTTTTTATTGGTTTGAAAATTAGTTTAATTCACCAATGAAAATATATTTTTTGGTTTGAAATTAGATTTTAATCGCCAGCAAAAATATTTTTTTATTTAGAAAACATGTTTAATTCGCCCACAAAAATATTTTACTAGTTTGAAAATAGGTTTTAATTCACCAATGAAAATATTCAATTGGTTTGAAAATAGGTTTTAATAGCCAACGAAAATATTTTATTGGTTGTAAAAAAATTACAATTTGCTAGGATTTTCCATAAACCTCTAGTGATTACAAAAGATTCGCCAAATAAGATTATTTTTTTTCCTGAAAAAATGAAAAATTTTGCCAATAAAATTAATATTTTTCTTAGGAAGTATATACGATTCACCAAGTTTATACACCTTCTCCGAGGAGGGGGGTTCTTAAAGTTATCCCTGTTGCATATTGGTTCTGGTTCCTATTACAGGCAAAGCCATGACTAGGAAATGTATTGCTAGGATAGTCATGGGAATCCACTCCAATATAGTTCCTAGGGTCTAATACATAGGAAGACTCAAATAAAGGAGCAACCCTAGAATAGTCATATCCATATGAACCTTCCATGACTAGAACATCCTATAATGCAGGGAAATAACTAAGGCATACAAATTTGTTCCTTCAGCATGACAGGAACAACAATCTCCAAAAGTAGGAAGAAAAGAAACCATGTACCTTTATTTCACCAGCTGCTGCATATTGAGATGGAGCATTCAAATCACTAACAACAACCGAGGCACAACAGTAACAAACTTTTATTCTTTGATAGTAGAGTCACCACCTCTTCCAAAGAGGAATTCCTTGAAGTGTGACTGATCTTCAAGGCCACCAAATGATTCTGGGTTCAACTAACCAGCAAAGTCTCCAAATGATTTAACACAGTAGTTGATAGGATGCCAAACTTACACAAACACATGCACAATTGCAAACTGACTAGCACTAGGGTCTTCAAATTCTTTGACCTTTCAATTCTTCCACAGTAATAGTGCCAAAATGTTGGCATAAGTTGATGGGCTGCCACCTTCAACACACAACAAACCGCACCTAACAACAGCTACAAACTTATTTAGTGACTATGTTGCAAAGGTCTTTCAAAATTTGAACCAAGATAGTCCATCCTCGGCAATGGTGCCAAAATGTTGGGAAAATAACTACAACCTAAAACCCTAAAACATTTCACCATCACCAAGGCCAGGGGTGTCGCAAGGTGATTGAAAGAGGTTTTGCAATAGGTTAAGGGCAATTTTGGCCAATTGACAGAAGTGGGTAGGCTCCTCTACACTTCAAGCTTAGATTAAACACTAGAAGGGTATTCTAAGGGGTATACCTTAATAGGTATTGAGTTCAAACCAGATGAACAACTAAAAATAAATGAATAACCAAACTTGAATCATTCTCTTGGCCCCCTAAGGCTGTCACTGAACCAAAAACAATTGGCTATCACAAAACCCCTATATAGCTGATATAAACTATGTGAATGCACATGCACAGGAAAGATGGTTTTTCCCATAAACCACTGGTAAATATTTGTTTGATTTAAAAAGTGTGGGATTGGTCTAGTGGAGACAAGATCGGTGCCAATCCAATTGGGCTACAGGGTCACAGGTGACATAAAAGAAACAAATGGAAGGGAAACAAAATAAATTTGATCTCAGCATACACTTTATTAGATTACAGGTTTTGTGGTTCAAACATACTTAATAATCTAGAAAAGAACTACATGCATTCAAATGTAAAGAACATATGACAATTACAAGGATTATAATATATTTAAAATGTTTTCACATTTTCAAACTCTTGATACAAACTTATCAGAAAATGTGATAAAAGGAAAGACCCTAAATACATACAAACGATCATGGAGGCATTCTCTACACAATCCCTACTACACACTATCTTTCACCTATCTCACCATTCCATTACTTCTCTGCAGCTAGACATGGCATAATTTGGAGCCCTAGAAGTGTTTCTGGACCTGCATAGCCTCTAGCCACTAATAAAGAACCAACCCCTACAAACATTACTAAAACATGCATATATAGCACTCTGCTACCACACAACACCAAGTGCTGAAATCTTGGTAAAAAAGAAACCCATGCTACATTAAAAGTTTAGACCAGAGGCCTTGTCAAAAAATCTACAAACCTAAAAATGCCCATCCCCTAGTGTCCTTTTAGAATGAAAGTACCAGTAATAGATTTGTCTGTTGAGACACTTCATCCTTACATTTAATTCTGGTCCTTTTGCATTGAAGATCTCTACTATTTCAACCACCTACAACTAACCTTGGTTTGCCAAACATTAATTTCTGAGTAAAAATTTATAGGTTTCATCCTTCATTCATGGCACCAAATCAAGAAATCACGCCCCTCAAAGCTTTTACAACACGTTAAAAGTGTTGTCCAATTTTCAATTACATGCCCCTTTGAATTTGTTATGCTTGAAGAATTCAAAAAATCTACCAGGTTGACCTTCATCATCTTCTCTATAGGGCCATCTGAATCCTAATTCCATTTCTTTCTGTGCATTGGACACCTTTTCCCCTTTGTCGGCAAATCAGGTCGGCAAGCCACTTAGTCAATAAACTATCAAGTTCGTGAACTATCAATTTCATCAAGAAGGGCCCTTTGTGGCTTTTCTATTTTTTTATTCACTTGTTACAAAATTCACCTTTCCATGAACCTTGGAAAATTCCTCCCTTTTCTTCTTTCCCCACTTAGTCTTCCTTCTCTCCCCCTTTTGCCTTATCACAAAAAATGAAAAATGGTGAACCATTACTTCATCTATCTTTCCTTAGTTTTCTTTGCCTTCCCACTTTCCATTGACAAATATCATGGTTAACAAACCAATATATTTTCCAACATGTTCCTTATTTCTTTCTTTCTCTCTTTGGCTGATTCCTTGCCTAGTCGGTGAATTTTCCTAACGACGAACTTGGTTGTCGGGAAACCTGACGGTTCACGAACCAAACCTTTCGCTGATAAAGACTTGCCTTATCCATTTCTTTCTTTTCCTTTCTTTCATCCTTTACCACTAAGTTTCTTTGTTTTACCTTTTCACTTGTCTATCGACAAATATCCTTGCCGATGAACCATCACTTTATCACTTTTTACCTTTGCTATGGCCTTTTCCCTTTTATCAGAGAATTTCTCATTCGACGAACCCTTTTTCGGTGAAACCAAGAGTTCACAAACCAAATGGTTCACCAACCAAGACCTTAACATTTCTTTCTTTACTTAGAAAATTTCCCCCCTGCTGCAACCTTTGCTTCCTTTCTTTAGTTGGTGAAGACACCGTTGGCAAAACCTACGATCGGTGAACTTTTAAGTTCATGAACCAAAAGTCTTTCCTCCACTTGACCGCCCCCTTTCTTAACTTCAAACCTTTTCATTCACCTGGTTGGTTGCTTTATCAGCGAATTAGTAAAACTGTGAACCTACGAACCTGGTCAGCTAGTTCTCTAGTTCGTGAATTTGTTGATTTGCCAATAAAGCCCTTAAATGAGCAATTTTTCACAAGGAAGAAAAATAATGATGAGGGGAGACATTATACTTAGAAATTTTGAAAGCATACCCATAAAATGTCTCAGATTGGATCTAAATAGTGGGTTTAAAATTGCAAAGGCAAAAGTGGGATTTTTAATAGATTTGGGGAAAAATATGCATGTTTGGGAGCTAATTTTTTAGGTACTAACACTATGTTTTCAAATTTTTTGTATCTGTTTTCAATAGTCTGTTATGCTCTGATCTTTCTCAATTAGGGTTTCATGTTTTTCCCTAGTTTTATTGGTTATATTTGGTTGATTCTCCTCTATACAGCAAAGGGACAAAGCCCCCGTAGTTTGGCTCTCCTTCAAGGGTAGAAGCCAAGCTCGACTTGTGTTCTAATGTTGGATGGAAGAGGGTTTGAACTAGTTTAATCTATTGGTCTAGTCTCTCTTGTCTATCTAACACCTCTAAAAGTTAGAAAATAATTCACCAAATTGAGAGATATGCACTTCACAATTTGACCTCCTGAATAAAAAAACTCACCTTGTTTCTTGCTTTCTAGGTGCCAATATAATGCTATGATACCATTTGTAATGAAATAACTTACACAAGAGAAGAATTTAATAGGGAATAAGTTGCAAATACTTGATAATAGTTCAGATAAATAATATAGTTCAAGGGGGGAAACCTTGAAAATTCTCCAATAAGAATACAATTCACAATATCTTGATCATAAACTAACCACTACCTCCTATATATACTATACTTATGCATTGGATACCACCTAGTCTGACTTAACTACCTAAATAAAACTAAACAAATAATCATATAAGTTAATTAAGATTTAAGAGTTAGCCACACATTTACTACTCATAACCCTATAGACACTATAGGATTAAGGGCATAGGATATGCCCATGCCAAAGACATCACATCCTAAAATGAAGGGTTTGTTAAAATTAGGTAGGGCCAAAATTGGAGTGGAACATAATAGTTTTGATTGCATTAAAGGCCATCTACTAATTTAAACCAATTGAAGGAGTTATTTTTGAACAAAGAGCTATCAAGGGCCTAATAAATTTACCATAATTACACACAAACATATGATAGTACCTTCTCAAGCCTACACAACCTTGCAAGATTTTGAAGGACTTATGGCATGGTCATTCTTTAATTGTAGCAATATTCTTGGGTTCAACCTAAACAACATCTTGTGAAATAACATGGCCCAAATACTCCACTTGTTGGACTCCAAAGGCACACTTATAGTGTGAAAAGAGAGAATGCTCCTATAAAATCTAGAGAGTGATCTCTAAATAATGAAGATGATCAGTCCATGTCTGACTATAGATGAGGATGTGATCTGTGTACACTAGAGAGTAGACTATGGGGAACAAGACAAATCACTCAACCTATTCCATCTACAATCAAATGCAACCTCAAGATAAGACTAGAAGAGATAAGCACATAAACTACTATGAATTACACCCTAATTGACTATGCCTAGTTCTTGATGTGTCCTAATTTCTATGAATTTATGCTAAAATTCTAAAATGTTCATGCTCAAAGTGGCAGAATTTCATTACATTCAAATTGCTTGTTGAAAATGGATGGGGAGGGCTCAATTTATACATTTTTGGAGCTGAGGATGGAGGGCTAGGATTGAATTGGAAGATCAAGGGCTCACATTGCTTGAGGGTCCTCAAGTAAGGAGAATTGTACAAGTGTCACAAGGAGGTTGGATGAGAAGAATTCTCCAAGATTCAAGGGAAGATCAATGGATGAAATTAAATGGTTGAATGGATGGATGACTAGGATGAGGTAGGTGTATGACATGTAAGGTTTCATTTATGAAAAGGTATGGCTTGGATTTTGTGAGAATTTTAAATTTGGCATAAGAGGACACATGAAATTTAAAATTAGATGAATAGTGGAAGAATAGTGCCACATGGAATTTTAAATTTCATGAATAGTGACACTTGGAGTTGGTGAGAACAAAATGGGACAAATTGAACTATTTGAAAGATTTGCCCATACTTCCAAAGCACCACTTGTTGTTGGGAAAGATGAGGATCAACAAGCAAGAATAAAACCACAAAGCTATTTTCCACACAATAGGCCAAATTACATTGCCAAAAGATGAATGAAATGTACATAGGAGACTTTCTTAAGTAGGAAAGTATGAGGGAGTGAGAAGCTTATACACACCAATTGAGTAACCCTCCAAAGGTGCAACACTTGTCTACTCAAATGACACATGTTTGAGTAAGTGGTAAGTTTGCATGAAGTAGGTGTCTCACAAAGGTGAGTACACATGTTTTCACCACATGAGGTGAGACAAAAAGGTAAGAATCCCAAAGTTGGACTTAATCAAGTGTGAATATAAATCTCCTAGACATGCTAAAAGCTAACTAGATAGATAATGTATCTTTTCACACTAACACCCCCCCTTAAGTGCAACTTAGGGAGTAGTGAAACAATGATGGATCCCGATAACTAGGCCTAATTAGTTACCCATTTACTATTGAATACAAGGAATACTGAGAGGGGGGGTGAATCAGTATTCTACAAAACCATTTCTTAACATGTTCTTTAATCCAATTACCAAATTCAATAACATGAAAGTAGAATAAACATAAGAACAACAACCATAAAGACATAACACATAGACACCGGTATTTTTACGTGGGAAACCCAAAAAGGGAAAAACCATGATGAGTGTTAGCTCACAATATATTATGATAGAAATACTGGATTACATAAGGCTCATTGCCATGGGGCTCACTACCCAAAGAAATGCTCACTGCAGGTGGACTCACTGTCCAAGTGTACTCACTGTTCACTGAGAAAGAAAGATAGAAAGAAGGTGGCTCACTGCTAAGAAAGAACTGTTATTAATGCATCTACAGAATGCTGGATTATAGTTCCATTGATAGCTCAATATAAAGATTCAAAAATCTTCATTACATCTGCCTTGCTTTTCTACTTTGCTTCACATAGACTTTGTTCTTTTACCTTGATTGTTCTTTTCTGATCACTAAGTTGCCTCAGATCACATACGCGTCAAATTCGCACCACATTCACACATTCACATACATCCAATACAAAAATCTATCAAATATATATATCCGCAACATGAATTATTCAAAAACTAGGTTAGCATGTGATGCAGGAGCATACCTGGTTCAAGAACAATCTTGCATCAACAAAAAACATTTGCATTTCAGTTTGTTTCTTTTCATTTTCCAGTTTAGTTTGGACAGTTCAATCAGTAGCAGTTTTTGTATTTTGGTCCGCATTCTACCACAATTGCATTTTAGATCTTATGGAGCTAGACTTAACATCTAGATTCATTCATCTACATCATATCCATAATTCAGAGTATTTGGATCAGTTACCGAAAAGTTATTTCTATCAAAAGATTGACTATTTTCTCATAACAGAGCATCCTGAAAATCTCTAATAATCAGCTAAAGGAGAAGACTTGTAGAGCATTCTTCGACTTATGGATCCTAATAACACATCATTCAATGATCTTTGGTTCATGACCAACCTTCCCCGAGATCTGCACATCGTTCCATTCATTTGCGGAGGAACTCTTTATGATTAGGTCTAACCTATCTGTGTACACACGTTATAGCTCTTCATCAGAGTTTGTGATCTTCCTTGGCTGACGTGGAGGAATCTTGTGATCCAGAGATGATATATATTGATGTAATAGATCCTTAGGGAAGTAGATTTTGATAGTTAGCGATTGATTCATAATCCTTAGTTTAGATTTTGTGTGAAGGAGCTTCAAAGTCATATCTTGCGCATATTTTGATATTCTGTAATCAGGCCTTTGAGCCCCAATTGTAAGCCTGCATGATGCCAACCAGATTGTATTTGAATTCTATGATATACTGAATGATTAAATCTATGTTTGTTTCATATCTTTGAGTCATTTCCATTGTGTTTACTCTTGCTGCATGGTCTGGATAGTTCATTCTGTGAACCCTCCTGCCGTGACTGCACCAAGTGGTATCAGAGAGAAAGTTCAAATTTTTGAGAATGAATTGAGTGAAGTTGGCGAAGGGATTCTGTAAGGTCTTGTTGTGGACAGATCGCCGAATTGAGGCAAGTTACTTGAGTCACAACCGATCACCAATTGTGAGGCAGTTGTCACTTGTAGCTCGATCGTTAAACTTGAAGCAGTTTACACTTGACCCTAGAAAGATGCCACCGAGGAGAGTTGCTGCCATTGGAACAATGGATGGTAGAATGGATGAGATGATGGAAATGATGAAAATAATGAGAATTTATTTGGATGCTTTTGAGAAAGATAGGCGAAGAGGATTGACACCTAGACCTAATGTTGAAAGTGATGATGAAGAGGAATTTCAATCTGTTGAACAAGTTGGCGAAACCCTAGGAGGTGATGATGAAGAAGAATCAGATCAAGTAAAGATGCTGCGAGCTATTTTAAAGATCGGGAAAAGACCTAGAGTTGATGTACTGAATTATACTGGTAATTTGAACCCTAAAGAGTTGATTGACAGGATAAATGACATGGAAGAATACTTTGAATATGAAGAGGTTGAAGATCCGGAGAAGGTGAAATTTGCAAAGAAAAAGTTAAAAGGACATGCTGCTATATGGTGGAAAGAAGTTCAGTTGGATAGAAATAGAAGAGGAAAAGAAAAGATTACAAAGTGGGATAGAATGGTGACACAATTGAAGAATCAGTTTATACCCACTGACTATAAGCTGGAACTATTGAAAAGATTGCAGAACTTGAGACAAAAGGAGAAATCTGTGAAGGAGTATACTAAAGAATTTCATGAGATGATCATAAGGATAGGACATAGTGAAGCAAGCAAGGCAAAAGTGGCTAGATACATCAATGGACTGAGATTGAACATTCAAGAAGAACTAAGTTTGGTGAAGATGACATCTTTGGAAGAGGCATATCAGTTTGCCCTGAAAGTTGAAGAAAAGCTGAAGAAGAGACATGATCAGAGACATAGAGGCAGAGCAGGTAAATTTTAGAAAGGTAGCACATTTTTCGGAGGTGAGAGATCATTTACAGAGCATAACAGATAGGAGATCACATTCACAAAGGAGGACAGAGATAATAATGCATACCGGAGAGATGACAAAAAATTTTACCAGAGAGGAAACCCTAATGCATACCAGAATGAAGGGTACAAAAGAGAAGGAAAAGGGTTTGATAAGAGAACATTCAGAGGCACTTGTTTCAAGTGTGGAGGTGAAGGACATAGAGCATTTGAGTGTAATCAAGGGAGTACAAGAAAGAAAACAGAGAATAGTGGAAGAGCAGCCTATGTGGAAGAAGAACCTATTGGCTCACCTAGTTCAGTCGGTATATTAGAGAAAGGAGAATCACTGGTGATGAGGAGAGCACTATTTCAAGTAGAGACAAATGAAGAACCACCACAGAGGAAGAGTTTGTTTAGAACCAGATGCAAATCAAGAGGTAAATGTTGTAGAGTTGTTATTGATAGTGGTAGTTTAGATAACTTAGTTTCAGAGGAGATAGTGACTAAGTTGAAGTTGGAAAGACTGAAACACCCTAAGCCCTATCAAATAGCATGGATTCAGGATGATCATAAGGTACTAGTGAGTGAACAATGTTTAGTAAAATTTCATATTGGATCTTATCATGATGAAGTCTTGTGTGATATTATGCCTATGGACGTTTGTCATATTTTGTTGGGTAGACCTTGGCAGTATGATAGAAAATCTATACATGATGGGAGAAAGAATACATACACTATAACATCAAATGGGAAGAGAATTACTTTGATTCCTTTGGAAGATGATCTTAAGAGTGAAGTATGTGGAAATGCTAGAATCTGTTTGGTAGATGGAAGAAAATTTCTGGATGGTTTGAGACATGAGAATATGTGGTATGCTTTGATTCCTAAGAAGCCTGAAACATTGAAGGAGACTAAAGAATCACAACCAGAGGAGATAAGAAAGTTGCTGACAGAGTATGAAGACATCATATTAGACAATGTACCCGAAGGATTGCCACTAATAAGGAGTATCAGTCATCACATGGATCTTATACTAGGAGCTAGTTTGCCTAACAAAGCAGCACATAGAATGACACCGATAGAGAATGAAGAACTGAATAGACAGATACAAGAGTTGTTGAGGAAAGGTTTGATTAGAGAAAGTTTGAGTCCTTGTGCAATACCTACAGTGTTGGCACCAAAGAAAGATGAAGAATGGAGAATGTGTACTGACTCTAGAGCAATAAACAAGATCACAGTTAAGTATAGATTCCCTTTACCTAGGATGGATGATATTATGGATTGTTTGTGTGGAGCAAGATATTTCACAAAGATGGATTTGAAGAGTGGATACCATCAGATCAGAATCAAAGAAGGAGATGAATGGAAGACTACTTTTAAGACAAATGAAGGATTGTATGAGTGGTTAGTGATGCCTTTTGGATTGACAAATGCACCATGTACTTTCATGAGATTGATGAATGAAGTCTTGAAGAAATTCTTGGGTAATTTTGTTATTGTATATTTGGATGACATTCTGATTTTCAGTAAGACAAAAGAAGAACATTTGCAGCACCTTAGACAAGTATTACGGAGGTTGAGAGAGGATAAATTGCTGATAAACATCAAGAAATGTAGTTTCATGAAGGAAGAACTAGTGTACTTGGTATTTATGATTTCTGTGGAAGGATTGAAGATGGACCCTGAGAAAGTAAGAGAAATTGTTGAATGGCCTACACCAGAGAGCATTGAAGAGGTTAGATCATTTCATGGATTGGCTAGTTTCTATTGGAAATTCATTAGAAATTTTTGTTCAGTTTGTAACCCTATGACAGAGACAATGAGAGGTGACAGAAAAGACTTTAAGTGGACATTGGGAGCAAATAAATGTTTTGAATTGTTGAATCAAAAGGTGACAAAGAAACCTATTTTAGTATTACCAGATTGTAATAAGCGATTTCAAGTTGATTGTGATGCAAGTGGAAATGTAATTGGAGCAGTGTTAAGTCAAGAAGGTAGACCTGTAGCATATTTCAATGAGAAGTTGAATGATGTAAGCTGAAGATATTTAGTTTATGATGAAGAGTTCTATGCTATAATTCAAGCCTTGAAGAAGTGGAGACATTATTTGTTGCCTAAGGAGTTTGTGTTGTATACAGATGATCAAGCTTTGTAGTATTTGAACAGTCAAGGAAAATTAAATCAGAGACATATGAGATGGGTAGAGTTCATGCAGAGTTATACTTTTGTATTAAAGCATAGGAGTGGAAAATCAAACAAAGTTGCTGATGCATTAAGTAGGAGAAGAAACTTGTTGACAGATATGAGAGTTGAAGTGTTGGGATTTGATGAATTGAAGAACATGTATGAGGGAGACACTAATTTTGTAGAACCTTGGAACGCATGCAAGGAACCTATTGTGATAGATAGGAGTAAGTGATTGGATTATTTCATTCAGGAAGATATGTTGTTTAGAGGAAATCAATTATGCATACCTACAAGTTCAATGAGAGACAATTTGATCAAGGAGAAACATAGTGGTGGATTGGCAAGGCATTTTGGCATTGATAAGACAGTAGCTTTGGTGAGTGAAAATTACTTTTGGCCTCAGATACATAAGGATGTTAGGAAATTTGTGCAGAGTTGTAGAGTTTGTCAGGTTGCAAAAGGGAGTAGTCAGAATATTGGATTGTATAAACCTTTGACAGTACCAGAGAGACCTTGGGAAGACATAAGCATGGATTTTGTAATGGGATTGCCTAAGACACAGAGAGGACATGATTCAATATTTGTAGTGGTGGAAAGATTTTCAAAGATGACTCATTTCATACCTTGTAAGAAGACAACTGATGCAGTGCATGTAGCTGACCTATTTTTCAAGGAGACTGTAAGATTGCATGGATTACCTAAGAGTATAATTTTAGACAAAGATGCTAGATTTCTTGGATATTTTTGGAAGACACTTTGGAAGAAGATGAAGATAGATTTGAAGTTCAGTTCAACATTTCATCCACAGACTGATGTACAGATAGAGGCAGTGAATAGGAGTTTGGGAAACTTGTTGAGATGTTTGGTTGGAGAAAACGTAGGAAGTTGGGACTTGATTATTTCACAAGCAGATTTTACATACAATAATTCAGTAAATAGGAGTACCGGAAGAACACCTTTTGAGATTGTTATCAGAGTGAATCCTAGAGGAGTGACATAACTAAGAGACATGGGTATAGAAGAAAAGAGAAGTACAGAAGTAGAAGAATTTGTAGATCACATGAAGATAGTGTATAATCAGGTGAAGAAGAGTGGGAGAAGAAGTGATGGTATACTTGAGAAAAGAAAGATTTCCAGTTGGGACATATAACAAGTTGAAGATGAAGAAGTTTGGACCTTGTACGATACTCAAAAAATTTGATTCAGGTAATGCATATGAAGTAGAGTTACCAGAGACATTGGACATATTATCTATTTTCAACATTGTAGACCTATACCAGTATCATGAAGCAGAGTTTAGTGACAACATGGTAGAGGACTTGAAGAAGCAGTTACCACAACAAGCATCAGAGAAGATTGAAGACATTTTGGATAGCAGAGTTGGATGCAACACCAGAGGAAGACAATACAAAGAATACCTTGTGAAGTGGAAAGGCAGACCAGAAGAAGATTCAGCATGGATTTCTCAGGCTAAGGTGGACCATCTTGGTTTTCCTCTAGCCCCAACAAAGTGAGGGACTCACTTTTTCAATAATCCCAAATGACTAATGCAGGAGCATCCCTAGTTCAAGAGCAATCTTGCATCAACCAAAAACATTTGTATTTCAATTTGTTTGTAGTTTAGTTTGTTTCTTTTCATTTTCTAGTTTAGTTCAGATAGTTTAGTCAGTAGCAGTTTCTATATTTTGGTCCGCATTCTACCACAGTTGCATTTTAGATCTTACAGAGCTAGACTCAACATCTAAATTCATTCATCTACATCATATCTAGAATTCAGAGCATTTGTATTAGTTACTAGAAAGTTATCACTATCAGAAGATTGATTGTTTTCTCAAAATAGAGCATCCTGACAATATCTGATAATCAGCTAAAGGAGAAGACTTGTGGAGCATTCCTTAACTTATGGAGCCTAATGACACATCATTCAATGATCTTTGGTTCGTGGCCAACCTTCCCCAAGATCCGCACATCATTCCATTCATTTGCAGAGGAACTCTTCATGATTAGGTTCCACCTATCTGTGTACACACATTACAGCTCTTCATCAGAGTTTGTGATCTTCCTTAGCCGATGTGGAGGAATCTTATGATCTGGAGATGATATATATTGATATAATAGATCCTTAATAAAGTAGATTTCGATTGTTAGCGATTGATTCATAATACTTAGTTTAGATTTTGTGTGAAGGAGCTTCAAAGCCATATCTTGCACATATTCTGATATTATGTAATCAGGCCTTTGAGCCCCAATTGTAAGCCTGCATGATGCCGGCTAGATTGTATTTGAATTCTATGATATATTGAATGAATGAGTTTGCATTTGCTTCATATCTTTGAGTTGTTTCTATTGTGTTTACTCTTGTTGCACGGTTTGGACAGTTCATTATGTGAACCCTCCTATCGTCACTGCACCAACATGCAACATATGAAACTTGTATACCAAAGTTGTTCCTTGTCGGCTTGATCCTTTACACAAACAATAATGCAATCCCATACAATCATTCAGGAAACTTCATATGGGTTTGGACTTATTATTGAACTACTTAGAATAAAGATTTAAACATTATCTCCTTACTGCACATCGATCCAACTGTATGTCAGCCTTATCCTAAAATACACACTTAAACTTTATTGTCTGTCATATCATAACTTCTAGTGCGGTCCACATGAAACTTCAAAATTCACATCAAACATTCATTAGACATTACCAATGATACCTTCATAACCGCAAGTCATAATGTTCTTGTGTGGCGATATGCGGATCTCAAAACTGTTCCTCTGTCTTAGTTAAATACTAACAAACTGAAAGCTGATATTGGAGAACTTGTAGAATGTGATTAGATGAACTTCAAGCTCTATAAATCTTGATTTAGATGCTTATGACATGTATCTTCAATTTCTTAGAACCACAAAACAAAATATTCAACAGCGGAGGAATGCAGAGCAAATTACTCAAGTGCTCTGCATCGTTTCTGACTCAACTCTATTCACTCAGACTTAGACAAATCATAGTGTAACTTCTGGAGATTATTAGGACTTGAATACTGGAACATAACATCATCAAATGATTTAGTACAACATACTAGAACTGCACTTTGAGATCTTCAACTGTGGAGGCATACCATCCCAATTTCTGTCACACTCTATATACTCTCCATACTTAGTCATTTTGACTGAGTTAGTCTTCCAGACCAAAATCCCTTTACCAAACTTGACTGCTTCCATGTCATCCCTATCTATTATCATGCCTTGTTGCCATCAATGACAACATACAACATTCTACCTTAACCATCAAAGCAGTGTCTCTTGACTATGTTGCCAACAATCTCCCCCTTTGGCATTGATGTCAACACTTAGTGAAAAATGATTAGGTTGCTCCCCCTTACTATGTACATTCTGATTTTCTTCTCCCCTTTTGATGTTTGGCTATTTTTCACTGGTTTTTCTTCTCCCCCTTTGACATAAATGGCAAAGGTGTATGTACAAGTGTCAAAACTTCAAAATTGGCATACTCTGCCTCAAATGTACAAATACAATCTTCCAATTTAGTTAGTCATGAGTGAGAGGATATCATTGTAAAGAATCTTTGATTGTGCTAATTCTCTATCCCACCTATTCTTAGCATTGTTCAAAATTTGAATGATACCATTAATCTGAAAAACTAGGTCTTCTACCTTCTGCACTTCAATAGGTACATTAGTTATTGCCTGAACCTTTAAGGCTTCATCAACTAGACTTGACATTGAATCAATTTTGGGGCTTATTGATCCTCTCAATTGGCACATTTTTCTTTTCATTTCCTCCTTTTTGCTTAGAAGACTACTTATGTTATTATGAATATTTACAACTTGTACTTCCTTATTGCTTATGGAATCAACTATCAGACCATAAGACTTAGAAACATTCACTAATTGAAGTTCCATAGCTTTGATCTTTTCTTCTATTTCCTTGGTGGTCTTAGGCCATAGTAAGAAAAATTTGTATATGTCACAGGCTTCCTTAATAGAATTTTCTATATTCTTGATTCTATTATCTAACAAAATTTTATTACTGTCTAGCTTAGCCTTCAACTATACTAATCTTTTATCATCAAACTCCTTCTTAACCTTTATATCAATAGACTTCTCAAAATATTCAAAATGAGTACTTATTGAGTTTATCAAGTCTTTGAGTTGATCAATTGATGATAGTGATGTATCCTTTTGGTAGGAAGGCATCAACTTTTCCAGAATACCAGATGCTTCACCGATGAGCTCACTGTCCTGGATGTGAGACCTTAGAATTTCTTCCTGAGCTTTGGCTTGGACAATTTACACTAATTTGAATTTATGCAGAGGTGACATTGAGGCCAAGTTTATTGGTCCTTGCAAAAACTCAGGTGTATCCAAAGCTTGTGTTCCTTGATAGTATTTACCAGATCTTGTGTGGCAGCAGTGTCTCTTGTTATTTCCTCAGACACTTTATCATCTACAATCTTCTCCTTGTTTGCTTGATCATCAGTTTTCTGATCCGGAGGAGGACTTGTCCTTGTTTGGTCCTTGTTAGTTTTATCTTGACCATTAGTAGAAGGGGCTTGATCAGATGCAGGGGTTTGATCATCTTCTTTCTCCTTCATCTCTTCATCATCTTCTCGTTCATCTGTTTTCTATTTCGGTGGAGGGCTCTTCTTAGCTTGTTCAACTTCTTCATTTCCTTGATCAACATTTTCATTTTGCTCCAGAGCAGGTTCAACATTCTCAGGAGATATATCCTCTTCTTGTTTCTTCATCTCTTCATCTTTTCTAGGGCTTACCGAAGGAGTCTTTGCTTGATCTAATCCTTGATTAGAACTATCTTCCATAAGTGCACTATCATTACCAACATTTTGTTCATCTTTGTCATAAATCGTTGGTATGTTAAGATCTTTTAGAATATCAAGTATTATTTTCTCTGTGTCCTTCACAAATTTCTCTGTGTTCCCTGACATCAGAGTGTTGATCTTTTTTATTTCAATTTTATCTCCAAGGATCTTGAAGACCTTGGTTCTCTCCCTAGGAGTAACATCTAGACAAAATTTTAACAATGTATTTTCTCTTACCTCCACATCTTTAGTCATTGTTGCTTCCTTCTTGGTAGATATTATGCTTGCCAGGTTGTCTAGAAGATCAATGACTACCTCAATGAGGGCTCTATTGTATATCTCTAAATATCTGATTACAGTAGTCTCAATGATGCCTTTGTCTGTATCATCATAATCATCATATAGTTGAGCTATAAGCTTTAGATTCCCATAAACTATTATAGCCTTTAATCCATCATCTAAATTTATTGTAGCTTCTCCTTTCTCAGTCTCAGCTTGTCTTGGCCCTTTCTTGATTCTTCCCTTACTGGAGGGCTTCTCCTTTTTTCTCCTAGAGGCTTTAGTAGCCTTGACTTTCATTTTCTTTACCTCCTTGTCTAATTTAGTTTCTTCCTCATCAGCTCCTATACTGACGTGCATTCTTTTGTATTTTGTTTTCATTCTCTTGTGTTCTATTTTAGGTGCACCCACAATCACAAAAGGTGTGGGACTAGAGGATGCAGATGAAGATGCAGTATGAGTAGAGGTTGAACCTCTTGTTCTCTTTCTTATTATTGTACGCTCCTTAGTTTTCTTCTCAGGCTCTTCCTGAGCCTTTTCTGGTTCATCCGACTTCTTTTCTCTAGCTGCTCTTTTTTCTTCAGAATTTGCTCTTGCTTCTACAATTTGTTCTTTGGTAAGGTCTTGGTATGGGCATATTCATCTACCATTTTTCTAGCCTTCTTTACACTTTCAGGCTTTCTTAGTTCAACATGAACTTTGACAGAAATCTCTTCATAGGTGTCAAATCTTTCTTCTGAGGTATCCCTAGGTTTTCTGAACATGTGCTCAACATAACCATCTAATACATTTGCTGCTACTTCATAGCCCATTGGAAGAATCCATACTGTCTTAGGCTCAATATCCTCCATCATGCATTGATCTTTGTTTACAATAAAACAAATGTCATTCTTATATTTCTCAACAATTGACTTAGGGATCCTTTCCATGGATTGCATAACCTTCTAGAAATTCTTGAAATAGCCCCATAGGGTTGTATTCTGTGCATCATGGATTCCTATGCTATTTAAGTGATTCCTCATTTGTATGGCAATAGGTTTGTTGTCAAACTAGATCAAGTTCTTCATTCCCAGCAATTATTGCATAAAATAAAAGAAGAGATAGATAATTAGCTTACCATACTTGAATGGATACTTTGATTCCTTTTTCTTCTTTAGATTCTCCATTAACTTTTATCAGAGCAACTCATAGAGGTCATGATCAACATTCTTTTTCACCATCTCAAAAGTAGTATAAATGGCTGTATCAGAGACAAAGTTTTCCCAATTTGTGAAGTATATCTTGTAACCAATTACCATCGATGCGAACCTTACAGCATGGTCTTTAATATCATTGATTGTCAATGCCCTTTTGTCGAATTGGGCTCTGGTGGCCTCTGTCATAGTACTATTCTTTATGTAGCCTTTAGTACAGACACCTTTCCAATAGAGTTCAATCCTGTAACCTCTCTTATAGCATCTTTTGTAATCATGAAGGGTTTCTCAAGCCACATGAATTCATCGTGGATCCTGCTCAGTACATACCGGACCCATTCATCTTCAACAAACATTGGGAAATCTATATACTAAATGAATTTCTTCTCTTCCAATGCCTTGTATTCTTCCTTCAGATCAAAATTATCACCACTTAGATGTTTCAGATACAAATCTGTAAATTAGCTATCACCATGTTCTTCTAGGGCAACATGGATGTAAGCCCTAATATCCTTTACATGCATCACACCATAGGGCACTCCTGAAAATGCACTATTTGGGTCAACCTCCTTTGATTTGAAAGGGTGTTTCTTGAATTTTGGTTGAGATCTCTCAATGATATCGATTACTTGTGGAGTTGCCATTTCCATAATAATTCAAACAAGTTCATAGTAGGGTTTCAAACAGTAAATACCTTTTTATGCTGAATTAGGGTTTTCTCACCTTGGAATCATTGAAAATGCTGAAGTTGCTTAGAGTTTTACTTTTGATCTCCTTGAATGCTTGAAAACTCGAATGCAAAGTGATTAACCTTCAATTTCAAGTCTGTTATTCTTCATTTGCCAAAACCTAATCGCAATAAATGTTAACTTCCAAAACGCTGTCAAAACACTTTACTGATAAATATAGTCGACTAAGATTGCTCCGCAATGCACCGCATTGGATCTTTTTCTGCCGGGATCTTCTTCAAAAGATTCATCAAATGATTTACTAAATCATACTCTTGTGCTGGATCTCAGCACCAAATATTTGGCTAGGGTTTTTAGGATTTTCAATATAGCTCCCCCTAAGCCAGAGCTCCCAATTTACTTCCCAAAGGAAGTATCTACACCAGAGGCTAGTGCGGATCCATCCTTGACCTCATGAGCATCCTTCTTAATCTAGACCTTTCTCATTTCCTTCTTGACCTCTACTGGATCAACCTTGTTCTTACCTTTATCTTCCCTCTGCTCTGTATTCCTCTTTTCGGGAGGATTGTTTCTTTCTACATTCTTGCTTCTGTAGAATTTTGCAAAATGTCAAGGCTTATTGCAATTGTAGCAAACCACATTTCTCCATCCTTGGTTCCTTCCATTGATTGGATTCATTCTTGATCTGCAATGGTCAGCTATATGCCCAAATCTATTGCATGCAAAGCATTTTCCATTGAATGACTGAGTATTCCTTCCATTGTTGAAACCTCTCCTAATCTGACTTCTACATGCATTTTCTCTATGATCAATTCTCTTCCAATTGAAACATTGACTAGAGAATGATGAAACATTTTGATTCATTCTAATCCTACACTAAGTAGCCTTATGACCAAACTTCTTGCAATTAAAACAATATCCATTGAAAGATGGGAACCTTTGAGCATTTGGTTGTCTGACTGGAGGTCTTCTAGGTCTGTTTCTTTGATTTCAGGCCTGGTTGCATTTGACTCCCTTCTCAGTGTTAACTTGTCCTAATTTAGAACTTTCTCCTTTCTCAAAACCCAAACCTTGCTTGTCATATGGACTTTTTTGACTGTCAATCAACTCATCAAGTTTTGTATAACTTATTTTGAACTTTTCTTTGTAACTATTAGTGACTTCTAGATCATATTTCAGAAGAACATCTTTAGCCAATTTTTCACATTCTTCAAACTTATCTTTCAGAACTTGATTCAAATGATCCCCAACCTTATCTTTTTCTTCAATTAACATTGATAGACTATTCAGAGTCTCATTTGCTACTTTCAACTGTTCACTTACCTCTCTACTTCTCTCCTTTGATCTCTTAACTTGCTCTCTTAGTTTTAGAATGCATTCATTATCTTCTCTAACATTTTCCTTTAAATCCCTGATATCTACTTCATATTTGTCAAGATCTTCAAGAGCAATTTTTAGTTCTTGATTGTTGACATATGTGCAATTATCAATTGTGACACTGCCTGAAGTAGGATACCTTTTGACTTCCATGTGTAAACTTTCCCAGATCTTCCTTAAGTTGTTAGAATTCTTCTAAGGAACCTTGCTATGATACCAATTGTTGAATACAAGGAATACTAAGAGGGGGGGTGAATCAGTATTCCACAAAACCATTTCCTAACATGTTCTTTAATCCAATTATCAAATTTAATAACATGAAAGCAGAATAAACATAAGAACAACAACCATAAAGACATAACACATAGACACCAGGATTTTTACGTGGAAAACACAAAAAGGGAAACACCACGGTGAGTGTTAGCTCACAAAATATTTTGATAGCAATACCGGATTACATAAGGCTCACTGCCCAAAGAAATGCTCACTACAGGTGGACTCACTATCCAAGTGGACTCATTGTCCACTGAGAAAGAAAGATAGAAAGAAGGTGGCTCACTACCAAGAAAGAACTGTTATTAATGCATCTATAGAATGTTAGATTACAATTCCATTGATAGCTCAATATATAGATTCAAAAGTCTTCATTACATCTGCCATGTTTTTCTACTTTGCTTCACATATACTTTGTTCTTCTTCCCTTACTGTTCTTTTCTGATCACTAAGCTACTTCAAATCACATACACATCAAATTTGCACCACATTCACACATTCATATACATCCAATACTAAAATCTATCAAATATATATATCCGCAACATGAATTATTCCAAAACTAGGTCGGCATGCAACATATGAAACTTGTATACCAAAGTTGTTCCTTGTCGGCTTGATCGTTTGCACAAACAATAATGCGACCCCATACAATCATTTGGGAAACTTCATATAGGTCTAGACTTATTATTGAACTACTTAGATTAATGATTTAAACATTATCTCCTTACTGCATATCGATCTAACTATGTGTCGGCCTTATCCTAAAATACACACTTAAAGTTTACTGTATGTCATATCATAACTTCTAGTGTGGTCCACATGAAACTTCAAAATTCACATCAAACATTCATTAGACATTACCAATGATACCTTCATAACCGCAAGTCATAATGTTCTTGTGTGGTGATATGCAGATCTCAGAATTATTCCTCTGTCTTAGTTAAATACTAACAAACTGAAAGACGATACTGGAGAACTTGTAGAATGTGATCTGAAGAACTTCAAGCTCTATAAATTTGGATTTAAATTCTTATGACATGTATCTTCAATTCCTTAGAACTGTAAAACAAAATATTCAACAGTGGAGGAATGCGGAGCAAATTACTTAGGTGCTCTACACTATTTTTGACTCAACTTTGTTCATCCGGACTTAGACAAATCATAGTGTAACTTCCAGAGATTATCAAGACTTGAATACTGTAACATAACATCATCAAAGGATTTAGTACAACATACCAGAACCACACTTCAATTGCGGAGGCATACCATCCCAATTTTTGTCACTCACTCTATATACTGTCCATACTTAGTCATTCTGACTGAGTTAGTCTTCCCAACCAAAATCCCTTTACCAAACTTAACTACTTCCATGTCATCCTTGTCTATTATCATGCCCTATTGCCATCAATGACAACATACAACATTCTACCTTAACAATCAGAGTAGTGTCTCTTGACTATGTTGCCAACATGTACAAATGCATCTTTCATAAAGAGAAGAAAGAAAGAAAACCGTGTGGGAAAAAACTTTCCTCCAAAAGAGAAAAAAATAAATTGTACTAGACATGACTCGATGGAAGTGCACTTGACACAATACAACTAAAAGTGATAGTCTTGTAATACTTGCAAGATCCATGTGTGGAATGTCAATTGCATGCCATATGGCTACAATTCAAATCCAATGTGAAGTCCTACTTTTGAATATTCTGTGGAAGCCTACTGTGAAGCAACTTTGAAATATGTAGAAGCAAGGAAACTGATATCAATCTTCTGTTGTGATGAATCTCCGGAAGTCCTTGAAGAAACAACTCTGGATGCACATGTAGCATTAGGTGATGGTGATGTGGATGTGTTCTTGACACATCTCAATACAATGCAAAAAAAATGTTGAAGAATGATGAAGTAGTGGTAGTGTACTTGACATATCTTTATGGAAGTGCTCTTGGCACAACCCCGAAATGCTCTCGACACAACTCTATGAACCCCCCTATAATTCAATATTTTTATCCCAATATTATTTTGTTGTTTGAGAAACTTCCCTAGGAGGGTATGTGTAGGATCACTGTGGGCCAAATAGTGGAAATAGAAAAAAAATTGCGTTTTTACTTAGCCAAATTCATAAGTTTTCCTTCTTTGACTTTCATAGGCATGTTAAAGATATCCATTATAAATGGATATCCGTTTTGTGCAACCCAAAATGGATATCTGTTTTGCAAAACATAAAAAGGGAAAAAAGAGGTCATGTTTTGCAAACCCGCTGCTTGCAAAACATAGACCTCTCCCAAAATAGATATTAGATCAGTTCTAGAATGGATATCCAATCTGAAGAGGTAGGTTCTTGCATTTTTTTTGTTTGTGTGTATGCTCAAGTAATTATTTTTTATTTTATATGCTAAATGGGTATGTTTTATATTTTAAATAGGTAAAATGGATGAACAATATGAAAACCCAAACCCTCTACCACCAAACCCTCCCCCTCGAACAATTGAAGAGAAAATTGAAAGAAACATTTATCAAATAAGTAAGATTGTAGAAATGTATCACCGCCACCCTCAATTGTCTTTAATAACATCAAATTTAGAGGGAATTATTAGTCATGTTCGAACCCTCTCAAGCCAACATGAATCATTTAGGCAATGGTGAGAAACTAAGAAGGCGGAATATGATGATGGTTTAACATATGATCAAGTGAAAGAGTTCAATCCTAATATTTTGTCAATCCTAAAACCGGATTGCATGTTGATGTTTGTAAGCCTAAGTATTCAATCAAATGGTGTACACATGATGGTCTTAGTCAAAATTTTTGGGATCGTTGGTGGATGGTTTTTGATAAACCATGCAACAACAATTTAGATGTACCTTTGTATTTTCTTCATACACTATATGTAGAGTTTGTAATAGGTCCGTTGGTTCCCAAATTTGCAGACTGCAAAACCCTAAAAGTATGCCAAGCTTTATGATCAGGTTCTACAACTAATTTGGCCAATAGATGGAATCAACCAAGATGGTTTGAATTCCCTACAATTTAGGCTTTGCTTTGCCTAGGTGGGTGTACCTTGTTATCACCACTGAATATGAACTTCTCAAAACTAATTGGTGATGCTTGAGCAGATTACAATCTTATACAAATTTGTACAACTTCTTCAACTTAATCTACTCCAAACTGGCATGATGTCTGAAATACAAAATTCAAAACTATACTAACCACTACTCCTACTCCTACAAACAAAAAATCAAAATATGTACAATGATTTTATTTGTTTTGGAGCATAACATCTGATCGGTACCTTATTTGTTGGGTATCAGAGTCGTAATGAGTTTTTACTCATCCAATGGTCTTAAATTCTAACTATTTAGCACAATTCATGTTTATGAATTGCATAAACGTCCAAGAATTTCAACCATGAAAACCATACTTTTTAATCCAAACCGATTTCTTTGAATCACAGTAACATATTCAACAGAATGTAATCTCCACTTGAGAGAACCCATAAAAATGTCACATAGAAGCATTTAAAGATGCAATGACAAATCAATGAGTACTTGAGAAATTGATTCATATGATTAAAATAAAACAATTTGGAGACAGTCTCACAATTTCTTTTCATTTATATTGATAAACAGTTGAAACCATCTTCAGAGAAAATCACTTCTGCACAATCTCTTCTCAAGTCTTCACAGGTACACCAATATGTTATGCGCCCTTTTCTCTATCTCTGTCTCTAACCCCTTTTACCGGTCTTGGTTTCCTTCTTATAAACAAAATGAAGGAAGCGACAAGCTTTAGACCATTTACATTCCATAGTGACTTTTCAACTACCCACCCATTCACAAAATTTTTCATTACATAGATTATCCCCAAAAAAAATGTCAATAATACATTACAATGCAATAATCAAAATGACTATTGTTATTCCTTCAACAATTTTATATTCATATTTACCTATATGCACTTCCACCATATCCCTCAGGTAAAAATAATTACCTACTCAAAAACTTTTATGCCCATTCCATTCCCTCGATGGAAACGTTTCACTTTCTAGTGAAAACATTTTACAAATTGCATTATATTCCCCCAAAATAATGCATATTATAATAATTTTTTTCTTCCATGTATATAAATATTCACCATACTTCCATTACAAAAAATTTCACCATATAATATGTGCAGCATAGTTCATATTTTATTTCATTATCTTATCCCTTCATCACACCACACACCGTTTTAGAATTTATGATTTTGCCGCTTGTGGGTATGTGGGTAATGTTTGAGTTTTTCACCATGCCTTTAAAATTATAAAACAATGTTGCACATATTATATTTTATTTGCAAATAATAGATGCTCCCATTGTTCTTACTGCACAACCGCATGGGTTTTAGTTTTTTCTATTTATCCTTTGCAGTAATGTGGTAAAAATTTAAATTGCCTATTTTCAACTCCCGCAAGCCCACATTGGCTTTGGATTTTTTGATTTTGTTGTTGTGGGGGTACGGGATCCATTTCATATTTAATTATTTTCTCACCACACCACCACACATACATTTACTAACTCTTGCGGTAATGCGGTGAAATATTGGGATGCAATATTATTATTATTATTATTATTTAAGAAAAAGTGGCAAAGCCACTAAAAATATATTATATTATATAAAAGAAAGATTACATAAACCTTGATTCAAAGAGGCATACCGGTAGGAAAGAATCAGGTGAAGAAAACCTCTGGTTGTAGCCTTAAGAAACCTAACTATTACAAAAATGACTCAAAAAAATGAGTCTGATCATAATTTGTCTTTGAATATTACATGATTGACCTCTTTGTCAAAAGATGCTGATACAAAATAATAAACAAAGTGAAAACCCATGATTTTCACAAGATATAGTCCAATTACATCAGATTCAAAAACACCCAAAAAGAGGAAAAAAACTTTAATTGTCAACTATCAATCCTTCAACAATGAAACCCTGTTGACGACGTTCCACATCTTCTTCTGCCAGCTAAGGAGGAGGAGGAGGAGGAATATAATGCAGGAGAAAAGAAAGGGCATTGAAAACCTCTATGACATCTTCTACCAACTGTCTCCCCAGCTCCCTTCTATGACAATGGATACAATTATGGAAAGACACAACACAATTATTTTGGAGGCCATGCAGCATAGCATTGAAAAGACAATGAAGCACAGGATGACGGAAAAGCTCCCTGCTATCAAACAAACCACCCACAAGAGTAGAACCTGTATACAAATCGTAATCCTCTATAACTTCATTGAAAATATCCACAGAAAAATGAATGTCTTGAACAAACAGAGAGCCCAAATTCCTTACCAGATCAAAACTTTGCAATAAATCCATGGCATTTGAAAGAAAATGCGAAACTGCAATATTATTTTTATTTAAAATCCTTTTTATATTTTACTTCCCACACAACCGCACATATTTTTTGATTTTAATTTGGTAGTTACAGGTATGCGAGATAGACTTCACTAGCTTCTATTTGTCATGCTCTCATCGCAATACCACAGGTGTTTGATTTTGCCATGGCGGGGATGAGGGAAAGTCCTTGAATGTTGTATCCAACAGCATATGGGTAACCTGGATCTCCATTTTTATCGCCATGCATCAAATTCTCACTATCCTTTCTTGCATTATGTATGCATCTAGGGTGAAAAATTGAAGTGGGTAATCATCAGAATTTGATTTCTAGCATTTTGCACTATGACCAGAATAAGTTAGGTAGCCTCTAAAATCAAACATTCTCATATGGGCCAAAGATCTCTAATTCTGATTTGCATATCCCCTCTTGAACATGGATAAATATATGCTCTTGATCTGCTTCAAGAGTCCCTTCATCATTGTGAAAACTATGCTTGGGATCACATGAATTGTATTCATCTTCATTATAGAATGGATTTGAATACAAATGAAAATCATGTTTTGACACACCTTGGCAAAATATCATTTAATTTTCTTCTATCATTTCATTATACAATGGGTTTGAAAAACTTTAGAAACTATTATCATATGTACATACATCTTCTTCACCAATTGTGTTTGTCAATAGATGTGCTATTTGTTCACTGCTGAGTGGACATGCTCCTTCATTTGCCTCATTACTGATGCACTCCTTATGCAATGTGTCCTCAACAACATCTTCAATATTGCAGTCCTCCTCCAGGGTGAAGGGTTGGTCTTCCATGATTTCATCTTCATTAAAATCTAGAATATTATCATATATTTCCTCTACTGGCTGCATTGCTTGATTGTTTTCACATATCCATCAATGATATCAATATTTTCTGTGTTATTGGATTTGGCATTTCTAGCATGGTCACGCCTGGTCCTTTCTATAACATAAATCAATTCACACACCTAATCAAAAGTAGCTAGCTTCAAAGAATTAGGCCAATAAACTAAATTAGGCTCATATATTCTCATGAACAATTAAATGCATACATATTCATCAGGCATGAAATCAAAAGGTATTTGCCAATAGATATCCAACATTCTTATGAAGAGAGCACATCAATATTCTCCTTCATGTCTCCTGATGCCAAAAAGTGCATCTAAGGGGGATATGCAATATTCAGAATGTAAATGCTCATCATTTTTCTCCTCAAACTGATACATGACTGGAAATGTTCCAACTCCGAGATGTCTTTGCATTCTTTATCAAGTTCTTAACAGAGTCGCCACCTCTTTCAAAGAGGAATGAATTCCATTTTCTGGGTCTTCTCCAGCAGAGTCATTCTCATATCAATCCAGCACTACTACAGCAAAACTCTATCAATTTCTAATTTTCACCTTTTGATTCTTGACACTTCCCACTGATAATCACTTATCTCCCTAGTAGAGTTTCCATTTTGTTGGTTCCCAAATTTGTAGATTGCAAAACCCTAAAAATATGCTAGGCTTTATGATCAGGTTCTACAACTGATTTGGCTAACTGACAAAATCAACCAAGATGGTTGGAATTCCCTGCACTTCAGGCTCTACTTTGCCTAGGTGCATGTACCTTTTTATCACCACTGAATATGAACTCCTCAAAAATGATTGGTGATGCTTGAGTAGTTTAAAATCTTATACAAATTTGTACAACTTCTTCAACTTAATCTGCTCCAAACTGGCATGATGTCTGAAATAGAAAATTTAAAACTATACTAACCACTACTCCTACTCCTACAAATAGAAAATCAAAATATGTACAATGATTTTATTTGTTCTAGAGCATAACATCTGATCGGTGCCTTATTTGTTGGGTATCAGAGTCGTAATGAGTTTTTACTCATCCAATGGTCTTAAATCCTAACTGTTTAGCACAATTCATGTTTATGCCTTGCATAAACGTGCAAGAATTTTAACTATGAAAACCATACTTTTTATTCCAAATTGATTTCTCTGAATCATGGTAACATATTCAACATAATTTAATCTCTACTTGAGAGAACCCATCAAAAATGTTACATAGAAGCATTTAAAGATGCAACGACAAATCAATGAGTACCTGACAAATTGATTCATATGATTAAAAGAAAACAATTTGGAGATAGTCTCACAATTTCTTTTCAATTATATTGATAAACAATTGAAAACATCTTCAGAGCAAATCATTTCAGCACAATCTCTTCTCAAGTTTTAACAGGTACACCAATCTGTTCTGCCCCCTTTTCTCTATCTCTAACCCCTTTTACCGGTCTTGGTTTCCTTCTTATAAACAAAATGAAGGAAGCAACAAGCTTCAGACCATTTACATTCTGTAGTGGCTTTTCAACTACCCACCCACTCACAAAATTTTTCATTACATAGATTATCCCCCAAAAGAAAATTGCCAATAATACATTACAATGCAATAATCAAAATGACTATTGTTATTCTTCCGGCAATTTTATATTTATATTTACCTATATGCACTTCCACCATATCCCTCGGGTAAAAATAATTACCTACTCAAAAACTTTTATGCCCATTCAATTCCCTCGGTGGAAACGTTTCAGTTTCGAGTGAAAACATTTTACAAATTGCATTATATTCCCCCAAAATAATGCATATTATAATAATTTTTTCTTCCTCGTATATAAATATTCACCATACTTCCATTGCAAAAATTGTTACCATATAATATGTGCAGCATAGTTTATATTTTATTTCATTATCTTATCCCTTCACTGCACCAACACACCGTTTTAGAATTTATCATTTTGCCGCTTGTGGGTAATGTTTGAGTTTTTCACCATGCCTTTAAAAATTATAAAACATGCTGCACATATTATATTTTATTTGCAAATAATAGATGCTCCCATTTTTCTTACTGCACAACCGCATGGGTTTTATTTTTTCTATTTATCATTTGCAATGATGCAGTAAAAATTTAAACTACCCTTTTTCAACTCCCGCGAGCCCACATTGGCATTGGATTTTTTGATTTTGCTATTGTGGGGGTACGGGATCCATTTCATATTTAATTATTTTCTCACTGCACCACTGCACATACATTTACTAACTCTTGTGAAAATGCAGTGAAATATTGGGATGCGATATTATTTTTATTTAAAATCCTTTTTATATTTAACTTCCCACACAACCGCACATATTTTTTGGTTTTTAATTTGGCAGTTGCAGGTATGCAGGATAGACTTTGCCGGATTCTATTTGTCATGCTCTCACCGCAATACCGCAGGTGTTTGATCTTGTCGTGGCAGGGATGCGGGAAAGGCTTTGAATGTTGTATCCAACAACATATGGGTAACCTGGATCTCCATTGTTATCACCAGGCATCAGCTTCTCACTATCCTTTCTTGCATTATGTATGCATCTGGGGTGAAAATTTGAAGTGGGTAATCATCAGAATTTGATTTCTGGTATTTTGCATTGTGATCAGAACAAGTCAGGTAGCCTCTAAAATCACCCTGGAAAACTAATCAAACATTCTCCCAGAGCCACAAAAATGCAATGACATATTGACTGATGATAGAGGAACAAGTTCACTCAAATGGATTTGCACAATTCCATCAAGATTGAAAGATATTAATGCTCAAAGTAGCTCACTTAGCTTTTTCTAAAACTACATCTATCAAAAACCAACTAGACCTCACCAAATCACCACCTTGAAAAAATACTAGATCTTCTCCTGGGAGGCTGCCACTGGAGAAATTAGTTCATTTAGGCCCAATGAACACATGTGCCAAAGGACTTTTTACCAATCCACTTCCTTCACAAATTATTAAAGGTCAAAGATGACCCCTTTGAAACCTTTTAGAAATGCAAATATAAAAAATGTGAACTCCATTTGTTTTTGACTTTGAAAAAATATCAAATCAACTTTTGAGACTTCACAAATTCACACAAGGGTATATTAATATTCAGAGAATCACAAGAACCAATCCACCTATCTTGACTATCACCCAGATGTGAAATATTGATTCATATAGAAGGCAACTTTGATAGACATAACACTATGTAGACTACAGATCTTACAAACTGCATTTTCTTTTGATATATGAAAATATCAAACGAGATGCTGGGGCCTTGAAAATGGACATAGAAGCACATTATCATGGGGACAATTACAAGCACCAATTGGTTCATCATGACAATCATCTGGCTCTTAAATATTGACCTCCAAAGTTGACCACCTTGGCAGATCCAATAATGTGGGGACAACAAACTCTTCTAGAACCCTCCAACTTGGTGCTTCAAAACCCAGTAAAATTTGATCATAAGAAGCTGAAATCAGGCATACATACTTACATATGGTAAATAAATGTGCCTACCAAGTGATTTGGCATAAAAGTGAACGGGCTTCAAATTATGATCCTCCAAAGTAGGCTACTGGGATAGATTTCACAAGTGTATTTCTAAGTGTTGCAATCAATTTTTTCATCATGAGCACTTCAAATGTAGCCAAAATTTGGAGGTGCCAGCAATGAATATGATTAGGGATGTATGATCCTTGTAGGTATAGAAAGAATTCAAATCTCTAGGGAGCAGACCAAGTGTTTTATCCATTGGGTAGCAGAGTCAAACTCTTTCTCTGCCCTGAACTGGTATGATTTGAAAAATCACACCATAATTGATGGCCCAAGGCCACCCCAAAAGAAAGGCCTAGAGTTACCTCTATCATATATCTTATTTTCATCTAACTGCATCATGTCAAATTTGAAAGCACTATCACTGTAAGCTTGAAAATAAACATCACCACTAGCATTTTGAAACACATCACTGTATCTTCCCATACCATCACCATGCACATCTAAACCAATCAATGTTGAACATACATTGTCCATGATATGTACATCAATATCATTCTCATATGGGCCAATGATCTCTACTTCTGATTTGCATATCCCCTCTTGAACATGGATAAATATAGGCTCTTGATCTGCTTCAAGAGTCCCTTCATCATTGTGAAAACTATGCTTGGGATCACATGAATTGTATTCATCTTCATTATAGAATGGATTTGAATACACATAAAAATCATGTTTTGACACACCTTGGCAAAATATCATTTGATTTTCTTCTATCATTTCATTATACAATGGGTTTGAAAAACTTTGGAAACCATTCTCATATGTACATACCTCTTCTTCACCAATTGTGTCTGTCAATGGATGTGCTATTTGTTCACTGCTGAGTCAACCCGCTCCTTCATTTGCCTCATTGCTGATGCACTCCTTATGCAATGTGTCCTCAACAACATCTTCAATATTACAATCCTCCTCTAGGGTGAAGGGTTGGCCTTCCACGATTTCATCTTCATTCAAATCTGGAATATTATCATATGTTTCCTCTACTGGCTGCATTGCTTGATTATTTTTCCCATATCTGTTAATGATATCAGCATTTTCTGTGTTATTGGATTTGGCATTTATAGCATGGTCATGCCTAGTCCTTTCTATAACATAAATCAATTCACACACCTGATCAATTATAGCTGGCTTCAAAGACTCGGGCCAATAAACTGAATTAGGCTCATATATTCTCATGAACAATTCAATGCATATAGATTCATTAGGCATGAAATCAAAACGTATTTGCCAATAGATATCCAACATTCTTCTAAAGAGAGCACATCCAGATTCTCCTTCATGTTTCCTTATGCCAAAAAGTGCATCTAAGGGGGATATGCAACATTCATAATGTAAATGCTCATCATTTTTCTCCTCAAACTGATACATGACTAGAAATGTTGCAACTCTGAGATGTGTTTGCATTCTTCATCAGGTTCTTAACAGAGTCGCCATCTCTTTCAAAGAGGAATGAATTCTATTTTTTGGGTCTTCTCCAGTAGAGTCATTCTCATATCAATCCACCACTACTGCAACAAAACTCTATCAATTTCTGATTTTCACATTTTGATTCTTGACTCTTCCCAATGATAATCACTTATCTCCCCAGTAGAGTCACCATTTTGTTGGTTCCCAAATTTGCATATTGCAAAACCCTAAAAGTATGCCAGGCTTTATGATCAGGTTCTACAATAGATTTGGCCAACTGATGGAATCAACCAAGATGGTTGGAATTCCCTGCATTTCAGGCTATGCTTTACCTACCTGTGGGTGTACCTTTTTATCACCACTAAATATGAACTCAAAACTGATTGGTGATGCTTGAGAAAATTAAAATCTTACACAAATTTGTACAATTTCTTCAACTTAATCTACTCCAAACTGGCATGATGTCTGAAGTAGAAAATTCAAAACTATACTAATCACTACTCCTACTCCTACAAACAGAAAATCAAAATATGTACAATGATTTTATTTGTTCTGGAGCATAACATCTGATTGGTCCATTATTTGTTGGGTAATAGAGTCGTAATGAGTTTTTGCTCATCAAATGGTCCTAAATTCTAACTGTTTAGCACAATTCATGTTTATGCCTTGCATAAACGTGCAAGAATTTCAACCATGAAAACCATACTTTTTAATCCAAACTAATTTCTCTAAATCACAGTAACATATTCAACAGAATTTAATCTCTACTTGAGAGAACCCATCAAAAATGTCACATAGAAGCATTTAAAAATGCAACAAAAAATCAATGAGTACTTGACAAATTGATTCATATGATTAAAATAACACAATTTGGAGACAGTCTCACAATTTCTTTTCATTTATACTGATAAACAATTGAAGCCATCTTCAGAGCAAATCATTTCTGCACAATCTCTTCTCAAGTCTTCACAGGTACATCAATCTGTTCTACCCCCTTTTCTCTATCTCTGTTTCTAACCCCTTTACCAGTCTTGGTTTTTTTCTTATAAACAAAATGAAGGAAGCGAAAGCTTCAGACCGTTTACATTCCATAGTGACTTTTCAACTACCCACCCATTAACAAAATTTTTCATTACATAGATTATCCAAAAAAAAAATTGCCAATAATACATTACAATGCAATAATCAAAATGACTATTGTTATTCCTTTGCTAATTTTATATTCATATTTACCTATATGTACTTCCACCATATCCCTTGGGTAAAAATAATTGTCCTACTCAAAAACATTTATGCCCATTCAATTCCCTTGGTGGAAACGTTTCACTTTCCAGTGAAAACATTTTACAAATTGCATTATATTCCCCCAAAATAATGCATATTATAATAATTTTTTTTCTTCCCCATATATAAATATTCTCCATACTTCCATTGCAAAAATTTTCACCATATAGTATGTGCAACATAGTTCATATTTTATTTCATTATCTTATCCCTTCACCGCACCACACATCGTTTTAGAATTTATGATTTTGCCTCTTGCGTGTATGCGGGTAATGTTTGAGTTTTTCACCATGCCTTTAAAAATTATAAAACAATGTTGCACATATTATATTTTATTTGCAAATAATAGATGCTCCCATTGTTCTTACCGCACAACCGCATGGGTTTTAGTTTTTTCTATTTATCCTTTGTAGTGATGCGGTAAAAATTTAAACTGCCTTTTTTCAACTCCCGTGAGCCCGCATTGACTTTGGATTTTTTGATTTTGTTGTTGCAGGGGTGCGAGATCCATTTCATATTTAATTATTTTATCATCGCATCACCGCACATACATTTACTAACTCTTGTGGTAATGCGGTGAACTATTGGGATGCGGTATTATTTTTATTTAAAATCCTTTTTATATTTTGGCCGATAGGCCATTCTATATGTGCACACATCTTGTAACTATCCAAAATTTGGTAGTCCAAAAATTTTGGTCGTCCTTCAATTTTTTTGTTTTCAGAATAAAAAAAAATTAGTTGTTATGATTCTATATGTGCACACATTTTGTAACTGCCAAACAAATTTGGTAGTCCTAATAAAATAATAGTTTCTTTGGTAGTCCTTCATTTTTTTTAGTTTTAGTGGAGACCAATTTTAGAAAATGTGAGAGATAGTTGGTAAGTGGGAGTTGTTGGAAAATTTAAATGCTTTTGTTATTTTATTTTTGAGTGGAAAATATAATGCATTTAATCTTTGGAGCATGCATTCTCAAAATAATCTTTAGAAATGTTATTTAAGCAGGGGGCAAATAAAATGGGATTTATGTAATTCTTGTCTGTGCAAACCATGGAGGACAAAGACTAAAAAAAATGGAGGAGTCTGCGTTATATATGTTTATGGCTAGAGAATATTTGTGCTTATATTCTGGGTTTTGGTGATCTTCCCTCAATGGTTTAACTCTATTATACAGTTTCAAAATTATGTGGGGCTTTGTGGGCAATATGCCATTGTCACTCCTCTTTCCAAAATGGATATGTAGCTTTGTTAAACTTGTATCAGTTTATTATTATTGGTTTCAATTTTTTAAGTGGTATATTGGTTTATTATTATTTAGTTATATATATAGCTTTATGCTTTAAAATATTTTATAAGAAAAAGTATACGTATTCATGCTTTTGTTTTATTTATGCTTTAATTAAATGAAGTTAGGGGATGGTTAAAAAGAAAAGAGGGTAAAAGCATGTGTTTTATTCACTGAGTTGGTCAGTGCTTTCTATGGAATGTTACTCTTTTTATATTTAACTAGTTAGTAATAGAAAAAAATCTTTTATTTCCTAAAGACCTATTCATAGACTCCTTGTTGAATGGCTCAAGTGCCTTGTCAACATCTCCTAAAATAACAAATTCTTGGATGTTTTTATAACTAAATCTACTGGTGTAATTGGAGGGTTAACAACAATCTAGGCAGTGAATTTAGAAAATGTAAAGTTGTTGGAGAAAAACCACGGAGGATTTTTTTAATTCTTCAGCTGGAATTGCTGTCGAGGCAAGAGAATCGATTTCACATATCAAGCATAAGTATTGTTTTCTTCTTGGATGATAAATCATGCGCCCAGTTTATTATGCATCTGAACTCTAAAGATTTCAAGTTTTCTAGTGAATTAGGGTAATAATATCGGTAGTAAATCTTTTTTTTGGATTATAAAGGGGTTAGAAGTTTTCCCCATTTTAGTTTATGAGGATAGAAGGAATCCTCCTGAGGAAATTATTGTACTCTATGCACGATGACTCCAAAGACTTTGATGTTTCCTTTCTTGCGTGCATGTCAACTGGAGCTTCACGATTTTATTACCTAGCAAAAATTACCATTCTTTCACTTTAATGAATTCTATATCGTATTCTATCTCGTATTCTATATATAACTTCTTAACATGCATTCCATTACAATCTGAAATGATTCTTTTCATCCTCTATCATGACATTTAATTTGGCCGATACGCCATTAGTCCTAATAAAATAATAGTTTCTTTGGTAGTCCTTCCTTTAAAAAAAAAGAAATGTGAGAGATAGCTGGTAAGCGGGAGTTGTTGGAAAATTTAAATGCTTTTACTATTTTATTTCTGAATGGAAAATTGACTGCATTTAAAAATGTTATTTAGGGGAATGTTATTTAGGGGGAGGGGGGAATAAAATGGGATTTATGTAATTCTTGTATGTGCAAACCATGGAGGACAAAGACACTAGGAACACTATAAATGAGTGTGGCTAGAGATTGCCATTAAAAAAATGGA
Source organism: Cunninghamia lanceolata (assembly GCA_027924645.1). NCBI lineage: Eukaryota > Viridiplantae > Streptophyta > Pinopsida > Cupressales > Cupressaceae > Cunninghamia > Cunninghamia lanceolata. Next base: position 2,554,834 of record BSBN01001122.1, read on the forward strand.
GTCTGCATTATATCTGTTTATGGCTGGAGAATATTTGTGCTTATATTCTAGGTTTTGGTGGTTGATTATACAGTTTCAAAGTTATGTGGTGCTTTGTGGGCAGTATGCCATTGTCACGCCTCTTTCCAAAACAGATATGCAGCTTTGTTAAACTTGTATCAGTTTATTATTATTGATTTCAATTTTTTAAGTGGTAAAAAGTAAGGGATTTTAATTTAGGATTCCATTGTGATTACAGGATCTTGATTAATATCTCAAGACCTCTATTATTTTGGCTTCTTCAGTGCTTCAATTAAGTTAGCAGAGGACTACACCGCGGGCATTGAAAATCTCACTCGTTATACCTACATGTGAAATTGTTATTGAATATGGTGATGTGTTTTATATCTTCAGACATCAAATGGTGATATATTTGAACACAATAATGACGAGTTGGACTTCGAATTCCTCCTTGGGAACATCAGGGGCAAAGAATGGCATGTTAAAACCAACGTTTATGGCAACGGAAGCACTAACTTTGGGCGGCTCTTGTTCTTCTCGATGGTGTTGTTGTTATCGTTTCATTCGACATTAGGTAGGTTAGTCATTTAACCTTTCCCAACTACAAAATTTGTTTGCCCTTTTGTGGTGGTACCTTGTTGAAAATGCATCTCTCTAATCTAATCTCCACTGTTTTTTTGATGTTCCAATCTCTATCCTAAGCACTAGGAGAGAAAGAAAGATAGCCGTTGCCGTAATAAATAATTGAGGGGAGCAGGGAGGAGAGAAGATGAGAGAATAAAATACAATCCCTTTTTATCTCTTTTGACATTTTTTATGAATATCTCTATCAGTTGAATTCATTGTAATTTATGTTTTATCTATGCAAAAATTTTATAGGTAAAATGTTTTCTACCCAATCTTATTAATTTGATTTGATTGGTAATAAACAATAATATATCAATTTAAAATTTAATCCAAAATGGAAACTTTAGAAAAGATTTTAGTGCATACATGATGGAACAAAGATGACTAGGAAGAATTGCTCTACCGGCAACACTCAAGTTTTGGAAGTGCAAGGTTATTCCTAGATATATAAAAAGTGGAAAAACTCCTTAAAATTTTATTAGGGTACTATTTAGAGTCTCACACAATCACACTTCTGGTGTATTGCCCAAAAATGGATTGCATGTGAACAACATCCTACAGGCCCTCGATCTAGGTCCACTTTGGAAAGTGTGTCAAGGGAAATGTTCACAAATAATTCACATATATCAAAGTGAATGTGAAAGTTAGTTTATACACATCTTATACACATAAAGTGAATGCCAAAGTTCATTCACATAAACATGTGCACACAGTGAATATCAAAGCTAACTTTCAAAACCTACCCACCCACACAATGAAAACCATAGTTAATTCACACACACATACACTTGACACAAAGTGAATATCAGTGTTTTTGTACACACATAGAGTGAGTGCCAAAGTTCATTCACAGACGCATGCATGCACACACAGAGTGTGACAAATTTCATTCAAATACATAGGCACACACTTCACACAAACTGAATGACAAAACTAAATAGCTTTCACACACACACACACATCACATGAAGTGAATGCCAAAGTTAACTTTCAAACATGCACACAATGAATGTCAAAGTTTATTCACACATATACACACACATTGAAAGTCAAAATTTATTCAAACACACAAAGACAATGAACATCATTGATGTTTGTTTGTAGACACATTTCACAAAAAGTGAAAATCAAAGTTTATTCATACATCACACAAAATGATATCCAAAGTTCATTTGTGCACACACACAAAGAAGGAATGTTAGTTCTTTCAAGCACATTCCACATAAAGTGAACAACAAATTTCATTCATATACTTTACACAAAATGATATCCAAGGCTCATTTGTACACATACAAAATAAAGAATTTTAAATCTTTCAATTGCATTCTACACAAAGTGAACATCAAAGTTTGTTCATACACTCCACAAAATGTGATAGTTGAAGTTCATTTACTCCACAAAATGTGTTAGCTTAAGCTCATTCATAAATAAAGAAAAACTAAATGTAAAAGTTCTTTCAAACTCACATAGATACACAACAAATTCCAAAGTTGGTTCAAACACATATACCACACAAAATGAATACCAAAATTATTTTTTAAAAACACACACTACAAAGTGAATGTCTAAATTAACTTTCCCCCACACACACAATTTACATAAACAAAAAGTGAATATGCTAATGTTCAAACATAATCGATTCACACAAATTTAGTACAAGCATGAATTAAAACTTAAGTTCAAATATTCCAAACTCCAAACACACTCATAAAGTGGGTGCCAAATTTATAAAACACGGTAAAGTTCAAATACGCACACTAGACAAAGTGAATGCTCAAATTAAACATGCTTCATGCACAAAGTTAGTTCAATCACACACAAGTAAACACTCAAGTTCAAATATGCCAAAGAACAAACACACACAAAGTGAATGCCAAAGTTAAAGCACACTCTTCACACAATGTTAGTTCAATCACTTCACACATAGTTGATTCAAACACACATTTCATACATATATGTTTTTTAAAAGTTATTTTGTGCAATGCTTGGTCGATAGGAAATTAGTAACATGGATTTTTATTATCCTACATTATTTAGGTACTGCACGATTCACCTAATCTCTTGATTGCTTAGAATTTATTTAGTTCATTCATGATTTACCATTTAACTTCATGTGTTTATTCATTTAATACCACTCAATTATTTTTATTTGCAAAAATATAATTGAATTTCTTATTGTATTTATAGCCTTGTCTACCAACAACTACATGTAATGACTTTCCATAAAAATAAAAATATAAACTATTTAATGATAGGCCTATAAATATTTGTGCCTATCGGCCATTTGATAACACCTTTTGTACTTTTACTATTTTACTTCCCACACAACCGCACATATTTTTTGGTTTTTAATTTGGCAGTTGTGGGTATGCGGAATAGACTTCATTAGCTTCTATTTGTCATGCTCTCACTGCAATACCGTAGGTATTTGATCTTGTCGTGGCAGGGATACGAGAAAGGCTTTTAATGTTGTATCCAACAGCATATGGGTAACCTGGATCTCCATTGTTATCACCATGCATCAGCTTCTTTCTATCCTTTCTTGCATTATGTGTGCATTTGGGATGAAAAATTGAAGTGGGTAATCATCAGAATTTGATTTATGGCATTTTACACTACGATCAGAACAAGTCGAGTAGCCTCTAAAATCACCCTGGAAAATTGATCAAACATTCTCCCGAAGCCACAAAAATACGCTGACATATTAACTGATGATTGGGGAACAAGTTCATTCAAATGTATTTGCACAATGCCATCAAGATTGCAAGATATTAATGCTCAAAGTAGCTCACTTAGCTTTTTCTACAACTACATCTGTCAAAAACCAACTGGACCTCACCAAATCACCACCTTGAAAAAATACTAGATCTTCTCCTAGGAGGCTGCCACTGGAGAAATTAGTTCATTTAGGCCCAATGAACACGTGTGCCAAAAGAATTTTCACCAATCCACTTCCTTCACAAAATATTAAAGGTCAAAGATGACCCCTTTGAAACCTTCTAGAAATGCAAATATAATAAATGTGAAAACTCCATTTGCTTTTGACTGTGAAAAATATCAAATCAACTTTTGAGACTCCACAAATTCACACAAGGGTATATGAATGTTCAAAGAATCATAAGAACCAATCCACCTGTCTTGACTATCACCCAAATGTGAAATATTGATTCATATATAAGGCTATTGGAATTAAGGAACACTAAGAGGGGGGGTGAATCAATGTTCTACAAAACTTATTATTATGTTTCTTTATCAATTTACCACATACATTCAAAAGAAAGAAGCATGAACTTAGAAATAACAAAAACAAGATCATTACACATGAACACTAGGATTTTTACGTGGAAACCTAGTTAAGGGAAAAACCACGGTGGGGGTTAACCCACAAGATTTTATACTATGTTAAAAGTATTACAAAATGGGAAGGCACACTGCCTAGAGATCACTGCTCAAAGGAGGCTCACTGCCTACAAGATTAATTACAAAGAGTTCACTGGAATACTTGAACTGAAGAATAGTATCTAACAATGCAAGATTACAGTTCTGGTTAGGATCAATATACCGACTTCACACACTTCATCTCTCACTGCCCTATTTTACTGTTATGTCATGATCTGAGCCTCAGATCTCTAATTCACACATGATACTACCACACTTCGCACCTCTAATCTCATATTCACACAATCATACCACAAAATGCTCACACCCATTGATTATATATATCCGCTATATGAAATTTCATCAACTGCAGTCGGCCTCAAGAAAACTTAGAGGCATTTTCAAGAACACTGTTCTGTCAGTAGAATCCATGCACAAATATCAATGCGGACCACAACTTATGAATTTGAGTCACCACACATGTTGGCCAATACCATTGGACCTCATAAATTACTCAACCAACCACTTCTCTTAATCCGCACAAGGATCAAACACCAAGTCGGCCTATTCTTCACTGGACCGAACTATCTAACCAAAATCTGATACTCAAAAGCTTGTAACTTTCAATCCCTTCATCACCAGAAGCTAAATATTCAGATTTAGGTAGCCCTGACATCCCTTAACATTCCCTCAGATCCGTAACACAATATGATTAGCTGTGGAGAAATGCGGACCAAAATGTTGAAATATGCTCTGTTCCTATCTATCTGGACTTAGACAAATCTACAATCTGACTTCTGGTATGATCAAATGATATAATGCAGATGTATAAGATAGATTTAGTTTCCATCAATGACAACACCTGACATGCCTAGCAATGTCTCTTGCCAACAATCTCCCCCTTTGGCATTGATGGCAACACTTAGTGAAAAATAACTAAGTGTTAGAACAGCTCCCCCTTACTATGTACACTTGTGATTTCCAATGCACCCCCTTAGCTAAATTCCTCATTTTTCACTACTTTCCACTCCCCCTTTGACATCAATGGCAAAGGCTAGGATCCGCATATCAAAATTCATGCAATAATTCTATATACATGGGTGCATATATACAAACAATCCTTATGTTTTATCTACATGAACTTAAACACATCACCAAAAATGTTTTTCAATAGTGTCAATTCAATATCCCAACTTTTCTTCATGCTGTCCAAAACTAAAATATGACCACTAAATAAAAATGCTTGTGACTCTGCCTTCTGTAGATCAGTGGGATCACTTTTCAGAGCAGTAGCTTGAGCTTCTGACAATGCATTGAACATTGTTTCTAACTTAGGAGAAATCAGTCCCCAAAGTTCATCCAATTTACCCAAAACATTAACCTTTTCCTTCTCCAAATTGCTCAATTCATCAAGAAAACTCACTACTTGACATTTTTTTGTTATTACAGACTCAGTTAAGGGACTATAGGACTGAGAGATGTTAGACAATTTAAGCTCTAGGTCCTTGATCTTCTTCTCAATATCTTCAACAACTTTAGACCGAGATAAACAAAATTTGTACACATCCCCTCCTTCAGTGAGAGCATTTTGAATACTCTTTACACTAGTATCCAGCATAATTCTATCATTGTCAATTATTCTTTTCATTTCACTAAATCTTTTACCATTGAATTCATTCCAGATTTTGACCTCTGCTAACTTTTCAAAAGACTCAAAGTGAGTACTTACAGAGTTTATCAGATTCTTCAACTACCTGGAGGGAGATGCTGATGAATCCTTCTGAAATGAAGGCATGATTTTCTCTAAAATACTAGATGCAAGACCAAGCAACTCACTGTCTTCTATATAGAACTTCAAAATTTCCTCTTTGGCCTTAGCTTGTGCAAAATAGGCCAAATTCATCTTCTGTACCGGTGACAGAGCATCAAAATTGATTGGACCTTGTATTATGTCTGGATCTTCTGCAACTTGTTTATCTTTCTCCAAAATTTCTTTCACTGCTTCTGTAGTGTCTCTTGCCCAATATGATGTTTCAGTTTTATGCTCATTAGGACCTACATCTTCTCCCTTTCCAGAGTCAACCAAATTGTCTTTCTTATCATTTTCATTCTTTTTCTTTGCTTCTGCTCTCTCTGCATCATCAGTAATATCTTCTGCATTCTTTTCCAGAGGATTCTGTGTATCCTTAGCAGCAACATTATTATCATTTTTATCAAATTCCTCAACATCTGGAATGGAGGAATCAATTTCATCATTAGTTTCTTCTTCTTGATCTTCCTTGTCCTTAACCTCTTCTGCTTTCTGCTCTTTATTCTTCTCATAATCATCATCAGTAGGAGCATTTATATTCATTTCTATATTTTCTTCACCAGATTGGTCTGGAGGAATTTGAGTATCCTCTGCACCATGAACATTATCTTCGTTTACCATCTCTTCATCTTCTTTATTCAATAATTCCTCTTCTAGAGCAGAGAAATCATTTGCCTCAGCTTGTTGTTCACCTTCCTTCAACTCTTCATCATTTGGAATGGATGTATCATCAACAGGTTCTTCAGTGACAACATAGAACTTATTCTTGTCCAGGGCTTCCCTCAGAATTTGTTCTGTTTCTTTGACCACTTCATCAATGTCTCCAAGCATTAGCTTATTCATCCTATTTTTGCTCCTGAATTCATCTTTAACTTCTTTGAAAATTTTATTTGCTTCCTTTTTAGAGATTACCAGACATAGACTCGACAATACATGTTCTCTCAGCTCCAAATCCTTTGCTTTAGCAACTTCTTTCCTCATCTCCAAAATGTCACTTAGACTCTTAGGGATTTCAGATAAAATTTCCACAAGTGCTTTGTTGAATGTATTCAATTACTTGACAGTAGCATCCTCCAAAATTCTCTTGTTGGTTTTATCAAAGTTGTCATAATATTCTATTATGGGCTTCAAATTCCCATGAACAGTTACTGCATTCACAATGTCTTCAATTGACAGGGTGGATTTTTCAACATGGATCTCAGTCTTTTGTCTTTTTCTTACCCTTATACTTATAGAGGGCTTCTCCTTAGACACTTTAGCAGCCTTAGTACTTGATGCCTTCAACTCCTTAACCTCACCATCTGACTTAGTCTCCTCTTCATCTTCCTTCTCCACACTGACATGTGACCTTTTTCCCTTTACTTTTATCCTTTTTCCTTCCTTACCGGTAGGTTTTTCCTTGAATTCTTCTACCACAAGAGAAGGTGATGCACCAGAGGTTAAACTAGAACTCCTAGTAGTCCTTGGCTTAGAAGAGGATTCTACGGGAATACTTACATGTTCCCTATCCTTCTTCTCCTTCTCAGCTTTCTCTATCCTTTCCCTATTTTGTCTCACAGCTTCTTTTGTTATGCCAATACTTTTTGCATACATTTTCACTTGCTTTAGGATCTTTCTCTTAGATTTAAGTTTTCAAGCTCAACATGTAGTTTTACACCGAGTTCACTATGTACCAAATTTCTCAACTAAGGTATCTTTTGGTTTGCTAAGAAGGTGTTGAGCATACATCTCCAGTATTTGTCCGTCAACTTCATACCCCATGGGCATGATCCATATAGTCCTTGTTTCAAGTTCTAAAAATTCTTGAAACATCCATGAAGAGCAGTCCTTTGGGCATTGGAGTCACTAATATTGTGCAAGTGCTCTCTTATTTGTATGGCAGCAGGCTTATCACTGGTCCAACACAGGCTTTTCTTCCCAGGTAACTCATTCATGAAATAGAAGAACAAACACAATACCAGCGTACCATAATTGAATGTATTCTTCTTGTCCTTCTTGATCTTGTTCTAATTCTGCATTAACTAATTTTACAGCAGCTCACACAAGTCATAGTCAGCATTTTCTCTTAACATCTGATAGGCAACATAAATGGTTGTACCAGATACATATTTTTCCTTGTTGGAGTGGTATATCTTATACCCAATCACCATAGATGCAAATTTGACACCCAGATCAGTTATATCATTTATTGTCATTGCCCTCTTATCAAATTTTGATTTGGTAGCTTCAGTTACAGTCTGATTCTTCACTGATTTTAGCATTGGTAGTCCACCAGATGAGTTTAATCATGTTATGGCCTTGATGGCATCCTTGGTGGTCTTGAAGGGTTTCATCAACCACATGAATTCATTATGCATCTGACTTAGTACATACCAAACCTACTCATCCTCACTGAAGGATGGGAACCCAATAACCTGAATGAAATGTTTGTCTTGCAGCACCTTATACTAAGGTTTGAGACCATAAATTTCTCCCCTCAGGTGATTCTTGAACAAATCTACTAACTTCGAATCCCCAAACTCATCTATGCTAGCATGAATGTAAGCCCTAATATCTTCAACGTGCAACACACCATGCAAAACATTTGAAAGGGCACCTAATAGATCGACCTCTATAGATTTGTGTGGATGCTTTTTGAATTTAGGTTGGGGCCTTTTGGTGATGTCAACAACCAATGGAGTAGCCATATCTAGAGATTACAAATCAGAGAGTTTCACAGAGAATACCTTGTTTCATCGGTTAGGGTTAGCAGTCAAATTCACTTTTCGCACTTCAAATCTTTGAAATTTCATCTCAGGCGCTCTTTTCCTTGTTCTCTTCGAATGTAAAGTGATTCAAATGTTGAGTGAATGACCTTTTATGCTCTGCAAAATCTAATTCTCCATTGTAATAAATGCTTTTCCCTAATTCATCTAGTTACACTATTTCTGCATACAGTCAATCTTCAATTGCTCCACAATCAATCGCATTATCTTCTTTTCCTCCAGAATTTGCTTAACAGATCTGCAATAGGCTTATTTGTATTCATTCATCGTGCCAAATTCAGGTAGCCACTTACTGCCAGGGGAAATTAGATTTTCAATGTAGCTCCCCCAGAGCCAGAGCCCCTGTTTCAATTCCCGGAGGAATTATTAGCACTAGATTCTGATGCGGACCCATCACCATCATTCATTTCACCTTTCTTTACCCATGTTTTGTTCATTTCATTATGGATCTCATTCACTTTTACTTTACCCTTGCCTTTATCTTGTCTCTACATATTTTGATTTCTATTTACTGGACCTTTTCTATCATCATTCCTGCTTCTGCAGAATCTTGCAATGTGACCGGATCTATTGCAATTGAAGCACACAACATTTCTTTGCTCATTTACTTGATTTCCTCTTGATCTACACTAATTAGCCATGTGTCCAAATCTATTGCATGCAAAATAGTTGCCATTGAAAGAATTGACATTTCTTCTGTTGTTAGAGTAGTTCATTATCATACTTTTACATTCATTAGATCTATGACCATACCTTTTACAATTGAAGCATTGACTGGAGAAAGATTGACCACTTTGATTCACTCTACTTTTGCACTAAGTAGCTCTATGACCAAATTTATTGCTATTGAAACAATTTCCATTGAAAGATGGATAGCTTTGAGCATTAGGTTGTCTTACCAGAGGTCTTCTAGGTTTGTTTCTCTGATTCCTTGATTTAGGATTTCTTTGACCAGATCCAAAGCTTTCACTTTTCTCATATCCCGGACCATGCTTATCATCTACCATCTTCTGGCTATCAAGCAACACTTCAAGTTTAGCTGAGCTTATATTGAACTTCTCTTTGTATTCATTTGCAGCTTCTAGGTCATGTTTGAGAATAACAATTTGCCTTTCAAGTTGTTCCTCATTATACTTGGTTTCTTGAAGATCAGACTCTAGATGGCCAATTATATTGTCCAATCTACAACACTCTTATGTTCTTTCTTTTAGAGACTGATTCAAGTTTTCTTCAGTCTTCTTCCTTTCCTCAATTTCCTTGGTTAGCCTCATCATCCCATATTCCATCTCATGTTTTAGGACAACTTCTTTTATCAGCTTCTCACATTCCTTTGTCTTCTCCTTCAAAGCCCCATTCATGCCATTGTCTTCCTACTAATTTGCTAACTGCTGAAGTAGCTCCTTCCTCTTTTCCATAGATTTGTTCAGTTGCCCTTTTAAAGTCCTAATGAAATCCTCAGCATCTTTAAGGTTCTCTTGTAGTTCTTTGACTTCTTCTTTAGACTGATCAAGATCTTCCAAAGCAACTTGAAGTTGTTCATTGATGTCATCAGAATACCTAGATGAACCCATTGAAACACATTCCCAGATCTTCCTCAAGCTATTAAACTTCTTCCAAGGAACTTGGCTTTGATACCAATTGTTGGAATTAATGAACACTGAGAGAGGGGGTGAATCAATGTTTTGCAAAACTTATTATTATGTTCCTTTATCAATTTACCACATACATTCAAAAGAAAGAAGCATGAAATTAGAAATAACAAAAACAAGATCATTACACATGAACATCAGGATTTTTATGTGGAAACCTGGTTAAACGAAAAACCACAGTGGGGGTTAACCCACAAGATTTTATACTCTGTTAAAAGTATTACAAAATGGGAAGGCACATGCCATCAGGCACACTACCCTGAGCTCACTGCTCAAAGGAGGCTCACTGCCTACAAGATTAATTACAAAGAGTTCATTGGAATACTTGAACTAAAGAATAGCATCTAACAATGCAAGATTATAGTTTCGGTTAGGATCAATATACCGACTTCACACACTTCATCTCTCACTACCCTGTTTTACTATTTTGTCATGATTCGAGCCTCAGATCTCTGCTTTGCACTTGATATTGCCACATTTCACACCTCTCATCTCATATTTGCACAATCATACCACAAAATGCTTGCACCCATTGATTATATATATCCGCTATATGAAATTTCATCAACTACAGTCGACCTCAAGAAAACTTAGAGGCATTTTCAAGAACATTGTTCTGTCGGTAGAATCCATGCACAAATATCAATGCAGACCACAACTTATGAATTTGAGTCACCACACATGTCAGCCAATACCATTGGACCTCATAAATTACTCAACCAACCACTTCTCTTAATCCACATAAGGATCAAACACCAAGTCGGCATGTTCTTCACCGAATCGAACTGTCTAACCAAAACCTGATACTCAGAAGCTTGTAACTTTCAAACCCTTCATCATTGGAGGTTAAATCTTCAGATTTAGGTAGCCCTAGCATCCCTTAACATTCCCTCAGATCTGCAGCACAATATGATTACCTGTGGAGAAATGCGGACCAAAATGTTGAATCCTATCATATGCTCTATTCCTGTCTATCTAGACTTAGACAAATCTGCAATCTGACTTCTGGTATGATCAAATGATACAATGCAGATGTGTAAGATAGATTTAGTTGCCATAAATGACAACACCTGACATGCCTAGCAGTGTCTCTTTCCAACAAAGGCAACTCTGACAGACAGAACATTGTGCAGACTGCAGATCTTACACACTGCATTTTCTTTTGATTTATGAAAAATATCAAATGAGCTGCTAGGGCGTTGAAAATGGACATAGAAGCACATTATCATGGGGACAATTACAAGTACCAATTGGTTCATCATGACAATCATCTTTCTCATAAATATTGACCTCCATAGTTGACCACCCTGGTAGATCCAATAATGTGGGGACAACAAACTCTTCCAGAACCCTCCAACTTGGTGCTTCAAAACCCTATCAAGTATGATCATAGGAAGATGAAATTAGGCATACATACTTACATATGGTAAGTGAATATGCCTACCAAGTGATTTGGCATAAAATGGAATAGGATTCAAATTATGATCCTCCAGAGTAGGCTACTGGGATAGATTGCACAAGTGTATTTCTGAGTGTTGCAATCAATTTTTTCATCATGGGTACTTCAAATTTAGCCAAAATTTGGAGGTGCCAATAGGGTCACCATGTGAATTATTTTGATTTTAGAGAGTGTCAGGGAGAAGGTAAGGGAATGCCTCAAGATAGATTTGGGCAATGAGACAAATACAAGGTCCTTTTATTCCCTCTCCTTCTATCCCTTCTCCACCTGCAATTTAACACCCAGACGTTGTTGCAAATGCAACACAATAGGGCCTCAGTGCCATATATTCTTTGACCAAGCACTTGATTATATAGACTTCTCAGTTTGCACAACCACATGATGTTGGTGGTGATATTGGATCACCTAATTTTACTAGACCCTCCTTGTCCACACATGTTTGTGTGCCCCATCATTGCATTTTTTACAATTAGTTGTGTTTAGGTCCTCTTATGGAGAGTAGTGAGCCACCCTTGAACACTTCAAAGTATGATGTCCCTTCACAAGATGAGGCAGTGGGGTCCAGAACTCAAGTTGAGGGGTTGGGGATAAGAGCAGAAGCACTAGCATTAGTGGACCGTAGAGAAGGAGAAGAGCATGGCCAATCTTTTATGCAGGTAAAATTTAAAGTTAAATTTCATGTGTATTCCATTTAAATAATATAAACAAATATTAGTACTAATGTATCTAAGGGGGATAATAGTTGATGACAGAGGAGGAGTTGACAGAAGTTCATCATGGAACTTTGTCTGCCATCCAATTTGGCTTTGATTTGCTGCTATAATTTTTTCTACACATCAACTTTTTTTATTGTATGCATTTATTTATTTGTGAGTAATTATATATTAATTTATATCTTGATGTTAATTTAATTTTATAGTCAATCCAAAATGTGAATGATGTGGCATCTTTGTCTATGGCCTTTACTTAAACTCCTAATCGACCCAAGGGACTATCATTCACATAACGACTTTCTGAATGCCAACAAAGGGTGGAGGTAATTTGATTGAACTATAATTTAATTGATAATTTAGAAAACTTAAATATTTGATTATAGTCATTTAGATAAATAATAAAATAGAGAATAGATAAATTGATATATTAATTTAAAAATTATTATGATTATTTGTATACATAGAGTCTTACATTCTTGTCATTTTTTATACAGGAGATATTAGTTGGTTCATCCATGATGAGTCCTTCTCAATCGATGCAGGAGGCCTCGATGGTGGTATGTGCTTATTTTCTAGTAGATAATTGTTTGTGTAGTGCACTCTAGATTGTTTATGTGTAACACATCTAACCTTTTTTAATGTATGCATTTCTTTTTTTGTTTAATAATTATATATTAATTTATTTCAATGTTACTTTAATTTTATAGTCTCTTGAGAATGTGAGTGATGTGCCATCTTTTCCATCACGCTTCAGTATGACACCTGATCATCTTAAGAGAAAATCATTTGTAGAACGATTATCTGAACGACAAAAAGAGTCGAGGTAATTGAACTACATTTTTCTAAATAATTGATAGTTTATAGAGGTCTTATAGTTGATTGTAGTTATTTAGATGTATGTTAATAAATGAAAGTTCTAAATTGTAGTAGATAAGATTCTATTTACTAGCTCTAGCTTATTTATATTTATCATTGAAGAGATTAATCAAATTTGTGGTTTGACTTGTTAATGCAGTCAACTTTGCCTCCATCAACTAGTAGACATCATGGTACGAAGAGGACACTTTTTGAGAATCCATCATAGATTGAGGATTCACCTAAGACATAGGGTCAAGTGGACCTTTAGTATTTGATGTAGCTATTCAGCATGTAGATTGTATATAGATTTTGAGACATGGCATATGCCACATTTTAAAAAAAAATGTTTTGAGTTGGCATATTTGACAAATTTTTGTATATGTCTACCATTATGGACTAGATTTTAATATATATACACCTTGATATATAATATAATTTAAATTTCCTATGTGCATGTATTCCTACTTTGAAACTTAAAAGTTTTATGTATAATTAGTTTACAATGGTTGAGTTATGATCAATAACATGTTATAGATTGATTTCTTGTTATATATGATTGTTTTTCTTGGTAGAAAGATGATATGTAGTTTCATACCTCAAGACATAACTTGATCTTAATTGCCACATGATTGTAGTTTTAGTTAGATATAGTATTTTCATGAAATGACAAATTTGAATGGTTCACACATGTGCAAAGCTATAGAAAACTTCTATCTCCTCCATATGTAGTTGTAGCTCTTCATTTTTCAAGTACAAACATCAAAAAATAGTTTTAGATACCTAATATCACCATCAAAACTTCATTTCTAGCCTCCTTTTTTCATGTTTTCTCCATTTTCATTCTTAATCAGGACATCTGCAATCTAGAACAACAATTTGGTACCTCATGGAAGGCTACAACAATCATATCTAAGGCTGCAATTCTGGTACATGATTATAAAGTTCATTTTCATTCAGCTCCAAGACCTTGATTCCTTCATCTTTGACCATTTATAGCTATTATTGTGTAGGTACAATAGTGATATAGGTCTGAAAATCAAGTTGTTTCATGGCTGGTATAGCAAATTAGGAATTTGAAATGTTGTCACAACAACACTTAGCAAAAAGGTTTTCAAAATTAGGTAAATAGGAAAATCTTGTTTCATTTCACCTCCTAGAGTTTGTCTTCAAACTCATTGACATCTTCTTTCTTTCATTTTGTAGGTAGAAAAGAAGATGTTTCCATTTCATGAAGTTTCCACCATGTTTCTACCTTGTTTCTAGATGTTTCTATAACATTTCTAGCCTCACAGACCATGTTGTCAAATTTGTTGTTGTGGAAAACTTTACAAATTTATCATTTTTCCTTGGCCTGCTAGATCTTCACCATTTATGCATGACCAATCTTAACTTGTATAGCCTACCCTTGACTATAAATGATTTCTCTTGAGCTATGACAATCATTCCTTCAACCTGTTGACAATCTTAACTTATATAGCCTACCCCTACCATAGTGCAATAGACCTCCACAATCATGGATGTCCATCATTTATGAAAACTCTTCATTGATATGACAATCATTCCTTCAATCATGTGACTATGTTAGGACCTCATACATTCACCTTCAAACCTTATGATAATGTCTTGTTATTATGACCAACTTTATGAGGCATAAGATGGGGATCCAAGGGTGTAGGTGACTTTCTCAAAGGATTGCAAGTAGCTTTATGGATTGTGGTAGTAGGATAAAACTCTTTATGACTTTCCTATAAGGACACAAAAGCATTCACAAGATCCAAACTCTTTCAAAGTGTTGCATATAGTCTAAGGATTTGTTGTTCTATGATATGAGACAACAAAAAACTAGGTTTGGTGAGTGTATTGTGATGAGATATTAGGATAGTCAAAGACCATTTAGAGATCATATGATTATAAGAGTTTTATTTTTTAAATGAATTCTTTCTCTCTCAATACCTTGACAAAATGATTAATTTTTCTAAAAACTATCCCAAGACCCTATTGCTTGCCAAATTTCATAACTAGGTGTGATAATAACATAGCAACATGGTGATAGTCCACTTTATCTCATTTATGATAGTGCTCTTGCATATAATAGTAGTTTATTAGACTCTTTAGTTGATCCTTGATGATAAGATATGATGGTAGTCTAATGTCCCCATTCTGGGAATGGTCAACAGAACAGAGTACATGGTAGCGACAGAGCAAACATGAGTACAATCATTTGATAAGGTATTCTTAAGTACTTTGAGCCTAGAAGACCTAGGGTTTATGCCCTAACTTCGAACAGCAACATTAGAACCTTTCTCCTATCATTTTGTAAGGTCTAACTGCTTTGTAATTGACATTATATATTCAAACTTATAGCAACAGATATCTCATTTTCTTTTAGTCCATTATAGTTGCAAATTGAAATGGGTTTCCTTGTATAATTCATTTTGGATTACAAATATATTGTTGGGAAATGTATGGGTGTGATGCATTGAACATTTTTTTTGAGCTAAGATAAGTGTAGGTTTAGGTTTGATATAAAAATTAGAACTTCATAAAATTAGGGTTTGAACAAAAAAATTAGAATTGTTGCATATATCCCATTTGGGATATTACAACAAAATCCTCACTCCACCCACTCTCCTCACTCCACCAAGACCTAAGGTTTATGACACAAGTTCCAATGCTTTAAACCCACCTAATCATGACTATACAATCCCTTTTGACTATAATAATCTTTTTCAAATAATGTTTACATGGTCTCTAAAGCACATAATGGAAATCTCCTTACATATACAGTGTATTCATCCCAATGTAGAAAATTATGATGTATATGATACCCCCAATGATCTTAACTAAAGATGAATTTCATGACAAACTCATGTCTCCATGGCTGCACATTTGAGATGGCAATTATATAATCATTGACAACATAATGACATGGATAGATTTTCAACTTACATAGTGTCTAATTATGTAAAGGTTGATTCAAGGAGATCCATGAATATTCTAGGGTTTAGGGAAAGATGATATGGTCATGGATCAAAGCATGACTATTCAAAACTGACCAAGACAACTTCCAAATTTCCTCATAGTTATATAATGGCAGTTAATAGTTTTGAGGCAGTTTTAGGGCTCTTTTGGTATGATTGTTTTTCTTGGTAGAAATATGTTATATGTAGTTTCATACCTCAATACATAAGTTGATCTTAATTACCAGTGATTACAGTTTTAGTTCAAGATAAGATTTTCTTAGAACATTTGACATGTGAGATCTTTTCATTCAAGAACACTAGCTTTGACATGTTATATTTTCTTAGAACACTACATTTGATATAGAAACTACTAGATTTGTTATGATAATCATTGATAATTTCTCGTCTTACATTGTAAACATGCAAGATACATGTTAAAAATGATAAAACTTGTGATGTTTTTCCTTCAATCCAAGATAGATATTTTTATATTAATGGGCAAAGACATGTTTGTGTGTTTACCCATTTATAACATATCCTCGTTTCACCTTCTACACATATAACATATCCTCATTTCACCTTCTATATGTTTGACATTATTGTCTTAAGCTCATTTCACCTTCTATATGATTAACATGATTTTCCTATCATTATTTCATCATCTATAGGTCTAGTATACCCTCATTTCACCTTCCATATGGGTTATGGTAAGAGTAGAATGAGGTAGAGAGGAAGAGAGAGAGACATAGGGAGAGATGTGTATTTGGCATGATTTGCAATCCTCATTTTAACTTCTATATGGTCTACATACTTTGCAAATCCTCATTTTCCTCGCGTCTACATAAGTTATGGAAAGACCAGAATGAGTTGTGCCTGTAGACACCTAAAAATGTCTCGACCACTAAACTAACTCCCGACATCCCTAAACATACCAATTTCCTTTCCAACCAATTAATTAAATTTTTATTTAATTAATTACCCCTTTCATTTCTTAAATCCATACCATTTCATCCCCAAAATTGAATTAATTATGTTGATTCAATAGTCCAAACCTTAGCCAATTGATTTAATAAATATGTAAAATTTATTAAATCAATTCCCCCATTTTTCCTAAATCCAATTAATTAGTTAAAACCATGTTAACTAATTAATCTAGCCTACTAATTAGCCTATCCCTACCCTAGACAATTAAATAGCTATTATTTAATTGCCTACTCTAGCCTACCTCATCCTAGCCTTATGATTAATTAATTAAATCACTGATTAATTAATCTTATCCTCCCTCTAATCCCTCCACTAATTTATTCCAGCCACATTAATTAGGTTAATCACCTTAATTAAGTGAGTCAAACCCTCATTAGCACTTCTCTCCACATCCCCCAAATTTAAAATTCAAATAAATCACACATCACATTTACTCCTCTTACACATCCCTTACACATATCATAACTAATAAATATCCACTCTTCCCCAAATGAATTTTTAATTCATTTTACCCTTCTCCATGTGAATTTTTAATTCACAAATAATCCATCTCACCCAACCTCATTTATTCACTCATTTCCCAAAAATGAATAAAAGATTTGCTTTTATTCCTAGCCCTCCATCTTCCAAGATCAAATCTAGGCCCTCCACATCACTTTTATCCTCCACCATTGATCTCTCCAATCAATCTCCACCCTTGGATCAAAATCCCTTCCAAAAGTCTATAAATACAACCTCTCACAAGTCATTTTCATCATCCAAGTTTATGCAAAGTTACCATGCCAAAATCATCCTTGAGTTAGATAGTGAGTTGAACAATTGAAGAGCATTTCACATTTGAATCCATAGTCTAGGGATCATCTTGGTCTTGGGAGCTTCTTTTGGCTGCAAAGGCTCCTTCTTCCCTTGATGGGATTAGGTTTTGCATGTGAGGTATAATCTTGTGTTTTATTGCATTTGATTTAGTGTTTTTACCTTCATTGCTTTATCTAATCTATATTGCACGCCCGGTGGGACCCACAAGGTCTGAATCTAATCTTTGTTTGTGAGTTTTTGTTTTAGTATGTGATTTTTGCAGGTTCAGCGCTATCCAACCATTGCAGTGGCGCTATCTCAACCTTCTTTCAGCGCTATTACTGTTTTACGCTATCTGTGCGAGAATTTTTTTTTAATACTAACCCTACTCACGTGTTGTTTTATTTGCTTTTCCTGTGGTTTTCTGTGGTATTTGCTCTCTGTTTTGCAGGAAAACTAGGAATTACAGGGGGAGGTTATGGCAAATTTTTGAAAGAATGAAAAACCAGCATCAGTTTCCCATTTTGATGCTATCCTTCAGTTTAGCGCCATCTGCGTTTTCCCCCAGACTCTGAAACATCGCGCAGTGGCGCTTTCACTAATACCCATCATCGCTATCATCTGTATTAGTGCCTTAAGTAGGGAATATTAGCGCTAAAATCTGTATCTACGCCATTCTATGTATTATCGCTATAATTGGGTTTAATTAGCGCCATAGATTATTTTAGCGCCTTCTTTCGTAAGTCGGGTTGTTCTGCCCGCAGTGGTGCCTGTACATGTTTATTTTAGCACTATTTAGGTAATTTGCTTTTTCTGTCTGTTGTAGGTACTGCGGATACTAACACAAGTCTTTTTTGCAGAATGGTTTGTTGATTAGTTAGATAACACTTCGATTTTGGAAACTAAAATGAACCCTTTTTGCATGTTAGGTCTTAGACAACATTTCAATTTGGTGTCTTAAAAATCAATCCAAAGAACTCCTTGTATGAAGTGTGTGTGATTATAACATTTATGTTGGTGCTCTAAAATATACTCCTTTTGTGTGCCAACAAACAAACAATCAAACACTTAAATTTGGGCTATAAAAAGAACCACAAATTGCATACATCATTGGATAAAAAGAACAACAAACTTGCATTTCTCACGCATCTAATCAAGACAATCTAAAATATTTGTGTGAAGTGTCTTCGTGGTTGTGTCAAGTAGGGTGAGAAGTTATGCTCTTCCCTCACACCCTTTGGTGATCTTGGGAATCAAAAACTTCTCACAACACTTTGCATTAATCACCCCCCTATCTGATCCAAAGATCTAAAATTGAACCATGTTTAGTGTGATGTAATCATAGGGAACACGTATGCTCTCCCCTCGCATCTTCGTATGAACTTGGGGATCAAAAGTGTTTTCGTGATTATATTGCTTTTGTAATCCTTAGAGGGCCTGCCACCCTGCTTCAAAAGGTGGGAACGACCCAAGCGGCATCAAGGTAAAGCCAAGCTCTTCCAAGCCACTATATAAAATAAGGCATTTGGGACGAAAGTCTCAAGCGACAGGTGTTGTTTTGTTATACTGACAGCCAACCTCCCCATAAACCCTCCAAGGCGCAACCCTTGGAGGCTGGGAGACTCCATAATAGAGAGTAGCATTGCCGCACGTATAACCACCTGAACGGATGCCCTTACTAAGAGCCATTGTTTTAGCAAGCCAAAATCCTTCTATTTGTTGACGCAGAGGGCAAAACCCTTGAAGCGGCCCTGATTCATGCAGTTCTTAGCCAAGGTAGCAGGGACAATCTAAAGGTTTGGTGAGGGACAAGCCTTATAAGAAACCTAGATCTTGGTATGTGTGAGAAGTGTGTGTAATTGTAAGGAGGAGCCGGTGCTACCAAGATCCTGGAGCTACCCACTTTGAATAGGCGCAGCTAGGGGATTCAACAAATATTGTCACATTCTCGCCTTAGGTTGTAAAAAAGTGCTTGTTTTAAACAAAGTCATATGACATATCACAAACAAAAATCATTGCTTGTTTTGCATTCAAATGTGTGTTAAATTGCTTTGATTTTTCACAAACAAATTGCTAAGAGACAAAACAAATTAGTTGATCACATTCCAAACAAACAAATCCAAAATTTGCCATAAGAAATCTGCCTATCCTGTTTCAGCGCTATTTCTATCTTATTGTAGCGCCTTTTCATATGTGGATTGGCGCTATTTTGAGATTGACTTGCCTGAAACTAAGTAAACCAGACAGTCACATTCCAAACAACCAGATCCAAAAATTTGCCATCAGAAATCTGTCTACCCTGTTTCAGCGCTATATCTGTCTGGTTGTGGCGCCATTGCACCCGTGCATTGGCGCTATATTTAGATTGACTTGCCTGAAACAAAGACCCATTTGGTTGTGATCTACACCCTCTGCTCTGCCATAATCCATATCCATCTCGCAAAAATCTGTCAACAGTCCAGCCATTTTCTTCAAAATTTTTCCAAAATTACACCTTCTTTTTGACCCTAGAGAATTAATCACCATCATTGTTGGACCCCATTATCAGCCCAAATACATATCTATCCATCCCCTTTCAATCTTTTTTGCACATCTCCTTGGACCAAGACAAATCGTTTCAAAAAAATCACACCCAAATCAAAACACCATCAACAACCAAAGCTTGTCATCCTTTTGAGCCAAAGCTAGATCTAGATCTTATCATTAACATCATGTTTTCCTTGAAAAGTCATTAGTCTACATTTCAAGAAAAACAAATCACCTCTCTTTGTGTAAGGTCATTAGTCTACCCCAAACAAAGAAAATCGTCATCCTTTTTGTGCCAAATCAAAATCTAGATCTTATCCAAAAGCTCAATGCGAAAAACATCAATAACATCATCCTCACCATCCTAAATCAATCAAAAAATCAAAAACATCACAATTCCAAATCCCTTTCTCATCATCCATCTTTGGTCCAAAATTTGTACAAAAAAATCAATATCACCCATTCATATCACCCTTAGGATAAAACCTTTGGAAAAACATATTGATCTTCACCATACCCTTCTACTCCATCTCACTACCACATCCATCTTTGGGTCCAACAAAATCAATTCGATTCTCTAAGGTCTCCATCTCATCCCACGTCTAGAAATCAAATCCATACGCGTATGCCCATCATGAGATCACAACACAAAAAGAATCAAGAAATGGGAACAATGGCCTTTGGCATGCCTAACACCAACAATAGCAACATACCCATTTATCAAACATACAATCCACCTACATATACCTTCATCCCCCCATTTGGCGCCAATGACCCTTTTCACTTCTTACCACAAGCACCAACACTACCACCACCACCACCACAAAATGTCCCCACCATATGCCAAGATGACCTAGATGTCTTGAGCTTCACACAAGATGCCGATAATATGGACCTACTTGATAAAGTCCTAAGATCGGACCCAAAGAGATATCTTGACCATCTTCTCAAGCTTGGTGCTCAACTTCCCCCCATCACAACATCATCACAACCATCCACTTCTACAATTGTCCCTACTACATCAAATACCCAAGCATCTACATCACATACCCAACCCACCATCTCTCAAACGTCAACACCTAACGTATCTACCACCTCCACAACCTCAACTGCTACCACATCTACAATTTCCACATCCACTGCTATGCTTAACATCTCCCAACCCGTCACCACCTCTACTACCACAACTACCATCAACACTTCCGCTTCAATCACAATGAGCATACAAGGCAACATCACACAAGCAAGTACCTCCACAAGTGTGCCCCCACCAAACCCTCACACCCTTGCTTACCTAAGACAACTATTCTCACAACAATCTCACAACACATCTAACCAATCCAACATACACATACCCAACGTGAATCCCATAAGTCAACATAATCCCAATTCCCAAATACCCCCACATATTCTCCAACAACTCTACGCGCACCAACAACAGTAGGCACTAATCAATCCAAACCCCAACCCGCAACACCAACATCTCAACCAAACCAATCCCCAACATCAACTCCCGTCGCACCTCCAATATCTCACCAACCAACAACCCTACACATTTCAACCACAACAACCACAGGATTTCAACACCGTCCTACAAAGCTTAATCCAAAAGGTGGATGACCTACAAACTGGGGGAAAACGCAAATGCTATTCTTTCGAGGATATTTGCCCCTACCCATTTGACCGCACCTTATACATGCCCCCTTTCCCTAAAAACTTTGAAATGCCAAAATTTGACAAATACAAGGGAAAGGGCGATCCTAGGGACCACCTTCGGGAATTCTACATTGCTTGCCTCAAAGTCTCTCACAACGACACATATCTCATGAGACTCTTCCCAAGAAGTCTTGGCGGCCAAGCCGCTGAATGGTTTGCCCATCTTCCACTTGGAATTCAAACATTTCCCGAGCTTGCGGAGAAGTTTGTCAACCACTTCTCCTACAACTTTGAACATGAGGTGTCTATGACTAACCTCTGTAACACCAAACAAAAGAACAGCGAAGCTTTCGCTTCTTTCTTACAAAGGTGGAGGGGCCTAGCAAGCAAGCTCCCATGGCCTATTCCTGAAAAACAACGTGTCACCATGTTCGTGGCCAATCTCAATCAGGAATTAGGGTTTCGCTTACAGATTCTTTGTGCATCTACCTTTGAAGAGGTTATCGACAAAGGCACCACTGTTGAATGAGCCCTCATTGCCAAGGGTTCCATCAAACTTTACGATCCCAAATCCAACAAGAACAACAATAACAACAACCACAAAACCAATCACAACACCCCCAATATCAACAACAATACCAACACACAATCTAATGATAAATCACGTTATTGGGGGAAGAACAAGAATAATCTGAACGATGGCATCGCCGATGTGAAGGCCGTCCAACACATCCAAAACCACACACTTGCACACACGTATGCAGCAAATGCCAATAACCCAAGAGGGCCAAATAAACCACGCAAACCTCACCAAAATTTCACACAATTAGCAAAACCTATCGAGGACGTCCTCGATAGATGTCTCAAACAAGGAGCAATCACACTCCCACCTGTTAGACCACACGAAGACAATGACCTCAAAGCAGCATGGTATAATGAAAATGACTATTGCGAATACCACCGCGTGGCAGGCCATAAAACAACTGACTGTATGCAATTAAAGCATTGCATCCAAGACCTAATAGACCAAAATCTCGTCAGCCTCGAGCAAAGTGCACACCCATCACCAAACGCTAACCTTGGAGCTTACAAGGATCCTTTGCCCAACCATAATAAAGCATCCCCGTCCAATCAAGCATACAATGTCACTCCACCACCCGCATCCTATGACTCCATCATTGGCTGCATCAAACCTTCATCCCACTATGTCAACACAATCACAATTCGGGCACAAGCACCCGATTGTGTCGTAACAACCCGTCGAGGCCGTGTCTCAATCCGCACTGCCCCTCCCACTGAATCAACACCCCCATCCACATCCGATCCCCTCCCCCCTCGTCCAAACGCCTGTCCATCACCCACCACTCGATATAACCTCCTAGACCATCTAGGAAAGACACCTGCACAAATATCCATCCTTGAGCTGCTTCGCACATCACCCCGCCACAAGGACATTCTCGACAAAGCCCTTTTGGAAACACAAGTCCCGGCAAACTTGGATGTCAATCAATTTCAAGCCATGGTTGGCCATATTGCTACACCACACCATATCACATTTTCTGAAAAAGATCTCCCTGCTTCCGAACACCTACATAATGACGCACTACACATCGAAGTCCGCATTCACAAACACACCATTAAAAGGGTCCTAATAGATGGTGGTTCCGGCCTAAATATATGCACTCTAAAATTGATAAAACACTTGAGGTACTCAGATGTGGTTGTGGATGCAAGCGAGTGTATAACAATCAAAGGATATGATGACACCGAGAGGCTATCCGAGGGCACCATAAAGCTCCCTATTCAAGTGGGACCAAAAATCCTCAAAATAAAATGTCAGGTTCTGGATCTTGACCTCCCCTATAACATTCTTCTCAGCCGCCCATGGATCCATGCCATGCAAGCCATCCCATCCACTTTCCACCAATGTCTCAAATTCCCCCACAACGGCACCGAAGTCACTATTTATGCCGATCCCCGTCCCTTCCAATACTGCAATTTTCTGGAAGGACACAACCAAAACTTCTGTCCATATAATAAAGCCACCACCCAAACCACCCCCACAGCTTCCACCTCATACATGGACCCCACCAACATCACCACCACTTCATCCCAAACACCTTCACTACCTGATGTCAAGATCAAGATCAGCGACCAAGGCTGTGGAGAATACAACCTTCATGGCACCTTTTGCGTGGGCTTATTACCCACTCCTAAGACATTTGGCACTCCGAACACAGAGGCAGCTGACACAGTCATCATCAAATGCAAACCCTCGCCCATCTTTGAGAAAAAACACCTTCTGGATCAGGACATACTTGAAGATATTTCATCCTGGCTTTACAAGGACGAGGAAACAGACCAAGACATCCCCACCATCCCAACAAATAGTTACGACAAAGGTTCTAAAATAGTCAAAAGCATGGGTTACAAAGGACAAGGCAGTATTGGCCTTCATGAATAGGGGATTGTAGAACCACTGCAAGCAACAAGAAACCCCTATACTCAAGGGTTAGGGTATGGTCAACCACAACACATCCTTAATACCAGCGAATGTATCTTAGCCGAGTTTGCTCCAGTTCCTCTAGACGTTGACAATGTTAATGAAACAGACCTACAAGACTCCTTTAGCGACTTTGCCGATTTCTTCGCCTCCTCCATTTGCACTATCTACTCCGTCACCACTCTCGCCTCATCATCCAACGACCTACCATTAGTATACCCTGACCTCATCAACTGGGACCAACGAGGACCTCCTATTTTTGATATCGCACCTAATGACGAAGCCATTGCTGAAATGATGGGAGTAAGAGACAACTTCCCCTTGGGAGATCACAGAGCTGGATACATCATGGAACTCAATCTGGCTACCTATTTTGGGGAGACAACCCCTGCTTCCAGTCACAAAAATACAAAAATAAAAAATAGATCTGATGGTGAAAACCGTTCCACGGCAGTATCAGATCCTAAAAAAGTAAAAATAAATGACGTATTTCTTGGTGAAAACCTCCATGAGGCGCCAGGGGATGGAAGCATGGGCCTCCCTGAAATAGATAAAGTATATCCTGACAGATCACCCATCTTGGTTGAACCAGCTCAGGAAATGAATCTAGGGACAGAGGAAGAGCCAAAAATCACGTACAGAGCAGAATCTCTTAGCCTGTTCGAACAAGAAGACTTCTTGGCATTCTTCACACGCAGAAATCACAACTTTGCATGGACCTACGCAGACATGCCAGGTCTAGATCCCGCCTTGGTTGTCCATCATCTTGCCATGCGTCCTGATGC
Organism: Cunninghamia lanceolata; assembly: GCA_027924645.1. Lineage (NCBI taxonomy): Eukaryota > Viridiplantae > Streptophyta > Pinopsida > Cupressales > Cupressaceae > Cunninghamia > Cunninghamia lanceolata. The sequence goes on from BSBN01001122.1 coordinate 2,580,305, forward strand.
CAAACCAGTCAAACAGAAGCTCTGAAAGATGAATCCTTAGGTGGCCCTTCTTGTCAAAGTAGAGCTCAAAAAGTTACTAGATGTGGGGTTCATACGTCCAATTGATTATCTTGAATGGGTTTCGAATCTAGTACCCGTTGCTAAACCAGATGGCAGAATCTGCTATTGCACTGACTTCAGAGACCTCAACAAGGCCTGCCCAAAAGATGACTTCCCACTTCCCAACATTGACATGATCGTGGATCTTACTGCAGGGCATGAGATGCTATCTCTCATGGATGGTTTTTCAAGATACAATCAAATCAAAATTGCCGAAGAAGATCAGCACAAGACATCCTTTATATGCCCATGGGGGACATACTATTGGTTAGTAATGCCATTCAGCCTAAAGAATGCAGGAGCTACTTATCAAAGAGCAATGACTGTCATCTTCCACGACCTCTTTCACCACATCATGGAGGACTACGTTGATGACTTACTCGGCAAATCAAAGACCAGAGAAGAACACTTAGACGTGCTAGCCAAGATCTTTGATAGGCTAGAGCAATATAATGTTCGTCTAAATCCAAAAAAGTGTGTCTTTGGTGTCACTTCAGGTAAATTGCTGGGATACATAGTCTCTAGATGAGGAATTGAGGTAGATCCAGTGAAAGTCAAAGCTATTACTGAAATGCCACCTAAAACCTTGAAACAACTAAGAAGCCTGCAGGGTAAACTATAGTCTATTCACCGATTTATTGCTCAACTTGCTAACAAATGCCAACCATTCCAGCATCTCCTCAGTAAAGATACGGCTTTCGCCTAGACTACTCAGTGTCAGGATGCCTTCGACCAACTAAAAGCATATCTGGCTAATCCCCCTATTCTATCTCCACCAAGACAAGGAGAGCCCCTCCTCTTATATATCTCTGTGACAGACACAACAATTGGGGCTTTGTTAGCACAACATGATGAGCAGGGGAAGGAAAGAGCCATCTACTACATCAGCCGCACCTTGATTTCCTATGAGCTTAACTACACACAAATTGAACGAGCATGTCTTGCCCTAGTCTTCACATCACAAAAGTTAAGACATTATATGCTCAATCACAAGACTAAGCTCATTGCTAAGATCGACCCACTCAAATATTTGCTAAACAGAGCAGCTCTCACTAGAAGAATGGCACAATGGGTCATAATTCTCACTGAATTCAACATAGAATACAAAGAGAGAAAGGCAATCAAAGGACAAGTCATAGTAGATCAGCTGGCTGAGGCACCTAGTCAGGCAGAACATCCTACAATAGCAGAATTTTCAGACGAGGCCATCTTGACAATCACACCAGCCACAGATACATGGAAGATGTATTTTGATGGATCCTACACTCACAAAGGCTCAGGGGCAGGCGTCCTGTTTGTTACCCCTCAAGGTGACATGATCCCTAAATCATTCAAAATCACATTTCCATGCACCAATAATGTAGCAGAATATGAGGCCCTCATCACATGTCTCTGAATGGCCATCCAATGGAAAATAGAAAAACTAACTGTGTATGGCGACTCTCAACTAGTCATCAGGCAAGTCAATAATGAATATAAAACCAAGGACGATAAGCTCCTTCCCTATAAGAAGATGGTTGATGACTTTAAAGATTATTTCAGTGACATCCACTTTGAGCAGATCCCAAGGTTAAACAACAAAGCGGTAGATGCCATGGCCACCATCGAATCTCTGGTTGACATGAAGCAAGGCAGCAAGAAATGCGAATTCCTGATCGAAGAGCTCCCCATCCCAGCATATGACGTTCCCCAATCTGAACTAGTGTGCGAAATCGTTGGTCCTTTATCCCCCTGGTATCAGGAAACCTACCTCTACCTTCACGATAATATCCTCCCCAACAACCTATCCCCATCACAGAAAAAATCCTTCATCCGTCGAGCCTCCGATTTCATCCTTGTAGGTGACACCCTCTACAAAAGGAGTCTTGATGGCATGCTTCTACGATGTTTAGACTCTAGGGAAGTCGAGGCAGCTTTGGAAGAGGTACACGCAGGTATTTGCGGGGTACATTCAAGTGGACCAACTCTTTCTAAAAAGATCCTGAGGACTGGTTATTATTGGCCCACCATGGACAAAGATGCACATCAGTTTATCAGAAAATTCCTCCCATGTCAACAGCATGGCGATCTCATCCACGCCCCAGCACAGGAGCTGCAACCCATCACAACACCATGGCCTTTCTCACAATGGGGACTTGACCTCGTAGGGAAAATCCATCCTCCATCTTCCAATGGCCATAAATTCATAATCACTGCTATCGAATACTTCACAAAGTGGGTGGAAGCAATACCACTCACCTTCACCACAGGCATCCAAATCTCCAAGTTCATTCTCCACTACATCATCTGCCACTACGGTATCCCTCATTCCATTGTCACTGATAATGGGAAGCCATTCAAAAACCAAGAAGTTTGCACTTTGTGCGAAAAGTTTGACATCAAACATGGATTCTCCATGCCATATTACCCCCAAGGAAACGGCCAAGCAGAGGCTTCTAATAAAACCATCCTCCGCACCTTAAAAAAGACAGTCAATGAAGCTGGCTGTGACTGGCACCTCCAACTCAACCCTGCCCTATGGGCTTACCGCACAGGCATCTGCACTCCTACCGGAGCCACTCCATACTCACTAGTATTCGGATCTGAAGCCATTTTACCTATAGAGGTCGAGCTCCCATCCCTTCGAGTATCATTGCAAAACATTATCTTTGATGAAGACTATCGCATCGCAAGGTTGCATCAACTTGAACTATTGGATGAGAAATGCCTGACTGCATTAAATCACTTACAGGCATACCAAAACCACCTCAGAAGAAGCTACAACAAAAAGATCAGAACCAGAAAGTTTGAGGTCGGTGACTTGGTCCTAATGGAAAATCAAAAGAACCTGCAAGAGCATCTGAAGCAAGGAAAATTTGAACCTAATTGGCTAGGACCTTATGTCGTCATTGTTGACTATGGGTCAGGATCTTATCAACTTGCAACACCCGAGGGGCAACCTCTAGATGAGCCGATGAACATCTTGCATCTCAAGCGATTCTATGCATAACCCATCTGGTACCACAAGTCAAAAAATAAAAAAAATACAAAAAATTAATCAAACGCCAAAAAAATCAAAAAATCAAGAAAAATTAGAGTGCAATAAAAACTTCCAATGGTGAAAATCACCTCGGTGATGCCTTGGATAAGTACCATGGTGAAAACCTATTTCAGGTGCCATGCGTAGTGGCTAGTTCTACCATCTAATAAGTCCTCTTTCCATCATAACACTCCATACCCACACATCCCATGGCTTGAAATTCTAAAACATCAAGTTTGTTCGCCCATTCCACACTACCTCACCCACCCACAACCCCATCCATGGAGCAAGGATCCTTGTAAGCTCTCCTTTGTACAGTTCATAAAATCAGAAAATCCAAAAACATCATAAAATCAAAAAATCCAAAAACATCATAAAATCAAAAAATCCAAAAACATCATAAAATCAGAAAATCCAAAAATAGTTCATAAAATCAGAAAATCCAAAAACATCATAAAAAAATAGAAAATCCAAAAACAATCCCCCCATACATCAATCTCATATCCCATCATGATCATCTAAACACACATCAACCCTCATCACATCCCATCGCAAACCATTCCCACATCATCAAGTCTTGCCAGAACTACATATTCATTTTGCCCGCATCTTAAAAGTACCTTGATCCCATGGACACAGGGTATATAGGCAGTCTGGAATACGAAGGATGTTTCCAGTACTCAGGTATCTAAGATGCACCCATCCCACCCGTTGGGATGGTTCCCACTCACTGAGCTTTCTAGATCTACGAAACGATATGCATGCTACGTATACCATTGAAACATGGTCCCTCGCGCAAAAATCATCAAGCAATATACCAACTATAGTCTTACATTTGGCCCGAATGTTCTTTTGCCCATCTTCCAAAACTCTCCAATCAAAACAGATCTGCGTCCTAGGATATGTCTTTCCTACAATGGACAAAAATCTATCATTCTATCATCACGTCTCTTGGCAAGAGCACACAAAGGCTATTTGTATCTTTCGTTGGTCTTTTTGCTTATTGATTTTTATCTTTTTGTCTCGCTCCAAGTAATCTCCAAAGCTACCTTGATCTCATTATGTCATGGTACGTAGCGGATAGCCCTTGGAGTAGACATAGTCATTGTTTCGGTATGCTATGCTTGTGGGTTGGTTTCATTACTCCAAGAATAGTATTCATATCTTGAAGTCCAGGTCGGTTCTAGCATGATGTGTCCTATTTGCATATACAGGTACAAACACCTTATATGCATTATTCACACTCACTGCTATGAGTCCCCTTCCTCCACTAGACAAGATTATACTACCTTGGGCATGCATGAAATCAACCTATTGTTTGTGGGTCTAGTCCATGCAATCGTCGGATATACATCATCACCTAGGTCATTTCATACGTTTGTGAACTGTATCCTACCTTGCTACATTAAACTAAGAAATGCTCTCAATTAATTTTGTGCAACTACTGTTACTAGCTCACAATCATCTTCCTAATCACTCAGTCACCTATCCCATATCGGCCTAGATTTGATAACCACTTTTCAAACCCCCCCCCCCAATCTAACCCCCTCACTGACCCCATCTTCCCACCATATCTCCACTTAACACAACCTGAGCCAAACCAAACCCCAACCCCCCCCTCCATGATGTGGTGTCTTTTGACCTAGCAAGCCTCCAATCTCCCCACCGCCATCCCCTAGACGCTCCCACCCCTATCATCCCCACCACCTAACCCGCTCTCCCACAGTCTCACCCCTCAGGGTCCTCACAAGGAACATCATGTGTATCAGGACTAGGTCATCTCACCTATCACCTAGTGTGCATACCACCTATCACCTAAATTGCATATAAGTATAACATTTTAGGTTCATTTTAATCCATTTAATTTGCATTGCATTCTAGGTTCATTTTAATCCCTTTGCATAACATTTTAGGTTCATTTTAATCCATTTAATTTGCATTGCATTCTAGGTTCATCTTAATCTCTTTGCATAACATTTTAGGTTCATTTTAATCCATTTAATTTGCATTGCATTCTAGGTTCATTTTAATCCCTTTGCATAACATTTTAGGTTCATTTTAATCCATTTAATTTGCATTGCATTCTAGGTTCATCTTAATCTCTTTGCATAACATTTTAGGTTCATTTTAATCCATTTAATTTGCATTGCATTCTAGGTTCATCTTAATCCCTTTGCATAACATTTTAGGTTCATTTTAATCCATTTAATTTGCATTGCATTCTAGGTTCATCTTAATCCCTTTGCATAACATTTTAGGCTTCATTTTAATCCATTTAAATTGCATTACATTCTAGGTTCATCCATTTAAAAACACAAGTAGGTTCATTTTAGCTGCATATCATTACACATCATATCATGTTCATTTATCACATAGGTGCATGATAAATTTAAAAATAGCATCATCACATTGCATTCCATACATATAAACATCTCATAAACAATTAGTTGCATTACAACATCATCAGCATCACCATTGAAACAACATATACATCTAGTGGCATATACATAATTCTATACATTTTCATACATAATAAATGTTCATTAGTCTACATATTCAGTTACATCATATAGTCCATATAGTCACAACACCATGCATATATCACAAAAACATCCATGCATCCACCAAATCACACACATCATTTGAAACAACATCACACATCCACAACATATAAAACATAACACATGCATCCATCATATAAGAACATCATAAACCATCAGAAGTATCGCATCATATATAATCACCACAAAAACAATGTACATCGCTCACATCATCAAAAAATAAAGTGTCCTGATACAATGCCTCTAAGGGCTAACATGGTATAACTCTCACATCGAGGATCCTCTCTCTGAGGGAGTAGGAGACGCTGACCTTGGTCGAGCCTGTGATCCTGACGGTGGCTGTGGCTATGACGCTACGGGTACCTGAGGACCCTGCTGGGGCACATGTGAGGGAGGAGGCATCGTCTGCTGTACTGACTGCACAGATCTTGATCTATGTGATCTCGACGCCCCTGATCTGCTGACCTGGCTATAACTAGGTGCCCGTTGCGCCGCGAGCACGGCTCCATAGTACAACCCCTGATAATACTCCATTCGTGCTCTGGCCTCTGCTAGCTCTCCCTGTATCTGATGTGCATGTGTCTACGCCTGAGCCAGCTGGGCCTGCATCCCTACCAAAATCGGGGCAAGTCCCCCACCCGCAGCTTGTACACTGCTCAACGCAGTCTCTGCCTGATGTGCTCTCACGAGCGCTGCATCCCGCTCTATCCTCAAATCCTCCATGTCCTCTCGAGCCTGAGCCAACTGAGCCTCTAGCACTGCCACCTGCCCATCTACTCTCTGTAGCTGTCCCAACTCGGCCTCTCGGCACCCTAACGCCTCCTCTAAGCTGGCCACCTGAGCACGTAATGTCTCCACCTCCTCCATCTCCTCCCGTGGCCATCGCCGAGGTGTCAGCCTCTCAACCTCTACTGCCACCCTTGCCCCTGAACTCCCTGCCCCTGTATCATGTCTACCAACTCGCAGATGCTCCACCCGTGATGGAGATAGATCACCCTGCTCTGTCCTCAGCTATCCACCGCGCTGCTGCGGTCCTCTACGTTGTCGTCCGCCCCTAACCTGGGCCTACTGTGTTGGAACCTGCTATGCTAGAACCTCCTGCCCCACCTATCCCTGTCCTGCTGCCGCTGCTGTCAACTCCTCTACACACTGGCCATCCCTCGCAATCACCCTCTCCTCCCCATCATCCATCACCTCCACAAGATAGTCCTCCACAACCTCATCTCCACCCCCATCCAGATCATCTCCACCCCCATCTCCCTCATCCTCTGATACCTCCACCGTCGGATCTGTCAATCAAGTGGGCCGATGCATCTGCCACCATACCTCATAAGCAGGCGTAGTACCTGCATCCCTCACTGTGCTCCTCTAATCCCACTGAACTAGCCGAAGTGCTACCCAATCATTCAGCACAACCTGTGGCTATAATGGTGTGGGCCAGTAGGCTGTATCCCACAGTGTCCGCGGATATATCGCCATCTGCTGAGGTGTATCCTGTACCAATCTAAACTAACGCATAACCCACGAGGGTAGGTACATCTCTATGGTACGGTCTGCATGACCCATAAGATATCTCTGCTAAAATGTGTACGGGAGATGAGTCACATCATCAGGCCACTCCTCACAACTGATATATGCATGCCATACCACGCTAATCACGTCATCCAATATCTGCCGCCAGTGGCGGACCTGTCCAGTGTATGTATACTCTGCATCCCGATACAAGAACACAAATGCCTCAAACGGCTGCCAATAATAACCGCATGTCAGCCGAGTCACAGGGATATGCTCCCAAATCCATACGTGTAGCAGCGTAACCCCAGCAGATAAAACCCTGTCATGAAGATAAGTGACCGTGTGCATCTCGTGAAGCAGCTGTGCTAGCATCACCGGCCCCCATGTGTAGACAATATCATGGCTCACCATCCCCTCTATCATCCCGCCCCAGCCCACAGGAGAACCTCTACCTCGCCTATCCAGCATCACTACACCTCCAATCAGCACACACAGAAATAAGGCAAAGGGATCTGCACCCGCCGCCAGCATCCTATCATAATCCAACTCACTCCCATCTGCTGAAAAACTACGTGCTCTGCTCCGAACACTCTGATCAATGCAATCCGCCCCCTCGTCGTGTCATACCTCACACGTCAACCTAGAATCGGCAGCTTGAGGATGCAATAAACATCCTCAAGTGTGATGGTCATCTCTCCTGTCGGCAGCAGAAAGCTGCAAGTCTCACTGCGGTATTGCTCCACCATGGCCGTCATCAGAGCTCTATGAGCTCGCAGCACTGGCATCACTGCCACCGTCCAAAGCCCTGGAAACCCAAACGATAGCACCATTCTAACCATAATATGGCACCAAAATGCCATATTTCTTTCTCTTTGAGTTTTGGCGCTAATCGAGCTGATGGTGCCAATATTTCCCCCAAATGGCGACAAAACCGCCCTACACTACCCTGGCGGATAGCGCTAATTCACAGGATTGCGCTAATTCACCTGATCTTTGGCGCCACGCGCTCCAAACCCATATCCCAAACCCAAAAAAATGTGCGTAAAATAAAAAATCACAAAGTTCGGGCTAGGCCCTACCTGGGGTCCAGCCTCGAGTGACCGCCCGACCTCTCAGAATCGCTCTGAGATGTGATGAAGTCGCGGGAACTATGGGTTGCACTCAGCCATCTCTCCTTTGTCTTTTCTTCTAGAAAGTCAAAAGTGTGCCAATGTGGCACTCTTTGGGCCCACTTTGCCTAATATAGTGGGCCATGTCATCCTTCCATCTTTCCCCTTTTTCCTCCAAGGTGCAGATCTCAGCCTTTTTCCTCCGTTTTTCCTCCTACCATCTTCTTTTTCCCCCACCTCTCCAACTGTCACTTTTGTCGCATCCTTTCGAGAGCTTACCTACAAAATTTTCATTTTCCTGCTAACCTCTCGAGGGGGCATCCCCTATCCATCTCATTCCTTCCCGGCAACTGGGGCATATTTTTCTTCGACCTGACGCCACTTCCCTCCTAGGTCCTGATGCCACGTCAAAGAGGGGCAAATGTAGACACCTAAAAATGTCTCAACCACCAAACTGACTCCCGACATCCCTAAACATACCAATTTCCTTTCCAACCAATTAATTAAATTTTTATTTAATTAATTACCCCTTTCATTTCCTAAATCCACACCATTTCATCCCCAAAATTGAATTAATTTTGTTGATTCAATAGTCCAAACCTTAGCCAATTGATTTAATAAATATGCAAAATTTATTAAATCGATTCCCCCATTTTTCCTAAATCTAATTAATTAGTTAAAACCATGTTAACTAATTAATCCAGCCTACTAATTAGCTTATCCCTACCCTAGACAATAAATAGCTATTATTTAATTGCCTACTCTAGCCTACCTCATCCTAGCCTTAGAATTAATTAATTAAATCACTGATTAATTAATCTTATCCTCCCTTTAATCCCTCCACTAATTTATTCCAGCCACATTAATTAGGTTAATCACCTTAAGTGAGTCAAACCCTCATTAGCACTTCTCTCCACATCCCCCAAATTTAAAATTCAAATAAATCACACATCACATTTACTCCTCTTACACATCCCTTACACATGTCATAACTAATAAATATCCACTCTTCCCCAAATAAATTTTTAATTCATTTTACCCTTCCCCATGTGAATTTTTAATTCACAAATAATCCATCTCACCCAACCTCATTTATTCACTCATTTTCCAAAAATGAATAAAAGATTTGCTTTTATTCCTAGCCCTCCATCTTCCAAGATCAAATCTAGGCCCTCCACATCACTTTCATCCTCCACCATTGATCTCTCCAATCAATCTCCACCCTTGGATCAAAATCCCTTCCAAAAGTCTATAAATACAACCTCTCACAAGTCATTTTCATCATCCAAGTTTATGCAAAGTTACCATGCCAAAATCATCCTTGAGTTAGATAGTGAGTTGCACAATTGAAGAGCATTTCACATTTGAATCCATAGTCTAGGGATCATTTTGGTCTTGGGAGCTTCTTTTGGGTGCAAAGGCTCCTTCTTCCCTTGATGGGATTAGGTTTTGCATGTGAAGTATAATCTTGTGTTTTATTGCATTTGATTTAGTGTTTTTACCTTCATTGCTTTATCTAATCTATAGTGCCCTTAGTGCCTTCCAATGTTTGTGGGGGAGTGAACATTTTGCTCTTGTAGACAATGAAGATGACTACATAGGGAGAGAGACACAGTTGGCATGATTCGTATTTGGACGGAGCAATTCTTGGAATTCTTGCAAAATGCTTCAGTTTCATGCAATGGAAAAGTGCTAGGAGTGACATTTTGTGTTCCAGATCTCATGGGGTCAAATGGACTACACCAATGCATTAGGGTGGGTGGGTAAATGCCAAGGGAGCTCTCGTTTCATGTGCCAAGCATCCCAGTCATTTCGGGCAACAGGCTACCCACAAAGTCCCTTAAGATCCCTAAGACCAAAAAACTACCAAACTTTGACAGAGCAGTTCTTAGAATTCGTGGCAGCTGGAAACATTTTGTTTGGACCTATAGTACATGTGGGGTCAGTCCATAATAACCTCTCTTAGTTTTGGTCAACTCCAATCCATTTGACTGTACCAAAATCAAATGCATTCTTGCAAAATGCTTCAGTTTCATGTAGTGGAAAGGTGCTAGGAATGACATTTTGCATTTCATAGCTCATGGGGCCAAATAGACTGCACCAATGCATTGGGGTGGGTGGGTAAATGCCAGGGGAGGTCTCGTTTTGTGTGCCAAGGGTCCCAATCGTTAGAGGCAGTAGGCAGCCGACAAAGTCACTTAAGATCCTAAGAGCAAAAAATGCCAAACTTTGATGGAATAGTTCTCATAATTCATGGTAATTTTAAATTTTTTGTTTAGACCTATAGGTGTACATGGGATCCATCCACAATAACCTCTCTCAGTTTTGGTCAACTCCTGTCTGTTTGATCATGCCAACATCAAATGCATTCTTGCAAAATGCTTCAATTTCATGCAATGGAAAAGTGTTAGGAGTGACATTTTGCATTCCACAGCTCATGGGGCTGAACAAACTATACCAATGCATTGGGGTGGGTGGGTAAATGCTAGGGGAGGTCTCATTTCATGCGCCAAGTGTCTCAGTCATTTCGGGTAACAGGCTACCAGCAAAGTCCCTTAAGATCCCTAAGACCAAAAAAATGCCAAACTTTGATGGAGCAGTTCTCAGAATTTGTTGCAACTGGGAATGTTTTGTTTGGACCTACAGGTGCATGTGGGGTCAATCCACAATAACCTCTCCCAGTTTTGGTCAACTCCAATCCGTTTGACCGTGCCAAAATCAAATGCATTCTTGCAAAATGCTTCAGTTTCATGCAGTGGAAAGGTGCTAGGAGTGACATCTTCCTTTTCATAGCTCATGGGGCTGAATGGACTATGCCAACATGTCGGGGTGGGTAGGTAAATGTTAGGGGAGGTCTTGTTTCATGTGCCAAGGGTCACAATCGTTCGAGGTAGCGGGCTACCGACAAAGTCACTTAAGATCTTAAGAGGAAAAACTACTAAACTTTGACGGAACAGTTCTCAAAATTTGTGGTAGCTGAGAATGTCTTGTTTAGACCTACAGGTGCATGTGGGGTCCATCCACAATAATCTCTCTTAGTTTTGGTCAACTCAAATCCGTTTGACCGTGCCAAAATCAAATGCATTCTTGCAAAATGCATCAATTTCATGCAGCACAACCTTGCCAGGTGCCATATCTTTTGTTCTACTCATCTTGGAGCCAAACGGACTGTGCCAACACGTCAGCATGGGTGGGTAAATGCTAGGGGAGGTCTCGTTTCATGCACCAAGCGTCCCAGTCATTCTGGGCAGCAGGTTACCGGCAAAGTCACTTAAGATCCCTAAGACTAAAAAACTACCAAACTTTGATGGAGCAGTTCTCAAAATTTGTGGTAGCTAGGAATGTTCCATTTAGAACTACAAGTGCATGTGGGGTCTTTCCTAAATAACCTCTCTCAGTTTTGGTCAACTCCACTTCGTTTGACCGTGCTGAAATCAAATGCATTCTTACAAAATGCTCCAGTTTCACGCAATGGAAAAGTGCTAGGAGTGACATTTTGCGTTCCATAGCTCGTGGGGCCAAACGGATTGTACCAACACATTGGGGTGGGTGCATAAATGCCAAGGGAGGTCTCGTTCCATGTGTCAAGGGTACCAGTCGTTGCAAGCAGTAGCCTATCGGCAAAGCCCCTTAAGATCCCTAAGACCAAAAAACTACCAATCTTTGACAGAGTAGTTCTTGGAATTCATGGTAGTTGGGAACACTTTGTTTCAACCTATAGGTGCCTGTGGGGTTTGTACATAATAACCTCTCTCATTTTTGGTCAACTCCAATCCGTTTGACCGTGCCAAAATCAAATGCATTGTTGCAAAATGCTTTAGTTTCATGCAGCACAACCTTGCCAGGTGCCATATTTTTTGTTCTGCTCATCATGGGGCTAAACTGACTGCGTCAACATGTCAAGGTGGGTAGGTAAATGCTAGGGGAGGTCTCATGTCATGTGCCAAGCATCCTAGTCGTTCCAGGCTGTAAGCTATCGACAAAGTTGAAAGTTGCTAGGACTGAAATTTTGTATTCCACAAGTCATGGAGCTGAACCGACTACGCCAACACATCCAGGTGGTAGGGTAAATAATAGGGGAAGTCTCATTTTGTGTGCCAAGCATCCCATTCATTCTAGGTTGTAAGCCACCGACAAAGTGACTTTGATAGACATCAAATTTCCACAGTCCATAATGATTGAGAGCAATATTTTAGGATTTAACTATGTTAGTGTTTTCTCTCTCAATGTTTCGAATCATACTCCATGATCCATCATCAAGAGAAATTAGAGCAAGAGAAGAGAAAGTAAGGTAATTTGTTGACAAAGCAGGCTAAATGAAAGACTAAAGGGAGGAAAAAATAAAATAAAGGAAAGCTCTAAACCCTACAAAGAAGCAAAAAAAGCAACTACAAACCTAATCGTAAAACCAAGATTAAAGCACATAAAAGAAAGGAATGAAGGACCACAATAAATAAAACTAGCAATGAATTAAAAGAGACAAAAGGCAATAGAGTGGGATAAAAAGAAAGGAAAAAGAAGCTATAACCAAGGAAATAAAAATGAGACAAAACGAAAAATAAATAAACAAAAGGGGTAAATCTACAAAGAGAACATAAACATGGATACTCAAACAAGCAAACAAAAGAGAAAAAATATGTGAAAGAACCTAATATATATATATATATATATAATTTAGATATCTATTTAGCCTGCTTTGTCTACAAATTACCTTACTTTCTCTTCTCTTGCTCTAATTTCTCTTGATGATGGAACATGGAGTATGATCCGAAACGTTGAGAGAAAAAATACTAACATAGTTAAATCCTAAAATATTGCTCTCAAAATAACTTTGCTGGTAGCTTATAGCTCGGAATGACTGGGACCCTTGGCATATGAAACAAAACCTTCCTTGGCATTTACCCGCCCACGCCGATGTGTTGGCGCAGTCAGTTCAGCCCCACGAACTATGAAATGCAAAATGTCACTCCTAGCACCTTTCGACTTTAGCAATAGCTTGTAGCCCGGAGCAACTGAGACACTTGGTGCATGAAATGAGACCTCCCTTAGCATTTACTTGTCCACATGGATGTGTTGGTATACTTGGTTCGACCCCACGACCTATGGAATGCAAAATTTTAGTCCTAGCAACTTTTAACTTTGTCGGTAGCTTATAGCCTGGAACAATTGGGATGCTTGGTACATGAAATGAGACCTCCCCTAGCATTTACCTACCCACCCCAATGTGTTGGTGCAGTCAGTTTAGCCGCACGATGAGTAGAACAAAAAATATGGCACTGGCAAGGTTGTGCAGCATGAAACTGAAGCATTTTGCAAGAATGCATTTGATTTCTGCATGGTCAAATGGATTGGAATTGACCAAAACTAAGAGAGGTTATTGTGGAAAGACCCCACGTGCACCTATAGGTCCAAACAGAACATTCCCAGCTACCACGAATTCTAAGAACTACTCCGTCAAATTTTGGCAGCTTTTTGGTCTTAGGGATCTTAAGGGACTTTGTTGGTAGGCTGCTGGCTGGAATGACTGGGACCCTTGGCACATGAAATGAGACCTCCCCTAGCATTTACCCACCCACCTTGACCCATTGGCACAGTCCATTCGGACCCACAAGCTGTGGAATGCAAAATGTCACTCCTAGCACTTTTCCATTGCATTAAACTGAAGCATTTTGCAAGAATACATTTGATTTCGACACAGTCAAACGGACTAGAGTTGACCAAAACTGAGAGAGGTTATTGTGGACAGACCCCACATGCACCTATAGGTCTGAACAAAACATTCTTAGCTGCCATGAATTCTGAGAACTATTCCATCAAAGTTTGGTAGTTTTTGCTCTTAGGATCTTAAGTGACTTTGTCAGTTTCCTACTGTGTCAAACAATTGGGACCCTTGGCACATGAAAATAGACCTCCCCTAACATTTACCCACCCACCTCAATGTGTTAGCATAGTTTGTTTGGCCCCACGAGCTATGAAATGCAAAATGTCACTTCTAGAACCTTTCCACTGCATGAAACTAAAGCATTTTGCAGGAATGCATTTGATTTTGGCACGGTCAAACGGATTGGATTTGACCAAAACTAAGAGAGGTTATTGTGGACAAACCCCACATGCACCTGTAGGTCCAAACAGAACATTCCTAGCTGCCATGAATTCTAAGAACTACTCTGTCAAAGTTTGATAATTTTTTGGTCTTAGGGATCTTAAGGGACTTTGCCAGTAGGCTGCTGCTTGGAACGACTGGGACCCTTGGCACACAAAATGAGATCTCCCCTAGCATTTACCTTCCCACTCAACACATTAGGGAAGTTTGTTCTACCCCACAAGCTGTGGAACACAAAATGTCACTCCTAGCACTTTTCCATTGCATGAAACTGAAGCATTTTGCAAGAATGCAGTTGATTTCGGCACGGTCAAACAGAGTGGATTTGACCAAAACTGAGAGAGGTTATTGTGGATAGACCCAACGTGCACCTGTAGGTCTAAATGAAACATTCCCAACTGCCACGAATTCTAAGAACTACTCCATCAATATTTGGTAGTTTTTTGGTCGTAGGGATCTTAAGTGACTTTGTCGGTAGCCTGCTACCCAGAACGACTAGGACACTTGGTGCATGAAACAAGACATCCCCTAGCATTTACCCACCCACCTCATGCATTTACACAGTTTGTTTGGACCCATGGCGAACTGAACAAAAGATATGGCACCTGACAAGGTTTTTGCTTTTAAGATCTTAAGTGACTTTGCTCTTAGGGAACAATGTACTGGCAAAGACCCTAGTTTTCATAGGGGGAGACATGTAATTTTAAGAGGTTTTGGTTCCATTTTTAAGAGGTTTTTGGGACTATTTTTAAGAGGTTTTTGGGACTGATTTCAAGAGACATACTAGTTTATTGTTAAAATATTCATGACATCAAATCACTACATATATAACCATCAAATATAACATTAAACATAATGAAAAAACACACCTTTAAGAGTGTACTACTAAAATCACATGAAATGGTTATCAATTATTAGCACCAGATGTGAAGAAACTTTAGGAGGATATGTAAGATGGAAACATTATTATATTATGGTCATAATCTCCTCATAGGATATACAAAATATACAATTATACAATTATAAAAATTATCTCCACAATGGAAGCTAAATTTTGTAACCACTGATCTCAATCCCTTGGATACAATAGCTTTATAGTCGAAAACACCTACATTTATAAGTTAAAAAATTGTTAAGCAAAGTAAACACCATCAAGTACAACTAACTTAATATTTTTTATAAGAAGTTTGATGAAAGATGTCTTATATGTCACCTTAGGAATTATATCAAATGTCTCCAAAATGAAAGGTAAATGCCTTAACCAGAATCTCAGTCCCTTGAATGTACAATTGCTCTATTCTCCAAAACACTTGCATTTTTATATTAAAATTTTTCAAGAAAAAAAAAATTAAAACACTTGCATTTATAACTCCCTTTGTATCATCTTGTAGATACCCTCCTTCTCCTTTGCATGGCTTGTCTACTTCTCCTTTAAATTGTGAATGTTGACAATGTCCCCTTAGAAGATGGTAGTCATGAATGATGTGAATTTGATACCCTACAAAGACCACAACCTGAATTTATAACATAAAACAATTTGACAAGCCATGTGAGCTATTTGACAAGCCACATTAACTATTTGACAAAACAACTCAAAGAGATGTTGTCTGATGAAATGGTCTATTATAAGACTGCTACAGGACTGCTATAGGACAGTTATACTAGAACTATTATATAGGATTCTTATACTATGATTGCAAGATATGCACAAAATGGATTTATTTATTTACAAAATTTCAAGCAAATGCAATTGGCGGGTGTAAAGCAAAGTGTGGAACACATAGACAAGTGTGTAATTTGATTTCATTTGTCATAAGGATAAGGAATTGTACCATGCTGACTATCATACCTACTTGCTTTAACATGGTCAAGGTGTCATTGAAACCATTTATCCAAAACCCAAGGAAAGTAGAAGGGACTAACATTTCATGGAGACAATTGTCACTATCCTATTATACCACCAAAGATGGATTGTCAACAAAACTAAGTGTTGTCCTAAAAATGTCACTAGCAGTTTTGGGTCTCAATTGTCTCATGGATGGAGGGTTTCAAATTCTTTTATTCTTTGAAAAGTTATCATGAGGATATGAGGGTAGTGTTGTTTAAGTAAAATGATGTAAGCCAAAGTTTCAATCAATATAGCATTAGTGATTTTCAAATCCACCCTTGAATGTGCATAAGCATTTTGTGGAAATTGTTTTCTATGATTTGTCAAACTGGTAGAGCTGGTTCAGCAAGTTCATTTTAAAGTGAAGGTTTTAACATTTTTTTGTTGTAAGTTATTTGCATGGTTGGATGATTCAGTGATATTGTAGTTCAGTTGTTCAACAAAAGATAAGAATTTCTGATTATCATTCATTTGCAGAAAGGTGCATAAGAGATAAGTTATTTCATTTCACTACAATGTTTATCCATTTTACAAATGAAATACATAAAAGAAATAAACATTGCATTGAATGAAACGATGATAGATCAAATGTCCCACACAAGCCATGGGAATAGCTAGACAAATGCAAATATAAGAAAGATACTATGCATCTAAAGATAGAGGAGAGAAGGATCATAACCATCATTGACTTGTAATGTCTTCAGTTTTTGAGGATGCCTTCTATCCTTGCTCCTGATCTCCAACAAGAACCTGCAAAAAATTGGGAGAAAACCTATTAGAGCTCTAGTTATGATTTCTTTATGTACCTATCAGAAGAGGCATAATACATTGCCTATAATGCACTAGATCAGATGAACATCACTCACATGCAAGAGGAACTGAAAAAGAAAAAAATCATTGAACTTCATTATTTTTTATCTAATCTATTTGTTTCATGTGCAGGTATAGGATAAGTCATGTAGCTGATTGAAGACAAATCAGCATGTGGTGTCAAGTGGGTTCCCACAAGGGCTGAGCCCAGCATGCTTCCCCCTGAGTCTCAAAGGGGATGGAATGTAATAGAGATCATTACTCTTATGCATTGGTTTTGAGAACAGGATATAGTATCATGACTGTAGTTCAAGAATGAAGTGAAACCATAAGGATGAACTAAACTCATGTAGGACAACATTCAATGCATAAGAACATCTGTCATTATTGTTTCAACTACCATTGAGGAAGTGAAAGTCACATGTATTTTCATCTAAGTATCTTTCATAGTATTTGTATGCAGCCAAGGCGTTAAGAGCATCAGGTACATTTCCAACATTTGTATGTCAAATAGTTGCCAATGGATAACATCTTTTAGTGATTTATGATTGTTTCAGCCACATGATAGCATGAGAATAAGAATCAAATATGTGCATGATGGAACAAATTGAAGAGTGTACAAGGGCAGCCATAATGATATAAACTATAAGATATACATAGTGCATATTGCTTTGACAGTCAACATGTAGTTGCAAGTAGTGTCTATATGTTACTCATGCTAGCAAAATGAAAGAGCTGTAATAATTCATTTGGTATGTATTTGCATTTACATTTGATATGATATATTGACTTAAGAGCCAAGAGTCAATGCCATGAGATAGGTTTAATTGGAGCATCAAGTATATGCATATCAAAAGTAAACACAGATACAAGTCAACACAGATTTTCTCTCACATAATTGGGCTGCTTCAGAGAGATATGAAGTATAAGATTGTATATTCAATGCCAATATAACATAAGTGAAGTAAGTGCTTCAACTGTCCATAGGAGCATCACATATGTGACCTTTTCAAGATATATTTTTGTGTTTTCAAATGCTTCAGACAGGAGTATCCATAGATGGAACAAAAATAGATAGCCATGTTCAATCACAGGACAAATACAAAGAGATCTTAAAGGTGCATGCATCATAAAGCTACAAGAGGTAACATGTGAAGAAATGCTATATACAGAAGCATATTGCCTCCAGATAAGTGAAATACAAAGAGACATTATCACTGAAAGTGATATGTATGAAGAGTGACAGGAAAATGAGCAATGGAACATTCAGATGCCAACTGGAGGTTCATATACAGGTACACAGAATGAAGAGAATGCCAGTCTATATGACCAAAATGATACTCAAAAAGAAGTAAAGAACTAAATGTTATAGCCTCGGCCATCACAAAATGTTTAGAGAAATAAAACTATAGTCGCGGCCTAGCTCAGTACATCACTTTCTACATTTTCAATAATAATAATGAAGCAGTCATGATCTGTAATGAAGAGGGCACCTTTTCTTCATACAAGTAAACCATTTGAGTTTTAATCAAAATGACATGACAAATACAAAGTTTAAAGTTGTGTATAAAGACATTCAAAAATATGCAGAGGTATAAGCTGCAGCCAGGAACCTACTTTTCCACACAAAATGTTAAAACCATTGTCATAGTTGCATGTGTGCAATTTTAGATACAGAGAAAAATGAAGGGTTGTGAGTTTTAAAGTTCAAGAGGAACTCTGAAGTAACAATAAAATATCTATTTACAGTTATGATCATAAATATATGTGTTCTTCACCCATGTCAATTTTCAAGACAGCAAAATCATCCTCAGAAATGTATCTATACTTAGAAATGAAGAGACCAGTCATGGGCCAGTGTGTGAAAAGCCTTTCTTCCTCATAGAAGAGAGTACCCACATAGGGTTTCGTATAGAATGCAGATACAAAGATAAAGGGAAACCATAAGTGCAAAGGATAGAAAGATATTCAAGCTCATATGCCAAGCATTCTATTCAATGAAACAATGGCCCAGTATTCAGAAAAGGGAAGAGTCTTGTAGTTTCATGCAGGAAAATGGAGAAAACACAGTTTGTATTCAAGAGTTTTGGTTGACTGAGAGTCATTATCTTCTACAAACCCTGCCATGATAGATCTACAAAGTGCAGATAGAGGAAAATGGAGATCTATGGCTGCGGCCTGCAAAAATAAAGGAGTTATAGAGCTCAGAAAATGAACTTACCTCAGTTTTACTATGCACAAGATGCATTTGGAACCCAAAAATAGAACCTCAGGGATGCATCCAATGGCGGCCCAAGCAAAGGAAGAATAAACCACAGAAAAGGAAACAAAACAATGCATCAAAAAACTATTATGGCCATGGCTCTAAGAGCCAAAATTCCTGATTGAAATGAAGAATGTGATTCAAATATGTGGCAGAGAGTTTACCTTACATTTTATATGAATAATCTTTAGAAAATTTGCTCAAAAACTACAAGAAATCAAGGGTTTTCCTCCACACCTTAGCTCCCATGGCAGTGGCCAGAAGTAGGGTTTTCCTCTAACAGTTGAAGAGTGAAATGAACCTACTGAATTTAGGCAAAAGTTGTTTTGAGTCTAGGGTTTCCTCATTTTGCCCTAATTTGATATGGCATTTTTATCTCATAGAATTAAATTCGGTAAGCCTTGACTAATACCCTGAGGGTATCTTTGTCCCTTTACATGTTATATGCCTAGGTCTTACAACTTTAGTGCCCTTTTCCACAATTGAAAACATGCATACATCATTGAAAGGAAGCTAGGTGTGCGGAAATCACTTCCTATGCTAATCTAATGAAGAGAGGGCTATGCAAATTCAAATTAATCCTTACAACTACAGCAACATAGAACATGTAAACGAAATATTGCAGCAATACACATGAACCAGAAAGAAGACAGAAGAAGAAAGACAAAGATTTACGGTGGGGAAAACCCTTATTGGGTGAAAAACCCCACACTCAGAAACCTGCACAATGTATTAACAAATTTGAAAGTTGTTTACAATACACTTGCAATGAAAGCTTCAATGGTCTTCAACACTCATGTCTAGAGTCAATCTAACAGCATAACAGTACCTGTAAACCTGTGATACAACTCTCTCTAAGCACCTATTTATATAGAATATACAAGGCAATATTGGATCTATCTTGGGATGGGCATCCAACTTGGCCTCATGGCCCAAAACCCACACCTAAGGACACTTGGTCAACATTGTAGAATGTGCCTAACAATTGTCCATAGCTCCCATCACAAAGAGGTTGCTTATTTCCAAAATGGGCTATGACAGATGCTCTTACGACACTTACGACTGTCATAGAATCTGTCATAGCGATTACAACTTACAGTTGTAAGAGAATCTATCATACACAGGCTATAACTAGCATATTCTCTTACAACATGTCATAGTCCACCTTAGGATGCCCAAATATGCCTTATTGAAAGATGCTTCATGACACATGTCTTCACCTGTCTTATAAGCTTCTATTTCTGACTCTTACATGTCATAGATTTTGTCATAGGAATCCATCATAACTGTTTCAGTCAATATTCCCTTACACAACATCCAAGATGCCGACACATGGCAAAATACTCCTACCACAAAGTGGGACACCTATCTCCTCATGTGAGGACAAAATTACAAGTTGTCATCTTCCATGTAGGATGACACATCACCGTGCCACATCCCATAATATGACAATATGGAATTTACAATTATTTACAACATAGGCAATTAATTAATAAATACAAACATAAATAATGCAAGGAATTACCAAGGTTGAGACATCTTAATTCCCAACATTCTCCCACTTGTCAAACACCTTGTAAGAGCCAATAGAATAACAATTTTTAACTGCTATAGGTCGAGAGGCCCATAGACTCTGAACACCATCTGAACTTCTCTGTGCCCACTGGTTTTGTCAATTCATCTGTAACATTCTTCAAAGTATCTACCTTCTCCAAATTTACCTTTCCATCCTCAACCATGTCTTGCACGAAGTGAAATTGAACATCAATGTGCTTTGTTCTAGCATGGAAAGTTGGATTCTTCGCAAGGCAAATTGCACTTTGACTGTCACAACTAATCGTGATCTGACCTGCATCAACACCAATATCAAAACACAATCTCTTAAGCCAAATGACTTCCTTACAAGCATGAGTTACTGCCATATACTCAGCTTCTGTCATGGACAAAGCAACAACAGGTTGTTGCTTACTCATCCAACTAATAGCACTACCAAACAGTGTAAACACATAAGCACTGGTGGATCTTCTACTGTCAATGTCACCTGCCCAATCTGAATCCACAAATCCATGAATATCAACAAAATACGGAGGTCCTGTAACATTACCATGATAGCATATGGAATACTTGGAAGTACCCCTCAAATATCTGAACACTCACTTAACTACATCCCAATGAACTCGTCCAAGATTAGCCATAAATCAACTAAGGAATCCCATTGCTTGGGCAATGTCTGGTCTTGTGTAAACCATAGCATACATCAAACTGCCAACAACACTAGTATAAGGTACTCTGCTCATGTCCTCCACCTCACTAGGAGATTTTGGACAGTCCTCAACAGACAACTTTGTCCCCAAAGAAACAGGAACACACAATGGTCTACAATCTGCCATGCTGAACCTATCCAACAAGGTCTTCACATACTTACTCTGGCTTAACCAAATTTTTTTGTTGGTTCTGTCTCTTTTGATTTCCATTCCTAGAATGTACCTGGCTACCCCTAAATCTTTCATTTCAAACTGTGCTAACAACTGAGATTTAAAATCAGAAATCATATTCTTACCCTTCCCAATGAGCAACATATCATCAACATACAGTGCAACAATGAGAATACAATCACCATCAAACTTATAATACACACAGTGATCTAATTTTGATCTCACAAATCCAATTGACAACACAAAGATATCAAACTTCAAGTACCATCTCCTAGGGGATTTCTTCAAACCATACAAAGACTTCTTAAGTTTGCAAACCAAATTTTCTTTACCTTTCACCATGTAATGCTCTAGCTGTGACATGTAGATTTCTTCCTCCAAATCACCATGAAAGAAAGTTGTCTTCACATCCATCTGTTCTACCTCTAAGTCATAAGCTACTACAATAGACAACATGAATCAAATGGATGTCAGCTTTGCAACAGGAGAGAAGATCTCACCATAATCTATACCCTCCACTTGTGAATACCCCTTCGCAACCAATCTAGCCTTATACTTCTCAACACTACCATCTACACCAGATTTCTTCTTAAACACCCATTTGCATCTAACGGGTTTCCGTCCAGGAGGCAAAGGCACCAAGTCTCAAGTTTGATTCTTTTCCAAAGAAGCCATTTCATCCTCCATGGCCTCCTAGGAACTTGCATCTTTCATGTCCATAGCCTTTGATACAGTTCTAGGCTCATCATTGTTAGTAAGCAAAGCAAAATCACAACTAGAATCAAGCAATGTAAAACCAAATGTTTCAAGTTGCTTTCTTATCCGTGTAGACCTCCTCAAGAGCTAAGGTTGAGGTTCAGCTTCTTCATCTAAGATTTTAGAGCTGCAAGAGCTCTCCTCATCATCAGGTCCAATATTGTCTTTATGTTCAGTCCTCTTAGGGGTAGCAGGAAACTGAACAACATCCTCTTTCTTTTCTTTTTCTTCTAGCTGTAAAATAGTGGAAGAAGGTGTAAGCTCTCTGAAGATGACACTTCTACTATACAACACTTTTTTAGCCACAGGGTCCCAAAGCTTGTATCCTTTCACACCGACACCATAGCCAATGAAGATACACTTAATAGTCTTGTTCTCCAATTTTGATCGCTTCTCCCTAGGCACATGTGCATATGCCTCACAACCAAAAACACAAAGATGCCTTATTGAAGGCTTTCTACCAGACCACACCTCCACGGGTGTCTTTCCAACAAGAGCTGATGTAGGAGATCTATTATCAAGTAGCAAGCAGTGGCAACAACTTCAGCCCAAAACTTTTGTTCTAGGCCAACTCCACTAAGCATACTCCTAGCCTTCTCTATCAATGTCATGTTCATCCTTTCTGCAACTCCATTTTGCTGCGGGGTGTATGGAGTTGTCTTATGTCTTTCAATCCCAAGTTCTTTGCAATATTTATCGAATTTTGTAGAACAGAACTCACCACCATTGTCAGTTCTCAAACACTTGATCTTTTTACAAGTCTGATTTTCAGCAAAGGCCTTAAACTCCTTAAACTTACTATAGACTTCAGATTTTCTTATGAGAAAATAAATCCATGTCCTTCTACTGTAGTCATCTATGAAAGATACAAAATATATAGATTTTGATAATGAAGGAACATTAACAAGACCAAATACATCAGAATGAACAAGGTCCAACACACCAGAAGACTTGTGAGAACTCGAATAAAAATGAACACGGTTTTGTTTCCCATATATGCAATGTTCACAAAATTCAAACTCAAGACTAAAATCATCTAACCCCTCAATGAGGTTTTTATTTTTTAGGGTACGCAGACCCTTCTCACTAATGTGACCAAATCTCTTATGCCATAACATTGTCTTTTTAGCATGAAGTTTAACTTCCAAGGCATGATTACAAACATTAGAACTAGAAATAATAGATCTCTTAACTACTCGTTCAGATGGTGGGGATGAAGTGACTTCTGCCCTCTTCTTTGAATCAGAAGAACTATTGCATTTTGAAATGCATGCCTCCAGCTAAAATAGAGTACCTCTCCTAGTACCCTTAGTAAGCACCATAGCTCCTCTAGTCATCTTGCATCCTTCTTTCGAAAAGACAACCTGCACACCTACATCATTCAAACTACTTATAGAAAGTAGGTTCCATGCTAAGCCTAGGATATGCATAACCCCAGAGATTCCCTTCACTCTACCATTAGGGAATCAGATAGAGACTCTTCCATGACCAACAATCTTCAGATGAGAGTCATCACCCAAGTACACCTTTCCACCATCAAACTCCTCATACTTAGTGAACCTGTCTCAATGCGAGGTCATGTGGAATGATGCACTAGAGTCAATCATCCACACATCATCAGATGCATGGGTTTCTAGGGCTACGATGAAAGCATCACCATCATCTTGTGATTTGTCAGAATATGAATCAGGAGCTTTCTTCCTCTTTTTCTTCTCCTCTTTGCATTCCTTTCATAAATGCCCAGTTTTACCATAGTTCCAACAAAGAGCCTTGGACTTTCTAGGAGATTTGGATCTCCCACAGGATTTGGATCTACCCTTTTCACCTTTCTTGTCCTTCTTCTTCCCTTTCTCTTTGGGTCTTCCACGAACCGCAAGAGCCTCTTTGGCTGCCTCAGAAGACTTTCTCCGCATCTCTTTAAATAACAGCGCAGATACCACATCTTCCATCTTGAAGGCGGTAGTGGTGCTTCCAATAGCCATGACAAGATGATCCCATGAATCTAGCAAAGAACAAAGTAGGGTCATGCATCGATCCTCCTCCTCCATTTTCACACCCACAGATGTCAACTGTGCAACCATCATATTAAAATCATTCATATGTTTGGCAACGGATCCTCCATCCTCCATTCGAAGAGAATACAACTTCTTTCTCAGAAAAAGTTTATTAACTAGGGATTTGGCTTGATACACATCTCCCAACTTCTTCCAAAGTAAGGTTGCAGTTTTCTCCTCATGGACATTTAACAACACAGAATCAGAAAAACTAAGTCTTATGAGACACTTAGCCTTTCGATCCTTGAGATCCCAATTATCTTGTTGCATTGCAGTTGGTTTAGTTCCAGTAACACTTTGCCAAAGGTCTTGGTCAACAAGCATGTCTTCCATCTTAAGCTTCCATAGCTCAAAATTAGTGCCATTGA
Source organism: Cunninghamia lanceolata (assembly GCA_027924645.1). NCBI lineage: Eukaryota > Viridiplantae > Streptophyta > Pinopsida > Cupressales > Cupressaceae > Cunninghamia > Cunninghamia lanceolata. Next base: position 2,605,285 of record BSBN01001122.1, read on the forward strand.
ATTTTTCCACTTCCATTCTTCTAGATGTGCTTGCCATCTCCTTGCTACAATAGAAAATAGAATACTCTACACAGACTCCCACTCAACTTAAGATCATCTCAGAAAACCCCTACCCAATAGCTAAGACCAAAACTGGCCAGGCTCTGATACCAACTGAAAGGAAGCTAGGTGTGCAGAAATCGCTTCCTATGCTAATCTAATGAAGAGAGAGCTATGTAAATTCAAATTAATCCTTACAATTACAACAAAATAGAACATGTAAATGAGATATTGCAGCAATACACATGAACCAGAAAGAAGACAGAAGAAGAGAGACAAATATTTATAGTGGGGAAAACCCTTATCAGGTGAAAAACCCCACACTCAAAAACCTGCACAATGTATTAACAAATCTGAAAGTTGTTTACAATACACTTGAAATGCAAGCTTCAATAGTCTTTGACACTCGTGTCTGGAGTCAATCCATAGCATAACAGTACCTATAAACTTGTGATACAACTCCCTCTCCAAGAACCTATTTATATAGAATATACAAGGCAATATTGGACCTATCTTGGGATGGGTGTCCAACTTGGCCTCATGGCCCAAAACCCATGCCTAAGGACACTTGGTCAACATTGTAGAATGTTCTTGACACTTGTCCATAGCTCCCATCCCAAAGAAGTTGCTTATTTCCAAAATGGGCTATGACAGATGCTCTTATGACACTTGCGACCGTCATAGAATCTGTCATAGCTATTACAACTTATAGCTATAAGAGAATCTGTCATACAGATGCTTAAAATAGCATATTCTCTTACAACATGTCATAGTCCACCTTGGGGTACCCAAATATGCCTTATTCAAGGATGCTTCATGACACATGTCTTCACCTGTCTTACAAGCTTCTATTTCTGACTCTTACATGTTAGATTTTGTCATAGGAATCTGTCATAACCGTTTCGGTCAACATTCCCTTACACAACATCCAAGATGCCGACACATGGCAAAATGCTCCTACCACAAAGTGGGATGCCTATCTCTTCATGTGAGGACAAAATTACAAGTTGTCATCTTCCATGTAGGATGACACATCACCGTGCCACATCCCACAATATGACAATATGGAATTTACAATTATTTACAACATAGGCAATTAATTAATAAATACAAACATAAATAATGCAAGGAATTACCAAGGTTGAGACACCTTAATTCCCAACAATCATTTGCCTTAGCATTTTTGCGAAAACCATATAGAAGGCATTGAGCCTTAAAGCCTATGTAGTCCCTTTTGAAGACAGGTCTTTATGCCTTAGGCTTTTGCCTCTGTATTTTGGAGTTCTTTCATTCACTTTGAAAGATGAAACATAGGTCATATGCCCTTAGAGTCTTTTGCAAATCAAATAGAACATAAACCTCATAGACTTTATTTTTTGTAAAAACTTTAATATGCCCCAAATATTTTTATGATTTTTTATAGAAAAATCAATTACCATGTAAATGAATATGCTTGGCGAAATGCCACATATGATCATCTCATTTTTGTAAAAAATAATAATCAAATCAAGATAAGTATGGAGATAAACTGCAAGTCATTGTAAAATGGTATTTAAAGCAATATTCTATAAATTGCTTTTAAATATTCATCATAAAATGTAGTTAAGGCAGAGAGAATATAGCTAAAATCTTCTATTGTTTTGATTTTTCTTTTCTGGGTGAAGTAGGACAAATCTGGAATCTTTTGGGTAGATAAAGCATAGTTTAAGGAAGATTTTGGTGGGGGCCACTTGAAAGAAGTTTTTGACAGTTGATATTTCCAGTTTGGAGGCATTTTGGGCCCTGTTTTGGAGGCTTTTTTGTGGAGCTCGAGAATGGCTTGGAAAGTTGCCTTTTTGGGATTTTACTAAGTTGTTCCATCCTTTCTCATTTTTAGAAAGCCTTTTTGGCTATAAAAGGGGGTGAAGGACTTGGTTTTAGGGCTGGATATCATTGTTTCTTCTCTCTTGAACACAGGCAGAGAGTTTGTAGACAAATTTCTGACTCGGTTTATATTTTTCTTTGTACTCCTTCTAGTTAATACAGCATAATCCTTCTATTTCACTTCTTTTGCCTCATGATTGCAATATTGACTTGATGTCTCATTATGATAATAACTAATTTATCCTTTGTCAGATCTCATTATTGTGAAAGTTTTGTGCAAATTGTTCATGTGATTCAGGTCGTATGATTTTGTTCCAAGCTGAACCTTCATACAAAGTATTTCTGAGTTGTATGTTTAAGTGAAGTTGTGAGAGTTCCTATTTTAAGAGTTGTTTGTGAGTGAAAGCATTTAGATAAGTTAGAATTTAGAAGTTGTTTTATGTTTAAAGTTAGTTTTCATTTCAGTAAATTCTCTCTCCCCTTTTCCCTCTGCAAGGATCTTTTAGATTAGAAAATCATTTGGAGAACTAGCTCACTCTGGAGATCCACTCTCAACATAGATTACCCACAATCTAAGAGTGTTTCCATGTTGCAATAGGATAGATAAGTTTATTTTTGCTAAGGGTACAATCCTGATTGCCAACAATATCTTCATCTAAAAATTGGATCAATGGGGCAACATGAGAGAAAGAGGATGTATCTAAGGAGTGTAACATATCCACAAAAGAATCTATGCATTATTGTACATGAGAATCAATATAACAACTATCCATAGAGTCTCCATCAACATATAAATGAACCATTGAAGGAGGATCATGTTCATGATGTGCATTGATATTGTTAGAACAACTAGGAAACAAATTAGTATAAATCTTTAAATTTTGATTAGAGGGAGCAATTGAAGGACTACCCCCATCATTTACACTTGCATGAATCATATTATTTGTTGGCAAGAGACACTACTGGGCATATCAAGTGTTGTCATTGATGGCAACTAAATCTATCTTACATATCTACATTTGATCAGTGGATCATATCAGAAGTCAGATTATAGATTTGTCTAAGTCTGGATAGACAGGAACAGGGCATATGATAGGGTTCAGCCTCTTGGTCTGCATTTCTCCACAGGTAATCATATTGTGTTGCAGATCTGAGGGAATGTTTAGGGATGTTAAGGCTACCTAAATCCAAGAATTTAGCCTCTGGTGATGAAGGGATTGAAAGTTACAAGCATTTGAGTATTAGGTTCTGGTTAAACAGTGAAGAACAGGCCGGCTTGGTGTTTGATCATTGTGCAGATAAAGAAAAGTAGTTGGTCGAGTAATTTAGGAGATCTAGTAGTATTGGCCGAAATGTGAAGTGACTTGGATACATAAGTTTTGGTCCGCATTGATGTGTGTGCATGGATTCAGCCTACAGACCAGTGTGTTTGAAATAGTTTCCAAGTTTTCCTAAGGCTGACTGTAGTTGGTAAAATTTCATGTAGCGGATATATATGAATGATGGAATCAAGCATTTTGGAGTGTGAAGATGTGAATATGAATGGTGAGGTGCAAAGTAGAGAAGTAACAAGTGCGAAGTAAAGATATTTAAGCTTTGGATCATGGCAGAGCAGTGAAGAAGGGTAGAGAGAGATGAAGTGTGCAAAGTCAGTGTACCAAGCTCAACCAGAACTATAATCTTGCATTGTTAGATGCTATTCCTCAATTCAAACATTCCAGTGAACTTTTGTAATTGATTTGTAGGCAGTGATCCTCCTTGAGCAGTGAGCTCTATGCAGTGTGCCTGAAGGCATGTGCCTTCCCCATTTGTAATACTTTTAACAGAGTATAAATTCTTGTGGGTTAACCCCCACCGTGGTTTTTCCCTTAACCAGGTTTCCATGTAAAAATCCTAGTGTTCATGTGTTGTGACCTTGTTGTTTCTGTTATTGTGTTCATGCTTCTTTCTTTTGGATGTATGTGGTAAATTAATAAATGAACAAAGTAACAAGTTTTGCAGAACATTGATTCACCCCCCCTCTCAGTGTTCCTTAATTTCAACAATTGGTATCAGAGCTTGGTTCCTTAAAAGAAGTTTAACAGCTTGAGGAAGATCTGGGAAGGTGTTTTCAACGGGTTCATTCAAGCATTCTGATGGCATCAATCAACAACTCCAAGTAGCCTTAGATGATCTTGATCTGTCCAGAGCAGAAATCATAGATCTACAAGAGAACCTTAAAGATGCTGAAGATTTCATTAAGACCTTAAAAGGACAACTGAGCAAATCTAATCAAAAGAGAAGGGAGGTACTTCATCAGCTAGCAAATCAAAATGAAGATAATGACATGGATGAGGGCCTAAAGGAAAAGACAAAGGAATGTGAGAAACTAGCAAAAGAAGTTGTTGTCCTAAAACATGAGATGGAATCCAGGGTGATGAGACTAACCAAGGAAATTGAAGAAAGGAAGAAGACTGAGGAAAAACTGAATCAATCTCTGAAACAAAGAACATAAGAGTGCTGCAAATTAGACAGAATAATTGGTCATCTAGAATCTGATCTTCAAGAAACCAGGGATAATGAGGAACAACTTGAAAGGCAAATTGTTATTCTCAAGCATGACCTAGAAGTTGCAAATGAATACAAAGAGAAGTTTAACATAAGCTCAACTAAACTTGAAGTGTTGTTTGATAGTCGGAAGATGGCAGATGATAAGCATGGTCTGGGATATGAGAAAGGTGAAAGCTCTGGATCCAGTCAAAGAAATCCTAAATCAAGGAATCAAAGAAACAGACCTAGAAGACCTTTGGTAAGACAACCTAATGCTCAAAGGTATCCATCCTTCAATGGAAATTGTTTCAATGGTAATAAATTTGGTCATAGAGCTACTTAGTGCAGAAATAAAGTAAATCAAAATTGTCCATCCTTCTCCGATCAATGCTTCAATTATAAAAGGTATGGTCATAGATCCAATGAATGCAGAAGTATGATGATGAACTACTCTAAAAATAGAAGAAATGTCAATTCTTTCAATGGCTACTGTTTTGCATGCAATAGATTTGGACACATGGCTAATTAGTGCAGATCAAGAGGAAATCAAGTAAATGAGCAAAGAAATGTTGTATGCTTCAATTGCAACAAATCCAGTCATGTTACAAGATTGTGCAGAAGCAGGAATGATGACAAAAAAGGTCCAGAGGGACAAGATAAAGGCAAGGGTAAAGTAAATGTGAATGAGATCTAGAATGAAATGAACAAAACATGGGTAAAGAAAGGTAAAGTGAATGATGGTGATGGGTCCGCACCAGAATTAGGTGTTGTCAATTCCTCCAGGAATTGAAACAGGAGCTCTGGCTCAGGGGGAACTGCATTGAAAATCTAATTCCCCCTGCCAGCAAGTGGGTGCCTGAATTTGGTACAATGGATGAAGAAAGAGAAGCCTATTGCAGATTTGTTGAAGCAAATTATGGAAGAAGAGAAGCTAATGTGATTGATTGCGGAGCAATTAAAGATTGACTGTATGTAGAAACAGTGCAACCGGATGTATTAGGGCAGAGCATTTATTACAATAAAGAATTAGGTTTTGTGGAGGATAAAAGGTCATTCATTCAAACACTTGAATCACTTTGCATTCAAAGAGAACAAGGAGAAGAGTGCCTGAGCTGAAATTTTAGAGGTTTGAAGTGCAAAAATGATTTCAACAGCTAACCCTAATTTCGTGAAGAAAAAGGTAATTCTCTACGAAGCTTTGAACTTGTAATCTTTTGAAATGGCTACACCTTTGGTTGTGAACATCACTGAGCGACCTAGGTCAAAGTTTAAAAAGTGCCCCTTTAAAGCCAATCAAGTTGATCTGATGGGAGAATTTTTTGGGGTTCCATATGGAGTTCTTCACATAGAAGACATTAGGGCTTACACTCACATGCCTCTAGAGGAGCATGGCGACTCAAGGTTTGATGATCTATTCATGAATTACTTAAAAGGTGATGATTTTGAGCTCAAACCAAAATACAAAGTCTTGGAAGACAAGAAGTTCATATAATTTGTTGGGTTTCTGAGTTTTGCAGAGGACGAATGGGTCTGGTATGTCTTGAGCCATATCCATGATGAATTCTTATGGATGAATCATCCATTCAAGATCACAAAAGATGTAATAAGGGCAATTACAGGATTGAATTCAATCGATACTTTGCCTCAATTGAAGGCTGTGAAAAATCAGGAAGTCACTGAGGCAACCGGGTCAAAATTTGATAAGAGAGCTATGACTATAAATGATATATAGGATCATGGGGTCAAATTCGCATCGATGGTAATAGGGTACAAGATATATTTCTCTAGCAGAGAAAATTCAGTGTCCGGAACAACCATCTATATGGCATATCAGATGGTAAAAGAGAATGTAGACTATGATCTCTATGAACTGTTGTTGAACCAGCTTATGGAGAACCTAGGCAAGATAAAGAAGGATAAGAAGTACTCATTCAAATATGGTACACTAATCATGTGTCTTTTCTTTTATTTCTTGAGTGAGCTCCCTGGGAATAAGAATATATATTGGTCCAACAACCAACTGGTAGCAGTCCAGATTAGAAATCATTTGAGTTGTCTGGGTAATATGATGCACAAAAGACTGTACTTTGGGGATTCTTCAAAAACTTCAAGAGTATAATGTAGGCTAGGGATAGAATACCTAGGGCTATGGTTGAAAAATACAAGAACACCATTTGTTTTATGGTTACTGTTGATCAGTACAAAATGGAAGCAATGGAACCTAGAGTTGTATGGATCATGCCCATGGGGTATGAAGTGGATGGATGTGTATTGGAGTTGTATGCACAACATCTATTGAGCCAGCCTAGGGATCCAGTTGAGGAGAGATTTGTAACATATAAAGAGATTTCATTAAAATTGCATCTTGAATTCAAGGCTCCTAAAATCAATAGGACTGTGAGGAAAGAAGTTGAGCAATTGGCTGAGAATCTAGGCCTTACCAAGGAAGCTGAGACAATTCAGGGAAAGGACAGAGAAAGATGAGAAGGAGAAGTAGGATAGGGAACAGAAAAGTGTTCTGGCAGAACCTCCTTCCAAGTCAAGAACTACTAGGAGTTCTAGTTCAACATCTGGTGCATCATCTTCTCCTATTGTAAAGAAATCCAAAGAAAAACCTACCGGTAAGGAAAGAAAAAGAACAAAAGCAATGGCTAAGAGGTCATATGGCAGTATGGAGAAGGAGGATGAAGAAAAGACTGATTCATATGATGAGGTTAAAGAGTTGAAGGCCTCAAGCACTAAAGCTGTTAAAGTGTCTAAGGAGAAGCCCTCCAGAAGCAAAAAGCCAAGTAAGAGGCATAAGTCAGAGGCTGATGTTGAGAAGCCAACTCCTTCTTTGGAGGACATTGTTAAGTCAATCACTGTTGATGGAAACCTAAAACCAATGACTAAATTCTATGATCATTACAGTGATGCTGACAAAAGAATTTTGGAGGATGCTACTGTAAAATATTTGAATGTATTTAACAGAGCACTAGTGGAGATTTTGTCAGAAGTTCCTAAGAGTTTAAGAGACATTCTAGAAATAAGAAAAGAAGCTACCAAAACAAAGGATATGGAGCTGAGGGAACATGTAATGTCCAGTCTGTGTCTGATGATCTCCAGAAAAGAAGAAAATAAGATTCTTAAAGAAGTTAAGAATGAATTCAGAAGCAAGAAAAGGATGAATAAGATGATGATTGGAGACATTGATGAAATTGTTAAAGAAATAGAACAAATTCTAAGGAAAGCATTGGACAAGAACAAGTTCTATGTGGTTACATAATAACCTATTGATACTGATGACACATCAATTATGGATGATGAAAAGCTAAAGAAAAATTAGCAACAAATTGAAACAGATGATGCCTCCATTCCGGAAGAAGAAACTTTGGATAAAGAAGATGAAGAAATGATGAAGGAAGATCAATAAAAGGAAACTGATGATGGAATTGATTCCTCCACTCTGGATGTTGAGGAATTTGATACACCAAATCCTCCAGAAGAGAATGTAGAAGAAATTTCTGATATAGATAAAAGCAAAGATGACTCTGATGATGATGTAGAGAAGGCAGAAGTAGAGAAAAAGAATGAAAATGATGATAAGGACAATGTGGTTGACTATGAAAAGGGAGAAGTTGGAGGCCCTGAAGAGCATAAGTCTAAAACATCATTTTGGGCAAGAGACACTGCAGAAGCAGTGAAAGAAATTTTGGAAAGAGATAAATAAATTGAAGAAGACCAAGATATAATACAAGGACCAATCAATTTTGATACTTTATCACCGGTGCAGAAGATAAAGTTAGCATCTATTGCACAAGCTAAGGTCAGAGAAGAAATCCTAAAGTCACATATAGAAGATAGCAAGTTGCTTTGCCTTGTATCTAGGATTTTGGAGAAAATCATGCCCACATTTCAAAAGGATTCATCAGCACCTCCCTCCGATCAGTTGAAAAGTCTGATAAACTCTGTAAGTTCTCATTTTGAAACCTTAGAGAAGTCAGCAGAAGTTAAAGTTAGAAATGAATTCAATGAGAAGAGGTTTGCTGAAATAAAGAAAATAATTAGTTATGATAGATCAGGGCTTGACACTAGTGTAAAGAGTATTCAAAATGCCCTATCTAAAGGAGTAGAGATTTATAAGTTTTTCTTAAACCAATCTAAAGTTGTTGAAGATATTGAGAAGAAGATTAAGGACTTAGAGCTCAAATTGTCTAACATTTCTCAGTCATATAGTCCTTTAATTGGGTCTGTATCTACCAAAGAATGCCAAGTAGTGAGTTTACAGAATGAATTGAGTGACCTGGAGAAATAAAAGGTTAAAGTTTTGGGTAGATTGGATGAGCTCTAGGGGATAATTTCCCCCAAATTAGAAACTATGTATGATCTATTGGTAGAATCCCAAGTTGTTCCTGCTACTAGTGATCCTACTGACCTTCAAAAGGCATAATCACAAGCACTTTTGTTCAGTGGGCATATATCCATTTTGGGCAGCATAAAGAAGAACTAGGATAGTGAATTGTCATAGTTGAAAAACATTTTTGGGGATATCTTTTTGCTGATGAACAAGGCTTAAGGACTGTGTGTTCATATGTAGAAGTATATACTTAGAGTTTTGACCCATGTACATAAAATTTTTGCATGAATTTTGATATGCAGATCCTAGCCTTTGCCATTGATGTCAAAGGGGGAGAGGAAAAGTAGTGAAAAATGAAGAATTAATCTAAGGGGGGGCATTGGAAATCACAAGTGTATATAGTAAGGGGGAGCATTGGAAATCACAAGTGTATATAGTAAGGGGGAGCTGTTCTAACACTTAGTCATTTTTCACTAAGTGTTGCCATCAATGCTAAAGGAGGAGATTGTTGGCAAGAGACACTGCTGGACATATCAAGTGTTGTCATTTATGGCAACTAAATCTATCTTACACATCCAAATTTCATTAGTGGATCATACCGGAAGTCAGATTGTAGATTTGTTTAAGTCCGGATAGATAGGAACAGGGCATATGTCAAGGTTCAACATCATGGTCTGCATTTCTCCACAGGTAATCATATTGTGTTGTGGATATGAGGGAATGTTTAGGGATGTAAAGGTTACCTAAATCCAAGATTTTAGCCTCCAGTGATGAAGGGATTGAAAGTTACAAGCATTTGAGTATAAGGTTCTGGTTAAACAGTGAAGACCAGGCTGACTTGGTGTTTGATCATTATGTGGATGAAGAAAAGTGGTTGGTTGAGTAATTTAGGAGATCTAGTAGTATTGGCTGACATGTAAAGTGACTTGTATACATAAGTTTTGGTCTGCATTGATGTGTGTGCATGGATTCAGCTGATAGAATAGTGTGTTTGAATTAGTTTCCAAGTTTTCCTAAGGCTGACTGTAGTTGGTGAAATTTCATGTAGTGGATATATATGATCGATGGATTCAAGCATTTTGGAGTGTGAAGATGTGAATATGAATGGTGAGGTGTGAAGTAGAGCACTATCAAGTGTGAAGTAAAGAGATCTAAGCTCCAGATCATAGCAGAGCAGTGAAGCAGGGCAGAGAGAGATGAAGTGTGCAAAGTCAGTGTATCGAGCTCAACTGGAACTGTAATCTTGCATTGTTAGATGTTATTCCTCAGTTCAAACATTCTAATGAACTTTTGTAATTAATTTGTAGGCAGTGAGCCGCCTTGAGTAGTGAGTTTTGGGTAGTCTGCCTGAAGGCATGTGTCTTCCCCATTTGTAATACTTTTAACAGAGTATAAATTCTTGTGGGTTAACCCCTGCCGTGGTTTTTCCCTTAACCGGGTTTCCACATAAAAAAACCTGGTGTTCATGTGTTGTGATCTTTTTGTTTCTATTCTTGTGTTCATGCTTCTTTCTTTTGGATGTATGTGGTAAATTAATAAAGGAACAAAGTAACAAGTTTTGCAGAACACTGATTCACCCCCTCTCAATGTTCCTTAATTTCAACATTATTATCCATCAAATCTTACACTTTATATTTCAAAGTAATAAATCCTTGAATATGATGTCTATTAACTCTATGAAGTTACAAAATGCATTCTAATTATAATTCTTAGGTAGCCATCCAGTTGGATCTAATGGATGGATAGATGGAAGAGTAATTAGATTAGAGCTTAACAAACTGTGAAGCACATTGTCCAAGGAATCTTGTAACTTAGTCATTTTCTAAAAGTAGACACTTCAAGGATGGCATATTGGAAATATTAACCACATGATGCATATTGTCCTTTTTTCCATTGGAATCACACCCTTTATAAAAATATTATACTTTTGAAACCTAGAAAAGCAAGATGTAAAAGAACCATAAAAAATGAATTATACTTTAGCATGTTGAATGCACACAATTTCAATTCAATACTCTTCACATGAAAACACATATGCCCATGAAAGAAGAAAAGTTATTCAAGTATGCATTATCTCTAAAGGGTGGCAACAATCCTTTAATACAAATAATTTACAACTCATTGCCATGGAGGTAATGGTGTAATTTACAACATAGGGACTGAAATCTAATGACATAATTTAGACTAAAAAAGTTCAAATATAATTTAGACAATACTTTTCCTTATTCTGTGCTTCTAGTGATTTTTAAATGATGTTATTTTCAAATGCTTCCATGGGAATGATAAGGTTATTTAAGTAGTTTAGAAGGGATTATCCCATTCATGATGTCCAATGAATACTTTCAAAGTCAAAAAGAGATTGTTCTAACTCATTGTCATAGTCCTAGGGTGGTTGTCATACATTTGGGACAACAATGTTCATGAAATATACCATATGAGATTGGCATGCGCTTTTGACAAGGTTATCATTAGCATAGTGAAGAGGTTTTTCTTGATGAATGCATGATGGAATTCCGTAGAGGACTGTCATAGTCCAAACAATCTAATGTCATAGTCTGCAACCTCAAAGTAGTCCAAATACCATATGGGAACAGTTTAGATTTAAGAGTATGATATTGTATCTTGAGATAAGATATCTACCCTAACACCTAGTGGCAACATACATGTAATTAGCATCATTTAAAAGGGGTATTCATAACCTAAAACTTATCATCTGTATGAAGTAATGTTGCATGGACAAGAACACAAAATGGAGGCAGAGGTCTAGTGTTGTCCTGATTTTTAAAAAAATAGTCATACTCTGCCCTATGATAGTCATGAGGGTATGAGGGTAGTGTTGTGGAAGGTAGTCCATGTGCCAAAAGGATTACTATCAATGATGTCACCTCCAAGGTTCATCAAGAGAATGACCTAACAATGAAGTGAACCACCATCTAGAAGAAGGAAACATAAGGTTTTAAGGAAGCTTTCAAATAAAAACAATTGTTGCTGATTATGGAGCATTGTCATGCCTTAGGAAAATCATAAAATAGATGATTGCCATTATATTATGAAGGATGACCATGGAAAGGAGAAGTTAGGTGTTGTCTTAGGAAGTGTGAAGACCTTCCAAGGGGAAATCAAGACTGTCATGAGTATTGTCATAAAGGAAGATGGGGCTACCAAGAGACTGTTGCATGATCCTATAGCTAACTGTAGCCTTCCGAAGTGTCCATATTTTCATGCAATTGGTGGGTGTAAAGCCAAATTCCACAACTTTTTCCAGTATCCTCCCTGCATGTGCCAAAAAGGGATCTTTGGAATGGGATATGGACATCCATCAAAGCATGAAGGATATGGGAAATCTATCAGATGTTGTAGTTGCAACTGCCCTAGGAGACATGAATGCAAAGTGAGGAAGCCTTGATTGCATGATATGCACAAAATGAATTTAGAAATTAGTATATAGAAAAAGATAGAAATCAAAATATTAAGAAATACAAATGAACACTAAAAATCATACCTTGGGTATAGTCAAAATAACCTATGATGCCATGCAAAATAATCTACGATGCCATACAAAAAACTCTACGATGCCATGAAAAATAACCTCATTCGCAGTCCTATATAGTCAAAAGAATGCATTATAGTTAAAGAAACAAGATTTTTAATAAAACAATTCTAAAAAGTAAAAAAAACAAGAACAAGTTAAGATAAAAAATTGTCATACCTATCCATCTGGAAGTTTAAATGCTAGTCAAGCGTACTTGAGGGGTCATCTCTCACCTTCATAGTATCCAATATTGCTTCATGATCATCATTACTACTTGTCCATAGTTGTTTTATTTTTGGTTTTTCATGATGCTTTAGTAACTTAACATTTGTTTCTACAACTAGGTGCGAATACATCAATATGGTTTTATGCTTCTCAAAGTATTTAAAGGCAGGGATGCCATTCTTTCTAATCATATATGTTTGCAACCAAGTCCCAACAATAACAACTGATCCTATAGAATATGTGAACCCATCATCATCTATCGTAGGTCATGTTAGCTTTTGTTTTACCTGTACACATTGTGCCAACCAATAGTCTGATCTCTCTTCATTTCCATGTGGTGCAACAACTGCATAAACATGACCTGGCTATACAAGGTCTGAAAAATGTTCATAGTCAAATGAGCTCTCCATGTCATTGACTAAAGATGACTGACCTTGAGATAAAGGGGTTAAATATCATAGAATCTATGCATCTACCCACTCACTTGACTCACAATTATCCCAATCACATTTAATACAACTCTGACAAAAAAACTAATTCTCATGTCTAAATAGTCCATGCCCTTGCATCTGAGCTTCGAAATAAATGCATCTTTGACGATTCATTGATTCTCTAACAATCCAATTTCTCTCTCTATCCCCTCATCAACCAACCAAAAGAACTTGTGCACTTCTAAATCAAGAGTCACTCCTTGTGACAATGCATAGTTACACCACTTAATAATAGAATCTGCATCACTGAATGTAGCACCACCTCTAATCTTTAGTTGTTCTTTAAAAAGAGCTCTCTTCACGCATGCACCTGCTCCATCATGTTTACCTTTTTCGTGCCCATCTTAAATTAAATTCCAAATATGAGGTATACCCTTCTCTACATGCATTCTACTCAACCAATATAACATATGAGTATTCTTGAATTGACCGGTGCAATTATCTGACCAAATGAGATGTTGATCCATTCTAATATCTTTTTCTTGTAAGAACCCATAAAATTGTTGAAAATAGTATTGCACATACTCTGATGAATGAGATCAATCATCACTCATGTAAAAATGGTATTCTTTGACAATCTTCATGTTCTCTTTTGTACTCTCAGGGGCATGTCTGTATGTGATGTGAACAAAAATAGAAATCTGAATAGAATTGTAGTACTGGGATTGCACTTCATTTTAGGGTTGCAACGTGTAGTTTTCTGCAAAATCAACTATAGAGACAATAGTTCCAGGAAAAAGTCTTTACACATCTTGAACTATTGATCTAACCATCAAGACCTGTGGCTATGTCTGGCATACTTGTAGAAAAGATTTTTCTTAAAATCGTCATTAAAATCAGCAATACTTACCTCTCTTACAATCAACTCACATCTAGAACCTTCACCTCCACTTTTCAAATTGTATTTCACTATCTCATATCTCTTTTTCTCAACCATTCTCTTTCCAAAATCATGCTTGCTGCCCTCATGAAAACATGATACAAACTTTGATAACCCACCATATTGTAAACACTTTTCATTTAAACAATCATTCTTGTAGAAAATGCAACCATCATCTCTAATAATGTATATAAATAAATCCAATAAGTCCCTAGATGACTTTGGTAGTTGAATTGCACCACACTCTTGTAACATTTAGTTAGTGTGCAAAGTAGAACGAATAATATTGCATAATAATTCATGATACATAGAAAACTCTACATGGTATTTGCAATAACATGTATTACAAATTTTAAGAGGATCACAATAAAATGGCTTAAGAGATTCAAATGCTCTTTTTGAGATTGTCATATCTGGCTGTGTTTCACAATATTGTTTGTACAATGTTGTTTGGCTACATTCCAAGTAATGTTTAGGATGTGGTGTGCGGTCTTTATCACCAATTCTTAACTTTAAAACATCTTTTGCATTCGTTGCTACCCTAGAGTTAGTGTGCCAAAATCATTCAATTTCTTCTTTTGTGCTATTGATTATCTTCTTATCAACTCATGGAAGCCTATCACTAAAAGCCCAAGTATCATTTCCAAGAGGACTATCTAGTCTTGATCTTAATGCTAGCTCTTTTGACAATGTTTTACGATTCAATCTTAAGTCAACACAAGTTTGCATCATTAATTGAGCCTTTCTTAATTGTTTTCTTACTATTGAGGTTGTTATTACTCTACGAGAAACTCTTTTATCTTTCTCCTTACTAGTCTTTCCAATAGAATTGAGTGCATTGAAAAGGCTTCTAACAATAATTTTATTCCGATCAGACACTTTGTTTAACCAAATCTTTAATTTCTTTAGTAAAGGTCTCATTTTGTACATCTTTATTGATTGCACAAAAAATTGGTATTGTTTAGTTAATGTTTTATTCTCAAAGTATTCATTGAAGAGTTTTGAAGCCCACAACTGAACCATTCGTGACAACCTCGTGCCTTCAAGTTTTTTCATTATGTTCTCATCAATTTCAAGTAACCATTTTGGGGTTCTTGGATGTTTTCCAATTTCATCATGCTTATTCTCTTCTTGACAAACATCCTCTCTTCTTATGTAATTTGGAGATACATTGATTTTCATTGTTTCATCCATGTTATCAACCTCATCAATTTTATCAACAAATGGATTAAGGAGTGCAAATTCAACATCATGAGGTTCATATTCACCTTCTTCAAGAAAACCTCTTTGTTTTCCTTCTTCTTTGTCCATGGTATTGCTCTTATCAATAGGCGTTTCATAACATTTTGCAACATTTTCATTTGCAATATCATGGTCAATTTCATTCTTATCTAACATTTCATTATAATCAACATTAACACCTTCAATTTGCATGTCATTAGATGGTAAAGAAGAATATTCACCTTGATGAGCATCCACCAAAGCCGGTCTTCCAATCCTCTTCCTTGCTCTATCCTTTTCCCTAATTGCTTCAATTTACTCCAATGTAACTTTCCTCCTCCTTTTTTCTTTACGATGACTGTTGCTCCCCATTAGGGGAAAAAATATCACCCTTATTATTGAAACAAGCAAATTGTGTGTCCAAAAGTGCATAAAAGTGTTTTTTTGACTGTAACAAGCAGAGATCATGGGTTTTTTGATAGCAGAGGGTCTATGGGCATGATTTTTGGGTCCAACAACATTCCTTTTATCTTTTTTTTTGGTTTTTACATAACGGATATCCATTTTCAAAACGGATATCCGTTACCTAAAGCCCAATTCTTTGGGCAACAAATATCCCTTCTACAAAACAGATATGCATTTTGTAAAACATATATGTTTTCCTCTCAAAGCATGAAACATATGTAATCTACGAAGTATACACATAAATACATGCAAGGCATGAAGCATATAAGTACACATGATACATAAAGTATGAAGCATACTCATAGTCTATACACGTAATACATAGAACATGAAGCATACACATAATACATGAAGTATACATGTAAATACATGTAATACACAGAACATGAAGCATACACATAATACACCAAGTATATGCATAAGTACATGTAATATAAGAAGCATGGAGCATACACGTAATACACAAAGTATTCACATAAATACACATAATACATGAAGCATACATGTAATACATGAAGTATACGCATAAATACACATAAGATACTAGGCATGAAGCATACACGTAAATACATGTAATATACATGAAGTATGCACATGGATACACGTAAGTCATGAAGCTTACACATGAATATACATAAGTCACAAAGTATACACATGAATACATGTACTTGTCATGAAGTATACACTTGAATACACATCAGTCATGAAGTATACACGTGAATACACTACATGTCATGAGGTATACACTTGAACAATGTAAGACATGAAGCATATACATGAATGTGTGTAAGGCATGAATCATACATGTAAATACATGTAATGTACATGAAGTAGGCACATCCAGATACATGTATAAGTCACGAAGCATACAAATTAATATACGTAAGTCACAAAGTATACACATGAATACATGTAGGTCATGAAGTATACACTTGAATACATGTCAATCATGAAGTATAAACATGAATACACTACAAGTCATAAGGTATACACTTTCATTAAATTCCTATATTCTAGTTATTATTTTATATTACTAGGTACTTGTATTGTGTCCTTGCCACCCAAGTCCTTCATTTCCTATGTAAGTTTTATGATTTTTAGTACAAAGGACTACAAAACATTTGGATGTGAGCCTACTTGTGTTGCATCTATGAAGTGTACTACAATTTCTAAATGCATATGCTTTCTTTAAGACCTTCTCTAGATTCCAATGTCTTACTCTAGGTTTCTATTTCTATATCCACTTACTATATTTTATTACTATATTCTTAGTTTTTCTATTTTCTCTTAGTTGAAAAGAAAGAAACCATAGTACTTGTTCTAGTGAATGAGCATAATTTTGATTAGGTGAAATAAATTTAGTTACATTTAAATCACTATGTTAGATTGTATATCAAAACTATAGTTTTATGTTTTAAGATCTCTATCTACAAGAAATTAGAAGGTTGAAATAAATAAAATCAATTTCCCCCTATTACAATAGGAAGTGTGGATGATAGAGGAAAGAAATCAAGGAGAAGGGAGCAAGTAGGTGTGGAGTAATAAGATGGTTGTAATGTCAATGTAGATTCCCCAAGGGGAAAAAGAGAGAAATGTCCCAAAGAGATGATAGAGTGAAAAAGATAACGAAAAATAAACTAATATAAAAATAGGATCCAAATAAGTAAGACTATGCTCCGAAAGGTGTAATGGTCGGTGTGATGATAGAGTGGTAAATGGGATGAAAGAGAAGAAGGTGAAGTTTCAAGTAAAGTTGATAGAAGATCAAAGATTAGAAAGTAACAAGAGATAATGTGATTATAAGTGATAAGAGAAATGATGTAGAAGGATAATATGGAGAATAGGTTGTAGGAAAATAAGGTATAGAGGCACAAGGAGTCACAACATATTCAAGTGAATTTCATAATGCCATCCCAATCTTATACACCAAGATGGTAAGAAAATCTCTTTCAACTATAAAATAGAACTACACCATGTACATATGGAAAAGTGGAAGTGTATAGTGTAAGTATGTGAAATGTAGGATATGGGAGATAATGTGAAAATACAAGGGAGCAGCATAGAGCTTTGCATGAATCATTCAATGGACTAGTCAATATCTAATCTTAGGTTTCAGGAGAACGAGGAAAGACAAGTGTATAAGGGGATTGTGGATGAAGGAAGTGAAGTGATATGATAAAGTAGGGATCCAATTTTAGGTCATGTAGACCATAAGAAAGGGGAAAGAAAACATCTACAACTCATGATTTCAATCCTAGACTTAAATTGAAGGATATCCTATAGGTTGATTCAATATAAAAAGAATTAGAGAAGTGGGACTACTTGATCAAGTGGAGTATTTTTCTTTGACTTTGTATGCTTTGACTTTCTTTCATTTTTGAGATATGGATTTGAATTGCTTTGATTAGCACATATGCTTTTTCTTTTTATTTTCATTTATTTTTCTATCTTTTTTGGAAGGGATGTCACCCCCATAGCCTAACCCCATGAAACTAGGAGGATGTGTTCATCACCAAAGGATAGACCCAATGAGTATAGACATCATTTTATTGTGCATGCAAATAAAAGATTGATTTATTTGAGAACTCCAAAATTGACAACCTAGAAGAAGGCTGATCCACCTATGTGCCTCTAGGAATAACTAGTGAGGTCATATATTGAGAAGGTAGAAGGGGGAAACAAGAATACATGAACCTAATCATGGAAAGGCTAGATAACATAATTTAAGTGTAGATAAGCTAATAGTAAATGTAATAATGACATAGTGGAATGTGGATGGCTTGAAGATCTAAGTCTAGCCTCACTACATCAAAGAACTTATCATGGAAAGAGAGAGATAAGGAGTGCTTTGGATTCATGGTAGGGAGGAGGTAAGTAGCATGATAGAGTTCAATACACGTAAGACATGAAGTATATACATGAATGTACATAAGGCATGAACCATACACGTAAATACATGTAATATACATGAAGTATGCACATGGATACACATAAGTCATGAAGCATACACTTGAATATATGTAAGTCATGAAGTATACACATGAATACACGTAATTCATGAAGTATACACTTGAATACTTGTCAATCATGAAGTATACACATGAATACACTACAAGGGCCATGAGGAATGAAGCATAAACACACATACCACAAGGTTTTGGGCAGTTAGAAATGGATATTCATTTCTAGCTACCCAAAACAGATATCTATTTTCCATTTACCGAAGAAAAATGGATATCCATTTTCATAGTTGACTTTCCCTGAATTCTAATGTTTATGCAGGTTTCACTCTCTTCTTTGAACTTCACCCTTCGTGTTGACGACTTTTTTTAATGCAAAATTGATAAAATGAAAGGGTTTATTGAAGAAATTGTCAGTTTTCTAAAAATATAAGATTTACTTGGTTATCATTTTATTATATAATTATTAATAATTTTCTATATAGTGTGTGTCTGAAATCCTGATGGACACACTGATTGAAAAACAGCCATAACTTTCAAATTGCTTCACCTTTTTCAGATCCGAAAGCTGCATCACATTCTATGCTTTTCTGGCTATAGGTTAAAAAAAATTGAATTCCAATTTGTTTTTATCAAGTTAGGTTGGCTGGAAAATTATTTTTTAGTTTTTAAAAAAAGTCACAGTAAAAAAATCATAACTAATTATATTATTGGAAAAAAATTTCAAAAAAATATGTGTCACATCCGGGCATGAGTCCTCTACTTATTTTGAAAGATTCAAAAAAAAAAATCTCATAGTTAGGTTGGCTAGAATAACACCCACTTTTTATTTTTTTCTGAAAAATTTAATAGCTTTTCATTGAAATATTCATTTTTCACTAAGTAAATTTAATTTTAAAAAAAAATAGTAGCCCATAAACTAGATTCAATTCTCTACAAATTTTGTTTTACGTCTTTTTCAATTTATGTAGATAATCCATTCAAATTTTCACATGAACTTGATTAAGTCTGATTTTTAGTATTTTCATTGCCACTTAGAGGTATAGTTTGGCCCATCATGATCCTGCACATACCCAAGACTCAATTTATTTTTATCCCCCCTGAATTTGGCACTTTATAATGATAGTGTGTTAAACAAGTCTAATTGGAATGAAAAAGGGCACTTTATAATAGGATTGTAAAATCATTTCCAATAGATTACTCTTGAAAAAATATTCACTTTCTAAAAAAATAGCACTCAATTTCAAGTTGCCAATCAAAAGATACAATTGTTTTTCAGTTTTTTAACTTGTTGCTCTAATACCATGTTGGGAAAGGTGAGGATCAACAAGAAAGAATAAAACTTCAAAGCTATTTTCCACACAATAGGCCAAATTACATTGCCAAAAGATGAATGAAATGTACATAGGAGACTGGCTTAAGTAGGCAAGTATGAGGGAGTGAGAAGCTAACACTTGTCATGTACATGCATGTACATTGAATGACAAGTAGACTTATAGAAACATGGGTAGATGTAATTTTAGATTAATCTTAATTAACCTATGTGCACATGATTAGGAGGAAAATAATGATGATTACTAAAAGTAATCAAAAGTTTACAAATTAGAGAATTAAATAAATAGACATATTTATTTAATTTTTGGGAGTGCACATGAACTATAGTCTTTTAAAATATTTAATTTTTTAAACTATAGTAGAAGAAATTGATTTTTGGCAATGGGTAAAGGTGAGGAAATATCAATTAAATACTTATAAATTATTTAATTAACATACGTGTTGGGTAGAATAGTAGGAATTATTAGATTTGGAAAGGTTTAGTGTGTGGATAATGGATGAAGGTGGTTGTGACCATTTTTAGGTGTCTACATTTTTCCCCTCTTTGATATGGCGTCATTACTATCGAGGGTTGATGGGATATCAAAGAATATTTGGATGATGTGTATGCCATAGTCGGCTGATGGGAGAAGAAAGGATGGTGAGGTGATGCCCCCTCGATAGATCGGTGGAAAAAAGAAAAAGTTTCCATTGATATCTCGAAAGAGGAAGAAGGGGTATATCATGGGGAGAGAAAAGTGGAAAAAGGATGGACGGGCAAGAGAGGATCTGATTGGGGGGAGAAAAATGGGGGCAGGAGGGGGGGGGGGTGTAAATCGGGGCTTAGAGGAAGAATCTAATTTTTTATTGTATATATGTATTTTGACGGTTCATCAGGACCTTTGTATCATGATCATTTTTGGATGTATATATGTGATGGGACTTGCACAATGATATGGACTGTGTTTATGTGTTTTATGTATGTTTATGGATTATGATGTGGATTATGATATGGTATATGTATGTTATGATTCATGGTGTATGACATGGATTGAATATATATGTATGCATGAGTATGGTTCGTTGATATGTAGGATGATATGATTTGATGTGCGGATTATGGATGTATGATATGATTGGGTGATGTATTTGATATGTAAGATGACATGGTTTATGATGGATGACATGGATCATGATGGATGTATGATATGGTTGATGATGTATTTGATATGTAGGATGACATGGTTTACGATGTATGGCACATATCATGATTTTATGTATGTATGTTTTGGAATGGATTATGATGTGGGTTATGTATGTTTGTTATGTAGGATATGGATGCATGTTATGGTTTTATTGATATTATGGATGTGGATATATGACATGATTGGGTGATATGCATGATGTTAATTTATGACATGGGTTTTGATATTATGGATGTATGTTATGATGCATGTAGGTTTATGAAATGCATATGGATAATGGACTGATGAGGAAATGAACTAATGGTAATGAGATAGAGGTATGATGTTTAGATTAATAAATATATATTATTAATGGATACTAAAATGGATTAATGCAAATGGATGGATAAACTAATGAGTACAAATGGATAAATGATAGGGACGAATGGATAAAAATGGACAAATGTAATGAAATGGGTGTATTAATAGGTTAATGCTCATGATAGGTGATAATGCATGTAATGAATTAATGATTTAAAATGTAATGCAAGTGGATAATGGAATAAATGATAATGAAATGGACTAATAGACTAATGGCAATGCAATGAACTAATTTGATGACATTATGGATGTATAAAATGAACTAATGGTGATAACATAGATGAATGAATGCAATGTAAAATGATAATGAAATGGACTAATGAGAAGGGATGAATGATAATGTAACGAACTAATGGAATGCAAGTGGATAATTAAATGGACATATATTAAAATAAAATGGATAAATGGAGGATCTACTGAGAGTGGATACTAATAGGTAATGATAATGAACTAGTAACTAATGAAAATAGGTCACTAATGATTATGGAATGTAATGCAAATAGACTGATGATAATGTAAAATGATAATGAAAGGGATGTATGATATATGAAGATGAAATGAATTAATAGAAACATTGATAATGTTATGAAATGCAAATGGATAATGAACATATGTTTAGATTAATAAATGTATATTATGAATGATAATGGTACATGAATGGATAAATGCAAAATAATAATGGAAGGAAAATGGGATGGATAATGAAAGGGAATAGTAAGGACATGGATGAATTGGACATGGATGAATTGGACATGGATAAATGGTTGGATATGTTGATCATGATGCCTACGGACTGAAAATGGTCACAAGGAATGGTCAAGAAGTGGGGAAAGAGGATAATAGATGGACAAATTAAATAGGTGGGATGGTAGAAGAAAATAGGTGGGGGAGAGATGAAGACCTTTCTGATGAAACTTGGAGCAACATATGATACGTGAAGTGATAATAGGAGGGTATATGTAGGATGTATGGATAAAGGGGATTTTTGAATGTATATAAAATTCTACTAAAATTATGAGTACTTATGTTGATATAGAATGAGATGTTATGCACTTGGGTATGAGGAACCAAGGTGACAATGTATCACATGCATTGAACTTGACTTTGCAAACAATAGGATGAGCCCATACATGCCTAAGATAGTACAACCTTGTCTAGGAAAATGAGGGGGTACTCAGAGCATAAGCCCTTAGTGCACAAAAGGTATGAGGGACCTTATATGTGAAAGGAGACTAATATGCAAGAATTGATCCCAACGTTCACAAGATATGAATACAAAATTGGAGTAATGAGAACATCCCACAATCATGGCATACAAAAGAAATGACCTTGCCCCATTCTAGATTTTTTGCCATGTACCATGATATAGGAAGATCAAGGTAGTTTGGAAGCAATCCGAGAATGGAACAAAAGATAAAATCAATAACTAAAAGACCAACTGACCAAACAAATAGCCATCATATCTCTTGCCAAGATGTGTATAGATTGAGGATTCCACCTATTTTAGGAAGGATGCATCTGTAAGGTAGGGATCAATGGAGGATTGGGATAAATTGAATGATGAGCAGAGGGGTATATAGGCCATAAGTTGTGGTTGAGGCTGATCTTGTGGTCTATGATTTGGGCGAGATTTTCATGCTTTGATAGTATGCATAACAAGCGTGTTGTGATGATGTCAAGTGTGATAAAAAAAATCAAGTAATAGGGACCATCCAGGTGGGGATTGGATGGGTGGTATCTTGTGTACCTATGTATTGGATACTTCCTTTGTATTCCAGACTGCCTACATACCCTGTATCCATGGGATCAAGGCACACTAGGATGTAGGTTGTGATGTGTGTAGTTCTGATGACTTGATGAATGGGAATATGGGGGTAGTTTAATGTAGATGGATTTAGGGGATGGAATTGTCAATTTTTAGACTATACCATGGTATTAAAATCATGGTTAGGAAGAATGTGATGATAGGAGAATGGGGAGGGATAGGGGGTTGATGGTAACCAGGGGGTGACTTTTGGAGGTGCAAAGATGTGATGTTATAAAACCATGAAAGGGGCTGAGGTGGAGGAATTAAGGGAGGTTAGGATGATCAGGTAGGTTGGGTGGATGGTGGGGGAGACAAAGTAACCCGCTGGGTGACTTTTTGGAGGTGCAAAGATGTAATGTTATAAAACCATGAAAGGGATCGGGGTGGAGGTATTAAGGGAGGTTAGGATGATGAGGTAGGTTGGGTGGATTGTGGGGGAGACAGAGTAACCAATTGGGTGACTTGTTGGAGGTGCAAAGATATGATGTTATAAACCATGAAAGGGACCAGGGTGGAGGAATTAAGGGAGGTTAGGATGATGATGTAGGTTTGGTGGATGGTGGGGGAGATAGAGTAACACACTGAGTGACTTGTTGGAGGTGCAATGACGTGATGTTATAAAACCATGAAAGGGACCAAGGTGGAGGAATTAAGGGAGGTTAGGATGATGAGGTAGGCTAGGTGGATGGTGGGGGAGATAGAGTAACCCGCTGGGTGACTTGTTGGAGGTGCAAAGATGTGATCTTATAAAACCACAAAAGGGACCGGGGTGGAGGAATTAAGGGAGGTTAGGATGATTAGGTAATTTGGTTGGATGGTGGGGGAGACAAAGTAACCCACTAGGTGACTTGTTGGAGGTGCAAAGACATGATGTTATAAAACCATGAGATGGACTAGGGGATGAGTAATGCTCCTAGGTGGATGATGGGGGAGTGTCAAAGTGTGAGGATAGATCGTGTGGGGGATTTCTACTTTTATGTTACTCAGTCTCTTAAACAATTGATGTAGACAGGGTGGGGTGTGGAAGCTTAAATAGTGGGGATAGCCGATGGGGGAGAAAAAAATAGGTAGGCAGGATGATGGATGGTTGGATGATGGGGGGTCTAAGTGTGAGGATCGATCAGGGGTATGAGTTCTAAATTTTTGTTACTCACTATCTTTAAAAAGTGAGGAAGATAGGAGTGTGGGAGCTCAGATAGTAGGGGTAGCCAATGGGGGGGTGTAAGTTCATGAAATGGGTGGGTGGGATGATGGATGTAGTGATGGGGGGAGGATGGATGAATAATGGATCTAGTTTGAGACTACACATGATGCCTGCAAATAGGTTTTCATCATGGTACTTGCCCAAGGTGCCACAAGAAGTGGTTTTCACAATAGGACAAATGATTTTCTTTACTTTTTTGTATTTTTTGTATTTTTTTGTATTTTGATTTGGGGTATTCAATAGCCTAGCTATGGAACCACTTCAAATAGATGATATTCATAGGTTCTTCAAGCTCTTCTCCTTCAAGAGTGGAAAGGTGATATGCTCCTAAACCATATTTAGCTATGACCACATAGGGACCCAACCAATTAGGCTCAAATTTCCCCTTCTTGTCTTGTTCTGAAAGATTCCTTTGATTTTCTTTTAAGACCATGTCACCTATTGAAAATTATTTGGCACTGATGTTCTTGTTATAGGATCTACAAAGTCAGTTCTAGTATGCATGGAGATGATTCAAGGCATTGAGGCACCATTCATCCAATAGATCTAACTCTTGGAGGCGTGCAAAATGGCAATCTTCTTCAGTGATGACATTATGCAAAGAGATGCGCAAGGAGGGGAATTCGATCTTGATTAGAAAGATAACTTTGGCTCCAAATACAAGTGAGTATGGAGTGGCTCTAGTAGGAGTGCGGTGCTAGTGCGGTGAGTCCAAAGGGTGGGGTGGATATGGAGGTGCTAGTCATGACTAGTGTCATTGACAACTTTCTTGAGGATTTTGAGCAAGGTTTTGTTAGTTGCCTCGACTTGGCCATTCCATTGGGGATAATATGGAGTGGACCAATGGTTTTGAATATGTAAAGGTCATGAACATCATTATTTTTGAAGGGTTTACCATTGTCTGTGATAAGGGTGGATGGGATGCCATAACAGTAAATGATGTGGTAAAGGATGAATTTGGTGATCTGGGTACCAGTGGTAAAAGTGAGAGGAATGGCTTCAAACCACTTGGTAAAGTACTCTGTGGCAGTGATGATGAATTTATGTCCATTAGAAGAGGGTGGGTGAATACTAACAATGAGATCTAGTCCCCACTGAGAAAAGGTCCATAGTATCTGAAGATTAGAATAGGAGATAAAGATTCAGGATCTGAACAAAAGAGAAGAGAATATCCCCTTCTAGACAAGGGTGCCTACCCCTATGTCCTCCCAATTGTCATTGTTGGAAACTCTGAAACAAGTTGTAGTCTTCATCATCTTACAGTTCTAGATCTATAGAAAAAGTGGCATGTTGGACTAGGGCACCCGCCCCAGTGTCCTTGAAGTTTTTGCTTTCTAGAATCTAAATTCTGGTATGTTTCTAATCTCCATTTAGTGCCTTCCTATGCGATCATTTGTCATGTTTCATCCATCTATATATGATTTCATGTAATTAGGGTTTAAGGCTTAATTGGACTAGGGTTTTAACAAATTTATCAATGCATTCCAACTTTCCTTATCATTTCAAAGTGATACCAAACCTGTAGCTGAGTCCTCTTGCAATAGTAGTGACTTAACTCGGTTTATGTCCTTCAATGATATATGTGAAATGAGGGATTGATTGAATCTATCTAAACAACTACCTCAACATCATCATTCCCACTTTTGATATATAACAAGAGTTACATTATTTGATGATAGATGTTGCATCTATTAATTTCACACTATCTTTGTACTTTAACTCTTCTTGTGCTAAGACTTTTAATACATGCTCCTGCACCATCATGCTCCTCGTTTTCATGTCTATACTTAGATAAATTCCATATATGCTAAACATCACTCATGATATGCATCTCACTCAACTAGTAGAACATCTATGAGTTCTTGAATTGCGATGTACAATTATATGACCATATGTTATACTGACCAAACATGATGTTCCTGCTACTCAAATTACCATAGAACATTTGAAACAAACCTTGCACAAATTTTGTAGAACGTGTGCATTCATCACTAATATAAAATGGTACTCCCTCAAGATATTTCTATATTTCTCTGTACTATTGGGTGCATGAATGAATACTATATGCATAAATATAGCAACTTGAGTGGATTTGTAGTATTGTGATTGAACCTCATTCTATGATTTTAGTGTATAATTCTCTATAAAGTTTACAATTAACATGATCATATGAAAAGGAAATGTGTCTCTGCATAACTTGAATTTCAAGTCCAATCATCGAGCTCTATGTATATGCCTTGTATACTCATACACTATCCTTTATCAACAAAATAGACATAAATTTAGATACTAGTATTTCTTCACTCACCATTCATATGTTTTTCCTCTTTACCATATTTTAGAGTGTATGCCATTGGCTTATATTTTCCAAAACTTTCTAGTTCATTTCCAATCATATGTGTATTCTCCATGTGTACACAGTTTCTCAAACATTGTAAACCACTACAACTATCACATGTTCCATCCAAACATAATTTCTTATGAAATAACTATCCATCTACTCTTTCACAAAAAAATGCTTGAAATGAAATCTCTTGCCAATTTAGGTGGAGCTTCTATCATACACTCTTGCAAAATATCATTCATATGTAAAGATACACATATATGTAAAAAACATCATAATGCATAGAAAATTTGATGTGGACTCTACAACAACAAGTTGTGTGTGTGATTTATTTTGACATGAAAAGGTTTTTACATTTCAAAATACCTTTGACTAATTTTATTTGAGGATAACTCTCTACAAATTTAGAGAAAAAATATGTTTGAGTCATATCCAAAAAATGCTTTGGATGTGGCTCACAGTTTTAACAACCAATTCTCTTTTTTATAACATATCTTAGATTAGGTGATACTCTTGTGTTATTTTTAAAAATAATTCAATTAGATATTTTAAGGCTTCAACTATGACTTTATCTTTCCATGGGAGTCTACTAGAGAATGCCCATAGTTCATTGCTATTTAGGTCTTCAAATCTTTCACATCTCCCAATGGCTTTCAAAAGTGCTTGACTTGTTTTCCTTATTAAGTAAGATTTCTTTGTTTGATTACTTACTATATTTTATTTAATTACATGTCACGTAGCATTACTATCTTTAGTGCATGAGGTCAAACCTAGACTTTGATATGCATTTATTAGATTTTTTACAATAGATTTTTCACTATTAGTATTTGATGATCTTAGACCATGAATCTTAATGATAGGTCTAAACTTAAGATTTTTCATCATTTCAATAAACAATTGACATCTTTCCATTTCACTTAAGCTTTTTAAAACATTTTCTATATTTTATTAACATTTCTTCTACAAGTACATTTGGAAAAAAATTTAGGCGTTGATTTTAGAATGTTCTCATCAATTTCAATTAAAATTTAGGTTTTTTATGAAAAATTCTAGGTGTTCTCAATGCAAAACTTGATTCATTACATAATTTTTTCTCATTAAATAATTGATCAATTGGTGTAAATTTGAAATTGCATCATCATTTTTCAATCAGTGATTGAGGATTTTCTACAATATTAAATTGAGATGGTAAAGATGAAATACCTTCAACCCCCAAATTTAAATTCATACTTCCATGAAGTTTTTTCACTCATTTCCTTTGTTTCTCCAAATCCTTCTCTCTCTTGGATGCTTCAAGATCTAATTCAATTGAAAAAGATGCTACATTTTCATCTATGGAGTTCAATTTCTTATTTTAAAAAAGTTGTCTCATTCATTCTTTTTTATTTGCATTCTTTGCTTCATGTTCCCCTAGTGTTTGATTTTTTGGTTGTTTCCTTGGCTTGGTGTTGAATTCTATATCAATCTAACACAATTGATTAAAATAATGAAAATAATGGTTGACAATTTATCAAATTCAAATACAAAACAAAATATTAGAATTTTTTTTATCAATGTAAGATAAAAAAAAAATTAGTTAAAATTTTCAAATAATTATTCTAATTCCTCAAAACATGAAAATAATGATTGATAATATCAAATTTGATTTATAAACATTCAATTAGAATCTTCTACGTCAATACAAGAATAAAAAGTGAGATCATTTTGTCAACTAATGATTTTAATTCTTCAAAAGCATCAAAAGTTTGATTATATTTCACAGAAAGCACAGTAGAGGGGAATAAATAGAGTGTGTGAGTCCAAAATTATGGGTTTTTCCATTTTACAAACCATTGCTCAACTTTTTAGGTAATTAAAATCATAAAGGCATTATAATGTGCTTGTGTTTTTAACTACTTTGGGAAATTCAAACCCAAAGGGTTGGACCTACATTTTAGATGCCCAAAGATTTGTTCTCAAGAAAACGTAGAAAAACAACTAAATCTCGAGCATTTTCTCAATTAGGTTTACACATTTCTTAATGTTAATCTAAAAAAGGTTAGGCTGACTTCAATCTTTTTTTATCTTGCTAACCATATATTTTTTCTAAAATCTAAAAGCATTAAGGTTTCCATCTTCAATTTCTTTTAATAGTGTCTTCCTTTTTTGTTGAAAACCTATGTATAGTATTTTTTTGTGTCATTTTTATGTGTTTATCCAAATTTGAAAAAAATTATATTTTTACATTCTTGACTCTATTTTATACACATTCAAATATTAAAAAAATTGATTAGTTTTTAAAAACATTAGGGGGAGCATGCTTAAAATTTTGTTTATTAAGATGTATCCACTTTGAAAATTTATACAAATTCATATATTCATTAAAAAAATGGCAAAAAAAATAGGCATAGACTATGTGATGTTGTCTAATTTTCTACCAATGTGATTTGTGAAATACTTAAAAAAATCAACATTTTAGGGGGAGCACACTAGACACTATGTTATATTTTTCTAAAAAAAATAGAACTTTGTTTACTCCCTCTATTTGAACCTCTTAATCTCTACTATTTTCTTAAAAATATAGTAGTCTAGAAACTAGATTCTAAGCACTATAAATCTTGATCTTGTCACATCTTCAAATTTTGAGCATGGTTATCTTCAATTTCTCATCCAAGATAAATTTTTATTGATTTTAGAAAATAAATTAGCCACCTTTGACTCCCTTTTGATCCCCCATTTCAATAAACATATCCCTATCCAGGTCTATAATATGCTCATACTCAAAATTCTCCTCTAGATCAATGATCCAATCTATTAGTTGCTCAAGATCTAAATTCCCAAAATA
This sequence comes from Cunninghamia lanceolata, assembly GCA_027924645.1. Taxonomy (NCBI): domain Eukaryota; kingdom Viridiplantae; phylum Streptophyta; class Pinopsida; order Cupressales; family Cupressaceae; genus Cunninghamia; species Cunninghamia lanceolata. Next base: position 2,634,884 of record BSBN01001122.1, read on the forward strand.
GTTTGGAATGTCCACTCTGGTCCTCTTACCAATGCTAATTATGGCCTTTAGCATCCTCTCTTCCTTGTCATCTTCACTTTTACTTGATTCTACATAGCCTCATTACAAGATATGCCTCCTACTCTAGCTCGTCCATCTAGTTCTACATATCCTTCAACATCACATACATCTCCTCCATTCTTTCTACAAAATTGATAATACCTCACCCTCTCTTTAGCAATATCTTGACTTGATGAGAACTATCATTAGGTCAGAAATATACCCATAATTACCCCTTGTAAACTACCTCATAGTCAATGCTCTATTTACAAACCTCCATGGACTACCATAGCTCAAACTTTAATCAAACTCATTCTTGAAAAACTACATTGACTAGGTGTACTCACATCCACACCCACACTCCAACCCTCTTCCAAAAATCCAACCTTCACTCTAATACCACTTGATTCAATCACAATAGGAGGGTCCAATGAAGGACTATCTAACCAGGCAACTGGAACTCAAAAAACACACAAACAACCATAAACAACAAAAATCTCACAACATCAACATTCTCATTTATATAATCCTACATGAATTTCACCGAGTTTACAACCACATAACTTGCAATGGGCCCTCTTACATGCGGGGCCATAGTATTTTGATTACAATTTAGATTCACAAATTGATAGTCAACACAATGGCTCCTCACAAGCACATAACAACTAAACTATCGAAACACCACTTCCAAAACCTACTGCATAGGTTGCACAATGATAATTCAAGTACAAGTACACTATAATATAAATTTAAATTTTTTTCACTACTCTACTATAATGACACCCATTGACTTCATATTAGCTTCCTCAGATTGTACCCCACAACATACTCCTTGTTCCTTCACTCAACCTCTTAGACCTCACCCCTCACTACCAAAAAACTCACTAGATCTATGCTACTATCTAATTATGTCTTCTTCAATTTCATTCAAACACTCACAACCAAGTATATGTATAGCATCCTCTAGTTTCCCTTATGATCTACATTGGCCATAAGGTGGCAGAAACCCCAAAACCACATGAAATGTGTTTCTAGTCAAAAATAACAAACTATATAAATTAAAATAGTAAAATGGTGGAGAACCTCCATGTGATACACGAGATATGTCCCCAATGGTTATTTAAAACTACACAAATATTCCTCTATTGTTGCAAACTCTAAATAACCTAATATAAAATAGAAATAGTCCTAACTATGCATACCTGTCAACCCATAAACACTCACGAATCAATTTGCAGTCTTCTACTCATCCAAATCTCCTAAAACCTTAATAGTAGATCCATAAACCACAAATAAAACTCCTCCCAAAATTGTAATATCTAATCTTTCAATGTGGTGAAATGTGTTAACCTTCTCTACCACTGACTATTAACCATAAACTAATAGACTAACAAACAACTAAATTAAACCAAAAAATTCATTTTCTATACATGATGCAAGATTTCCATGATGCCTATGGATGCTCCTACATCAAATACCTTGTGTTCCATCCCTTTAGTTCTTCCAAAGCCCCTTGAATGGAACAACTATCATCAACCTATGGGTTGCTCAAGTGTGTCAATACCTAGTTATATCAACCTTAGGGGAAGCAATTCCTCTTTAAGTTGGAACATCTATTCCACTTAATTTGGAGTGTCAAAACACTCATCAAATCATATTACTTCTTTTATTTTTTGTAAAATCTCATTTTTATACCAATTTGACTTTTCCTTTTTCTATTTAATCACTGACATAATTTCAAGCATGTTATAATTTGTTCCTATTTGAAATGAATGTGAAATGCTACTCATTAAATATTTCCTATTTGTAAATTTCATGATGGAGCACTCAAAGCAAGGAAAGTACACAAAATTAATACCCTTATCTATATCCTTTTTATGAGTGCATTCTATATTTACTTTCATGTTGATTGCTTATTTTACTTTGACATGCATCTTCATAGTAGTTCACATGCAAGTCAAAGTAGGGGAAAAATGTAATGGTGAAATTTACATACCCTACACTTTTTCCATTTGTTTTGGGTGCATTTTGACTAGGACGCTCCTTGGTGCATTAACTAGTGTACACATGGAACATTTTTAGCATAAAAATGTCAAATAACATGAACCTAACTTGATCCAATCTACACACATTCATAGGTACTTGTCCTAATACTTATCCGATCTATTCTTTATCTTAGGTCATTTTTGTATTTGCAAAACTGACTAAGGCTAGATCTGTAGGCACATAAATAACCTCTAAATTTTAAAATTTAAATTTAAAATTGGGTCTATGTTATCTCCCTTCAACTAGTCATTATAATTTTTTACTAAGATAAGTTGGTTTTGAAGGGAAGGGACAATAAACCCTTTACAAATCAAAAGTTATAGCTAAAGCATAGCCAACCAGCTACCATGAACCAAAACAAATCTATGAAGTAGTAGGACCAGACTAGAGACTAGCAAGAAAATAATATAAAACCAAAAGACCACCAAACTCACTAAGACTAGAAAAAGATACAACTTATGTAAGACTTCAACCGCTTCCAACTCCACAATGATGAAGCCTTCTTTGGTATTCTCATCGCCTTTGCCACTATTTCCCTCGCTAGTGCTTCCTCGAGTGTTGTATCTTTTTCCTTTATGTATGTCAAGACTAGCAACCTTAGTCCCCTATTTCATGCACTCAAAATTCCCATTCTTTTTCAAACATTATTTTAAATTCTTAACCTCCTCCTCTAGCAATTGCATTCTCCCATTCAATTTATCCTTTTTAGTGTTAAGAGAGATGATTTCCTTCATAGCATTCTAATGTTGGAGGACCAATTTATCTTCCTCTTCTGGCACCAAGATTTTCCCCTCATACTTCTGACCCAACATAACAATTTTGACATTCAGGTAGTTTATCTAGATAGCCATAGGCATGGTATTATAGGGTTCCTTAATAGAAGTAATAGCATAACCCGCTTGGTAAAATTTCATAGACTCACCTTTGCAAAAGAAGATCTTTTTGGTTTCTTCCCCCATCTTGTTGTCTTTAAAAATCTTCCTTCCTTTGATCATTAACATGTTGGCTTCCATAATCAATTCCTCTAAAATCACCATCATCTTCACATCCTTGTAATGCCACTTACGAGCAAATTTTGCTATCATATTGAGATCATAACCATCAACCATTTCAATAAACAGGGTGATACCACCGGCCTCCAAAATCCTCCATGCTTTGTGCTTCTTCTTGAGGTTATCATAAGAAATAGGCTCCATCCTATTTTTGTTTCCACCCATGATCATAAACAAGTTTGGGTCCCTCATAATGTTGGTTTGTAGTGGGTAGCTACAAATTGAAACCCTTCTTTCCCAATTACTTTCCAAACCATCAAACTTTTGAGATACGAGTGGGGTGAATCCCATGATAATTAAGGCTAAATCAATTCACACATACTCCATTATAGTTTTGCCATATTATAGCTACCAACTCTCACACCTTGAACATGGAAGAGGAGCCTTACTTTTGATGATTAAGAGAATAATCATCAAAATTGGTCATTATAAGTTAACTTGAGTATAAAATTTGTTACCTTGTTTGCTACAATGTTGTATTTAAGAAAAATGCTAATCCATTTCAAACCATCTAAGCATCCATCACTTATCTGAGAATAATAGCATTATCATTCAAGCAAATCACAGAGCATCAACATTCCATCATTACCTTACATTAACATTCTAGGCATTATTGCACATGTGTGTATGCTCTCTCCGATCCTTGTTCTATATTGTTGACTTAGTAACATGGGTTTAACCAAGCTCCTCCTAAATGGTGCTTATTGACACCTCTCCCTTGTAGACATAGGAGCAAATATCAAGGCAAGCGAATTACAAATTATAAATTTAGTGAGTTTAGCCTACATGCATAAATTCAAATTTATACACGTTTAGATCTGCAGTCATAGAGGTTAGTTCCACAATTGCAAGAGAGAACAGAATCATCATATAATTTTCGAAGTCACATATCATAATCATCTTGATTGAATTTTTAATTTCAAGTAGTAGTCATTAGTCATAATCAAATCCATCTCTTATATATTAATATCCAACTATACATTTATTGTTGTTATTTTATTTGTATTTCCAATCCCAACTTTTTAATTTAAAGTAAATTATTTATGTATTATTTAATACATTTATTTAATCTACTAAAGTGTGATTTATTCTATTACAAACGGGAAGTACAACAAATGTTGTATCCAGTATCCACCATAATTTACGGATAATATCTATAATAATAAAAGGGAAAAGGATGCAAAAATTACTGTATCAAACATAGTTGCACTTTTGTTGAAGTCAAAGAGAAAGGAAGTTAGTATCGAATTGAATTGACAATTCACGAATCATAGGTCAGTCCCTATTCCTAATATGCAATCACACTGTCTTCTACAGATGGATACGGCACCATAACCACGAAAAGAACACTAAACTCATTTTAAAAATAGAAATTTACTGTTTTAAGAGAGAACATTATGCAAGCTTGCATGGCTTTATACAACCATATAGATTTCGAGAGTGGACAGACATTGCTTTTATGAGGACGCGAGGATGTGTTAAAATATCTTCTAATTTCGTGGTTCCATACAGGGTCTATATATTCCTAATGTCCACATTTTAAAAATGTCAATAAAACCTGAATACAGAGACCAGAATCTCAACACTCATAATTTTTTTTTGTGGGAGATGGACTGGTAGGAGGTCAATACTTTCCCAACTATAGTATTTAATTCTGAAAGGGAAATTTTGCTCTTTCTAATGAGTTGGATAAGAGAAAAAGGTTTCTTGGTATATTCAGGTAGCTCCATTGAAGGCCTACGTTGAAGCTGTGAGAAAAATGTCAGATGAGTTGCTGAGAAACACGGATTGCCACTACAGGTCCTCCATCTCCTGCTTTCATCATATGGTACCGAACGTGAAGACCTACAATTATTAAATTTTATGTCAGAAAGCTAACACACATAAACATATATCGTTATCCCAAAAGTCAGAAAAATATTTACATACCTTCGTTTTCCTGTAAATTTGTGCTTACGGCAGTAGCATGTAAGGATATCTTTACCTTGGGCTCCCATTCTCCCGGCTTGCCCGTCCAAGATTTCAAATCCAGCAGTTCTAAATGTATAATATAATTTAAACTTTCAATGCCTTAAAAGATCAATGCTAATGTTAAGCTAACTTGTTTTTATCTGCTTTTTTTTTTCAAAATTAGAGGAAGTTCTCACCTGATGTGGGATTTGATTCGATGTGGATAGCATCAAAAATTCCTGCCGTAGCTGCAAAGCAGTTTCCTTGAACTATATGCGAACCCATTTCTACATACTCCCAGCTTCCTTCTTTGTATTCTTTGTAAAGAAACAGCTCGGAATGTCGGATGTCTAGGGCTTGCATTGTGCCTGCATTATTCATTGCCATTAAATATACTAGTTCTCGTCCGGCTCTATAAAAACCGGTCTTTTGAAATTATGCGTAATTCAAAGAGAAGATGAATTATTTCACCTTCGCAGGTTTTTAGATTGCAGACAGGGCACCGCACCAGTTGAAGATCTAACGATTGAAAATTTTGTCATATACGCGCTTAATTTTAATTGAATTTAGAGTGATTTCGACAACTGAGTTCTAGGTAAATGCTAGAGTGTTCGTGGCTACTTACCTGAAATCCATATTCCTGTTTTCACGTTCGATATAAGGCCTGAACTAGTCGGGAGATCAAAGTTGTGGTTTTCTTTGTTTGAAAATAAGTTTATAACCTCGGAAAGCTTGTCAGTGACAAGTACCACGCCTGACTCGAAGCAGAATGCTCCGATTCTCATCCAATCTGCACGCCACAACATATAGGCTTACTTATATTTCTAAAGAAACATTGATTAACGACGAAAGTTCATTTCTTTTAAAAACTATCAAACAGAACTCCTGTTTGTTTGTCGCCAGTGCTCACCGATATGCTTTTCGACCTGACGAAAGCTGTACGAATGGCTTCCGTCTGTACATTTTGCAGTAAAAGGTCAAAATTTAGTAAAAAGAATTGCATTGTTTTTTTCGAATGTCAATATTATGCAATTACAGAGAAGATTGCACGAGCGCTTACCATTGGTCGAAGTGTAAATATCCTTCCAGCTAAACTGAAGAGGTTCTCGTGGCGGAGGGACTTGCAGATCACGAAGACAGATTGATTTCCAAATGCTGCCGTCCATCATTAACTCATAGAAACGGCGATTCGTTGCTGCTAGATTTACGACATCTCTTGCATCAAGGAATTCAGAAATTGCCGTCCAAATATCATCGTTATGCCTGTCCCAGTTCAAAGAAGCACTATTAATAACTGCAAATATCATGTCTACAAATATACAACGACACGCTAGAAATTTTCGTTCCATAGTTTAAGTGCTCAATTTTGACCACCGAAATGGATATTTAAAAAAATATGTAACTGTGTCTGGTCTTTTAAAAAGTATATAATTCATGATGAAATGACAAAAGCATGTTTCTAAGATAATTATAATATTGATGTAAAAGATGAATATCATACGGCTTGTTTTTAAATTCGTTTCCAATGAATTTAGATATCGTTCGTAAACGATTAAAATCGGCCAGGATTATAATTTAATTGGCGCGCATTCACTGTGGATGAATCGAAAAGAAATTTTTACAGCGTCTTGAATTGATGAAATTCGAAGATAAATTTGCTTGTGAAAATATTAGGCAAAAGCTAAAAAGCATGCAGATGTTCAGATTTCGCTTTACTTTTGAAATCTTTATATACAATTTTTAAATGTCTACTGTGAAAAGAGAAGAACTTGAGAGCTTCAAATTTAAATTCTGTATCTTTCAAGTGGCTAACATTTTGATCTCACAGCTTTAAAGAAACTAAGCAAAATCGCATGAAGATACTGAGCGCTTAATTTATAATTAATGCAAGCTTTGCAGGTGAAAATAGTGCAAAATTAAACAAAAGCTGAGCAGTTCAACTTCGTATGTAGGCGGAGGAAGGAGTTCAGTATTTGATCGCAGCCTTTAAGCTTCGGCTATTTTATGGAGAAGAAAAAAATGGAAAAAATAAACAAAGGTCAGATGTTCTAACTCCGATGCTGTCGTCGCTTAAATCTAAAGAATCACAAGATATTAAAACTAACGAGTTACGGCGACAAGCACAAAGACGATAAATTACCATGCGAAGAGCGAGTGTGTTGGACAAGCCCTTGAAATGCTTTTCGTAATTGCATTAGGACAAGGTCGAGGAGAACAAATTACTTTCCTTTTTGCAGATCTCCTCATACTTTTCTGCTAGAATTGCAGGTATGTGTATCAATTCAACAATTTGCAGACAAAATTTATGCGGAGGTCCTAGCTTCTCTGTTATATCGCAGAATTGGTTTGGCCCTTTGCGACCGATTTATATATCACAAAAAAGAGCGAGGGCTCACTCTTGGCTACCTCGTGTGGTAGAAAGTAAAAATGTTAGAGATTACAAAACGAATTTAACCTCAACGAAAAACAACTGGCTAATTTTAAGTTAAAAATACTTCATTTTAACAGTAATGTTGACGCGTAGGTAACAGTTAATGGAGTGAATTAACAACAAATAGTGAAACGTGCTACCAAAAAGATTATTATTATTAGTGTAATGGTGAATTTTGCATACCTATGCAATTTTTATTTAGATTTGCATTTATTTTGGGAGAATATCTTAATACATGTATATATATTGACAAATGATACAATCTTGTATAAGGTCGGGCTCATTCTCTTAGTCCTTACCTATATTTAGTTATATACATTCCTATAAATTTATCCATATGTTTTATCCATCTATGCACATATTCTCATATAGCCTTCATTTATCGTAGTATACATACTCACACATTCATTCCCCACTTAAATCTTGGCTCTCTGCCATTTGGGTCATTTCTACAAGCATGGACTTGACCAATAAATTTTTAAAATTCAAATTCAAGTTTGATTGATTCTTGTTCATTTTGCTAGGCATTGTGAGTTGACTAAACACATGTTTGTGCAATTCATTGCTATGTACTTATGTTTAAAGACATTTAGTTGCACTCATTGTCATCATTGGATAACATTGAATATAATTTGCATTTATAAAAGGAGCATGCTAGGAATATTTTGATTGGAATAACTAAAGGAACCTAGTTCTGGACCACATCACTTTAGAGCATTTGCATAGCTAAGAGTTGTTGTCTTCAATCCTTTTACATAGTTTTTTTATGGGTTGACCTAGGAGAACATGTTCTCTAGCAACA